>JAZHRO010000073.1:195418750-196772500 GCA_037157565.1 Thalassia testudinum | reverse complement strand
TACATGCCAAAATAAAGATAAATAACGAAATACAACAGAAAAACTAATGAAAGCATACATATAGTCTACCCAAACTACAACTAACGAAGACAAATATGGTAGGGATGACTAGTAGATATAACCATAAAGAGATCATTTGAATCCGAATCACATTCCATAATCACTCCCCAGATGCTTCCACATCCACGCGGCAAGTTAGTCCTTGTGATCCAGAATTTGAACGAACACTACCCTCTGTGCTTTAGAAGTGAACAAATTGGCCAATGAAACTAGGTCATCTGCTCCTATCATTAGTAGCTTCTCCCTTACCAATGACAAGCATTCCTTAATCTCTATAGAAATATCAGGCCTCCTTGGCTTTGAGATATGGTAATCACAATTTTTTTAAGGAGAGCATTAGTCTCAGCAACTTGATCGGCTGTGGCAGCTGTGGATGATGTTCCCTTTTGTCATTTCCCACCACTACTAGTGTTTCCTGTGGACAATCTCTTGTGAGAATTGGGGGAAGGCTCTTGAGGTGGAGGAGGGGAGTTCTGTACTGGTGGTGGTCGAACTCCTTCATTGGGAAATTGTGGAGTTCAATGGGCATCCACATTCACGGGATGAAAATCCGGTGGTTAGTTTATATTGGGTGTGCTAGACTGAAACGGGAAGAATTCTTGGCCAATACCAATAGACTATGAACCAAGATTGAATGCTCCTTCAAATAAATTGAGATTGGGGATGTGTGCTTCTACCGGGTCATCCTAAAACGATGGTGGAGCAGAGAACAAGAATGACCTTGAAGTGTTTTGTGTAGGGCATTGAGACTAATTACGAGATTGATCCTCTTCCTCTTCTTCAGCATGAGAGGACATTGCGAATTCTCCTGTGGCAATGTCTCTCCCTACTATAATGTTCACGTCATTGTAGTGGGGGAATGCTCGATCACTTAATTTACGCAACTCCTTCGGTAGGTACGAAGAATCATGGAAAAATTAATTACATTGACGATTCCTACATGGCAACCTACAAAGGAGAAGCTATTAAGCAAATTGGATAAGTATAGGCAACTACCTCTGCCTAGACATTAGGACTTGGTGCAACGGGGACGTTGTTGATAGGATCTAATCCCCACCCACCCTTGTTGAGTAGTGTATGGTACAATTGAAACTCCATTTGCGATGTCTTCCATCGATGTAGGATCTTGAGGTGATCGTAGTCTAGGTGGGACATTGCATTAAACTCATTATTGATTTCCTTCCATGCATGTTTTGAGAAGGATCCATCCTTCCAACCCCCTTGTTGTAATGATCTAGCAAGATCCGCATTAAGATAGCATCTTGCTCGGGTTTTGATGTCAGAAAACGCGTTGACATCGGAAAACGCGTTGGTGTAATTTGTTCGTTGTAGCATGCATTAGGACATCAATTTTAATGAGAAGATGATTAGGTGAGTCTAAGTGTCGAACACAATGAGGCGTAAAATCGAACCAAGTAATCGCTTGTTTTGTCACCTGAGATTTATTTAGTTTGCTTGCGAAAAATAGGAGAGAGAGTGTGTGTAGGGTTAGGAATTGATCGTAATAACATGGTGATTGCTTAACTATGCACGAAACACAACATGATGAAGCAAGATGATAATATGTTGCACAAGTAGAATCGTTTTACAATTATATTGCTAGAGGAAAGCTTAAAACAACATAAACGTTAAACTAGAGTATAAATGCGCAAGATGGAGAGGCGAGGTAGCCACGGCGATGGAGGGGCTTCCATCAGTGGCTCGGCAACTCCGGGAGGGTGTGAAGTATGCTAGGTAGAGCTAGGAAAAAGCTAGGAAGGGATGATCACAAATGGAGGGTGTGTGAGGGTTTCTATAGTGGAGAGGAGGCTTCTAAATCAGGTAAGAGGTTTTAGCAACGTTTGGACATTGCTAAAACCATTCCAAAAACGTCTATGAAGGCCCTCCTCTTTCCCTGCCAGTTCAACACGCGTGCATAGTGTTTCTTCGCACGATCCATGTGCTCTCTTCCTCAGCCGTTGGATGTGTGGCATAGATCACCATCGAACGGCTGCGAGAGAGCCCAGATGGCTTATGCCTTGCGCTCATCGCGCGGGGAGGAATCGTGGTCGTCCGATCTCAAGCGAAGGGCCGAGATCACACGTGAGTTCGCGCTCCGGATTGTGCTGAGAGCTGTGCATATGATTGCACGTGTGATCACGCATCGGATTGGGCGTTGGATGGTCGCACGCATCCGGCGAGTCAGATCTCGCCACGTTGCACCTTCAGAGTCGTTCGATGGAGATCCGGCGGTCAAATTTTGCCGCCGCTCGCCCTCAACTAATTTTGAGCCTCATGAGGGCTCGAATGGTCGCCTACTGCTCTCGTGCTGAGGCGTGGACCAACGCGCTATCCCCACGCGTTAGTTGCATTCTTGTGCCTATGCCCTTGCGCTCTCAGTCGACTGATCAAGGATCCACGGCTGAGACTACTTGATGAAGGAGTGCCAGAGAGAGGCAGTGGGCTGAGGGCACATGGATGCACGACACATGGCTGAGTTTGGGCCGTTAATCATCAAATCAACGACCAGAACTTCCCGGACTTGTTGTGAGACCTACGGAGGTCAGATTGAAGTGATTTTGAATCCGCTGGACTATGTTCGTCGATCCGGATCCACCAATGCAATTCGATTGCTCATCTGAGACATATTTCAATATGCACTTGTACACATGGCCATTAAGCATTGATTATAAGCAATTTAAATGTAGAATTTATGCAATATGCATGTATTGCTCCCAGATTCATTATAACATGGTATTTATGCACGTATACCCTCGTGAATGACTCTAATTAATATAATTAACATTAATAATTGTAGAGTCATCAGGTTCCAATTTTTAGCTTGTTTCTTTGACAAGCTAGGTTGCCCTTGATTACCATTCATTCTATAAAGAATGAAATAAATGGCATGAACGATATAAACCAATTAATCTACTACAATCAAATTTAATACTCTGCGTGTCCTATGGAATATTTTTGATTTGTCTTAATATAATATCCTACCAAAATTTCAAAGACAAATAGTAAATCTCATATAAGTGAGAAGTTTACACTGAATCGAAAATGTGAATTGAAAGAAGGAAAATTGATAATAAATCATTAATATATTTAAAAAAAAGAGTTCAACAATTTTTCCCCCACACTTAAATACTAACAATAAGAATAAGTTACATGAGCTACTGATGTGGGTAGAAGTACTGGGAAAATAATGGACTAACAAAAGAGCACATAGTTCCTAAAAAAAGAAATGGCATGTGTAACAATTCAGAAGATATTAAAAAATAAGAAAAACTTGGCACCTATGAGATGAAAACATAAAGAAAATATATAGAAAAACTTTGCTTATAAAATATTGAACGTAAGTGCATGTACAGGAGGTTACTGTATACTAAAATAGTACAACATTTATGAATGATCATATTATATAACTAAAACAACAAAAGCCTCAATTCTCAGAAAAATCTCGCAATTTTCCTTCTGAAATTAATTAACTCCATTCTCTTCAAGCATGTCATTGACAATTATGAAGCTTAAATTTATGTTTTGCCATTATAAGGGAAAAATTTTTCAGAATGCATCCCAACTTTTGACATGAAAATGGATAAAAAAAAAGATGGAAACAACAATAAGAGTTTCTAATTGCACAACAATCATAGTAACTTATTAAGTGAAATAGCAGATTCAGATGTAATGGAAACAAAGATGCACTAACAGTGAGGAGCAAAACTTTGATGTAACACCAATTTTAGATGTAACTTAGGAAGTAGAGGATAAATAAGGCTTAATGAAAATGGTAGTAACTAAAACAAACAGCAATTTTAGATGTACACGCTACTAACAGTAAGCAGCAAGTATCAGTGGGCAGCAATAACAATAGCAATTCCATTTTTCACAGCAATATTACTAAGTTAGAATACAAATGATAAATAAAGCTCAATCAAACTAATATTAAGTGATACAAACTGAGTAGTCATACATACAAGCTACCAACAACGCACAGCACGAAAT
Source organism: Thalassia testudinum (assembly GCA_037157565.1). Classification (NCBI taxonomy): domain Eukaryota; kingdom Viridiplantae; phylum Streptophyta; class Magnoliopsida; order Alismatales; family Hydrocharitaceae; genus Thalassia; species Thalassia testudinum. The sequence continues at coordinate 196,768,453 of JAZHRO010000073.1, read as the reverse complement.
AGTAGGGAGCAAGAAGAGCAAACCGTTCCAATTTCCAGCAAGTAAATGAAAATGAAAGTAAATGAACATGCTACCAATATAACAGCAAGTTCATACAAAGTTAGGATGCAAAGGATAAATAAAGCTCAATCAAACTGATATTAAGTGATACGAACAGAGCAATCATACATACTAGCCACCAACAACGCACAACACAAAATAGTGGGGAGCAAGAAGAGCAAACTATTCCAATTTTCAGCAAGTAAATAAAAATGAAAGTAAATAAATAGGCTACCAATGAACAACAAGTAAAATAAAGTAACTAAAGCTCAATCAAAATGGAAGTAAATGAAACAGATAGCAAGTTCTTATGAACAAGCTACCAATAGTGCACAGCAAGAAATAATGGGGAGCATGAAGAGTAAAGAGTTCCAATTTCCACTAATAACAGAGTAACTTAGTACAAAGATGAAAATTTGAGCAGTAAAGAGAACACCCGGAGATCCATGTGGCCAAATCATAAAGCAAGTAGACTTCTTTACAAAAAATCTAAATGAAAACATTATAGGAAATAGGATTGGTTCATGTGGATACTAATATTTCAAGAAATTAAGCTTTCCAAAGAAAATGGGATAACCTAAAAAAAGATACGTGCCCTAGAATATTTAGGGAAGGCATCTAACTTCTTCTGTCAACATTCAAAGCAGAGAAAACATTCTTCGGAAGAAAACTTAGGAAGATGGAGAAGCAACAAACATAAAAATGACAGAGAGTTCCATAAAATTTCTTTGTGCTTTTCCTTGTTTATTACCATAACTTTTTGCAAAACTTAACCGATTATTATCCTTACAGAAATATTCAAAATCAATGACCCTTTCTTTAAATTTGAAGAAAATGAAAAAATGGAATTAACTACTTTACAAATCAAACGAGATTAATAATTCAACCAAATAATTTAAGCTAACAAGTTATCTAAGCCAAAAACAAAGTTATATAGAACCATGAGAACTTGCCAAACCCTAAAGCGCAAGCCCGACCTGAAAGTATAAACAGCCTTAACATGCCAAGCTACAATCCAAGGTATTCCAAATTTTAAACAACCTTATTAACTTCTGCATTGTTTGCTCTTAAAGCTCAAGCAAACTGTTAATTTAGGTTTCTTATTAAAGTGAAACGATACCGATCTTATCCTCAAAGGTTGGGTATTTATAAACAAACTCAAGCATTACAATATGAGATCTTGTAAACAATGCGGAATTATTAACTACAAAAACCATGCCACAAAAATGGCCAACAAAAACAAGTTAAATGGCCTACTACATCCACACAAAAAATTAGGCCTGCAAAAAGAACGGGAAAATGTTAAATGACTTTGCAGCATCAAAGATGGAGATCACATCCAGACCAACAAAATAGCATGCGACAAAGCATAAGGCAATGGTATCTTCCACGAGAAGACTGTATTAGGACCTCTAACAATCAGAATTAACTTACAATGAACAACCAGAGGTGGTTAGCATCAACTACCTTCCAAGAACATGTATGATAAGCTCCTCTTGAACAACCTTCACACACTCCAGCAGCAGCATCTCCTCAATCGACGCCACCTCAACTACAATGATTACAATTCAATATGAATAGGTGATGAGTTGTGACTCATCATAGCTAAATCACCTAAGTTAAGCTAAAAACTAGGTTAAACGCTATGAAATTAACACATAAAAAGAGTTAAGTGTGGGAAATAACAGAAAAGACCTAAAACATCAATTTTGTGCTAAAAATGCAAAGTTAGGTCAATTATTGAGAATTCTATTATTAAATACAAAATGGTGATCCAATTACAAATTGAACACACAAATGAGTTCAAAAGTTCAAATCAAAAGTGTAATTAACTTCTTAAATATTCAATTAAGCTTCCATAAAAACTTGATTGCATTTGAACAGTATTAGGGTCTTGCAATTAGAGATTCTCATTTAAGTCCTTAGGTTATAATATTTTAGCCTTAGAAATCTATTTAAGGACCTATTTGATACTCGCAGGGACCCTTTTGTAAGGCCATAAGGAATGTTCTGAATTGATTCTTGATCACTTATGGGCCTACTTGATATTTTTATACCCCCTCGTCGAGGGGCTTATCCCGTAAATTCACCAAAAGAACCCTCAAGCACCTGCAACTCGCGTGAGCATTGTTCACCGCGAAGAACAGGGCTCATCGTGACTGTTCAATCTCTGATCTTCTCGATCTGTGGCTCTCCTTCAATCGAACCTTCACGTGAATCCACGGGTGTGTTCACCTCTAGCCCCAGATCTGATCTAGCAGCTAGGATTTGATTTAAACCTCGTGCGTGCTCTCTCCTCTCCATCCAACCATAGGTGATCTAGGTAGCTAATCGCACCACTACAATGTCTTGATTCATTGATCACTCTACTTAAGCATCTCACTAGCCTAGCTCGCAAAGGAATGACCTCTCCTACTTCCTTGAGGCCGATCCCTTCATCCCCTCCAGTCCTTCTACCCCTTTCACTCGCCACATCAGTGACAGTGGTGTGGTTTTTCACCACCATTTCCTCCTCGCCGTTAAGGATGGCGTATGCCTGAGGATGACCCTGAAGCTCCTCTTGTGGGCTTTTCCTTCGTTGGAGATCTCCCCCCATTCCTCCTCCTTAGCTATCGGCTCTAGATCCAAAGGTCCCATTCATCTAATTAGATTAGGATTTTCTACTTTGTTAGAATAGTTTAGATTAGTAATTAGCATACAGTAGCTTAGTTAGCAGTAGATCAGTTACTGAATTAACTGGTTTGATCGTTAGCTTAGGAGTAGATTAGAGTAGAATTCACACACCCACCTCCTATGATCAATTCAGATCAGAGGAGATGAATCCATTTCATCCATTTGATCATTCATCTCCCCCCCTCACATCACAATTTCATGTTCTGAATTTCCTCGCATTTTATTTTGCAAATCACCCACTCATCAGAGCATCAAATCAAATCTGATGTCCTTGGGCATTTAGATCTGATTTGAGCGCTCACAATCCATGTTATGGCCCGATTCTCGAATCCTTACAAGATACGAGAATCGGACCGACTCGACTAATCCCAAGACCCAGTAGTCCAACGAGAAAGTAACCAAAAGAGTAGTAAAATAAACCACATTTACCATGTATATAACTAGCAGTAACAAAATACAGCAGTAAAGAAAAGAAATACTACAGTATACACCACCACAACAGTAAAGAAATAAACATGTACATAAACATGAAACTTACAATAAAAAGAGTACAGAGGTAACAGAACTACTCGCTACAACAGAAAGAAAAGTACAGTGGGTACTACACAAGTAATACTACTGGGCTCTACTAGGCCCAGCACCCTTTGCAGTCGCCGACTCTGGCTGCTCAACACCTGGTCCTGAAAAGGTGACAAAGGTGACACATCAGCAAAACACTGAGTAGAGTGGCAACCCAAAAGCTAAGAAAATAGTAAGGTGGACAGTAGCTGTTATATTCTTAATCTCTTCCTTTATTTTTTTCCCCCATTTATTTATTATTAAATTATTTCTCAGATCTTTCTCTTGACCTTGAATGTTCCTCTTGGGAACGATCTTGATTACAGTCTTTTCCGAAAAGTAGAAGTAACACGTGGTGCTCTCCTGGCCGGGAGAGTCCCCCGTGGTGGTTCTACCCTCAGTCAACCACCCCAAGGTCACTGACAAACGTAACGGTGACTACGGCACGTGCGATAAACGCACGGGTAGCTACCCCGCACTGGCACGCGGTCAGTCGTTTCCGTTAATGGGTGCGCCCAAAGCACAGCATGGAACCAGAAAAGGGCAAAGCCCTCTCAGTAACAGGGGTCCAACTCCTCCACAGTAACTAAACAGGGGTCTTGCCCCTCCATAGTCTGCGCACCCTCGCCTGACTATCCTGGTTTGCCCAGTGGGCCTAACAAGTCAGTGTAGGAGGACTAGCAGAACCCCAAGGCCCGTGGGGTAGCTAGTGCTCTCTCTACACTAATAGCTCTCCTCGGTACTGTGTACACGAGGGCCAAAAGTCGGTACAAAGTAGCTAGACCTAACCCCGGGTCCCTGGGGCGGCTAGCTCCGCTCTACACTAAACAGGGGACAGTCGCTCTCCTTGGTACTCTGTACTCAAGGGCCAGCTCACTTCCCCAATTCTATTCCATCCACTTTCCAGGAGTTCTACTCCTAATTCCCCGTAGGGTTCATGCTCTTTTAACTTAGCCAATTTAGGTTTCATCATTTCAGCTTTATATTCATATAGCCCAAGTTCTCAATCGTAATTATTCATCTATAAACAGGCAGTTGTTAACCAATTACAGGCAGTTATCGTTTTCTTTCTACTTTTCCAAGACTGCAATATATATATATTCAATTTAGTTTTTCAGTCCTAGGATTCATGCCATACCCTAGGATCTATCATTCAATTTAGTTTTCCAGTCCTAGGATTCATGCAATACCCTAGGATCTATCATTCAATCTAGTTTTTCATTCCTAAGGTTCATGCAATACCCTAGGCTCTATTAATTATTTTACAAGTGAATAATTTTTGATAAATAATTGAAAGGGCCACTCTACCCGCAAAATCGGGAGTACTGGGGGTGTAATCGGCAAGCTTGCGTGCCTCCGCAACCCCCAGAGCCGCAACGGAACGGGGTCCTAACACAAGGATCAAATACAAGGAGCTACTCAGAACAGCATACAATTACTGTAAACAGGTAGAGGAACTAAATCTGAGAAGAACGAAACTTGAAACGCGGAAAACGGAAAACGGACTCCGAACGGACCCTAAACGTGTCAAAAACGACAAGTCTGCCCAAAATCAGACGTCTGGAACTTCTTCCAGACGTCTTAAATGATAGCTCAGGTCATACCTTGATTTGCGCGGTCCCTCAGACGTCCAAAAGCCCACTGAACCGTCTGGACTTAGTTCCCAGACGTCCGACTGTCACTCCGGACGTCTGGAGACCCTCTCCATCATCTGGTGTTGTGCCTAGACGTCTGATCTTTGTGGGATGGTGTGCCCTTGCGCCTTCCCGAACAAGTCCTGCACACACACGCGCCCGTTCTCAACACGAAAGGATGCAGAAGACTTCGGCGGAACGACTGCATGGCCGTACACGCGAAAGAAGAAGAAAGGTAAAATATTGTACCTTTCAGACGTCTGGACCTTCCCCCAGACGTCTCCTGTGTCGTCTAGACGTATGTCTAGACATCTGGTTCTGGAAAATTTTCCCAGAATTAGGACCTCCTCGCCCTCCGCCCGCAGCACACGGCCGTGAAGCGCTGCGCCCGCCTGCTGCCTGAGCTGCAGCAGCTCCTCCCCAGCACCACGCGCTTGTTGTGCAATAGCCGGCCGACCCTGGCTGCTCCGGCGAGCTCGCAACCTCGTGACCAAGCTCTCTCTCCCTCGCAGCAACTCCTCCTCCCCACGCACTCACAGCAGCTGCTGCGGCTGCCCTCGCCCGCTCATGCTCTCGCTGGCAGGAAGAAGAAGAAGGCGGTGGAGTGAGGGTGAGGGGGAGGAGAGGGGTATTTGAAGGCTGCCGAGGGGAGAGAGAGAAAAAGCTGCGTCTGCAGGGAGGAAGGAAAGAGAAGAAGGAGGGCGGCGGGTGTAGTCTGCGCGTGCATGCGCGCAAACGCGAACCCGTAAGCTGAAAAAATTTAATTCCAGACATCTGGGAAGGCTTCCAGACGTCTGACTAGACATGTGGACCACTTCCCAGATGTCTTAAACGATGTTTGCTGCCCCGGGTTATAACAATCCACTTGAGGGACTCTCCCTCCATACCATCCTTTTCACAAGGTCACTCTATTCGTTTTGAACGAAAATCTAAGGATTTGGGTTTGTTTTCAGTAGTTTGTATCTCAAGATTTAGACTCTCTCTTCGTATTGTCTATGGCACAAGAGAGAGGATAAATCATATTCTTATGTGGTTTTCAAGCTTTCCTCAAGAGGGAATTAATTCCCAAATTTTTCAGAACATATCTGATTTTTTTAATGGTGAAATTGGTTGTATTGCAATGTGTCTTATACATCTTATTTTGAATTTGAATAGAAGATGAGTTTACACCCTATTTTTCTTTAAATATGGCTTTCAAATGGATTCTAGGTGTGAAAGCTAAGGATAATCAGCATTGCCAATTTGAAGCTCTCTTCCTGTTTGCATAGTCAGATCTGAAGGATTTTGAGTCAAGTTTTCATGCTTTGATATCTTGATTAGAGGCTTTGTCTTATATTGTCTATAATATAAGGAGACCCTATTAAGATGTCAATGTCAATTGGGAGATAGATTTTGTTCTTGCATGATGATTAAAAGAATTTGAAGATGAGTTTTGATGAGTTTGAATGACTCATCTCAGATCTAGGAAGAAATTTTTCAACTCTGATCTGAGAAAAGATTTGGATTCCAATGGTATTTTGTGAATATGTGAATTTGGTGCATGATCAATTTTAAACAGAGGTTTTCATTTGAGAATTTTGGGCTTAGAATCTTCCAACTTTAGCACATGAAAAGGCTGCATAGCAGCAACATTTTTTATTGGATTAATTTCCAATCTAATCTCATTATCTTTGTTGTCTATGACAAAGATAATGGATTGGACTTGGCCATCTAAGTAGCTTCTGAAATCTCCATTTCAAAACTGTTGGAAATGAGTTGAAACACTGCAGCAACCATTTTTGAATGATTTTACATCTGGGCAGTGCCTTGGACTGCCGTGAGTGCAGTTGCTGATGTTGCAGTTGCTGTTGCTGTGGCTGCTTGATTGCAACAACTGTGGTTGATGCTGGAAGCTGCTGTTGGGATGAATTTAATTGGGCAGTGATCTGGTTTTAGAGTCTTTAATTAGCTTATATGTTTTATATGTTGTAAAATGTTGTATAAGCTTTCATGTACTGCAAATGACCTTAACCTAAGTAGAATTGCTTGTAATTTGTTGTTAAACATTCTTTTGTCAACAATAAATGTGCATGAATTGCCCAACATAGGACATTTGATGAAACTATGTTAAATTTCATGCTTATTTGCCTGAGCACCCTCCATTTCATGTGTTGAACACCACTGAATGCTCTCACTGACTTTACAACCCCTGATATCAATTCAAGGCCTTAGGTTCACATTAGAAAACCCTTTTTAGGCCTAGAATGCATTCCCTTTGTAAATAAATAAAAATGCTATAAAAAATCCAAAAAAATAAAATAAACCTGTCTTAGTCAAGATTATGTATATTTTTAAATGTATACCAAGTTTCATTATATTCTGAACCTCCAACTTGGTAGAATATACCATCTGACAATTCAGTATACCTTGGAATTTAATAAAAGAACTCAACTATAAAAACACCAAAAATATTCTATTTCTCTCATCTCTCTCTTTCTCTCTCACCTCCTACCTCTATAAAACTCACAAAACCCATAAAAATCAGAAAAATCACAAAAATACCTAAAAACACTATGTATACTATGTATATACATGTATATATAAGCTATATACTAAGCTATCTATGTACATAATGTATAATATGTATATAATATGTATATATAACTTATGTATGTATGCTATAACATAAATTAAGTATTTAAGATAACTTAAATTGTATATAACCTATTTACATATTTAACTATTAATTATATTAACTTATATGTACTAGAAGCTATTTAAATTATTAAACTCCTATAAATAACATTATTTATTAATGATACTGTATATATGTATAATGAACATTAAGATACCTGTAACCTAATTTAATTATATATATATAATAAATAATTAATTTATTAAGTTATCAAGTAAGTTACTAAGTTAAATTAGAATAAATTAATAAATTAAGTTATAATTGAATTAATTTATACTGTATATTTGTACTATAGTGTTTTAAGTAATTTAAACTAATTTAAGTATATTTACAATGTATTATATATTTACACTTAATTTAAATGTAAAACACCTTGAAATCACTTATTTAACGTAAATCAATGAAAATAAAACATGTAAAATACAATAAAAATATGTAATAAATAATTTATTATGTATATTAACTCTGTATAGGGTCAATTAGACCATTAATAACCAATTTCAACATTAATTAAGAAATTAAACCAAATATCAATGTGTATAAAGTACAACCTTTAGCTAATTTATTTATATAGTACATATAATTATTTTTGTAAATAAACTAAGTAATTATGTAGCCCTATATGAGGGCTTTATAAATATATAACTTATTTTAAATTTGGAATTAATTTGGGCTCTCAAATCGAGGGCCAAAATCACCAAATCCAAACGTCTGTGCGCTGACTGCAGCACTTGTGTGGCGCTAAGAAAGGTGCCACATCGGTGGTTGAGGCACGCTCACACCGGTATAAGTTGAATTTGTTCCCCCCCTTCTTCAGTCATCACGAGCAATGGGCGCCTGAAAACCCATCCCCCTTATCCCCTCTGAGCATATGATGAACGACTTTGGCATGAGCCATTGGTGTACAGTGTAGGTCATGGGTCTGGCACTGTACGTAGGCCTGGTTGGGCTCATTAACAAGCATAAAACGAGATTAAGATGCCTAATTAACGAAGTAAGGTGGCTCTTAGTAGATGTTTGATCCCACCCGAGAGAGTGTTGTGTATTTCTCGAAAAGGTTGTCTGCCAATTAAAAATAACAATTTTGTATTAATAAACACTAATTAAGGTGATTAAGGAGTGTTCCTTGTGCCTCTATGTGAGTTGTGTGTGTAAGTATTATATATATATATATATATATATATTGATAATGTATATAGTATATATGTAAGTAAGATATGTAATATATGTAAGTGTACGCAGTAATGTTTGAGCTATATATATGTATATAAATAAAGAATAGCTTTAGTGACATATATTGCCGTCACTGTAGATAGAATAAATGCCAGTATAGACTCAATTTTTCTAAGATTTTAGCGACGCTTATATATGTCATTGTACATACATTATATGTTACTGTATGTATTACTATATTAAGTTAGTATAGTATATATTATTACTTATTATTGTACATATATCTAAGTAATATTATTATAAGTTGTAAATAAATAATATAAAGTATTTAATTATAGTTTTTGGATGCTTATTTGCAAGTATTGTAATTCATTCTTTTGTATATAATTATTTCATTCTTTGATTCTTTGATTCATTCATTTATTATTGTATATAAAATTAATTTTTTTGGAATTAAAGAATAATATTGGACTTAGAGAGTGATGTATATCAATAACTGTCTCCCAGTGAACTATCTAGAATAAACCGGTAAAAATTAAGTAAATAAATAAAATTGACGCGACAACGGTTTGTATTTGTGACATATATTACAACAACGACCCCTTTTTATACGAATCGATAGTCGGACGATCATATTTTTGGTGTTGTTGCCAGAGATAAAAACCCGACAATAGTGCTTTATTGTGATTGTTTGATTACATGTCACAGAAAGTCGATTAATAGGCCATCTAAAAATATTATTAAGTAAATACAAAATAAATGTTAAGTTGAACTACCCTCTTCTTCTTCCAAGAAAAGATCCAACACAAGCCACAGAATACCATCCAGCACCCACGACCCCAATTTATAGGAGTTCCCTCTCCTTAACCTCCTCTAGATGGCATCCCATTTATCAGGAGTAATGCACCCACAAGAAGAAGACGTAGGGCTCAGTGGGATCATGACCATGAAGACCAATCTCCGAAGACGAATTGAATGATCGCCCAACCACAGCTAAGACGAAATCCCACCAAGGAAATGTTGAAATAAATGTATATAGGAAATAAATAAAAACATATGCATTTCCAACATTTTTTCATAGATCAAAAATATTAAATCAAGTAAGTCAAACATGATTTGGCAAGATCCAGAATAAACTAAAAAACAAATAACATGCAATAGCATAAATAAACAAAACAAGAATGTATTAGATTTTACTCCGATCAAAGCGCCCATTAAGGACTTCCCTTAGAGAAGGTATTGCCCCCCACAATATCGTGTGTCGAGGTCTGACGAACTCCTCCCCGGATACAACGATCCACCTCTAAAATTCGACGCATTCTGATCTTAGATGTCCTCGAAAACCACCTCAGGAGAACGAAACCAAGGCAATTTGGTTTCCAACCAAATTCCCAATTGATCTACCGACTGAATGGTTTGGTCAACTAAAAACTTCTCGTGGATCTCTCAATCTCCTTGTGCAAGATCGACAAAAGTGATTGGAGATTTTTCTACCAATCTCGTCGAACGAACGCACTAAAAAAGAGAAACAAGAATGAGAGAGAGAGAGGGAGAGAGTGGAGAGAGCTTTTCTGCTCTTGTTGTGTGTCAAATGAGAGCTCCCCCGTGGCCCTTATATAGAGCCCACGACCAGAAGTTTAAGGAAATTCCTGTTTTATGGAAACATGGCAATTGATCAACCAATTAAGCTCATTGATTGACATTTGGTCGATCAATTTCACTATTTGATCGACCAATCCATGTTAAAATCGTGAGATTAAAAATCTGTAGCAAAAGGAGTCCAAGTTCCAATTTCCAATTTCCAAATTGATTCTCACCTGAGCCCAAGCTTGAGCCAGGGTGGGGCGTGCGCGTGTGCGTGTGTGATCCCCAGCCCCACTTCTCACTCTTTGATACATAAGCCATGGGAAGCAAAAGCATTTTAGGCCCACCAAGAGGTTTGTTCACTTCCAGTATGGGGACTAAAAACCTCTCCCAAATCTCACTAATTTCAACATGAATCTCTACGTCACTATATAAAATTGCATCCCAATTGATGTAAGTAGGCTCTCAAATCCAACAGGAAATTATCTCCAAAAGATACATAAAATCAACATGGCCACAAATAAGGAAGTGGTATTCAAGAGGAAGAGGGAGATCGCAGTGGCCGAAGTAAATGGAGACTCACACCAACCACATAAAGGGTGGCAGCATCATATCCCACCGACCACATTAATTATCCCCAAAAAAACAAAATAGCTCACACACAAACCTTAGTTTTAATGGTTGACGAGGACGATAGAGGATCGGGAGTGATCGAGGTGAGCAAGGTGACATCAATGGCGTCGCAAAACAGTAAACACCATATGACAAAGCATTTCACACACACCACACGATAAATCGCTTGGCGCAGAAGAGGTAAACAGAAATACGAATCGACAAAAGCAATCAGCATAGGACGAAGACAAGCAAGGCTTCACCCCCTTATTAATTGACACACAAATTGAAAAACCACGAAACAAAGCGATCGACCCATACTAGGGTAAATCAAACCCAAATCGAAGGGATTAAAACCAAAAAACAAAGCCAATCGAAGAGATAAAAAAAGGACATCTCAACTTTCCTCGCAACCGCCATGAAGGGTTCCCCCAATTCCAGCCATCTGAGCTCCGATCGCGTGGTGAACAATCGACTCGACGACATCTCCAGCATGATGGCAGCGAGAGAACACTCCATTCTAGGTTAGGGTTAGTGGAATAAGATGGTGGAATGTCTCTTATCCCCCCCCCCCCCCCCCCCCCATGGCCGACATAATAGAGCTACAGCCAGCTTAACTTTGAAGCGGCTTTTCTTGGCCCAAACAAGGAATGGGCCATCCTATTCCTTGAACCAAAGTGGGCCTAAAGAATTAAGGGTTATCCAAGTGGCTTGATGCATCTTAAAATTGAAAATTCAAGCTACTTATACCAAGATATATTAAAGGAGATTTATCTTGAAAAAATTATGCTAATTGAATATACATAGAGTTTAGTAATCAAGTGGTTAAATCTAGGCAACTTAAGAATCACATAAAAAGGTTTTGATTTTCATGTGCATACTTTCCATGCTGAATCAAAATGATTTTCAACACAAGTCTAGCATAAATGGCTGACAAGTTATACAAACAATAGAGTCATGAAAATTCACCTTAAAGATTGATTTTTAGTTAAGCATCCAATGTTGTGTTGCATGGAAGAGCAATTAATATGGAGGATTTGGATCCTTCAAGTAAGAGAATATTGGTCTTCTCTTTCTATTCTCTTTGACAAGTGAGATTGAATGTTTCATTTCGGTCACTTTAACTTTTAAGAAGGATTGAGTTGAAATGTTTAGTGTTACGACCCGATTCCCAAATCCCTACAGGACACGAGATTGGACCGACTCGACTGATCTCAAGACTTAGTCGTCCAACGAGAAAGTAACCAAAAAGTAGGAAAGTAAACCACATTCACTATGTCAAGCGCTGTGTCTGTCTCGTGGTCCCACAGAGGACTCCCCCTCCACGTCCCCAGGGAGAGGCACCCGTGGAGGCGAATGGAGGTCCTCCCGTACTATCTCGTGTATCAGCTGGGCGAAGACCTGGGCCTAAACGCCCGGAAGAAGTGGCTGGTCCACTAAAACGTCGGGCTCAACACGTTCGCCCCTCTGACCTTGTCCATGGCAACGTCCGCGGCCCGCCTCAATGACTCCACGTCGAGGCATCTCCTGCAAGGAGACGTGAATAATAGAACAGGAAGACGACAATTTCAGCGGACATTCAGCAAAAGAACCTCAGAACAGATATCAAAAGGTACATTGTGGTTGTTACTCTAGTTACAAGCACGTGAATTGGTTATTCTCAAGCTAGTTGATTCACTTCTCGGGACGACCTTGCTCTGATACCATCTTGTTACGACCCGGTTCCCGAATCCCTACAAGACACGAGATCGGACCGACTCGACTGATCCCAAGACCCAGTCGTCCAACGAGAAAGTAACCAAAAAGTAGGAAAGTAAACCACATTCACTATGTCAAGCAACTAACAGTAAAAAGGTACAACAGTAAAGAAGTAAAAACTGCTACAATACATATCACCACCACAATAGTAGAAAGTAACAAGGTACAGGAATATAAAGTACAGAACGTAAAAGTACAAAACATAAAGGTACATGAGTCTACTCACAACTACAAACGAGTACAACAAAAGAGCTACAACTACTAGGCTCTACTGGACCCAACACCCTCTGCAGCCATAGGCTCTGGCTACTCAACACCTGGACCTGAAAAGGGTTATGAGTACACAAAGTCAGCGAACGCTGAATAGAGTGGCAACCAACTAACTAAAGCAGTAAAAGTGGACAGGTAGCTGTTGTTTTTCAATTACTTTCTTTAACTAATTATTCTTTTTCACCACTTGGTTTATTTATCAGGTCTCTTTCTTGATCTCGAATGTTCCTCGTGGGAACGATCTTGATTGCAGTCTTTTCTGAAGAGTAGAAGGCACACGTGGTGCTCTCCTGGCGGGGAGAGTCCCCCGTGGTGATCCTACACCTAGTCAACCACCCCAAGGTCACGGACAGACATAACGGTGACTACGGCATGCGCGATAAACGCACGGGTAGCTACCCCACACTGGCATGCGGTCAGTCATTTCCGTTAGTGGGTGCGCCCAAAGTACAGCACGGAACTAGTATAGGGCAGAGCCCTCTCAGTAAGAGGGGTCCAGCCCCTACACAGTAACCAAACAGGGGTCTTGGTATTATACACAGATAGCTCGTATTTCCATCATTCACATTACCATTCTCAATTTATATACATGCAGCTCATATTATGTCATTTAACGTATACAATAGGAAATTTACATGTAACAGTTAGCTAGCACAAGTACTTCATATTTCACAGGCAACTGTTATTCATTTACAGGCAATTGTTATCATTCTATCTACTCATTCAAGACTGCAATTCAATCATCCAATATAGACATTTCAAGTATTTCTCATCCTAGGATTCATGCCATATCCTAGGTTCTAATCATTCATTCCACGCATGCATTTAGGTTATAATTAAATTAGGGGAAGCCACTCTACCAGTAAACCCAGGAGTATTGGGGGCTTGAATGGCAGGCTCACGTGCCTCAACAAGCCTCGAACCCACAACGGAACAAAGTCTTATCACAAGGAATAAACACAAGGGAACTATCAGAACAGTATAAGAAGCCTTCTAACAAGTAGAGGAACTCACAAGGAACACAACGGTATCTTATTTGCGTAAAACGAAACTCAAACGGACCCTAAACGGGTCAAAAATAAGGTTTCTGTCTCGAATCAGACGTCTGGAACAACTTCCAGATGTCTTAAAAGTGCCCAGTATCATGCCTCAAGCTCTGCACCAATCCTCAGATGTCCAGGAACTCTTCTAGATCGTCTGGACCTAGCTCCAACCGTCCGACCACCTTTCCGGATGTCTGGAAATGCTTCCCGTTGTCTGGTACGTCGCCCAGACGTTTGAAATGCGTGGGAGGGAGTGTCCTGCGCCTTCTCGAAGCGAATCCTGCATGAAACCATACAATCTTCTCAAAAGGACATGCAACAGGGTATCAGCGAAGCGGCCTGCATGGTCGTATCTGCAAAGAGGACGTACCTTCGCGAAACCCTCTCCTCAGACATCTGGAACTGCTTCCAGACATCCGCACCGTCGTCTGGACGTCACTCCAGATGTCTGATTCTGAGAAAAACCCAGAATCAGAACCTGCTTCTGCTCTCTCACGCCGCATGCTGCCGCACCTCGCCCCTACTCGCCTGCAGCTCCTACTGCAGCAGCATTGGGGAGGACTCCTCCGACGCACTCCTCCTTCTCGCACACGCGTCACTCTAGCCGTGCGCTCACCGGTGAGCTCCCACGCGAGCTCGCGAGCTCACCTCCTCTCCTTCTCACGCCGCTCCTCCTCTACGCTGCTCTCGCGCTCTCGCTCGCTCTGGGGAAGAAGAGAGGAAGGTGGCTGGTGGCTAAGAAGTGAAGAGAATGAGAGAGGAGGAGGGGGTTTTATAAGGTTGGGGTTAAGGTTTGCTTGGAGGCAGGGGAAGAGAGAGAAGAAGGAGGAAAAACGAGAGGGTACTGTCTGCGCGCAACACACACGCAGACGCGAGCTTGTACCCGAAAATTTTGATTTTCAGACATCTGGGAAGGTGTCCAGACGTATAACTAGACGTCTGATCCACAGTCCAAACGTCTTAAAAGGCTCCAACAGCATGGGTCTTAACATTTAGTGAGTGATTGGATAAATGGTAGCTAAGATAGATGTGATTGGTGAAGAGGGTGAAACAACCTTGGAAATTGTTTGTGATGGCTTTGGAAATTAACAAAGAAACATATATGGTTATCTCAATGCTCAAATGATCATGCACAAGACTTGAAAAATTATTATGGATTTTCTATCTAGGTTTATGTTCTAAAAACTTGATCTTCGAGAACATCAAACTTCTGATAAGAATTAAGAGCTAAAGGATGCATGGCATCCCAATTGCCTTAGATGCATGCACGAGAAAGGATGACATGCAAATATCCCAAATAAGAGCAAGTGTGTGTGGCTCTCTTGATTCTTTATGTCAGAGTAGAGTCCATTAGGCATCTATGAACTCCCATCAGATATGAGAGCCTTCTCAAAGATGATGCAATTGTTTACAATACCTAGGTAAACACTTGGGAGCTATACTCAAGTGGGCATTTATAATATAGCTAAGTAGTCCCACAAGAGCTCTACTTGGATGAACTATATTACTCAGTGTCTGTCAAATTGATGGCACAATTATTCCTCTTAGGTGTACTATATAAGGAAACCTTTCTCAGATATAACTATTAATTCAATTTACTAATGAATTCTAATACGCACAATATCGAAAGCTAAAAGTGCTCTTGAAGTGGTAGCTTGGGAAGTAGGTACAAAAAAAATTTGACTTGCATCATGTTCATGTACCTTGCAATAGATTCACCACATTGTTGGCTACATCAAAGCATTACCACATGGTTGCAAAAATATCTTGGACAGATCAAAGAAGCTTGTAGAAGAAAATATCAGAGTTCAATGAGGAAAGAAAGCTTTTGGAACCTCTTACTATGTCATTGGTCTTATCATGTCTAAATTTAGCTAATTTGTAATTTTCCACTTTCTTTTCTCCATTCTCTAAAAAGAAAGCTTTTGGAACCTGTTACCATGTCATTCGTCACTTGTCATGTCTAAATTTACCTAATTTGTAATTTTTCAATTTCTCTTTCTCCATTCTCGACGCATACACAGGGGATCCACTTGGCAATTCGGAGAAAGTGTTGTAATCCATGATTAATTAGGAGGATTCTTAGCAAATCAAAAGTTGAATCTTTGGTGGAAGGGCATATCATTATCTCTTTCAATATGAAGGGTTAATTAAGCACTTTAATTAACTAAGTTGCTAGTGAGCAAATTGCTTTTTATCAAGAATGTAAACTGGTTAAAGTATTAGCTTCAATCAATGGGATTGACTAATAAACCTAAACCAATGGCCATTGGTGGGGTAAATGGATATGGGATTCTAAGGTTAGTCTTAAACCATAGGGCTTGGTTGGGTTATACTAGATTTCGGGAAATAAAACTTGAGACTAGGAACAGTTAAAGACCCAACATACTAGAGAAGTATAATGCCTTGTTTCCTTGTTACAAAAGCAATTTACAAAAGATGGTAACCCTTATCTTAAGGGGAGAAGTAAGGTGTTTGCTTCTCTCTACTTCTTCAGGTAATGTCTAGGGACTCAACCATGTGTCTTCCACTAAGGTGGTTTTGACATCTTACTAGTTGACGTACCCTAGGTAGGTGCCTGGGGTATCTATTGAGTCGATTGATTTTCCCTATATTGTGATCCACTTTCAAGAATTACGTTGAGTCAAGCACCAACAACTTGCATAACTTGTCACCAACTCAAATGCCTTGAGATGACTTATATTCGTTATGTTTATACTCGATAAGCAATCACAACTAGAAGGATACATATACAACTGTTGGGCCCGTAGCTTCCTTCGAGCATCCTCAACTGCATGATCATCGAGGTTTTGGTGACAAGTCTATTGGGTCTCCTCTAAGACATGAAGGAATATGATGTTGCTTTACAGGATGCGCTAAATTTATAGCTGAGAAACATGAACTTGGTTACTCTATTTTTGTAAGGGCAGTCTTTGGTGTACTGTCAATGTTCTATCCCTTGTCTTACTTTTTATTTATGAAATTAATAAACAACCGTAAATATTCATGGATTATATTTCACCCCCATTTGGTTTAGACTATGATGCTTCAAAGTATGAATATATGCCAGTCAAACTTATCCATGACCTTGCTGTTTAGTGGAATTTATCAGTATGTCATTTGAATTGTTGTATTTTCATATAAATTTCATGATGAAAATCAATTTTAATAGCTCGATTACGTAATATTAAGTAACTTAATTGAAAAGAGATTAGTGCCATTAACATTTCACACTCACTAACTCAGCTTTTTTTTTGCTAATAAAAAACCATCTATTAAGCAGCCTTTAATTCACATGGAAAATTTGGAGCTTTTCAAATTCCCTTAAGATTGTTACATAAATAGAACCTAGCAATGAGATGTGCAAGCATGACAAGAGATCTATCCACTTTATAAATCGAAAAACCACCATTACCTTTAAGGATGGATGTTATGACCCGATCCCAACTCCTTACAGGACCCGAGATCGGCTCACCTTGACTAATCTCAAGACCCAGTCATCCAACGAGAAATAACCTAAAAGTAGAAAATATACTACAACCACACATACAATGTAACTAAATAGAAATAATAAAAGGCAATAATGGAAAAATAGGACGAGAAGTCTCAAAAGATTACATGCTACAAGTGAAAAAGTACTACAACATACATAGTCATCACAATTACAATAGAGGGAAATACAACATGAACAGAATAGCTAATACATACAAAAGAACTCATGACTACAAAAGAGTTTTGGAACAGAAAAGAGGAAAAACACTACGGCTGGGCTCGGCTGGGCCCAGCACCCTCGGTAGCCGGTGACACTGGTTGCTCAACCCCTTGACTTGAACATGGTTATATAATCCGTAGTCAGCTAACGCTGAGTAGAGTGATGGTTAACTCATTTACATGCAATTTAACTTAACGAAACAAGCAAGTAACTAATCATGCATTTCCATTTATCCCAACTAGGTGTTTCTGTTTCTGTTATTCTAATAAGGATTCACAACATTTCTTAATCTTTTTTTCCCTAAGGGAACGATCTTGATTGTATTTTATTTCGCGATGTAGAATCTATACGTGGTACTCTTCTGATCGGGAGAGCCCCTATGGTAGTCCTACACCCGGTTTACTACCTCGAGATCACGGTCGCGACGTAGCGGTGACTATGGCAGGCACGATAAGCACACGGATAGTTACCTCGCACTGACACGCAGTCAGTCGTTTTCGCTAACGATCAAACGTACAACACAGAATAGAATAGGGGGTCTCGCCCCTCAGAATAGGGATCTCGCCCCTCAAAAGTATGCTCACCCTCGCCTGACTATCCCGGTTTGCCTAGAGGGCCTAACAAGAGTCAGTGTAGGGTGGCCAGTCCTAACCTCTGGCCCCATGGGGCGGTGTTCGAGTGCTAAATCAATGTTTTAAGATTGCCGCGTTGTAGTATAGCCAAAATAGCACTCAAACAGATAAATTTATTACTCGAAAAAAAAGCTTCGAGGTCGAACACTAGGAGCAATATGGAATTCAGTTTTCAAGAATTGCAATTTAAGACAAGAAATCTATGATATTATGAACAAAAACTATTTCAGAGTAAAGTAGCACTAGGATCAAGTGTCAGAATGCAAAAATAATGGAGTAAAATAGTGATTTAGATCATCAAATACTCCTTACAATGATAGCTAATGAACTCAATGTATGTACAAAATGCAATCAAACCAATCGTCCGATTTACTAATCAGATGGCTTAAATTGCTCAAGCCTCTTTGTTCTTCTTCTTCTTTTCTCTTTCTCTTTTATTCCTTTCTTCTTCTGCAACTCTTCTTCTTCCTTCAGCCCTTCTTTCTCTAGCTTTCTTCACACAGCAAGGGAAGCTTCAGATTTGGCTAAGTGTTAGCCAGTTCTCACCAAGAGCAAAACCCTCCCCCTACTCGCGCGACTCTCCTTCTCTCTTTCTCTCTTTAGGATTTGCTCTCCCAAAGCCACAGGGGTAATTGGGTTTTCGGACCTAGCGTACCTGGGTCCAGGCTCACCGACATTGGGTGGTGAGCGAGGAGTGAGGCTTAGGTAGGTTAACAGGTCAGGCCAAGTCCACTGGTAGAGGTCACGGATGAGGCGCAGGTGTGCGTGGGTGAGAAGGACCTCACCCCATGTTTGGAGGCAGTAAGCCCTATTGACAAATTCAATTTATGTGTATGCTCCGCTTCAGTGGCTTCCAATGTGGGACTATCTGCGTCCCTCTCTTTCGCACAACAGCAGCGTTTGATGCTTCGCCAAATAAGTGAGCCGCAGCTTCTGGGTCTTCGATTGATGGACCTGGGAAGGGTCCTTGGGGTGATGCGCACAATCTTGGAAGTGGAATTGAGGAGATTGCGGCTAGAGAACTATGTTCGTGGTCGGAGACAGAGGCAGCGGCGACGACGGACGACGGGTACCTGAAAGCAAAAATACGGCCTCGCGGCCCAATTAAACTCGCTCAAGATCTTCGCCGGACCACAGCGAATGTGTGGGTGGTGGTCTTGTGGCGTGAGAGGGCGTATGGGGGGCAGTCGGTGACAGAGGGGATGAACGGAAGTGGGTTTGTTCGGTGGATGGTGTGAGTGAATGGAATGGGAAATTGAAAGAGGGGAAATGAGCGGAGAGGTGTGGTGGAGGTTTTGAGGTAGTCGGCGAGGAGTTTGGTGGCGTGTGGAGCGAGATGTTCCTCGCCGAAGGTGTGGCCAGAGCAGTGGAAGATGAAGTTGCGGAGGCGTGGTCGAGATCAAAACGACGTGACGAAAATGTTGGTGTGATGAGGAAGAGTTTATGGAGTAGTTGAATGTACTAACAGACGAAGTGGGAAGGATAAGGCACTGGTGTAAAGACCCATTCTGTTTTGAGCCGTTTAAGACGTCTGGACCATCAGTCAGACGTCTGGACCCTTTCCCAAACATCTAGAAATTGAAAAATCTGTACATGATGTTGGTTCTATGTGCAACCAGCACGCAGACCTTTTCCTTCTCTCACTTCTTCACTTTTCCCCCCGTCGAACCCTAACCCTCCCACATATATAAGAATCCCCCTTCCTCTCCTCTCCACTCCACCACCACCACCTTCCTTCCCACTCCACTGCCATGAGTGAGGCGCACGAGAGAGAGGGAGCGAGAGCGAGGAGGAGAGGGAGTGAAGAGAAGGACAAGGTTGAGCTCGCAAGCTTCGTGGGGGCTCGTCGGAGTGTTGCATGGCTACCGCGGCGCGTGCGGGAAGAGGAGAGTGTCGGGGCGTCATCCCCGACTTCCTGTAGCGATCGGAACTGCAGCAGAGCAGGAGCCGTGGCAGAGCGCGGTGAGAGAAGCGGGAGCGCGGTCTGATACTGGAGTTTTTCCAGTATCAGACGTTCGGAGTGCCTTCCGGACGACAGGCTGCATGTTTAGCGACGACACCGAACGTCTAAAAGCAGGTATTCACACAGGTACGTCTTCCTCGCGGTTATGACCATGCAGGCTGCACCGCAAAGGCGTTTTGCTTGGCTAAAAAGAGGTGTGCTGCTCTGTCGTGTGTAGGAGCAGCTTTGGGAAGGCGCGAGGCACGCTCTCCCATGCTTTTCGAATGTCTGAACAGCTTACCAGATGACCGGAGGCATTCCCAGATGACAGGAGGACAGGTCGGACGGCTGGAGCTGAGTCCAGACAATCGAGGAGGAGTCCTGGATGTCTGAGATTACCGCAGGACTTGAGGTGAGTCTTTGATGACTTTTAAGGCGTCTGGACTTGGTTCCAGACGTCTGATTTGGGTCTGCAGACATGTTTTTGACCCGTTTAGGGTCCGATCGGGATCCGTTTTATGTAATCAAGATATCTGTGGTTTCCTTGTGAGTTCCTCTACATATTAGAAACCTTTTATATACTATTCTGAACATTCTGTTGTGATGTTTTCCTTGGTATAGGACTTCGATCTGTTGCGTGTCTGAGGCTTGCAGAGGCACGTGGGCCTGCAGTTCGAGCCCCCATTACTCCCGGATTGTTTGGTAGAGTGGTTTCCCCCTGTTCTATTTATAAAACATGAATACAGTCATGAAAATTAGATAACTAGAAACCTAGGATGTGTCATGAATCTTAGGACGAGAAATAATTACACTGTTTGTGTGCGTGTTTGAGATTGTATTCATAAATGAATGAGCTGAACTGTTAGCAACTGCCTGTAAATAAATACGAACTGCTTGTTAGAATATGAAATGTCTGAGATTACTAAATAGTTACCTGTGATATCGCTTGTGCATATGTTAAATGGTGGAAATACGAGCTGCATGTGTATAATATGAGAATGGAATTGTGAATGATGAAACCTGGTATGGAATAATATGGTGAATATGAGCATGAACCCTACGGGGAGTTAGGAGTAGAGCTCCTGTGGATGAATGAAAAGGCCTAGAAATGTGGACGGGAAGTGTGCTGGCCCTGGAGTACGTGGTACCAAGGAGAGCGATTGCCCCCTTTTTAGTGTAGAGCGGAGCTAGCCGCCCTAGGGTTGGGACTCGGAGTTACGATTGGCCACTCTACACCGACTTCTGTTGGCCCTCCCGTACAGGGTACTAGGGAGAGCTACTAGTGTAGAGAGGGAGCTAACCACCCCACAGAGCTCGGGGTTCAGCTAGCCACCCTACACCGACTTGTTAGGCCCTCTAGGCAAACCGGGGTAGCCAGACGAGGGTGCGTGGACTATGGAGGGGCAAGACCCCTGTTTGGTTCTTAGGGGCGAGACCCATGTTTCTGTGAGGGCTAGGCCCTATACTGTTCCGTGCTGTACCTTGGGCGTATCCGCTAGCGGAAACGACTAACCGCGTGTCAGTGCACGGTAGCTACCCGTGTGCTTCTCGCGCATGCTGTAGTCACCGCTACGTTTGTCCGTGACCTCGAGGTGGTCGACTGGGTGTAGGATTACCACGAGGGACTCTCCCGGCCAAGAGAGCACCACGCGTGCCTTCTACTCTTCAGAAAAGACTGCAATCAAGATCGTTCCCACGAGGAACATGCGAGATCAAGAAAGAAATCTGGAAGTAAACCAATGGGGTGAAAAGGAATTACTTGTAAAATAAAATAATTGGAAAAGATAACTTTACCTGCTAGCTTTTACTACTTTAGATAGTTTGGTTACCACTCTACTCAGCGTTCGCTGACTCTGTTTTCTCATAACCCTTTACAGGTCTAGGAGTTGAGCAGCCCAAGTTACCGGTTGCAGAGGGTGCTGGGCCCAGTCGAGCCCCGCAGTAGTTTTCTTACTGTTGTTGTACTCTCTTTCTACCAGTGAGTTTTAGACTTTGTTTACTGTTCTTGTTACTGTACTTTTGTTCTACTTTCTTATTTTTGTAGTGATATGTACTGACTAGCAGGTTTACTTCCTTTACTACTTGTACGCTTTTACTGTTAGTTACATTGCATAGTGAATGTGGTTTATTTTCCTGCTTTTTGGTTATTTCTTGTTGGACGACTGGGTCTTAGGATTAGTCGAGTCGAGTCAGTCTCGGGTCCTGTAGGGATTCGGGAACCGGGTCGTAACTACAGGAGAAGAGAGCAGCTTCAGAGAGAGAGGAACGGCAAGGAAGAGGGAGGTTAGGGCGTCGGTTGGTACGACTCGACGCGGGAAGACATGAGAAAGAAAACTCTGCTGCTGGTATTGCGAACAGAGGATGAAGATGGACGGAGGGGCTCGTCGGACGTCGATGAGCTTTCGGCTGAGAGAGAGAGAGAGAGGAATTGGGGGGAATCTTGGTCGATTTCGAGCGTGAGGAGGACAGTATGATCATGAAAGTTTGCTAGAGTTGGGAAATTCCTTAATACCCAACTCTCTCATGCGTTCGCATGAGAGATTGGGAAGGTTTTGGGGCGTGGGATTTGGTTCAAAAGGAAGGGGATTTCTTGACGAACTTCCCTTTCAAATTTGAAAGGGATTCATCAAGATCAATGAGTTCTTTACAAATTAAGGTTGCGAGAGAAATTAGGAATAGGTTTAATGGCAGCAGGAACCTTTTTATGAGAATGACAACAAAGTTAGGGGGCTATTTGAAAATATTTTGAAAGTTAAGGGTATAAATTTAATCAGATAGGACCAAGTTGCAAACTAGGTCAAGACCAACTCATCTTGGGTCCAAATTTTGGTACAAACCTAATTTGGACCTAGGGAATCCAATGGTGAAGTTGGATTTTGGTTTTGACCATTCTTGACTAGGTAATTTATGCAAAAACCTAAATTAAGGCAAATGTCTGTCTGAAACTCAATTCAGGGTCAAAACGGGTTCTGATCGTCAAATTGAAGGTTCCAAACCCTAGAGAATATTTTTCTATGAATTTAAGAAGGTGTAGGTGAATTTTATCTTAACCAGAACCTTAGTTAATTAAGCGGGTCTGTTTTTAGGATTTCAAAAGTCATGTAATTATTAAAACACGTGCAAATCTTTTTCTGATTGTTTTAACCCACTTATTAGCCTTTTAGGACCATTTGGCCCTTAATTAACCCCTAGGAAAATCTGTGGTTGTATTGCATTCATGATATGCTGGTAAAATTACAGTTTTAACCCTAGTTTCTTATTTTTCCCTTAGAATAATTATGTAGTGAAATATGACTCTCTGACAGCTATGTAGGAGCATTTATTGACTTAATTGGATCAAATGAGTTAGTTTATGGCTCATGATGGTGTTCCCTTCAGGCGGCTGGCTCCCCCCTACACTAAACTAACCAGAGTCGGTGTAGGGGGCCATTCCTAACCCTAGGTCTCAACCCAAGGGCGGCTAGCTCCCCCCTACACTAAATTGACAGTAGCTCTTCGATACCTCGTACACGAGGGCCAGTTCACTCTCCATGCAAAAGGGACAATTGCTCTCTTCGATACCGTGTACTCGAGAGCTAGCTCACTTCCCTCCTACATACGATATTCATTCCATACACACTAGTTCATTTCTAGTTCCCCTTAGGATTCGTACATGAACTTTCTCATGTCCACATCCCATTCATTAAATGCATAACAGGAAGCTCAAGATTTCACAACCAATTATTCAGTACACCGTAGATATTTTTATTCATGTCAAGGTTCATTACATGTGGTACAGGTAGCTTATGATTTTCTATGTTCAGTAAGCATCACAGTAATTTAATGATTCAATACATGTGAATTCATCTGTTTCATCCCTAGTGTTCATTTCACAACCTAGGGTTCAATTTGATATTTCTAAAGTAACATGCATTCATCTCTTTCATCCCTAGTGTTCATTTTACAACCTAGGGTTCAATCTAATATTTCTAAAGCATGTAATTTAGTTATTAATTCTGGGATTAGAGAGAGAACCACTCTACCGGAATACACGGGTGAAATGGGGGCTCGAATCGCAGATCTCGTCGTCTCCGCGAGCCTCGTATTCTCAATTGGCTAGAGACCTATACAATTGACCAACCACATCAAATGAGTTCAAAACGGTATACAAGTGACACTAATACATAGAGAAACTCGAACGAAAACTAACGGTACTTCGTTTACGCAAAATTGACTCCTTTTGTGCTCTAAATGGGCTAAAAACGTGCATACTGACTAAAATCAGACGTCTGGGATTAGACCTAGATGTCTTAAACGACCCCAGAATCTCACCTTTGCTTCCCTGCTGCTTCCTTAGACATCCGAACCCCTCCACAACCGTCTGAGGGGGATCCCAGACATCTGACTCTCCCTCCGATCATCTGGGAGTGCAGTCAGATGTCTGGAACCATCTCCAGACATCCTAAAGTACCTCGAAGGACGTGCCATGTGCCTTTCCCACGTCCTGTACCTGCCCATGCACGCGGTTTAAAAAACCTGACACAAAAAGATGTAAGTGCATGCGACGCGTACACAGGACATACTTTGGCACTCTGTGTGTTGGACGTTCCAAGGATCCTCCAGATGTCTGGATGGAGTTCCAG
Organism: Thalassia testudinum; assembly: GCA_037157565.1. Lineage (NCBI taxonomy): Eukaryota > Viridiplantae > Streptophyta > Magnoliopsida > Alismatales > Hydrocharitaceae > Thalassia > Thalassia testudinum. The sequence continues at coordinate 196,743,527 of JAZHRO010000073.1, read as the reverse complement.
ATGTCTGATACTGTGGAAAATGGTTCCGCAGTATCCTCCTGCGAACTTCTCCTCGCGTTGTCCTCTGCCCGCAGAGGCCACAGCAGCACCTCCCGTGGCTGCAGGAGGTCGCGCCTCCTCTCCTGAGCTCCTCCTTGCACCTTCGGCTCCTCCCCTCGCCCTCTCTCCCAAGCTCCTTGCTCTCCCTCTACCTCGCCCACGCTTTCCCTCCCCTTCACGTTCTCGCTCTCCCTCTCTCGCGTGCTCCTCCATCTCGAGCTCCCCTCCTTCCTCCCTACTCGAGCTGCAAGGGGGACTGGGAAGGAGTGGTCGCCGGCAGGGTGGTGGAGGATGAGGGTGGAGGTGGCGGTGGTGATGGTGAGGGTGGTGGGGGTTAAATAAGGAGTGGGTTAGGGTTTGTGAGGGAAGGTGTGTGTGCATGGGGGTGTGTTGGGTGGGAAGAGAGAGTGTGTGAAAATTGAGGAATCTCCATCGCATAACCTTTCTCTTCTCGCAAGGCCCACACACCTAAACCAAGGGGGTTTAAAATTGCACTTACACCCCTACCTTTCCGGAAAACTATGAACGACCCTTGGGAAGGGTCATTTCAATGGTGAGCATATTTGGATCCGCCCACACGCTTCCCAATCAGGCTACCGAAGGGCACAAATTTGGCTTACCGGATTGATGGTATCAGAAGCAATCACCACCTCCTGTAACCCAGTCATTAAGGCCAATTTCAGACCTTTGAGAATTGCCCTCGTTTCTGCCACAATAGAGTTAACTGTATTAATAGGTTTAGCTGCAGCTAACTTCGGTATCCCACCCTCATCCAGCAGAACAACAGCTGTTATAGAAGATCTTCCTCCCACTGCCGCATCTACCAAGACAATATTGCACTGTCTTCCTCCTTCCCTTAATTGTGTAGCCAGCTGTTTAATATCCAGATACACTAGAACACACTGCTCCAACCTATTAGGACAAATCTGAAGGGAATTTCCTGTTGCCAGCATTGAACAGTTCGAACCAGACAGAGCAGAATTCCCTGCAGATTGATCCAAACCCATCATATTGTAATACCCGTCCAACTTCTTTATCATCTGAATGACCACATCTACCGAAGGTATAACCCCTTTCATAACCACATCACATCTATGCAACCACATTGCATGGACTGTTAATAATAGCAGGTTCTCTGACAGTCCCTTCATAGTTAACTGTTTCGACAGTCTTAACATATCTTCCCACCAATTATCAGATGAGGGGGAACAAATGATCCCCCAATAGAACCAAACCACTCTCATTAAATCACATGCTCCAATTAAATGCCCCCAACCTTCCTCAGCTCTCCAATGGAATGAACATAACTTGTCATATGTTCTCAATCTTTTTGTAATAATAGCTTTTAAAGGTAGAGCACCCACAACAGCTCGCCATAACAGTAGCTTAACACAAGGGGGAGCATTTTTTATTTTCCATATTTGCCTACAGATTTGAGCCATATCTTCATTTTAACTCCCCATACCTCCATTCTCCTTTAGTAATGTAAGATAAGTGACTTGACCAAGAACACTCTCTTGGGGTGCGGCTTCCACACCAACTTATCAGTACCTTCATTAATACACGTCGATAAAATATCTTGTATCATATCCCCTTGAAAAATTCCATGTAGCAACTGCTTGTTCCAAATTTTCCGACCCGGCATGAATAACTTAGACACTTTAGACAGGTTGATAAATGATATGTCCTTCGACCACACCACTCGATTCTCTTGCATCACCCAATTGTTAGACCAAATATTAATATCCTTACCATCCCCTACCAACCATGTTGAATTCCTAAACGAACAATTAAAAATTTGCCTAACAACCTTCATGAATTCAGAATCCATAGCCTTTGCCATACATTCTTTCAAAGAACCCTCTGGGAAGTATTTGCTTTTCAACTGCTTCTGTCATAATCCATTATGATTAGTGTATAATTCCCAGCCCTTCTTCACCATCAAAGCCAGATTCTAGAATGTAATCATTCTGAAACCAGTCCTTCCATATATTTCTGAATACAAATGTCCTTCCAAGATCTCAAAAAAAGATGCCTTTTCTCATCCGAAAAACCCCACCAAAAATTCCTAACTATCTTGTCTAATTGCTTACATAACTTCTTTGAAAACAAAGTGTCAGCCATGAAATAATTAGGAATGGAGGATAGTGAGCTCTGAATCAACACCCCTCTACCTACTTGAGATAGCAAGTGCATTTTCCAACCTGTCAACTTCCTCAAATATTTAGTTACCACCAATTCTTTCAACTTAGTTTGATTCGCACCATCCAATAAGGAAGTCCCTGAAAATAATTCATCTTTTGCCATATCTTCCACCAACAAGTTATTAGAGATTTTCCTTCTTTCTTCCAAAAGGATCTCATTGGTAAAATAAATTTTGGATTTGACATAGTTAACCTTCTTTCGTGAATTTTCCTCGTAATCTTGAAGCAACGTTTTAATCAATAGAGTTTCACCTGAATATGCCTTCCCGAAAATCACTGTATCATCAACATACATCAAATGTGCAATTGGTGGACTATTTTCACTAATAGAAAGGTCAGAAATACATCCATCATATAAGGCCATATCTAATATTCTAGATAAATATTCCGAGCATAAAATGAAAATATAGGAAGATAGAGGACAACCCTGTCTTATCCCCCTTGTGGGCATAATCACCTTGGTAGGGGCACCATTACCTAATACTTGGAATGTAGCTGAGGAGATGCAAGACATAATGACATTAATTAACGATATAGGAATATTAAGCTAAGATAAACAATAAAATATAAAAGGCCATTCCCAGTTTATCAAAAGCCTTTTCCATATTCAGATTAATAATTATAGCACCCCCTTTCCTTTTCGACTTTTTACATTTGGTTACTACTTCCTTGGCCAAAATCAAATTATATGCAATTTGACTACCTCATAAAAAACCAGGCTGATTTTTTGAAATAACTCTACCTAATATAGACTTGATCCTCTTTGCAGCTAGTTTTGCCACCACCTTGTAAAGAGTATTAGTAAGACTAATAGGCCTATAATCTTTAGGCTCTTTAGGTGATGTGATTTTTGGGGCAAGTGTAAGGAATGTTTCACTCATAGGCTTTGGCATCTTCTGTTCCTTGAAACATCTTTGTACAAAAAATATGACATCCTTACTTAATAAACTCCAACTATGTTGATAAAAAAGAGCAAGGAATCCATCAGGACCTGGACTTTTTCCCTGATGCATAGCAAAGACAGTATTTGTAATTTCTTCACCCATCAAAATTTGTGCACACCATCGGCTCTCCACATTAGTTACCTTGTCTCCTTCATCAAATAATTTCTTTGGAGTCTCAATCCTGCCTTGAGAGGAATAGAGGCTAACATAAAAATCAAAGAACATTTTTTTATTTTCTCCTGGTCCCGTCTCTTCACCATTTGGCAGCATCAACCACTCAATAGAATTCTTCCTCTTCCTATCATTTTTTTGAAATTGAAAAGGGTCCTCGAATTTCTCACTTACCACGGAACACCTCCATGATCACAGCCATGGCTACACTCTGGCACCGAGTCAAGGATGGCTGGACATAGACTGTCACTACACGCCACTACAAGCCTATGCACGTATGGGCATGTTCGAGGGATTTGAACCCAGCACCCTGCACAAGGACTTTATGGGGACGGGCGGCACTAGCTATACTGCCCTATTAACCCCAGATCTTGTTTTGAGCATATAAATGGTAAATCTTGTGTTAAAGTCACCACTTTGGATCTAATCATGCTTAAATCTTTGGCACGAATATATTTCTTCTTGAAGGAGAACTTCCTCATATTGCATCATCATATTCCTTTCTGCTACCATATTACTCTCTTTAAGTTTTCTGCTTTGTAATTTCGTCGTTTCTGTTTCTATGTTCATCTTTCTTTTTTTCCAATTTACTTCAAGATTTGAATGCCACTTATTAAGATATTTAGCCAACCTTTGACTCCTTTTCGAAATGGAGATATTCCCATCCTCTCATCTTTTCCAGTTGCTCTCCAACATACTTCTATAATCATTGCACACCACTCATTGCGCTCCTCATTTACAAATCTTGTTATGATTTAACTTTTTCCTGTTTAAACAAAACAAGATCGGACTATGATCACTGCTTAAAGCAAGCAAATGAAGAACACTCGCACAGGAAAAATAACTAAACCAATTACCAGATCTAAAATCTCTTTCCAGACACTCCCTAATGAGATAGGAAGGATTATGTTTATTACATCATGTATAAACCCCTTCCTAGCATAACCAAGATCCAATAGATCCAAACTAGTAATAAAAGATTGTAGACGGTGGTATTTCCTCGTAGGAATTGAACTATCTCCCAACATAAAAAATAAAATCTCTTTGATAGATTAATGCATATGTATCTGGAAATTAGATCTTGCAAATCTCAATCGTTTCTCGTTGCATCGCATTATTTTTTTTCCTAAGCGATTTTCCCGTTCCACGGGCTCCACTTCGGTATTCCACCGGTGCTCTTATACCAAGTGCCACAGCGAATATGCGTGGAATGGTTTGGCGCGCAAAGTGGTGCCTCGATAAATTTCGAATCCCCACCCGCCCGCCCTTCCGAGGCCCCCCAAACCCCATTTCCCCCACTTTCCCCAACCTTCCCTCTCTCCCTCCTTCCCCTCTCACTCTCTCTCTCCGCTTCCCTCCCTCTCGGCCTCTCTCTTCTCTTTCGCTCTCCAGTCGGCCCCCTCGTGCGTCCCCTTTCGACCCTTCCGAGGTGCGCCTCTCGACCCCCCCTTCTGTCTCATGTCTTCCCGCTAGGGTTTGGTAGCTGTCGCTTTCCCCTTTCCGCATTCAATTCCGCTGACTCCTCCCCTTCCCTCTTTTCAATCAGTTTATAGGAGACAGAGTAGCAGAAGCTTGTCCAGACCAGATTTATTCTTTGTTTGTTCCCTGCTCCCTTCCGGTAAGCATTCTCGCGCTCCTCCTTTCCTGTGCCTATTGCCGGGTTTAACAGTGATTGATAGGATCGGTGTCGTTGATGTTAACTTCAATTGGAATGGAATCGAAATCGTTGCGGCTGTTTGTCTGTTTGGTTTCATTTATACGAAATCCCTCGCATCCACATTAGAATCGTTACGCGGAGTGAAACTACGCTTCGGATGTTCCAAGGCTGCAGTTGTTCAGGGAAGAAGACGTAGATGTGTTGGAAACGTTTCCGTCGTTGTCTCCGATTGGGAAGAATGGTGGCGTTGTGTATTTGTTGCGTCTCCTATAAGAGTGGCTATGCGGATCCCTATGGTGTTTTAGAAGCTTTGCGTATTTCGGTTGTGCAGGGAAAGATAGCTAGATATGAGGGAAATGCAGGCTGTGGGAGTGGAGATTTTGACATGCTTCGACGTCATCATGGCGTTGTGTTGTTATTGGGCTCGATATTGTGAAAAATTGTGTGTATTGTACATCTAGTTTCTTGACATGCGTAAATGGTGTGTTGAATTTGCTTGTTATCGCATGTTCTGGAAACATGGTGTGTCTAAAGGATTTTTGGTTGCTGATAAAGGTATACTGGGCTTGGGTTTAACTTTCTTAAGTCGTGGAATGTAAAAAATGTAAAAATGACATGGGAGTGGCTTGGAGATGGCCGATGTGAAAATATCTGAAATTCAATTCCTAGTTGAGTGAATACTGATACCTCTGGAAATTTTTATTTGCCTTGCTCGTAATCTCATGAATGTGATGTTTTCTTCTTTTTCTTGAAGGGAAAACAGGGCATCACTCTGGAGTCAACAACATAAAGCATCTGGGATATAGAATGACTAAGGAACCCGTATCTTCAAAGCAAAAGAAGAGAGGGGAAACCGCCAAAGGCAAGTACATCAAACCTGGTGCTTTGGCTCAAATTTGTATCAAGAAAGTTGCTACAAGGTCTTCTTCAGATATAAGCAAGAGAATTACTACTAGATCTTGCACCAATATAAGCAAGAAAAGGGTTGTGTTGGATTCAAAGAAGACTGAAGTAGAGGTCGGTGGTTGTAATAGCTCACTGTCAAAAACACCAAAGAAGGTAATCTCATCATCAATTGAAGGCTCGGATGCTGTAAGAGAGAATAAATTGCCAAGAACACCGAGAACTCCTCAAAGCCTGGAATTCACTTCTCAATCAAGGCTTGAATCACTTCCATTGGACCTACTGGTTTGTAATTTTCTCACAAGATCGATCTCTCTCTCTCTCTCCCCTCCTCCCTCTTCCGGTTTTCCCTTGATGCTTAGCAGTGGTGAAATCTGCAGTCATTTTATATGGATCTCTTTGCTTGTTTAAGGTTAAAATTTGTTGCCACTTGCATCATGACCAGCTTCGAGCTGTCTTTCATGTCAGTCGACGAATAAGAGAAGCTGTAAGTACAATTCTTCTCTTATTTGTGCAGTAGAGCCAGGATCTAATATAAGTGGTCTACTAAAGTTACAAGATTCCATAGCATCTGCAATTATTTGTTACTGTTTCGCCACTTCCCTGATTCTTAAGATTCCATGAATTTCAATAGTTGTCCTAAAAGAAGTGCACCTGGTTTTTGCTGGAATCAATTTCTTCATGCATTCAAGCAAAAATTTTTTTGGACCAATGTTTTTTAAAAACTTAGGCTGTGAATAAGAAATGTGTTCAACTTTGTTCAACTGCTACTTTGATCTGATTGAAGTTGTATGAAAGTGGTTCATCAGCAAGCCATTTCAGTCCCAGCTTGTAACAATGATAAGTAACAGTCAAGTCAATTTTGAAATGAGCTGGAGTTATTTAGATGGTTCTCTACATCTGGTGGTAATCTATGCACAGATATGCCATACAAAAAATGTCAAATAAAATATTGTATAAATCATAGATGTATTCTGAGATCATACCAAGTAACCTTTGGAATACATGTTATCTTCTAGAATTATTCACACATGTATTATGATCTGTGGCTACTGATGCAGTCAGCCTGAATAACAAACATTACAAAAAATGCTATGCAACTTGTAAAATTGAAGCCTTTTAACTGGTAGGTTTCTACTTGATTCTTATGAGCATCGCCAAATCAAATGACGCTGAATGCTTAGTGGTAACCATATTCAAACCATGTAATTAACACAGATTTGTGTCCAATAAATTGTTTTTTGACAACCACAGTGAGGTCCCATGTTGGCACTGCCTAAGGTTTGGCATGCTGTTCATTATGTAGGTGTGTCATAGATTCCTTGGATGTTGGTGATCCAGCTTAGCATAGTTGAATAAACATTTTACAGCTGGTTAAAACTGTCAAAGCCTGTTTAAAGAAGCATGGTTCGATATGCAAGTCAAACTATTTTGGAATTTGAATTGAACTTGGCCCATTGATTGGTATGTTGGAATTTTGGAATACCCCAGAGTGCCAGTTGATGGTCAAACCTGTTGAATTACCTACTTTGATCATTTCATTTTCCTTCAGACTTCACTTTGCATGACTTTTATAATGGATTTCATTTACAATGACCCCCTCTTGGCTTGATTCTCCCAAGTTGAAACTCCTACTCTTTCTAAAATATAGGAGAGATAATGCTTTTATCCAAGCTGTTCATCGTCTTGAAAAGATGGGCTAACAGATAACAATATATGGCTTGTCTCAGTTGCCAAGGGTAGCGGGGGGCATTTCTATTTTGCCTAGTCAACAGGCACTAGCCCCATGTTCCCTTGTTAAAGAATGCCTTTGGGCCCTTGATTAATAACTAACTTGTATACTTGATATTGGATTGAATGCAATTATTTTCCTGGACATTCTTTTGCTCTATCTTGTTGTTTTGCCCAGATATGTGTAACTATGGGTGCTTTGACCTTACCACTACATCCGTATATTAATTAGTATTAAGCATTTTGTTTTATCCTCACCATTCATTAGCTAATCTGCATGAGGGCATCTATACTGCATGACTATAGAATATTGAGTAGAGACATCTGACCTTGGCCTTTATCCACATTGAAAGTAGAAAAGGGTGAAGGATTTTTTTCTTGCTTTGTATTATTTTCTCTTGGTTTTTTTGTTATTTTAGTCTTTCCACAATTGCTTAAAATTCTTCCATAGGCTTGCACGCACACAACATTCAGCCAACTGGGTGACTATTTCTTTGTTGGAGAATGAAATTGGTGAATTGCTATGCTGCATGTATCTACAACCATTAACCTATAAGCAGCTATCATGACCAAATGCTTTCTTCAAAAGCTTCTTTATAGTATTAAACATAGCAAAAAAGAGGTGAATTTGCTTGGGATGATTGAAGTTTGCTGGGACCTGTTTAGTGGGGTAGTATATGGAATCCATGAAACTATGTCATGCATCATTTGTTGGATTGTTATCCGACCATCCACATCCTCCCTGAACATAATAACAATTTCCAGCAGTCTGGTTTGCAATCGCCCATTTTGATCAAGAGGCAAAAAACTTAAACGTTTGCTGTTATTATTGTTTGTCATGGATCATACAACTAGGAGATCAACTATAATTAAAAAGTCATGTATCCTTGAATATTCATTTGCAAAAGATGTAAATTTGCCATCATTTTTGGATACATACGAATAAGATGCATCCTTGTCAGTTGCAAAAAGAATGTTCTAAACCCTATTGAAACCCTAATCCCTTCTATAATGCGTTAAAATACAAGTAGCTTTTGCTGTCATGTGGCCGTAAAACAAGGTCCAAAGAGATCCTGAAATGAAGCATGTGCATTGTTGAATTAATTTGCAAGTTGCTGCCTGAGTTGGATTGAACTGGTTCACTTAAACAAATTGGATCAAGTAGACTGTTTTGGTTCATGCGAGCCGTGTTTAAGCCGTCTTTGACAGTAGCTAGGAGTCTAGGAATGCCTCAACGTGGCAATGCTACTGCCCGATGCAGCAGTTTTGTTGCATGGGGAGAGAGATGGCCTGTTGGGGAAAGGGGAGTTCTCCAGGTACCCCACCAGCTATCACCTGCTAGCTGGAGCTTTGTTGGACCATTTTTTATGATGGGAAAGATGACATCCTATCCCCTCCGTGCTGGTAAAACTCTGTTGCTTGGATGGACTCCACTATGTCAGACCTTTAACTGTTTTTTTTTTTTTTTGTGCCCTCGTACCATCTTAAAATAAAAGAATAGGTAGGTTTAATGAAATCCCAATCCTCTTCATATAGAGAATTGGTGGGAAACATAAAACCCTACTTAGGACATGAGAAAACAGAAATAGAGGAGACAATATAGGGAGAATCTCAACATCTGGTGGGTTTTGGCAGGTTGTTTTGTGGTTCTCTAAAGATATTTGCTATACAACAATGACACAATTCACAATGATGTTATGTTTGTTCAGTTACTGGTGGTAGCATGGGTTGCAATATTCATAGGAATCTGTGAAAACTCCACATTGTTGGGGTGTATGGATAGGGTAGAACATAGAAGGATGCAACTTGTGACACTATATATATGCATTCACATGAATGTTAGATATAGGAAAGCAAAGCTATGGAGGCGTCGGGCGATTGCAAGGCGACAAATTCCTTAATTGCCTATGGCAAGAGGTGACAAAAAGGTGATCTTCGAATTGAATTCAAGCGACAAGTTTTCCTTTTTAAAATATTGAATATGCTTAATAACGTATATGATAGCGTCAACTTTCGTAAGAAGCACGTGATAACACTATATATGTGAGAAAAAACAATGATCATGTCATATTTAAGTAAAAACACATATATTTGTATATGTATGATGACAAGTTAAAACAAACAACCAAAAATTGTATTATATGTATCTACCAAAATAAGATGGTAACATGTTGTGAAGGACTTTGGTGCCTCAGAATTTCTCACGTGCAATAGATGCATGGTTGAGAGGAGAGAAGCCACATGCGTGGAAGAGAGAAGGTGGTAGCGTGGAGATGTAGATGGTGTAAGAAGAGAATTCACATGGAGGAGAAGAAGAGGGGGAGTTGCAAAGATAAAACTTTATTAATGAACTTAAGAAATAATGGAGGATTTGCTCTCTATTTAAAGAGATCAAAACATAATCACAATCTTAATAAATTTAGCATTTGGAATCAAAAAATTTCAATCCTCTTTTCTAAAACAAAATCAAATCACATTAACTATTCCTAAATTGATTCAATCACCAACACCTAATTAAATAAAACAAACTTGGAAACAAACCACACTAAACCCTAAATCTAATTATGTACACATGCACACACATTTACATTGACACATGGACACATCACTGACTGTTGCATGGCACTAGCACATGTCAGTTTCTTGAATTCTTACATTCCCTTTCAAGTTGAGCTCTTGGAGAGAAGGAAAGACTTGTTGGAGACAAAACTTGTGAAGTTAGATCCACCATTGATCTTCATCTTCAACATCAAGGAATTGGTTTGGATCTTCTCAAATAGGACTACTTGAAGCAATTGAAAGTCCTTTAGCAACATTTGTAGTTGCTATAGTGGCTTTAGTTGACTTTTTGCTATGAAGAAGAGTTCAAAATCACTCCAACTCCATAGAATTGAGTGGACACTCCTCAAAAGTTAGTGATGACATATTGACCCAAGGAGTGTGCCCAAAGTTCTCCTAGCACCTATCTGCCTTGATAATTATACAAGGAGGGGGGGTATGAATTTTATAAGTCAAATATTCAATGAAAATAATGGCAACCACAAAAAAATCAATTCCCAAATAACACTAAGGTTTATAGAGGAAGTCCAAATCGGGAAAAACCTCTACCCAGTTCATCTCCAACCAAGATTTTCCTCTTGTTCTCTAGGCAAGAAATCCATTAAACTTCACTACTTCAATCAAGGGTAATGAGTCTCTATCACATAAATCCCTTCTTGTACAACCTATAAGAAGGTATTTTGTTCTTCATTCATGTTACGACCTGGTTCCCGAATCCTTATGAGATATGAGAATCAGGTCGATTTGACTGATCCCAAGACTCAGTCGTTCAACGAGAAAGTAACCAAAAGAGTAGTAAAATAATCTACATTCACCATGTATATAATTAGCAGTAATAAAATACAGCAGTAAAGAAAAGAAATACTACAGTATACACCACCACAACAGTAAAGAAATAAACATGTACATAAACATGAAGTTTACAATGAAAAGAGTACAGGGGTAACAGAAACTACTCACTACAATAGCAAGAAAAGTACAGTGAGTACTACAAGTAACACTACTAGGTTCTACTAGACCCAACGCCCTCTGCAACCGTCGACTCTGGCTGCTTAACACCTGATCCTGAAATGGTAACAAAGGTGACACGTCAGCGAAACGCTGAGTAGAGTGACAATTAAAAGTTAAGAAACAATAAGGTGGACAGTAGCTGTTATATTTTTAATTTCTTTCTTATATTTTTCGTTTACTCGTTATCGAGTTATCTCTCATATTTTTCTCTTTATCTTGAATGTTCATCGCGAGAACGATCTTGATTGCAGTCTTTTTCGAAAAGTAGAAGTAACACGTGGTGCTCTATTGGTCGAGAGAGCTCCCAGTGGTGGTCCATCCTCAGTCAACCACCCCAAGGTTGTTGACAGATGTAATGGTGACTACGACAAGCGTGATAAATGCACGGGTAGTTACCCCACACTGGCACACGGTCAGTTGTTTCCGTTAACGGATGCACTAAAAGTACAGCACGGAATCAGTATAGGGCAGAGCTCTCTCAGTAACAGGAGTCCAGCTCCTCCATAGTAGTCAAATAGGGGTCTTGCCCTTTCATAGTCTGTGCACCCTCGCCTGACTATCTTGGTTTGTCCAGTGGATCTAATAAATCGGTGTAGGAGGGCTAGCAGAACTCCGGGGTCCGTTGGGTAGCTAGTGCTCTCCTTACACTAGTAGCTCTCCTCGGTACTATGTACACGAGGGTCAAAAGTCGGTACAAAGTGGCAAGACCAAATCCCGGGTCCCTGGGGCGGCTAGCTCCGCTCTGCACTAAATAGGGGGACAATTGCTCTCCTTGGTACTCCGTACTCAAGGGTCAGCTCACTTCCCCAATTCTATTCCATTCACTTTTCAGGAGTTTTACTCTTAATTCCCTGTAAGGTTCATGCTCTTTTAACTCAGTCAATTTAGGTTTCACCGTTCTAACTTTATATCCATATAACCCATGTTCTCAACAGTAATTATTCATTCATAAACAGGTGGCTGTTAACCAATTTACAGGCAGTTACCGTTTCCTTTCTACTTTTCCAAGACTACAACGTATAGATATTCAATATAGTTTTCCAGTCCTAGGATTCATGTCATACCTTAGGATCTATCATTAAATTTAGTTTCTCAGTCCTAGGATTTATGCAATACCCTAGGATCTATCATTCAATCTAGTTTTCCAGTCCTAAGATTTATGCAATACCCTAGGATCTATTATTCAATATAGTTTTCCAGTCGTAGGATTCATGCAATATCCTATGATCTATTAATTATTTCACAAGGATATAATTTTTGATAAATAATTTAAAGGGTCACTCTACCCGCAAAATCGAGAGTATTGGGGGCGTAATCGACAAGCTCGTGCGCCTCCGCAACCCTTAGAGTCGCAACGGAACGGGATCCTAACACAAGGATCAAAGACAATGAGCTACTTAGAACATCATACGATTACTGTAAACAGGTAGAGGAACTAAATCTGAGAAGAACGGAATTTGAAACGCGGAAAACAGATTCCGAACGGATCCCAAACGGGTCAAAAATGACGAGTTTGCCCAATAAATGATCACTCAGGTCATACCTCGATCTGCACGGTATTTCAGACGTCCAAAAGCCCGCTGAACCGTCTGGACTTAGTTTCCAGACGTTCGACTGTCACTCTGGACGTCTGGAGACCCTCTCCGTCGTCTGGTGCCATGCCCAGACGTCTGATCTGTGTGGGATGGCGTGCCCTTGCGCCTTCCCAAACAAGTCCTGCACACACACACACCCGCTCTCATCACGAAAGGATGTAGGAGACTTCGGCGGAACGACTGCATGGCTGTACACGCGAAAGAAGGAGAAGATAAAAATAACGTACCTGTCAGACGTCTGGACCTTCCTCCAGGTGTCTCCTGCGTCGTCTGGACGTAGGTCCAGAAGTTTGATTCTGGAAAATTTTCCTAGAATCAGAACTTTCTCGCTCTCCACCCGCAGCGCATGGCCGTCCCGTCCTGCGTCGCGTCTGCCTGCTGCCTGAGCTGCAGCAGCTCTAACCTATCACCACACGCTTGCTGTGCACCCGCTGGTCGGCTCTGGCTGCTCCGGCGAGCTCGCACCCTCGCGGTCAAGCTCCCTCTTTGTAACGACCCGGTTCCCGAGTCCCTACGAGACACGAGAACCGGACCGACTCGACTAATCCCAAGACCTAGTCGTCCAACGAGGAAGTAACCAAAAGGCAGTAAAATAAACCACATTCAGCATGAATATAACTAACAGTAAGAAAGTACAGCAGTAAGGAAAGAAACTACTACAGTAGGTACTACCACAACAGTAAAACAGCATTTATCATATAACAGGAACTGCAGGTAAAGAAGGTACAGCGGAAACAAAAACTACTCACTAGAACAGAAACAAAAGGGGTACAAAAGCTGTGGTAACTCTACTGGACCCTACTCGGCCCAGCGTCCTCTGCAGCCGCCGACCCTGGCTGCTCAACACCTGGTCCTGAAAAAGGTAACGAGTGTAACACGTCAGCAAAACGTTGAGTAGAGTGGCAAACTAACTAAAGGCAACAATAGAGTGTACAGTAGCTGTTATGTTCTATTACTTCCTTTATTCACATCTTTCAATTTTTCTCACTATTTCATTTATTTCTCAGATCCTTTACTTGATCTCGAATGTCCTCGTGGGAACGATCTTGATTGCAGTCTTTTCCAAAAGTAGAAGTAGCACGTGGTGCTCTCCTGGCCGGGAGAGTCTCCCGTGGTGATCTTACCCTCAGTCAACCACTCCAAGGTCACTGACAAACGTAACGGTGACTACGGCACGCGCGATAAACGCACAGGTAGCTAGCCCGCACTGGCACGCGGTCAGTCGTTTCCGTTAACGGGTGCGCCCAAAGCACAGCACGGAACCAGGGCAGAGCCCTCTCAGTAACAGGGGTCCAACCCCTCCACAGTAACCAAACCGGGGCCTTGCCCCTCCACAGTTCGTGCACCCTCGCCTGACTACCCTGGTTTGCCCTAGTGGGCCTAACAAGTCATTGAAGGAGGCTAGCAGAACCTCGGGGCCCGTGGGTAGCTAGTACTCTCCTAACACTACTAGCTTTCCTCGGTACTACGTACACGAGGGCCAACAAGTCGGTACAGAGCGGCCAATCCTAACCCCGGGTCCCTGGGGCGGCTGGCCCCACTATGCACTAAACAGGTACAGGTACTTCCCTTGGTACTGCGTACCCAAGAGACAGTACAAACTACATCTCAGTTCCATTCCTTTTTCTTTCCAGGAGTTCCACTCCTAATTCCCCGTAGGGTTCCAGCTCTTTATCTCAGAACATCATATGTTTCACTTTCCAGATTCACGTTCTCAAAATCCATGATCTCAACATGTTTCTTTATTCATAACAGGCAGCTGTTAATTCAAGTTACAGGCAGCTTTATATTCCTTTCCATTTTTCCAAGACTGCAGTATTATACATTCCACTAGTTTTTCCACCCTAGGATTCATGCCATATCCTAGGATCTATCATACAATCTAGTTTTCCAGTCCTAGGATTCATGCAACACCTAGGAGCTATCATTCCATATATTTCTCATTCATAGGATTCATGCAATGCCCTAGGTTCTAGTTATGGCTCCATACTTTAACAGATTTTATTAATACTTAAAGCCACTCTACCAGGTACAACGGGAGTAATGGGGGCGTGATCGGGAATCCCGCGTGCCTTCGCGACTCTCAAGACTGCAACGGAACGAGATCCTGTCACAAGGATCAAACACAAGGAGTGTCTCAAAACAGTGTATAGCTACCGTAGACGGGTAGAGGAATTAATTCTGAAACGAACGCAACTCGAATCGCGGAAAACGGAGCCCAAACGGGCCCTAAACGGGTCGAGAAAGACAATACTGTGTAAAATCAGACGTCTGGAACTCCTTCCATACGTCTTAAATGGTGGATCAGAGAATTACCTGTTCAGCTTGGTTCCCCGGACGCCCAGAAGTCTGCGGGGACGTCTGTCCTATACCCCAGACGTCCGACGGTCCACACGGACGTCTGTAGATCACTCCCGCCGTCTGGTACAACTTCCAGACGTCTGATTCGCAAAGGATGGCAAATCAGCGAACCTGCGCACAGCCAACCCCCCTCCCTCAGTACGGCCAGTCGACAAGAAGGAAGAAGAAAGCGGAAACTCACCTTTCAGACGTCTGTATGATCTTACAGACGTCGACCTTGCCGTCTGGCTATCAACCCAGACGTCTGATTCTGGAAATTTTTCCAGAATCAGAACCTTGCTCGGCCTCCGCTCGCGACGCCGCCTGCGTCGGACCTTGCGCGTCTGCTGCTCAGCCCGCAGCAGGTCCCTCTCCGCGTCGCTCCGCGCCCCCTGCGCCCTTCGCCGGCCGGCCAAGCCTCTCCGGCGAGCTCGCCCCCACGGCAGAGCTCCGCCCTCGCATGCCGCACCTCCGCGCTCACTGCGGCCGCCGCTGCCGCCCTCGCGTCCGCTCGCTCTCGCGCACAGGAAGGAGAAGAAGAAGGCGGTGGAGACGGGAGGGGAGGCGCGCCCCTTTTAACGCCGCGCGGAGAGGAGAGAGAGAAGGCACCGCAGGCGTCTGCAGCCGCAGAAGAAAAAGAGAGGAAAAGCGGTCTGCACGCTCAGGCGCGCAGGCGACTCGCGTGTGTTGAAAATAATGGATTTCCAGACGTCTTTAAACTATCCCAGACGTCTTATCAGACGTCTTTTGTTATCCCAGACGTCTTATCAGACGTCTGTTTGTTATCCCAGACGTCTTGTCCGACGCCTGAGCCACCTCCCAGACGTCTTAAAAGACGTCTGGGGCACACATTCGTTACACTCTTCCTCTCGCAACAGCCCCTCCTCACACACTCGCAACAGCCGCTGCTGCTGCTCTCGCCTGCTCGCTCTCTTGCTGACAGGGAAAAGAAGAAGAAGGCGGTGGAGTGAGGGTGAGGGAGAGGGAGAGGCGTATTTGAAGGCAGTCGCAGGGAGAGAGAGAAGTTGCGTCTGCAGGGAGGGAGAGAAAAGAGAAGAAGGAGGGCGGCGGGTTTAGTCTGCGCGTGGATGCGTGCAGACGCGAACCCGTACGCCGAAAAAATTTAGTTCTAGACGTCTGGAAAGGCTTTCAGACGTCTGATCAGACGTGTGGATCACTTCCCAGATGTCTTAAACGGCGTTTGATGCCTAGTTATAATAATTCACCAGAAGAATGGGAAGCCAGTAATCCTTGCACCCAAATTACAACAAGCACAAGATAACAAAATTGATACAAGCCCTATTTAGCAAATGTGCAAGTATGTATCAATTGTAATAGGACTCACAATTATTCTTTTTCATTCCCTTTGAAAATGATTAAAACTTTTGCATAAGGGAAAATAGAGTTTGATATAATGATATGTGCTAAGAAATATTTTGTTGTAGCTTCCTTTTGATAGAAAACAGATTTTCACTAAAGAAGTGTATTGAAAATGTTTAGAATCAAGGATATTCAAAGTGAAGGCACATGATTTTAATATCAAGAATTTTGTATGATCAATTTGCTTTCAAAGATAACAAAATGGACATATGAAGTAATATTAAGTAACCAAAATACTCCCTTGTACTTCCCATGCAAATGAATAAAATTGGCGTGGAGGAAGTAGAGAAGAAGATCCTCTTCTAGGATCACCAAGTTGGTGCAATCAAGGGATGTCGAAGCTTGAAGTCCTTTTTCTTGAAGCATTAAGTTGGCATGGAGTATGCTTCTTGATGGCACAAATGTTGCCGTGTGGAGGCTTGATTGAAAGCAACTTTTCAAGAATGTATTTTACAAGTAGAAAGTAGGAGAAAGTTGTATAGAAATATGTTTTTGTTGTTTTGTAAAAGAAAGAATCCATGTAGGGTCTTTATAGAAAAAAGTGGGAAGTTATGATTGAAAGTACATTAGAGCAAGGTGATTAGTGCTAAAGGCGGTAAACAAATTGCTAATTGCAAATAATGCATATTTAAGATAAATTGAAGCAAATCACAAATGAACACAAGGATTTATAGTGAAAATCCAATCCTGGGAAAAACTACTACCTAGATCTCTTAATCTAGGATTTTACTCTTAGTCTAACTCGGAATACTAATCGGTACTTATGAGCTACCAAACCCTTTTATAAACCCTCTGAATATCCCAATCAAGAGCAATGAGACCAAACCTCTTTTTAATCCCTCTTGATATTTCAATCAAGAGCAAACTCCTCTTTCTCAAGAGGAAAGGAACCCACAACCTAGGTTCTCAGATTACATGTAGATTAAAACATAATTTAGTTCCTATGGATAGCTCCAATAAAATATGCAATCAATTATATGAATTAGCTATCTAGGAGATTAAAGTGAACTTCCTTAGTGAATGTATGAAGGCGATGCTATCGGGAGTTGAGGTGTTTGAGCTCCAAGGAATGTGATTTTTAAGAACAAGAGCTCATATCACTTCCAATGAACACCAAGTGTCGGCTTTAGCTGAATGTGGACTTGAATACATTTGAGTGTGTTTTGGGGTGTTCTATATCTTCTATATGTTCCTAAAGAGTGAGAAACTATTTTATATATATAGAGGGGTGAATGGACTAGTTTAGGTGTGCATAAGGCTCCTCTTAAATGGTTAAAAAGTTTTCCAATTAGATTTGTCAATGGCTAACAAATATGCTTAAAAAGTGCTTTATCTAACATTAGGTAAAATGATCTAACGTTAGCTACTCAGTTAGGTGTAAAGTTCGCTATCTTGTGGAGTCGTTCAATTTGGCCTAAAATAGCTTACCTAATGTTAGGTCAGCTACTTAATGTTAGGTACAAAGTTCAGTGCAAAGTTTGTTATCCTTGGAACTTTCAAATGACACTAGACTACTATCAACGTTAGGTCTCAGATATTCAACGTTAGATGGCCTCTATCTAGGGTTCTCACTAAATGTTTGGGTCATGCAATAACACCTATAGACTTAGACATATTTTAACCTATTTAGGTTGTGTGTGTTCTTGTGAGAATTGCATATGAACCTTCTATGTTTATGCTAATATGAGATCTGATTGTAGCTCTCCTTATATTCTAAAGAATATAAAACTACAACTCAATTCTTATAATACAAGGAGATCAAAACTTAAAGAGCATAATCTTCTCTTTCTTGGCTTTGGATTTCATCCAGAAAGCTTAAACCTGAAAATCAATCTTGTAATATCTATGTATAAGATCCAATTTTAATCTCAATTACTTGAGATGTTTGTTATCATCAAAATCATCATTAAAAGTTAATGTGGTGCCTAATTGATTATGCACCAACAATGATCTTATGAAATAATGTGAATCCAATAGATGTTAACCAATTTAGTCGTTTGCACATGTAGAAATTTGAATATAAATGATAGAAGTTTGAATAATCGATTAGATTAGTTAATCGATTAATTTTGCAACTAGAATCTAAAAAAGTAATTATTTGATTAATTTTTCTTTTGTGAAAAGATGCAAACATACTTTAACTTTTCTTATGAAGGGATGCAATGTTTGAAATTGGTAACCACTCTTATAGAAAGTGTAATTATCCATTCTAGAAGAATAATTTTTATTTTATTCTATATTTAAAAAGTATTTTACACTTTTTTTTGTAATTAGAATATCTTAAGGTTTATAACTACCATTCTAGAAGTTTAATTTTGTTTCATAATGTATTTTAGAGTATTTTACACGCATGAGATTTGTGACAAATATTTTAGAGTTTATTTATTTATTTTATGTGCATGTAGAATGTTAGAAATATTGTGTTTAGCCACTTAAACTTATTTTGTGCATGTGAATGTGTGCAATTGGTTCTCAACAAAAAATTCTAATAAGTAATAAAACATGAGATTAAATGTAGAAGAGGCTTGGAATCTTCAAGTTAGATCTTCTCTTTGCTGTAATCAACATCTTAATTATCATGGGAGCTTCCTTTCATTATAATTGAGATCTTCCATACTATTGGATGAGTATCTGATTTTTTAAACACTTTATAACAAAATATAATTGTGCATAAAACATCAAAATAAATATTATTAGTACCTAAGTACTAACATGTTGTGTGGTTGGTTTGGTTATAATGCGGACATGGGGGGAAAATCCGACCACGATCGCAGTCTCTTCCTTATACACGTTCCACGGCACTTTGCATGGAGACTAGTGCTAAAGATTTTGAAGGAGGCAATGTGGAGACATGGGACCCATGCACCTCGATCTGTCGAGGCAACTATATATGGTCTTGAGATCAGGTATTTCATCTGAGGAGAGAATTTGGTCTCATGTAGCTTGATAGAAGGGGTTTAAGCTTCCTAGAAATTTGCATGCTTGCCATCTTGTGCGACATTTAGATTACTTGTCGCAATAAGGAGGCTTGTAGATGTCAAGTTCTTCAAAGAGGCCTTCCATCTTTGTGAAGTACTTATCAAGGGTGAGATCCCCTTGATTTGTGTTCCAGATGCGTCAATAAATATCTGCCAATTTGGTGCTACTGGCCTTTTTGAAAAACTTCTCTAGTGTGTCCCATATATCCTTGGATATATCCTTATATAACATGTTGACAACAATAAAACGATTAATTGAATTTATAAGTCAATTCATTACCCAATAATTCTCTTTTTTCCTACTTTACCTTGGTTCCTTCTCGCCTTTTTGGTCATTCTTTTGTGATCATGTGAAGTTTGTCTTCGCCACTAATGAAGATCTTAAAGGCACGTGCTCATAAAATGTAGTTCAAGGCCCCCATCAATTTAATGGTAGTACCTTAAACAAGAACTTTGATCTTCGTGGTGATTGAAGTCTTAGCATCCACCATGGCTCCTACTTCTCGTAGTTGAGACACCTTGATCATTCCTAGGTGTATGAGAGTTCATGTGCCTCTTCTTGAATGTCCTAGAGTCAAGCCATCTTGATCGTTCCAAGGTACGTGAGAGGTTTATGTGTCTTCTTCTCTAGTTGACTTTATGTTTGACTCTCTGCTTTACGTGTTCCACAACCACAAGAAGATCACACATGTACAATGTGAAGAATTTTATCGCCTTGTAAGTGTCCACGTGTAATAGGTGCATGCCTGAGAGGAGAGAAGCGCCACATTTGGAAGAGAAGGTGGTGGCGTGGAGATGTGGGTGGCACAAGAAGAGAATTCACATGAAGGAGGAGAAGAAGAAGGGGAGCTGCAAAGATAAAACTTTATTAATGAACTCAAGAAATAAAAGGAGGATTTGAACTCTATTTAAAGAGATCCAATCCTAATTACAATCACAACAAATTTAGGATTTAAAATCGAGAAATTTCAATCCGCCTTAATCAAATCAACTCTTTTTAAATTGACTCAATCGCTAACACCAAGTCAAATAAAACAAACTTGGAAACAAACCACACCAAATCCCAAACCTAATCACGTGCGCACACGTGCACACACACACACAATCATGCTAACACGTGGACACATCATCAGTTGCCACGTGGCATTCACGTGTCAGTTTCTTGAATTCTTACACATATATCACCTACTATATGTACATACTTAATATCATAACTTGTATACATATTGTTATGTATCATTAGATACTTGCAAAACAATAACATATATATATATATATATATATATATATATATGTATATATATATATATATATATATATATATATATATATATATATATCATGCTTATTGATTAGATAACGATCGTTTCATTTTTTCAAAAAAAAAATCATAATTATCATCATAAACTTACAATAATGTATGTGTATAATTTATACATAAATGTCATCATAGACAAATAGTAGTCTAAGTTGGTAAAACATAGCAATGCAAAAGGCATCCAAGTTGCCGATAACACATATTTATATATCGTATATGCAATAGTGTATAACACTAACGTACATATGATATATGTGTAACTTAAGACTAAAGAATAGGCTTATGGTCTAATCTAGAGCAAATTGGGAGTAGGGCAATGAGGCATAAGGAGACCTAGGCAATGAAGAAGGCAATTGGGCAATCACCTGATTGAAGCCCCTAGACTGAAATAGCTTCAAGGTGATCTCTAGCTTTCTCGCTTGGCTTGGTAGTTAGGTAGCTATAGAGGTGATAACCTTGAAAACATTGTAGGAAAGATACGCATGAACATATTAGAAAGCAAGCAATATAAGAACTGTAAAATTACTTGTTACATATATCATAGAAAACACTTTTAAGTAATATTGCATTCTCTTGTAGTAAGAAAATTCTGGCGAGAACTTTCACGCCTGTAAGTACTTTGACAATTAGCTATGATGTTGTCACGTGGCTAGGTGTATGGGGAGAGTGATTGTCACACATATTACATAAATGGGCCTTTCTCAAAAAAAGAAAACATAAACGGGCCCTTTTTGTGCATACATTGTGCTGATGTTGGGTTTTTCTATGAATCATATAGCTGGCATTATATATTGCAATATTCTAAGAGTCCAAACTTCTTGCTCTGCAAATCTCTCTACTTATTGCAGGTTGGAACTGCCCAATTCAAACTCCAATGTGGTCTTCTCATATAAAAATTATGATAACTGGTAGAACAATATCCATTCTACATTATACTGGTTTGACTGAAAAGCAATATCGTGCAATTATATTCCAACCAATTGTGTTCTTTCTATATGCTCGAGGATTCTACCATATGACAATCTTATTGTATTATGTCATGAATAAAATAATTACTCCATCAAAAAGAATATTTATCAGTGGCCATGAATAAAACAAATTATCCTTAGATCCGTCAAAAACAATTCAATGTTTAGCAGTGTAAAAAACTTGACCTGATATATAAAGCGACTCAAAAAGACTAAAAAAAAGGGAAGCATCTGTATCTTGTTTCTGCTTGATCCAAGTTGTTGATACCCTTTTGTAAATAATTTCAGGCTGACTTGTTCTGATACACTAGTGTTAATGTTTGGATCTTTTCATGGATGCACTTGTTTTGAATACATGAATCTCCCCTCTTCCCTCCCACGTGCAAATTGGTCTATGTGTGCATGTGTGGGCGTGGTTGAGGGATCTCTATCTTGAGTCCTTGCAATCGGGAAACTCGCTAGAATAGTCTTTTCCATCTGATCATTGACAGTCTTTGATACTCCTTTTCAATCAGAACTGAAATATTAATCTTTTATTTTTGTGCCAGGTTTTGCTTGCTATCCAGTGTCATTTTAATTATAAGACTCCAGACAGGTCAAGGCAGGAGATGCTTAGAACAAGAACTCCTCTCCCAACTGAACATTGGCCTTTTCGAAGGTATAATAATGCCAATTTATATCTGCTCTTATATTTTTTTAAAGAGGGTATCTGCACTTATCTTGTTTTGGTTTGACCGCATCAAGCTGATTTTTTCCATGCTCCATGCAGCAAAGGTGATTTGACAAGTTGTGGTCCCAGTCCTCGTGCTCCAAAAGCTCCCAGGCATGCCCCTCGCCCTGCACGTTCTAAACAGTTTGATATGAAACAAATAGCAGCCGTTCTGTTCCAGGAGTCCATTCTGCCATCTAATAAGAGTAAAGCTCCTCCTGGGTTGCCAAGGCCACATTGCAAGCCATCAGCCTCCAATCGTGTGCTATTCTATGAGGAAGAGTTGTGCCATGCAGTTGCTCAGAATAAGCTTCACTAGTAGTTCGAGATCTTTCCCTCCCTTTTCTTCCGTCGTTCTTTCTTCTGTGTACATAGGTTTTCAACTTATTTAAAGCAGTAGGTTTTCAACTTATTTAAAGCAGTGTATAGATATGCGGTTTCTTACTCTGAAACTGCTATATAGTGTCTTAATGTCTGACTCTATTTCCGGCTTATATAGCAGATTATGTGATGAGGCTTAGATGTCAGATTTTGTGTGCCCCTTGCTGCACCACGAAGTTGTATTTTTGATCTTGTAAATTTATTGCCCTGCCATTGTAAGAGATGACATGCTGTGAATCTCTTGGTAATTTCTTGGGTTAGTTTATGGGTTAAGAAAGCGGTGTTAAAGAAATGTGAAATTGATGTTACCTTCTTGTAGGGTGGTGTTAATATTAGTTTTTGTTTATTTGAATTGATATTAACTCTTATAGTATTTACTTGAATTGATGTTAACATCAGTTTCTATTGAGTAAAGTTTAGTTGTGTAGGAATTATGAAATTAATACTTATTTTGCTAACACTTTCTAGAATTGGTGTTAACAAAATAAGTGTTAACCTCTTAAAATAGATGCTAAGATTACGAGTGTTAACCTTTAAGTAAATGAGGGTTAACATCTCAAAATAGAGGTTAATCTTCCAAGTAAATTATTGCTACCAAAGTTTAGTAGTTGAAAGTATTGAGTGACTAAACTCTAAATATTTGATAGCATATGGGGAAAGAGAAAAAGATGTGCAAATTATGGAGGATAGTTCAACAAACTTTTGATTTTTTTTTGGAAAGAACTGTGGATATTTATCGACTATAATCAAAACTTGGTGGTCATTTCTGTCTTCATTTTTTCTTAAATTGATCGGGGAAATATGTATAGTCAAGGCATCATATAATCACTTAACTCATATAAAAGTTCTTTTTTTTTTCCCTTAAGGTGTAAATGGGCAACAGGAAACCAACAAGGTGGAAGTGTCATCCTCATAATGCACAAATTGATCTTGCATCTAATATCATTCCTGTAAAGTGATAGTTAGTTACGATGCAATTGAAATTGTCACCCCCTCAGATCCTCCTCTCAAGGGCTTTGCATTTGCCATCTAACTTTTCTAATTAAATTAATATTATTTAAATAAAAAAAAACTAACATAACTAACATTTGAAGAGCAAATATATTTTTCGTCACTTTATTCTCTATTCTAACCTACATTTCCAACTAACACAAACAGGAGTTCACCCTCGTTACAAGTAAATAGAAATAGATTATAACTTTGTATTTACTGAATAGGGGTTATGAATAGAGGTTAACCTGTGATGTAAAAAAGGAGTGCTTACTTGATATTGGGGGTTATAATGAAGGATAAGATGATAAAAGATTTGTTTGCCCTTGTATGGTAGTTAAGTTAGTTATTTTTTGATTTAAATTAAATTAAGGTAATGTAAAAAGTTGAATGGCCAAAATAAATCAAAATTCACTTGTATTGTAGAAATTTTTTTGCTAGTATCACCATCACTATTTTTTTCCGTAACATACCAAAAGAAATGTTGACACGTATATAGTAACTCAGTTATAAATGATCCATAGACAAAACAATGGTCAAGTGGGGGATAGTTAAATCCATTTATCACAATTATGGAGCTTGCTGCTAAATCCATTGCACTGTTCACTATTCTACCAAGGGAGAACGATGCCATGCAGGCACACCAATTTACATGGTTCTAATTTGAAAACAAGGAACATCTTTATTATTCTGTAGCATATTTATAAAGGGAACATACAGTACAGCTGGGAAGAAAATTGTAGCATACATTGGGAACAAACTCACCTACTTTTGTTGGAGCAAAGATGTACATAAGCTAGAAAAAAGTTTTCCTGCCCCTAATTAAACAAATTTACATTCAGATGGATTTTCTTTCATCTGGGTCAGCACCACTCCTCAAAATCACATCCACTCTTGTATAGGTAATAACCAAACTTAGAGAGAAGTATATATGGTGCACCATGCTGCATTGGCTGTTACAGCTGTAGTAGAATTCCAGCTACATCTTCATCTTCCTTAACAACTGCAAGTGGATTTGCTGGTGAAGTGCGATGTAATTGCTTATTCTATAACTCAGATGGTATTCAAAAGGAATGCATCCACAATGGGTGGTGGAAATTATGTTGTCCCTTTTCCTTCCCAACAAATTAACGAATCAGCTGATATGAAGATTACTCAGCTGGATGTGCTCCCTTTGTGAGATGAGTCCTGAGCCACTTCCCAACCTAAAAGAAAAAAGTTGTTACGATAAGGTTGTACACTGGATAAAAAAATGGAAAATATAACTTCTACCAGCAAATAACCCTGATGCGTGAGTAATTTCAATATATTTATATCATCAAATTTTTAACATATCATTTTTTTCTCAGATTTTTTCTTTTGCAAAAGAAAGGAAACTAGTGAATTTCTTGGCAATTATTCAACTAAAATTATTGGCAACAAACTCAAATTCTAACTTATGTAAGCTTCCTCATAGCAATCCCTACCATCTTTCACAAAATGACGGGATGGAAAACAATAGAAGAAACAACATATCATCCCCATTACTCACAATTCTTTCCATAAGCTTACTCGAAACATGTATCCTTGTTCTTAGGGTACATGTTATGATATTTGGTACCATAAGAGAAAACACATGCGATACACCTAAGAATTTTCACAGCTATTTGTTCTACCGATCATCCACCTATAATCCCTCCTGGTATAATTAAGCAATTGCAAAAGTCATCTTATCTTAATTATAAGATTGCAGAAATATAGCCTGGAACTTTCAAACAATATTAAAACCTATCAAAAATATAGCTTGGATGAATCTCCTTACAAGCCCATCTAAGTACCAAACATATCAGAAAGAGTTATTAGAAAAATGCATTTCAGAAGAGTGGTAATTACTAAATCAAGCCATAATAGATGATCAGGGACTAAAGGAGTACTCTTGTGGGAGCTAAGGACAGCCCAAAGACAACCATTGGTGATTGTTGCATCTTCAAGTGCTAACCACAAGCCAGTGCATGAGGGAGGATCCGTGTATAAAAAGGAGTTCTCCTGGTGTGGAACTACCTCTCCTCCAAAACCAGGTTGCTGCAAAGCAAAGCTTGTACGTAACTTTCAGTAGCTTAGAAGAAGAAAAAGAAGAAAATATGCAAACAAAACTATTCTTTATAAATGTTCTCTAACAAAGAAACTACTAATATTGTCAGTAATATGTGGTCTAACATAATGTACCCACAGTTCGAACAACCTATTTGACTAGTAATATGACAATCATTTTATCATTAGGTGTATCACATAAAGCTAACAATGAAAGAAAAGTGAAGATCACATGAAAGTTAGCATGCCATGCTAAATTTGTTGGATGAATCAGGAGAGAAAATGCACAGTAACATGAATAGCTTAATAAATCGAAGCTTGGTGGAACATATATGGCCAATATTAAAAGAGAAGACAAAGCAAGATCCAAAAGCATCCCTTTGATTTGGATACACCTTATCATCTTTACGGACAACTTAGTCAAGAGGGAATCCTCCAACAGAAGTATGTATGCCAAGATAAAAAGTTCCGTAGAAGCATGATCATCTAAAAGAATCAAGTGCTTATATCTCAAAACTATAATCACTAACATGTCTTGACTTGGGGGATTTATTTTCAAAGCTGCAAAAAGTAGTAAAATGCCAATGGTCTCAACTATCACATATATAACATTTTTTCCCCTGGAGAGAGGACAGGTTGAATACCAGAAGATAATATATAGCTCATTTTGCC
The DNA here is from genome assembly GCA_037157565.1 of Thalassia testudinum. Lineage (NCBI taxonomy): Eukaryota > Viridiplantae > Streptophyta > Magnoliopsida > Alismatales > Hydrocharitaceae > Thalassia > Thalassia testudinum. The sequence continues at coordinate 196,716,907 of JAZHRO010000073.1, read as the reverse complement.
ATTCATTCGTTAAAATAAAAATGCCCCCCCACCAACCACCACCAACCAACCTACCACCCACAATTCTTCCCCATCAATCCGCCGATCTCTCTGCAAATATCACACCTTTCCTCCTCACAACCCTCGATCGACCTCATCCACAAACACACCAAGCAAACCAGACAAATCCCAATCCACATAAACAACGGGTGATCTCCAAAAGGGAGAGGCGGAAAAAGATCGATCTTTTTCCAGGGATCCCCATATATTATTGCACCCGGGTGTCGATGAGGACCTTGACGGTGACGGGCATCTCCCTGAGACGCATGAGATCGTCGACGCAGTGGCCGATGTTAGCTGCCGCGCCGTCGGTGGCCCTACGGGCGATGCTGAAGACCTCGAGGAGATCCTTCTCCATGGTTTTGGTTTCGTGCGAGGCATCGAGGAGCGAGGGATGGCGTGGGGGAGTGAAATCGCAGAGGGGTATCTTCAGAATAGGGTGAAAGCGATGGGTCGAGACGAGGAGAGATATAATAGGAGTAACAATCGCATGCTCGCCCAACCCACCTCCGATCTGGTGTTAAGATAACGCCGGTTAATTGCGTAAAGGAGGGTTGGGTTGACCCACATGGTAGAACGGGGTTAACCCCCGATCGTAAATTAGGCCAAAGATTCGTGGTTTTCTTGTCACAAGTCTAGACTACAGACAATTGGGACTGACTGCGGATGGATGATTTATGTATGTGTTTTTGCTCACAAGTAGCTTAGTCTCTGCATAACAATACGGTGTAATGTGACATTGTCTTGCAAGCATAGTTGACTACTAGTAGTTTCTTTACGGGTGACCGGCGACATCGAGAACAATGGAGGCTAATTGTTTCTTTATCCAAAGTATCTCGTATCTAGTTGTAGGGAGTAGATATATATGAGCGTGGTGGGATCGATCAGTGCACGTTGAACAAAATAAGAATGTCGTAGCTTTACGTAGATTGGTCGACAGTGTGTCGATCTTTTTTTGAATGGCGTTACATTAAGTTTACATCACGAAGGGTACAATGAGATGTATAAAATTCTTTGAGTTTGGGTGGGTAGGAGTGTTTATTCATGCTGACCTTTTTGAAAAAGTGAAGTCTTTTTTTCCTCGGCTCCACTATCTGGTTTGTGCCGTTCCTTTGCCTCTTTTTTTGACTGCATGAAAGGTGGGAGGAGGGAAGAGATGAAGTTTACATCGCCTGTTGGGGGTCCACAGCTGCTTTGGTTCCGTATTGATGCCTCCCTCTCCTTTATTCATTTTCACTATTACACAATGTTTTCTTCTAAGTCATAAGTTGTATTCAATGACATTGGGTCGTTTCCTATCATGGGGGCAAATTAGGGTCGAAGCCATCAAGATGTCGGAGAACCAAATCCTCATCGAACTTGAACTTTCTCTTCCATGATCTCTTTTCAGATCTACATGTTCTCTCATAATCCATTTGGAAGGGGAAGTTTTCCCTGAAAATCCTTATTTGAGAGTACTTATCTCGTGGGATAGGTTGTCCAGGGATTTAGATGGTAAACCTGAGTTTTTTTTCTTCCACCCCATCTTGGAATAGCTTTGGCCCTTGATTTGTCTCTTGTACAAGGATAAATCAAGAAAAACCTTCTTCCCTTAACTTTAATTCAACCAAATGGCAAATAAGGGATTTCCCACCTATATCCTTGATGCACATAATTTATCCCCTTTATCTCGTCCCCACTTCTAAATGAGCCCCTAAGTTACGACCTTACCAAGTAGAGCTACCTCTTAAACTTAGAAAACCCAATCTGAGATGTCCAATATGCCCATATCCAGGACTAAATGAATGTAAAAAGTTGTCCTCGTGAAATGGAACCAGGAAATTGCTCAACAAATTTACTTGGGTGGCCCTTGAGAAGGGGGAAACAAAGGAATTACCTTTCTAGATTGGTGTTTCACCACTTGAATATGTTGGATTTGAGAATCTAATTGTATCAATTGGGATACAATTGTTATAGGATGATATGGGAATTCATGTTAAAATCAGTGTGATTTGGGAGAGGTTTTTAGTTTTATACTGAAAGTGGATAAACATCTTCGTAGGTGTAAAAGACTTTTGTCTTCTATGGCTTATGTAGTAAAGAGTGAGAGGTAGGGTTGGGGACTACGCACGAGCACGTGTCCCGCCTCGGCTCCAGCTCGGGCTAGGTGAGAATCAGTTTTGGACTTGGAACTTGGACTTTTTTGCTACGGATTTTAATATCACAATTTTGACCTAAATTGGTCGATCAAAATGTAAAATTGATTCACCAAATAGTGAAGTTTAATCAACCAATTATTTTGGTCCATCAATGAACTTAATTGGTCAATCAATTGTCGTATTTCTATAAAATGAGAATTTCCTTAAACATCTGGTCGTGAGCTTTATATGAGGGTCACGAGGGAGCTCTCATTTGACATATAATATGAGCAGAAAAGCTCTCTCCACTCTCTCCCTCTCTGTCGTTCTTGTCTCTCTTTCTTGGTGCATTCATTCGATGTGAGATTGGTAGAAAAATTTCTAATTACTTTTGTCAATCTTGTACAAGAAGATTGAGAGATCAACGAGAAGTTTTTGGTTGATCAAACCATTAAATTAGTAGATTAATCGGGAATTTGGTTGGAAATCAAATTCTCTTAGCTTCATTCTTCTAAGGTGATTTTTAAGGATGTTGAAGATTTGAGTGCACCGAATCTTGGAGGTGGATCGTCGTATCTTGGGAGGAGTTCGTCAAACCCTAACTCACCGATATTGTGGGGGGGCGATACTTTCTCTAAAAGAAGTCCTTAATGATCGCTTCGATTGAAGTAATATCTAACTGTTCTTCGTTTTGTTTATATGTGTTATTGCACATGTTATTTGTTCTTTATTTTATATCTAAATCTTACAAAATCATGTTTGAATTACTTGATTTAATATTTTTTATTTATACGAAAACGTTGAAAATACATATATTTTTATTTATTTATTTTCTATATGCATTTACTTCATCAGTATGTACCTCATGTTACATAAGGAATTGACATTTGGGCTTCATTAGTCTTTACCTAATTTGTTTGATATTGCCAATCATATTTGTGATCGACGTCCTATATGTCTATGCTAGAAAAGAAACAAAAAAAACCTAATTAATGAGTGTTTGATGGTAGGATAAGTTCAAATTTGGATAACTTTATAAGTTGAATTAGTAGAGAAAAAATATTTGATATAATAATGAAGTAAATAATGGATTACATCGGACAAGTAAACTATCATGTCTAAGTTAATTTACGTCACATGTCAAATGTTTATTAAGTCAAAAAAAAATCTAATTTTTCTTTTACAAGTCATATTTACAATTTTTTTTTTAAAATAAAATTTTCATTACAAGGAAAGTACTCCACATAAAAGACACAAAGAAAGACAAAAAAAAAAAAAAAAAAATTCCTAACCCTTTAAAAGTACAAGAAAAACAACAATTAAATGTAGGATAACGGACCAAATGCCGTGTAACGTTTGCCACCATCGATAGTTTAAAAAAAGGTAAATTCATTTCGAAAAGTACAAACCTCCGAAGATCATGCTGGGTTTTCTTTTAGTTTTAATTTTGAGATATTTACATTTATACCTATAAAATGTTTTCTAATTACATATATATATATATATATATATATATATATATATATATATATATATATATATATATCTTACAAACTTTATATTTAGATCTACACCCCAATAAAATTCTTTATCATTACAAGTTACGTCCAAAATTACCTTTCATTAGATTTTAAGAAATATTCATGAATACTCCCGGATGCCATTAAAGGTAACCATAGGAAAATAAAATTTACATTATTATCCTTATCCTTATTTTTCTTTTGTGACAATGACATTTATACTTTTACAATTTTTTTCTAATTATATTATGCCCTCGAACTTCATATTTAGGATTTTTTGCCTCTTCTCTCCTTACCTCCTCAAATTCTTAATGCACCTCCTCGTTGAAGGCCTTTTCCCTCATCCCCTCCTCCTTTCTCCCCTCTTCACACTTGTTACAATCTGGTTTTTGGATCCCTAAAGGATTCGAGATCGACTCATCTAGATTAATCTCAAGACCTAGTCATCCAACAAAAATTAACAAAAAAGTAGGAAAGTAAACCACATTCACATATACAATATAACTAAGCAGTAAAAATATACAAAACAGTAAAGGAAAGTAAAATTGCTGTTCCATTACATATCACCATAACAACAGAGACAACGGCAACGAAAGTAACAGTAACAACAACAGTAGCTAAAAGTCTGAAATTCACTACATCAGTAAGGGGGTACAACAAAGAAGTACAGGAAAACTACGGCTGGGCTCGACTGGAGAACACCGTGGCACCCCGTAATTGGTCAAACAAGTCGTCGATCCTCGGCAGCGGATATCTATTCTTGATGGTGACCCTATTCAACTGTCGGTAGTCCACACAAAGGCGTAGGGTACCATCCTTCTTTTCACAAACAGTACCGGGGCTCCCCAGGGAGACGCACTGGGCCTCACGAAACCTTTCTCCAAAAGGTCTTGCAACTGAGACTTAAGCTCTCGTAGCTCAAGCGGTGCCATCTTGTATGGCACGGTGGAGATGGGGCTGGTTCCTGGTTCTAACGAGATCTCAAACTCGATCTCGCGCTCGGGCGGTAGTCCTGGTAACTCGTCTGGAAACACGTCAGGGTACTCTCTGACCACCGGGATACTCTGGAAGTCTGCCACAGTGCCGGGCTCTGCCACCACACAAGCTAGAAAGCCCTCACACCCCTGTCTCAAAAGTCTCGCCGCCCGAAGTGCCGAAATGCACCTGAAGCCTCCGTCCACTGGCTATCCGTGAAACTTGAAAGAAGGCAACTCCGGCATGGAGAAGACAATCTTCCTCTCAAAACAGTCTACCAAGGCGTGGTAAGCGGACAGCCAGTCCATCCCCAGAATCACTCCAAAGTCCTCCATCTGTATCATAATCAGGTCAGCGGGCAAGCTATGTCCCCCGACGCTGACCTCGCAATCCGTGTACACCTCCTCAGCTACAAGCAGCTGACCACTAGGACCTCTGATTACGAACGGATTCTCTAACAGCGTATAATCCTGGCCCAAACTAACTGGGAAACTGGCTGCGACAAACGAGTACGTAGCGCCGGAATCGAAAAGTGTGTAAACGAGTCTGCCGGAAACTGTAACCATACCTGCCACTACTGAGCCCGAAGCTTTGGCATCCCTGTGTGTCAGGGTGTTGATACGCCCCTCAGCTCTAGGTGCGGACGAAGCAGCCACACTCTGCGTCGGACGGGCAGGTGCTGGCCGGTACCCTCCTCGTGATTGCTGTCCTCCTCCTCGCGCCTGGTAACCGCGGCCTCCTGCGCGTCCTCCAGTGCTCTGCGTGGGAAGTATCTGCTGACCTCCTGCCCTAGACGGGCAGTCCCTCCTGATGTGGCCCGGCTGGCCACACTGGTAACAGAGGGGAAGCCGGCTCCTGCCCTCAGTAGGTCCCTGCTGTCGGCTGGGTGGGGGTCCGGTGCTGGCGACTGGCCCCTGTCGAGGGCCCCCAAAGGCCACTGATGGCCCTGTAAAACGTGACGGCTCTCCAGCGGACGCCACGTGTCTCCTCTCTCGCCGGCCCTGTGAAAAGTCTGGCTGAAAGGGCCTCTTCCGCCCGCCGTCAGTGTCTCACGCAGACGGGTTGGTATCCTCGTAAATCATGGCTGCCTCCACCACCCTCGAAAACGTAGGTAGCTTCAGGGGTTTGACATACCCCCGAATCGCAGGCCGGAGCCCCTCGGTGAACCTCCAAAGGCGCTCCTCCTCAGTAGCTACCACTGTCGCTGCAAAGCGGGACAGCTCCAAGAAACGCGTGCGGTACGTGCTCACGGTCATCGTCCCTTGGCGGAGAGTGTGGAACTCTCGCCTCCTCTGGTCCTTCCACGTCTGGGGAAAGTACTACTCGCAGAAGAGGGCGACAAACCGGTCCCAGGTCTGCTCGTCCCTGTCCTGTCCCCGGACCGCCCTCCACCACCTGTGTGCCGCACTCTCCAGCTGGTACGTGGCAAAGGCCACGCGGCACTCCACCGGGGGGTGAAGGGTGTCGAAAATCTTCTCCAGCTGCTCGAGCCAGTCCTCTGCCTCAGTCGTGTCCTCATCCCCCTTGAAGGAGGGGGCTTCAGCTTCCGGAACTGCCCGAAGAGCTCGAAGTGGCGCTGCAGTGGGGATGCTGGTGCACCTCCATGCAACGGTGCCTTGTGCACAGAAGTGTCGGAGGAAGGTGGGGGCTGCGGCGGCCCATCCCCTCCCTCGCGACCAGTGCCGCGTCCGTCGAGTGGTCACACAGAGGACTCCCCCTCTGCAGACCCAGGGGGAGGCGCTCGGGGAGGTGGGTGGAGCTCCTCTTGTACAATATCCCGTATCAGGCGGGCGAGGTCTTGGGCTTGAATGCCTGGGAGTGGTGGCTGGTCCACCGAGACGTCGACAATGGCACGCCCACCTCGCCGACCTAGTCCTCGGCCGCGCCAGCGGCCAGCCTCACTAGTCTCGCGACGAGGCATCTCCTATAAGGAGACGCGAAACAAAACGGAACACGTCACTACGGAACGATACTGAACGGAAACGTCTAAGAGCTCATGTCAAAAGATATGTTGTGGTGGCTACTCTAGTTATAGACATGTGAATTGGTTATTTTCCAGTCAGTTGATTCACTTCTCGGGACGACCTTGCTCTGATACCATCTTGTAACGACCTGATTCCCGAGTCCCTACGAGACACGAGAACCGGACCGACTCGACTAAACCCAAGACCTGGTCGTCCAACGAGGAAGTAACCAAAAGAGTAGTAAAATAAACCACATTCAGTATGAATATAACTAACAGTAAGAAAATACAGCAGTAAGGAAAGAAATCGCTACAGTATATACCACCACAACAGTAGAACAACATTCATAATATAATATGAATTGCAGGTAAACAAAAGTACAGTGGTAACAAGAACTACTCACTACATCGGAAACAAAAGGAGGTACAAGAGAACAGTGGTAACTCTACTAGACCCTACTCGGCCCAGCGTCCTCTGCAGCCGCTGACCCTGGCTGCTCAACACCTGGTCCTGAAAGGTAACGAGTGTAACACGTCAGCAAAACGCTGAGTAGAGTGGCAGCTAAACTAAAGAAACAGTAAAGTGTACAGTAGCTGTTTTAATTTTCTTTCTTCCTTTATTTACGTCTTTCTATTATTTCAAAATTTATCTATCTCTCAGATCCTTCACTTGATCTCGAATGTTCATCGTGGGAACGATCTTGATTGCAGTCTTTTCCGAATAGTAGAAGTAGCACGTGGTGCTCTCCTGGCCGGGAGAGTCCCCCGTGGTGATCCTACTCTCAGTCAACCACCCCAAGGTCACAGACAGGCGTAACGGTGACTACGGCACGCGCGATAAATGCACAGGTAGCTAACCCGCACTGGCACACGGTCAGTCGTTTCCATTAACGGGTGTGCCCAAAGCACAGCACGGAACCAGTACAGGGCAGAGCCCTCTCAGTAACAGGGGTCCAACCCCTCCACAGTAACCAAACAGGGGCCTTGCCCCTCCACAGTCTGCGCACCCTCGCCTGACTACCCTAGTTTGCCCCAGTGGGCCTAACAAGTCGGTGTAGGAGGCTAGCAGAACCCCGGGACCCGTGGGGTAGCTAGTACCTCCCTACACTAGTAGCTCTCTTCGGTACACGTACACGAGGGCCAGCAAGTCGGTACAGAGTGGCCAGTCCTAACCCCGGGTCCCTGGGGCGGCTGGCTCCGCTCTGCACTAAACAGGGGGACAGTCGCTCTCCTTGGTACTCCGTACTCAAGGGCCAGCTCACTTCCCCAATTCTATTCCATTCACTTTCCAGGAGTTCTACTCCTAATTCCCCGTAGGGTTCCAGCTCTTTTAACTCAGCGCATTCCGGTTTCACCTTTCCAGTTTCACGTTTATACATCCCATATTCTTAATCATGTTCATTTATTCATAACAGGCAACTGTTTAAACAAATTTACAGGCAGCTATTATTTCTTTTCCACATTTTCAAGACTGCAGTGTTCAAGTATTCCACTAGTTTTCCCATCCTAGGATTCATGTCATACCCTAGGATCTATCATACAATCTAGTTTTCCAGCCCTAGGATTTATGCAACACCCTAGGATCTATCATTCAATCTCGTTTCTCATTCCTAGAATTCATGCAATGTCCTAGGTTCTATTTAAGGTTCCATAATTTAACAGATTATGCTAATAAACTTAAATGCTACTCTACCTGTTACAACAGGAGTACTAGGGGCGTGGTCGGAAATCCTGCGTGCCTCCGCAAACCCTGAGACTGCAATGGAACGGGTCCTATCACAAGGATCAAACACAAGGAGTTTCTCAAAATAGTATATAGCTGCTGTAGACGGGTAGAGGATTTAATTCCGAAAAGAACGCAACTCGAAACGCGGAAAACGGAACCCGAACGGGCCCTAAACGGGTCGAAAACGACGAAACAGTGCAAAATCAGACGTCTGGAACTTATTCCAGATGTTTTAAAAGGTGGATCCGGGGTTACCTTGCTCTGTGTGGTATCTCAGACATCCAGAAGCCTGCGGGGGCGTCTGGCCTAGTTCCCAGACGTCCGATGGTACCCCGGACGTCTGGAAGTCGCTCCCGTCGTCTGGCACTGCAGCCAGACGTCTGATTCGCGTTGGATGCGAATCCGGGACCTGCGCGTACCCATTTCCTCTCTCTTAGTACGGTCAATCGAAGAAGCGGAAGAATACGGAAATAACTCACCTTTCAGACATTTGGACAGTCCTCCAGACGTCCTCCACTCCATCTGGTTGTACTCCCAGACGTCTGATTCTGGAGAAAATTCCAGAATCAGGGCGCAACTCGCCCTCCGCTCGCGACAGACGGCCACGCCGCGACTCGTCCGCCTGCTACTCGAGCTGCAGCAGGCCTCCCGCGTCACCCCGCGTCCGCTACGCCCCCACCGGCCGGCTCCAGCTGCCTCGGCAGGCTCGAGCCCTCACGGCCGATGCCTCCTCCCCTGCGCAGCACCTCCTCCCGCATCCACCGCGGCTGTCGCCATTGCCGCTCACTCGCGCTCGCTTTCACGCACCGACTGGAAGGAGAAGAGGAAGGGGGCAGAGGTGATGGGAGTGAGGGGGAGGGCGTGGCCTTTTAAGGCCGCGCGAGGAGAGAGAGAGCGGGACAGAGTGCGCAGGAGGGAGAGGGAAAAAGAGAGAGAGAGACGCTAGCAGGTCTGCGCGCTCAGGCGCGCAGACGAAACATGCGTGCCAAAAATAACCGAATCCCAGACGTCTGGAATGGGTTCCAGACATCTGGTCAGACGTCTGGGACACCTCCCAGACGTCTTAAAAACGTCTGAAGCCACGCGTTCTTAACACGGGGTTAGGTCTGGCCACTTTGTATCGACTTTTGGCCCTCGCGTACACAGTACCAGGGAGAGCTACTAGTGTAGGGAGAGCACTAGCCACCCCACGAGCCCCGGGGTTCCGCTAGCCTTCCTACACTGACTTGTTAGGCCCACTGGGCAAACCAGGGTAGTCATGCGAGGGCGCGCGGATTGTGGAGGGGCAAGACCCCTGTTTGGTTACTGTAGCGAGGCTAGACCCCTGTTACTGAGAGGGTTCTGCCCTATATTGGTTTCGTGCTGTGCTTTGGGGTGCGCCCGTTAACGGAAACGACTGACCGAGTGACAGTGCGGGGTAGCTACCTGTAACGACCCGGTTCCCGAGTCCCTACGAGACACGAGAACCGGACCGACTCGACTAATCCCAAGACCTAGTCGTCCAACGAGGAAGTAACCAAAAGACAGTAAAATAAACCACATTCAGCATGAATATAACTAACAGTAAGAAAGTACAGCAGTAAGGAAAGAAACTACTACAGTAGGTACCACCACAACAGTAAAACAACATTTATCATATAACAAGAACTGCAGGTAAAGAAGGTACAGCGGAAACAAAAACTACTCACTAGAACAGAAACAAAAGGGATACAAAAGGCTGTGGTAACTCTACTGGACCCTACTCGGCCCGGCGTCCTCTGCAGCCGCCGACCCTGGCTGCTCAACACCTGGTCCTGAAAAAGGTAACGAGTGTAACACGTCAGCAAAACGCTGAGTAGAGTGGCAAACTAACTAAAGGCAACAGTAGAGTGTACAGTAGCTGTTATGTTCTATTACTTCCTTTATTCACATCTTTCAATTTTTCTCACTATTTCATTTATTTCTCAGGTCCTTTACTTGATCTCGAATGTCCTCGTGGGAACGATCTTGATTGCAGTCTTTTCCAAAAGTAGAAGTAGCACGTGGTGCTCTCCTGGCCGGGAGAGTCCCCTGTGGTGATCCTACTCTCAGTCAATCACCCCAAGGTCACTGACAGACGTAACGGTGACTACGGCACGCGCGATAAACGCACAGGTAGCTAGCCCGCACTGGCACGCGGTCAGTCGTTTCCGTTAACGGGTGCGCCCAAAGCACAGCACGGAACCAGGGCAGAGCCCTCTCAGGAACAGGGGTCCAACCCCTCCACAGTAACCAAACCGGGGCCTTGCCCCTCCACAGTCCGCGCACCCTCGCCTGACTACCCTGGTTTGCCCTAGTGGGCCTAACAAGTCGGTGAAGGAGGCTAGCAGAACCCCGGGGCCCGTGGGGTAGCTAGTACTCTCCTAACACTACTAGCTCTCCTCGGTACTACGTACACGAGGGCCAACAAGTCGGTACAGAGCGGCCAATCCTAACCCCGGGTCCCTGGGGCGGCTGGCCCCACTCTGCACTAAACAGGTACAGGTACTTCCCTTGGTACTGCGTACCCAAGAGACAGTACAAACTACATCTCAGTTCCATTCCTTTTTCTTTCCAGGAGTTCCACTCCTAATTCCCCGTAGGGTTCCAGCTCTTTATCTCAGAACATCATATGTTTCACTTTCCAGATTCACATTCTCAAAATCCATGATCTCAAACATGTTTCTTTATTCATAACAGGCAGCTGTTAATTCAAATTACAGGCAGCTTTATATTCCTTTCCATTTTTCCAAGACTGTAGTATTATACATTCCACTAGTTTTTCCATCCTAAGATTCATGCCACATCCTAGGATCTAGCATACAACTAGTTTTCCAGCCCTAGGATTCATGCATCACCTAGGAGCTATCATTCCATATATTTCTCATTCCTAGGATTCATGCAATGTCCTAGGTTCTAGTTATGGATCCATACTTTAACAAATTTTATTAATACTTAAAGCCACTCTACCAGGACAACGGGAGTAATGGGGGCGTGATCGGGAATCCCGCGTGCCTCCGCGACTCTCAAGACTGCAACCGAACGAGGTCCTATCACAAGGATCAAACACAAGGAGTGTCTCAAAACAGTGTATAGCTACTGTAGACGGGTAGAGGAATTAATTCTGAAGAGAACGCAACTCGAATCGCGGAAAACGGAGCCCGAACGGGCCCTAACGGGTCGAAAAAGACGATACCGTGCAAAATCAGACGTCTGGAACTCCTTCCAGACGTCTTAAAAAGTGGATCAGAGAATTACCTGTTCAGCGTGGTTTCCCAGACGTCCAGAAGTCTGCGGGGACGTCTGCCTAGATCCCAGACGTCCGATGGTCACTCCGGACGTCTGGAGGTCACTCCCGCCGTCTGGTACAACTCCCAGACGTCTGATTCGCAAAAGATGGCGAATCAGCAAACCTGCGCATAGCCAACCCCCCCCAACTCAGTACGGTCAGTCGTCAAGAAGGAAGAAGAAGGCGGAAAACTCACCTTTCAGACGTCTGTATGATCTTACAGACGTCGACCTTGCCGTCTGGCTATCAACCCAGACGTCTGATTCTGGAAATTTTTCCAGAATCAGAACCCTGCTCGGCCTCCGCTCGCGACGCCGCCCGCGTCGCACCTCGCGCGTCTGCTGCTCAGCCCGCAGCAGGTCCCTCTCCGCGTCGCTCCGCGCCCCCTGCGCCCTCCGTCGGCCGGCCAAGCCGCTCCGGCGAGCTCGCCCTCACGGCAGAGCTCCGCCCTCGCACGCCGCACCTCCGCGCTCACTGCAGCCGCCGCTGCCGCCCTCGCGTCCGCTCGCTCTCGCGCACAGGAAGGAGAAGAAGGAGGAGACGGTGGAGACGGGAGGGGAGGCGCGCCCCTTTTAACGCCGCGCGGAGAGGAGAGAGAGAAGGCGGCAGACCGCCTGCAACCACAGAGAAAAGAGGGAATATGCGGTCTGCGCGCTCAGGCGCGCAGGCGACTCGCGTGTGTCGAAAATAACGGATTTCCAGACGTCTTGAAACTATCCCAGACGTCTTATCAGATGTCTGGTTGCGATCCCAGACGTCTTGTCCGACGTCTGAGCCACCTCCCAGACGTCTTAAAATACGTCTGGGGCACACATTCGTTACACTACCCGTGCGTTTATCACGCGTGCTGTAGTCACCGTTACGTCTGTCAGTGACCTTGGGGTGGTTGACTTAGGGTAGGACCACGACGGGGGACTCTCCCGGCCAGGAGAGTATCGCGTGTTACTTCTACTTTTTGGAAAAAACTGCAATCAAGATCGTTCCCACGAGGAACATTCGAGATCAAGAGAAAGATCTGAGGAATAATTCAATAATGAATAAATGAAAAAATAATGAAAGAGCTTAAAAATATAACAGCTACTGTCCACCTTACTATTTTTCTTAGCTTTTGGTTGCCACTCTACTTAGCGTTTCGCTGATGTGTCACCTTTGTCACCCTTTCAGGACTAGGTGTTGAGTAGCCAGAGCCGGCGGCTGCAGAGGGAGCTGGGCCCAGTAGAGCCCAGTAGTCTTACTTGTGTACTACCTACTATACCTTTCCTTCTGTTGTAGTGAGTATTTTCTGTTACCACTGTACTCTCTTATTGTAAGCATCATGTTTATGTACCTATTTATTTCTTTATTGTTGTGGTGGTGTGTACTGTAGTAGTTCCTTTCTTTACTGCTGTACTTTTGTTACTGCTAGATATATACATGGTGAATGTGGTTTATTTTACTGCTCTTTTGGTTACTTTCTCGTTGGACGACTGGGTCTTGGGATTAGTCGAGTCGGTCCGATTCTCGTGTCTCGTAGGGATTCGGGAATCGGGTTGTAACAAGATGGTATCAGAGCAAGGTCGTCTCGAGAAGTGAACCAACAGACTGGAAAATAACCAATTCACGTGCCTGTAACTAGAGTACCCACCACAACGTATCTTTTGACATCTGTTCCTAGACTTCTCCGCTTGATATCGATTCATATTGACGCCTTTTTCTGTTCCGTGTTCGCGTCTATTTGCAGGAGATACCTCAACGAGGAGGTAGAGAGGCGGGCCGCAAGCGCGGCCGAGGATGAGGTCGGAAGGGTGGACGGGTTGAGGTTGACGCCTCAGTGGACCAGCCACTGCTCCTGGGCATTCAGGCCGAGGACCTCACCCAGCTGATATGGGACATCGTGCGAGAGGAGCTCCACCCGCCGCCACGAGCGCCTCTCCCTGGGGCTGCGGAGGGGGAGTCCTCTGTAGGACCACGCGACGGACTTGGCACCGGACGCGGGAGAGGGGATGGGCCGCCACCGCTAGTGGCGACCTTCCTCTATAGTTCTATTATTTCGTCGTAGTATAGTATAAAGAAGTGATTACCAGTTTAATACAATTTGTTACTCGGAAATAAAAGAGTTCCCGAGGTCGAACTCAAGGAGCAAGTTGTATTCTAGAGATACAAGTTTCTTTTACAAAAAATAAAGAAAGAGAGAGAGAGAATTTGTTGGCTTCTTTCTTCTTCTCTTCTTTTCTCTTTGCTTATCTTCTTCTGCTTGGCTCTTCTGCTTTATCTGCAGCAGTAGTGATGCTCTTCTTCTTCGTTCAGTTCTTGTTTCTACTCGTCTCTTTCTTTTTCTTCTCCCTTGCGGTCCTGTTCTTCTTCTTCTTCTTCTTTCTTTCTTCTTTTCCTTTCTTCAGATCTTCTTCTTCTCGTGCTCTTCTTCTTCTTCAAAGTCTTCCCTTGGCCTCTCTGTGTTCTCCTCTGCCTCGCCTTCCTTCTCCTTCTTTGCCTTCAGGACGTCGTCTGATTTTCCAATCAGACGACTTAAACCGCCGCTGCTACAGTGCCGCTCGGTGCTCCTCCTTCCTTCAGCTTTCATCGGCCTTCTTCTCTGTTCAGCGGGCGTCTTTCTTCTTCTCTGCCTGCACACTTGCACAACTTGATCAGAGGGGCAAAACCTAATTCTACCCTCTCCCCCGCGTTTCTCTCTCACAGAAGCCGCTCTTAGGAAAGCTCTCCCAGAGCTGCCGGGTATTCGGGTACGGGTTGTGCCCGGGTCCAGGCCCACCGGCGTGCGTGGTGGGCGAGGAGTGCAGGTCGGGCTTAGTCGGGTCGGGCCAGGTCTGCGGGGCGTGGTCGCGGACGAGGCCGGGTCGAGCGGGTGAGTGAGAGGGACCTCACCCCGTGCTCAGGAGGCAACGAACATAAGTCACCTTTTGCCTTTATGCGGGCGTGCTCCTCTGAAAAGTTACGAGGTGGGACTAAATGTCCCACCCCAATTTGGATGCCTACGCGGAGGAAGCAGCGGCAGTCGAGGCAAAGCGCGGGGGCTTCGCGCGAGAGCTTCGACTTGACTGCAGCCTGGTACTTCGCGAAGATGCCTCGCACTGCCTGGGAGCGTGACCTGGGCGTGGCGCACCTGGGGCAGCAGGTGAAGAAGCTGCTTCGCTTCAACAATGGCGGTGGCGAGCGCAGGTACCTGCCCACAGAGAAACGGCCTCTCGGCCCAATCAGAAACGCGGAGCACCTTCGCCGTGGCACGGAGAAGGTGGTAGGGGGTCTGGAAGGCGGCGGGGCGGAGCGTGAGGGTCGCCCTAGGTCAAACTGCGGGCGAAGAAGTGGGTTTGTTCGGGGAGCCTGCAGAGGGCGAGTGGTGGGAAGTGGAAGGGCGGAGGTTGATCAGGGTGAGGAGGCGGAGGTTCTGTGAGGGTCAGCGAGTCGTGTGGAGTGGCGGAATGACGGGAGCGACTCGCCGGAGGATGGCCGGAGGTGTGGAAGATGACGGTGGTACTACAACGCTATTTCTCTAACAAAACCTAGTTAACGCCTCGATCATCACTTTGGCGCCGTTGCGGGGGAACAACGGCTATTCTAGAGGTAATTAAATTCCTGTTTTTAAATTTCTAATAATCTCCTCTTTTGTGCAGATACAGGAAAATCGAGAAGACAAGCAACCGCACGACAACCACTCCGAGGACAGGTAATTTTCTATCCTCTCAACCTTTAAATTCTAAAGAGGAAGAAAAGAAAAGAACAAGCCATATAGGTCTAACCTGTCTTCTCTACTTAGTAAACCATAAAAAATTGTATGTTTTCAACCCATTATTCCTGCACACTATTAAGGGTATTCAAGGGCTAACACATTCTTGCTTGAGCCCTAATTACCCAACAAAGAACTAGCTGGACCAAGTAGAGCCAACATAAGATTCAACAATAGGGTTTTAGAGACACACTACTTAAATCAAGAATGGAGAAAATCCAAAAGAAGTGTGTCTAAACCATTGATTGAACATACTTATTCAGAGAAACCCTAAACAATTGGCTCTCTAAACACTTGAATCCAAAAAGAAAGGACCCAAAAGCTCTCAAAGGAACAAGAGGTAAAGTTGACCCCTTGGGTCAACCAACCTTAAAATTATGTCACTTTCTCACTCAAAATACCTAAGAGTTCAAGTGTAACTTTAAGCACCCTGATCTTAAACTAAAATTGGTAGACTTAAGAGGTCAAGATCCCCATTCTGGTCTACCTGGAACCGCAGTGACAAGAGAGGTCGGGTGGGGGAAACCCTGTAACCCGTGGGGACGCTCTACCGTGTAGGGGTCTTCGCGAGACTCACCCTCTCTGGCTGCCCAGGTAATTCTTAGGTGGACGATCTTTCTGATCAAGGGGTCCACCTGCCTCGCACCTCTATAGTCACCCAACACATTTTTGGGTGTCTTGATTGGGTCCAGCACTTTCTAACCTCTTCCACTCCAACAGTGCATGAACGGTAGGAGATCCTTAAGACCACCCTTAAGATCTCCTTTAAGAATTCACTCTCGTCAAGGCCCAGCCTTGACTCCCGTGTTTGAACAGCAACCTAACCCCATCATTCTCTCTTCCGATTCTGAATCAAACTCTTCTTCTATCATGGCTCAGCCAGTGGAGGAAGAAAACAATCTGGAGCACCAGCTCCAACGACTCAACGACCTCTTCCAAAACTTTGTGCACCCACCGCAGCGTCCCATGATGCGGGACCATTATAATCCTGCTGCGGTGGCCATCGAGCCTCGAGTCAGAATCCCGACTAGGGGACCTGACTCTGAATTAAAGCCCAATATGATTCATGCTATACCTAAATTCCATGGGTTTAATTCTGAAGATCCTTTCCAGCAATCAAACAGCTAAAGCATCTAGCTCAAACTTTCGGGTCAAACGCACAAAATCGGGATATTCTTCTCATGAAGATGTTCTCCTTTTCTCTTATGGACAAGGTCGCCCATTGGTATCAAACTCAGACCCGGCCGATCAACAATTGGGAAGAACTTCAGTCCGAGTTCCTGAAAAAGTTCTTCCCTGTTGGACGGACAACGCCTTGTGCCATCAGATTACACATTTCACCCAACAAACAGGGGAACCTCTCCATGAGGCATGGGATCGTTTGCAGGATCTCATGAGAAAGTGCCCCCATCACGGAGTTCCTAAATGGGAACAGGTCCAATCTTTTTACCAGGGACTCCGTGAGGACATCCGTCTTTTCGTCAATGCAACCTGCGGAGGAAATATCATGGGTCAATATGAAGACACAGTGTGGGAGATTCTCGAAAACATGTGCGGGAACTCCATCAACAATGACTCCATGGGATTATTCGACAGGACGAATACCCGCGCATCGACGAATCTTAGGGGAGCACATGAGACGCAGGGCCTGTCCGCATCAGTTGACCTGGAATTAATGGCCAGTCGATTGGACAAGGTCTCGATTATCGAAAAGAAGGTGGATGAGCTGACTTAGCATCTGCAGCAAGCCACCTCTGCACATAACCCTTTCGCACAGCCTCTTTCCACAAGGGAAACTGTGCAAAATATTCTCCATCGATCTTCTCCTAGGATGGACCCATCATCCGAATCTTTGCCCGGAGGTCCTTCCGATTCCTTCTACACCTACCAGGGGAATTCCATTCCCTCTTTCTCTAACCCTCTGGAGGTTCCACAGACCTGCGAGGACCTCAACGCCATCCAGAACGACCCGTTCTCCAACACCTATAATCCTGGATGGCGAAACCATCCTAACTTCCAGTGGGCGGGAAATTCCCAAACCCAAAGACCATCCTTCCAACCCTGCCCACAACCTCCTCGTCCTTACCAGCCCCTCAGCCTCAGCCCAACCCTACTTACCCATCTGGGTCGAATCAATATCAAATGTCCCTTATCCTTCAGATCCTGGCTGACATTCAAAGAACTAATGCGGCTATCCAAAAACAACATAAGGACGAACTTACAGAGGTCCGAAACCAATTGACCCAGTTGGCAAACTCTCGCCAGCCAGGTACTCTTCCTTCCCAACCTCTGCCTAATCCTAATAACGTGCGAATCCAGCGGCGCGTTATGAACCCAAACCCGGGCCATGCCCACATGATTTATCAGGCCCCCTCTGTTCCTTCACCCGACGGGATAGAGGCTTCCACTTCCTTTGCAGGTTACCAGCAGCAAGCTATCTTACCCAATCCCAACCAAAATCAGGCATGACTTAATTCCGTAACAACCCGTAGTGGTAAAGAAACCCAAGCCCACCTCATCCGAATCACTCCAAGCCTGGTAGTGATCCCAAGCCTAGGACAGTAATCCAGGACGTCCCCACCCCTATCCCAGATCCACAACCTGGACCTATCCTAGAAGAACCAACCAAGATCCCGTTTCCTGAGGCCTTGACCAAGGGAAAGAAGACCACCAAGCCCGTGGCACCTGAGGAGGACCTGGTCAAGCTCTTTGAGCAGGTCCACATAAACATCCCCTTGATGGATGCAATCCGCCACGTACCAGCTTACGCACGATTTTTAAAGAATGTGTGTACACCCCAGCGTAAGCCGCGAACCAAGGGTGGGAGCCCAATTGTTCTGTCAAAGCAAGCCAGCTCTGTAATCCTCAGTAAACTCCCACCCAAGGCAAAAGATCCTGGTACTCCCCTGATTTCCTGCAAGATAGGTGATACCCAATTTGATAGAGCTTTGCTGGACTTAGGTGCATCCATAAACCTGATACCCACATCCTTACTTGACCATCTAGAAGAATCTGAGCTAAAACCAACCGAGGTGACATTACAATTAGCAGATCGATCTATAAAGTCACCAAAAGGGATTCTCGAGGATGATATCGTAAGAGTACGGGATTTCTATTTCCCAGTGGACTTTATAGTCTTAGATATGGATGCGCCTAAAAACCCTAGGGATACACCAATCATTCTAGGGAGACCTTTCTTGGCTACTGCTAGAGCCAACATCAGCTGTGAGGAGGGCCAAATAGAGCTTAAATTTGGGGATCAAACCTTAAAAATTGATATATTTAAGGCCCAACAAGGAATTAATTGCGGTGTCATCGAACAGATTTGTGACGTTAGGATTTTGGTTGATGAATCACACCTCCAGAATGACTCGATTATGCCTCATCAACCACAGAAGGATCTTGACCCGCAAACGGAGGAGTTGAATCCAGATAGAAACAACCCAGTAACTCCTACCCTTGAACCTCACATCTATACTGAACCACCCGCTGCTGCTGATAACCCTATCCTCGAGTTAAAGCCTCTTCCTGCTCACTTGAAATACATCTTTTTGAGTTCCAATCAGACCCTCCCTGTGATTATCAATTCCAGCCTCAATCCCGAACAGGAATCCCGTCTGATTACTGTTCTCCAGCAACATCGCAGAGCCATCGGGTGGACTCTCGATGATTTGACTGGAATAAGTCCCTCTTATTGTACTCATCATATCTATTTAGAAGAGGGCGCACGACCTTCTCGTGAAATGCAGAGACGTTTAAACCCTAATCTGCAGGAGGTCGTGAAAAAGGAGATCATCAAGTGGTTAGATGCTGGGATCATCTACCCGATCTCCAATAGTCGTTGGGTGAGCCCAATTCAGGTTGTGCCTAAGAAGGCAGGACTCACCACCATAACGACTGAAACCGGAGAAATCATTCCTACCCGATTAGCCAATGTGTGGAGAGTCTGTATAGATTACCGCCGACTCAATTCCTCCACGAAGAAGGATCATTTCCCACTACCCTTCATTGATCAAATTCTCGAGAAACTAGCGGGAAATAGGTTCTTCTGCTTTCTTGACGGGTACTCCGGTTATAACCAGGTGGCAATCCATCCTGAGGACCAAGAACAGACCACGTTCACCTGCCCCTTCGGAACGTACGCTTTCCGAAGGATGCCTTTCGGTCTTTGTAATGCACCTGCTACCTTTCAGCGGTGCATGCTTGCCATATTCTCAGATATGGTAGGTGATTTCCTGGAAGTCTTCATGGATGACTTTTCAGTCTTTGGAGAATCTTTTGATGATTGCCTCCAACACTTGGTCCAGATACTCAGGCGATGCATTGAGGTGAACTTGGTTCTTTCCTGGGAAAAGAGCCATTTCATGGTGCCTGAGGGAATTGTCCTGGGACATCTAATTTCAGAAAAAGGCATCTAGGTGGATCGAGCTAAGGTGGATCTGATATCTCGCCTTCCTATGCCTGTCTCGATCAGGGACATCCGTTCTTTTTTAGGGCACGTCAGTTTTTACCGTCGTTTCATTCCAGATTTCTCGAAAATCGCGTGCCCCTTGACTTCTCTTCTCTCTAAGGATGTACCCTTTGAAATCTCCAAGGAATGCACGCTAGCCTTTGAAAACCTGCGTGACCGAGTCACCCAGGCACCTATCCTACAATCCCCTGATTGGTCTCAACCCTTTGAGATCATGTGCGATGCATCTGATTTCGCTGTAGGAGTGGTCCTGGGGCAGAAAGCTGACGGGAAACCTGTGGTTATATACTACGCTAGCAAGACACTTGACGAGGCTCAGCGTAACTATACGGTTACGGAGAAAGAGCTGCTAGCCGTAGTATTTGCCCTTGAAAAATTCCGATCGTATCTTCTGGGTTCCCATGTCATCATTTACTTGGATCACACGACTGTAAGGCATCTCCTTGCCAAGATGGACGTGAAGCCCCGACTAATCCGTTGGATCTTGCTGTTGCAAGAATTCGATCTTGAGATTTGCGACAAGGCGGGAAGGCAGAATGTGGTAGCCGACCATCTGTCCCATCTTCCTTCTGAGATCATTGACCCTTCTGGACCCATCACGGAACACTTTCCTGATGAGCACCTGCTTACTGTTGGTACTAGGCTTCCATGGTTTGCTGATATAGTGAACTACTTGGCATCTCATCAGACCCCGTCTGATTGGCCGAAGGCCAAGAAAGACAAATTGCATTCTGATACCAAGTATTACATTTGGGAAGATCCGTACCTTTTCCGCATAGGTGCTGATCAAATTATTCGGAGATGTGTCCCGGAAGAGGAGGTCTGCAATATCCTCTCTTTCTGCCAAGACCAAGCATGTGGTGGCCATTTCTCAGGACATAAAATCGCATCAAAAGTCCTCCAGTGTGGCTTCTACTGGCCTACACTTTTCAAAGACGCATACAGTCACTGCAAGGCATGCAGTCGTTGCCAGACTTTGGGCAACATGAACCGTCGCGACATGATGCCTTTGCAGCCAATTCTCGTATGCGAAATCTTTGATGTTTGGGGGATTGATTTTATGGGCCCCTTTCCTGTTTCGGATGGTTTCAAGTACATTTTGCTTGCTGTGGACTACGTGTCCAAATGGATCGAAGCCATACCAACCCGAACCTCTGATCACAAGATTGTTCTTAAGTTTATTCATCAAAATATTTTCTCAAGGTTCGGGATTCCCCGTGCTATAATCTCTGATGGGGGGACCCATTTTACAAATGCTCAGTTTAGATTACTGATGGCCAAATTTGGGGTATCCCACCGAATCACTACTCCTTACCACCCCCAAACAAATGGTCTAGCTGAGCTGTCAAATCAGGAGATCAAGAAAATCCTGTAAGTCACTGTTCGGCCTGACAGGAAGGACTGGTCGTCCCGACTTCCGGAAGCATTGTGGGCCTATAGGACCGCCCACAAGACCCAATTAGGCATGTCTCCATTTAGACTGGTGTACGGAAAGACATGTCACCTTCCCGTAGAACTGGAGCATAAAGCCTATTGGGCAGTACGGAACTGTAATCTAGATCTTTCCAAGGCTGGAACCCACAGAAAACTCCAAATCAGCGAGATCGATGAATTACGCCTAGACGCGTATGAGAACTCGCGAATCTACAAGAAGCGGGTTAAAGCCTTCCATGACAAGCATATATCGAGGAAGATCTTTCATCCTGGTCAAAAGGTCCTACTCTTTGATGCCTGACTTAAACTTTTCCCGGGAAAACTGCGATCCAAGTGGGTCGGACCATATTTAGTCCGACAGGTTTTTGGAAATGGAGCAATTGAAATCAGTCCACTCAGCCACGATTCCGAACCTTTCATCGTGAACGGTCAGAGACTCAAACCGTTCATTGATGTGACTTCTACTGATTTGGCTGAGTCATCTCTCATCCTCCATTCGCCGTGAGCTTACTGCGCCCAGCCGATGGCGTAGAACTCAGCGCTTAACGGGAGGCAGCCCGTCATTCCCTCTGAAAATCTAAAACCTTTTTTTTGACACCTTGGTGCACTTAAGCTTCACTCTTCAAGACAGCCGACTCCAACTCAGATGCTTGCATCTGAGATTAGAAATTGTCCGCAAAATTCATCCCGACCCATTCACTCACAAAAACAACTGTCTTAAGGAATGAACTAAGTAAATAAAAACCCCTAAAATCACAATGAGGACATTGCAAACCTTAGGCATGGAGGGGTATAAAAGTGCAAAACGTGTAAGAAAAGGTTTCAAGAAAAAAAAAAAATTCACATATGCCAAAAACACCATAAAAATTAAAAATTTTTTGAAAAAGAATAAGAGAATAAAAGGAGAAAGGAAATTTTGTGAAGGAGAAGGAAAAAAGAAACAAAAGGAAAAAAGGAGCACAAAATATGAGAAACAAGTGATAGTCATTAGTAAGGAACTAAGGAATTAACCAAAGTTCTAGACCTCATTCAAGAAAATAACTGAAAAGTGCATAATGAGATTAGTAAGAACGCAAACCTTAGGCATTCTTGAATAGACTCTTAGTACCTATTAAGATCTGGACACTCCTCAAGAGGTTGAGGAAAATGAAAAGCTGAAGTATTAGGTCTAAGGCTTAGGGAGTATTTGGCCTCATTAACTAATTTTTGGTTTACGGGACTTAGTAACCTAAGCACCCTAACCTCACACACAGCCTGGTTCAGTAAGCGTAAAAATCAAAATCACGCAGAAGCGTCGCAAAATTCTGAAAAGTACACCTAGAGTAGGAGCGGCCGATCAACACAAGTTGATTTGGACGAGTTCCCAGCGCGGAGAGGCGGGAAATCCCCTCAAAGATGCGTAACAAAATATCATCTCCTCGGTGCTTGTCTCTTAGGATATTCACATATCCTACTGGGGGCATGTAAGCACCCTGCTGGTTCAGATTCCATGGATGGCATTATCACGAAGTGTCAACTGCCAGGGTCTGAATTCGGCCACGGAACACCAGGGATGGGATTATCTCGAAATCTCAATAGCCAGGGTTCTGGGGGTTGCCATGGGCGGTGCTATCTCGAAGCATCGATCGCCAGGAACCCTTGAGGATTGATGATGGGAGCAATGAATCTGATACAGACCGTGTTGAAAAGCCAATCCTAGGCTAGAACTAAAAAGAAAAAGAGAGAGAAAACTCTCCAAACAGAAAAACTTTCTATCTCTCTCTTATAAAACGCACTGCGAACTGAACCAAGGCTAAAATCATTTCAAGCACGGGTGCTTTAACCACAAAGTCCAATAGACCTTAGGTTAGTTCTTGTAGGCCTTAAAAACCTTTGCTAAGGACTGAGGCTGAGGCTAGACAGATTTGGATCTTGATTGGTACTAGAGTACTTTTTAAGCCTATGGTCAGCATTCTAACCTAATCTAAGTTTAAATGAAAAAGCACTTATCTGAAGCTATTAAGAACTTCATGGTCTAGAACAAGGGTTGAAACCATAAGTTTTTGCTAAGGGACTAGCAAAAGCTAGGCATGGGGGTATGATGAGAACCTCATCATATGCCATAACTAGCTCATTTTGACATAATACATAGAATAAAAGCTCCCACATAACCTTAGAAAGGCTTGGCTCAGAGAGATTCTGAGTTTGCAAAGAAAACACAAACTGAGGGGTAAAAATGTAATTTCACCAATCCAATCTGAAAACAGGGTAACTCAGGATCCAAACATAGGTCAAAACAACCTAATAAGAAGAAAAGTGGGATGAAATGACTCAACAAGGACTACAGCAACTCCGAAGAATTAAATGACATCTTGTAACCCTAAAAACAAACCCACTTAAATACACGAGGTTCGAGGAAAATTAAAAATAGAATAAACCCTCTAAAATTCATAGAAAAATAATCTCTAGGGTTTAGAACCTTCCATTTGGCCTTAGGAACCTATTTTGACCTACATTGAGAACCATGCCCAATTAACAACTTAATTTAGGTTTTTACGTAAATTGACCAGTCAAACAAGGTTTAATCTAGAAATAAAATTCACCATCAGAATCCTTAGGTCCTAATTAGTCATGTATAAAAACTTGAGCCTAAGAAGAAACCTTCTTGACCAACTTTACACTTTGGTCCTCATACATTTACTTTCTGGCCCTCAACTTTTGAACCCTCACATTTTGGCCCCTAACTCTCCTTCATTCTTTGCGTTTAGGTCCCTCCTGCAAAACCTGAGCAGCACCATGCTCTGGCGACCTTGCGCGGAGCATGACGCCGTGCAGGGTAAGGGAGGGAGCCTGCCAAGTCAAATGGGGGTGCCCTGCGTCGTCAGCCGTCGCAGGAACACCCCCCTGATGGATGCAACCACCCATACCGGCCGTGCGAACGCACGGACGGTATGGGTATCCTTCCTCCGGCGTCCTCCGGCGAGGGAGACACGTCGTCTCCCTCCGCCCTCCTCTCTGGTTCTGCCCCTATAAATATCCCCGTCGCTCCGCCGTTCTTCCCAGCTCGGATCTGACGGAGATACCCCCTCACTTCCTTTCTTCCCACTCTGACAGACGCCCCCTTGCTCCGGCGGCTTCTCCTCCTCCTCGTCGCCCTACCGCACTACCAGCAGCAGGGTTGCCTTCCCTCGCTCTTCCCGCGTCGCGCCGCACCCAGCGCACGCTTCTCCGGCCCTCTCCTCGCCGTCGCTCCTTCCCCTGGGCAGCTTCTTCTCCGGCGACAGTCGATACGACTGTCACCTGCTCCGGCCCCTCCTCGTCCTGCTAAGTAGGTATAACTTCTCCTCTTCCTCCCCTCTTCCTTTTCCTCACTTTAAACCTTTACTGTCTCCCTTGATTCCGACCAATCACCCTCACCTTCTCCACCTCCGGCCACACTCCGGCGACCCGCTCCCATCACTCCAGCAACCCACACGGCTCGCCGACCACCACAGAACCTCCGCCTCCTCACCTTGATCAACCTCCGCCCTTCCACTTCCCACCAATCGCCCTCTGCAGACCCACCGACCAAACCCATCTCGCCACCTGCAGTTTGACCTAGGGCGGCCCTTAGGCTCCGCCCCGCCACCTGCAGACCCCCTCGACCACCTTCGCCGTGCCACGGCGAAGGTCCTCCGCATATCTAATTAGGCCGAGAGGCCCTTTCTCTGTAAACAGGAACTTCACTCGCCGCCGCCATTGCTGAGGTGAAGAAGCTCCTTCGACCTGCTGCTCCAGGCGCGCCGCGCCCAGGGCACGCTCCCAGGCTGTGCGAGGTATTTTCGCGAAGCGCCAGGCTGCAGTTGAGGCGAAGCCCTCGTGCGAAGCCTCGACCGCCGCTGCTTCCTTCGCACAGGCGCCCAAATTGGGGTGGGACATTTAGTCCCACCTCGGAAACCCACTGAGGCGAGCGGGCGCTTAAAGGCAAAAATTGCCCTAAGCTCTTTGCCTCAGATCACGGGGTGAGGTCCCCTTCACCCGTCCGATTACCCGACCTCGTCCGCGCTCACGCCCCGCGGACCTGGCTCCGACCCGATTAGCCCGACCTGCACTCCTCGCCCACCACAACACGCCGGTGGGCCTGGACCCGGGCGCGACCCGCGTACCCGATTACCCGGTTGCTCTGGGAGAGCTTTCCTAAGAGCGAATTCTGAGAGAGAGAGACGCAGGGGGGAGGGTAGAGTAGGTTTTGTCCTCTGACGAAAACCTTGAAGTGTGCAGGCACAGGTGAAAAAGAAGAAGCAGGACCGCGGCAAAGAAGAGGAAAGACAAGAAAGAAGAAAAAGAAGAAGATCTGAAGAAAAAGAAAGAAGAAGAGAAAACAAGGAAGAACAGAAGACAGAAGAAGAAGAGCACGAGAGGAAGATCTGAAGAACAGAAGAGAGAAGACAAGAAGAACAGGAAGAGAAGAAAGAAGAGACAAAGAGGAAGAAAGAAGAGAAGAAGAAGAAGCCACCAAATTTTTCATCTCTCTCTCTCTCTCTCTTTATTTTTGTAATAAGAATTTGTACTTCTAGAATACGACTTGCTCCCTGAGTTCGACCTCGGGAACTCTTTTATTTCCGAGTAAAAAGATTATATATGTAATGATGGCAATAACTAGCTGTACTACAACGCTATTTCTATAACAAAACCTAGTTAACGCCTCGATCATCATGAACCAGCATCTCCACTTCAGCGCCACTTTGAGCTTTTCGGACAGTTCCGGAAGCTGAAGCCCCCCTCCATCAAAGGGGATGTGGACCCGACCGAGGCGGAGGACTGGCTCGAGCAGATCGAGAAGGTTTTTGACACCCTTCACCCCCTAGTGGAGTGCCGCGTGGCCTTTGCCACGTACCAGCTGGAGAGCGCGGCACACAGGTGGTGGAGGGCGATCAGGGGACAGGAGAGGGACGAGCCGACTTGGGACCGGTTCGTCACCCTCTTCTACGAGCAGTGCTTTCCCCAGACATGGCAGGACCAGAGGAGGCGGGAGTTCCACACTCTCCGCCAGGGGACGATGGCCGTGAGTGCGTATCACACGAGTTTTCTGGAGCTGTCTCGCTTCACAGCGACAGCAGTGGCACTGAGGAGGAGTGCCTTTGGAGGTTCACCGAGGGGCTTCGGCCTGCAATTCGAGGGTATGTCAAACCCTTGAAGCTGCCTACGTTCTCGAGGGTGGTGGAGGCAGCTATGACATCCGAAGAGACCAACCCGCCCGCGCGAGATACTGACAGCGGGCAGAAGTGGCCCTATTAGCCAGACTTTTCATAGGGTCGATGAGAGAGGAGACATGTGGCACCCGCAGGAGAGCCGTCACGTTTTGCAGGGCCATCAGTGGCCGTTGGGGGCCCTCGACAGGGGCCAGTTGCTAGCACGGACCCCCGCCCAGCCAATAGTAGGGACCCACTGAGGGCGGGAGTGGAGTCCCCCTTTGCTACCAGTGTGGCCAGCCGGGCCACATCAGGAGGGACTGCCCGTCTAGGGCAGGAGGTCAGTAGATGCTTTCCGCGTCGAGCACTGGAGGGCGAGTAGGAGGTCGTGGTTTCTAGGCCCGAGGACTAGGACAACAGTCACGGGGAGGGTACCGGCCAGCAGCTACCCGTCCGACGCAGAGTGTGGCTGCTTCATCCGCACTTAGGGTTGAGGGGCGTATCAATGCCCTGACACACAGGGATGCCAGAGTTTCGGGATCAGTGGTGGTAGGTATGGTTTCAGTTTTCGGCAGACTCGTTTACACGCTTTTCGATTCCGGTGCTACGCACTTGTTTGTCGCTGCCAGTTTCGCGGTTATTTTGGGGCAGGACTGTATGCTGTTAGAGTATTCGTTCGTGATCAGAGGTCCGAGTGGTCAGCTGTTTGTAATTGAGGAGGTATACATGGGTTGTGAGGTCAGTGTTGGGGGACACAGCCTTCCCGCTGACCTGATTATGATACAGATGGAGGACTTTGGCGTAATTCTGGGAATGGACTGGCTGTCCGCTTACCACGCCTTGGTGGACTGTTTTGAGAGGAAGATCGTCTTCTCCATACCTTAGTTGCCTTCTTTCGAGTTCCATGAGAAGCCAGTGGACGGAGGCTTCAGGTGCATTTCTACACTTCGGGCGGCTAGACTTTTGAGCCAGGGGTGTGAGGGCTTCCTAGCTTGTGTGATGGCGAAGCCCAGCCCTATGGCAGACTTCCAGAGTATTCCGGTGGTCAGAGAGTACCCTGATGTGTTCCCAGACGAGTTGCCAGGACTACTGCCCGAGCGTGAGATCGAGTTTGAGATCTCACTGGTACTGGGGACCAACCTCATCTCTATAGCACCGTACAGGATGGCACCACTTGAGCTGCGAGAGCTCAAGTCTCAGTTGCAGGATCTTTTGGAGAAGGGCTTTGTGAGGCCCAACGCGTCTCCCTAGGGAGCCCCGGAATTATTCGTGAAGAAGAAGGATGGTACCCTACGCCTCTGTGTGGACTACCAACAGCTGAATAGGGTCACCATCAAGAACAGGTATTCGCTGCCGAGGATTGATGACTTGTTTGACCAGCTGCGAGGTGCCATGGTATTCTCCAAGATCGACTTGAGGTCTGGATACCACTAGTTGAGGATCAAGGAGGCAGACGTCTCCACGACAGCTTTCCGCACCCAGTACGGACACTATGAGTTTCTGGTTATGCCGTTTGGGCTAACCAATGCCCCCACTGCCTTCATGGACTTGATGAATCGGGTGTTTAGATCATACTTTGACCAGTTCGTGGTGGTATTCATTGATGATGTGCTCATCTATTCTCGGGATCAGACACAGCATGGACAGCACTTGCGAATGGTTTTGGACACACTGAGATGACGTGGGCTGTACACCAAATACAGCAAGTGCGAGTTCTGGTTGAGGGAGGTGACCTTCTTAGGTCATGTGATCTCCGGGGATGGCTTGGCTGTGGACCCAGTCAAGGTCGAGGCAGTGCTCAGGCAGGAGAGACCACGTACGGTCACTGAGATTCGCAGTTTCTTAGGACTGGCAGGCTACTACAGGCGGTTTATCAGGGGCTTTTCACAGATTGCACGTCCTATGACACAGCTGACCCGGAAGGACGTGCCCTTTACTTGGACAGACGCCTGTTAGGCATGTTTTAAGGAGCTGAAGGAGAGGCTGACTTCGGCTCCCGTGCTCACCATCCCAGACAGTAGTGGCAGGTTCGTTGTGTACACGGATGCCTCTTTGCAGGGGTTAGGGGGTGTGCTCATGCAGAGGGGTTACGTTGTCGCTTACGCTTCACGGCAACTAAAGCCCCATGAGCATAGCCATTCTACTCATGATCTGGAGCTGGCAGCTGTCGTCTTCGCGCTGAAGACCTGGAGGCACTACTTGTACGGTGAGACCTTCGAGATTTTCACGAATCACAAGAGCCTCAGATACCTGTTTGATCAGAAGGAGCTCAACATGAGACAGAGACGTTGGTTGGAGCTCCTGAAGGACTATGAATGCAGCATTTCCTACCACTCGGGAAAGGCTAATGTGGTGGCTGACGCCTTGAGCCGGAAGGCACCGGTACACTTGGCCAGTTTACAGGTGCAAAGTTGGAGCCTCTTGGAGGAGATGGGCAGTTGGCGACCCATAGAGTTACAGGGGCACTGTGGGGCAGTGACTGTGACGCGACAGACGAGGCCAGAGCTGATAGATCGCATCATCACAGGGCAGATGGCCGACCCGTACTTGCAGTCCTTGCGTGATAGAGTACTGTCAGGAGAACCTGGGGACTCCTCTTTTATAGACCAGGTGCTGCGCATGAGGGGACGTTTGTGCGTTCCCAGAGACGAGGAGCTGTTGAGAGAGCTCCTGACTGAGGCACAAGGTTCCAGATTCAGCAACCATCCCGGAAACACAAAAATGTACTATGACTTGAGACGCGACTTTTGGTGGAGGGGGATGAAGTGGGATGTGGGTGAATTCGTACAGCAGTGTTTAGTGTGCCAGTAGGTGAAAGCCAAGCATCAGAGGCCTGTAGGGCCACTACAGCCACTTCCAGTGCCAGAGTGGAAGTGGGAGAGCATCACCATGGACTTGGTGGTAGGCTTACCTGTTATCCAGCGAGGACACGATGCAGTCTGGGTAATCGTTGACAGATTGACGAAGACGACGCGTTTTTTGCCGATCCGAGTCACCTTGGGACCAGCATAGTTGGCAGAGAGGTATATCTGCGACGTGGTACGTCTACACGAAGTTCCGCAGGAGATCGTATCCGACCAGGATACCCGCTTTACGTTGCAGTTTTGGGCTGAGTTTCAGCAGGCCCTGGGGATGCGGTTGAGGTTCAGTACAGCATACCACCCCCAGACGGACGGGCAGTCTGAGAGCACGATACAGACACTTGAGGACCTTTTACGCGCTTGTGTACTAGACTGGAAGGGCTCTTGGGATGAGCACTTGGCCCTGGTGGAGTTTTCATACAATAACAGTTCTCACTCGTGCATTGACATGGCACCTTACGAGTGTCTGTACGGACGGAGGTGTACGGCACCCTTGAGTTGGGTTGAGGTGGGGGACAAGTGGGAGGTTGGCCCCAGGCTGATCCGGCAGAGTCAGGAGGTAGTCTAGCAGATTCACAGGCAACTCCGCACTGTCAGGAGCAGGAAGAAGAGCTATGCAAATCGGAAACGCAGAGAGGTGCAGTTTGAGGTTGGGGACCACGCCTTCCTTCGTGTTTCGCCCATAAAGGGCCTACAGCGGTTTGGGGTGAGAGGGAAGCTCGCACCGAGGTTCGTGGGACCCTTTGAGGTCCTGGAGCAGGTTGGACCCGTTGCTTACAGGCTTGCCCTTCCTCCCCAGCTTTCTGGTGTACACGACGTGTTCCACGTGTCTAACCTCAGAAAGTACATCGCCGATTCCAGTCACGTCCTGAGTCACGGGAGCGTCGAGGTGGGTGATGACCTGACTTACCCCGAGCGGCCAGTGCAGATTCTTGATAGAGCCGTCCGCAGTATGAGACGGAAGCAAGTACCCATGGTGAAGGTTTTGTGGAGGAGCCAACGGTACGAGGAGGCTACCTGGGAGCCTGAGGCGGCGATGCGGGAGCGGTACCCAGAGCTTTTTGAAGGTACGTCTTTTCGGACCGGCTTCGGTCATCTTTGAGTTTGTTATGCATATATCGTTCTTTTCCTCACCCTAGTTAGTGCAAGTTTTGGGGACGAAACTTCCTTTGAGTTTGTTATGTTGTTATGATCCCGGCATCAAACATCTTTTAAGATGTTTGGGAGTTGGCCCAGACGTCTGGAAGCCTTCCCAGACGTCTGCAAATTAATTTTTTCGGCGTACGGTTTCGCGTCTGCGCGCATGCACGCGCAGATTGAACTGCTGCCCTCCTTTCTTCTCTTTCTTTCCTCCCTGCAGGTGCAGCCTTGTTTCTCTCTCTCTCTCCCCACGGCACCTTCAAATACACCCCCTCTCCTCTCCCTCACCATCACTCCCCCGTCTTCTTCTCCTTCACCCTGTTAACGCGAGAGTGAAAGGGCGAGGGTAGCAGCTGCTGCCGTGGGTGCGCGGGGAGGAGTTGCAGCGAGATGGAGAAGGGTTAGAGCACGAGGGCGTGAGCTCGCCGGAGCAGCCAAAGCCGGCTGGCGGGCGCGCAGCAGGAGCGTGGCGCTGGGGAGGTGCTGTTGCAGCTTGGGCAGTAGACGAGCGTGGCGCGGCACGGCCGTGCGCAGCAGGTGGAGGGCGAGGAGGTTCTGATTCTGGTAAAATTTCCCAGAATCAGACGTCTGGACCTACGTCCAGACGACGCGGGAGACGTCTGGAGGAAGGTCCAGTCGTCTGAAAGGTACGATATTTTTCCATCCCTTCTATTTTCGTGTGTACGGCCATGCAGCCGTTCCGCCAAAGGGCTCGGCCT
Organism: Thalassia testudinum; assembly: GCA_037157565.1. Taxonomy (NCBI): domain Eukaryota; kingdom Viridiplantae; phylum Streptophyta; class Magnoliopsida; order Alismatales; family Hydrocharitaceae; genus Thalassia; species Thalassia testudinum. The sequence continues at coordinate 196,685,785 of JAZHRO010000073.1, read as the reverse complement.
CATTTCGTGTTGAGGACGGTCGCGTATGCGTGCAGGTCTCGTTCGGGAAGGCGCAAGGGCACGCCCTCCCACACAGATCGGACGTCTGGGCACAGCACCAGACGGCGAAGAGGATCTCCAGACGTTCGGAGTGACAGTTGGACGTCTGGAAACTAAGTCCAGACGGTTCAGCGGGATTCTGGACGTTTGAAGGACCGCGCAGGATCAAGGTATGACCTGAGCCATTGTTTAAGATGTCTGGAAGATGTTCCAAACATCTGATTTTGGGCAGACTTGTCGTTTTGACCCGTTTGAGGTCCGTTCGAAGTCTGTTTTCCGCGATTTAAGTTCCATTCTTCTCAAAATTAGTTTCTCTACCTGTTTACAGTATTTGTATCCTATTCTGAGTAGCTCCTTGTATTTGATCATTGTATTAAGACCCCGTTCCGTTGCAACTTTGGGGGTTGCGGAGGCATGCGGGCTTACCGATCACGCCCCCAGTACTCACGATTTTGCTGGTAGAGTGGCTCCCTTTAAATATTTACCAACATTTATGCACTTGTGATATAATTAATAGATTCTAAGGTATGACATGAGCCCTAGGATTGGAAAACTAGATTGAATGATTGATCCTAAGGTATGGCATGAATCTTAGGATTGGAAAACTAGATTGAATGATAGATCCTAGGGTGTGGCATGAATCCTAGGAACAGAAAACACCGAAATGAATGTCGTGAATATATGAATTGCAGTCTTGGAAAAGTAGAAAGAAAAATGATAATTGCCTGTAATTGGATAACGTTTGCTTGTTTATGAATGGATATTAATTGTTGGGAATATGGGCTATATGAGAATAAACCTGAAATGATGAAACCTAAATTGGCTTAGTTAAAGAAATATGAGCATGAACCCTACGAGGAATTAGGAGTAGAACTCCTGAGAGGTGAATGGAATAGAATTGGGGAAGTGAGTTGACCCTTGAGTACGGAGTATCAAGGAGAGCGACTGTCCCTCTGTTTAGTGTAGAGCGGAGCTAGCCGCCCCAGGGACCCGGGGTTAGGTCTGGCCACTTTGTACCGACTTTTGGCCCTTGCATACATAGTACCGGGGAGAGCTACTAGTGTTGGGAGAGCACTAGCCACCCCACGGGCCCCAGGGTTCTGCTAGCCTTCCTACACCGACTTGTTAGGCCCACTGGGCAAACCAGGGTAGTTAGGCGAGGGTGCGCGGATTATGGAGGGGCAAGACCCCTGTTTGGTTACTGTGGAGGGGCTAGACCCCTGTTACTGAGAGGGCTCTGCCCTATACTAGTTCCGTGCTATGCTTTGGGGCGCACCCGTTAACGGAAACGACTGACCGCGTGCTAGTGCGGGGTAGCTACCCGTGCGTTTGTCGCGCATGCCGTAGTCACCGTTACGTCTGTCAATGACCTTGGGGTGGTTGACTGAGGGTAGGACCACCATGGGGGACTCTCCCAGCCAGGAGAGTACCACGTGTTACTTCTTCTTTTTGGAAAAAACTGCAATCAAGATCGTTCCCACGAGGAACATTCGAGATCAAGAGAAAGATCTGAGGAATAATTCAATAATGAATATATGGAAAAATAATGAAAGAGATTAAAAATACAACAGCTACTGTCCACCTTACTGTTTTTCTTAGTTTTTGGTTGCCACTCTACTCAGCGTTTCGCTGACGTGTCACCTTTGTCACCCTTTCAGGACCAGGTGTTGAGCAGTCAGAGCCGGCGGCTACAGAGGGAGATGGGCCTAGTAGAGCTCAGTAGTCTTACTTGTGTAGTACCTACTGTACCTTTCCTTCTGTTGTAGTGAGTATTTTCTGTTACCACTGTACTCTTTTATTGTAAGCATCATGTTTATTTACCTGTTATTTCTTTATTATTGTGGTGGGGTGTACTGTAGTAGTTCATTTCTTTACTACTGTACTTTTGTTACTGCTAGTTATATACATGGTGAATGTGATTTATTTTACTGCTCTTTTGGTTACTTTCTTGTTGGACGATTGGGTCTTGGGATCAGTCGAGTCGGTCCGATTCTCGTGTCTCGTAGGGATTCGGGAATCGGGTCGTAACACTAGCCCTCTCAGAAACAAGGGTCTAGCCCCTCAGAACCAAACAGGGGTCTCGCCCCTCCACAGTCTGCGCACCCTCGTCTGACTACCCCGGTTTGCCCAGAGGGCTTAACAAGTCGGTGTAGGGTGGCTAGCTGAACCCCAGGCTCCGTGGGGTGGCTAGCTCCCTCCCTATATTAGTAGCTCGCCTCGGTACCGTGTACACGAGGGCCAACAGAAGTCGGTGTAGAGTGGCCAATCTTATCCTCCTTGGGTTTCAACCGAGGGCGGCTAGCTCCACTCTACATAAAAAGGGGACAGTCGCTCTCCTTGGTACCACATACTCAAGGGCCAACACACTTCCCGTCTACATTCCAAATTTTCCATCTAACCACAGGAGCTCTACTCCTAATTCCCCGTTGGGTTCATGCTCATGTTCACTACATTATTCTGATCCTGATTCCACCATTCACAATTCAGTTCTCGTTTATATACAGGCAGCTCGTGTTTCCACAATTCAATACATGCAACTGATGATTTCACAGGTAATTGTTCATTTATCTCAGGTTGCTAATATTGTAACAGGCAGCTCACAACTATATTACAGGCAATTGCTAGCAGTTTAACTTAATCATGTATACAAATACAATCATGCAGTACAATTGGTTTATTCATTTCTCTATCCTAGAGTTTATGCCACGTCCTAGGTTTCTAGTTGGCTAATTCCACTGACACATTCTTATTTAATAAGATTAATAGAAATAGACCACTCTACCAGACAATCCAGGAGTAATGGGGGCTCGAATTGCAAACCTAGGCGTCTCTACGAGCTCCAAACACGCAGCAAGCCGAAGCCCTATACCAGGGAATACATCATAAAGGAGGATTCAAAATAGTGTATAAAGGTTTCTAGTATGTAGAGAAACTTGTAAGGGAACTATAGATATTTCGTTTGCGTAAAACGGATCCCGATCGGACCCCAAACGGGTAAAAAACGTGTCTACTAATCAAAATCAGACGTCTAGGAACAAGTCTAGACATCTTAAAAGATACAAAACCTCACCTCAAGTTCCTGCGGTGTCATCAGACGTCTAGGACTCCCCTGAGATCGTCTGAAGGTGGTTCCAGACATCGGACCACTCCTCCGGTCGTCTGGAAGCACCTCTGGTTGTCTGGTCAGTTGATCAGATGTCCGAAAGTGCGTGGGAGGGCGTTCCACGCTCCTTCCCATGGCCGCTCCTGAGTACGATAGTGCAGCCGCCCAAAATCAGACCGACATATCCTTCTGCGGTGCGGCTTGCATGGTTGTAACCGCGAAAAGAACATACCTTCTCGATAAAGGAGCTTTTAGACGTCTGGTCTTGACTCCAGACGTCCAGATGCTCCGCCAGTCGTCCGGACTTCGCTCCAGACGTATGATACTGGAAAATTTCCAGTATCAGAGATCGCTCCCCGTGCTCTTCGTCGTGCTTCTCCTAGCTCTGCCGTAGCTCTATCTGCTGCAGGTGGTCAAGGACGCCACTCCGGACTCCCTCCTCCTCCTGCATGCACCTGCGGTGGCCATGTGAGCTCCGGCAGCCATGTGAGCTCTGGCGAGCTTCCACTGAAGCTCCCGACCTCGGCCTCCTCCTCCTCCTCTCGACCTCTCCTCTTTCTTGCCCTCTCTCGCTCACCCTCGCTCACCTCCTCTCACGGCAGTGAAGGTGGGGTGTGGTGGTGGTGTGTGGAGTGGAGAGGAGAGGAGGGGAGGGGTCTTTATAGGGCTGGGGGGTTTAGGGTTCGGCAGAGAGAGGAGGAGAAAGGAGAGAGAGGAAAGGTCCTGCGTGCAGGGTGCAGTACACATACAGAAATTTCATTTTCAGACGTTCGGGAAAGGGTCCAGACGTCTGACTGAGACTCTAAACGTCTTAAAATGTTAAAAGTGGGACGGGTCTTTACAGCAACCCCCCCCCCCCCCCCCCCCCAACACACGCCTTCTCCTCATCACCAACCTCCTCCTACTCCTCCCCTAACCCCTCCTCCCTCGCCATCAACCCCTCTTGGCCACAACACCCCCCCTCCCCCCAAGACCTCCTTCTCAGCAAGCTCCTCTCCCCTTCTACTCTTCCATCAACCCCTCCTCATCCACCAACTCCTACTCCTCCCTTGGCCCCGTCTCCTCCTCCTCCCTCTTGCTTACTGGCTTCTTGCCCCAACCCATGGACCTCCTTACCAACCTCCTCTCCTACTCTTCCGCCGACCCCTGCTTCTCCCTCCATCTCTCCTCCTCCTCCCTTCTACTCATCGGCCTCCTCCCTTAGCCCCTACCCACAAATTTTGCTCTCTCTCTCTCATCTCTACTTTTTTTTTTTTTTTGTTCTTTTCTTAAAGGTATAGATGTATTTAGGAAAGATTGTAAGGGTATAAATGTAAATATCTTTTTAACTATGACTTATAGTTGCATCTCAACTATGATTAGTGTATTATTGCACAGTCGAATACTAATGAAAGAATATGTATGATAAACAACGTAGAATTGTAGGAATATAAAAGTAAATATAAACTTTATATAGATATATATCTAATTAGAAAAGAGCCAGGAACATGCATATAAGTATTCCTTTAAATTTTTATCTCTGTCCATATCGTTCCCAGCCAGCGGGTCAATCCCCCCGAACCCACGCGTCAACAGTCCCTGTCGTCCCCATCCTTGGATCTCCAAACCAACGGCTGGGATCCCTGCCGCCAGGTTGGACCATACAAAGGAGATTCCGTGTGCGTCCTTCCACCCCGCAACGCCGCACTGCTCCTCCCTCTCCCACATCCCGCTTTCTCTATCCGTCCATCCTCCATTCTTCACCCCACCCAATCCCTTCCCATGGAGAGGCTCCTCTCCTCCTCCTCCTCCTCCTCCTCCGCTAAGCCCCGCCCTCTCCTCCTCTCCCAAGTCCACCGTTACCGCTCGCCTCGCCTCCCTTCGCTCCCCTCCGCCACGTCCGCGGGCCGCGTGGAGGGTGGGCGCTATGCCCTGTTCGCCTCCCCCGATCAGAGGAGAGTGTTCGCCGTGCGGTGCTCGAGGAAGGAGAGGAAAGGGGAAGGCGCTCTCGCTGGACATAAGGGTGGTGGGAGTGGATCGGGAGAGGGTTTTCTCAGAAAGGTGAGGTCTTCGCTTCCACCTTAGCCGTGGTCCCCCTTCTAATTATCGGTTTTCCCCCCTTTCTGTTCGGATGAACCGTATCCGAATTGAAATGGTTAGGTGGTTAGGTGGTTAGGTCCGGTCGCGTTAAGTTTGAGGATTGGTGCTTTGGAATTGTGCGCGTGGGAGAGTTGGATGGTTTTTGATGAACCGTGTGCCATCGATGGATTTGAGAGCACGTATATACATCATTTGCTTTTACCTATGTTAAGTTGTATTTTTCGAAAAGGTTGTAATATTTAGCAGTGTCTTTGGTGCAGGGGCGTGACTTCTAGAAAGTAGATATTTTACCTATTGTATTTAAATGAAAAATTGTAAAGAAATATATTTTGAAATGTTGAGGATTATGCCAAGTGTTCCCCTCACATGTGCAAGGTGGGACTTGCCGGTGAGTGCATTGGTACATTCAAATATCACCGGTGATATTTGTTATCATCAGGCGTCGTTTACGATGAATGTGATGGAATTCAACACCCACCAAAGACGAAATCATCGGTGATTTTTACTTGGAACTGAAAATTATCGGTGATTTTTACTTGGAACTGAAAATTATCGGTGATTTTTGGATTAGAACTAAAATTACCGGTGATATTTCAAAAATCACTAATGATATTTTGTTTAGAAGTAAAAATTACCCATGTTTGATTCTGGGGGATGTGAGCAGCGGTGTAGGATCTATCAAGCCTGTAATTTAGGGAGAGTAGATGGTCACGTGTAGTTTTTACAAAAGATGTTTTCCTACCGACATCTTGCGTCCACATGTACTTGGGAGAGGTTATGGTGAATGGGAAAAAAGTATTCCAGAGTAATTTAGTTTGTGGATTATTTCACCCCCTACTTTATATGATGAACTCCAGCTTGTCTTCCCTTTTCCTTTGTTGTAAGTTGACTGAATTTGGTACCTTCATTTTTTCTCTCCTTTCTTGTCCTGATCTCATTGCTGCATCAAGTGGTATCAGAGCTTGCTCCTCAGGTTGCCCTCACAACTTGATGATCCACCTTGATGTCAAAGACCTCCAGCAGATGGTGATCCCTCTCCACTCCACAATTACACCACTGTTTTTCACTCACCCTCCAACCACCTTCTCCTCAAACAGAAAACCTCCACAAGTGGCGCCTCCAAATCCATCACCTACACCACTCACCCATACTAACCTTTTCCTCTGATCGCAGATGTCACATTTGGCATTCTGTTCCCGCATATTTTCTGATTGTCACTGAGTTGAACATTGAATTGTTATTATTGCCATTTATTGAGTCCCGTTTATCCAATGCTTGCTTTATTGAAATTGTGATTGTTTTGGTCGCGTTGGATAAGGTGATATATTCATCTTTCTATGAGTATTCCATCCTCATCGATACCTATCATTGCCCTCCATTTACTCAATAAAACAGCTCTGATCTCTTGTCTGAAGGTATTGTTATTACCTCCATTTACCCATAGTTTGTCTTTCTATAGCAGAATCCAAGTTCCCAATGCCATTTCCACCAATAATAACTGTATAGATTTGCACACGTGAAGCGTGGAGGCTCCTTTGGCATGGGAAAAACAGCCCACGTGGAACTGTTCCATGTTGGAATAGGGAGAGGAGAAGCAGCAGCAGCAGCCACTGGCTGCTATGGGCAGGTGGTCAGCCGGTGGTGGACTAGTGGTGATGGTGGCCAGTGGTAATGTTGAGAGGGAGAGAGGGGAGGAGTTTGAGAGGAATTTGAAATATTATTGCTAACTCAAATTGAATTATAATAGGAAGGCTCTCTTTTATAGAAGAGAGAACATATCCTCTAAAATAAGAAGCAAATCACATCTCTAAAAAAAAAAAAATAAATCACAATTAAATCAAATCTTCTAAATAATTTTCCTAAAACCAACTTAACAAAATAACAAAACTTGGGACTTAAGCAAACCGAAACTAGGACCCTAGGTTCACCTAGCCGCCAGCCCTGAGGGCCTCTGTCCTGCTGCCACATGGCCTGGCTAGCTGCCACGTGGCACTGCCATGTGGCCTCCTTAGTCCCAACAATAACTAATTACTTTTGCCATTCTATCCCTCTTGCCTGGCATCGTGCTACCAATAAATTGACCAACCCACTCCAATGGGTTTCACGAGCACTAGCAAATCCATGACCTTCACTTTTGAAGATTTTGCTTCATTACCTCGAATGCAAATTTGTTTGAAATAAACTATGAATGGCAGATGATTTCATGAAGATCTCAAAAGTTTTTGAAATTTCATAAAAGCTCATCAAAGATAGAATTTCCAGTGCCATTTGAAATTTTTATATACTGTGATAGAAGAGCTTGCAATAAACCATACAATATCATCTTAGGAATGCAATGGAAACTCGAGTTAATTAAAGAAAAACTCGAGGCCATAAAAGCAAAATGCAGACAAGGAGAACAAAATTTTAGTGGCAAGTGACAAGAGGAAAGTCAACATCTAGATGAGTTGCTTGATTACCCCTGCACTCTTGAAGACTATGAGATACTTTCATTCCAAGATGATTGGTTAACCAACTACCAAGGAAGTTCATTTCATAAGCTTCCTAGGTACAATTATTCTAAAGTCAAAGATAACCGCGAGTTCCATCAAAAACATTAAAAGTCAAGAAACCATGTAATCTACTTTATTCAACAATAGCATCTTCTTATCTTTACTCATGTGCCACTATGGAGAAACCTCTTTGTAAAGAGTACAAGGATTCATACGATGCCTTGGCTTATCAATGGTCATGTCTGAGGGACTTCTTTTATGATGATCACTAGATTCACTACATCATAAGCACAATCCCCTCAGTTTTGAAGCCCAACTGTTCATTCGACAAGTAGAAGATCCGGTATTCTACATCACCAACTTGTTAAGTGAGAGAGGAGATGCTTTGCAGCAGAAGTGAATTGATGTAGCGCGAGCCACCCATGGATGAAATAACACGTGCATTGGTCATTTGTTTATCTAATTAGTTATTTTTATTTACTCAAAATAAGTTGTACTTTCCAAATGATGTAATCTTAGAAGTGTCTTTTGTGTTGAGGGTGTGTCTTTTAGAAAGATAACCATTTTGTTTAAGGACCTCTATATGTTGTATTTGAGAGATATTTTAGTTAACGAGACAATGGTATCCTGGTGTTATTTAGTTTGTGGGTTATTCTATCCTCTCCCTTATGATTTATGTGGTGAACTTTGTTTATTTTCTCTCTTCCATCCTTGAAAGTTGACAGAGTTCAGCATTCTTGCGATCTCCAATAACGATGACAATGTTGGTCAGCAACTGTGGTCACCTTCATCTTCCCTCCTTGCTTCTCCCACTCTTGTTGCTGCGTCAGTTTGTCAGGAACTTGGAGAGTGCCAGTGTTGGGAATTGGTACTTGGAGTGGAACTGTGAAGAATTGGGGAGGGGGATGTGTGGATTTTGATGTGAGATCATGAGAGTCAACGCTCTAAGTAGTAAGAAGAATCAGGGTAAGAGCTAACCACAAGCTCTTGGGACTTGCAATGTGCTCAAGCAATACATGGGGTGTGAGGTCATGAATGATCGACCAAGGAATTTGCATGTCTAAGATTGTGGGTGATGTACAGCAGCAAAGGCTGTCGCAGGTTAATGCTAAGGGAATACTATGAACTTCATAAGGAGGTGATTAGAATGAGAACAAAGCTCTCATGGTGTTATTGAGGAATCATTTTGACACCTTGACATCAATATTGTGAAGAATTAGGATGGAGTTCTCTTCCTCTTGGGAAAAGTCTACACAATCAACGAAAGGTGGAGAAGGCCATGTGTGAGAGAGGGAGTTGGTGGGAGAGAGAGATGGCACGTGGAGAGGGAGAAAGGAGAGGAGTTACGATGGATATGAAGTTTTATTATTGGACTCAATAGAAATAAGAGGATTTGGTCTCTATTTAAAGAGATCCAATCCTATCATTGACACCAATCACAATCCAAACAAACTTGGGATTAGGATTCTAGTAATCATAATTTACTCATTCTTAAAACAATTCAATCACCACAGCAAACTAGATAAAGCCACCAAATCCTAACATAATTCATGCACGCACACCAACACACACATGCACATGCACACACACAGAGATCGATGCACAGATTCATGCCACGTGGCACCCTATTGTAAATCTTCACATATGTTTTTAGGGTTTTGTTTCTCTAAAATCAAGGAATTTATTGTCCAAAGGGATGCTTACTTTTTTTTTTTCCCCCTTAAAAAATAGAGTTTGTTTCTCTGCATGCTCAACTTGATCCTTGTGTACTGGGTACTTTACATGTTGAAGCTAGGATGGATGCTAGATAAAGGCGCAGCAAAATTTATGCCGAGAATAAATAAAGCAGAGTTACGATTTCCATAAGACAAAAGGACCAGCAAAACTGGATTGTTGGCTAGTGCATTTTCTTTGATTTGTTATGAAAAATCTTAATAGTTTGTTAAAAGAAAGTGTTATTTCTTTTTTGTTATTTATTTATTTATATATTATACTTTTCACTTTCGGGATACATTTTCTTTTCAAAAAAAACTTTTGGGATATGTTTTCTTTATTTCCAAGTGCAACGCATTTCCCATGTTTATGTTTAGATGCATGGCAAGGAATTATTCCCTCAAAGGCTTAATAAATGCATGCTATATCTTTGACATGATTATTCTAGTAGTGTTGTGCCATGCACAATTAGTGTCTTTTTTTGGAAATTTGCACGATGGATACTCTTAACTCATTACTTTTAGTTTCATATTTTCCATTGCATATCTGCATTGACAATTTCCATTTTGACGAATTTTTCTGATGCATTTATCGGGTCTTAAATTCATTTCTAACAAAATCCTCTTACACAACATTTAGGTTGCTTCTGCTGGCTTGCTGTTTTTACTGTCAACTGCTGTTCTGACCTTGATCCAGCAAATCCTTGTGCGTCCAGCTTTTGCATCTTTTCCATCTATAGCATCCAAGACCAGTGGGACGGTAGCAAAGACTGAGCTATTGAGTAGTGCCTGGACTGGTTTCTTTGCTGGTTGCTTGCACACATTATCAGGTCCTGACCATCTTGCTGCACTAGCTCCCTTGTCCATTGGGAGGACGAGAGTTGAGAGCGCCATTGTTGGAGCCCTCTGGGGTTGTGGTCATGATGCTGGACAATTAATATTTGGATTGCTATTTCTGCTGCTAAAGGATCGCTTGCACATTGAGGTCCTTCGCACATGGGGCACAAGAGTTGTTGGTGTAACTCTCCTAGTGATTGGTGCTATGGGAATTAGAGAAGCATCAGAAGTTCATTCACCTTATGTTCTTGAGAACGGGGAGTGTGATGTTAGTGATATACAGCCATCAGAATCGGTTCCTATTAGAAAGAAGAAAATAGGACTTGCCACTTTTGCTACTGGAATTGTTCATGGTCTGCAGCCTGATGCACTATTCATGGTTTTGCCTGCACTTGCTCTTCCATCGCGTTTGGCAGGTGCTGCTTTTCTAGGTATGTTTCTGGTTGGAACTGTTGTTGCGATGGGAAGTTATACTGTTTTTATTGGCTCTTTCAGTGAGGCATTAAAAGATAGAATTCCTAGGGTAACAGAGAAGCTTACTTGGGCTTCATCATTAGTTGCAATTTGTATGGGATTAGGTGTCCTCATAAGCCAGGTTTTTGGTTTCAGTTTGTATTGAGTGCCGTTTTTAACTTCAATTTTTGTAGTTGGATATGTTGGTGCTCTTAAGGGCTCCTCCTATTTAAGTTATGTATATTGAAATTGTGTGGAATGATATCATGTGGAGTTCATCTTATATTTTTTTTATTATTGCCATAATGCTTAGTTTAGTAGTGGACTAGCACTGATAATGATGCAGCTTAGCTTGTGGATGGTTCAATTTGTTTTCACTAGCTTTCCATTATGTCTTCTTACGGTTAGAAATACAATCTACACATCTTAATGTCAGACAAAAATGCTTTTTCCATCTCAAGAGAAAAAAAAAGATAACTTGCTCATTACTTTCCAAAGTTATTGGGATATCTTTGGCTTTGGAGCTATCTTTAGTAAATTTCTTTTTCTTCTGATAGGAGACTAAATGTATTCTTAAAGTGCCATTAATGGCAAAAAAATTGGCTTAGACCTGATTGCAGAGCTGTATACCTACGAAGATCAAGTAAACATAAAACATATTTTGTATGGTTAATGATTTGGTGGGAAGCAAGCACCTAAGCCATATATCTCTTCCCCCACCCCCTCTTCGTTGTCTTCTTTTGTGACTGAGAGTTAAATGTGGGCAAACTGGGGAATATTGGTCATCTACCATATACCAATCCCTCAAATAATGTAGGAATAGGGACTTGAACTTGGGCCCATCGTGCGAAATTTAGGATTCTTCGGTGTGACCATATCCTGATTGGCATAATTCTATTTACTTAACTGCACTCAACAGCATTCAGTGCATCTATGCATTCCCTATGATGTGTTCAAAGATCCTCGTGGGAGGGCAAGTGCATCATCAGACCAATGCTTATTGCACTCTTTCATGATCACCAAATGCTCACCACGAATAATAATCTCTTGTATTTTAAAAAAAAAATCTCACTGCAATTTACCTTTCTTCTTCCCTAGGAAGGCCTTCTTGAACAGCTCCAAAGCCACCTCCAAAGATGTGGTGAATGGAATTGGCACTGCCTTTTTTTTGTGCCCGGTGCTAAATTGCATGACAAAAGGACCATGCTAAAGATAAGTGGTTGAACTGATTTGGAACAAGGTGTCGATATATTGGTATTGTCGAGGTTGAGCATATCGATATCATTGATAGTATTTTTTTTACCATGATATCGTTGATATGTTGATATCATGCATTGTTCATGGCAAAAGTATATCATGATTTTCCGTCGAATTATTTGTAATATGTGAGATTTCGTGAATTATAAAAAAAATGACAGATTAAATTATAAAAAATATAAAATATTAATTGATGAAAGAATTCTTCGATCGAAGGATATGTTTGTAAAAATTTAATAAAAAATTATTCAAATAAAATGATTTGCATTTTGACACTGTAATTGTGCGATATAAACGATGTGGATGAGTGAATGATGGATGAAATGAACTAAATTACAAAAATCACATAAAATATTAATAGGTGAATGAATTCTTTGACTAATAGATATATTTGTAAAAATTTAATAAAAAATCATGCGAATAACATGATTTTCATATTGCACGACAGACAAACGAATTAAATTAAAAAAATCACATATAATATTAATTGTTGAATGAAATCATCTATCAACGGATGTATTTGTAAAAAATAAAAAAAAATCTCTCGAATTATATGATTTACACGTACACCGTCACCGACTCACATATCGATAGATTTAATAATAAAAATCTCAAAAATATTCAAACTGAAACATCTCCGACTGCCTATAAAATCTGATGGAAGTCACGACTCACAATTTACAACTCAAAAACTTAGTGATTCAGTAACTATGAGACTTGTGAGTCAATGTTTGGTGAGTCTGTTTTTTTGCAAAAGTCATAAGCGTAAAGTTTTGATTACAACTTTCAGGTGAGTACCCATTAATCTCTACTAGCAACATCAACATGACGATGACGCACAAGAATATGTGATGTTTAGTTGCTTTATGAGATTATTATTATTAAACTTTATGAAACATAATATTCGTTATTTTAATAATCTCATAAAAGCTTTATGTAAGCGGATGCAACTTGCTTACAATAATATGTTGATCTGTCATTTTATTGCTAATGTTCTTGCTCCCTTGTAGTTCATCAAATGTCAACTTTAGAGTTGTATAATGACTTATGCTTTGTATATAATAATACTCCTTATACTTGTATAGTTACATAATACTTCCCATGCTTTATATAGTTGTCTTATAATAAGGGTAACATGACTAAACAATAACGACAACAATCACGAGATCCCATTGTAATCATCCCAAGGGCACCTAATGGTAAAATTGAGATGATAAGCATGGCAATCTAATTTTGTTATTGCATCATCGCAACCCTAACAAGTAGTGCAAGCTCTCGTGATCCACATGAACCACAAAATGGATGGTGGCAAAGACATGCTATTTTGCACCAAAACAACTAATGTGAGCAACTCATACTTATTGAAATTTGCTATCGAAATTTCAAATTTTCTTCGACATACCTCCAAAAGTCACATTTTTAAAATTGTCAAAATAATGTTGAAATTTGAAATATACACTTAAAACCTCAGTTGAAAATTTACCACAATTCTATTAGACTACTACTATTATCCAAACCTAAAAAAAAGTAGACGTACGAACTAGGTTGGAAGTTTGGAACTTGGATACTTGTCTAAGTTAGATTATACTTAATTGGCTCATTTCGGAATCTTGTCTACTTGGATCAACCGGTGACAAGATGGGTCGGTGCGGTAATCGCGTTAATCTCTAGTGGTGTCCTGCCATGCAGGGTGTCTTAGGGGGTCCCACCCATTTAGCTGGCTAGGTAATTCAAGGGTCGGGGTAATCCAATTAAGGCTAGTACAACTTAGATTAGGACCAAATTCCAAATGATCATGTTTTAACTTTTAACCTTAATTACTATTCATTTTGAAATTATTTATGTTAGTTAAATTGTGATAGATTTTTTATGTTACAATGGTAGGTGATAATGCTACATTTTATGGTGATAATTCTGCCAATCGGGATTTATCTTAAGGATAATATGCACAAAGAATACACCGTAAATGGATATGAGAGCATGACATGCATCGCACATCAAGATTGCTTGTAATTCAATGTTAATAGCCATTTGTACAAGTTCATGTCAAAACAGGCCTCAGATGAGCAATCAGATCGCACTGATGAATTCGGAACGATGGACGGAGTCCAATGGACTCAAAATCGACCCAATCCGACATCCGGAGCTCCCGCAATTGGCTCAAGAAGTTCTGGCCGTTGATCTAATGATCAACGGTCCACAACATGCCATGTGGTGCCCGATCGGTGCGTCTAGGCCACCGCCTTGCCCTTTCCATCATCGCAGAGACAAATCTGAGCCGTCCGATCTTTGATCGGACGGCTCAGAGCCGTGCACCCTTCGCAGCATCCACCAGAGCCGAGCATCCAAACAAAGATCCAATCGTTGGATCTCCATCCAATGGTCAGCAGCAGGCGAACTGAGATCGTCTCCGCAACAATCCGTGCTCTCAGCACAGTGGTTCGCGCCTCGACCTCGCGCTGAGAGGTGAGGGTTCAAAATGCGTCGAAGCAGTAATCTGGGGCGAAGGCGCGCACGGCTGGAATTCGACCGTTGATGCACGCGCGGACGGCTGGGATTGCAGCTACGTGGCATCCGCAGATGTGAGATCGCGAAGCAGCACTCGTGAGGCGCGATCCGAAGAGCGCTCAGCGCATGATCTCGACCGTCCGATCTTCGATTGGACGACCCTCAAGGCGCACACTTGGATTGCGAAGAGGAAGCATGGTGCACGAAGGACCAGCGGGCAAGGAGGCTACACCAACGGTTTTGGCATGGGTTTTGTGACGTCCCGGACATCGCTAAAGTCCCTACTCCATTTTGAAAGCCCTTTCTCATATATAAACCCCTTCCAACTACCCATGGAAAGCATTCAATTCCCTTGCAAGTCTTCTACCCTACTCCTAGCCACCCTTAGCACCCTTTTGTAATCGTCGGAGTCGACGAGCTGCCAACGGAGCCCTCCTCCATCACCGTGGCCACCTCGCTGTCTCCTTTCTCTCTCTCTCTATCTTAGCATTACTTTACCTTAGCTTAAACATTTGTTTATGGTTGTATTTACAAAAACTTAAGTTGCATGTTGAATGAAGATGTTTCTTTTCTAGCTATTGTTGCTCTTTTTTTTTACCAAGTTTTTTCCTTATCGTGAGTTGCATGAATGACATGATCAAAAGATTCTAACCTTACTCTCTCTCTCCCCCTCACTCATTTCTCTTCTCCCACGTTTTCTTGCAAGCAAAACTCGCCATTTCCGTGACAACGAAGTGACAAAAAACCCGATTTTCATGCTTCCCTGTGTCTGACACTCGGATTCACGTCCGTTTCTTTATTCAAAATCGACGTGCGAACGTAAGCTACAATGACATTCTTAAACAAACGCATCCGGATCACATCAGTTTTTGGCGCCGTTACCAGGGAGGCAACGGATTTATTTTGTCGCTTTCATTCTACATCCATACTCACATCGTCTGACTCATTTTCTCCCTCTACTTGATTGATCGCAGGAACTCGGCGTTGGGGCGACGAAGTAGCACGACTCGTGACGGCAAGGATGGAGTAAGAGCAGTAAGGACCGATTGTGAGTATTTCTTTTCCCGTGGTTGTTTGCTTGCTTAAAAAAATCTAAAAAAAATTTAAAATCAGAAAAAAAATTGGTATGGTTAATGATTGCCTGATCCTCATACTTAACTCATCACCCAACACAAAAATATAGTCTAACGTTCTTAAAGACTTAATCTTTTTGGGGTGTTATTTTTCTTTTTGAGTGGTGTTTGTGAAGCCACCGTGAATTGACATGGGCTTCACCACTCACCCTTAAAATCGACTCATCTGGTAGAAACTGCATGAACACTAGGATGAGTACATTAGGGTTTTATAGCCTCATCACGCTAAAGGAAATTCACTCTTACTTGTTGTGTGCAAAACTTGGCATGCCCACTTGAAACTTGCCTGAAAACACTAAAACACGTCAACCCTAAACGACAATAAAGTAAGGACAAATGTTAAAAGACACCACATCTTAAATCCTTACTTGAAAATCATGTCTTGTTAGGAGCATATACATTTGAATTGGATAACTAAGAGGTACCACCCTAATTAACTCCTCATCACATAACCCAAGCACAAGCACTACCCTAGCCCCATTAAAATAGAGTAGACGTGTCCTAGACAGGACTAGGTTAAGTCTCAAGAGGCGTGATTTTGTTTGCTGGGCACTTGGCCTTCATTCCCTTAGTAGAATCTAGTGACTAGGCTGCTGGGAAGTGTCAAATGATCGCGGTTGTGGGGTCTACGGAACCGGCGGTGCAAGCCAAAGAAAGAATCTTTCCCACAATCCCCTCGTAATCAACTTGGCCAGATTTGCTTTGGGAAGGGAGGTCCCATGCCCACAGACTTGATCGTTCCTTTGGAGATTTCTAGGTCCCCTAAGGAATACCTTGTAAGGACTAGGTTTGTCTGCTTGGTTGTGCACACATGCGTCTCGCATCTGTCTCTCTCCGCATCCCTCCCCTGTTCTTCTCTAGTGTATGCATGGGAGACGATCACTTCATCCCAAGTTGTTTGTTTTGGGATGGGAATCCAGGAGACTTGACCTTGCTAGAGATATGGCCGAACCTAGAGTAGATGAGGTTGAGGACCAACCTCCACCAGATAGGATGGCCATCATCCAGGCTCAGATTAATGCAAACCACCAACTTCAGCAACAGCAGATCCACACTATCATGCAAGCCATGCATCGATTGCAGAACCCGCAGGGGCAACCACCACCTGATCCACCACAATTCCAGGGCCAACCTAGGCCCCTCCGTGACTTCTACAATCCTTCTGTGATTCGAATCGAACCACACCTTAGGGTCCTTGAGGGGGGAGATGATTTTGAGCTGAAACCAAATGTCCTAAGCCTGATTCAAAGACACTTTCATGGGAGCTCAAATGAGGATCCCTTCCAGCACCTAGAGAATCTTGATCGGATCACCCGGACTGTAAAACCCAGGAACATTAGCCTAGACATTATTTTGATCAAGATGTTCCCCTTCTCACTGAGAGATAAAGCATCTCACTGGCTTAGGACTTTAGGAAGACCTATCTCCACCTGGGAAGAATTGAGGCATGCATTTCTAAAGAAATTCTTCCCCATAGGAAAGACCAATGCCCTCAGAAGAGCCATTACCACCTTTACACTCCAGGGCGGGGAACAGTTTCATGAGACGTGGGAGAGATTTAACGAATTATTGAGGAAATGCCCACACCATGAGGTTCCGAGGTGGTAATTGACCCATATCTTCTACCACGGTCTGGATAGCAACCTTTGGAACTTCGTCGATGCCTCATGCGGAGGAAACTTCCTAAACAAAGACGAGGAGAGGCGTTTGAGCTCTTCGAGTCTATGAGCGAAAATTCGATCAACAATCCCTCCATGACCCAGTTTAGTCGATCCAGTCAACCCCGTTGTGGGATCTATGAGGTACAAGTGAATTCTGGAAAGGTTGACATGGATATCATTGCTAAAAAATTGGATCGAGTGGAATTGGTAGATAAGAAAATAGTTGAACTGTTGAACCAAACCAGGAACCCGCTACAAACTCTCTCCCTAGCAAAGGGAGCTCACAATGTAGACCTGGTCCAGCCACTAAGCCAGATGCACTTGGAAAAACCCCTGACCATGTTCTAGGGAGGGACCGTCGTGGCTGCCTCGCCGTCCCCTTTCTCTCTCTCTATCTTAGCATTACTTTACTTTAGCTTAAACATTTGTCTATGGTTGTATTTACAAAAACTTAAGTTGCATGTTAAATGAAGATGTTTTTTTTCTAACTATTGCTGCTCTTTTTTTTTACCACGTTTTTTCCTTATTGTGAGTTGCATGAATGACATGATCAAAAGATTCTAACCCTACTCTCTCCCCCTCACTCGTTTCTCTTCTCCTGCGTTTTCTCACAAGTAAAACCCACCATTTTTGTGACAACGAAGTGACAGAAAACCTGATTTTCACGCCTCTCTGTGTTTGACACTCGGACTCATGTTCGTTTCTTTATTCAAAACCGACATGCGAACGCAAGTTACAACAACATTCTTAAACAAACACGTCCGGACCACATTAGTAGGTGTTCAATTATGTCAGGGTCAGGACCATCGGGTCACTCTCGTGAGGATGTTGGAGAAATTGGGTGGAATTATGCTACTCTCATAAATGGAGACAAATCGAAGCCACAATGTAACTTTTGTGGTAAAAGGATGATGGAAGGAGGCATCACATGGTTGAAACATCACTTGGTAAGTGGATACAAAAATGTAGCAAAGTGCAGAAATGTACTTGACCAAGACAGGATATTAGTGCTAGACAATTTAGAGGGAAGGTTGGTTAGAGGAGGTCAGCTGGGAAGAGGGCTTCAAGATGATGGTGATGGGGCGACGAGAGGTGACCGGTGGCGGTCGGATGGAGGAGTCGTCGAACAGCGTAGCGTCTTGCTGCTACGTGCGTGCATGGGTGGTTGCGCTGCTAGGTGCGCGCGTAGGCGAGGAGGGTTGGACGGGTTGCTAGGAGAGCTCCAGTGGTGTTGGTGGTGAAGATGGTGGTCGAAAGTGGTTGCTGTGTGCAAGTGGTCGGTGATGGCTTTGGGTTCTTTTGCGTGAAGTTGCAGGGGAGAGGGCGATTGGAAGGAGAGGATGAAGGAGAAGAAGAAAAGGTGGGTGCCGGGGGGAGGGGGGGTTGGTGGTGAGGGATGGTGGGGGTGTTGGCGTTTGAGAGGAAGAGGGTGGCCAGCTGAGGTTGTTGTGTGCGTAGAGTTTTGGGTTCATGATGGAGAAGGTGAAGGTGGTGATGAGGGCCGCACGCTGTCACCATGCACGCCCGGAGTTGATGAAAGGTGAAGATCGCCTGAGCCACAGTGCAAGCCTCTGATCACGGTGTACGCTGCCTCCATAGTGGAGCGGATGAGGGAGAGGATGATGGCTCCACCTCTCGACGGCTGCACTTCTTATGTAAAAACACCTACTGATTTCTTCCGCCGAAAGTTCTCCAACCACTCGACGAAGGTCATGAGTGGTTGGAACGGTAAGATCCACCTGGCAATATCTTCATTAGACATTTGATCAACACTCCAGACATCTTAAAAAGTGTGGACATCAGTGAGTTCACGATGGCGGTTCCCAAACGTCTGACCTTATCTCCAGATGTTTTATAGACACAAAAATGGACGTCTGAACTCTTCCACAGCTTGCATCCATCAAATCAATTATGTTACCATATCATATATTATTAAGTGTAAAATTGATACATAAAATTATATGCAGACTAAGGTGAATTGCTATATAACTTCTAATTAATTAACAACTACTAATAACTAATTATAGAGTACTTAGACTGAATAATGATCCACTAAAGTGGACTTATGAACCACCTATAAATAGCCTTGGCCACCTCTGATTTCACTAGTTGGCCCCCTATCCCTCTTCCCCAAACTGTGATCGACAACAGGCTATTCCCCTCCCCTCCGGTGACCTCTCACCTCTCTTTCGGAGTGCTTTCGGCAGAGGCGTTCATCTCCCTCACCTCCTCTTCCTCTCCCACGGCTGCGACAGAGCTTGGGAGCGTGCCATCTCTCTCTCAACTCTATTTCCTTTCTCGCTGGAGCTTGATCTGACGACCTCAGATTTCGTCCTCCGTTACATACCTTTCGATGGAGATCCTCTTTCCCCTTCGTCCAGGTAATCGTAGAGTAGCGTAGTTCTTAGTTTGGAGTAGAATTAGATAGATAGATTGGTTTAATTTTAGATATAAACTTTTTCTTCTCCGACTCCGGCGAGGTCAAGTTCGACCTCTTTGGACTTTAATCCATGTTCCTAATCATCTGAATTTTTCTTAACTTGTCGTGACTTCAT
Source organism: Thalassia testudinum (assembly GCA_037157565.1). Taxonomy (NCBI): domain Eukaryota; kingdom Viridiplantae; phylum Streptophyta; class Magnoliopsida; order Alismatales; family Hydrocharitaceae; genus Thalassia; species Thalassia testudinum. The sequence continues at coordinate 196,665,956 of JAZHRO010000073.1, read as the reverse complement.
TCCACTTTCTTCCCTCATAAATCTATCAGCTTGTACACCTACTACACTCCACCTTCACCGGAGACTTCCACTATCCATGGTGAAGGTCCCACGGCCTAGATCACCTCCACTAGGGGTTCTCCATCACCTCTCCATGACTACAGGGCCCCGATCCACCTCTTAATTAGCCTAATTAACACCTACATATAAAATGCCTAAATACACTTCAACCTTTGAGCTCTCTATCCATGGCGAGCTCAGAGGAGTTCATCTACCAAATCAGTCACTCCTCACCATCACAAGACTCATTTGAGTCATTTCCCTCACTAAATTGAGTGAGAGGATCAATCTTGAGTTCAGACGAACTCAAATTCTACTTTTATTGAATTCATGATAAATTCTTAAGTCTGATCACTAATTGGAGTAATTGATTTGTCCCTGAGGTTCCTTGTGACCTCAGGAATCTTTTAATGTCATTTCTGTTGTGATTGATTAAGAATCCACATCCAGCAACATCATATGGCGTTCACCAGAGCTCCGACGAGCTCCGACGAACCAAATTTACACTTCAGCCTGTAGAACTCTTTGAGAAGCTCCAGAATGCTTCTCTATGACCATAGATCATAAATTAGTGATTAAACTTGTGTTTTAATAAGAAATATTATCTGTTGGATGTCATCTTCCTCAGCTCCGGCAGAGCTGAGGAGACCTAATTAGACCACTCCTAATCCTAGTGATAGGTCTAGAAGCTTCAGTAGGTCTACAGGAAGCTTGAATTGGATTTAGTTATGACTAGGAACTCCTTAGTTGGTCTACCGAACTCACCCCTTTTGATCTCAGGTGACATTGCCTAAGAACACCTTTAGACTTAACGAAACTTGGTTTTAAGATGTGCAACAGCTTCTTGAGGATGAAATAGACCTAATTAGGTCTATGATTTGATTCTACAAGCTTAAAATCTAAAAGTTAATTTTTGAGCTTCAGAAGTCAACCTTGGTTTGAATCTGGGGATTAAAGGTTTAAATCTCTGATTGAGTGGATTGATTAAACTTCTAGAATGATTTAGAAATGTTTAAGCTTAATTTGATTGGATTTCATTGCGATTTAAAGAGATTTGATCTTTTGTAGAGTTTGGGTTCCAGAATGAACCCAACACTGTTCCTCGAGCTCATGTTGAAATTTGAAGTTGAAAATTTGCTCAAATAAGTACTTTTTGGTTCACTGAGTTAGTATAGATTAGTTCCTGACGACTTTGTCTACCCCTTGATTTGATTTAATCTTAAATTCTGAACCTTGACTTTCAGTTTGAAGCTCTTAGCTTTTGAACCTTTCCTAAAGCTCTACCTAACCTATTTCCTTCTCTAACATATGTGGAATGAACCACTGAATCAACCTAGACCCTCAATTGAGGGGTATTACTACACTGCAGGTTAAGAGGCATGAGTTTACACTCTCTGTAGCACACTCTGGGCATGGCAACAGAGTCATGATCCTCCATTAAATCAATGGATCAAATTTGATTCAATCACCAAATTGGTGATAAAATTGTGTAGAGGACCTTTAGGGCTTTTGATCGGGCCCTTGATTGCTCAATTTGGACTTCTGAGTCACCTGGAATCTTCATTTGAAGATACGGCTTGATGCAGCTTTATGTAGAGGAGAAGCGACGATCTTAGTCCCACATCGGGGAAATGCGGACGCCTGTTTTGGTATTTTATAAATTCGTGAACGCAACGCTTCAGTTGATAGCACTGGGCGCATAAAACCCTACCTATTCTTTTAAGCATTGATCAATTTGAGAGCGTGCATGCGTGCATGTGCATGTGTGTGCGTAGGCGTGTGACTGTGTGTGTGCCCAGGTGGGTGAGCGAGTGTGATGTTGGGCCTGTGATGGGCCGAGACTCTGCATTGTGAAAAATCAATAAAAATATACCTAATAAGAACTAGGCCCTAGTTTCCCGCTCCCTTGTGGGCGCTTTGTATCGTCGAAAGACCTGGGCCGCCCACTAACAAATTTTTGTTAAATGGTTAAGTGTGGGTTCATGCATAGTAAAAGAAAGGGGTTGAAGTGCTATGGCTAAGTGAAGACTAAGTGAAGAATAAGAGAAGAGCTAAGGGGCGAGAGAAGGAAAAGAGTTAAAGGATGAATTGAAGAAGAATTAGCTGAAGAAAGAGAACAGAAAGGCTAATTTGAGAGAGAGAATTAAATGAAGGATTAAAGAAGAAAAATTAGATCCTCTTCTTCGAAGCTTTAATTTTTAAGTCGTTGATAACATCACCTGATATTAGTCATCTTTGAAGGCTGAGAGGAGAAGTTTGAGCTTAAAGAAGCACTTTTATTCATTGTAAATATTTCTTTTATGCCTTACATTTTTATACAAATTGTAATAAACAATCTTTGATTTTATTGTAAATCATTTATGTGTATTTCTCTCTTATAAATGGAATAATTGCATGCTTTAATTGTCTACTTTTTTGTGTAAATATTCATGTGCTTAACATATGTTATAATAATATATTGTAATTATTGTAGTAATTAGTTAATTATTAATTTAATTAATAAAAGTGGTGAATTAAAATTATGATTATGTCTCCCAGTGAATAATCTGGACTCAACTAGTTAAAAAGAACTTAAATCTAAATGTTAGGTTAACTTGACCCTATACTACCTAATTAACATCAATTCAAGTTAACCTAAGTCATTTCTTACACGATTAATTAAGAATTTTAACCTTAATTAACTGTGTTGAGAAATTACACATCAATAACGAGCGCCTCAAAGAGGTACAAATGGTTATTTGTAAGCTTGTAAAGGACATACAAGAACAAACAACTTGTATGAATGAGGTGAATGTGATAAATTACACTATACTTTTTGACAGTTTTGCCTAAGAGTAAAATGTTAGCCTATTAGTACTTACACATTTGATTTATTAATTGAAATTTAAAATCATTTTGTATTACGGATAAAATATTTAAGATATCAATTGCTATATTTAGCAACAAATATTGCCACACATGCCTGAAATATAACTCTTTCTGGTATGGTCATCTGTGATTTTGTGAAATTTGAATATATTTCACATACTTCATGATAGGTTACGTGAATTTGTTTTTATTTTTCTATTATAGCTGAATGGTGGCATTTGCATGGCACAGATGCTGCACACTTTCGCTGAGTTGCTGTCAAAATTTTATCTCAAATGGCATCGGTAGGATGTTGTGAAAGAAATTTGAGTACCTTCAACTTAATTCACTCACAGAGAAGAAATCGCTTCGGCAGTGACAAGTCGATGGACTTGGTATTCGTGCACTATAACATCAGATTAAAGATGAAGCATATACGAGAAGAAGAAAGTAAGGAAGACTATATGGACCCAATAGATGTGGTTTATCTTTTTGGTGACACAAAAGACAGAGATGTTTTACAAGAATGGTTGAAAAGTAATGGAAAACCATTGCTTGACAAAAATAATGGTCTCGATCAAGAGATAGCGTAGAAAATGGGGGCAAATGTATCTGAATTTACACGTAGTAGATTTGGCAAAAAAGTAATCCATGGCCTTGAAACTGATGAGAGTCCAGAGGAAGATTCACCACCTTCAAGAGACATAAAATGATGATGATGGAGATGATGATGCAGTGATAGTTGATGAGCCACAGGAAGAAAGTAGTGGTGGAGGAGATGAGGGATATCATCATCAAGGTCATAGTAGAGAGGATACCCAACATGAATATACACAAAAATATACAAATAAACATGGAGATCCCGTGCCAAGTCCACCTTGTGACTATGACGCAGGGACAAGCCCGATAGGGTATGGGAATGCCTCAGGCCATTCTATGATGTCCATCGATGATTTAAGTTCATTAGTGGGATCTCTTAATCTGGCGTCGGAATCATTCTTTGGAGGTTGCTCAGGATCATCATCATCAAGTTACTATAGTGGTTATGGATCTCATTACACCTGCCCTCAGTACCAACCCCAAGATGAGATGTAAAGTTCATTTAATTACTTTCCCAGGTACATCAGCCTTCCATCTTATTATGATTCCTCATATGGCTATGGCCATGATGGTCTCCACCAAAATAATAGTACCCAAAGTGATCTTGCATTTGCAAATTATGGCTATGAGATTTTCTCTGAGTATTTTGCATCTCATGATTCTCAATAATTTTCTTATCAACCTTCCCACTTTACTGCACCACTTTCTCCTCGACCATAACAAAGTTCATTGATGAGATAGCGTGAACCTTGTGAATCATTAGGTTCTACACTGAAATGAAGTGAGTCTACCGGATCCACAGATTCAAGAGGACATCAAGATGAGTTTACTCAGAATTAGGGTAGATCTAGAATTAGAAGCAGGGGTAGCTCGTCCAACAGTCACAGTCGATATTCACGTCTTGGAATACTTTTCTATTGCAGTGATGAAGACTATTAACGATACATCAATGAATACAATACTCGATATAGCTATATGGTGTGGGAGTCATATTGTGAATATGTTAGAGGCTACAAATCGAGAAAGATAATTGGAGGAGAGGTATCGAACCATATTTGGTGGCATTGGCTGGGGCTTCCATGCTTGGTCTAATCAATTGATACTTTGACACTATTTATATTTCATTTTTTTTGTGAGTAACATTACTATGAATATTTTTCAATTATTACCATGTTCTATACACATTCTTTTCAATATATGACTTTGTTGATATGCGACTAGTGCATTTCTATTATGTTTTCATTCAAAATTTATAATTTTCGTCTTCTAGTCATTTTTTTCATGATGTATTAGTTATTAAAATGTTGATTTTCATAAAATTTGTGACATTTTGGGATATTTTAAACCTTTCTGAGCGATTTTCCCAAAATTTACCGATATCAGCGATATATCTATGATATATCACTTTTTTGACTTGTCGATACGATATTGATGTTGATATTTAAAACCTTAATTTGGAAATAAAGATAATAGGATTTCCTCTGTGCAACCAATAGTCTACATCATGCAGGTAAAGGCATATTGCTATCTCCTGTCAGCACAGGAAGAATTTCCATTTGTTTGAGATATATAATAGCATGTACGGCCTTGCGTCACTCAAATACCGGTAAATCCTTTTAGGCAAGAGCCTCCTTTGCAAAGGCAGATGGCACCATTGGAAGCTATGCTGTTTGCAATCCTGCAGGAATGTCTGTGGTAACTGCGCAATGGTGGATTCTGTCAGTCACATGCCTTCTGACTACAAGAGAAAGAACGTGAGTTCCAGGTACATATGGTGTTATACAGTTGGTCAACTAGGGGCTATGTTGCATATGTAACCAAACTGTGCAGCAAGGCAAGGGGAGTTCCAAGTAAGGGGGTGACAGTCTCCCGTGAGAAAACCTTTTTTTTATTGGAGGGGGAAAAGGATTGGTATTTCAAATCAGTAATCATTCTGCTATTTATTGGAAAGTACATGGACGGAAGATGGTTGATGATGACGGATTTTCTTCGATTCAGAGATGGCCCATTAGTGGTTTACATTCAGATTTATTGGAGAAAACCCAAGTCGGGTGTACCAGAAAAAATAGTTCAGGATGAGCTCATCGCCAACTTCCAGACGTAGATTGGGTCTGAGACACGGCCATGGACTTACCTGATAGAGCCTAGTGACCGGATACTGAAGTTATAGCTCAAGTCAGATCTTCTATGTCCGACAAGCCTCAAGCAGACTCAACACACATCTTGCCATCTTAAGAGTTTGCTATCTTTGGCAGACTCAACACTCAACATCTTACCATGTCAAAAGAGTTCAAGCATCAAGTCTATGTCAGTCAATGAGATCCTCAAGCAGATAAGGACAGATGAATGTTTTATCTGGTTGGCCATGATCGTAATGGTTCCATGATAATTGAGATTCATGATTCATGACTCCCATGTTTTAGGATGAATGTGCACTCTAATAAATACCGGTCGTTCATCCCATCTTTAAGGATGCATTCAGAGGCTTAAATTGTAGGTGTTTCATATATAAAGGAGGAGGTGAAACGCGTTCCTATTGATTCAAACGTGGTAACAGCTCTCACTTGCCTGGAACATGAATGATGCATTTATCATTGACATGGAGCATGAGCATGGGGCATAGGAGTGGACTAGGAAAATGTCAATACTTATTCTCTTGCAAGTTGTAACATATATAAAAGTTTATAGGCTCCTAACAAATGGCTTGCTATCTCTGCAAGCTTGTACTTGAAACTCATACTGCACTTGGAGAGCTCTCTCCTCATGAGTCATGACATGGTGCTATCGAGGCATGAATCCCGTAAAATCCCGGTGTTCTTTTCTACTTGTTTGTAGATTCATTTCCACCAAAGATCTATCTTAAATTTAAGGAATGTTCTGGTCTGATCCTTAAACCTGGGTTTGACACCTTTTAATTGCATAAACTTTTGTAGGAGAAATCTGCCAGGGGCAGAAAGATAGCAAGCATTTCATATAAATATGTGCTACATGAATAGATGCATATCCACAAATGATCTTGGTTTCTTCTTAACTGAAGAGTCCGAAAAAGGCCATGGGATATTTTCCCTGGAAGACGATGCCCAGCAAATAATCAACTCTGAAGCTCTTCCAGAATGTGACTGCTTGGGATGTCTAATTTACCCTGAAACTCTTCATCATTAAGTGTTCTATGTTTAAGAACCACAAAAGAATCCTACTTTCATTGTCACTCTTGCTGTGTAAAGAATGTGATTATCAGTAGTGGAGGCCCTTGAACAAAGAAGGATTAAGGCCCTTCTGAAGATTTTAGGAAGTCCTGACTAACAATTCACTGGAACTCTTTTCCAGCAATCCACGTGACCCTCGTCTGTGCAATTACTAATGATTATTTTTCTGTTAGTTTTGACAAAATCAAGTGCACTTATCTCATTAGTCATGGGGTTTGAAATCGATGGTCGATCGCTTGTACCGTAGCAAACAACGACCTTTCCCTCCAAAAATTAACAGAACCAATCACCATAGGAAAAAAACAATGCCAAACTCAGAAAGGCACTCTTTCCTACGATACAAAGAATCCTCTAGATGTGCATGTTCCGTTACTACCACTAGGCCCACTACTATTGTTGTTGTTGAGTGGTTCCTTGTGAGCAACACAGTAATGAATGTATTAACCTTGTCTTCTCATATGCCAACCATGCTTCAAATTTTGCCCTGAATGTTAGACAGGCATTATAGGTGGAACCTACGATGGTGTATTGGTGAACGCAACCTAAGCTCTATGGAAGAGGTCATGTCTACCATGGTTAGTAGCACCAAAGTGATCTCTGTTATGTTCAAGAGGAAATGAAGTTCAGCTGAAAAGTTCTCCACGGTTGAGAGAAGTTTTCAAAGCAGAAGTTTGTCTTGTGGTGGTGCACCATTAATGTTATAAGATCCCGACAACTTCAAGGCCACAGCGTAAGAAGTGCAAGCTAATGCGTGTCTTATCATCTTTCTGTTGATTGCTTATGGCATAGCGGTTTAAGTTTATCTCTTTGTTGGAAGTCGGTGAAAATTGGAGGGAAAACAGCCACTCGTAGGTGTACAATCACATTCTCGGATATCTGGAATATTTCTTTATGGTGTTTGCTAATATCCCCATGGTAGTCATACGCCTCATGACAATACTGGACGATAGTTCTGAATGCCTCCGTTCTTCTGGACGACCCCCTCACCCAAGGTTTTTTATGCAATAGGTACAGAAAAATTTTAAGATTATTTCTTTATATCTCAAACTTGCATGAAAAAGGTTAGAATTTTAGGACACGAATGTAAAACGAATGACAGAAAAATTAATTCCATCCACTCCCATTATCAAATGTCTCTCTCACTCTCTCTCTCCACACTAACATTTTACCCTGTAGCATTGGAACAATTAAACTTATTCCCCTGCAACCCGTAAGGATATGGCTAAACAGTAGGAACTCTGGTAACGCATTATCTGCATTATCAGCAGGAGCTCCTAAATTCTAAACCTTGAACTCTTTCTCATTCAATTTTCTGCTCAGTTGCTCTGGTTGCACTCCATTTTGATTAGTAGATATAAAAAGTTAAAAAGTGAAGAAATATGTGTTGCGACAATGTTTTGTAATGTTTTTTTTTTTCAGTTTGACTCCCTGTCGGAAAATATCGGTTGAAAAATTAAAATATGTTAATTAAAAATAAAAATATATCAATATATTTTAATTTTTTATTAGTGGAAGATTAATTTTACTTTGAAAGTGAAAAGTGATTTTCACTTGTAGATTTGGGATTTAAGATTTATAATTTAGGATTTATAGAAAGTAAATTTTTATTTTAAGGTTTATGACTTAGTATTTATACTCAATCTAAGGATAAAAAATTATTTTTTATGAGTGAAAAATCACTATACATAGACGATGGATCAGTTGGAAAATTAAAATGTATCAATTAAAAGTTAAAATATGTCATTAAATTTTGTTGAACGAGAGATACCTGTTGCCAAATCCACTGCCACATACATTTCCCAACTCACACCGATGTATAAATGCCTCACATTACCCATGAGGTCGGAAGGGATATGTATATAAGCCAACCTTGCAGTCTATATATGGGCCTGTTGATCGGCACTGATCTTGATCTCTTCCATGATTAATCTTAATTGGTCCTTGAAAGTAATTGTGCAGTTAGGATGATTGGTATTCGGCAGTGGTCTGGACGAGTGATTTTGTCATGATAACTCCACGATATATAGTTGTACTAAAGAGTCATCACTTGGGTTCAACGACGGGAGCAGCAGGATAATCGAAGAAGATTGGATTCATATGACCAAAGATTCCATGTACGTCAGGCCATTTGGCTCGGCTCTACCCAACCTGGTCCAGTTCAAACCCGCTAACGCCTATTTTCTTTTTTGGTGGTACGGATTAAGCCCGAGATCCAAATTCTCAATAAAGTAAGGCCAGGGTTCGGCCCGAACTCATGATTTGAGCCCTGCCTTTGGGTCTTGTTGTGGGTACTAACTAATTTGGGCCATTTGTCAACTAATATAATTAATTTCTTATATTAGTGACTGGGCTCTTTATGTACATAAGAGCAAATAAGATTAGGTATTAACGAATAGTCTTTTTCTGCTCGAGGAGCACGCGCCATGAGAATGTCACAGGAAAAATTGTATCACACAAGAATTCTTGAATAAATGAATGCAATCACACGACAGCTTCGAAAATGTATCTGAAAAACTAAGTTAAATATCTCTAGCAACCCGTAATAAATATAATAATCGTGAAACTTATGCCCAATGACCTCGATTTTTCAGTAAACTTTTGTCAAGTGTAGCATCTGTTCTTATTAGTTTAATATATGAGAAAATGCATACTAAAACTCCTCCTTAATCATAAATAAAAGAGTTGAAGATGTATACAAATGGAGACGGAAGAGAAGCACCCATGCTTGGAACGTGTATATATATATATTTTATATATAATATATGCCTCGGTGAATTAACCGACAAATTTTTGGCGGTTCTCCTCTATTAATTTGTCCGCCAGTATCTGAAATGCCTTCTCCGTGGGGTGAAAGCTGTCCCAGAATACGTACTTGGAAGCGTCAGGGCACGTTGGGGTCAGTGGATTACATAGAAATGAAACCTCTGCGGCACCTGTCCCACAGCATCCTCTTGTTGCCACCTCAAAACCTACCAACACAGAAGAAGCAAATTAATTATGTTACCGATTAATGGACATGCGTTAGACCAAACTCTTAGGAATATAATATTAATTCTACTATATATATATAGTGGAAAATGGATCAGAATATATATATGAAATGGACACGGCACACTTTTATACCATGAAGTCCAAGCCTCCATGCATGTTACCCATAAGAACTTATTATACCATACATCTAGCATATTACCTTATTAATTAGATCTCCCCAGACACAAGCCATGCGAGGGCGGGTGGTTATCTCCCTCTCACGTTTCAACTTTGAATCTTCCTTAAGAAGAAGTATATAACAAATTTTTATTTCGATCATGATATTTATATTTGAATGCATGCATGGTTCCCTTGAATCTTAAGATTTATTTGATAAACATTCAAAAATATCCTCTTTGTGTTTGTTTTTTTTTCATTTTCCTTTAAAAAGCATTCCAAGTACGTGGTAGATATGGTGCAAGAGAAGCCCCTTTCTGTTGGGAACTGTCGATAATTTTGCATTTCCCTCCGAATGGAAAGAAATCATAATAAAGGAGAAAGTTTTGGACTTCTAATATTTATTTATATCTGTGTAATTAAATGGAATGCAAGTTTTAGCACAATCATTACGATTTTAGCAATAAAGGTCAAATTAATTACATTAATTTTTACGTCACGGTCTTTTCTAGTTACATATTTAACACTATATTATCATAGATATACGTACGTACGTTATCTATAGCTTCTCTAAAAGATGTTTACATTGTTAACCATCTAATTAAAGGGAAAACGTGCGTACGTAATACACTCGATCGGTGTCAATATATATATAGGTTCCTATACATCATAAAAGGATGAAATTAACGTTGTCCATTTGCTTAAATACGTACTTGCGTATATATATATAAACTATATATATATATATGGAAAGGTAGACTTCAATATATTCAAGACGTACGTAGGAATTAAACATTAATCGATGATTGACGTATATGAATATGTACCGTAGTTAGTGGAGTTCTTAAACAAGTCAAGTGTGGGATAGTAGAGATCAACGTAGGCGAGCAGCGTGCCAGCATAGAAGTTCGAACGTGAATACGACTCCTGAAGGCTTTGGAGCTCTGCGGACAGGGCGGAGTTAAAGAGCACCGCCATCTCGTTCTCCGCCTCCGCGCAATCCCGCGGCAATCCTCCCCGGATGGTTCTCTGCGACGGCACGCACCCTATCGCCGGCGACGATGCCACCGCGATTTTTCTCGCCCCCAAGTCCAACAGTTGCTGCCGATCCATCCACGTGATCAACACATGCAAATACATATATAAACGTTAGTCCTCTTCTTCGCCAAGCAGCACTGCAATAAGTACGTGCATTTGAGTTGCAACCGTATGTAGCAGTTTAATTATAGGACTGACCGGTAGTAAATTAATGTCTTTAATTTGTAATATTATTGCAGCTCTAACTATTTAGACAAAGATTGCTCCTTCGAACACACATGCATATGTGATTTACGTACCACTCCGTTAGTAATATATATAATTTTTGTGGACGTATGCATTGGAAATATCAGATTGATTTTAAATTTAATATATAACATGTTTACCTAAAAAATTCTCAAATTTTAAATTTTTAGCTGAAAAAATTATTTACAGTAAAAAATATTATTGTATCTAGTATAATTTATATGTAAATCACCTATACATTTCTTTTAATATATATACTTCTAAAAAGATTTGTTAATTATTACATGTACGCAATAACACTTATGGCAACAACATCAATTAACGAAAGGAGAACAATATGTAGGATATCCAAACGGTGCATATGCAAAATACAAAAAAACATCACAGACAGCTAGTTATTGGTTGTGCGTGACTTCGATCTCGACTCGATAATAAATTAATAAGAAAACCGACTCAATAATAGAACGTTATCGAAATTAAGGTAAGTTGTTCGATTCTCCGGTTTGGTCTGACCGTCAATATATACTTCTCCCTCACAGCCGTAATTAATTGCATCGTCAGGTCATGATCGGATCAATCTCCTTCTTAATTTCAAATAATGTTTGGGAATTAGAAGATGCTAACGTGGGGGGGGGGGGGGCACATGGAGGAGTTTTCTTTATTTATTTATTGATTACCTCTACGAAAGAAGTGGCGGAGCGAAGGAGGAAGTTGACGTAAGAAGGGACGTCATACTCCGTCCTCCTCGACGACCCCACGAGGTAATAATTGTTGGCAATGTCGTCACTTCCAGCCACCACCAAATATAAGCTCTCACCAACGATCCGATTCGCCTCCTCTTCTCCTAAGATGCCCGTCGCCCTCCGTTTGTATTCAACGAAAAGGTCCAATTGCTCCTGCATCGATATGATATTCTGCAATCCATCCAAAATATATATAAGAAAGCTTTTGTTACTGTTCCTTAAAAATTAAAAAGGAATATGTACAATCTCAGACGGAGGCATTTGATAGGTGTTGTTGGTGGTTTATTTCTGTTGTTGTGAAGGTGTAATCTTTTTTTTTTTTTTTTCTTTCCTTTATCTTTTATCTTCTTTTATTTTTACTTTCTCTCATTTCTACTGTGAGCAACTTCCTCGTTGATGAAAGTGTTGGAATTTTCTTTTCTTTTTTTTTTTCTTTCACTTTGAAATGTGTCTTTATGTGTCGATTTTTTTCCTTTAATGGTAAGGGATAATTTAAAAAAAAAAAAAAAAAAAAAACGCTCTTCTCTGTGACCTTTTTATCTGATTGTCTGCTATCATCACCGAATACTGTAACCTTTCTTGCAGTCGGAAAGGATCAAATAAACGGCAGGAATTCGGAGTTAAAACGAAAAAGGAGAAAAGAATAGTAGGATACCAGTAGTCATAGCATAAATGACAGATACTAAGAATTCTCACGTCGCATGTACGAGAGAAATTGTAACAAAATTCCTTATGCATTCTGTAATGCTTGCTCTCTTTAAATTACGGATTTGGTGGATCCCACATGCCTATTCACCTCTTTAATATTTGAGTTAAATATCACTACGAATTTTTGCTATGAATAACAGATGCCTAAAATTCTCGCATTACATGTACGAGAGAAAAATGTAACAAACTCCTTTTCTAATGCATTTTGTAATGCCGACTCTCAAATTACGGATTTGATGGGTTCTACATTTGCTATTCACTCTCTTAAGAGTTAAACACTCATGATTTTTATGGTTGAGTCAAATATCACCAACCATTTACGCTATGAATGACAGATACTAAGAATTCTTACGTTGCAGGTACCAAAGAAAATGTAACAAAAAAGGATTCCTTTTTCAATACATTTCGTAATGCCTACTTTCCTTAAATTCCAGATTTGGTGGGTTCTACGTCGTTATTCACCCCCCAAGAAGTAAATACCCAAGAATTTTATATTTGGATCAAATATCATTATTGAGTTTTGCATTTTAATTATATTTCATCTGTGATGTTTAAAATATCCCTGATAATTTTAATTACAAATAAAAATTATTAATAATTTTTTGATCGTTGATTGACCCTCACTCCTATATTACAAAATATATTTTCTTACATGGGATAATATGTGAACACTCTCGTGGTTGCTCTGATGGAGAGCGCAAAACATTATAATTAAGTAATTTCACGTATACAACTTTTTCTTTTTTTGTTTCTTTTTTGAGATATTGCATCTTGCCATCAGGATTTTTTTTTTTTTTTTTTCTGGATGAAGATTGCTTAAATAAGGGAAAAAATAGTAACAGATTCGCCATACCAAGAAACGGAACGTCTCCGGGTCATAACCAGCACCCCCGGAGGCAAAGCTCACCCCAGTGAGGAGGTCGTGATCTTCCAATGTAGTTCCGAAATATGGAGGAAGGTACTCTTTTATTCCCAGCGCGGATGCTATCCTTATCAAAGAACATGATAAGAATCGATCACCATCTATGTCACTATGTATAAACCAGCATGGAAATCAATCATTATTCAAAGTTAATTTTTAGTGATGAGTATTGATTGTATCATAATTTCGTAGTATGTTTATGCCTATTTTTTTGTTATTTTTTTACATATTTTTTATAATTTTATTTTTTTATTTTGCTACTTATTTCAAAGTAAAAAATAATATAATTTTTTTAATATTTGATGTAGTTGAAAGAAAATAAGAGAAGAATATAACCAATATTAGTCATGAATGAAATAGCACGCGATTAAGAGGTTGGTGGCGAAAAAAGAAATTAGAAAAGATATTTAAATGAAAATAATGAAGAGAGATGAAGAAATAGTGAAGAACAAAATTGAGGAAAAAAAAGTAAAAAGATATTTGACGCGCATTGTGCCATGGCAAATGAGGAGTTAAGCCGCATGTTGCCCATGCGTGAGGCATCTCAGGGTCAACTCCCCATTGACCCAAGCACAACGCAGACCCATGCAGGTCCCTAGCAAGAGCAGTACCTCACGTTAGGAAAGCGAACCCAAAATGTTAAATTTATCCATTTCCTTATTCCAAAGCAAAAATTAGCTGAATAATCTCATTTTTAATAGGATTTGCAGTACCTATACCTATTTCAAGTTACCAAAAAGGGAGAGCATAAATTTGTTACTGATTTCAATATTTTTGAAACTTAAAGGGATTCCTCTTTCCATAACTACCTCCTAAGACTCCCCCTCTCCCTCTTCCTTTCTCTTAAGTATGAAACCTCTCTAGTGTACTTTCACCTCTTCACCACTGTAGTCGATGTTCACTGCCACCACTCTCTACTCATTACCACTATGTTGAGAATCTCCCTTTGCTATCTTATCTCTCTTTCTCCTTATATATTTTTTACTTGTAAGTTTGATTTTATTTTGTATTAGTAAAATTTTACTTTAGTGATTTGCTTTTGTTTTTATTAATTTAGTGATTGTTTTAATAATTTATATTTCATAGTTAATATGTAAGTTAATTTCTCATTTTTTGTGTAATTTTATTTTAGTAATTTAGGATTAGTCTTTACAATTAGAATTAGTGTATCTCTCTCAGTATAAAATTTAAACAAAAAATCAAAAGATAATCCAAAAAAATAACTTAGACTAGTAATTGATAATTTAAATAATTATCTCCATGACTCCCATTATTCTTATTTTCATTTGTAATAAGAGTTCAAAAATTTTATAAATAATTATGTTTTTATATATAACAATACTCTTATTACTCTTGCAAATTTCAAGATCAAGTATTAATTTAAATTTTAACTCACACTAAAGTTTGAATATGAATTCGGTTTGTACATGTGTGAATATGGATGCAATTTGTTTTAGAAGTTCTAAATATACAAAAAAAGTTATAAAAAAATTTCATGTATGGAAATTACCCTTATCAGCCAAGATGTTGTCAAATTTATTCATAAAATTTTATGGAATATATCAAATGCTTGGGGAAAATTGTGAACTTACAATGTTTGGCCGATATGATGAGTGCTAGGCATTATTGTGGAGGCTATATTTTTCCTTTCAAAGTAATTAAATGGGTCCATCGGAAACACACCTCACTCACCCAGATCTGACCTGCTTAGCCTATTTTTAAATGGGTTCGGATTTCCATCCAGGTTCACTCATTGGATTAGGTTCAATTTGACTAAACGGATTTGTGTCATGTCTGACACCCCTATCTTTTCCACCAAATTATTTCAGATAAAACTCTTTCTTAACTCCCATCCATCAATTTTTCGACAAATTAACTACTATTTTTTCCGATAAAGAATTGTATAGTTAGCGGAAACGTACGAAACAGATTCAGCCGCGCATACCAATTACTCACCCTGTTCCAACTCAAAATTAATTAAATTAATAATTTAATTTGACGTGAAAAAATTCACGAAGCAGCACAATCCGATTAAGTACGGTCCGTCGAGAGAATTAAAATAGAAATAGGTACGTAGCAAGAATTAATTATTGACGGAAAATGAAGAAAAGGAAATGTGTGTGTGTGTGTGTATATATATATATATATATATATATATATTTGCTCACCAATGAAGTCGGAGGGGATCTTTCCGTTGGAGAACCTGCCAGTGGGTTTTTGTGCAGGGAAGTCCTTGCCATAGGGTGGAAAATTGCACTTAAGTATGGTTACGATATTGTTGTTGTTGCCTGGGTCCACAATCGAGTCTCCAAATACGATCAGTGCAGGCACACGAGCGCTCGTCGCATTTTCCGCCAAAGTCATCGTCATCGACAGGTGGTAGAGAACGACGAGAAAGAGGAGAGAGCGACAGGGAGAAGCCATTGAATGTAAGAAATTATCAAGGAGATCGATCGATGTAGCACTTATATATGTAATATCCTTCTGCCTTCGCATACCTATATGTGTGTTGCACTTCTCAATCACAACCTCTGCACTGCCTCTCTCTATATATTTTATGTTGAATAACGTATCAAGTAAGTTATGTAAAGAACTCAAAATTTTGACTTTGGTTTCTTTGTGGTTTTCGAATTTTGTGATGCCTGAAATTCAGCTCCTGTATATATATTATTATTATTATTATTATTATTATTATTATTTTAATGATCTAGAATCCTATTTAAGTAAATCAGGTAGAAATTAGTCATCTCCCACGATTCTCAGCCTATGGCAATGTTATCCCAGGATAATGTAATCCATGTTTACTGGGGAGATAAGTTAACCCCTTACTTATTCCTCCAAATTAAATCATGTTTCGTGTCATATCATAGATTAATTTTCATTCTTAATCTCTGTTTCGTAAACATAAGTAGAGGTTAACCTGCATTCTCAAGTAAATAAAAATCATGAGTTATCTCCTATTATAAAAAACCTAACTCATACTATCTATCCCTTACCGGATGTAGTGGATAGCAACTCGAATATGAATCTCTCTTATCATAATCAAAAGCCCCTACTATTTGGTCATATATAAACCCCTACTATCATAATGTAGCGTCGGCAGGGCATGCTATTTGGTCAAATTTCCAGGAACCCTCGGTACCGAAAACTCCATATAATTAATTTTGATTAATTTGCTCTATTCTGGCACTGGGATGGTGATCTGCCACTAAATTATTCCCAAGGGAAACGTGCAACGTAGTTCGTGGTGTTAAAAGTATAGAATGAAGAACGAAAACGGTGATCCATCAGCACGAATAGATCATACGTCGTGCATGAGGATACTTCGGTCGCATAAAATTAAGTCGGGACGTTAATTGGTTCCATAGATGCATGTACGGTGCAATGGAATAAGGTCAACATGCAATTAAATAGGGCTACCCATCAAGTTCTTGCAGATCCATGGCGACATCCTTCTTGTTAATTTCGTTGGAAAGTGATTGTCACGATGATGACTGCTGTATCGTCGAGGTGACGAAGAGAAAAAAGCACTAGCAATGGAACGTGCCTTTTCTTTTTTTTGTAATTTTTGTGCTAACGCTGATCATAGTTCGACATTCGAAATTGTGCACTTCACTTAATTTAAAGCCTTCTCTTTTAAAAAAAAGGATAAATCGGTGGAAATGTGATTTAAACTAGTGCATGACTGCATGACCTCTAGGTAAATAATTGGAAAACCACCCTTCGGTGGTTTATCTTTTCCACAGAACACGAAGTGCACATATTTCACGATGTATAGCTGCTGTCATTTATATTGGAAGATGAGTATCTAGACACCCTGTAGAGTTAAAACTTTGTCATAATATCTTGAAAAATTACGTGGGCCAGCCGTGTTTCATTGCAGGTTTTCTTAGATTTACGATGATTGCTTCCTCTTCGTGAACATTTCCTCTACAATCGTATGCATCTTGTAACAAGAACTACTCACACAAATGAAGGAAATAATGTGCTAATAACTACCCCAACTTCTTAACATCAACTTGCACATGATAAGTTCGTAGCAGCTAAAGAAAAGTACACGTAGCTCCTTGAGATCGCTTGCATGTCTTTAGCAAAGGTCTTCCAATAAGCACTACACTACTTTTGATTAATTCTCAACAAACTTCAGAAATCGTTCATGCTAATTTCCATATTAGAATGTGCCATTTAAATGTCGTCGTATGTAACTTCAATCCTGTAGTATTACCTGAAACTGTAAACTATGCAGTTATGTAATTAAATTATCCTTTCATCGTATACAAATTTATACGTAATAGAATCGAACAATCATGTTGGGATAGACATTTTAAAATGTCACTTACGCTAATCATTGAAAATTTCATATCAATTACAAGTGCTCATTTTATTCTGTGATTGTACTCTCCCCATTTCATTTTTATTTTTGCTTCACTAATTTCTTGTGCAAATAATGTGGGCATTATACAAATGAAACTAAGCTGGACGATACTACAGCATTGGCTCCTTGGTTTTAAGTACAAATACAATTATATTAACACTAATCTCATACAACTATAATAACGTTAACCTCTTCCATTATTTCCATCATTGACATAAATAACATTTTTTAACAGCCAATGATCATTACTTCATGACATTCACTCCACAATGCATATAGGACAGCATCCAATTTCTTGCTTTGAATTTAAGCGCATGCAAAATAAATTCAAAATACTACGTACTAAAGTCTAATTTCATGCAATAATTGATACCATATGAAGTTTAGGAAGATGGTAACAACTAAAATAATGATTCATAACTATTTCAAACCAAAAATCCCACTAACTTATTCAAGAGCGAAATTGTCCACCCACTTTTTCAACTTTCTCCACTTATTCCATCGATTTATTCCACCTAGCAACCACCTCCAATTCAAGTGACTACAAATACAACCAAACATTCAAGTAAAATACAATCCCTCCAATTCCTTCTACCCATTTTACACCCTTTTTATCCCTCCCAATAATCTTCAAACCAAACAGGAGCCATAGGAATTTATATGCAGATCGCCATGTCTAGTAAACTTATCAGCAACACCATGGGTATATAACACCTGTCTGTCTTTTCATCTTTTTCAATGCCAATTTTTGCTGTATATACTTGAAACATTATACGACTGCACTATTCCAACGATAAGCAACTGATATATTTCCACTTTGTAAATGAACCACAAGTTTCAAAAAAACTACAACATACCAACAATGTTGGGAGAAGGGGAATGCAAACTATTTACATATCCATGCGCTGGAGGTTCTATCAGGACCACAGCACGTAAATACGACAAGGTTTATGTTATTACCAGTCAAGGAGAGCAAAGCCTAAAATAAGACCACAACAGACAAACTAAGGAGTGCTGGTTGCTTGCAATTTCACACGCCTAGTGAGCACTGACAAGAAAGGGTTGCTGACAAACTCCGCATTGAATAGTCTCCGATCCAGAGCTTGGGACTTGGACCTGAGCATGCAGGAAAAGGATAGTACATGTGACGGAGGCAACAGGGTGCAAACTACTCCTTAGGGCTAAAGGAGAGGTTTAGCTAATGAAGATGTATACATTGTGATATAGAAAATTCTTACCTGCAAGTGGACAGTGCATATAGGGCAGGCAACTTCTCTCATTCGCCTTCCGGAGCCATTAGATGATTTCACATCTATTAGCAATTACCATATGACGGTTAAGGCATATAATAACAGCATCACATCGACATGAGAATCCAGACGAGATGTTTTAGAAAATAGAAGATATTTTTTGGTCCATACCTGCGGACGATTTCTTGTTTCTTTCCATTTCCGCCTGCCAACAACCTCTAATTAGACAGATTTCATGACTGAAATAACAAATCAAATAGCCTCAAGGGGCACCGGCACGAGGTGCTCGGCAACAAAACTATACATCTGCATCATTAGCACCCTATACATCTCTTTTGGACTTTCCCATTTACTACCTACCCCCTGGTGCAGCTTGAGGGGCGAACTATTTTCCAAAGGATCAAGTTTATTCTGCAATTATTGATATTTGTTTGAGGGCAACGTTAGATGAATGCCAAACGTTGATAGTTGCAAAGGTCACAATAGTTTATATCCACGTGTGTTTTTACATAGACAGCATTATAAATATAGGATTTTACTAGGTGCCCCTCAAAACCCAGTTTTACATATTCAACAACAAAGCCCTTTCCCATATTAAGTGAAGTCTGGGTACATGGACTTTTGCCTCCATTAAAAGAAAAAATGCTGTAGAAGAACTATTAGGCATGATGTTGATTACTTGGATGTAAGTCTGATAATGGTTGAGGATAAATCTGTATGGAGGCAAAGAATCCATATAACTCCTCTCCAAACTCCTTATGCTAGTTCAAACAAACTTATAACCAACTAAATCCTATAACTCTAACACTACCTGCAAGTTGGGGTATGCAACGTCCAACTTGCAGGTGGAAAACAAGAAAGACTCCCCCTTAATAGTGACTTCCTCTGGCTGGAGGAGCAGGCAATCAAGTAGTTGCCTCAAACCAATGGAAACTCCTCTATAAGATGAGAAAAAATTAGGGAGAGGCATTCAGGCAGAAGGAGACAATCCCAAGTAGCCAGAAACTCTAAAAGGCAGTAGAGACAGGAGACATCTTATGGCTGTGGAAACCCCTCTCCAGAGAAGGGGAAAAAAATTGAAAGAGCTCCCTATGTAGAAGTAGAGGTAGGTAGGCATAAGGGGTGGGTGGGTGAGGGATGAATAGGAAGCTCAATTCGTCCACTAATCATGAGCATCGTCTACATCCTCCCAGGGATTGGGAGATGCAAAAGCAGATGCAGATGGAGTGACGAATGCGACACAACGTCAACAATAGTCGCAACAGTAGTAGAGGAAGGCTCATTCCTCAAAAGCATCCTCAAACGATCCAACTCCTCTGTGGTGAAAGGCATGGTCGGCGATGCTCGAGTCATCTCAAGTGCTAGAGACTTTATAGTGGTTAGTTGGTTATCCTAAGTGCGCCTACCAAATTTCTCCCAACACTTTTCGGACAAGTGATTCATCTGTTTACAATGAATGTAAGCAGAAAAGATGAGACCTTGTCCACGTCCACATCTACTAGGGCCACTTGAACATCCACCTCTCCCTCCAAAAGCCACGATGGCAGGGGTGTTAGGAGTTGTTGTAGGAGTAAGAGAGGTAGCTTATCAACCTATAGATTGTCTCTAGATTTGGAATTGCATCAGCCAAACGAATCTGGTCGCATGCCGAGTGGTATCATGTATGGAGGCCACCTAAGAACTTGTAAGCTTGCCATAATTTTATGTGCATGTTCGATGGCCTGCTTATCACAGCAGGCAGACTAGCAGACAACGAGTTCCTTGAATAAGCAGGAGGAAATCCAATTGGTAGCAGGGGCACGCAAATCAAGGAGGCAATGGCACATGGAAGATAGGAGGGCCGCAGTGGCCTTTCTTCCTCCTAGGGGTCATGCATGTGAGAAAGAGCATGACAAGAAGAGAGAGGAGGGCCGATGCACTCCTAGGCAAGGAAAGGGGGTGGCGACACACCTCCCTAGGCAAGGAGAGAGAGGGAGAGGCCCAGGGTTAGGATTTGCCTCTGATACCATGTGGGAGAAATAATAATTCATCTTATTAAAAATAATCCCCCTAACCTCTTTATATAGAGAATTAACGTGGAAGAATTACAGCGCAGTCCTATCAGAAACAAAAATGCAAACATAAATAAAAAATAGACTAAATCTGCCAATCATAATTCAAACAAACCTATATACACCTACAGTTGACAACTAAACATTTGAACCTGTAAGCATAGCAAATCTTAACTGCAAGATAATATTTGCGTTTTAACTTTTAAAGGAATTTTCTTGTAACATAAAACACACAAAGCTCATCTACACTTCAACCAACCTACATTATTTCAACGTGTGATATTACTCTCAATTCCTTTATCTTGTTGATAACTTGATCCCAGATCTTTTCAGAAATAAAAAATAAATTGATCCCAGATATTTGAAGACCTCTTCATTTCAAATGGAACACACCAAATTTTCACCTCTGCTTGTATCTGTGTCCCCAAAAAACTGGACTTGATTCAAATATTCAGATTTAATCCTGCTTAGTCCGAAGCCCTTAGCTTCAAGGGCTCCATGCCACCGCTAGTTTGCTATTTGCTCCATTTTTGTCAACCAGGGGCACAAAATCATCTATGAAAAGCACGGACCAGGGTACCTCATCTTGTACCAAAGTGAAGAGTTTAAGGACACAAAGCCAAACCTTTTAGAGACTTGCATAAATTTCAAAGTCTGTCACCACTTCGAGTCCTCAATCCTATAGATCCATCATAAATCCTTTATGAAGTTAATATGCAGAACTGGAGCTCCTCTCTTTTCTAACCAATAAAGACAACACTACTGTATTTTAAATTGTAATATTGCAATTTGTGATTACTTCTATCACACTATGTTGTGCTACAATAGATTAACATATTTAGCATTTGATGATACAATCTACCGAATATTTAACAAGAATATGCTATTGGATTGCTAGCGTATTTCACATAGAAATCAATCACTATTTGAAATTGAATAGGTTAATAAGGCAAGAGTCAGGATTTCTACCCACAATGGGTGAAGTTCACTTCATCAAAAGGAAGTCTGATTCCACAGAAGCTAAGTTCCAGTGCAAAAGACTTCACATGTCAGAGTGGAACTTTTGCAATCTCAGTGCCAAGGGGATTCCTTCCAACCTCACAAGCTCCTAAATAGCTGCTACAATGGTGCATTAGCCCTCCAAAATATTTCTCAGCGTTGTTCGTATATCACCTTTCTATTCCCTAGGATAATAATCCAGGCCAAGTTTTCATCTAAATTCACATGGATTCAGAATGTTGGCTGCTTAATTGAAAGCTCACCTGAAGTTTCTTAGCAAGATCCTCATGACTTTGGATCGCAGCAGATTTGCCAACTGGTTCCTTTGCACGACTTAATCTTTGCGTTACTTCAGCCTGTAGCATTAAAAAGGATGGTCAGCATCATTTAAACCTGGCATTTATTTCCATAACATGTAATACATTGAAATTTTTTTTGAAAAGACATTTAAAAGATATTGCAATCTATATATACAATGAAGGGCCGCGGATGCTGCACTGTTCATGGCCCCCTTTTTCTTTTTTGGATCTTGATTTGATCATGCCAGGCCTGTTCTTTTTTTGTTTTAATTTTGATTTGATCATACTGTAGCAACTGGCTGCTGAGTGACAGTGCCGATTTTTTTTTCCTTTTAAATTTTGCCCTCCCTCTCTCTCTTATGTTCCTTTTTCTAGAGGACAGATAAAAAAAAATTCCCTTTCTAAATTATTCCTTTGAATAAGTGACTGCATTTTGCAACGTGCACTATATTTTGATTTTCAATCAGTGTATTTTATTTTCCACTGATCGAAAATCAAAATATATCAATCGAAAATCAAAATACACCAACTGAAAATTAAAATACATCGGCAATGCTTACAACGTGTAGTGTATTTTAATTTCCAATTGATGGTTTTGATTTTCCACAGGTTAAAAATCAAAATACACTGAGCAACGCTTTTTGCAATGAAACCAAATACACCGAATGAAAATCAATTACCAAGCAATGCATTTTGCAACGCGCAGTGTTGTAGTTTCCACCATCGAAAATCAAAATACACCAATTGAAAATCAAAAAATACTTATGTATTCGTTGTAATGAATTTTACAACGTATGGTGTATTTTAATTTTCGATTAGTATATTTAGGTTTTCCAAATTAGGATTTGAGAATTTTTCTTTGGATGGAGGGTAATGCATTTTGCAACACGTAGTATATTTTGATTTTCAATCAGTGTTTAGAAAACTAAAATACACCGTTGTATATTTTCATTTTCAACCGATGTATTTTGATTTTCAATTAGTGAAAAATCAAAACACACTGATTGAAATCATCACGCATTATAATATGCATTTCTTTACTTTTTTGCTTCTTTTTTTATTGTAGTAGTTTTTTGGGTGAAGGGTTTTGATACGATTTTAATTTTTTTGCTCCCACGGCAAGACGTAGGCTAAAAACTAGTTTAAGTGAAGAAGGGACAGCAATGTATCTTAGAGCATCATAAAAATTCCAATATCAGTCGCACTGTATAATAAGAGCCAAACACAGCAAAACACCCCCAAACAAAAAACAAAATAAAAAAGTAATAAAACAAAACCAAAAACAAAGAAGAGGACCCTCCCAAAAAAGCTTACGAGGTAGATAAAGACTGCCTGACCAACTTATTAACATATCAAAGATCATGCCTATAAATGCTTTTCTGCTTTTATTGTTTATGGCCAGAAAACTACAAAAATCAGTCCCACATAGCCAAGACCAACTTGCAAGCCATCAATTCTAAACTCTAATGCCAAGGAAGATCTAAATTCTAAGCCACTTCTTCATGATTGCAGCAAGCAGTCATACAACTCTATCTAGCTTGTCAATCATGCACTAGCATTGTCCCAACTTGAACAATATCTTTTGTTGAGTCTATTTCATATGCCAAGTATACATATGTTCTATCATACAACAATTTGCAACACTAGAAAATGATAATGGCATTTACAAGTGTAAATTGCATAGTTTCCTTGATTTTGTAGTTAAACTATTATAAAACAAATCTATGGCCAGGATTTGGCCCATGGATATCAAGAATCCAGAGTCTCCCTTAACCCCATGGTAGAGGGCCATCAACTGATCAAACTGCTGTATTGTAATCAGAGAACCTGGAAATCATTATTGCTAATATATAGATCAAACAACAATGCCCAGATGAAGAGGTAATGTATTGGATAGCACTTCCAAGAGTATAATATTTTACATTAAATGTCCAACTTAGGGTTTCCTACATTTTGTTGTCAACAGCAAGAGGCTTTACAAGTGTGCAAGTCTTGGGGACAGATCTGTTCGTTTTTTATTCTTTATGAAATTTAAAAATATGCCCCAAAAAAACTCATCTTTATTCTTCGATGTTAAGAATGATATAATTTCTATTTTGCAAGGAAAGAGACGATGATTTCAAGAGTGCCTAGATGGAGCCAGGAAAGACACTCTTCTGACAAATGGTGAAATGCTAGGACGAACTAAAAAAATATTTCTTGAAGGAAAGGATCAGAAAAGTTACCAAGCATCCATCACAAACTCTGACAGGTTGAGCTTGCTCATCTGCAGTCAGAGCAATTCTTCCACTGGTGCACTTGTCACAAAAGATATCGCCACAATTCCGGCAGTGATGCTGATAATGTGAGAAAAAGTACAGATTAAATGCCATTGATGTCTTGCCATGTTGAAACAAATAAAACTAAACTCTCTTCCTAACCACTGAGTTGACAAAGCAGCCTCATTGGCATCATAAGGTCATGGAATCAACACCCATAGCCACTATATTTTCCCTTCTCAAGAAAAAAAGAATAACAAAAAAAATATAAACTTCACCCTTCGGCAGAAGGCTCCAAAATCTGCTCCACAAGACGTACATTTTGAAACGGCTTCATCTGGAACCTAAACAGACAACAAATACACCTCTTAAATGGTTTACAAGGAGTAGCTACTACTGGCAAAGACATATCCACAACCAAAGTTTGTTAATAAGCTGCATGGATCTCTTGACACAAAAAAAGAATCCAGTAGACAGAAATAAAACCAATTTTAAGTATAACTAATCCAACATTCATCACTGGATACTCAGAGTTGCAGGGTATTCGTACACCATCAGATAGACAAAGTACTACAGTATTGATTGCAAACAAATAAAGAGAGATCTCCAGGGTATGCATATATGAGTTGCTCCTAAATAAAAATGTCATTAAAAGTTACATAACACATCCAAACCCTGTCATACAGGTCAAAATAATCACATAAATGTCAGGCACCTATAATGTAGTGAACATGCCTTCATGAATTATGTATAGCTCTACCCCCAAACCGCCCAAAATCTGGCCTTCCTGCACCTATTTAGAATAGTTATCTCAAGATTTCCCCATTTGGTCCCAAGACAACATTGATGTGTAAGAAGAATCTACAGCATCTCCAATCCACATGATGGTTCATTTGCCTCTTTTAGTAGGCAGACCTTGACCATATAAGTAACAGTCCTTTTTTTTTAGAAGAACAAAGGACGATCATATGAGATTAGTGATCGCCTGCTTCATTAAATAAAGGAAACAGGTACAAAGTTAGAGATACATTCTGGTGTGTTCCATAGGGACAAAAGCCCTAAAACTTCCTTACATGTTCTCAACAAATGGTCCATCTTTTTTGAAGATCATCCCACTGTGCTAAAGCCAAAGTCCCCATAAAATGGCAAAGGACTCCAGCCACACCTTTGTTCTGAATGTACCCCACCACATAGATCCCCAAAAGTTCTCCAAAGATTCCACCACCACCCAACTTGGACGTAGCAATCTCCAAACTTGTGAAGCAAATTGGCAGCCAAGGGGGAGATGATCTGCCGTTTCGTCCTTGCTACCACACAAAGTGCAAGTCGGATCTTCTGCTGGGGCAAACTTTCTCCAATAAGACTTTGTCACAAGGCTCTTCCTCCTCACCATAGCATTTAGGCCTTCCACAGGAACTTGCGATCTTTAAACAGATGTTCTCTCTCCTCCACCGGGGCATACAAGAGCTTATAGGGCAACCTGACAGAAAAGGTGCCATGTGCACATGCCCAACTGTCTACTACTTCATTTGCCAATCTCTGTTAGCCATAACACTTTGGTGATTGAAAAAGTCCTGTATCCTCTGACCAGAGGGCGGACTCATGAACAAGGGTGTCCAACATCCTCTATCATTGATATAATCCCAATCCCTTTTCATGTTCTTTTAATCTCAACATAGTTCATGTGGTACATAGGGTTTCATGCATTTAATTTTACATATGGTGTTGAACCCGCATGATGGTACGCTTCGTACCCATGCTGCACCTGTAAATTTGAATTTCCATCAAAATGTTGACATGCACCCATTCTGAGTCAACATAATACGTAAGGAATTTCCCCATGAGCTCAGTATATGATGCCAAACACAACTATTAAGTTGTGGATCTCCTCACGTCAATGTTGTACTTGATAGAAAGATTCTCATCCCTTACTGTAATTTAATATGAACTTAAAATGCCCTCTCCAGGGGGCAAAAAAAAAGATGAACTTAAAATTATTAAAGTCCAAGAGGTGATGAACAGGTAGGAGCATCAATTTGTAAATCGGGAATTTAAAGAGGCATATGCATTTTCATAATGAAAATAGTTGTGGATGTATTTGTAATTATTATTACATCCACTTTCATTCAAAATCAATTTTTTACCTTCTTTGGAAAAAAAAAATCAAATTCTTTCAATTTTTACATATTTGCCTTTGTCATCTCATTTATTATGATTCCAACATCCCTGATGTGACCCACCATGCCCATTCCTCAAACTTGAAGTGACAAAATTGTGACATATCTTACCTAAATACATACCCACATTCAAGTGGACATAGAACCCATGAAACCCTATTCTCGCATTAAAATAAATAAACAATAAAAGGGTTGGTTTTACATAAATACCCCTGTAATATTATAAAATTATGCATATACCCCCCCACTCTCAATAGTTACATAACTCTCCCCAAAGACATGTCCCCGTTAACACAAAGATCCTTTATTTAGTTAGGTGTTTAACCAACATTTGGTCAATCTTAAATGAAGTTGGCCTAATTTGAATCTCAGAGCCCATAAAATGATGGAGATTAAATGCCAAAGAAAAAAAAAAAAACATAGCTCATACATCTTTGCATCCACCTACAAACTCCATTCCCTCCCAATCCATTGATGAAGCTTGCACAACTCATGGCTGATTGAAAAGGTCTAGGAGGAGGTCCCTCCGGATGACTCAACAATGCGTGCTCCACCCCCTATGCCAATGTCCCCCGACTCGCCCCCGTTGTTGGCTTTTCACTACTTGACAATGCCTCCCAAATGAGCTCTTTCAAGTTCTCTGCTTGGCTCCCCTTCTCCGCCACCGACAAGTTGTTCCTGAATGGCGAGATTTGATAGATACGGCCCTAGCCTCCACCTCAATTCGATTTGGATGATTGTGGATGACTTCAAAGTAGATCAGTCCACAAGGAGCAAGATCCATGTCACTATTTTGCCACATATCACCTCATTGGCATGAGGACATGGATGGGAAACTTGACGTCAATGATGAGGAGGAAAGGGAGGTAGCAATGGAGGAGCCATGCATATCAGCATCTTTATTGCAGTCACAATCATTGAGGAACTCATAGCTGCAAAAGGGGTAGAAGAGGTATATATTTTTGAAGGCAATGAGAGGGCCTAGTTTTGGCACAACATATCCTTCTCTTCCCCTTCTTCGTCGTCGTCTTCAACTTTGAAGGCGATGGTGAGGGACCAACCAAGGAGAAAGTTGAGGCAGGCGACAGGAAAAGGGGGCAAGAGGAGGGTCACATCAGTGTATGAGAGGCATAGAAAATAGGGCAAAAGCGAAGGAGATGGGGAGGATTTCCTCCCTTACAACAAGTAGGGACCTTTTGATTGATTAGGCTTTAGCTTGCCCACAATCTTTACCATTGGGCCCCCCTTTACTCTAAACTCCACCCCACAACCTCCTCTCTAGTGCATGCCCCAAACCCAATCTCCCCCTCTTCAAAACCGCCCTCCATTTTGCCTCTCTCATTGATCCTCCCCATCCACTTGCCTTCAACCTCCTCAAACCCCTGCCCACTTCACCTCCACTCCTCTTTCCTGACCTTTCTCCCCATCCTTTCTGCACTAACCATGCTTCCAAAGGCTCCTAGCACCATTTCTATCCATCTGGAATCTAAGGGGCCTCCTTGATGAGGTCGTATGTAGCACTAATACAAATCAAAATGTCAAATAAGGGAAACATGGTCATAACTTAATGATTCCTGTTGACCTTAACGAGCTTTTTGGATGGATCTTAATTAGAGATGCAAACGGTTGGATGCAGATGCAGACATAGGTGATACCATATCCATATCTATTTTATAAAATGAATACGGCTACGAAAACAAATATTATATGGATGTGAAAAATCCAAAGACCATATCCTTAAAATACGGATACAAATACAAAATAGACATTTATAATTTGGATATGGAAACAAATTATCTTATGGATATTATATCGCTCTTAATTTTTACAAAGTTAAAAAGTTGAGCTACTAAACAAACTGTAATCTCCATAGAAACATTAATAATTAAATTAAACGGTGACCAAACAATGAAAATAAACACACCTAACATATTGTCGTGTGAAAAAGGAAGGTGGAGATGGAGATTGAGCTCTTGAGGTTGCAAGAGGGAGGGAGGCATAAGAGGTTGGGAGGGAAGGTTTTAGGAAACCTTAAGATGAATTTAATAATAGAAAAATTATATATAACACCTTATTATTGTATACATATTGTGAGAGTTGGCGCGTGTGCACTGTTGGCATGACAGGAACAGTACATGCAGGGACTATTTGAGTGGAAAACAGTAAGAGAGGGAGAGAGAGTCGACGATAGAGAGGAGAGTTGGAGAGTTATTTGAAAATGTAATTGCATTCAACTTAATTTGGAAAGATTACATTGGTTCTTTTTCATAGAGAGAGCATATCCCAATCCTCTAAAACATGAAATAAATCAAACCCTAGTCTAATCAAATCAACTAAAACAAATCATAAATTATCCCAACTGATTTGATAACTAAGACTTTACCAAAAAAACCAGGAAACTTAACCTCAAAGTAACCCAAAACAAATCCCTAAGTTTGACATCTTTTGATGCCAAAACCGGTCTGCCACGTAGCCTTTATTTTTCACACTACCCCTTAAGTCGAGGCTAGGAGGTTGATGACTTGCTTTTTAATGTGGAGCTAGATGCCCCACCAATTTTCTTCGAACTTGAAGTTCTCATTTGGAGGAGCTACAGTGTAACCTCTTGTGACATCCAAAGTCATTGCTTCTTTAGCAACCTCAATAGTCATCATGACAGTTGTCGTAGCCTTCTTCTCCTTGTCTTCTTGGAACATAGCCCAGATTTTCTCAAGATCGGCATGAAAGAATTCACGCATGAGGTGCTAGTAGCCCCACGTGGCGGTCTCCCAAACTTGTCCCAACATCTTTCCTATGGATGATTTGTGCGTCCACAGTGTTGACACGGAGGATAGACACGACCTGGACTTTGGCCAAGTCCTCTTCCACTCCCTACATTTATCTCTAGAATCACAAGTGTAGAGTTATAACTCTTTGGCATACTCTCAACTTTTGGAACTTTTGTTTTCTTAAGATGGCTAAAGATGGTTTCAAAATTCATCTTTCCGTTGGATGCAAGGATCTAATCATGAGGGGGCGAATAACGAGGATGCAACCCCGATAAAAAAACTTGGCAACCTGCCAAATCGCATGTGCCTTCCTTGTTTGTCGCAACAAATGGGCTCGTAGATATCCAACTCCTTGAACAAAGCTTCCATCTTCTCATAACACTTAGTCAAGGAGAGGACTCCCTAACTAGCTGTCCATATACGAGTATAAAGATTAGTAATACGTGTAGTACTAGATTTTCAGGCATATCTTTTCTCTAAGGCCATCCAAATCTCATACGCACTCTTTTTTTAGAGCATATTCGAGGTGATAGATCAATCTACGAAGTTCACGATTCAGTTCATGACCACGTAGTTCTTCTCAAGCTTCTTTTTTTTGGTTCCGTCGTTATTTTCCAGTGCTTCCTCGAGGAGAATATTAAGCTTGGGCTTTGACGAATGTTTTGAATGTGTGGACCCATAAGATGTAGTTGGAAGGACCTTGAAGCATAATGGTTGTTCCTTGAGCAACCACTTTGTCATCTCCCGTCGACAACACAGCTTCGGTAGAGGATGTATTCGTCATCTCCAATCCACAATCCTCCTACTCCGTGTAACGTGTTGGATGTCACGAGGAAGATGATTCGTTGAGAATTCTCACACGAATCCTTGGCCCTTGCGTAAGGAGCCAAGATCTTCCAAGGAATTCGTAGCACGAACTCCCACGTTGGCGGATGAAAAACCACATGTGTGGCCTAATTGCCGACGCTGAATCCACGCACAAGTGCTCTTGTGCGTGAATTCTCCTCCCAATCTCTCTGAATGTGCACGCCAAGAGCCTAAACTATTGGCTCTGATACCATGTGAGAGTTAGCACGTGTGGAGGCTGTTGGTGTGATAGGAACAGTCCTTGCATAGACTGTTTGCATGGAAAACAATGAGGGAGAGAGTCAACAGTAGAGAGGAGAGGAGTTGGAGAGTTATTTGGAAATGTAATTGCATTCAACTCAACTTAGATTACATTGGTTTCTTTTTATGGAGAGAACATATTTTAGAGGAAATAAATGAAATCCTAATCTAATCAAATCAACTAAAACAAAACCTAAATTATCCCAACTAATTTGACAAGAGTTTACTAAAAAAATAGGAAACTTAACCTCAAAGCAACCCAAAACAAATCCCTAGGGCCGACGCCCTTTAATGCCAAAATTGGTCTACCATGTGGCACTGCCACATGACCTTTATTCTTCACAGATATATTATATAAAAAAATTCTCAAATAAATGGAAATCCGCATTCACATCCACAAAAAAATGGATATCCATATCCGTATCTGCAAAAAAAAAGGATATCCATTAGGGTTTCTCTGGGTGGTCGGAGGTGCGAGTCCGACGCAGGGGGAGGCGAAGTGACGATTGACAACAGCGTGGGGGAGACGATCGGCTGATGTAGACTCGGGCTCCAAGAGATCCTCGCGGATCTTGTGATGGGAGGCCGCACCCATTGATTGCGCAGCGGCGAGACTCTCGGAAGCGGAAGAGGCATGAAACGACCCATCACCTTTTGGTCCTTTAACACGTCTGGGATGCTCACAAGATGTCTGGAGAGAGAGTCAAACGTCTGAAAATACTTTTCTTTTCGACGCATACCATGCGCACGCCACTCCCTCGCCCACGCCTTACGCCTCTCCCTGCGACAGCCATCCCCGCGCCACTCCCTGCGACACCATACCTCTCCCCTCACCTCCTCTCCGTCTCACACCACCATCGTCGAGCGAGAGAGAGAGAGAGAGAGAGAGAGAGAGAGAGCAAGCAGAGAGCAAGCGGAGAGCTAATCGTGAGTCTGAGCGTGAGAGCAGAGGGCGCTATGCTGCTCTGCTGCAGCATCTGCGGCGAGGAAAGCCACAGCGGTTCCGCGGAATCAGACGTCCGAAGCGACATCCAGACGTCTTACCGAACGTCCGAAGGTAGTATGAGACGTCTGGTAGAGATCTATTTTCCGTATTTCTTTTCTGCCAAAGTCCTGACAGTGTACGTATATGTGTCAGAAGTTGGAAGGCGAACTGAGGCAGTTTCAAACGTTCGGGAGCACCTCCAAACGTCTGACAAAACCCTTGGACGTCGGTACTGCGTTCTAAACGTCCGATAGAGGCGCCCGAGAGAGGTATGCCTGAGAGTTGATTTAAGACGTCTGGGATCTCTCCCAGACGTCTGATTTCTATCAGAACCCTCGTTTTTGGGCTCATTCAAGGCCCAAATGATGTCGATTTTCCGTAAACGAAACATTGTTGTTTTTGTACGAATTTCTTCACGTAATGGTAGCTTGTCTATATCTTTTGGAATCCTTTTGACCTGTCCATCCACGTCTTAGGTCTCCAGTCTGTCGAGCGCATGGAACCTACGGAGACGTCAGGAGTAGCTATACGAGACCCCATGCCACTTGGTTATCCTGGTAGAGTGGTTCTAACTAATTCTCTAAGTTAAATAAAATGCATGCAATTAGTGAAAACCTAGGATGTGAGATGAATCCTAGGAAGAAATAAACGTATGCTCTAGAATACAACTATTCAATTGAACCTTAGGATATGACATGAACACTAGGGATAGAAAAGATGCATATGTAGAGAGATAGATGATTAAATAAATCATAAGCTGTCTATACTACCCTAAATGAACTACATGGATAGGAAAGAAAATGAACCCGTACTATGGAAACTGAGATGTCTTCTGTATGTAACAAACCAGATATGGAATAAAGAAAAGTTCATGAACAAACCCTACGGGGAATATGGAAATACCGTAGCATGGAGAATCGGATGGTTCTAGAATTGCCGCCCACGGGTGGCCATTAAGGGAAGTGAGCTGACCTTCGTGTACATGGTACCGAAGAGAGCGACTATCCCTTGTAGTGTAGAGGGGAGCTTGCCGCCCTTGGGTTGAAACCCGGGGTGGGTTTGGCCACTCTACGTCGACTCTTGCTGACCCTCGTGTACGTGGTACCGAGGTTAGCTACTTAGCGTAGGGGGAGTTAGCCACCCGAGGGGGCCCGGGGTTAGGCATGACCACCCTACATCGACTCTTGTTAGCCCGTTGGGCAAACCCGGATAGTCGGACGATGGTACGCAGACTGAGGAGGGACGAGACCCTTGTTCTGTTCTGAGAGGGCAATGCCCTATACTGTTCCGCGCTGTACATTGAGGCGTACCCGCTAGTGGAAATGACTGATCACATGCGAATGTGGGGTAGCTACCCGCGCACTTATCACGTGCGCTATAGACACCGCTACATCACGACCGTGACCTCGGGGTGATAGACCAGGTGTAGACTGTCACGGAGGGGCTCTCTCGACCAGGAGAGTGCCATGTGTGCATCCTACATCACTGGAAAACTGCAATTAAAATCGTTCCTTTAGGGAATAAGAAGATTAAGTAATGAGATGAGCCTTGATTAGAGATCTTTACAGAGAAAACTGTTATAGGATATTTTGGATCTGAAAGTAATATGTTAAACTACCTGTAAATGCATTTTATGTTTAACCACCACTCCAGTTAGCGTTAGCTGACTCCAGTTATATAACTTTGTATATGTCAGAGATTTGAGCAGCCTAAGCTACCGACTGCTGAGGACGTTGGGCCTAGTTGAGCCCAGCTATAGTTTCTATTGCTTGTTGTAGTGAGTTCTTGTGGTTATATTTTTCAGCACTTTCCGTTATGTTCTCTATCTGTACTAGTTCTGTTGTGATGGCAGTATTCCTATTCTTGAAGGTATGTAATATTCTAGAATTACTGTTCTATTTCTCCTTTCGTTGTCATTTTCTTTCTGCTTAGCTACTGTACTTGTGTGGTTGTAGATTGATGCATGTTATTTGGTTATTTCTCGTTGGATGACTGGGTCTTAGGATTAGTCAAGGAGAGCCGGTCTCGGGTCTTGTAGGGATCTAAGTTTGGGTTGTGACAAGGTAGGAGGCGCATCTTCAGGGATATAGTGCCCCGAGACTAAAGGTGGGCGTTTTTAAACCCCCCCACGAGCGAGGCACGTGACGTGGGGCCTGGTGGGGGGACTAGTGCAGATCCGAACCCGATCAAGGGATCCAACTTGCAGAGCTCAGAACAACCTAACCCTGGGGTCTCCTTCGAGGGCAAAAGACCTTCCGCCTACTCAACGATGCCCTCGATCGTGGCAGAGCCGGCTGTCGAGAGGGATGGGGGAAGTGATCGCTCCTCTGCTCTCCATCGCAAGGATGGTGGGAGGTTCCTTGAGGCTTCGCCACTGCCGAGGGAACTCCACTGTGTGGAGGTGATGGGGGAAGGCGTCACCCGGACGATGGCAGGAGAGGAGTCAGACTGTACACACCAACGGGAGAGGGTCGAGGCCCGGCCGATGGTGTCCCCGCAAGCACAATAGTCGGATGACGCCCCTTCGTTGGGGGGTGACCAGGTGGAGATACTTTTGACTAGATGGATACCGTGCATGGTGCACGGGGGACGCAATTGCAATCTCCGGCATAGACAAAAGTGGAGATGCCATGGGAGCCGGGAACTGAGGGTGGTGGTGGATGGTCGAGGAAAATCTCCTCAGATCTCGCAGCTGAAAATAGTGCTTGTTTGTGATGATGAAGAGGTGCGTAGGATGGTAGAGGCCAGTGGATTCCAAAAGGTTACAATGGAGACCCCCACTTTGTGTAAATGAATGGGGTGATTACGTGGAATGTGTGGGGTTTCAATGACCCGTCGAGGAGGGTGACGCTGGGGAGGTACATTAGGAGTTGGAGAGCAAACATTGTGCTATTACAGGAGACAAAGATGTCTGAGTGTGAGGTTCGGATCTGGAAAGAGATT
Source organism: Thalassia testudinum (assembly GCA_037157565.1). Classification (NCBI taxonomy): domain Eukaryota; kingdom Viridiplantae; phylum Streptophyta; class Magnoliopsida; order Alismatales; family Hydrocharitaceae; genus Thalassia; species Thalassia testudinum. The sequence continues at coordinate 196,631,248 of JAZHRO010000073.1, read as the reverse complement.
GGAGGTTCCTGGATGGTGGAGTTCCGATCTCTTGGCGCGACTGGCCGATCAAGTGGGCAAATTCTTGGATGGAGGGAGGATGTCTTCTCTCTTGAGGATTTCTATTGTGGGGAACATATCATTTCTGCGAGATTGGTTAGGAAGGTGGGTGGCACCAGGATGACGATCACAGGGGCGTATGGTCCTTCGGATGCCCAGGCGTGAGGGGTCATGTGGGAGGAGCTCGCATCTATGGCGGTAGAGTGCAATGGGAGTCCTTGGCTACTTGGAGAGGACTTCAATGTCACTCTGAAGGTGGATGACAAACCAGGAGGACAGGGGAGACAAGACCCCGAGTCAGATTTTTTTGTGGATTTCGTTGCTTCTCATGGTCTCGTGGATTGGACCCTTGCATCTTGTGCATACATTTGGAGGAATAACAGTGGCCAGATGTCCAAGATTGACAGATTTCTCTCTAACATGGAGTTGGTGGAGGCTTTTCCTGTGGCAGATGTTTATGCGTTGGGGAGACTGTTTTCGGACCATACACCCCTGATGTGGCGACTGAATGAGGCAACACAGTTTGGCACATATTTCAAATTTGACAGATCGTGGCTATTAGAGGAGGGATTCAGGAGTATGGTGAAGTGGAATTCGATGGAGGTGGAGGGTTCAACAGCACTCTGTTTGGCGAAGAAGCTTTCTACATTGCGTGATCACTTGAAGGTCGTCATGAAGGAAATCAAGGCGTCCAAGAAAGGCAGGAAGGAAGAGGCTCTAGCAGAGATCAACAGGATTGACAGACAGGAGGAACAGACCCCTATTTCCTTAGAGGATAGGGTGGTCAGGGCGAGGATGTCGAGGGTGCAGGAGGACAGGAAGATAGAGATGGAATGGAAGGTAAAGTCCAGGCTAAGGTAGTTGAAGGAAGGCGACTTCAATACCAAGTTCTTCCACTAAATGGCTTCTTTAAGGAGGAGAAGGATTTGGATAGAAAAGATGTTGATTTGAGGGAAATCTTTCTCGGGCAGGGAGGAGGTGGGGCAGGCAGCAGCGGATTATTTTAGAGAGTTCACTGGGAGGCGTTTCAGGGGAGGATGGAGATGGAGGGAGAATATGTAGCGTATCACGAAATCCCAAGTAAGAGGTCTTACAGGTGGCTTCTCAGATGATGAGGAGAGACGGGCGGTTTGGGGCCTGAATGCAGAGGGGTGACCTGGCCCAAATGGCTTCCCTGTTTTTTTTTCAAAGTTCTAGCCCTTGGTGGGGGCGGATGTTATGCGAATGGAGTTCGCGGGCGGAAACAAAGGTTTTGATAAGCTGAACAGATATTACCTATTTTTGTTACCTAAGAAGGGGTAGAGGCGATTCAGGATTTTAGACCGATTGCACTTTCTAATGCAGGCTGAAGGACCTTCTTGGAGAGCTGGTCTCCCCTATTTAGACATCATTTGTTCCAAGGAGAGGAATCTTGGATGGGTTTGTGGTTGTCATTGGAAGCTCTGGCCACATGGAGGTGGGAGAAGAAGCAGGCATTTATGTGGAAGGTAGATTTTAGCAAGGCATACAACTCAGTTCAGTGGGACTTCCTGTGGGCGTCCTTGCTGAGGAGGGGTTTTCCTGCGATCTGAATTGATTGGATGAAGAGATATGTAACAACAACATCTTTCTCAGTCCTAATCAATGGAAACCCAGCAGGAGGTTGGGTCCAACCTAGAAGAGGGGTCAGATAGGGATGCCCTCTTACACCTATGCTGTTTGTTCTTGCAGTTGATGCTCTCGTGCGGGTGGCGCATAGGGCATGTAGTAGGGGCCTGTTCAGGGGCTTTAGGTTTGGTAGTGGTAGGGAGGTGACGGTCTTACAGTATGCCGATGATACGCTCTTCTTGGTTGAGGGAACGGAGTTGGAGGTGAGAAGGATGAGGATCCTTCTGGAGCTCTTTGGAGAGGCATCGGGATTGCAGATTAACTACCAGAAATCGACTTTTATCCCTTTCAATTTGTCCGCCACGAAGACAGAGAGGGTGGGTGCTGCGTTAGAGACAGGTGGGCTCTTTGCTGTTGGTGTACTTGGGCCTTTCTTTATCAGACTGTCGGCTAAGAATATAGGATTGGATTCCGCTGCTGGAAAGGATGGAAAGAAGGTTGGCAGGGTGGTCTTCCAAGTTTCTGTCTAGAGGTGGGCGACTGACCCTGGTGAAGGCAATTTTGGCTTCCATGCCATCGTACTTTCTTTTGATTTTCAAGTTACCACGTCAGATTAAGAAGATCTCGAGGTTGATGAGAGACTGCTTCTGGTCTAATGTAGGGTCATCAGGAAGGGGGGCGAGGTTGGTGGCCTAGGAGGAGGTGTGCAAACCGACTCAGGAGGGGGGCCTGAGGGTTAAAGATGTGGACAAAACGAACATCAGTCTCCTCTCCAAGTGGATTGCCAGGCTGATGGGACAGGAGCAGGGGTTTCTTGGTGATGTTATGCGGCATTGTTATGGTGATTTCCTGTCGTGGGGGCCGTTGTTTTCTCTTCCTCCTGAAGCATCACATTTCCTCAGGGGCTTGATGACGGTGGCAGTAAAGGTGCAGAGTTTCTTTGATCCAATACTCAGTGTAGGGGACTCTTTTCGTTTCTGGCAGGATGACTGGCAGGGGGCTGGTTCTACCTTAGGAGAAAGGTTCCCTCGACCAAGGTTAGGGAGTGCTGGGATGAAACTTGGTGCCCCATTTTTCGGGGGAGCCTCTCCGATCAAAGATGTGAGGACCTCCAACAGCTGATGCAGGAGCTGGTGGGCTGGGCATCGGATGGTCTTGATGCTTTCTCTTGGGAGGAAGGAGATTTCTCGGTGGCAAAGATATATCGCAGGCTAGGAAGTGGAGCAGCTAGCTTCGACGTTGATTTTTTGCGGGACTACAGACTATTATGGATGGTGAAGTGTCCTTTGAAGGTGAAGATCTTTGCCTGGTTGGTGAGAAGAGGAAGGATTATGACGAAGATGTGGAGAGTGAGATGGTCCCAGATTGAGGACCTGGCGTGTCCCCTTTGTGGGCGGGCTAACGAGGATATACAACACCTTTTCCAATGCCCTTTTGTGGTGCAAGTTTGGTAGAAGATGGGGATCGGTTGGATCTCTTGCAGGGATGAGGTTATCTTTTGGTCCTCTTTTCTCATAGGAAATGCAGGTGATAGAGTCTACACTTTTCGCTCTAAGAGTGATAGGGCGAAGGTTTTGGCTATTTTGTGGGGGGGTTGGTTAGGGAGGAATGGGGTGTTGTTTAGAGGAGAGAGACCTTACGTTGAGAATTTTGTATCCTCCATTTCCTCTCAGGTGGGATTTTGGGGATCCATTTTGTAAGGTCTGTTGTAATTCGGCTTTTGGAATGAATTGACTTTGGGTGGTTATCTCTTTGATAATCGCCCTTTTGTTTTCAAAAAAAAAAAAATGGATATCCATATCGGCATCCGTATTCGCTAAAATTTGAAATTGATAGCCATTTCTGTATCCGTGAAAATCCAAATTTTAATATCCATATTCTCATATATATCTGCCAATCTTGCAAAACTGATATCCTGTTTGAAATGAATATGGTCATGAACATATCCGAATCTATTCACATCTAGTTGCATCCTTAACCCAAGGGCATCTTTTGTAAAGTATAAAAACTTTGTGAGGGTATCCAAATAAATAAGAAGGCAAGGTACAGGTTGAATTTTGAAAGATCATATGGGCACTTTTGTAACAACACCACCACCACCCCCCCTCCACCAAAAAAAAAAAATGAAGGCAAGACAAACAATTATAATTGTTGAGAAGTCGATGCCACGTGCTAGTGCAGACCACGTGGGCAGCCACGTGGAGAGGAACCGGCAACTCAAGGAGGAAGGAGGCGTCGGCTGCTGCAGTTAGGAAAGAGGTCTTTGGCCTATTTTTAGTTAATAGATTTATTGGATCTTCTATTTTAGGTAATTGGTTAGGATTAGTTTAATTTACTATTTTTAGCTCTTTTTATATTTTTAAGATTCCATGCTCTTTATAAGAGAGATGGATCCTCTCTATTGTTTGCTAAGTTGTTCTCATTTATAAAAGAACACTTCCTCCAACTCTCTCAATTTCTCTCCACATAGCAGCAGCCTGTCAGCAGGGAGATCCTCTTTCACCTGCATGCAACCTACAGGACCGGTCCACATTAGTACCGATCTTCTCCAAAACCTGCAGCAGGTCTAGCCACACCCAGATCGGGCCTTTAAACACTGCAGACCGATTTGCACATAGTAGACCGACCTGCTACATGGCTTGCAGAGCAGGTCGGTTGCCTTCTAGGTCCTACAAGATTGGCTTCTAGCCCCTGCAAGACTTCTCCACGCTCCAGATCGTGCAATTTCCAACATGGTATCAGAGCCTACGATTCGTGGGATTTAGTCTTTCTACGAGATCTTCTCTTGCACATCTTGATGCTGTAGGGCCTTCTCTTCCCTTCCCCCAATCTTCTCCTTGTGTGATCAAACTAGGAAGAGATGGCAGAATTCGATCAGAATGTGATTTCGGCGGACACAAGATTGATGGCCCAAGGGACCACAATCAAATTTGCCAACAAATTCAATGATGTGCTTTGGGCTCAGGCGTTCCGAATTTTCGTAGGTCATGACAAGTTGAGTCTACTCCTCGAGGAAGTCCCAGAAATCAAGGAGTCCACGAAGAAGTTAGAAAAGGACAATTACATGGTGATGAATTGGATCAACTTTGTTGATCCATCCATCGCATTAAACCTTCTCTATAAGAAAACTGCGCATGAGATTTAGAAGGTGTTGGAGGAGAGATACTCTTTCCAATCAAATAATGCCTATCTACCAACCTCTACACGCAAATCTGGACGACGGCGCAAGGCAATCTCTCTTTGGCAAAGTCTTACACAAAGATGAAGTCGATGCCACGTGGCAGTGTTGACCACGTGGGCAACCACGTGGAGAGGAACTGGTGGCTCAAGGAGGAAGGAGGCATCAGTTGCTGCAATTAGGAAAGAAGTCTTTGATCTATTTTTAGTTAATAGATTTGATGGATTTTCTATTTTAGGTAATTGGTTAGGATTAGTTTAATTTACTATTTTTAGCTCTTTTTATATTTTTAAGATTCCATGCTCTTCATAAAAGAGATGGATCCTCTCTATTGTTTGCTAATTTGTTCTCATTAATAAAAGAATACTTCCTCCAACTCTCTCAATTTCTCTCTACATAGCAGCAGCATGTCATCAGGGAGATCCTCTTTCACCTGCATGCAACTTGCAAGATCGATCCACATCAGGACCGGTCTTCTCCAACACCTGCAGCAGGTCCAGCCACACCCAGACTGGACCCTTAAACACTGCAGACCAGTCTGCAGGACTGGTTTCCAGCCCCTGCAAGACTTCTCCACGCTCCGGATCGTGCAATTTCCAACAATAATTTTACTACAAATGTGGCATATTGAGCTCTTTACAAAATAAACTTTCAAGAAAACTAGCTAGCAATCCAATAGAAAATTGCCTAGAAGTTTAGGCATGCTAGGTGCACAATTTGTACCCTTCCAATTTAACTAGGTAGGATATGATGTATTATAGGTAAAGATCGCTTATTGTAAGCCAAAAATTCTTTAGATGAGCACCTCAATTTGTTCATAAAAGGATGATGCCTAGCAAGCTGCAGCCATCAAGTGCCACAATTTTTTGACCTTTATCATGTTGAAGTTAGATGGTTTGTACTACTTCATGCCAATAAAACTTTCATACTCCGCTAGTACCTTAGTCTTTTCCTTCCATTTGTTAATATGCATTATGCATCATCTACTTTTAAATTCTAATAATTTTTTATTTGTTGATAAACACTAAATAGTGTAATTTAAAGGTAAATTTCATTGACAATTTCTACTTTGGTAAAATAAATAAGAATGGAAATATGTTTTTTTCCTACTATTTTCACATTTTAAGTACATATGCATGTCTAATTTTAATATTTTTCTCTAAAACTTATACCTCAAAAGCCTTAAGGCCTACCCCTCATTTCGATAAACCAAAACTCTTCATTCCACCTTAGCTTTTTTAGACCTTGGCAAGGGATATGGTTGCATGATATTATCATTAGTTTGCATCAAGGATCAACTTTAAGCCCTTACCTCTTAATTTTAGTCATCGATGAGTTGACGAAGCACATTCAAGATAAGGTGGCATGATGTATGCCTTATGTTAATGATATTGTGTATGCTGATGAGACAAAAAATGGGGCAAATAAAAAACTTCAGCTTTGGAGGGAGGTTGTGGATGCCAAAGGCTTTCGTCTAAATACGAGGCAAAGACTGAGCCTATGGAATACAAGCTTAGTGGTAGAGGGGAAAAGAGGGGATAGATGTCAAAATTGGAATGAAGTGCATCCTAAAAAACGATTGTTTTAAGTACTTGGGATCCATTCTCCAAAAAGATGGAGAAATTGATGGATATGTTACGTATAGAATTAATGCAAAGTGATTGAAACGGAGGGAAGCAACTAATATCATGCATGATAATAAAGGGAGGTATTATAGAAAGTTGTAATACATACCATGTTGTATGATTATGAGTGTTGGGTTGTCAATTGTAGGTATGTGCAAAAGATATTTGTAGCGAAATGAAGATGTTAAGGTCGATGTTTGGCCATAGAAGGAAGCATCAGATTGCTAAAGAATTATTAGAGAAAAGGTAGGGTGACATCAATAGAAGATACAATAAGATAGACATGTTTAAGGTGGTTTGAATATTTGCAAAGAAGGTTGGAGGTTGAGACTCCTAGGAAGGGGCTGGGAAGACCAAAGAAGTGATGAGATGAAACTATTAGAAATAATCTAAATCATTGTAATTTACGCCTAGAAATAACTCAAAATAGATATATGGAACCAAAAAATGCATATAATCGACCTCACTTAGTATGGGAAAAAAGCTTTGTTGTTATTGTTACTAACTCATTTGGTGGAAGAAACTGAAAAAGACAAGATAGAGATGCCCAACTAACAAGGCACGATATATAAGTATATAGTTGTTGGTCGACATAGGGATTTTTCTTTTGAACTAGAGGAAGGAATAATACAAAATATTAGCTGGCTACTTCAAAAATCATGAGATTCAAAATACAAAGTAACCAACCGTTTGTTATTGTATAGCGCCCAAGTTACAACTTACCCAATGGTCCTTTTCTTCATTAACTGGTTTCATCGAGTTCATCCAATCCAAAAAGCCCTTCTTTTTTTGAGGTTGATGATCAACAGGCTTGACAGAATCAGTTGTCTGCCTGCTTACACCACCCATCTCTTTAACCTGACTACCAACAAAGCATAAAATAAAATAGCATTTCTTATGGAATATCATATAAAAGTATTACATAAAATAAAATCCACAACGCACTACAAAGAGGGAAGCACTGCTCCAAGGAAACGTGGCAAAGCAATTAACAATGCAAACAAGGTTCTAAACATTCTTATATTGGTTTTCTCTTTAACAACCACCTCTGTTCAACAAAATAAGAACTACAATAGAAAGACGAGTATAGTAAATGCAAGTCAAGCTAGCTTGGTAGGACATACAAGTAGAGGTGAATATCTGGCATTTTTTTTGCAATTGGTGTAACTATTATACTATAATATTTTAATCTTTGAAGTGGCCATATGTGTAGTGACTTAGGCCTAGGCCTAAGTTTAATTGAGATAACTAACATCGACAACCTGTTGAGTATTAGGAGCCTAATGGACCCAAGGCAACTACCCAAAAAGCTTAAACCCAAGTGTCGAGTAGTAATTGTCAATTTTTTATATCTTACTATTGATTTTCATGTGTTTCCTATGGAGACTATTTGTTGGGGTGTTACAAACCTTCCCAACTTAAGATCTTAACATCCTCGTTACGATTTGATCAATCAATCATTATAGTGTATTGGCAACTCTATCTCATGGTATACTTATTTACTATCCAAAGGGTAATTCTTTCCTCCTACTAAAGGGAGTTTAACTCTAATATCATTTATAACAATCAAAGCTTAGGCCCAAGTCTACTTGAGAAAGGGTAGCCTTAATAACTTGTTGAGTATATGTTCAATGGAACTAAGGCAACCACCCATGATGATTATTAATTCTCAATCTTTTATATATTCCACTACTCATTTTCATAAATTTCCTATGTGGGACTACTTTTAAAGGTGTTACACCATGTATATACAACTATCACAAGTATACAAATGAAAATAGAAGAATAGCATGACATTTTGCAGTTAATGCTGAATGATAGTGCAGTTAATATAAGGTCACGATTCTTGTTTCACCCCCATATCTTGGTTGTGCATGTTTAAAGATGATGTGCAGTTAATATTAGACTAATAAGGACAGTCTGACACGCATAAAAAATGGATGTTCAAGGCTACTAACCTGGAAAGCTGCTGCTGTCACAATGTCAAGAATGGTGTTTGATGTATAACTGTTTGATTTAAGTCTGATGCGCTTTGGTTCAACATCAACAGGGCTTTTGGCCCAAAAAGCAAAAACTGAAGAATCAAGCACCTAGAAAACAGACAGAGGATGTATTTAGCTGATGGAAATACAGGACAGAAAATAACTAACTACCATAGAAAATAACATACTTCCCATCTAGTGACATTCTCTAGTGGGTAGATTCTCAAAGTCCTATTGGTGCTTGGATCAAGCATGCGGATACCATCTAAACCAATCTGCAATTTAGGAGATTTGTAAGAAAAAAAATTGACAAAAACTCAATGTAAGGTATCTCGACAGAAATGATTCTCTAAAAGATACTAGTACGTAAGTACTGCATAAATTCTCTATCAGAAAACTTATTGTTTCATGCTTGGCCTTGAGAACTTCATTAGCAGACTGATTTGGTTGGAGAAAAATGAGGTTATCTTCAAGAGTGGAAGATATGCTTTTAACAGTAGTAATAAATATCCAGATTGATTAGCATCTAAAAGAGGCTCACTGAGCCTCCCAAGGCATGCAGCCCCATAACACACAGACAACGCATTGTCAAAGATTGCCAAAGCACATCCAATAACATCTCCATATTGGCAGTACCATCCTTAGGAAAAACTAGAGTTTATCTGTAACCAAATCACCATAGGTCAAGAGTGCCCTCTCACATGCTTACCAGTTCAAGGACACCTTGCTCAGATCTTAATCAATTTAGGCATGCCTATGTCTAACCCAAACATGAGGTGCAAAAGAGCATCAATAGAAAATATAATTCATGTTCTCAACTTCAGCGCTGCGAACCATATAGGATAGATCTGCATCAACCGCTCAATGCACCAGATGAGTCTTCATAGGCAATCTCCTGATCCTCAATAACCACATAAAATGCACATGTTTGCAGATGAACTGGTGTTCAAAATAAGATCACGGTCCTGAATCAGGAGATCTTGAAGCAAAAAGGAAAAGACCAAACAAAAGCACCCCACACCGTCAACCCCCAATCATCATGGTAAGCATTACGGGACTAAGGCAATTTAGGCCACCCAAAAGCTCAACAAGCTCATCTCCTCTTTGAGAAAGACAAACATGCAAAAAAGTTAGGACACAAATCACCCCCCCTCCCCACCCTCCATCTGCAATGGACTAAGTTGACAATCTTTCACCAAGGACCCTTGTTCTCTGCCATATTAGAAAAGCTGGGATAACAGTACTCTGGAAAAGTGTGTGTGTGTGTGTGTGTGTGTAGTGCATTTTTGATAGCTACTTACCTTGAGTGGTAATCCTCCCTCACCATGCACCATTATATATCTAACTTTTCTTTGAGTAAGAGGATGTCTAAAAATCTATATCCTATACAGCTTCACCATATCACAGTTTGCTTTTAGTCCTCGTCAGTTATCAAACTAAAGCATGCATTCATAATAATCAAACTGGATGCATTTAGATTAGAGCTTGACGGGCATCCTACATTCCAATAAATGCATTCTCAAAAGTCCTCGCATCTACTTTACAAGATTGGTTGCATGTGGTGTATAGCAGCCAGACCTTCCTCTTGGGCGACAGAATCCAAGGGGCGATCTTGTCAGTTCCGTATTCAAATCCATACACACCAACATGCATAAGCACATCTATCTAGGGTCCATTTTTCTTTAACAAGTTCTACATATTCAGCTGAATTAATCCCTCGATTCTAAACATTCAACGTCAATCCACGTCAAGACTCGTCCAATCGCACAATGCGAACTTAATAGCGACAAAGCTCACATCAGTCCTCTCTGCATCACACCTGCGCGAGGATATCCATGGTGGACTGGCTCGCCGTCTCCGCGAGCAGCTTCACCCGGAACTTCTGCACCCCGCCCTTCGTGTCCTGCTGCACCTCCGCCTTCGGGACCGCCTTCACGATCCTCCCCAACTCGCCTCCGCCCCCCCGCTCCCTCCCCGACGACGAGAAGCTCATGCTCCTCCCATAATCGTCAAACTGCTCCCTCCCCTCTGACAACGAGGAGATGCTCTTGCTCCTCCCGTAATCGTCGAACCCCGACCACAAGAGGGACGGCCCCGACTCCGTCCTCCTCGGGGCCGTACCCCTCGCCCCGTAGGTCTCCGACCTTCCCCCGTCGTAGGCATAAACACCATCACTGAACACGTCATCGTACGCTCCTCCACCGCGCGGGTGCTGCTCTAAGCCGCCGCTGCTCCCGCCGTAGCCGCCGCCATCGCCCGCGTAGCGCGCCCCGTAGGAGGAGGGGTAGGGGTTGGGGGTGGGGGCCGCGGGGGACGGGGCGTAAGTGGAGTGGGGAGGATGGGGCTCGTGGGTGCTGCTGTAGTAAGAAGGCTGCGGGGGAGCGACGTGAGGCGGGAATTGGGGATCGGGGATTGGGGGATAGGGTTGGTAGGGGTTGGTGGGATAGTCGGTGGGGGGATTGGGATTGGGATAGTGGGAGTAAGGTGGGGCGGAGGCGGAGGCGGAGGAGAAGGACGGGGGAGCGGAGGTGTGGAAGTCGGGGATGGGATTAGGGTTGTTGTTGGGGATGGGATTGGGGGCGTATTGGTAGTAGGGGGAGGGGGAGGGGGAGGTGTAGTCGGTGCTGGTGCTCCCGTGATGCATCTGATTAGGGTTGTGGATGGATATGGGGGTTGGAGGGGGAGGAGGAGGAGGAGGAGGAGGAAGGAGAGGGAGGTCGGACGGAGGCCGACGACAATGTTCTATGGGTGGGGGTGTGCCCGTGGATTCTTCCTTTGCTTCGTTCGTTTGGGTAATGCGTGTCCGGTGATGTCAACGGTTTCCGTGCGGAAGACGGGAGGTTTGTCGGGGCTTGTGGGCGAGTAATCGGTCGCGCGGGTCCGCGGGGGAGTGACGTTTTGCATGTGTGCGCCTGTGGAACCGCAAGAACTGTAAGACTGTCCCTCAACTGTTGTTCCTGCCTTTATTCATGTGATTAGGATTGAGGCTGTCAAAAAAATTTTTTTCGGATTTAATACTTGTTTTGATATTGATAGATCCCAGGGGCCAATGTTGAGATCATTGATAGCTATCAAAAGAATTTTATAGCGTAGAAAACGTAATATAGCCTCGATTGACCTAATTTTAATCAATATAGGTGTATGTTAGATTTAACTTTCAATATTTATCATAGGTGATGTGTATAAAAAATTAATAGTCTTTGGGTTAGAAATGTCCCCTCTACGATGCAAATAAGAGCCATTTATAGAGTATAAATGTTGATAGTTATATATATTTTAAGATGTGTACCAATTAGAGGTATGGCGAGTTATAGAAAATAATGGAGAATTATGGAAAATAATGGAGTGTAAGAGCTGAATGCGTAACCATTTGATGAGCTCACTTTGTGAAGGTTTGAAAATTTGGGGGCTATGTCAATAAAAAGAAATCAAATTGAATCCTATATTCTTAGGATTAGTTTACGACGTGGGTTAGTTAAATTAGGTTAATAAAGTTATAATAGGGGTTAACCCATGTTTGTGCTTACTGAATAAAAGTTAGGAATGTGGGTTATCGTGTAATGTGACATGAGGGTATTTACTTGGGAATAGGGGTTAGAATGAGAGTTAAAGTAGCAAAAGACATATTTGTCCTTAGAATGGTAGATAAATTAGTTGAGGTTGTTTTTTATTTTAATAATAATATTTTAATTTGAAATGTTAAATGAAAAATACAAAAGAAAATTAACTTGTATTGATGAAATTTTTTGTTCTATTATCATGTGATTAATCAAATATGCTACAAGAAGCATTGTAGTATCATATATTACATTGTCAAATATAAATAACAGAAAAGATAATGAACCATTTGAGTAAAATCTCTGCAATTACGTAATACTTACTCAATTCATGTGAATAATAAAGTTTGTTACAAGTGATATTGTTGCATGACATATTATATTAAGAAATAAAAATAACTTAAATAAGAAAAAGATATTATTTCTTTACAAAAATTAATTTGGATTTTCCTTTAATAATCTAAGTTATGAGTAGCTCTAATCTAAATTTGAGGTCTTTATCTTTGGCATAGCAAACATGAGAAATTCTTTCAATGAGATAAGCGTTGCAATCCACGACCTTAAATAAGAAGAAATATATTATAAGACTTCCCGTCAAAATCCTTAATAAGTAGAAAGCTGAGTAATTATAGTAGATATTTTTATTAACTTATCCAAGAAACCATGAGAAGTTTTTGTATCATCTTGAAGAAATGATGGTTACTTGTAATTAAAAAGAAATCAAACCTGTAGAAACAACTTAAATGCATTATGTGTAAATCATTGAAGACCTTCATTCATCGATATATAAGTAAGAGAAATTGTACGTGTAAAATTACTAACCTGCAATGGTACATCTAGATAGGCAATAAACATAGATTGTTAAATTTGCAGTAAGCTCAGATTGCTTCATTGTAGAAATTTTTAACGTTAGTCATCAAGCAAATTCTATCAACTATGTATAGTCTAAAAAATTTAGCCCTCGAATTTGTGTTAAATGATGTTGCTACGTTGCAGCCATCCATGCCATGCAAACACAATTAATCGTCACCTTCTGTGTTGCATAGGGTTGCTGCACTACAGCCATCCTACGTATGCAAACACATTCACTAGGGTTGCCTGGTTTAATTTTCACCAGGCAGCTAAACCAACACCATCCAATTAGTAAATAGATTTGCCCTCAAGCATTGGAAGCTTTCATCATTGCCTATATAACCCTCACAATTTTTTTGTAATACATCCTGCAGCCCTATTAGAAATTTTGGGAAGATAATATATTATTAATCTATATGAGAACATAAACAAAAAATATATCTATAAAGAAAACCACATAACTTGCGAGATCTTGAAGAAAACAATATCCAAAGAAATCACATAACATTCATAAGCATTCAATAATCAAAATAAACAAAAAATTAAAAAAATATCCAAAGTTGCTAAAAAGAAATTATTAGTCACCACACTTATTACATAATAACCAGTAAATTAAGATAGATTTCTGTTGTCGAACTGTAGGCAGATAAATAGATCCCAGCAAGGATCGAACGGACATGGAAATTAATCGATGAGCTCATCCATAATTTCCAGAAATGAAAATTGAAGACCTTGTAACATTCTGTACTTGGCATTAACCTACAAAGTGAAAAGAAAATAAAAACCTATCTTTGCAAAATGGTAAATAAAGAGAAGAATGCTAGACGAAATGAATCTTACATTTCACACTAGGTTGGGTCATCTGGGACAACATGTTGTTCGATATCCCATGTCCATGTCTCCTTAGCTAACAATTCCATCACTAACTGATAGCTCTACTTCTAAAACTTCTAGCGGTTCATAATTTTAATAAGTGGGATCACCTCATTGAAATAATATTCCATGTGATCCCTCAAAAGGTGCCAGACACTTCATGTGAAAGTACTGTTAACATAGTCTCCATCCTGTTTCAAGTTTCTTAATGCTGTGACGAGGCATGTATCCTTCTGAATGGTCCAACCCCTGAAAGATACTAGTCCTATGGCAAAGGGTTTTGAAAATGGCATTTAACTTAGATAAAAATCGAGAATTACTCAAGAAGAAATTTTTTTTTAAAAAACTATCTCCCTAAACAGCGGTTGGGTCTTTTATAGAAACCTCTTCATCATACAGTACGTGACATTATCAGGTACATTGAGATATACATTTGCTAATTTATAAGAAACTATTCACCTATAATTATTTGATGATACAATTAACCTTCATATTTAATGTTTTCTTATTTTTTTCTTAACAAATGTAATTGCTGCTCCAATTAAAGCATCTTCCTTTTCTCCTCTCAGTGCTCGCAACAAACTTCACAATACATGTAGGCCATGAACATTAACTCCACATTTTGAGATTTCAACGTTGGCTGGAACTTGAGAGGGATTTTCGAAATCTGCATCCTTAAAATGAAAGAGTTAACATGTGATTTGACCAAGAACTTCAATCAAATGATAGTAATTTCGAAGCTGCATCTTACACTATTCCCGTAGGGACACTTGTAATTCAGCCCATCTAAGATATTATCTATACTTGTTTCTTCCTCAAAGGCAAGTTCCACCACGTATCCACAATTACATCTTTCAATTGTTATTAGTCCTCGTGACTTAGACATTCCAGTGAGCTAAGTTAAGATAACTAATTTGAAAATAAAGAATGAAACATAATTGCATAGAGGTATTTTCATTAACAGATCATGACAACAAGTCCTCAAGAAGATGTCGGTCAAGAAGAAAAATAACACCTTCGAAATGCTTAAAAAGTTTGAACAAAACAACATTATGCAATAAGAGGATGCATTATCTTATTACAGGACTACATACAGGACTTTTGCCGTCGGTTCAAAACCAATGGAAATTCCTATATAACTGACGGCAATAATCGACGCCGTTAATACCGTCGCTGTTTATATTTGCCGTCGGTTACAGGGATAATCCGATGTGGAAATAATGAATGACCATCGGACGGATTAGAGCTTTCGACATTGTTTTACAATCAACGGCAAAAACAAATGTCGTCAGTTATTGAATAACTGACGGTATATGTTAGTCACTTCTTCTCGCCATTACACACCCTTTTTTATTTATGCCATCGTTTAATAACCTTTACCGTCGATTATAGAAACGACGGGAAAAATATTATTATCGTCACTTATTATGATAACTGTCGGTATAACATTACAATAGCAATTTAATTGAACTCTAAATGCCGTCACATATTTGACTAAGTGACGGCATATGTGCGACTAGGAAAATGTTTTTTCCATTGCTTATATTGATAAGTAACGACAAATGTTTGGGTTTTTTTTCTTTAAATTACCAGCGGATGGAAACTAACTACTAAACCCTAAATTTTAGTTATGCTTTTATAGAAAAACAAGTAATGTAAATGAATAAAAATTTATATTTCATAAATATAAAATGTAGTACATTAAAAGTTTGAAAAAGAGATTTACATAAAAAGGATTACATGAAAAATAAAAGAAAAGAAAATGCATAGAAATCAAAATATAGCTGCCCCAATGCTACCTTCACCACCCATGGAGTCGTTGTCGTCTCGTCTGCCACTGTGAGGATCCATAGAAGATGGATGCTCTGATTGACTCTTATTATGAATAAGGGCTATAAGCTGCCGAAACTTATCATCCATCGCATTCATCTTATTCTTCATCTCTACCTCCCTCTTCTCTCTCTCCTCACCTCGTCTCTGTAGTTTGTCGATCTTTTGATGCATCTGATCGACAACACTAGATGAGACGACACCTTTCCTCCCATACCAGGTAGATAACGAGTATACCTTCTCAGCACTATGAACGAAACCACCATGGTCTGGTGGCATCACTCTCCTAAATGCTTCCTCTGCATCCAAAGGCTGCTGGACGCTGTCGGAACCTCGTCAGTGGGGGGATGTACTAATTGTACCATTTGATCCTAAATGTATTACATAATAATATTATAATATATATACAAAGTTATAAATTTTTTTAGTTTAGGAAATTACGTGTTTCTCCTAGTATGATTGATGAATCTACTTACGATCACCCTCAACTGCAACCTTACTGTGGGAGACCTCGTAGATTTCCATTATAGTCATTTCCATCCCATCATGTGCAGCGAACTGAAAAAATAAAAACGATACAATTAGGTTAAAATAACTAAAAATTAAGTAATATTTAATTAAAAAGTAATTTCAATACTTACATAACGGCTCCTGATTGTCTCGATACTCCTTCGACCCAAACAATGGGTCTGTGGTGGAGCTTTAGCCCTATTGGATTTATTTTTTTGTGCTTCTCCTGTAGACATACATAATACTATTTTTTATGAATTTAAGATATATAAAATTAATAGAATAATTTGTAATTGTTTACTAACCTTCGTCTTTTGATTCATCCAATGCTCGCATGCCTTCTTTCAATCTTCAGGCATGACATTAGGAGGATAATTCTCCATTGCCTCCTCGGGTGAACTCATGTTTGAGAAAAACTAAATACGAAATATAAATTGTTAGAAATAATATAAGACATTATGTATATAACAAAAATGTAAATGTTTAAAAATTCTTACATTTCTTTTGGTCTCTATCCTCTAATCCCTGTGCATTTTTGCGGCATGCTTAAGGATGTATCGGGAGACATTGGGGTCATCACCCCAATCGTAACTTTGATATATTAATTTAAAAAAATATGTCAATGTTACTTTAAAATAAATTTAAGTTAAAATTATAAAAGAAATAACTTTTGTAAATGAAGTTACTGTTGAACGTACGAGTTGCTTCGCTAACGTGTTCGATTTTGAAAAACCTGTCGGTGTAGTTTAAAAGCAAAGAACTCGTGTTCAACAAATAAAATTTATACCAAAATTGAAATTTCGAGTCGAACACAGGGAGGCGGACGTTTGATTTAAAAACTGTGCGTTTGTTTTTATTTGTCACAAAGTAATTCAATTAATTAAAACTATCTAATCATTTACAATAAATAGAAGAGAGAGAGAGTAAGAGAGAGAATATTACAAACGGAAATCGAAATGAGATGTAGAATAAACAGGGAATTCATTATTAAGGACAATATTTGTTTCACTATTACAACTAGAAAGTAGAAAATAATTATACTAGAAAGTAGTAAATTTACTCTAGAAAGCATTAAAAGAATGGAGAGAGAAATATCCTCCTCGACGGTCGCTTGTAGGACGAGCCGAACTACTCTAGAAAGTAGTAAATCTATTCTAGAAAGCAGTAAAAAGAATGGGGAGAGAGATATCCTCCTTGACGGTTGCTTGGAGGGCGAGCCGGACAGGATGACGCCTAGACGAAAGAGGATGAAGCAGGACGGAGGACGAAGCGGAAGAACGGGAACAGGGCAGCACGTCGTCGTCGTCGTCGCGGGATCCACTTCCGAAAGGGGACGAAAATTGGACTTTATCTTGCGAGAAGCAACCCGGGTGTGGGACAAGCTTCTCATGAGCTTTGGAGAGGTAGAGAAGAGAAGGGATGAGAATTTCGTGTGGAGGGGGTCTCCTTTTATAGTTGCAAGGAGTGGGGGCAAATTAGTCATTACATCTTTAAAACATTAAATAAGGGGTCCTTAGTGACGGATAAAACCGTCGCTAAAGCCCCATCGTGGCCGTAGTGGGCGTTGGACACACGCGCCCGCTCGTCTGCTTGCGCCTAACGCTCACCGCACGTTCAACCGTCCACAGTCGTCCGATCGCGAGATCGGACGGCCCAGATCGCACCTTCGCCCACCTCACTGCGCGCCTGCCCCAACGCATGCGATGTTGCGTTACGCCGCGCGTGCAATAGCGCGTGGACGCTATCGAGGGTGCGCGGCCGTTGGATTGCGATCTGACGGTCAATAAACGGCGTGCCCCCCGCTCCAGATTTCGTGTGGCGAGGCTCGAACGCGCGCCAGCGCCTCGCGAGAAGGCGCTGGACCACTGTGCTGCCTCGCCCAAATGGTCGTGCGGACGATTTCAGCACGCCGCATCCACAGCCGTTGGATCTTGATCCAACGGCAGAGAAGGGCGAATGTGGAAGCTTCAACAGGTGCGTGCGAGCATTTGGGCGGCTGAGATGGCGCCACGTGGCGCCATCTTGGCCGTCCATCTTCTGGATGATGTAGATGGTGCCACGGGTGTCGGATTGACTCGATTTTTGCGTCATTAGGCTGCGATCGTCGATCCGAATCCATCCGTGCAGTCGGATTTGTTGTTTGAAGTGCGGATTTACACCATCTTGGCCCTTGATCTTCTAGGATTCCCCGGTCACTATCAGATGCTACAGATGCCTGATTAGGGCAATCTTGGAGTCGTTGAACTCCAATCGTTGCCCTGATCACATCTGTACGGTTGGATCTTTGATCCGAGGCCCCGATAAAAAGTTTTCCTTGTCCAAGCATATAAAAGGAGACAATTAACCTCCATTTTATTCAAACTACTCTAAATGCAAGATGATGCATGTTATGCAATATTTATAGCATGCAATGCAATCCTATGCTTAAGAATATACATAAATAGACATTTTAAGTAGTGTAAATGTGTTTACATCATACCCCTATGCCTATCGTTTGCTAGTTCCTAGCAAAAACTATATGCTATCCATAAAAGAATTAGGTTGGATTATTTGGGCTTGAGTTTATTTTCAATCATTAGGAAATTGTCTACTTAGGATTTGAACTTTCAAAGACACAACAGTGCCCTGCCAAAATGAAGACCGCCTCAAGCCCTCGCCTTATTCAAAGAAAATTTTCTTTTTCTCTTTTTCCTCTTTTCTAATTTTTTTGGATTTTCAAGTTTTAGGGTTTAAGAGTGGCTTTCTACGGCCATTCAACTCACCCAAAATTTGATGAGAACCCTAAATTTTAAGCATCTTATTGTGAATATGATAGACTCATTGACCGGCAGTTAAAACAGACTTCGGATTTCTACGCTTCTAGGTGACCTAAAAAAGAGAATTCTGCTTAAAGGTGTATCTTTACAACCGGTAGCTTTCTCCCTACTTTTATTTTTTTTTACGGGGTGAACACAAGGGTGAATCCAGTGTATATCTCCCCGATTTATTCTACTTCTCTGCTTCTTCCTAAGTGTTTTGGGAATTTTCAGTGCATTTATTGAGTTGGGTTCTGGACAACCGGTCGATGAGCTGTTACCACCGACAACTTGCCAGCCATACTCGTGCGGGAAGTGTGGTCTATTTCTTTTTTCTTTTTTAAGTAGGTGGCTTCCCTGGTCTAAGATTTACCTAAAGGCAACAAAAAGAGAAAGGTCCAGTGACTAGGCTCTGGACAACCTACCTATGGGCTGTTACCCACGATAACTTGTCAGCCATATCACCCTAGAAGGTTCATTAGCTACCCAATTTCTGTTAAAATCGTCGAACAACGAGTCAGTGCAAAGAAAGTGTGTAGATGCTAAAAACTCAAAATTTCCTCAAATCAGAGGGCAGGTTGATAAGTCGTGTACTTATCACTCAAACTTATTTACTCCAATTAAAATATAATTCAGGTTGGCGAGAACTCGAAAAACAAATCAACATTTTAGTGGATACACGGGCTGATTAAGTCCAAAGACTTGAAGGGTCTTTGTGTTCAAATCATAATGTAGTATTTCCTAAGATTGAAAATTTTCTTAAACCCAAGTTCTCTTTCCTAATTCAAAATTTTTTTTAATAAAAGAAAATAAAATAAATCTACGGAGCTGACGAATGAATTCAGAGATGAATATCCACCCTCCCATGCCTATCTAATGCAATGTCCTCATTGTATTAAAAAGACATAAAATAGAGTGGAATAGCGTAGAAAGCACCCGAATTGCGTGAATGTCAGGTTCGCTCCAAGATGAAAACTAAAAAGAACTGTATATGTGCTGAGTTTAGCGCCTTCAGCTAGGCACACTATACAAAGAAGAGAAATGAAGAATTCACAAGTGCATGTCAGAATTAGAATAAACAAAAGAAACCTTTGACCTGTTAGTAGATGTCCACAGATGTGGACCAGATTGTGGTGCAGACCCATACCTCATAATCGAGAATATTTTAGGTTTTGGATAAAAATTACCCAAAACCTAAAATCTGTATGCAAGCGGGGTCGGGCCTACGATTTATGAGGATGCAACCCAAGATCAAAAAGTTGGGTTACAGAGAATTGAAGCTTAAAAGGATAATCGTTAAATGTGTACTTGGGTTGAACATCCTCAGAACAGATGTCGTAAGGGTTCTGATTTGATGGTTTCAGCTTAATCGGAACCCTTCGACTCAATCTTCTACTTCCTCCACAATTAGCTTCCCAAATCAGAACTTCTCAACTCCTATCCTCCTCAATCAGAATATTAAATTCCGGGACCTCTTGCATATTAATCACCCCGTCTGAAATCTCCAAGTCTACATGATGTGGCAGAATTAGAATTGACTTGGGTCTAATTATCTCAGAAACAGAATCATCAATAAGTTCAACAGGGTGTAACTGACAATCAGGGTATTGAATTGAATCCTGCAGAAAATGCGATTCTGAATCCGTAATGTGTGCCCTAATAAGATCAGTTTCCTCATTTCTTAGGCTATCAAATGATTTTTCAGATTCCTCAGGCCCAATCGTCTCACAAAAATCATGTTCTGTAAACTCGCGTGAGACTTTACAACTTGAATATTCACCATCAAAGAAATCAGGATCCGTATCAATATATGTCCCAAAATCATCTGTCACTTTCTGTTCTAAGGAGACATACGTTTCCTTGTACCCCGGCTCAGGGATCTCAGGTGAAGAAATCAGATCTTCCTTAATTAGTTGCTTTAATTCAATCTAGTCAGCCTCGTAACACGTGTCCCCCCAACAATTGCCTGAGCGGGTTCTGTCATTGGCTTTCCTGAAGGGAGTTCATCCTGGGAATTATCCCATGATTGAATCAAAGCGACCACGAATCTCATCCTCAATTTCGCTAATTTCCCAAGTAGAAACTCACCCGGGTTCTTATCTTTAACATCCTGGAGCCAATCCAACAATGACTTGTTTAAATCATCAACCATTTCAATCAGGGGCTCCAATCTCTCAATGCAAGGTATAGGCTGAACTTCTAAAGATTGAATGATATTCCTCAAGTTAGCCAGAACCTTATCTTGAACCTGGTTACCCTGAACCAAATGAGTTGGTTCAGGGTTGGGCGGGTTTGTGATCAATGCAGGGGAATTAAGGAATTGAGGTTTGTTATACCCTTCCTGATAATAGGTCATTTTAGATTGTTCAAAAGGTGGTGATGACCTAAAGGCAGTGAAATCAGAGGATGGGTAAGGATCAGTGTATCCTTCTTGATTGTAGATCGTATTAGATTGTTCATAAAAGGTTGACGATCTATAATCGATGTGGCTCTGAGAAGGATAGAAATCACAATCAAAGTGTTCAGGGTTAGACCCTAAACACGGAGGTCCGAAACTGTATCCCCAATCCGAGTTATCCCAACTAACTGATGGTTGATTACAATATGAGTCAGGATAATCGTCATGTTGAGGATAATTCAAAATAGGAGGGAAAGAGCGGGAATGCGTATAATATGTGGAAGGATTCATGAGAAATGGGAGGAAGAAAGGAGCCTTGCAATACAAACAATCAAACCTATCCTTAAGTGGGTTAACCTACAGACTCCCAAAACCCGTATTGAGATAGAGAAACGATTTGATCTACTTCTATCTGTTCAATCCAACTAGTTAGAAGGAGGGACTGGGAAGAAGGTTCTTCCTTCGGCTTGCGCCTCCGGTTCTTAGTGTATCCCCCAGCTGCGATCGTTTGATTCTGCTCCCCTAGTTAGACATCAGATTGAACAGTAGAAGCAGACTAATCGAAAATAATCTCGTTCTGGGCTCTGAAGAGTGAGTCGAATCCTTAAGGCCAACATCTACTCTGTTTTATTTAGGGCTAGGTTTGAATGTGCTTTGGAATGTGATGGGCCCTTTAAATAGGTTGTACCCTTAATGATTGATTAATTTGTGTGTGTGTGCACAACCAGTGATTTTCAAGCAAGATTATTTTTGATATGGTGAATTTTAGGATTCAAATCTTGCTTAGTAGCTTTTAAGATTCAACTTTAGGTATTTTCGAACAAGTTTTGTTGGCACACCAGGTTTTGAAAGCACGGGTGAAAATGTTTTCCTTTGAAGCTTAAAAAGAATGTGGAGTGCCTGGTAAATCCCTAAGAGTTGAACCTAAGTGGAAGCTACTTGATGAGTTGATTTTATTTGAAGTGGTGTGGCCCAATCAACTCAAACAATTGGCCTATTGCACCACTTAATTAGGCACACAAATGATTACCTAATTTGATTTCTACTCAATTATGTATTTGGATGTGTGTACTGGCTCCAAAGATCGGTTTACCGGTTGAGTTTGAAAATCAGATGAGGTTGTGTACCTCTGTGAGATTTTTTTTAATTTTCTTTTTTTAATGTGGGGGTTGGGGCGGGTGTGGGTGTCAAACAACAAATAATCTAACCTTAGAGTTTATAAGAACACCTAGGTTGATTGATGTTTATGTTATTATGTGATGAAATAAAATCTAATGGGTGGGAGGTGGGGGATAACTCACAGAACCTTCCACAGCACTTTTCTTCGATCTACCACGTTTGCCTGTCTCGAAAGAGTACCTGCAATTATAATAAGAAAGGAGAGAAGTGAAGTAAATGATTTGTAAGTTGTAAAAACGCGAAGAAAAAATCAAAGAGTGTCGCCTCCTCGGCAACGACGCCAAAATGTTGAACGTACTAGTTGCTTCGCTAACGTGTTCGGTTTTAAAAAACCTGTCGTTGTAGTTTGAAAGCGAAAAACTCGTGTTCAACAAATAAAATTTATACCAAAATTGAAATTCCGGGTCGAACATAGGGAGACAGACGTTTGGTTTAAAAACTACGCGTTTGTTTTTATTTATCACAAAGTAGTTCAATTGATTAAAACTATCTAATCATTTACAATAAATAGAAGAGAGAGAGAGTAAGAGAGAGAGAATATTACAAAGGGAAATCTAAACGGGATGTAGAATAAACAGGGAATTCATCATTAAGGAGAATGTTTGTTTCACTATTACAACTAAAAAAGCAGAAAACAATTACACTAGAAAGTAGTAAATTTACTCTAGAAAGCATTAAAAGAATGGAGAGAGAAATATCCTCCTCGACGATCGCTTGGAGGATGAGCCGAACTACTCTAGAAAGTAGTAAATCTATTCTAGAAAGCAGTAAAAAGAATGGGGAGAGAGATATCCTCCTCAACGGTTGCTTGGAGGACGAGCCGGATGGAACAACTCCTGGACGAAGGAGGATGAAGCAGGACGAATGAGGACGAAGCGGAAGAACGGGAACAGGGCAACACGTCGTCGTCATCGCGGGATCCACTTCCGAAGGGGGACGAAAATTGGACTTTATCTCGCGAGAAGCATCCCGGGTGTGGGACAAGCTTCTCTTGAGCTTTGGAGAGGTAGAGAAGAGAAGGAAGGGATGAGAATTTCGTGTGGTGGGGGTCTCCTTTTATAGTTGCAAGGAGTGGGGGCAAATTAGTCATTGCATTTTTAAAACATTAAATAAGGGGTCTTTAGTAACAGATAAAACCATCGCTAAAGCCCCATCGTGGGCGTTGGACGCGCGCGCCCGCTCGTCTGCTTGCACCTAACGCTCACCGCACGTTCAGCTGTCCACAGCCGTCCGATCGCGAGATCGGACGACCCAGATCACGCCTTCGCCCGCCTCATTGCGCGCCCGCCCCAACGCATGCGATGTTGCGTTATGCCGCTCGTGCAATAGGGCGTGGACGCTATCGGGCGCGTGCAGCTGTTGGATTGCGATCTAACGATCGATAAACGGCGTGCCCCCTGCTCCAGATTTTGTGTGGCGAGGCTCGAACGCGACCAGTGCCTCTTGATAAGGTGCTGGACCGCTGCGCTGTGTCGCCCAAATGGTCATGCGGACGATTTCAACGCGCTGCATCTACAGCCGTTGGATCTTGATCCAACGGCGGAGAAGGGCGGATGCGGAAGCTTCAGCAGGTGCGTGCGGACGTTTGGGTGGCTGAGATGGCGCCATGTGGCGCCATCTTGGCCGTCCATCTTCTGGATGATGTAGATGGTGCCACGAATGTCAGATTGACTCGATTTTGCGTCGTTAGGCTGCGATCGTCGATCCGAATCCATCTGTGAGGTCGGATTTGTCGTTTGAAGTGCGGATTTACACCATCTTGGCCCTTGATCTTCTAAGGTTCCCCGGTCACTATCAGATGCTACAGATGCCTGATTAGGGTGATCTTGGAGTCGTTGAACTCCAATCGTTGCCCTGATCACATCTGTACGGTTGGATCTTTGATCTGAGGCCCCGATAAAAA
Source organism: Thalassia testudinum (assembly GCA_037157565.1). Lineage (NCBI taxonomy): Eukaryota > Viridiplantae > Streptophyta > Magnoliopsida > Alismatales > Hydrocharitaceae > Thalassia > Thalassia testudinum. The sequence goes on along the minus strand of JAZHRO010000073.1, from coordinate 196,606,940 downwards.
GTTTGCCCTGTCCAAGTACATAAAAGGAGACAATTAACCTCCATTTTATTGAAACTACTCTAAATGCAAGATGATGTATGTTATGTAATATTTATAGCATGCAATGCAATCCTATGCTTAAGAACATGCATAAATAGACATTTTAAGTAGTGTAAATGTGTTTACATCAGTTGCCTTCAACTGACAAATCAACTGTCTCTTCAGCTTTGCGAGCACCTTCCTCTAGTCGAAGTAGAAAATGGACACAATAGACTTAACAATTACTCCCACTCGACTGATAAACCTCAGGTAATTCTCCGCCTCCCCTATGGATCTGTGCCTAATCATTAATCTAGTGCCCTCGGGGATACGCTGGAGGTGTAGATTTTTTGTCTTTCTCGTCCTCTTCTTAGTCTACCAGCATAAATATTAATCATATTTATTATATATTTTTGAAGGTATATAATTTAATTCTTAAAGGTATATGATTTCTTACCAAAACTTGAGCCTGCCGGTGAGGGGTTGACATGAACTGGGGAAGTACTCCTCATCATCTCATCCTCTGCCTCCTCGCCCTCCTCTTCTCCCTCCTCTCTCGCCTCCTCCCCCTCCTCCTCCCGCTCAACCTCATCTGATCCTCCATAATCTGGATCATCCTCTACTCGATCTAGGAATGTTTGAGCAATCTCCTTCCCCTTTCCCTTTCCCCCCTATGTAGTAAACGTGTCATCTCCTCGGGTCGTACGAAACGTGACTGGGGGGTGGCTGAAGTTGTTGTCGAAGAGGTGGCTGAACCTGAGGAGACGAATCAGGCTGCGTGGAGGGCTGTGTCTCAGGAGGACCCTTTCTTTTGGATTTTTTCTTAAACAACTTCATTTGTAATGAGTAAAAATTTAATAATTAATATAGTTAAAAATCACTAATATATAAATCATTAATAAAAAAAGTTTGCTAAACATAAAAAAATTATTTGAACAGAAATGAAACAAAGCAAAGAAATTATTACTAACCTTTTATGTTAACATCTATTACAAAACAATAAAGAAAATTTAAAAAATTTTGGCAGAGTTTCCCCTTAAATTTGGAGGTTTCTCTAAAAACCTGTATACTTAAATTAAAGTAGGCACACCCCTCATAAAAAAAAGTGCAAAGATAAATCATAAGTGGGTACACTTGACATCCATTCAAATAAACAGTACAGTTAATAAAAAAAAGACATGATATACACTCTTGATGAGATCAGGAGCATCCCATTCATTTAAACTATATCATAAAACAAACCCATCGTGACATCCCATTCATTTGAACTATATCATAAGTATCAACCATGAGTGATGGAGATGAGTGCATTTTATTACTTTATTTTTTGATAACCGTAAAGAAATCCTATCTGGCTAATTAGATTGTCAAATGCCTGCTACCACAGGACCAGCATCTAGAGTTACCATAATAACACCTTGTACAGAAAGAAATCATTGATAGAGCACATGACAATGGAGTCCCAAAAGGACAATTTGTAGAAGGAAACTGTGGGAGATTGAATGCTATATCAAAACCTGAAAGGATTAGTACAAGCCTCTCCATTGTTTAGATTATGTTGCATGATGGGTTTTAACTATGCATTACCATAGTAGGTTCTTTACTCTGATATAAGATTTTTGTTTGCCAAATATATTCGAAAAAAGATATTTTGATGGCTTCGTTACGAAGAAGCTTTAAAAAGCAAGAAAGAGTTTAGACATATGGATAAAAATTATTTTCTTCCAACATACATGGCTTTGAAAAACAACTTACTAGTAAGGTTATGTTTGGGACAAAGCTTGACAAAAAGCTTTATTAATTTATTGACTTTCTTACTAGTAATCATGTTTCTATGACATAGATTTTGGTTGACTTAATTTCTATTAGTTGGATAGCCTTGCAAACATTGCCTTCTCATAAATTTTAGCTCTTTTCTTGCATCAGACTTAAGGTATGGAAATGTCTATTACAAAATGAAAAAGGAAAATTTAAAAATTTCGGTAGAGTTTTCCCTTAAATTTGGAGGTTTCTCTAAATACCTGCATATTTAAATTAAAGTGGGCACACCCCACATAAACAAAAAGTGCAAAGATAAACCACAAGTGGGTATATCCCACATCCATTCAAATAAAACATGTAACACAAGTGAGTATACCCCACATCTAATTAATGAAGTAAAAAATAATATGTGGGCACACCCCACATTTAAAAAAAGCCTATAATTTCATCTAATCAAATTTAAAATATTAAAATTATGTTTTTAAGTACAATAGCCTCCGAGTATGCCCATCATTGATAAACTGTAATTTGAAAAACAGAAGTAATTAAAATGCCAATAGAGTAAGAGTAATAAATATTGAACGTGTTGGTTTGATTGGTTTAAGTTTAATTATTTTTAATGTATAGAAATGCCGGTTGTAGTTTAGGTTTCTTAAATTTTAATATGAATTTGATATAAACAGAAATGAATTAAAGTAAACAAACTTTTACTAACCATAAATGTTCACATCTACTGCATTTGAATCTATGTGACTTTCTTCTGTTAATTCTTAATATGCTTCAGATAGTGCGTCAAAATGATTACGTGGTACTGTTCTTATGGGTATAACCCATCCTCTTTAGCAATTATCGAGGACATAGAAAACTTGTACTGCTTGACATGCCAATGTAAATGATTTATCAGACTGAAAAATTTGACGATTAGGATTTAAACTTAAGAAATTGTTTCTTATCAATTTTGAAACCACTGCCCTCTTTGAAAACATCAAACCAATGATATTTAAATAGGACAACTCTATGATTATATCTGAAGCTGATCTCCACAATTTCTTTAATTTTACCATAATATCCATCTGTACCGGTAGAAAGATCTGAATCAACAACTCCAGCATGTTGTGCAACCTTCTTATCATCAATTTCTTTTATTCTGAATCTAAACCAATTTATTATATACCCAGAGTGGTAATGTATGTGATGTAATGATGAATTAGCAATTACATCAAAATCTGGTATCCATCGTAGGTCCTTATCCTCTTTCAATTGAAGAACCCGATCTTTAAACCAATTTAAGAAGCGAAATTCATTTGTCCTAGAAAGAGGTAATCGTTCGAATTCCTCATAAAATAAATCAATTTCAGAAATTTGTTTTAAAATATATAGATGCATGCAACATCTGTTATTTTTTGAAATAGCCTTGTACTCTGTATGAAGGATCGACCTTTCTCTGATATCAAAAATTGACAAACATTCTTCATCAATGTCATTGTATTCCCCCTCATAATTTCATTGAAGTTTATTAAAGCGGTTGTATGTTTTATTAATATACATAGACGTAAAATTAATACACTCCTACACGAGATAGCCTTCTACAATTGATCCTTCCGACTTTGCCTTGTTCAAAACATAATCTTTAAGCTTTTTCAAAAATCGCTCCACAGGATACATCCATCTGAATTGTATAGGTCCACCTATTCTTGCTTCATTTACAAGATGCAGCATGAGATCAACCATTACATCGAAGAAGGCCGGGGGAAGAATCTGTTCAATCTTACAGAGAGTAATGATTATTTGTTTATCCTAGCATTCCAGCATATCATTTTGTAGCATCTTCGAACAAGCAGCTTTGAAAAACCTGCTCATTTCTGTGAATGAATCAATAATTAGCTTTGGCAGTATTCCCCGTATCGTTAGTGGAAACAATACTTTCATATAAACGTGTGAGTGATGACTTTTCAAGCTAAATATCTTTTTTTGCCCTTCATTCACACAACAGGAAAGCTGCGAGGAAAATCCATTTGGCACCTGAATTTCCTTTAAGGAGAGTAGTCTACTCTTCTAGTCTTGATTCAAGCTGTAAATAGCAGGTGGGAAGTAGCCATCATCCTCATGAATATGCAGCTCCGGATGTATCCCAAAAGTTTTCATGTCTTTTCTTATTTTAACCGTGTCCTTTGGATCATCGGTTAGATTTAATACGTCTAAGATGTTATCTATCACATTCTTTTCGATGTGTATAACATCTAAATTATGACATATTTTAAGATCTTTCTAGTATGGCAACTCTAAAAAGAAAATACTTTTCTTTCGAAATCCAGAATTCCTTGAGGCTGTATGGTCTTGTTTGAATGGTCAACCTATCCATATCTCACCCATTTCTCGTAATCTCTCCATTATAACCTGACCCGACAACCTGATAGAATCTGTACTAAGTTTAATTTTTGTATTTTTCTTTGAATACAGACATGTCCGGCCATCAAATTACTCCTGAACTTTGATATTCACCATTTATGTTCAATAGGTAGAAATTAGCGATGTCATAAGTAACAAAACATCTTACCTTCCTGCAGTTGTAGGTGATGAGTGTCTTCCATACAGACTGGGCAGGCAAGCTTTCCTTTAGTGCTCCAACCTGATAAATTTGCGAATGCCGAGAAGTCGTTTATGATCCACAACAATGTTGCATGCATATTGTAAAATTCTTTCTTTTCTGCATCATACGTCTTCACGCCGATGAACCACAACTGTTTCAGTTCATCGATTAATGGCTGGAGATAAACATCTATTGTATTTCCTGGTTGTTTTGGATCAGGGATTAATAGGGTCAGCATCATGAATGACAATCTCATACACAACTAAGGAGGTAAGTTATAAGTGACCATTACTGTTACGAACGCTCGGCTTCAGACGTCTTTTAAGACATTTGGGAGGTGACCTAGACGTCGAACTAGACGTCTGGAACCCCTTCCAGACGTCTGGGATTCGGTTTTGGCGGCACGCGCGGTTTCGTCTGCGCGCCTGTGCACGCAGACCTACAGATGCTCTTTTTCCCTCTCCTCCGCAGGCGCTGCCCCCTCCGTCTCGCGCTCTCTCTCTCTCCCTGCGCGGCTTTAAAAAGCCACACCCTCTCCCTCACTCTCATCACCTCCGCTCCCTTCCTCTTCTCCTTCCAGCCGGTGCACGAGTGCGAGCGTGAGCGAGCGGCGGTGGCGACAGCCGCGGTGAGTGCGGGAGGAGGTGCTGCGCGAGGGAGGAGGCGTCGGCCGGGAGGGCTCAAGCCTGCCAAGGCAGCGGGAGTCGGCCGGTGGGGGCGCAGCGGGCGCGGAGTGACGCGGAGGCCTGCTACAGCTCGAGCAGCAGGCGGACAAGGCACGGCACGGCCGTGCGTCGCGGGCGGAGGGCGAGTCGCGCCCTGGTTCTGGAAATTTTTCCAGAATCAGACGTCTGGGCTTCCAACCAGACGACGGGGAAGACGTCTGGAGGACTGTCCAGACGTTTGGTAAGTAAGTTATTTTCGTACCTTCTTCTTTCTTTCGACCGTCCGTACTGAGCACGAGGAATGGGTACGCGCAGGGTCTGAGATTCGCATCCAACGCGAATTAGACGTCTAGCAGTGGTGCCAGACGACTGGAGCGACTTCCAGACGTCCGGGGTGACCATCGGACGTCTGGGAACTAGGCCAGATGCCCCCGTAGGCTTCTGGACGTCTGAGAGACCACGCAGAACAAAGGTAACCTCTGATCCACTTTTTAAGACGTCTGGAAGAGGTTCCAGACGTCTGATTTTGCACTGTTTCGTCGTTTTCGACCCGTTTAGGGCCCGTTCGGAGTCCGTTTTCCGCGTTTCGAGTTGCGTGCTTTTCAGAATTAAATCCTCTACCCGTCTACAGTAGTTGTATACTGTTTTGAGAAACTCCTTGTGTTTGATCCTTGTGATAGGACCCCGCTCTGTTGCAGTCTCAGGGGTTGCGGAGGTACGCGGGATTCCTGACCACTCCCCCAGTACACCTGTTGTAACTGGTAGAGTGGCTTTTAAGTTTATTAGTATAATCTGTTAAATTATGGAACCATAAATAGAACCTAGGACATTGCATGAATCCTAGGAATGAGAAACTAGAATGAATGGTAGATCCTAGGGTGTTGCATGAATCCTAGGGCTGGAAAACTAGATTGTATGATAGATCCTAGGGTATGGCATGAATCTTAGGATGGGAAGAACTAGTGGAATATATGAATACTGCAGTCTTGGAAAATGTGGAAAGGAAATAATAGCTACCTGTAAATTGGTTTAACAGCTGCCTGTTATGAATAAATAAGCATGTCTGAGAATATGGGATGTATGAACGTGAAACTGGAAAGGTGAAACCTGAATGTGCTGAGTTAAAAGAAGTGGAACCTTACGGGGAATTTGGAGTGGAACTCCTGGAAAGAGAAAGGAATGGAACTGAGAAAGAAAGACGTGGTAGTGTGCTGTCTCTTGGGTACGTAGTACCAAGGGAAGTACTTGTACCTGTTTAGTGTAGAGTGGAGCCAACCGCCCCAGGGACCCGGGGTCAGGATTGGCCACTTTGTACTGACTTGCTGGCCCTCGTGTACGTAGTACCGAGGAGAGCTACTAGTGTAGGGAGGTACTAGCTACCCCACGGGCCCCGGGGTTCTGCTAGCCTCCTACACCGACTTATTAGGCCCACTGGGCAAACCAGGGTAATCAGGCGAGGGTGCGCGGACTGTGGAGGGGCAAGGCCCCTGTTTGGTTACTGTGGAGGGGTTGGACCCCTGTTACTGAGAGGGCTCTGCCTTGTACTGGTTCCGTGCTGTGCTTTGGGTGCACCCGTTAACAGAAACGACTGACTGCGTGCCAGTGCGGGTTAGCTACCTGTGCGTTTATCGCGCGTGCCGTAGTCACCGTTATGCCTGTCCGTGACCTTGGGGTGGTTGACTGAGGGTAGGATCACCACGGGGGACTCTTCCGGCCAGGAGAGCACCACATGCTACTTCTACTGTTCGGAAAAGACTGCAATCAAGATCGTTCCCACGAGGAACATTCGAGATCAAGTGAAGGATCTGAGAAATATATAAATTTTGGAACAATAGAAAGACGTAAATAAAGGAAGAAAGAAAATTAAAACAGCTACTATACACTTTACTGTTTCTTTAGTTTAGCTGCCACTCTACTCAGCGTTTTGCTGACGTGTTACACTCGTTACCTTTCAGGACCAGGTGTTGAGCAGCCAGGGTCAGCGGCTGCAGAGGACGCTGAGCCGAGTAGGGTCCAGTAGAGTTACCACTGTTCTCTTGTACCTCTTTTTGGTTCCATTGTAGTGAGTAGTTCTCGTTACCGCTGTACTTTTCTTTACCTGCAGTTTCATATTATGTTATGAATGTTGTTCTACTGTTGTGGTGGTATATACTGTAGTGGTTTCTTTCCTTACTGCTGTATTTTCTTACTGTTAGTTATATTCATGCTGAATGTGGTTTATTTTACTGCTCTTTTAGTTACTTCCTCGTTGGACGACCAGGTCTTGGGATTAGTCGAGTCGGTCCGGTTCTCGTGTCTCGTAGGGACTCGGGAATCGGGTCGTTACAATTACTACTGGCCATATAGAGTACGACGAGTACATACTCTTAAATGGATTGTATACATTGCTTGCAAGACCCAACCGCACGTTCCTTGCTTCTGAAGTGAATGAATTGTTTCTTTCATCAAATATCTTCCACTTCTCTGAATCAGTAGGATGACGTATTCTTCTATCTTGAGATTTACAATCCTGGTGCTGTCATCTACCGTGCAGTTTTAGTTGATATAAAAAGGCGTTGAAGCCTAGGTGTCAGTGGGAAGTAACGAAGAACCTTCTAAGGTTGTTTCCTTTTGCTTTCATTTCGACCTTCCTTATATCTCTGAAGTCCACATTCTGGACAGTTACTTAAGTTTCCGAATTCATTTATACAAAGAATGCAATCATTCGGACATGCATCGATCTTCTGATTGTCCAAACCAAGCTTACGAATTTGTTTCCTTGCCTCATACCATGAAGTCGGAAAACCATTAGGGTTATTCAACAGCTCTACAATAAACTGAAGTATTTCTGACCTGAATTCTTCACTAGCTCTATTCATAACCTTCAGTTGAAACATCTTCAACAAAAATGACAACTTGGACATTTTCGTAACACCAGGAGCAATAGGATCCTCAGCCGCCTTAACATCATCATAGAACAGTTCATGACTGAATAGATCTTCCTCATCTATATTTTTATCCTCTCCTGCTCTCATCTCGTTCAACATGTCTTGTATTTCTTCACCTCTGCTATCACTAATTTCCTCGTCGATCTCTTCGTTAACAATGTTCTCATTGTTTATGGGTTTCTCAGTGAACTCCTCTCCATGAGCTACCCAAGAAATGTAATGCTGCCACCACCCATTACAAATGCAGTGCTCGAGCACAGTATTATGATCATACAATGAACCATTCAAACATCTTCTGCATGAGCAGAACATATTCTCAAATTAACCTCCTCGCCTAAATATCTTCCTATCGTCATGAAAGGCTGATGCGCATACATCTGATTAACCTAAAATGTCTATTAATGCATGTTCTTAGTGTCATATTAACATCATACATTATAAATATTGCATAACATGCATAATCATGCATTTAGGTTAGTCTGTATAAAATGTAGGTTAATTATCTCCTTTTATGGCCAGGGACAGGGCAACTTATTAATCAGGGCCTCGGATCGAAGATTTTACCATACGGATCTGATCAGGGCAACGATTGGAGTTCAACAACTCCAAGATCGTCTTGATCGGGCATCCTTAGCACCAGATAAAGATCGAGGAACCCTAAAGATCAAGGACTAAGATAGTGTTAATCTGCATCTCAGATAGCAAATCCGACCGAACGAATGGGTTTGGATCGACGATCGTAGCCTAACGGCATGAAAATCAATCCAAACTGATACCCGTGGCACCGCCTATAATACTCAGAAGATGGACGGCCAAGATGGTGCCATGTGGCGCCATCTCAGCCGTCCAACCGGTCCCAAGGACCCGCCTCTGCTCCTCTTCCTCACCCACACGATGGATCTGGGCTGTTGGATCACCATCCAGCAGCCACAAACACTTGCGCACAAAATCATTCGCTCGCCTCAAGAGGAAGCGTAGCGCAGCGGTCGAGCACCCCTTCGGAATCCAGATGGGCATGGGCGTGATTGGGTTGTCGGATGGAGATCAGGTGACCGAGGGGAGGAGGCGTGGCGCATGATGAATCGTTGATCGCATACGTGCGCAATGACACACATTTGCACGCCTCATTGCACGCGGGTGCGCGATAGAGGAGTTTTGAGGGCGTGGGCGAGGATCGATCTCGACTGTCCGATCTCACGATCGGACAGCTGAGATCAATCCAAACATGCGCAAGAGTTTAAGAGCACGAAGGCGAGAAGGCGCGCACGGCGTGTGCACGTCGGCCACGTTCAGGCCTTTAGTGACGAATAAATCCGTCACTAAAGGCCCTGAATTAAGTTTTTGAAATTAAAATGTTCAAAATGCCCCCACTCCTTGCAACTATAAAAGGAGACCCCTACCCTATGAATTTCTCATCCGTTCCTTCTCCTCTCTCCCTCTCCAAAGCTTAAGAGAAGCTTGTCCCACAATCGGGATGCTCCTCAAGAGCTAAAACCAAGTTTTCGCCCCCGTTTCGGAAGTGGATCCCGTGACAACGATGACGTGCTGCCACGTTCCTGTTCTTCCAACTTCGTCCTCCTCCTTCCCACCTTGTCCTCCGTCTTCTAGGCATCGCCTCTGTCCGGCTTGTCCTCCAAGCATTCGTCGAGGATAACTTCTCTCTCCCTTCTTTTTCTGATTTCTAGAGTAGATTTTTCCTGCTTTCTAGTTGTAACTATTTCCCGCCTTCTAGTGTAATCATTTTCCACTTTCTTAGTTGTAAAACATTATTCAAATATCAAGCGATTGTTCTCTCTCTCTCTCCTATTGTTTATTTCGATTCCATTGTGATTATTTCGCCTTTTAAACAAAAATACAAATAAATATAATTGCGGGTTTTGAGATCGACGTAGCCTCCCTATGTTCAACCTGGAACTTCTTTACGGATTTTCGGTATAAATTTTATCAGTTGAAAGGATTTCTTCGCGATTCGAACTACAACGACGGGTTTTCAAATCCAACTCCGAACGCGTAGTTTTCTGCATTCAACATTTTGGCACCCTTGCCGGGGAGGCAACGATTTTTGATTTTCTTTTCGCATTTCGTGCACTTTATTGTTTTCTAACTTGCTTTATCTCTTATCTATTATTTTGTAGATACTTTGATCAGGGAATCGACAAGCGGTAGATCGGAGTAAAGTGCAGTTGAAGACGATTGTAAGTGCTCCCCATTCTTCCCCCTCCATAGATTTCATTTCATCACATTAATTCAAACTCTAATTAACCTAGGTGTTTGCATAAATCTTAGGATTAGTTTGGTTGCTTGGATTTCCACCCACATTCATTTCACCCTCGCATAAAAAAAATCAACAAAAAAATATTTTTGTGGGGTAATTCAAACATACACACAACATACACCCACATTCAAGGCACTTAACCTAATTGATTTTCTTCTACTCAACCGGATTCTAATCTGTGAAACCAGTACACAAATCAACATATAAAAGAGTAGAAATCAGTCTAGGTTAATCATTTTGTGTGCCTAACTGTTAAGATCCGTGTTGTTTGAGCCTTTTAAGACGTCTGGACTTTAGGTCAGACGTCCGGTAAGACGCCTGGACTATAGGTCAGACGTTTGGTCAGACATCTAGACACATTCCCAAACGTCTGAAAATTGAAAATCTTGGGTATGAACTCGCATCTGTGCGCGTGCTGCACGTAGACAGTACCCCTCATTTTTCCTCCTTCTCTTTCTTCCCTCGCCTCTAATCGAACCCTAAACCCGATTTATATAGCCCCCTCCTCCTCTCTCGTTCCCCTCACTTCTCAGCCACCAGCCACCTTCCTTCTTCTTCCCTCCAGCGAGAGAGGTAGCGCGAGCACGAGAGTGCGCGGGGTGCATCGAGGAGGACCGGCATGAGGAGAGGAGGAGAGCAAGCTTGCGTGGGAGCTCACCGGTGAGTGCACGGCTGGAGCGGCGCGAGTACGAGGAGTGCATCGGGGAGGTCCTCCCCGACACTACTGTAGCCGGAGCTACAGGTGAGGGGGCGCGGCATGGCCACGTGCGGTGAGAGGGGGCGAAAGCAGGTTCTGGTTCTGGGTTTTTCCCAGAATCGAATGTCCGGAGTGACCTCCAGACGACTGAGGAGAAGGCTTCGCGAAGGTATGTTTTCTTTGCGGATACGGCCATGTAGGCTGCTCCGCCGATCCCATTTTGCATGCCCGTTTTGAGAAGATCTGGTATCTACGTGCATGATTCGCTTCAGGAAGGTGCGGGACATGCCCTCCCACGCATTTCAGACATCTGGGCGACATACCAAATGACAGGAAGCGCTTCTAGACGTCCGGAGAGGTGGTTTGACATTTGGAGCTGGGTCTAGATGGTCCAGAAGAGTTCCTGGACGTCTGAGGATTGGCGCAGGGCTTGAGATATGACACTGGACACTTTTAAGACATCTGAAAGTTGTTCCGGACGTCTGATTTGAGTCAGAAACGCTATTTTTGACCCGTTTATGGTCCGTTTGAGGTCTGTTTTCCTCAAATAAGATACCTATGTTTCCCATATGAATTCCTCTACTTGTTAGAAGACTTTCTATACTGTTCTGAATATTCTCTTGTGATTGATCCTTGTGATAGGATCTCGTTCCGTTGCGGGTTCGGGACTTGCTAAGGCACGTGAACCTACCGTTCAAGCCCCCACTACTCTTGGGTTTACTGGTAGAGTGGCTTCCCCTAAATTTAATTAAAACCTAAGTGCATGTGTGGAATGAATGATTAGAACCTAGGATATGGCATGAATCCTAGGATGGGAAAACTTGAAATGTCTGTAATGGATGATTGAATTGCAGTCTTGAATGAGTAGATAGAATGATAACAATTGCCTGTAAATAAATAATAGCTGCCTGTGAAATGTAAAGTACTTGTGCTAGCAAACTGTTGGATGTAAATTCCTGTTGTATATGTTAAATGACATAATACGAGTTGCATGTATATAAATTGAGAATGGTAACGTGAATGATGGAAATATGAGCTACCTGTGTATAACCTGTGTACGTAAATGTGAACGATAGAAATACAAGTTGCATATGTATAACATGAGAATGGAAATAGAAATGATGAAACCTAGTATGGCATGGCCTAAGGAATATGAGTATGAACCCTACGGGAAATTAGGAGCTGAGCTCCTGGAATAAATGGAATGGATCTGGAAATGTGTTGGGAAGTGTGCTGGCCCTTGAGTACATGGTACCAAGGGGAGCGCACGTTACCTCTTAGTGTAGAGGGGTGTTTGCCACCTTCGGGTTGCAACCTGGGGTGGGTTTGGCCACTTTGCACTGACTCTGTGGCCCTTGTGTACACTGTACCGGGGAGAGCTACTAGTGTAGGGAGAGAGCTAGCCACCCCACGGGGCCCGGGGTTCAACTAGTCGCCCTACACCAACTTGTTAGGCCCATGGGCAAACCAGGATAGTCAGGAGAGGGTGCGTGGACTGTGGAGGGGCGAGACCCCTGTTTGGTTACTGAGAGGGGCTAGACCCCTGTTACTGAGAGGGCTAGGCCCTATACTGGTTCCGTGTTGTACTTTGGGCGCACTCGCTAATGGAAACGACTAACTGCGTGCCAGTGCGGGGTAGCTACCCGTGCGCTTATCGCGCATGCTGTAGTCACCGTTATGTCTGTCTGTGACCTTGGGGTGGTTGACTGGGTGTAGGATCACCACGGGGGACTCTCCCGGCCAGAGGAGCACCATGTGTGCCTTCTACTCTTCGGAAAAGATTGCAATCAAGATCATTCCCACAAGGAACATTTGAGATCAAGAAAAAGATCTGATAAATAAACCAATGGGTAAAAAGAGAATAACTTGTGAAATAATGAAGTTGGAAAACAACAGCTACCTGTCCACTTTTACTGCCTTAGTTAGTTGGTTGCCACTCTACTCAGTGTTCGCTGACTTTGTGTACTCTTAACCCTTTTCAGGTCCAGGTGTTGAGCAGCCAGAGCCTACGGCTGCAGAGGGTGCTAGCCTAGTAGAGCCAGCAGTTGTAGCTTCTTTGTTGTACTTCTTTCTGTTGTAGTGAGTAGACTCTTGCACCTTTACGTTTGTACTCGCACATTTTTTACTTTATATTCTTGTACTTGGTTACTTTTCTACTATTGTGGTGGTGTGTCCTATGGTAGTTTTACTTCTTTACTCCTGTACTTTTGTTACTGTTAGTTGCTTAGCATAGTGAATGTAGCTTACTTTCCTGCTTTTTAGTTACTTCCTCGTTGGACGACTGGGTCTTGGGATCAGTCGAGTCGGTCCGGTCTCGTGTCCTGTAGGGATTCAGGAACCGGGTCGTAACACTAACTCAGTGGTGCAATTGTGGCCAATTGTTTGAGTTGTTTAGGTCGCACCACTTAACTTAAAATCAACTCACCAAGTAGCTTCCCCTTAGGGTTGTCAATTTAGGTCAATACCAGGCACTCCACTTTATTTTTGATTTCAAAAGGAAAGTGATCTTCATCTGTGCTTGAAAACCTGGTTTGCCTCAAACTTGATTGAATTAAACCTAATTTTAAACCCTAAAGCTACGTAAGCAGGATTTGAACCCTAAATCTACTCATCACAAATAATCTTGCTTGAAAACCCTAGTTGTGCACGCACTCACACATATTTAATTGATCATTAAGGGCACAACCCATTTGAGGGCCCACCACATTCCATAAAGCACTACAATCCCAGGCCTAGATAAAATCAAGTGGACGTTGGGCGTAAGGACTGATTCTCTCTTTGGGGTCTAGTCTAAAATTGTTTACGATTAACCTGTTTGTACTGATCAATCTGATGTCTAGTTAGGGAAGTAGCGTCAAACGACCGCGGCTGGGGGATACACTAGGAACCGGAGGCGCAAGCCAAAGGAAGAACTTTCTCCCCAGTCCCTCTTTCTAACTGGTTGGATTGAGCAGACACAAGTAGAGTAAATCATCTATAATCTTAAGGCAGGTTCTGAGAGTCTGTAGATCCTTAGGCTACCCCACTTAAGGAAAGGCTTGTCTTGTTGTGCTGCAGGATTCTTATCCCCAGTCCTTCTGACCTTTTCCTAGTTTATGCTAGGAAGGAGGTCATTGAATCCCTGATTGGAAGGACCACTAGAGTATTCTAGGAGGCGTATATTGGATTTTGTCCAAATTGATCCCATGGCCGATTAACAGCCTCCTCTGCCTCATGATCCATAGGAGAGATATTTCAAAGGCAGCTGGAACAAATGTAGAGAATGCAGGGCGCTCAGCCCTTGAAGGATTTTTATGATATTTCAAATTATGGGGAACGTCCCGGCATCCAAATTCTTGCCGAAGATGTAGAAATCAAGCCCCAGGTGTTAAACCTGATCAAACATTTCCATGGGCTTGGCTCTGAAGACCTGTTTCAGCACTTAGAGGACTTGACCACTTTGGTCCAGACCACCAAGGCACGAAACGTGAATGAGGAGCAAATGATCATGAGGCTCTTCCCCTACTCTCTTAGGGATAAAGCCGCTCATTGCTACAGGACTATAGGAAGGCCAATTGCAAGTTGGAATGATTTGAAATTGGCCTTCCTGAAGAAATTCTTCCCTATCGGACATACCAATGCTTTGAGATAGGCAATTACTACCTTTACCCAGCGTCCAGGGGAGCAGTTTCATGTTGCCTGGGAGCAATTCCAAGACTTATTGCAGAGGTGTCTACACCACGAGGTGCCGAAATGGCAACTCGTGCAGATCTTTTACCACAGGTTGACTAAGCAACTTAGTAATCACGTGGACGCTTCTTGTGGAGGCAATTTCCTCAATAAAGACGTAGATAGCACGTACGATTTGTTTGAGGAGATGAGCAAGAATTCGATCAATCATGCCTCCATGGATACTTTTAACCGGTCCCAGCAGCCCAGATCGAATGTTAATGAAGTCCACAACTCTCATTCATTTGATATGGAATTGATTTGTAATAAACTTGATAAGGTGGACTTGGTTGCAAAGAGAATGGAGAAGTGGATGGCTAGAAACTTAATGAACAACTCTCAATCCACTCAATCTCAGAATTTAGGATTCCATTCATCGCGAGTTCCTTTTGGATGGGAGTTCGTGAATCAACTTGATACTGCTCAACCTATGAATCAGCATTATTCGGAACCCCATAGGTTCCAAGCTGGGGCCTTTGATCCCAGTTTCTCTAATCCCTCCCTTTCTTTCTCTCCATCCTTGTCCTATCAGGATGTCTATGATGTACAGGAGAATGTTAGGTTAAACCCTTACTCCAATGCTTATAATTCAGGTTGGAGGAACCACCTTAACTTCTCCTGGAAAAACCCGGGGCAGCAGACCCAATTCTGACCCAGCAACTATGCTCCGCAATGACCAATGGTCAGGGTCATGTTTACACTCAGTTGCCCCTGAATCAGGTCAATCAGCTAACTTAGAATGCCCGTCAACTCATAGGGTAGGCTGATTTGAACCGACAAATGGTAGAGATGCAAGGATCTATGCTCCAGCTCATGCAGTAAATGAAAACCTCGCCGGACAACTTGCAAAATGGGTTCATTGCTAATTCTCATCAACCTGGATCTCTACCATCTCAACCCATACCCAACCCACGTAATATCCAGAATCTGGGCAATCAAGCCCATGGGTACGGTAATCAGAGGGACCCACACGCACATGCTCAGGTGGTTGAGCAGGGTCCTTCCTCTTCTTCTTCTTCCTCAAATCAAAAGTTCTTGGCTAATGAAGCCCCTCCAATCTTTCCTAACCCTCCCCAACCCGTATGCCTCTGCTAATTCTGTTACCTTAAGTAGTGGTAAACAAACTCAGGATCCACAACTACACTATTCTGATTTACTGAATCCTCAAGAGCCTAAGGAGAGAAAGGAAAACTCTGGAGAAGAAATAAGGCTTAGGAACCTAATTCCAAAGATCCAACTCATGTTCCTTTTCTTGAGGCCTTGATTAGATCAAGGAAGAAGTCTATTGATAGTAATGAGGAGCTTCTGAATATTTTCAAGAATGTCGGGATGAATATCCTGCTCCTCGATTTGCTATCAAACATATACCAGCTTATGCGAAATTTTTAAAGGATTTATGTACACAGGAGCATAAGTCGAGAGAATCTGTTCCGAGGAAGGTGGTACTTTCCGAGCAGGCTAGTTCTGTTATCCTGTACCACCTCCCTTAGAAAAAGAGATCCAGGTGCTCCTTTGATTTCTTGTGTCATTGGAGATTACACCTTTAATAGAGCACTGCTGGATCTTGGTGCATCCATTAACCTAATTTTGACTTCTCTTTACGAGAAGTTCAGATTAGGTCAACTTCTGTCGACTTCAGTAACGCTACAGTTAGCGGACCATTCGGTTACAAATCCGCGAGGTGTTATTGAAGATGTTATTGTTAGGGTTAAGGATTTCTATTTTCCTGTAGAATTCCTTGTCCTTGACATGGATGTACCTGAAAATCTGAGGAACACGCCCATCATTCTGGGGCGTTCGTTCTTGGCTACCGCCAAGGCCAACATTAACCGTGAGAGCAGTAGCATGGAAATCGCCTTTGGGGATCAAAGAATAAAATTGGATATTTTTAAGGCGATTAACAAATTCGAGGATTGTGGACTTATTGAGGAACTTGAGGACGATAATGTGAATATTGAAACTTGTATGATGGTTTCTGCATTTGAAAGTTCCTCCTTTAATGATGATTTGGACCCGCAACCCTCTATGGCAGACCCGCCATCTTCTAAAGAGGTTATTGATTTTGTTCACTCTCAACCTCTTCCTCTTGATGAGCCTTTATCAGCATCTTCCTTACCTTCAATCATCAACCCGCCCCAGCTTGAACTGAAACCATTGCCTGATAATTTGAAATATCAGTTTTTAGGATCACATAAGATGCTCCCTACGATTATCAGTGCTAAATTAAAAAAGAAGTAGGAGATTAAACTAATTAAGGTCCTAAAGGAACACAAGGAGGTAATTGGTTGGACCATTCATGACCTTAGGGGGATCGAGCCATCTTATTGCAATCACAGAATATTTTTGGAAGATGGATCCCGCCCTTCCTGCTAGATGCAGAGGAGATTAAACCCGAATATGAGAGAAGTGGTCAAGAAGGAGATTATCAAGTGGCTCGATGCAGGAATCATTTATCCGATCTCTGATAATCCTTGGGTAAGTCCCGTGCAAATTGTTCCCAAGAAAGCCGGGATTACCGTTGTGACTAACGAGAAAGGAGAATCTGTTACAACTCGTTCAGCTTCATCTTGGAGAGTTTGTATTGATTACAGGAAGTTGAACACAGCCACGAAAAAGGATTATTCCCCTTTGCCTTTTATTGATCAAATCCTTGGAAGACTAGCCAGGCAGAAGTACTTGTATTTCCTTGATGGCTACTCGAGATACAATCAAGTCCCTATCCATCCCGAGGATTAGGAAAAAACGACTTTCACTTGTCCCTACGGAACCTTTGCTGTCTGTAGGATGTCATTCGGCTTATGCAATGCACTTGCGACTTTTTAAATGTGTATGCTGGCCATATTCTCTGACATGGTAGGAGAGTTTATGGAAGTCTTCATGGATGATTTCTCTGTTTTTGGAGAATCGTTTGACTCTTGTTTAGCTAATCTTGAAATGATTTTTAAACGATGCATCGAAACAAGACTGGTCCTTAGTTGGGAAAAGAGTCATTTCATGACATAAGAAGGCATCGTCTTAGGTCATGTAATCTCTGAATGGGGAATCGAAGTGAACAAAGCTAAGGTTGATGCTATCGCTAAACTTCCTCCTCCCACATCTGTCCAACAAATTCGATCATTTCTTGGTCATGTAGGATTCTATAGGAGATTCATCAAGGACTTTTCGAAGGTTGCTCGTCCTTTGATCAATCTTCTTGCCAAAGAAACGTCGCTTGATTTCGACGAATCATGTTGTAAGGCATTTGATTTTCTTAAAATGACAGTCACTTGTGCTCTAGTGTTGCAACCACCGATTTGGACAACCCCATTTAAGATTATGACCGACGTTTCTGATTACGTGATTGGGGCTGTTTTGGGTTAGAAGATTGATAGGAAGCCCTCTGTCATCTACTACGCTAGTAAAACTCTGGACGGGGCCTAGAGGAATTACACTGTTACTGAGAAGGAATTACTAGCTGTAGTGTTTGCTTTGGAGAAATTTAGGGCTTATCTCTTAGGGTCTCACGTCATCATATATACCGATCACTCGGCCTTGAGACATCTCTTGGCCAAAGAGGATGCCAAACCTTGGCTTATTCGATGGATTCTTCTGCTTCAAGAATTTGATCTTGAAATCAAAGATAAATCTGGGGTACAGAATGTGGTGGTGGATCATCTTTCGAGACTTCTGAGTGATTCTTCTCGTCCAGACATTCGATTGCTGATACTTTTCCAGACAAGACCGTCCTTACAGTTTCAGGTGTCCAAACCTCGTGGTTTGCTGACATCGTTAATTATTTGGCTATTGGTCAGATCCCCCAGGATTGGACCAAGCAACAACGGGATAAACTCAAATTTAAGGCCAAATATTACTTCTGGGAGGACCCTGAACTGTACCGCATCGGCTCTAATCAGGTTATTCGCTGATGCGTTCCGGAGAAAGAATTCAAGAGTATACTCGAGTTCTGCCATGTATTTGCATGTAGTGGACACTTCTCCGGCAAAAAGACGGCTGTAAATATTTTACAATCTAGATTCTATTGGCCATCTTTATTCAAGGATGCCCAGGACTTCTCAAGGTCGTGTTCCCGATGCCAGGCACTTGGGAGCATAACCAAGAGAGACATGATGCCCCTAAACCCAATTCTTCCCATCGAAATCTTCGATGTTTGGGGTATGAATTTCATGGGACCCTTCGCCCTTCATTTGGACATCAGTACATTCTCGTTGCTATTGATTATGTGTCCAAGTGGATCGAGGCTGTTCCTACCCGAACCAATGACCACAAGGTGTCATCGATTTTGTCAAGAATAATATCTTCAGGCGGTTCGGGATTCCGAGGGCCATCATCAGCAATGGTGGCACTCATTTCACTAATGCCCAGTTCCGTAATTTACTGGCAAAATATGGGGTTAATCATAGAATCTCCACACCTTACCATCCCCAGACGAATGAACAGGCTAAGATCTCCAATTAGGAGATCAAGAATATTCTGCAGAAAATGGTTAGGCCTGATCGCAAAGACTGGACTCAAAAGCTTGCGAACGCTCTTTGGGCCTACCGTACGGTGTATAAACACCCATCGGCATGTCTTCGTTTTGTCTGATGTATGGAAGGGCATGCCATTTACCCGTAGAAATTTAACATAAGGCATTCTGGGCAATCAAGCAGTGCAATTTGGATCTGAGTTTAGCCAGGAAGACCAGGAAACTCCAACTATTTGAGTTGGAGGAGCTTAGAAGCGACGCATATGAGAATGCCAAGATTTATAAGGCTTGGACCAAAGCTCTTCATGACCAATTGATTTCCCGCAAGAGCTTTGAGTTGAACCAGAAAGTCTGGTTCTTTGATTCTCGACTTAAGCTCTTTCCTGGCAAACTTAGGTCGAAATGGAACGACCCATTCATTATCGATCAGATATTTCCAAACGAGGTTGTTTAGATCTCTGGCCCGAAGACGGGTAATTCATTCAAAGTCAATGGTCAACGTTTGAAGCCTGTTATTAATCGTACTATTCCAGAACCCGTCTCAAACATGGTTACTCTAGCCATGTTGTGACTTCTCTGGCTGGACTACGCCTAGTTGACGGCATTAAACTCAGCAGTTGTACAGTCTGACTCAGAGCTAACTCGAGCTTCATATTCAGGTGATATCTTCTGCATTCTACCCTTCCTTTAATGTCTTTTATTCCCAATGCGGACATTCAATCAGCTAGGCATCGAGGGGTGGATTCATTTCTGAATCATTTTGTCAGCTCTGTAGAATTCTTGTAAATTCTACTTATTTTCTTATTTATACATAAAAAAATTGAATTAGGAAGGAATACTTGGACATTAGGACCTTTCAATCTTAGGAAATATTACAGTAGGATCTGAACACTAAGACCCTTCAGATCTTTGGGTTTAAACAGCCCGGGTATCCACTAAAATGTGGATTTGATTATCGAGTCATCGCCATCTTGAATTCTATTTTAATTTGATTAAATAAGTTTGGGTGATAAGTACACGACTTATCAACCCGCCCTCTGATTTGAGGGAACTTTAAGTCTAAGCATCTACACACTATTTGTCACTGACTCGTTGGTTGGCGGTTTTAATGGAAATTGGGTAGCTAATTAACTTTCTAAGGTGATATGGCTGGCAAGTTATCGTGGGTAACAGCTCATAGGTAGGTTGTCCAGAGCCCAGTCACTGGACCACTCTCTCCTTGCTGCCTTTAGGTAAATCTTAGACTAGGGAAGACACCTACTTAAAAAGAAAAAGAAAGTTAAAAAAGAAAAGAAAAAGAAAAAGAAAAAGGAGAAAAGAAAGAAAAAGAAAACAAAAGAAATAAGCCACACTTCACCGCACGAGTATGGCTGGCATGTTGTCGGTGGTAACAGCTCATCGACTGATTGTCTAGAACTCAGCTAAAGAAATGCACTAAATATTCCAAAACACTTAGGAAGAAGCGGAGAAGTAGAATAAGCTGGGGAGATATATACTGGATTCACCCTTGTGTTGACCCCATAAAAAATAGAAGTATGGAGAAAGCTACTGATTGTATAGATACACCTTTAGGCAAAACTCTTTTTAAGGTCACCTATGGGTGTAGAAACCCGAAGTCCATTCTGATTGCTGATAAATGAGTCTATCACATTCACAAAAAGATGCTTACAACTTAGGGTTCTTATCAAATCTTAGGCGGGTTGAGTGGCCGTAGAAAGTCACTCTATAACCATAAACTCAAAAATCCAAAAAAATTAGAAAAGAAGAAAAAGAGTGATGAGAACCTCATTATGAGCACTAACTAGCTCATTTTGACCTGATAAAGTGAACAAAAGCTCCTACATAACCTAAAGGAAGGCCTAATTCAAGGGAATACTATTCTAGGAAGAAAACATGAAATAAAGGGTAAAACTGTCAGGGGCTAAACATAGGTCATTTGGACTTAATAAGAGGAAAAGTGGGTTGGTTCAGTCAGAAAAGGGTTATTGTGAGATTTAAGAATTAAATGACATTCTGTAACCCTAAAACAAACTCACTTAATTTCACAAGGTTCTGGTCAGGATAAAAATCAACTAAACCTTCTAAAATTTATTAAAAAATATCCCCTAGGATTTATAATATTCAATTTGGCCTTTGGAACCTATTTTGACCTAGATAGGGGTCCTAGCTCAATATTTGACCTAATTTGGGTTTATATGCAAAATGTCCTGTCAAACGTAGTCAAACCTAAAATCCAACTTCACCATTGGATTCCTTAGGTCCAAATTAGGTTTTTACCAAAATTTGGGCCTAAGGGAAGGTCACCTTGACCTACTTTGCAAAATAATCCACTAAATTACATTTTGACCTCTAGCTTTTGAAAATTCTTGCATAGACCCCCCTATCTTCCTTGCCACTCTTTGAATTCAGGTTCCTCTGCCATTACAGTGGAGGAATCCTACTTCGGCGAGGATTTGAGGAGGATTTC
Source organism: Thalassia testudinum (assembly GCA_037157565.1). Taxonomy (NCBI): domain Eukaryota; kingdom Viridiplantae; phylum Streptophyta; class Magnoliopsida; order Alismatales; family Hydrocharitaceae; genus Thalassia; species Thalassia testudinum. Next base: position 196,585,367 of record JAZHRO010000073.1, on the reverse strand, counting down.
TCCCCGAATCCTCAGAGATCTCCTCCCAGATTTGGAAGGGAGATTCTCTGAGGAATTCCCTACCGTCTGAATAGGATCTTGAGATCGGATTTACACCAAATCTCTCGTGCGAACGCTCGAGAGAATTGGGTATCTTATGCACCTTCCATCTCCGGCGAGATCTTTGCGCTTGGAAGCTTGCCTTCCAAGCACAAAAGTCTCGGGTAGCAGCTATAAAAGGACCTCCGGTCCTTGCCGCATCTTCCAAGCTTGTTTTGACCGCAGATACCCCCCTTAATTTCTTCCTCCCTCATCTCCAGCCAACTGCCGGCAAGCTCTAGTGGTCCCACCTCTCTCTTCTCATCGCTCTGCCACCATACCAGTGGTAGAGTCATCTCCACCTTGCTCCTCCGCATCACGTCGTACCCACACGCGCCTCTTCGACCCCTTCCTCGTCACGGTCATCCTCACCTCAGGGCTTCCTTCTCCGACGACGGCACCTATGCGCTGCTTGTCCTTCGCCTTTCCCCCTTCGTCCAACTACCCTCAGTAAGTTCCCCTCTCTCTACTCTTCAATTTCCCCCACTTAATTTCAAAAAACCCCCCTCGACAGCCACCAATCACCTCTGTCTCCCTCACCTCCGGTCGACCACCGGTGAGGCGAATTCGTCCTTCACCCTTCCACACGCCTCGCCACTAACCTCAAAACCTTCGCCATCACTCATTGATCACCATCCACCCCTCCACTGACCGCCACACACGCCCTACACCCTCACTTGGCACACGCACTTCCACGGTCACAATCAAACCTAGGCACGCATGCCTAGGCCATTTGCACCACACCAACCCCCTCCTCACCTTCGCCGTGACACGGTGAAGCTTCCCAAGTCATTTGACAGGAACACGAGGCCGTGTTCATGCATTTCAGGTTTGAACCTCCGTCGCCATTAGCGAAGGCGTGAAGGAGCTTGCTGGCTCGCTCCAAGTCGACCCACTCCAGGCAGACGTGTCCTAGGTGCGCGGAATCCCTCCACAAGCCTTTTGCACATGGCAATCGGGGCCTTCATCGACTGCAGCTGCCCTAATTGCATGAGACTCCTTCTTGTAGGAGTGCGAAGAAGTAGGTGGGACTTTAGTCCCACCTCGAAAATGCTCGGCGCAGGTGCGTGCTTTAAATTATTTTTGTGCTTTTATCTGGTCACCTCAAGTAACATCGGGTGAGGTCCCTCGCCCACTCCACCTACCTCATTCGCGACCACACCTACGCGGACTTGGCTGACCCGTTTACCCTGCACTCCTCACGCACCACCCACGTCTGTGCGCCTGGACCTGGGTGCACGTAAGCCGACTTGATTACCCGGCTGGCTCTGAGAGAGCGAAGAGAGAAATAGAGAGAGAGTGACGCAGGGGAGGGTAGGGGTAGGTTTTGCTTCGCTCTATGCAGGGAGAGAAGGAAAAGGAAAAGAGGTAGCTGCGGAAGAAGTTGAAGGTAGGTGCGGCTAAGAAAGGAAGAAGAGAGACTTGAAGGCAGAAGACAAGGCTAAGAAGGAAGAAGCACTGTAGCTGCTGAAGAAGAAGAGAAGGCAGAAGCTAAAGAATCAAGGAAGAAGAAGGTGCTGCTGAAGAAGAAGAGCTGAAGGAAAGAGATCAAAGAAGAAACTAAAGCCAAGAGAAGACAAAGAAGAAAAGAAGGAAGTCGCAGAGAATCAAAGGCAGAGGAAAGCTAAGGAAACAAGAGAAGAAAAAGAAGAAGAAGGCAGAAGAAGAAGAGTAGCCGCAGAGAAAAGAAAGAAGACATCAGAGAGAGAAAGAAGAACTCAGAGAAGAGAAGAAAGAAGAGAGACATTCTATTTCTTTTTGCATTTCTCCTCCTCAGCATCTATACATATTGAATTTCATTCTATTGCTTCATATTATTGTTAACATCATATTTTGAGTTATTTGATATTGTGATCTTACTTTCTAAAGACCAATTTGCTCCCTGTGTTTGACCTCGGATACTTAGGTTTTCGAGTAATAAAATTCTCATTTGTTTTCAAGGCGATTTTATTTATACTACAACGCACATCTTTTTAAAATCGATTTCGCCTCGTTAACAAAGAGAAAAAGAGATCTTTCTTTGAATAAGTCGAGGGCTTGAGGCGGTTTGCATTTTGGCAGATACCCAGGTGCAGTTGTGTCTTTGAAAGTTTAGGTCCTAAGTAAAAATTTCTTAATGTTGAAAATGATTTGTTCTCGAGTAATCCAACCTAATTCTTTTATAAATAGCATGTAGTTTTAGCTAGGGACTAGCGAAAGATAGGAATGGGGGTGTGATGTGCATACATCTGATTAACCTAAAATGTCTATTAATGCATGTTCTTAGTGTCATATTACAATCATACATTGTAAATATTGCATAACATGCATAATCATGCATTTAAGTTAGTCTGTATAAAATGTAGGTTAATTATCACCTTTTATGGCCAGGGATAGGGCAACTTGTTAATCAGGGCCTCGGATCGATGATCCAACCATACGGATCTGATCAGGGCAACGATTGGAGTTCAACGACTTTAAGATCTCCCTGATCGGACATCCGTAGCACCAGATAGAGACTGAGGAATCCTAAAGATCAAGGATCAAGATGGTGTTAATCTGCACCTCATATGACAAATCCGAACGCATAGATGGGTTCGGATCGACGATCGTAGCCTAACGGAGCGAAAATCGGTCTAATCCGACACCCGTGGCACTGTCTACAACACTCATAAGATGGACGGCCAAGATGGCGCCACGTGGCACCATCTTAGCCGTCCAACAGGCCCCAAGAACCAGCCTCTGCTCTTCTTCCTCACCTGCTCAATGGATCTGGGCCGTTGGATCACCATCCAATGGCCACGGACACTTGCGCACTAAATCATCCGCTCGCCTCAAGAGGAAGTGTAGCACAGTAGTCAAGCGCCCCTTCGCGAGCAAAGGGCACGCATTCGAGCCGTGCTGAGCTTCAAATCGGAATGGGCATTGGTGCAGGTGCGATTGGGCCGTTAGATGGAGATCTTGCGGTGAGGGGAGGAGGCGTGGCGCGTTGAGAATCGTTGATCACGTACACGAGCGATGACGTGCGTTTGCATGCCTCATCGCACGTGGGCGCGCAGCAAAGGAGTTTTGATGGTGCAGGTGAGGATCGATCTCAACCATCCGATCAATCCAAACGTGCGCAAGTGTTTAAGAGCACGAAGGCGAAAAAGCGCGCGCGGCTCGCGCACATCGGCCACATTTAGGCCTTTAGTGACGGATAAAGGCCCTGAATTAATGTTTTTGAAATTAAAATGTCCAAAATGCCCCCACTCCTTGCAACTATAAAAGGAGACCCCTACCCTATGAATTTCTCATCCCTTCCTTCTCCTCTCTCTCTCTCCAAAGCTTAAGAGAAGCTTGTCTCACAATTGGGATGCTCCTCAAGAGCTAAAACCAAGTTTTCGCCCTCGTTCCGGAAATGGATCCCGTGACGACGACGACGTGCTGCCTCATTCCCGTTCTTCCAACTTCGTCCTCCTTCCCGCCTCGTCCTCCGTCTTCCAGGTGTCGCCTCCGTCTGGCTCGTCCTCCAAGCATTTGTCGAGGAGGACAACTTCTCTCTCCCTTCTTTTTCCGCTTTCTAGAGTAGATTTTTCCCGCTTTCTAGTTGTAACTATTTCCTGCTTTCTAGTGTAATCATTTCCCACTTTCTTAGTTGTAAAACATTATTCAAATATCAAGTGATTGTTCTCTCTCTCCCTTATTGTTTATATCGATTCCATTGTGATTATTTCACCTTTTAAACAAAAATACAAAAAAATATAATTGCAGATTTTGAGATCGATGTAGCCTCCCTATGTTCGACCCAAAACCTCTTTACGGATTTTCAGTATAAATTTTATCTGTTGAACGGATTTGAACTACAACGACGGGTTTTCAAATCCAACTCTGAATGCATAGTTTTCCGCATTCAACAAAGGTCCAATCCAGGAATGAAATTACTCCATCCTTATATCTGGTGTAATCTGAACCCTACAATCCAATCCAAGATTTATCCATTGTAACATAAAATTTAATGTAAACAAATCACTTATTAAGAAGGGAAAGGACCGAATGATATGTATCTTGATTAAGATTTTCACTTTATAGCCCATCCTCAAAGATTTGATCACAACTTAGGTTTGCTCGTTACATGTAACCTTAGTGCAGTGAAATTTCAACAACATCTCCCCGCACTTCTCCAGTATACCCTCCAATACTAACCTTAGCTAGATTTCCTTTAACACCCAATTAAGGGCACCATAGGAAACTAAATAAGATTAGTTGGTATATCAGAGAAGAGTAGAAAGAAGCAACCGAAATTTTACCGCATAAAGTTACATATAATGAGCAAACCTAAGTTGTGATCAAATCTTTAAGGATATTCTTTAGTTCGGTACTTCACTGACCTAAAGTCGATCGAGTCTTATGGCATGCTACAAAGACAACACATCATGTATGTAAGTGAGGTATACATACACTTCCTGCATTATCCGTATAACATGATCATAAGTCTCGACGGGTGAGTAATTTGGACACATTTTGACTTGGAGGACTTTTACCTTAGGGGTTAGAATACTTAATGTTCGGCATCGCGTGCATAAATCTTCTTTAGCAAGTATGTGTATCTCAACAATAACTAATTTAAATATTAAAGAATTTACCAAAAAATTAAAAAATCATTCAATTAAGTTAGAAAGATTGAATGTATATATATATACCTGAAACTACTGAAGCCTCCAAGTGTACCTGACACTGATAATCTGCAATTTCAAAAGTAAAATTAATTAAATAACAAATTCTAATTATAATCCTAAACCCTAACCCAAACTAAACATGCAAACCAAGCGCGAGAGCAAGCAAAAACCCTAACCCTGACCCGAACTCTTAACAAATCATAAAACCTTAACCCTGACCCAAACTAAGGAGGAGGGGGTCGGTAGTAGTAGTAGTAGTAGTACGAGGAGGAGGAGGGCGGTAGGAGGAGGAGGAGGGGGTTAGCAAGACGGAGAGGAGGTGGAGAGGGGTGGTCAGGAGGAGGACAGGAGGAACCCCTATTTGGTTAGAACAAGGGCTTTATAAAGTTGAGACATGAAATCAAAGCCTCCAAAATTCAATCTAAGCTGATGGAAAGAATAGGTATAACATTACGATGGCACCTTCTCGGTGTAAAGCATTCCTTATGCAAATCCAATTTGCTAAAAAACAAAGGGCATCAAAAAGAAAGGAATCAAGTAGTTTGAAATATCAAATTAGAGCAAAAAGATTGACTTTTCATTTTGCTTGAGCAATAGAAAGGATCTAATCCTCATCCCATACGACCTTGGTAGGCCATAACCCTCAAATATGCTAATAAGACACAAGAATCAAGACATTTCAAACTATCACCTGAGTGTTAAAAATCATTGATTCTTGGCTTGCACCAAGTTGGACCTAAACCTAATAAGTCATGACACACTTCCTCTATAGACTAAAATCTAGTGACAGGTTATTAGATCAAAGCCAAAATCAACTAGATATGTCTGTTCAAGTCATCCTCTAGTGCTTGGTTCTACTATAACCTCCGGCACATTCCTGTCGAGGAATTTCCACCTCTAAAGTAGAGCTTAAGCACTTCAAATGACAACTCCATACAGTTTCAGGATTGGAAGGAGCAAATTTGATTTGAAGCGGTTATCCTTAGTCAATTAGAACTTATGCTTGAAGCATTACACTATGACTAACTCTTCATTGTTTTTAGGACAAGAAGGTTTACCTTCAGTAAGATATAAGCAAATTAACCTCATTGGCATGTATTCAGCTATGATACCTTGACTACATACATTAAATCTATGATGCTCTAGATTTGTAAGGAGTTAGGAGGAGGAGGGGAGGAACTAAGGAAGGGGAGGAGGAAGGGGGGGCCTGCTAAGGAAGTGGAGCAGGAGGGGGGGAGCTGAGGATGAGGGGAGGAACTAAGGAGGGGAGGAGGAGGGGGGGGGCTGCTAAGGAAGTGGAGCGGGAGGGGGGAGCTAAGGAGGAGGGGATGGTCAGGAGGAGGATGGTGATGCTGGTGAGCCGAGGAGGAGGAGGATGAGGCCGCTGGCTGAGGAGGAAGGTGAGGAGCTGCGGAGGAGGAGGAACCAGGGAGGAAGGGGGCGTAGGCGGAGGAGGAGGATGGGTCAAAATTGAAATAGAAGAGGAGGAGGAGGGAGTCGTCGGGCCAAGGGGAAGGAGGACGACGGTGCTAGCGGAGGAGGAGGGCGAGGGTGCTGGTAAGGGCACTGGCAGAGGAGGAGGGCGAGGGTGCTGGTAAGGGCACTGGCAGAGGAGGAGGGCGAGGAGCAGCAGAAGATGAGGTGGAGCAGGGCGAGCTGCCGCGAAGGAGGAGGGGAGTGGCGCACGGAGGAGGAGGAGGAGGAGAAGGAGGAGGGGACAACGACGACAAGGATGGGGATTCACCTGAGGAGTAGGGGGCGACATGAGGAGGAGGACCACGTGGAGGTGCTCATTGCGAGGGGGTGGCACGAGGACTTGCGCGAGGGGTCAATGGGTGAGGGTTTGGAGGACGAAGATGAACAGTGGGCCGTAGCACGATTATAGATTTAGGAACCTATATCGTCGGTTATATTAACAACTGACGACAAAAGATGAATTGAACAGTGCCCAAAATTTGGAAAAGGTGCCTAAATCCTAATTTTTTTTCGTCGCTTTTTCATATAACTGACGGCAAAGTGTCAATTATAAGACATCTAGAAAAAGTGTTAGACGTCTAATACTAAGATTCTTTCCTTCCTGTTTTCACAAGATCGAAATAGGGTTCTAGATAAGTTGCCTAGACGATAGGTCAGACGTCTGACAATATGTCGGACGTCTAGATAAAGAAATCACTGTGGAAATGGATTTAGGACAAACGAATACATTCCTTTATCGTCGCTTATTACATCAACTGATGAAAAAAATATATTTGCTGTCGGTTACTAAAGCGACGTCAAATATTAATGACAGTCGCGCGCCCGATCGCTTTTTTTCAATCGGTGATCGGTAGATACAGGCATTTGTTGTCGCTTATTTTAATAAGCGACGGTAAAAATAATATTGTTGTCGGTTTCTAAAGTGACGATGACTATTAATTATAGTCGAGTGCCCGATTGCTTTTCTTCAACCAGCGGTTGGATGATTACAGGACTTCTCCGTTGCGTATTTTAATAAGCGACGGTAAAAATATTGGAAGGAACCGACGGCATATCACATATTTCTAGTAGTGCATATCCATAATTACATCTCCGTTCAATTGTTATTAATCTTCGTGACGTAGACATTCCTGTGAGCTAAGAAGTTAAGATAACTAATTTAAAAATAAAGAATGAAACATAATTGCAGAGAGGTATTTTCATTAACAGATCATGACAACGAGTCCTCAAGAAGATGTTGGTCATGAAGAAAAATAATACCTTCGAAATGCTTAAAAAGTTTGATACAGAACAACATTATGCAATACGAGGATGCACTATCTAATTGCAGTTAATGCACTTTATGGAAGATATGAAATCATCGATCATGTGTCTGTCTTCGCTCTTAATTCTCGTAACTCAGACTTTAGACGTTCCACCTAAGTGTATGCACTCTGCAATTCCGGATGCTACATTAAACTAGTTCTTGCCTCTAGCTTCGCATACAAGCGAGCCAAGAAGTTACGCTTGGCCTTCAGTGTATGAAAGTTGGGAAAGTTCGCTCGTGCAGGCTGTCTGTAGTTGCAACCCTCGATTGAAATAAATAACAATCCATAAACTCAATTCAACCCGTATTATAGGAATGAAGGGATTATTCGATTTACTTACTCCATACCCTCGAGAACACATATAAAACAAACGATCGAGGGGATCTTGACTTCTAACGTTTTCCAATTTGAAAACTAGCTTGCATGATTCATAACATAGGAACTAATGTCTGTGATGCTAGTCTCCTCCAGCCTAGTAAGGAGTAGTCTCCATACCTGAAATTGTGTCGTAACACATCTAATATTAGAAGTTAGCAAATTGCACACAAGTTCAAAAATGTATCTAACTTTACATCATGAAGTGTAAATAGAGTCTAGGTCATTTGATGATAATATCATCTTCAGCCATATCTAGCTTTATTTAGTCATAATCCATTAATAAATTCTCTTGCATAATCGTCAAAGAGTTATAATTCATTACATATCCATTCTAAGAGATAAAAATGAAAATAGGGGTAAAATTACAGTTTTAACAGAATATCCTAAACACAGAACAATCAATGGATTTCTTAAGAGTTAATTAAAGGTCAAATGGTCATAAATGTCTAATAAGTGGGTTCATGCAGACAAAAATGGGTTTTCACGCATTTTGAGAATTAATGGACATCTGAAACCATAAAAATAGACTCGCTTAATTAACTAAGGTTCTGATCAGGATAAAATTCATCTAAATATTATAAAAATCATAGAAAAATATTTCCTAAGGTTTAGTACCTTTGATTTAACCATTGTAACCAATTTTGACCAAAAATAGTCTCAGTTGGACAGTTACCATAATTTAGGTTTCTAAACAAATTACCCAATTAAACTTGGTCAAAACATAAATCCGACTTCACCATAAGATTCCTTGGATCTAAATTAGGTTTGTACTAAAATTTGGGCCCAATCAGAGATCACATTGACTTAGTTTGCATTTCAGTCCAAACAAACTCTTTTTATCACACAATGGCCCTAACTTTTGAAATCCTTGCAAATACCTCTCTAACTTCGTTGTCTTCTTCACATGCAAGTCCCTGTCGCCATGGCTATGTGAACCCACCAAGTGCCGACCTTCAATCAGGCTTTTCTCCCTAATTTCACGAAGAAACTCTTCCAAAATTGGAAGGGGATCCCATCATGAAATACATTGACAACATCATATATCATGAAGTACGTAGTGAAAACATCAAAATAGGTACTTAATGTGTGAAACAATGACCGATGCATGAACTTCATGATCATGCATTTTTCCTTTGTCATTCCTCCCACATTGAATCTGCAATTTACTCACTAATTTGATTGCCCCTTCGAATATCTGCTTGACTTAAAGAAATTGATGGCTCAGGGATAGTGTCACCAGGGTTATCTATCCTAGGAGGTGGTCGTATCTCTCCAGTCGGATCTTCGGCTTGTGATGCTTGGAAGCTCATATTGTAAAATTCATCCCGCCCCCATCTCTCAGTAAGAAGTCGTGAACCACGCAGCAAGCAACAACTACATCTTGATGGATTTCAATAGAGTAGAAGGAGGGGTGGTTCAAGCAAAGGAACCTCTTTCTTAAGAGACCAAAACATCTTTCAACGCAGTTTCGAATCTTCACGTGACGATGATTGAATAGCTCCTTCTTATTACGATATTTGTTGCCTGTTGTTCTAGCGTTGTACTTAGTGATATGATAACTTACATTTATGTATGGGGCGAGGTATTGATGGGTATTAGCATACCCACAATCCACACGATAAACTCAATCTCATGGCAATGGAATATTGTCACCTTGCACTGCCCAACGAAGTACCGTCATATCAGCGGTGGATCCTTCTTATCTACTAGCAACATACTGAATGGAGAGATCCTTTGATGCAACACACATTACGTTTAGTGAACACCAATCGTATCTATTTTGATACCTCTTGGCATCCGTTGGGTTCACGCAAAATTCAATGTGAGTGCCATCTATAGCCTCAATCACATCCTGCAAAGATTGGGTCCTAGAATTGAATTTTATTTATAAGAAAGAAATGTACGGTTATTGATGTAAAGAACCTAACCTTGAAATATGGATAAAGGTCCTTGTTTCTTCTTATCTTGTTTGGAATTGGTGCAGATTCGTCGAGCATGCCAATATACTCAAACTGAAGCTTTTTTATTGCTCTGGCAACTTCCTTGTAGTAGTTACTTATAATGCGCGATGATCCCTCAAACCGGCCTTGCATGCTTCGATTTGTAGCACCTTGTCCAGCACCATCTAAGAAGATTGCAAGGGCCTTATTTGGATGCATCTCCTTTGTGGGTTTCAAGTATTCCCTCTCAAGCAGCATATCCTGTAAATTGACTAATTAGGAGCTATCCATTCGAAACATATCTAGTGAACGATCATAATGTCCTTTCAAAACTCTATTAACCCAAACCAATTCCTTTAAATCGCCGGTGTGCTTTCGTGCGCGTGGGACACGAGTGGAACATTGAATTTGATCTGCAATGTACTGCATAGTTTCCTCGAACATGACTTCTACGATCGAATCTCCCAACTCGTCACTATCAATAGAACATCTAGCAAGTTCCATGTACTGGAAAGTTAAGGAAATAAGAAATGATAGAGGAAGTCCTTCATTAGAGAAACGTTCAATACAACCATTTCAATGATTCCAAGTCAACATAACTATGAAGAGAAGATAGTACATCATTAAAGGTTGCGAACAAAAGAGACTACATTGAGAATGAGAAAAGAACATGCTAACTAGACACCAAAAATTTCAAAGTCCCTTGTAACTTTGAGCTAAACGAAACCATGAGCTAAATATAACAACCAATAGCGATGAATATCATATATCACCGTTCATCACCATCTTCACTAACTCAGCCATATCCTTCGCATTACCTCAGAGGAACACCCTCATTACATCTCTAAATGCTAGATCCAAAAGGCAAGCAACCAATTTTGATTTTAGAGTAGCAGGCAAGTCAGGTAGCATCCTTGTCAACCCTAACACATAGTTATCTGTCTCTTCCCTTACAAAGTCCTGAAGGCGCTTACTCTTGCTAAATGCGAGGAACTCCTCCAGCATTGTCGAAACCTTATTGACACCTTCCGAAGAGGAGCCCCGCTACGGCGACTCTTCCTACTACTCCCTGATGTGTGCACTGATTATCTAAGTGTGACCCTCGATGGTGGTGTACTACCTTAACATTTACATCGACATCCTCATCTTGAGGAATCAAAATTCTGTACGTGCTTGTTATGGAGTAGTATAGTTCCTTGAGATGGGCGCTTGCGAGGACATTGTCGTGTTCTCGTTGATGGAGAAATCCATTCGCGAGAGGTTCACATGACCTTGACCTTTGCATTCATTGAATTCGCCAACGTCACCATGCCTAAGACTGGATGTTGCATGGACTCCCCTTGCAGACTCTTTAGCAGATGTTACTTCCAACTCTTTATAGTCTGGAAACGTCTTCCCTTGTAATTTCTTCATATGCTCTGGAAGCTACATGAATTTCCGATGTGTTACACACAATGCAAAGTTTTCGCTATAAAGTACGATTGTGATGGAAAGTTTACTAACCTCATCCCAAGCACTATCATCATATGGGATGGCACATTACCTACGATCATCTCAACCCCAACCGCTTCTGTTGGACAAGGCAACAAGGGTGTTCAACTCCTTCAAATTCTTGAACTGGTTCTGCAATTGATCCTTCACATATGATAACTTGCTCTCCGAGTTGAACTCGTTAACGATCTCAACCCACTCGGTTCTAGTGAATGAACTATTTACGAAATCGTTATTGTAGTGGTCATTCAAAAGCCTTATGAGTAGCCTATCCTGATCAGATGTCCAATTGGCAATTTGTGGGTCTCCACCTTTGCAAGAATGCTGGAACCCTTACCATGACTGGAACCATCTCCATTCATCCTACACGTGGAAAAATAAGTACGTAACAGAACAGAGTGAGGAAATTAAGATGGCGAATTCCTAGAGTGAGAGATGTGGTAAGACCCCAACAAATGTTAAGTCTACCTTACTCTTGGTAAGTTTTTCCCCACATCATGGTTGTCACCATCTTGCATCTCCGATGAAATGATCATTAGCGTAATTGTAACAATCAATTTCACAGCGAGATTATGGTAATCCTGAAAAGCCCTCTCCCTTTCAGGATAAATACAATGGCTGACACGACTACTTGCATCACCCATTTCCCTCGACAAATAATCAACTCGTAAATCTGGAATGACTCCACCTATACATAGTTTACGGTCATTAAAGACAACACATTAATGTGTAAGTGGTAGACCACATACTTGACAATTGGAGTTATTGTAATCCAAATGATATTTACTGCATCCTAAGGTATTGTAACCCAAATGGTATTGTAATTCAAATTATTGTAACCCTAATGATTTTATAATCTCAAGGTAAAACATTACAAATACAGTGCGTATATTACAATGCATCAAAATGGTATTCCTTCTTACTTTTGTATATAGTAGTTTTTATTCATCATCATGGCCATAATTATGTTTACTTCTAAAAGATCATAAATGATATAAAAGGTAAATATTCCTATATATCATTCAATTAATATAGAACTGATGTAGACATATCTATATCACATAAACTGTCTATTTATGCATGTTCTTAGGCAAATAATTGCATTCAACAATATAAATATTGCATAGCATGCATAATTCTACATTTAGATTACTTGGTACAAATTTTAGGTTAATTTATCCTTTTTGTAGTTAAGGGACATGGCAATATCATTTCGAGGCCTCAGATTGAAGATTCAATTGTATAGATTTGATCAGGGTGACAATCGGAGTCCAACACCTTCGAGATCACCTCAATCGGACCACCGTAGCATTAGATGCAATTCGAGAATGATCAAAGGCCAAAATGGCCAAGGTGGTGTAAATCCATACCTAAGATGACAAATTCAACCGCACGGATGGGTTCGGATCGACGATTGCAGCCCAACGATGCGAAAATCGACCCAATCCGACATTTGTGGCATCATCTATACGATAGAGAAGATGGATGGTCAGGATGGCGCCATGTGACACCATTCCAGCTTCCCAAAACGGCCCAAGCCTCTTGCAGCACCTCTTCACACGATGATCAACGCATCTCAGCCATTGGATCATCGACCCAACGACTGAGATTCACTCTCAGGCCGCGCTTCAATCCATCGAAAGAAAGTGTGCAAGCGCTCTTGACTGTTGGATCGCCATCCAACGACTGCGAGCGCTGGACCCTTAAAGCGTAAGAGAGACCAAAGAGGCCGCGTAGCGCAGCGGTCACGACCCCAAACGAAGAGTTGAAGGCACGAGTTCCAGCCTTCACTCGCCTTAAATTGAAGCGGCGAGTGGGGTGCGCTCAATTCAACTGCGAGATTCGCGATGAACGGCAGCTAAGGCGGCGACGTGGTGCTACAAGGAGCGCTGGATGCACACTCTCGCAATGACGTGATATCTGATGTGCAATCGCATGCGGGCGCTGCGTGCGTGATAAGACGAAGAGACATGCGGCTTTTAAGCTATCCGATCTCTTAATCGAACGACTGGCAGTGCTTGAGCGCGATGGAGCATGCAACGCTTCAAGATCAGGCGACGTCGATGTGTCACACTCTGAGTGCTTGAATCAGCAATGCACAGTGGAGATGGAGTGCGTGCCTTTAGCGACGTAGGGCTTTAGTGACGTACACATCCATCATTAAAGGCCTTGCATTCATTATTAAACATGTAAAAGGACCTCTTTGCCCTCAAAACTCATCTATATAAAGCCCCTACGCCCTCCACTTCTTCTTCATCCGTTCTCTTCTTCTCTCACCCCTTCCAAAGCTCTACGAGCTGGTCCTATACCCGGGATGCTCCATTAGAGCTAGAGTAAAATAATTTTCCATCTTCTCACCCCCTTCATGGAGCATCCTACGATTGTCCTCTCATCGTTCGGGAAGCGGATCCTGCCACGACGTCGCCCTACTTCGTTCTCCATCCCCCAGCTCTGTTCTCCTTCGTCCAGCATCTCATCTCCATCGTCTAGGCACTCCAGCAATGCGGCTTGTCTCCAAGCAGCCGTAGAGGAGGATAACTTCTCACCCCTCTCTCTTTTTACCGCTTTCTAGTGTATATTTCCATCTTTCTAGTTGTAGAAATTAGTTGTAATGAACATTTGTCTATGAAATATTGATTCACTCACTTTCTCTCTCTTTCTCTATATTATTCTCTCTCTCTTTTCTATTAATTATTCTTTAAGTAGAATAGCTATTAGATTAATTTCAACCAACTAATCTGCTTTCGTGACAATAATTTTTGCGTGATTTTTAATCAAACGTTTGCCTTCCCGTGTTCGACCCGGGACTCACCAGAGTTTCAATTATAAATTTTGTTTAATTGATGGATTTTTATGTACTACAATGATGGGTTTTCAAACTCAAAACTTTTAGCATAGAAATCATGTTCATCAAGCACCTAAGTTTAGAAGCACTCCTTTTCAAAACATTTAAAAGCTATGTAAAGAAAATGAACAAAACATTCCGCATCAAAAATATAAATGGAAGTAAAACAGGAATACAATTATAACATGATTGTATGGAAATGTAAAGATTTAACCCAAAGAGTCAGAATGTTTATGTGGAAGTTCATTAACTCAGCCCTTCCCCTAGATGAACTGTTGGCTAGCTTTACTTATTGCTGAATGCTTACTCTAACAATATAATCTTTTAAGGTGCTCAATTTAACTCCATTTCCTTCAGAAGCCACTTAATTCTTTCTTCTTTTAGTTTTGTTATTTCTGAATCAGTATTGCTATCAACTGAATATGATTGTCTAAGATCTCATTTGGGTGATTCTTTGCTCTTACAAATCTCTAAAATATATGAAGATACTTCACTATTTGAATACAAATCTTTCATCACTCAAAATAACTCAAATAATTGTATTTTAATCATTAAGATCTCGGTTAACTCTACTAATTTAGCTGCTATTGCAGTTATTCATTTCTTAACAAAGAAATCCTAGAGTCAAGTTGAAGCATAAATCCTTATTTAAAACATTCATTTATGTTATAAGATCATTGAAAAACATCTTCAGAACAAGATTGGGTCATTAAAATCTTTCATGAATACTTTAGATAGTGAAAATCATCTCACATTGGCCATTAAAGTCCAAATTTCCTCTCAAACTTGGGAAATTAGAAAAGCATATTAGATCTGAGTTTGAACTAATACAAATTCATTTCTACTGATTTAGCTACTATTGCAGCTGTTCATTTCTGAACAAAGAAATCCTAGAGTCAAGCTGAAGCATAAATCCTTATTCAAAACATTCATTTATGTTATGAGATCATTGAAAAACATCTTCAGAACAAGATCAGGTCATTAAAATCTTTGATGAATACCTTAGACAGTGAAAATCATCTCAGATTTGGTCATTAAAGTCCAATTCTCCTCTTAGACCTAGGAAATTAGAAAAGCATCTTAGATCTGAGTTTGAACTAATACAAACTCATTCCTATTGATTTAGCTGTGAATTGCAGCTGTTCATTTCTGAACAAAGAAATCCCATAGTCAAGTTGAAGCATAAATCCTTATTCAAAACATTCATTTATGTTATAAGATCATTGAAAAACATCTTCAGAGCAAGATCAGGTCATTAAAATCTTTGATGAATACTTTAGATTGTGAAAATCATCTCAGATTTGGTCAATAAGTCCAAATCTCCTCTCAGACCCAGGAAATTAGGAAAGCATCTCAAATTTGAGTTTTGAACTAATACAAATTCATTCCTACTAATTTAGCTACTATTGTAGCTGTTCATTTTTGAACAAAGAACTCCCATAGTCAAGTTGAAGCATAAATGCTTATTCAAAACATTCATTTATGTTACAAGATCATTGCAAAACATCTTCAGAATAAGATCAGGTCATTAAAATCTTTGATGAATACTTTAGATAGTGAAAATCATCTCAGATTTGGCCATTAAAGTCTAAATCTCCTCTCAAACTTGGGAAATTAGAAAAGCATCTCAAATTTTGCACATCAAGAATCAAATAACCAAGTAAAAATGAAATAACTCAGTAAACTTTCATATCAAATTAGAACCTAACATTTTATGCCTAAAAAAATCCCAGATTAAACTGTAATCAATTTAAGACCCATTTCAAGTGTTGCAAACCATGTATAAAAGGTCTGAAACTTAATATCAATTACCTTATAACCTAAGAAACAACATACACTACAACATATTCCACTTTTGCTGTCAGTTAGAAACCGACGGGAAAACCATATTAACCGACATCATTAAGCGACGCCATTATGATCGTCATTGTTTCGTTTTACCGTCGGTTTACAGTCACATCTGATGTCAAAATAATGTTTAACCACATAACGGATTGGCCATTTCGACATCGGTTAAAAACCAACGGAAAATATAATTGCCGTCAGTTTATTTATAACCAACAGTAAAAAAAGTGTTCACCCAAGGTCAATTTGGATGTTTCGCCATTGTTTCAAGATCGACGATAAGTGTATTTGCCATCACTTATTTGTCAAGCGACGACATTCATCCGTCACTTTTTCCCACCTTTAGGCACCCTTTTCAAAAGTTTTCTCGTCGGTTATATAAGTGATAGCAAAAAATTTGTGTTGTCACTTTTTGTTATAACCGACTGCATACATGTGACGGCAGAAATATTTTTGTCGTCAGTTTCCTTATAAGCGACGTAAAATATGTGACGAAAAGAACATTTTTGCCGTCGGTTAATGTCGAAAGCAATGTGATATTTTTCCTATCATTTATAAGCCGCTGATTAATTAAATAATCGACGTCAAATGTATGAATTTTTTTTTTTAAAAGAAATTACAAAATAATGGGACTACATATTAAATATAGTTAAAAGACTTGCTAATGAAGAGAAGTTTGTATTACATAAATATAAAAAGTCTAGTACATAAAAGTTTGAAAATGAAAAATTTACATGAAATGAAAATAAAACATTTACATGAAAAACATAAGAAAAGAAAATGTATAAATATCACTATGCAGCTACCCCGATGCTACCAGCTCCACCCATGTCGTTGTCGTCTCATCTGTGGATGCTCGGATTTGATGAAGACGGATGCTTTGACTGACCATTCTTTAAAAGAAGGGTTAGAAGCTTCTCAATCTTACTCTTATTCATTGGTGATTGCATGGCATCCACCTAACTCTTCATAGATGTTTCTCTCTTCTCCCACTCTTCCTCTCATCTCTGTAGTGTGTCGATTTTTTGATGCAACTGATCGACGACACTAGATGAGACAACACCTTTCCTCTTATACCAAGTAGATAATGTATGTGCCCACCCCACATTACGAACAAAACCACCGTGGCCCGGTGGCATCACTCTCCTAGATGCGTCCTCTGGTTGCAAAGGCTAGTGGACGCTGTTAGACGTCTCGTCAGTGGGGGGATGTACTAACTGAAAGAGCGATTATCGTTTCTGACAAAATTCGTAACATAAAATGTAGTGTCATTGTATTTAGTCATGTGACAGAAAATTACATTTCAAAACATTTAATTGTCAAAATCTAACTACAAAAATAGTTAGGCCATCTCCACAGGGAGGAATTAGCCTATTGGACTAGTGAGTGGTGACTCGTTTATTCGGGAATTTCAATGAGTGCTCATATTCTTTAGTGCAACTCGTTGCCCTCATAAATGCTCATTCTAAGCAATTGATCAAGATGTAGGTGTTTATATGCAAAATTACGAAAATATAATATTCTATTAAATAATGATCTTGGTAATAGTAATCAACGAAAATATTAATTTCTAACAAAATATAGCTTGTTCACCATAATTAATATGACACGCTTTATATCATTCATGAGAGATTCAACTGCAGGTAATTTTGATTAAGTCGGAGCATGCCTATGCAAATTCACCTTAATTAATTAATTAATTAATTAAATAACTGAATAGTGCAACCCACAATGGCATATGTTGTAAATTTTAATGTGACCCAAAATAGAGCACTTTTTCTCCGTACTCGCACAAGGAGGAGGAGCCACGGTCGACTGTGAGGATCGAGGGGGTGGCTCACCTCGACGAGGGCTTCGTGTTGATGTAGGTGGCGGGTGATGACGACCGGAGGCAAAGGATGTCGGCTGCGTGGAGGTCTCTGTAGGTAGCGGTGGCTGTGTGCGGGGGCCACGTGTGGCTGCTCGCGTGTTGGATGCTCGGTGAGGGTGCTCTAATGCACTTGCAGTCGAGGTTGAAAGCCGGTCAAGGTGGATACATGCATGGAGGTTTGGGTTACTTTGAGTGGAAGTTGCAGGTGGTGCGCAGCGAGATAGAGGCATCGACCAGAGGTTGAAGAAGTAGAAGAAGAAGGAAGGGGTGGTGCTGATGGTGGTTAGGAGAGGGTGGCCGAAGGTGATGGAAGTGGTTGGAGGTGGTGTGTGGCGAGAGCGGTTGGGTTGAGTTGCAGGTGGTGGTGTTGGTGTGGGAGAGGGGCAGTGGAAGAAGGTGGAGGTAGAGGAAGGACGAAGAAGGTGGCAGTGGACGAGGGCATGGTGGTGCACACGCTTGCACTGTGCGCACCTATGGGTTAGGAGGGCAGTGAGTGCGGTGGAGGAAGCTTTTGGCCACAGTGTACGTCAAGGGTTCACGGTGCACGCTTGGTTCACGGTGGTGGTGAGGGAGAAGATCCTTAGGATGATGGCCGATCCTCCCTTAAAAACAACTCCTCTGTTTGTTGGTTTCTTTGACTTGAAGTTTCTCCAACCACTCGTCGAGGATCGCGAGTGGTTGGAATAGCAAGATAAGCCTGACGGTAACACATCAGACGTCTGATCTGAGATCCAGGCGTTTGAAAAAGTGTAGATATCAGGGAGTCTACGATGGCGATTCCCATACGTCCGATATGAACTCCAGACGTCTTATAGAAGTAGAATGGATGTCTGATTCTTGCACATAGCCTGCATCCAACCATACAGATTATGTTATTATATCATATGTTATTAGATGTAAAATTAACACATAACATTATATGCAGACTAAAGTGAATAACCATATAACTTCAAATCAATTAACAGCTAAGAATAACTAATTAGAGAGTACTTAGACCAAATAATCATCCACAAAAGTGGACTTATCACTAACTGTACCATTTGCTCCTACATGTATTAAAAAACATTATTATATATATATATAGAAGGTTATAAATATTTTTGAGTTTAAGAAACTACCGTGTTTCTCCTAGTATGACTCATGAATCCACTTACGAGCACCCTCAGATGCAGCATTACTGTAAGTGACCTCATATATATCCATCCTACTCATTTCCATCCCATCATGAGTAGCAGACTAAAAATATAAAAACAAGACAATTATATTAAGATAACATAATAATTAAGTAATATTCAATTGAAAAGTAGTTCTAACACTTATGTAACGGCTCCTGACCGTCTTGATACTCCTTCGACCCAAACAATGAGTCTGTAGTTGAGCTTTAACCTTATTGGCCTTTTTTTTTCTTGCTTACTCTTGTACATAAACATAACAATATTTTCTATGAATTTAAGATATATCAAATTAATAGAATAATTTGTAATCGTTTACTAACCTTCGTCTTTGGATTCAGCCAATGCTCGCATGCCTTCTTCCAATCGTCAGGCATGACATCAGGAGGGGCATCACCCATTGCCTCCTCGGGTGAACTCTTGTTCGAGAAAAACTAAATACCAAAAATAAATTGTTAGAAATAATATAAGAAATTATGTATATAATAAAAATATAAATGTTTAAAAATTCTTATATTTCTCTTGGTCTTCGTCCTCCAATCCCTGTGGATTTTGGCTGCGTGCTTAAGGATATATCGGGAGGCATTGGGGTCGTCGCCCCAATCGTAATTTGCCTACATTAATTTTAAAAACTATATGTCAATCTTACTTTATAATAATTTTAAGATAAAGTTATAATAGAAATAACTTTTATAAATGAAATTATCCCCAACTGACGGAGGAACTACCTCTTCAACTCTAAGAACACCTTCCTCCAATCGAAGTAGCAAATGGGCACAATAGAATTAACAATTGTGCCCACTCGACTGATAAAGTCCGGGTAATTCTCCGCCTTCCCTGAGTTCTAAGCCTAATTGTTATTCTCACGCCCTCGGGGATACGCTGGAGGTCTAGAATTTTTTTCTTCCCTCGTCCTTTTGCTAGTCTACTTGCGTAAACATTAATCGTATTTATTATATATTTTTGAAGTCATAATAAACATTAAAACATATAAGTAATTTACTTCTTAAAGGTATATGATTTCTTATCAAAACTTGAGCCCGCCGCTGAGGGGTCGACATGAACTGGGGACGCACTCCCCACCATCTCATCCTCCGTCTCCTCGCCCTTCTCCTTTCCCTCCTCTCTCGCCTCCTCCCCCTCCTCCTCATCTAATCCTTCATAATCTGGATCATCCTCTATTATGTCTGGCAAGGTCCGAGCAATCTCCTAGCGTAGTAAATGTGCCATCTCCCCAAGTCGTACAAAACGTGTTACGACCCGATTCCAGATCCCTCCAGGATCGAAGATCGACTCGTCTCAACTAATCCTAAGACCCAGTCGTCCAACGAGGAATAACCCAAAAGTAGAAAATATACTACAACCACACATGCAATGTAACTAAGCAGAAATAATAAAAGGCAGTAATGGAAAACAGAACGAGAATCTCAAAAATATTACATGCAACAAGTGGAAGAGTATTACAACATACATAGCCATCACAATTACAATAGAGGGAAATATAACATGAACAAAAATAGCTAATACATACTAAAGTACTCACTATTTCAAAAGGGCTCTAAAACAGAAAAGGAACAACACTATGGCTGGGCTCAGCTAGGCCCAGCACCCTCGACAGCCAGTGGCGCTAGCTGCTCAACTTCCTAACCTGAACATGGTTATACAATCTGTAGTCAGCTAACGCTGAGTAGAGTGGTGGTTAAACCATTTACATGCAATTTAACTTAAAAAAATAAGCAAGTAACTAATCATTCATTTTCATTTATCTCAACTAGGTGTTTCTGTTTCAGTTATTATAATAAGGATCCACAACATTTCTTAATCCTCTTGTTCCCTAAGGGAACGATCTTGATTGCAGTTTATTCCACGATGCAGGATGTACACGTGGTACTCTCCTGGCTGGGAGAGCCCCCGTGGTAGTCCTACACCCGGTCTACCACCCCGAGGTCACGGTTGTGATGTAGCGGTGACTACGGCACGCGCGATAAGAGCACGGGTAGCTACCCCATATTGGCACGCGGTCAGTCGTTTCCGCTAGTGGGTATGCCTAAATGTACAGCACAAAACAGAACAGGGGTCTCGCCCCTCAACAGTCTACGCACCCTTGCCTGACTATCTCGGTTTGCCTAGAGGGCCTAACAAGAGTTGGTGTAGGGTGGCCAATCCTAAACTCGGTTCCCATGGGGCGGCTGGTTCCCCCCTACACTAAAGTAACTAGAGTCGGTGTAGGGGGCCATTCCTAACCCCACGTCTCAACCCAAGGGCGGCTAGCTCCCCCTACACTAAAGTGACGATAACTCTCCTTGGTACCACGTACACGAGAGCCAGCTAACTTCCCTTTTATATACGAAATTCTTTCCATACATGCAAGTTCCTTTCTAGTTCCCTGTAGGGTTCATACATAGATTTTCTCATTTCCACATCCGATTCATTAAATGCATACAGGAAGCTCAAGATTTCATAATCAATATTTAGTACTCGGCAGATATTTTCATTCATGTCATGGTTCATTAAAATGTGATACAGGAAGCTCATGGTTTACTACTTTCGGTAAGCATTACATCAATTTAATTATTCAATACATGTGCATTCATCTCTTTCATCAATAGTATTCATTTCACAACTTAGGGTTAAATCGAATATTTCTAAAGTAGCATGCATTCATTTCTTTCGGCCCTAGGGTTCATCAAACAACCTAGGGTTCAATCAAATAGTCCTAAAGATGAAATTTAATTATTAATTCTAGGATTAGAGAGAGAACCACTATATTGGAATACATAGGTAAAATGAGGGCTTGAATCGAAGATCCCATTGTCTCCGTGGGCCCCGTATACTCAATTAGATGGAGACCTATACAATTGACCAACACATTAAACGGGTTTAAAATAGTATACGAGTGACCCTAACACGTAGAGAAACCAACGATACTTCGTTTGCACAAAATCGACTCCGTTTGGGCCCTAAACGAGCCAAAAACGTGCATACTAACTAAAATCAGATGTCTGGAATTAGACCCAGACGTCTTAAACGACCTCAGAATCTCACCTTGCTTTCTTGCGGCTTGCTCAGATGTCCGAACCCCTTCGCAGCCACCTGAGGGAGTTCCCGGATGTCTGGCACTCCCTCTGGTTTTCTAGGAGTGCAATCAGACATCTGGCACTATCTCTAGACATCCTAAAGCACCTCAAAGGGCACACCACGCACCTTTCCCACGTCCTGTACTTGCACGTGCGCGTGGGTTTAAAAACACGACACGTAAAATGTTAAGTATGTGCATGCAGGTGCGTACAAAGGATATACCTCGGCACTCTGCATGCTATCAGACGTCCTACGCCAGCTCTAGACGTCTTGGGGCTCCTCCAGACGTCTGTATATGGTTCCAGACATCTGATACTACGGGAAATGGTTCCGCGTTACCCTCCTGTGAGCTTTCTCCTCTCGCTTTCCTCCCCTCGCAGAGGTCGCAACAGCTCCTCCTGCGGCTGCAGGAGGTCTCAAAGCTCCTCTCCATGTGCTCCCTCGGCTGCAACTCCAGCCGCACCTTCAGTTCCTCCCCTTGCCCTCTCTCCCGAGCTCCTCCGAGCTCCTCGCTCTCCCTCTCCCTCGCCCACGCTTCTCCCTCTCTACTTGTCCTCCGTCTTGAGCTTCCCTTCTTCCCCTACTCATGGCTACAAGGGGATGGGGAAGAGGAGTGGTCACTGACAGGGTGGTGGAGGACGAAGGTGGAGGTGGTGGTGGTGTGGAGAGGTGGTGGAGATGGTGAGGGTGGTGGGGGGTTTAAATAGGGAGTGGGTGAGGGTTTGTGAGGGTGTGTGTGTGGGTGTGTGTGTGGGGGTGTGTTGGGTGGGAAGAGAGAGAGAGTGAAAATTGCATAATCTCTCCTACAAAACCTTTTCTTCCCGCAAGGCCCACACACCTAAACTAAGGGGGTTTAAAATTGCACTTACACCCCTACCTTGCCGGAAAACTACGAACGACCCTTTGAAAGGGTCATTTCAAAACGTGACTAGGGAGGTGGCTGAACCTGTTGTCGAGGGGGTGGCTAAGCATAAGGAGACGAATTGGGCTACGTGGAGGGCTATGTCTCAGGAGGACCATTTTTTTGGGGTTTTTTTCTTAAACAAATTCATTTGTAACAAGTGAAAAATGTAATAATTAATACAATTAAAAAACATTAATATATAAATCATTAATGAAAAAAGTTTGCTAAACAGAAAAAATATTGTTAAAGAACTTTTACTCCAAACCCCCTTTGTAATGACATATATGCCCCTATAAATTTCAATTTTAATATGAATTTCATTTAAACATAAATGAAACAAAACAAAGAAATTGTTACTGGTGACGACCTTCCTCTATAGTTCTATTATTTCGTCGTAGTATAGTATAGAGAAGTGATTACCAGTTTAATATAATTTGTTACTCGGAAATAAAAGAGTTCCCGAGGTCGAACTCAGGGAGCAAGTTGTATTCTAGAGATACAAATTCTTATTACAAAAATATTACAAAAATAAAGAGAGAGAGAGAGATAAAAATTTGGTTTCTTTTTTTTCGTCCTCTTTGTTTTCTCTTCTCTTTGGCTTTTGGTTTTTCTTCTTTGTTTATCTCCTGGTGGTCTTCTTCTTCTACCTTCTGTTCTTCAGATCTTCTTCTCGTGCTCTCTTCTTCTGCTTTTGCTGTCAGGACGTCGGCTCTCCTTCTTTCTTCTTTTTCTTTTTATCTGCAGCAGTGGGTGATGTTCTTCTTCTTCTTTCAGCTCTTGTTTCTGCTTGTCTCTTTCTTTTTCTTTTCCCTTGCAGTCCTGTTCTTCTTTCTCTTTTCTGCCTTCGGAGCGTCGTCTGATTTTCCAATCAGACGACTTAAACCGCCGCTGCTACAATGCTCCTCCTTCCTTCAGCTTTCGTCGTCCTTCTTCTCTGCCTCGCTCGTCTTCTTCTTCTTCGCCTGTGCCTGCACACTTCAAAGCTTCTCGTCAGCGGGCAAAAACCTACTCTACCCTCCCCCCCCCCCCCCGCGCGTTTCTCTCTCATAGAAGCCGCTCTTGGGAAAGCTCTCCCAGAGCTGTCGGGTAGTCGGGTACGGGTCGCGCCCGGGTCCAAGCCCACCGGCGTGCGTGGTGGGCGAGGAGTGCAGGTCAGGCTAAGTTGGGTCGGGCCAGGTCCGCGAGGCGTGCGTGCGGACGAGGCCGGGTAGTCGGGCGGGTGAAGGGGACCTCACCCCGTGAACTGAGGCGAACAGCTTAAGGCACTTTTTGCCTTTAAGCGCCCGTTCGCCTCAGTGGCTTTCCGAGGTGGGACTAAATGTCCCACCCCAATTTGGATGCCTGCGCGGAGGAAACAGCGGCAGTCGAGGCGAAGCGCGGGGGCTTCGCGCGAGAGCTTCGAATTGACTGCAGCCTGGTACTTCGCGAAGACGCCTCGCACTGCCTGGGAGCGTGACCTGGGCGTGGCGCACCTGGGGCAGCAGGTGAAGAAGCTGCTTCGCTTCAACAATGGCGGCGGCGAGCGCAGGTACCTGCCCACAGAGAAACGGCCTCTCGGCCCAATCAGAAACGCGGAGGACCTTCGCCGTGGTGCGGCGAAGGTGGTCGGGGGGTGCGCAGGCGGCGGGGCGGAGCCTAAGGGCCGCCCTAGGTCAAACTGCAGGTTGGGAGATGGGTTTGTTTGGTGGAGTTGCAGAGGGTGATTTGGGGGAAGTGGAAGGGCGAAGGTTGATCAGGGTGAGGAGGCGGAGGTTCTGCGGTGGTCGGCGAGCCGTGTGGGTTGCTGGAGTGATGGGAGCGGGCCGTCGGAGCAGGGGCCGGAGGTGGAGAAGATGAGGGCGATTGGTCGGATCGGGGCAACAGTAAAGATGTAAAGTGAGGAAAAGGAAGAGGGGAGGAAGAGGAGGAGTTCTACCTACTTAGCAGGACGAGGAGGGGCCAGAGCAGGTGACAGTCGTATCGACTGTCGCCGGAGAAGAAGCTGCCCAGGGAAAGGGGCGGCGGCGAGGAGAGGGCCGGAGAGGCGCCAGCTGGGTGCGGCGTGGCGCGGGAAGAGCGAGGGAGAGCAACCCTGCAGCTGGTAGTGCGGCAGAGCGACGAGGAGGAAGAGGGGAGGCCGCCGGAGCTGGAGGGCTTCCTGTCGGAGTGGGAAGAGAGGAAGTGGGGGTCTTTCTCCGTCAGGACCGAGTTGTTTTGAACGGTGGAGCGACGGGGGGTACTTATAGGGTAGAATCAGAGAGGAGGGTGGAGGGAGACGACGTGTCTCCCTCGCCGGAGGACGCCGGAGATGGAGACCCATACCGTCCGTGCGTTCGCACGGCCGGTATGGTGGGTTGCAGCGACCAGGGGGCGTTCCTGCGACGGCTGACGACGCAGGGCACCCCTGGTTTACTTGCCAGACCCTCCCCCTTATCCTGCGCGGCGCCATGCTCCGCGCAAGGTCGCCGGAGCATGGTGCTGGTCAGGTTTTGGCAGGAGGGACCTGAATGCAAAGAACGAAGGAGAGTTAGGGGTAGAAATGTGAGGGTTCAAAAGTTGAGGGCCAAAAAGTAAATAAATGAGGACCAAAGTGTAAAGTTGGTCAAGAAGGTTTCCTCTTAGGCTCAAGTTTTTATACATGACTAATTGGGGCCTAAGGATTATGATGGTGAATTTTATTTCCAGATTAAACCTTGTTTGACCGGTCAATTTATGCAAAAACCCAAATTAAGTTGTTAATTGGGCATGGTTCTCATTGTAGGTCAAAATGGGTTCCTAAGGCCAAATTGAAGGTTCTAAACCATAGAGATTATTTTTCTATGAATTTTAGAGGGTTTAGTTGATTTCTTTCTCTACCTCGAACCTCGTGTTTTTAAGTGGGTTTTTTTTTTTAGGGTTACAGGATGTCATTTAATTCCTTGGAGTTGCTGTAGCCCTTATTGAATCATCTCATCCCACTTTTCCATTTGACCTATGTTTGTACCCTGAGTTACCCTGTTTTCAGATTGGATTGGTGAAATTGCATTTTTACCCCTTAGTTTCTATTTTCTTTGCGAACTCAGAATCTCTCTGAGTTAAGCCTTTCCTTGAGTTATGTAGGAGCTTTTATCCTTTGTATTAGGTCAAAATGAGCCAGTTATGGCTCATGATGAGGTTCTCATCATACCCCCATGCCTAGCTTTTGCTAGTCCCTTAGCAAAAACTTAAGGTTTCAACCCTCGTCCTAGACCATGAAGTTCTTAATAGCTTCAGATAAGTGCTTTTTCATTTGAGCTTAGATTAGGTTAGAATGTCGACCATAGGCCTAAAAGGTACTCTAGTACCAATTAAGATCCAAATCTGTCTAGCCTCAGCCTTAGTCCTTAGCAAAGGTTTTTAAGGCCCACAAGAACTAACCTAAGGTTTATTGGACTTTGTGGTTAAAGCACCCGTGCTTGAAATGATTTTAGCCCTGGCTCAGTTCGCAGTGCGTTTTGTAAGACAGAGAGAGAAAATTTATCTGTTTGGAGAGTTCTCTCTCTTTTTCTTTTTAATTCTAGCTTAGGATTGACTTTTCAACACGGTCTGTATCAGATTCATTGCTCCCATCATCAATCCTCAAGGGTTCTTGGCGATCGATGATTCGAGATAGCACCGCCCATGGCAACCCCCGGAACCCTGGCTATTGAGATTTCGAGATAATCCCATCCATGGTGTTCCGTGGCTGAATCCAAACCCTGGCAATTGACACTTCGAGATAATGCCATCCATGGAATCTGAATCAGCAGAGTGCTTACATGCCCCCAGTAGGATATGTGAATATCCTAAGAGACAAGCACCGAGGAGATGATATTTTGTTACGCATCTTCGAGGGGATTTCCCGCCCCTCCGCGCTGGGAACTCGTCCAAATCAACTTGTGTTGGTCGGCCGCTCCTACTCTAAGTGTACTTTTCAGAATTTTGCGACGCTTCTGCGTGATTTTGATTTTTACGCTTACTGAACCAGGCTGTGTGTGAGGTTAGGGTGCTTAGGTTACTAAGTCCCGTAAATCAAAAATTAGTTAACGAGGCCAAATACTCCCTAAGCCTTGGACCTAGTACTTAAGCTTTTCATTTTCCTCAACCTCTTGAGGATTGTCTGGATCTTAATGGGTACTAAGAGTCTATTCAAGAATGCCTAAGGTTTGCGTTCTTACTAATCTCATTATGCACTTTTCAGTTATTTTCTTGAATGAGGTCTAGAACTTAGGTTAATTCCTTAGTTCCTTACTAATGACTATCACCTTTTCTCATAATTTTGTGCTCCTTTTTCATTTTGTTTCTTTTCTCCTTCTCCTTCACAAAATTTCCTTCTCTTTTCCTCTTATTCTTTTTCGAAAATTTTTAATTTTTATGGTGTTTTTGGCATATGTGAATTTTTTGTTTGAAACCTTTTCTTACAAGTTTTGCACTTTCATACCCCCCCATGCCTAAGATTTGCAATGTCCTCATTGTAACCTAGGGGGTTTTTATTTAACTTAGTTCATTCCTTAAGACAGAAATTTGGATGAGTGAATGGGTCGGGTTGAATTTTTGCGGACGATTTCTAATCCCAGATGCAAGCTTCTGAGGTGGGGTCGGCTGTCTACAAGAGTGAACCTTAAGTGCAAAAAGGTGTCAGAAAAAGTTTTGGATTTTTAGGAAAATGACGGGTTGCCTCCCGTTAAGCGCTGAGTTTTACGCCATCGGCTGGGCGCAATAAGCCCAAGGGGAATGGAGGATATAAGATGCTTCAGCCAAATCAGTAGAAGTTACATCAATGAACGGCTTGAGTCTCTAACCGTTCACGATGAAAGGTTCAGAATCGTGGCTGAGTGGACTGATTTCGATTGCTCCATTTCCAAAAACCTGTCGGACCAAATATGATCCGACCCACTTGGACCTCAGCTTTCCCGGGAAAAGTTTGAGTCGGGCATCAAAGAGTAGGACCTTTTGACCAGGATGAAAGATCTTTCTCGAGATGTGTTTGTCGTGGAAGGCTTTAACCCGCTCCTTGTAGATTTGCGAGTTCTCGTACGCGTCTAGGCGTAATTCATCGATCTCGCTGATTTGGAGTTTTCTGTGGGTCCCAGCCTTGGAAAGATCTAGATTACAGTTTCGTACTGCCCAATAGGCTTTATGCTCCAGTTCTACGGGAAGGTGGCATGCCTTTCCGTACACCAGTCTAAAGGGAGACATGCCCAATTGGGTCTTGTGGGCGGTCCTATAGGCCCACAATGCTTCCGGAAGTCGGGACGACCAGTCCCTCCTGTTAGGCCGAACAGTGACTTGCAGGATTTTCTTGATCTCCCGATTTGATAGCTCAGCTAGACCATTTGTTTGGGGGTGGTAAGGAGTAGAGATTCGATGAGACACCCCAAATTTGGCCATAAGTGACCTAAACTGAGCATTTGTAAAATGGGTCCCCCCATCAGAGATAATAGCACGGGGAATCCCGAACCTTGAGAAAATGTTTTGATGTATGAACTTAAGAACAATCTTGTGATCACAGGTTCGGGTCGGTATGGCTTCGATCCATTTGGACACGTAGTCCACCGCAAGCAGGATGTACTCGAAACCATCCGAAACAGGAAAGGGGCCCATAAAATCCATCCCCCAGACATCGAAGATTTCGCATACGAGAATCGGCTGTAAAGGCATCATGTCGCGACGGTTCATGTTGCCCAAAGTCTGGCAACGACTGCATGTCTTACAGTGGCTGTATGCGTCCTTGAATAGTGTAGGCCAGTAGAAGCCACACTGGAGGACTTTGGATGCGGCTTTATGGCCTGAGAAATGGCCACCGCATGCCTGGTCATGGCAGAAGGATAGGATATTGCTGATTTCCTCTTCCGGGACACATCTCCGAATGATCTGATCAGCACCTATGCGGAAGAGGTACGGGTCTTCCCAAATGTAGTACTTGGCATCGGAGCGTAATTTGTCCTTCTTGGCCTTCGGCCAATCGGACGGGATCTAATGAGATGCCAAGTAATTTACTACATTAGCAAACCATGGAAGGCTAGTACCGATAGTCAGCAGGTGCTCATCGGGAAAATGCTCAGTGATGGGTCCGGAAGGGCTAATGATCTCAGAAGGAAGACGGGATAGATGGTCGGCTACCACATTCTGCCTTCCCGCCTTGTCGCGTATCTCAAGATCGAATTCTTGCAACAGCAAGATCCATCGGATTAATCGAGGTTTCGCGTCCTTCTTTGCAAGGAGATGCCTCACAGCTGTGTGATCCGAGTAGATGATGACATGGGAACCCAGAAGATACGATCGGAATTTTTCAAGGGCAAATACTACGGCTAGCAGCTCTTTCTCCATAACCGTATAGTTACGCTGAGCCTCGTCAAGTGTCTTGCTAGCGTAGTAGATGACCACGGGTTTCCCGTCAGCTTTCTGCCCCAAAACCGCTCCTACAGCGAAGTCGGATGCATCGCACATGATCTCAAAGGGTTGAGACCAATCAGGGGACTGTAGGATCGGGGCTTGGGTGACTCGATCACGCAGGATCTCAAATGCTTGAGTGCATTCCTTGGAAATTTCGAAAGGTACATCCTTGGAGAGAAGAGAAGTCAAGGGGCACGCGATTTTCGAGAAATCTGGAATGAAACGGCGGTAAAAATCGACGTGCCCTAAAAAGGAACCGATGTCCCTGATCGAGCTAGGCATAGGAAGGTGAGAAATCAGATCAACCTTAGCTCGGTCCACTTGGATGCCTTTTTCCGAAATTGAGTGTCCCAGGACAATTCCCTCAGGCACCATGAAATGGCTCTTTTCCCAGGAAAGAACCAAATTCACATCGATGCACCGCCTGAGTATCTGGACCAAGTGTTGGAGGCAATCGTCGAATGATGCTCCGAAAACTGAAAAGTCATCCATGAAGACTTCCAGATAATCACCTACCATATCTGAGAATATGGCAAGCATGCATCGCTGAAAAGTAGCGGGTGCATTGCAAAGACCGAAAGGCATCCTTCGGAAAGCGTATGTTTCGAAGGGGCAGGTGAACGTGGTCTTTTCTTGGTCCTCAGGATGGATTGCCACCTGGTTATAACCGGAGTACCCGTCAAGAAAGCAGAAGAACCTATTTCCTGCAAGTTTTTCGAGAATTTGATCAATGAAGGGTAGTGGGAAATGATCCTTCTTCGTGGAGGAATTGAGTCGGCGGTAATCTATACAGACTCTCCACGAGTTGGCTAGTCGGGTAGGAATGATTTCTCCGGTCTCAGTCGTTATAGTGGTGAGTCCTGCCTTCTTGGGCACGACCTGAATTGGGCTCACCCAACGACTATCGGAGATCGGGTAGATAATTCCGGCATCTAACCACTTGATGATCTCCCTTTTCATGACCTCCTGCAGATTGGGGTTTAAGCGTCTCTGCATTTCACGAGAAGGTCGTGTGCCCTCTTCTGAATAGATATGATGAGTACAATAGGAGGGACTTATTCCAGTCAAATCATCGAGAGTCCACCCGATGGCTCTGCGATGTTGCTGGAGAACAGTAATCAGACGGGATTCCTGTTCGGGATTGAGGTTGGAATTGATAATCACAGGAAGGGTCTGATCGGAACCCAAAAAGATGTATTTCAAGTGAGCAGGAAGAGGCTTTAACTCGAGGACAGGGTTTTCAGCAGCAGTGGGTGGTTCAATGTAGATGTGAGGTTCAAGGGTGGGAGTTACTGGGTTGTGTATGTCTGGATTCGACTCCTCTGTTTGCGGGTCAAGATCCTTCTGTGGTTGATGAAGCATAATCGAGTCATTCTGGAAGTGTGATTCATCAACCAAAGTCCTGACGTCACAAATTTGTTCGATGACACCGCAATTAATTCCTTGTTGGGTCTTAAATATATCAATTTTCAGTGTTTGATCTCCAAACTTAAGCTCTATTTGGCCCTCCTCACAGCTGATGTTGGCTCTAGTAGTAGCCAAGAAAGGTCTCCCTAGAATGATTGGTGTATCCCTAGGGTTCTCAGGTGCGTCCATATCTAAGACTATAAAGTCCACTGGGAAATAGAAATCCCGCACTCTTATGATAACATCCTCGAGAATCCCTTTTGGTGACTTTATAGATCGATCTGCTAATTGTAATGTCACCTCAGTTGGTTTCAGCTCAGATTCTTCTAGATGGTTAAGTAAGGATGTGGGTATCAGATTTATGGATGCACCCAAGTCTAGCAATGCTCTATCAAATTGGGTACCACCTATCTTGCAGGAAATCAGGGGAGTACCAGGATCATTTTCCTTGGGTGGGAGTCTACTGAGGATTACAGAGCTGGCTTGCTCTGACAGAACAATTGGGCTCCCTCCCTTGGTTCGCGGCTTACGCTGGGGTGTACATATATTCTTTAGAAATCGTGCGTAAGCTGGTACGTGGCGGATTGCATCCATCAAGGGGATGTTTATGTGGACCTATTCAAAGAGCTTGACCAGGTCCTCCTCAGGGGCCACGGGTTTGGTAGTCTTCTTTCCCTTGGTCAAGGCCTCGGGAAACGGGACCTTAGGTGGTTCTTCTAGGATAGGTCCAGGTTGTGGATCTGGGACAGGGATGGGGACGTCCTGGATTATTGTCCTAGGCTTGGGATCAATACCCGGCTTGGAGTGGTTCGGATGAGGTGGGTCTTGGGTTTCCTTACCACTACGGGTTGATACGGAATTAAGTCCTGCCTGGTTTTGGTTGGGATTGGGTAAGATAGCTTGCTGCTGGTAACCTGCAAAAGAAGTGGAGGCCTCTATCCCGTCAGGTGAAGGAACAGAGGGGGCCTGATAAATCATATGGGCATGGCCCGGGTTTGGGTTCATAACGCGCTTCTGGGTCAGCATGTTATTTGGGTTAGGAAGGGGTTGGGAAGGGAGTGTGCCTGGCTGGCGAGAATTTGCCAACTGGGCCAATTGAGTCCTAACCTCTGTAAGTTCGTCCTTATGTTGTTTTTGAATAGCCGCATTCGTTCTTTGAATGTCAGCTAGAGTCTGAAGGATTAGGGACATTTGATCCTGATTTGGCCCTGATGGATAAGTATGGTTGGGCCGAGGCTGAGGCGGCTGGTAATGACGAGAGGGCTGTGGGCGGGACTGAAAAGGTGGTCATTGGGTTTGGGAATTTCTCGCCCACTGAAAATTGGGATGGCTTCGCCATCCAGGGTTGTAAGTGTTGGAGAATGGGTCGTTCTGGATGGCGTTGAGGTCCTCGCAGGTCTGAGGAACCTCTTGAGAATCAGGGAAAGGGGGAATGGAGTTCCCCGGGCTGGTGTAGAAAGGATCGGATGATCCTCCGATCCGAGAATCAGATGGGGATGGATATGGATCCATCCTAGGGGAAGATCGGTGGAGGATGTTTTGCACAGTCTCCTGTGTGGAAGGAGGTTGTGCAAAGGAGTTACGCGTGGAGGTGGCTCGCTGCAAGTGCTGAGTCAGCTCATCCACCTTCTTCTCAATGATTGAAACCTTGTCCAATCGACTGGCCATTAATTCCAGGTCGACTGATGCGGACAGGCCCTGCGTCTCATGTGCTCCCCTAAGATTCGTCGATGCGCGGGTATTCGTCCTGTCGAATAATCCCATGGAGTCATTGTTGATGGAGTTCTCGCACATGTTTTCGAGAATCTCCCACACGGTGTCTTCATGCTGACCCATGATATGTCCTCCGCAGGTTGCATTGACGAAAAGACGGATGTCCTCACGGAGTCCCTGGTAAAAAGACTGGACTTGTTCCCATTTAGGAACTCCGTGATGGGGGCACTTTCTCATGAGATCCTGGAAACGATCCCATGCCTCATGGAGAGGTTCTCCTGATTGTTGAGTGAAGTGCGTAATCTGATGGCGCAAGGCGTTAGTCCGACCAACGGGAAAAACTTCTTCAAAAACTCGGATTGAAGTTCTTCTCAAGTGTTGATCGGCCGGGTCTGAGTTTGATACCAATGGGCGGCCTTGTCCATAAGAGAAAAGGAGAACATCTTCATGAGAAGAATATCCCGATTTTGCGCATCTGACCCAAAAGTTTGGGCCAGATGCTTTAGCTGTTTGTTGTGCTGGAAGGGATCTTCGGAATTAAGCCCATGGAATTTAGGTATAGCATGAATCATGTTGGGCTTCAATTCGGAATCAGGTCCTCCAATCGGGATTCTGACTCGAGGCTCAATAGCCACTGCAGCAGGATTGTAGTGGTCCCGCATCATAGGACGCTGTGGTGGGTGCATGAAGTTTTGGAAGAGGTCATTGAGTCGCTGGAGCTGGTGCTCCAGATTGTTTTCTTCCTCAACTGGCTGAGCCATGATGGGGGAAGAAGAAGAACTTGGTTCTGAATCAGAAGAGAGAATAATGTGAGGGGGTTGCTGCACAAACACGGGCGTCGAGGCTTGGCCTTGACGAGAGTGAATTTCTAAAGGAGGTCTTAAGGGTGGTCTTAAGGACCTCCTACCGTACATGCACTGTTGGAAGAGATGAGTTTAGAAGGTGCTGGACCCAATCAAGACACCCAAAAATGTGTTGGGTGACTATAGAGGTGCGGGGCAGATGGACCCCTTGTTCAGAAAGATCGTCCACCTGAGAATTACCTGGGCAGCCAGAGAGGGAGAGTCCCGCAAAGACCCTTACACGGTAGAGCGTCCCCACGGGTTACAGGGTTTCCCCCACCCGACCTCTCTTGTCACTGCGGTTCCAGGTAGACCAGAATGGGGATCTTGACCTCTTAAGTCTACCAATTTTAGATTAAGATTAGGGTGCTTAAAGTTACACTTGAACTTTAGTTCTTTGAGTGCAAAGAGTGACCTAATTTAAGGTTGGTTGACCCAAGGGGGCAACTGTACCTCTTGTTTCCTTTGAGAGTTTTTGGGGCTTGTCTTTTAGGGTTCAAGTGTTTAGAGAGCCAATTGTTTTGGGTTTTTCTTTGAATAGGTATTTTCAGACAAGGGCTTGGGCACACTTCATTTGGTTTTCTCAATTCTTTCTTAAGGAGTGTGTCTCTAGATCCCTAGTGTTGGATCCTAGGTTGGCTCTACTTGGTCCAGTTAGCTCTTTGTTGGGTAATTAGGGCTCAAGCAAGAATGTGTTAGTCCTTAAATACCCTTAATAGTGTGCAGTAATAATGGGTTGAAAACATGCAACTTTTGATGGTTTACTGAGTATAGAAGACAGGTTAGACCTATATTGCTTGTTCTTTTCTTTTCTTCCTCTTTAGAGTTTAGGGATTGAGAGGATAGAATTTTACCTGTCCTTGGAGTGGTTGTCGTGCGGTTGCTTGTCTTCTCGATTTTCTTGTATTTTTCTGCACAACAAAGGAGATATTGTTAGTAATGTAAAAATAGGAATTTGATTATCTCTAGAATAGCCGTTGCTCCCCGGCAACGGCGCCAAAAACTGGTGACGACCTTCCTCTATAGTTCTATTATTTCGTCGTAGTATAGTATAGAGAAGTGATTACCAGTTTAATACAATTTGTTACTGGGAAATAAAAGAGTTCCCGAGGTCGAACTCAGGGAGCAAGTTGTATTCTAGAGATACAAATTCTTATTACAAAATATATTACAAAAATAAAGAGAGAGAGAGAGATAAAAATTTGGTTTCTTTTTTTTCGTCCTCTTTGTTTTCTCTTCTCTTTGGCTTTTGGTTTTTCTTCTTTGTTTATCTCCTGGTGGTCTTCTTCTGCCTTCTGTTCTTCAGATCTTCTTCTCGTGCTCTCTTCTTCTGCTTTTGCTGTCAGGACGTCGGCTCTCCTTCTTTCTTCTTTTTCTTTTTATCTGCAGCAGTGGGTGATGTTCTTCTTCTTCTTTCAGCTCTTGTTTCTGCTTGTCTCTTCCTTTTTCTTTTCCCTTGCGGTCCTGTTCTTCTTCCTCTTTTCTGCCTTCGCCGCTGCTACAGTGCTCCTCCTTCCTTCAGCTTTCGTCGTCCTTCTTCTCTGCCTCGCTCGTCTTCTTCTTCTTCACCTGTGCTGCACACTTCAAAGCTTCTCGTCAGCGGGCAAAAACCTACTCTACCCTCCCCCCCCCCCCCCCGCGCGTTTCTCTCTCACAGAAGCCGCTCTTGGGAAAGCTCTCCCAGAGCTGTCGGATAGTCGGGTATGGGTCGCGCCCGGGTCCAGGCCCACCGGCGTGCGTGGTGGGCGAGGAGTGCAGGTCAGGCTAAGTCGGGTCGGGCCAGGTCCGCGAGGCGTGCGTGCGGACGAGGCCGGGTAGTCGGGCGGGTGAAGGGGACCTCACCCCGTGAACTGAGGCGAACAGCTTAAGGCACTTTTTGCCTTTAAGCGCCCGTTCGCCTCAGTGGCTTTCCGAGGTGGGACTAAATGTCCCACCCCAATTTGGATGCCTGCGCGGAGGAAGCAGCGGCAGTCGAGGCGAAGCACGGGGGCTTCGTGCGAGAGCTTCGACTTGACTGCAGCCTGGTACTTCGCGAAGACGCCTCGCACTGCCTGGGAGCGTGACCTGGGCGTGGCGCACCTGGGGCAGCAGGTGAAGAAGTTGCTTCGCTTCAACAATGGCGGCGGCGAGCGCAGGTACCTGCCCACAGAGAAACGGCCTCTCGGCCCAATCAGAAACGCGGAGGACCTTCGCCGTGGTGCGGCGAAGGTGGTCGGGGGGTGCGCAGGCGGCGCGGCGGAGCCTAAGGGCCGCCCTAGGTCAAACTGCAGGTTGGGAGATGGGTTTGTTTGGTGGAGTTGCAGAGGGTGATTTGGGGGAAGTGGAAGGGCGAAGGTTGATCAGGGTGAGGAGGCGGAGGTTTTGCGGTGGTCGGCGAGCCGTGTGGGTTGCTGGAGTGATGGGAGCGGGTCGCCGGAGCAGGGGCCGGAGGTGGAGAAGATGAGGGCGATTGGTCGGATCGGGGCAACAGTAAAGATGTAAAGTGAGGAAAAGGAAGAGGGGAGTTAGAGGAGGAGTTCTACCTACTTAGCAGGACGAGGAGGGGCCAGAGCAGGTGACAGTCGTATCGACTGTTGCCGGAGAAGAAGCTGCCCAGGGAAAGGGGCGGCGGCGAGGAGAGGGCCGGAGAGGCGCCAGCTGGGTGTGGCGTGGCGCGGGAAGAGCGAGGGAGAGCAACCCTGCAGCTGGTAGTGCGGCAGAGCGACGAGGAGGAAGAGGGGAGGCCGCCGGAGCTGGAGGACTTCCTGTCGGAGTGGGAAGAGAGGAAGTGGGGGTCTTTCTCCGTCAGGACCGAGTTGCTTTGAACGGTGGAGCGACGGGGGTACTTATAGGGTAGAATCAGAGAGGAGGGCGGAGGGAGACGACGTGTCTCCCTTGCCGGAGGACGCCGGAGATGGAGACCCATACCGTCCGTGCGTTCGCACGGCCGGTATGGTGGGTTGCAGCGACCAGGGGGGTGTTCCTGCGACGGCTGACGACGCAGGGCACCCCCGGTTTACTTGCCAGACCCTCCCCCTTATCCTGCGCGGCGCCATGCTCCACGCAAGGTCGCCGGAGCATGGTGCTGGTCAGGTTTTGGCAGGAGGGACCTGAATGCAAAGAACGAAGGAGAGTTAGGGGCAGAAATGTGAGGGTTCAAAATGAAATTGCACTAGAGGGGGGGTGAATAGTGAAATTATATTGTATTGTAATACAACAAATTCAATCACACAATATACTCAATTATTTTTAGGTGGAAACCCAAGATGGGTGAAAACCACCACCTAAGCCAATCTCTTGACTTAGGATTTTCGATCACAAGGTGATCAATCCACTAACCACACTACTTAAACGAGGGTAGTGTACCTCAATTACAATTCCCACCTCCGATCCCTAAACGGAGGTTTCTCTCTTCAAGATGAAGAAACGGGGACCCGACAGGCCGGATACCCAAAATACAGAAATTAACAAGTAAAAATAACACCTATAGAGCACCCCAATTATTTAGTTGCTTTCTTATCTACTAAGCATGAAAAGAACTCCCTGATGATTTGTAGAACGGAGCGAGCCGGGAGTATGGATTTGCCCTTTGATCAGAGTATTAGCACAGCACAAGGGCAAGATGGAGCTTAGAGTAGTGAGCAAGAGATTTTTCTAATGGAATTGTATCTCAAGAGGTGTGTTTTGCCAAAGAAGAGTTGTAGTCTATTTATAGGCAAGTTTGGAACCTTCAAGAACACTTGGGAGAGCTCTTCTAGCCGTTGGAGACAAATCCCAAGAGTTTAGGACGAAATCCACTCAAAATCAGGGCAATGATGATTCTGACAGCAACATCAGACGTCTAAATATAAGATCAGACGTCTTACAGGACGTCTGATTTTTACTATGGTCGTCTATTATTGCAGGATATCCTTAACGGACTCTATTGGATCAAAAGAAGGACGTCTGATATTATGTCATAAGACGTCTGATGATTTTACTGGACGTCAAATGAATGGTGCATTCGTTCCTGTTATCATCGGATCCAAACAGGGTTCTAGGTTTAGAGGATCAGACGTCGTTACAGACGTCTGAGGACATTACCAGACGTCTGGAATCCAAAATACTCTTCCTTCCTGCTTCTGCCAAAAGATTATGTGGCCGTAGACAGATACGCACAGAAAATCATGGCCAACGGTTCAAAGGCAGACGTCTGTAAGTGTGTCAAGACGTCTAGAAATTGTTTTTGCCGATAAAAAGTCTAACGGTTAGTATGAGGACGTCTGGGTAAATAATCAGACGTCT
Source organism: Thalassia testudinum (assembly GCA_037157565.1). NCBI lineage: Eukaryota > Viridiplantae > Streptophyta > Magnoliopsida > Alismatales > Hydrocharitaceae > Thalassia > Thalassia testudinum. Next base: position 196,547,749 of record JAZHRO010000073.1, on the reverse strand, counting down.
GTGAACGGTTATCGACGTCTGAAAGTGAAGTCCTTCGACTGATGTTTATGAGGAGATGAAGAAAGCCAGAAATATTTGAAATTAGACGTCTGATACATATGTCAGACGTCTTATTATGGAAAATCAGACGTCTGGACTTTTTAATGGACGTCTGATAAAAGTATAAGTGTTGGGTTTTTTTGTTTCTAATTTATCCTAAGTGTAGAGAGCCTAAGTTAGCTATTTATAGGTTATGTTTGGGGGCTCTTTACAATATTTCTAGACTCAAATAACATGAAAATTACAACCTTTGAAAGTTTACATGAAAAAAGCCTAAGACCTAATACTTTTGCTACTCGTCTTCACGCTTTTAATCTCCCGTCTTGGAAAGCTTTTTGAATTCCTGCAAATATGTTATTATAGAGAGAAAACAATATGCTACGCTTTATTTATTATTTCATTTTCTACATTTTGTAAAATCATCAAAATATTATATATGAGTAGTTGAACTAACAATCTCCCCCTTTTTGATGATTTTCAAAATATAGCTGTAGGTTCCTCTTTCCTCCCCCTAAAGGTTGTACTTGATAGCCTTTATCTATTTATTATTCCTTAATTTCTTACCTACATTCTTCTCCCCCTTTTTGAATATCATCATGAAGGGTTGTTTAAAGGGAGTCAAAATCCAAACTACAAGAGTAATATCTACAAAGTAGAGTGCGTGAATAAAATTGCATGTTTAAAAGATGACAAGGCATTAAGGAAAATTGATTAGGAATAGAAATATTTAAGCATGGACTAGCTATTTGTTCCCAAAAATATTAAGCAGAGGGTCAAGGCCTCTTAATACAAACTTAGAATAAAAGACAGAAAGATAGAAGCACTAAAATTATTCTTCTTGATCTTGGCGGCGGCGGCGACGAGCGGGTCCTTGTCCTATCTGCAAATTTTGAACATCTGATCTAAGTTCGTCGATGTCGCGGCGCATGCTTCCCATGTAGGTGTACATCTCGCCGGTTCGACGCAGCAGGAGGGAGATGCCGGAGGAGAGGGAATCTGTGGCTGGATCCCATGCTTCATCAAAGCTCGAGCGGGGAGCTTCTATTTGAAGGGGCCGTGGTTCATGGAAGTCTGGAAAGGGTGGAAGGGGCTCTTCTTCCATGGGTTCGTCGGCGGGCTCAAGATGTTCTCTAAGTATATGCATCTTGGCGGCTGTGGCCCGGTTGTAAGGCTCAATTTTCTTGTCAACTGCTTGGTCAGTTATGGAAATCCGATGGGATGAAAAGATTTTGGATAGAATAGACCCAAACGGAAGTGATGCCCCATGGTCCTCATTCATGACGCGAACAATGAGGCGGCAATAATTGAAAGGAATATGACGAACGGCCGCAAAAAGGAGAGCCTTGTGTTGGCGTGAGATGTAATCAAAACCTCCTGATTTGTTTAGGAGGTCCCACCCAAAAATGCGAGAGAGTAGACGTGGAAGGGGTTTGAGATTTTTGCACGGTAGAGTGCCAAGGTTTTCAGCATATTTTTCCGGGAGAACTAACTCTTGATTGATGATTTCAGGGTCGTATTGCCTCAGTATGTCATTGAAATCATTTCCCTCATTGGGGATGGCTAGAAGGTCAGAGATAGTTTCAGATGTGATGTGTATTTCACGACCAAATAGGCGGGTATGGAGTTCAAGTTCATCGTTGCTGTAGTCCTCAACGATGTTGGCATAAAAGAGACGGCAAAGATCAGGGAACACACCAAGAGTTCCAATGCCGGAGTGGAATTGACGGTCAAAATATTGGAAAAGATGGAGAGTTTGGAAGTGTTCCCGAAGGTTCAAATGGGCAAAATCATTCCAAACAATAAAACGAGGACATTTAACTTTGGCATTCGCGAAACGACGAAATCGCTGCCTAGCGATGTCACCCCGCAATTGATCTGCCAAATAAGTGGAAGAGGAACTGGAAGATCCCTCAACTTGCTTCCTACGGGGAGGCATATTTGGTGGAATGGGTGGTTAGGTTTAGGAGAAAAGAGTGGTGAGTTTGAGGATGGAATACCTGCAAAAAAGAAACAACCATTCAACCAAGCAACATTCACCCAAAACATAGTTTGAAACACTGTAATCATCATGAAAAAAAATATGTGGCAGTATGCCTTGAGGCAATACAACCTGCCATGTAGTTGTGGCAATATACCTTTGGATGCAAGCCACTAAAAAGTCGGCTTGATCCTCATGAGGTAATACCCTTGCCATGGAAGATGCAGCTAGGGCTAAGAAGGTTTTCTTGACCGAGGGTTAGGGCTGACAATGAAATGCACATTTAGGTCAAGTGAATCAAGAAGTGAACTAGATGCTACAAGGCCGTGGGTAAAAGGAGTATGAAAATGCCCTAGGCGTTGAGAGGGTATACCCACGGGAGGAGGGAAGCCTCCAAATGAGCGGTCGAGAGGCAGGGACGACGTGCGCAGAGGAGCAGCAGTTCCGTCAGTCGTCGAAGAGGCGCGACGGTCGTCTGGCTGCGAGCAGAACTTCGCCAGCTGCTGCTGTGGGCCGTCGGGTGTGAGGGAGAGCGGCGCGCAGATCGTGTGGGGTAGGGATTTTGGACAGGAGAGTGGGACCTTTGCGAAGGGGATTTTATATCCCAAGGTCACCGAGCAAGTCTCCCCCTGAAGTTGGGGAGATTTGCATCTCAAACTGTCCAGAGAAAAGCCGCGACGCGCAGATTTTTCCCCGATCAGACGTCTGTCAACGATGTCAGACGTCGGGATTTGGCAGAGGAATTTTTGCCTATTTCAGGGAGACGTCTGTTTTATTCATCAGACGAATAATCAGACGACTGATTATAATATAGACGTCTGATTTCTGCAGGAATCTTCCCCAGCAAAAACATTTATTCTCCAGGTTGTCGTCTGATTTCTTACTCAGACGGCAATGAAGACGTCTAAATTTAAGATTAGACGTCCGATTTCTGCAGACAGACCTTCCTGGATTTTCGTTTAAAGTTACAGGGTCGTCCGTTTTTCCTGTCAGACGATTCATACGACGTCTAGCCATATATTCAGACGTCCGACAGGCAGTACATGTTCTGTCTCCGAGATAGACGTCTGTCAACACATTTGGACGACAGTTCAGACGTCTGCGTTTCATACTAGACGTCTGATATTACTGTTTTGTTATATACAAAATCGTCGTCTGGGCCAGATGTCTAGACGACGAATTCTAATGTATAAGACGTCTGATTATTTAATCAGACGTCTGATATTGGACAGAGTGTGCATTTGGATGTTTGAATGAAGGCTTAGAGAAATCAAGGTTCAATCTATGCTCATGACAAAAGAGGTTCCATTAAAACACTAAATTCTTCAAATATCACTTAGCTTACATATGCCTAGTTTCCTACGTATATAATTAAAGCGATCATAATTCAAAGGTTTAGTGAAAATATCAGCTAACTGCAGTTCAGTACAAATAAATTCAACTTCGATTTCTCCCTTAAGTACATTGTCTCTTAGGAAGTGATGTCGAACATCAATATGTTTTGTGCGAGAGTGATGTACGGGATTTTTCGAGAGGTTGATAGCACTAGTATTGTCACATAATATTTTTATCTTATTAAATATCATGTTAAAATCCTTCAAAGTACTTTTCATCCAAAGCACTTGGGAACATGCTAGTGCAGCGGCTATGTATTCTGCTTCTGTAGTTGATAAAGCTACACTAGATTGTTTCTTTGAGAACCAAGAGACTAGTGATTCGCCTAAGAATTGGCACGTCCCACTAGTACTTTTCCTATCAGTGCGGCTACCTGCGTAGTCCGCATCGCTATATGTAACTAAGTTGAATTGTGGACTCCTAGGGTAGAATAAGCCATAATCAGATGTGTCAACTAGATATCTAAATATTCGTTTTACAGCATTTAGGTGTGATTGTTTAGGATTTGATTGAAACCTAGCGCATAAGCAGGTACTAAACAAAATATCAGGTCTACTGGAAGTTAAATACAGTAAAGATCCAATCATGCTACGATAGAGCTTTTGATCTATGGGCGTACCTGATTCGTCCAAGTCTAAGGAAGTTGTGACACTCATAGGAGTGTTCTTCCCTTTACTTTTGTTCATATCAAATCTCTTCAACATCTCCTTTGTGTATTTAGATTGACACACAAAGGTTCCAATCTCGAGCTGAGTGATTTGCAAGCCCAAGAAAAACTTGAGTTCACCCATCAAACTCATTTCGAATTCTTCCTGCATAATTTCTGAAAACTTTCTACACATAGATTCATTAGTAGCACCAAATATAATATCATCTACATATATTTGAACTAATAAAATGTCTTTTCCTTTTCTTTTAATGAATAATGTGGAATCAGCTTCCCCTATAGAGAATTTTGCATTTAACAAGTACTCTTTGAGCCTTTCATACCAAACTCTAGGAGCTTGCTTTAGACCATATAGTGCCTTGTTTAATTTGTAGACAAAATGAGGCTTATCATGAGACTCAAAACCAGGAGGTTGTTTTACAAAAACTTCCTCTTTAATGAATCCGTTGAGAAACGCGCTCTTAACGTCCATTTGAAAGAGTTTAAAGCCAAGAAAGGCGGCATAAGCAAGAAGCATGCGAATTGATTCGAGTCGAGCTACGGGAGCGTAGGTCTCATCAAAATCAATTCCTTCTTCTTGGTTGTACCCTTGTGCTACCAACCGAGCCTTATTTCGAATAACTATACCGGATTCATTCAACTTGTTTCGGAATACCCATTTGGTACCTATTATCGTTTGCCCTTCAGGCTTAGGTACTAGATCCCAAACTTCATTCCTTTGGAATTGATTGAGTTCCTCCTGCATGGCCATCATCCAAGTTTCTTCGGAGCATGCTTCCTCGACACTCTTCGGTTCAACTTGAGATACAAAGGCGGAGAGACCAAAGGTGCAACTAAAACGAGATCGGGTTTTAACGCCATCAGAAACACTTCCAATGACTTGACTTTCGGGATGATCCCTTTGATATATCCAATCTTTTGGAAGATTATGGATATTGGAGTTTGGAATGTTAGACACATCAATAGTAGAATCATCTTCATCATCCATATTGACTCGGTCAATGGAGGAATGAGGAGATTCATCGAAGGAGACATGAAGGGTTTCCTCCACTGTTAATGTGGTCTTGTTAAAAACCCGATATGCCTTACTACGTGAGGAGTAACCAATAAAGATGGCTTCTTCACCTTTGGCATCAAATTTATCTAAATTAGAGCGGGTATTCAAGACAAAACATCGACATCCAAAAACTTTAAAATAACTAATTTTGGGTATTTTCCCATAGTATAGTTCAAAACAAGTTTTTCGCAATCCGGATCGAATTAAGGTGCGATTTAACACGTAACAAGCCGTGTTAACCGCCTCAGCCCAAAAATACTTCGGTAACCCCGAGTCTATGAGCAATGTTCGAGCACATTCTTGAAGAGTACGGTTCTTTCTCTCAACCACCCCATTTTGTTGAGGTGTTCGAGGAAAAGAGAACTCATGAGCAATACCGTGCTCTAGACAAAAATCATCAAACAAGGAATTTTCAAACTCGCCCCCATGATCACTACGGATACGAGTGATTTGGTAGCCTTTTTCAGTTTGAATTTTCCTACAAAAAATAGAAAAGACAGAAAACACTCTTTCTTTAGATCTCAAGAAGGAGACCCATGAAAACCTCGAAAAATCATCTACAATTACAAGGCAATATTTGCATCCACTGAGGCTCTCATATTTTGTTGGTCCAAATAGATCTAGGTGAAGTAGTTCTAAAGGTCTTGATGTGGATATAACTTCTTTGCTTTTAAAACTAGATTTTATAATCTTACCTAATTTACATGAATCACAAACAAGTTCATTTAAAAATTTTCTTTTAGGAAGACCTCGGACTAGTTCATGTTTAGCTAATTTTTGAACCAGCTTCATATGAACATGTCTTAGTCTTTTATGCCATATACTTAACTCATCATTTGCTATAAGACATTCATAAGTGCCATTTTTATCAAATTCTACAACATAAATGTCTTTAAATCTAGTTCCCTTGAGAAGGGTTTCATTGGTTGATGCATGCATAATTTCAAACATTTTAGAAGTAAACACTACTTTAAAACCCTTATCACATATTTGACTTACACTTAAAAGATTATGTTTTAGTCCTTTAACTAGAGAAACATTGGAGATGGGAGAGAGAGGGTTACCTATTTTACCAAGGCCAATAATATGACCCTTGTGGTTGTTGCCAAATGTAACTGTTCCTCCATCCGTAGGTTGGAGGTCCAAAAATAGGCGCTTGTCTCCTGTCATGTGTTTGGAGCATCCGGAGTCCATCACCCATCGGCCTCCTTGGTGGTGGAGGTTTCCTTGTCTTCCTCCTTGTAGACCTTCTTCCTCCTACAAAAGATCTTCGATTGTGACTTGGTGTTTCTATAGGTCTTTCTAGTTTGAGTCGTCCATCCTTCATTTTGTATATCCAATTTTTGACATTATGATGTCCTTTCATCCCTACAAAACAAAGTGAGAGTTGTCTTTTCGGTATCCATTGTAAAGTGGATCCGTATTTGTTAGTGTTCTCCTTTAGAGGAGGGTCCCTTTTTGGCTCACTTTGACTAGGCTCATAAAAGCCTAATCCAAATTTACTTGAGGAAGGTTTTTGATGGGCAATGAGTTTGTCCAAGTTATCTTTCCCCTTTGTAAATTTGGCTAGGTCCTCAAGAAGTTGGTTTGACTTTTCTTTGAGATGATTTATCTCTATTTTCATTATATCTAGTTTATCTTCTAATGCCCTAATCTCTACTCTAAGTAAGCCATTTTCATCCTTTTTAAAAGAGTTTGATTTTTCAAGCACATGGATTTTGTCGAGTAATTCTTCTCTATCTAAAAATTTTTGTTCACTCATTGCTGTATACAAATCATTTGTTAATGACTCTTTCTCAATCATTAGATTTTTTATTTGCATATTTAACGCAGTGGTTTCTTTTGTAAGAATTAGATTCTTTTCTTCAAGATCATTGATTAATCTCTTATTTTCTAACTTTTCTTCTTTTAAAGCCTTGCTTTGGGTTTTAGTTTTCTTAAGATCTATATATAGTGAATCAAAGGCATCTTGTAATTCATCCAAAGAGTAGGGGTTTACCTCAGGTTCCTCAGATTCAGACTCGGAACCATCATTTGTTGCCATTAGTCCCAAGCATGCCGTTTCTTCATTTGTTTCCTCCTCCTCTTCTTCTTCGGAGGTGGAGTCATCCCACGTTGCTTGAAACGCCTTCTTCTTGAATCCTTTTGGTTTGGAGATCTTCTTGTAGTCAGAAGGCTTCTTGGGTTTCTTCTCATCATTCCTTTTGAGTAAGGGACAATCTTTCCTTATGTGACCTCTCTTTTTGCAATTATAGCAAATTAGAGGATCTTCTTCTCTTTTCTTTCCCTTGATCTCTCTTCTATTTCTGAGAAACTTTTTAAACTTTTTAGCTAATAAAACAAATTCTTCGTCATCGGTACTTACCTCATCATCCGAAGTAGCTTTGAAGGCTAAGGTCTTCTTCTTTGGCTCCGATGAGGTTGATTTCTTCTTTTGCTCCATTTTTGATTCGTAAGCCATGAGATTCCCAAGTAGATTTTCCATGTCTAGATCCTCTACTTGGTTGGCTTCTTCTATTGCCGTTACCTTTTGCTCCCACTCAGGTCCAAGGGAACGAAGGAGCTTCCCTTGAAGCTCCCCCTTTATAAATGTCTTTCCTAAAGACTTGAGGTTATTCACGATTAACGTGAATCGGGTGTACATGTCCCCAAGTCTTTCATTCTCCTTCATAGAGAAAGCTTCGAATTCCTGCGATAACAAGTTTATCTTTGAGGATTTAACTTTAGATGTACCTTCGTGAGTAACCTCCAAGGTTCTCCAGATCTCGTGGGCGGTTTCGCATTGGCTGATGCGGTTGAATTCCTCCGAGCTGAGAGCGCAGTAGAGTGAGTTCATTGCCTTGGCATTCAGTCCAAGGTGATGGATTTGCTCCACTGTGTAACCAGTTTCTGGTTTCTCGGGAATGACGTATGCGGATTCGCATTTCTCCCAAATGGAGAAATCGTTGGCTTGAAGCCACATCTTCATTCTCAGCTTCCAGTAGGTGTAGTTGGTTCCTTCGAAGAGTGGTGGTCGAGTGGTGGATTGCCCCTCCAATCTGCTTGTGGAAATTGCCTTCCCCTCCATGTGATCTTTCCGCGGATGTTACTCTTGTAGGCGGAAAACCTGCTCTGATACCAAATGAAATTGCACTAGAGGGGGGGTGAATAGTGAAATTATATTGTATTGTAATACAACAAATTCAATCACACAATATACTCAATTATTTTTAGGTGGAAACCCAAGATGGGTGAAAACCACCACCTAAGCCAATCTCTTGACTTAGGATTTTCGATCACAAGGTGATCAATCCACTAACCACACTACTTAAACGAGGGTAGTGTACCTCAATTACAATTCCCACCTCCGATCCCTAAACGGAGGTTTCTCTCTTCAAGATGAAGAAACGGGGACCCGACAGGCCGGATACCCAAAATACAGAAATTAACAAGTAAAAATAACACCTATAGAGCACCCCAATTATTTAGTTGCTTTCTTATCTACTAAGCATGAAAAGAACTCCCTGATGATTTGTAGAACGGAGCGAGCCGGGAGTATGGATTTGCCCTTTGATCAGAGTATTAGCACAGCACAAGGGCAAGATGGAGCTTAGAGTAGTGAGCAAGAGATTTTTCTAATGGAATTGTATCTCAAGAGGTGTGTTTTGCCAAAGAAGAGTTGTAGTCTATTTATAGGCAAGTTTGGAACCTTCAAGAACACTTGGGAGAGCTCTTCTAGCCGTTGGAGACAAATCCCAAGAGTTTAGGACGAAATCCACTCAAAATCAGGGCAATGATGATTCTGACAGCAACATCAGACGTCTAAATATAAGATCAGACGTCTTACAGGACGTCTGATTTTTACTATGGTCGTCTATTATTGCAGGATATCCTTAACGGACTCTATTGGATCAAAAGAAGGACGTCTGATATTATGTCATAAGACGTCTGATGATTTTACTGGACGTCAAATGAATGGTGCATTCGTTCCTGTTATCATCGGATCCAAACAGGGTTCTAGGTTTAGAGGATCAGACGTCGTTACAGACGTCTGAGGACATTACCAGACGTCTGGAATCCAAAATACTCTTCCTTCCTGCTTCTGCCAAAAGATTATGTGGCCGTAGACAGATACGCACAGAAAATCATGGCCAACGGTTCAAAGGCAGACGTCTGTAAGTGTGTCAAGACGTCTAGAAATTGTTTTTGCCGATAAAAAGTCTAACGGTTAGTATGAGGACGTCTGGGTAAATAATCAGACGTCTGTGAACGGTTATCGACGTCTGAAAGTGAAGTCCTTCGACTGATGTTTATGAGGAGATGAAGAAAGCCAGAAATATTTGAAATTAGACGTCTGATACATATGTCAGACGTCTTATTATGGAAAATCAGACGTCTGGACTTTTTAATGGACGTCTGATAAAAGTATAAGTGTTGGGTTTTTTTGTTTCTAATTTATCCTAAGTGTAGAGAGCCTAAGTTAGCTATTTATAGGTTATGTTTGGGGGCTCTTTACAATATTTCTAGACTCAAATAACATGAAAATTACAACCTTTGAAAGTTTACATGAAAAAAGCCTAAGACCTAATACTTTTGCTACTCGTCTTCACGCTTTTAATCTCCCGTCTTGGAAAGCTTTTTGAATTCCTACAAATATGTTATTATAGAGAGAAAACAATATGCTACGCTTTATTTATTATTTCATTTTCTACATTTTGTAAAATCATCAAAATATTATATATGAGTAGTTGAACTAACACAAAAGTTGAGGGCCAAAAAGTAAATAAATGAGGACCAAAGTGTAAAGTTGGTCAAGAAGGTTTCCTCTTAGGCTCAAGTTTTTATACATGACTAATTGGGGCCTAAGGATTATGATGGTGAATTTTATTTCCAGATTAAACCTTGTTTGACCGGTCAATTTACATAAAAACCCAAATTAAGTTGTTAATTGGGCATGGTTCTCATTGTAGGTCAAAATGGGTTCCTAAGGCCAAATTGAAGGTTCTAAACCCTAGAGATTATTTTTCTATGAATTTTAGAGGGTTTAGTTGATTTATTTCTCTGCCTCGAACCTCGTGTTTTTAAGTGGGTTTGTTTTTTTTAGGGTTACAGGATGTCAATTAATTCATTGGAGTTGTTGTAGCCCTTATTGAATCATCTCATCCCACTTTTCCTCTTATTAGGTTTCTTTGACCTATGTTTGGACCCTGAGTTACCCTATTTTCAGATTGGATTGGTGAAATTGCATTTTTACCCCTTAGTTTCTGTTTTCTTTGCGAACTCAGAATCTCTCTGAGTTAAGCCTTTCCTTGAGTTATGTAGGAGCTTTTATCCTTTGTATTAGGTCAAACTGAGCTAGTTATGGCTCATGATGAGGTTCTCATCAGTTACTAACCTTAGATGTCAACATCTATTGCAAATAAATGACTTGTTAATTTTTTGTATGCTTTAGACTGTGCGTCAAAATGGTTGCGCGGTACTGTTCTTATGGGTATAGCCCTTCCCCTTTGGCAGTTATCGGGGACATAGAAAACTTGTACCACTTGACATGCCAATTTGAAAGGTTCATCAGACTGAAGAATTTGACGATTAGGATTTAAACTTAAGAAATTGTGTTTTTTGTCAATTTTGAAACCAGTGCCCTCTTTAAAAACATCAAACAATGACATTTAAATAAGACAACTCTGTGATCAAATCTGAAGCTGATCTCCACAATTTCTTTGATTTCACCATAGTATCCATCTGTACTGGTGGAAAGATTTGAATCAACAACTCTGGCTTGTTGTGTAACCTTTCTATCATCAATTTCGTTTATTTTGAATCTAAACACATTTATTATATATCTATAGTGGTAATGTGCATAATGTAATGATAAATCGGCAATTATATTAAAATTTGCTTCCAGTCGTGGGTCCTTATCTTCTTTCAATTGATTAATTCGGTCTTTAAACCAATCTAAGAAGCCAAATTCAGTTGTCCTTGAAAGAGGTAATCGTTCGAATTCCTCATAAAATGGATCAATTTTAGGATTTTTTTAAAAATATATAAATATGCGCAACGTCTGTTATTTTCTGAAATTACCTTATATTCTGTATAAAGAATTAACCTTCCTCTGATATCAAAAATTGACAAACATTCTTCAACACTGTCATTGTATTCCCCCTCATAATTCCTTTGAAATTTATTAAAGCAGTTATCTGTTTCATTCATGTACATGGAAGTAAAATTTATACACTCCTACATGAGATACCCTTCTACAATGGATCCTTCCAGCTTTGCCTTGTTCAAAACATAATCTTTAAGCTTTTTGAAAAATCGCTCCACAGGATACATCCATCTGAATTGTATAGGTTCACTGATTCTCATTTCATTTGCAAGATGCAGCGTGAGATGAACCATTACATCGAAGAAGTCTAGGGGAGGAATCTGTTCCATCTTACAGAGAGTAATGACTATTTGTCTATCCTAGTGATCCAACGTATCATTTTGTAGCGTCTTTGAACAAACAGCTTTGAAAAACCTGCTCATTTCTGTGAATGAATCAACAATTGGCTCTGGCAGTATCTCCCGTATCGCTAGTGGAAATAATACTTGCATATAAATGTGGGAGTCATGACTTTTTAAGCCAGATATCTTTTTCTGCGCTTCATTCACACAACGAGAAAGCTACGATGAAAACCCATCTGGCACCCGAATTTCCTTTAAGAAGGAGAACGGTCTACTCTTCTAGTCTTGATTCAAGCTGTAAATAGTAGGTGGGAAGTAGTCATCATCCTTGGTAATGCGATCTAGAGAGGACTAAGATTAAGTTATCATCGTTGTAGTACAAACTCCTCAATCGATCTCTTAACAGATAAAATTTATAACTCCAATATCTAAAAATGAAGTCCGAGGTCGAACACAGGGAGCAAATATGGAATTCACGCGCTAATCTCAATTAAAATATAAATGAGCACATAAATAGGCCAAGAATAATGATATTCAATGAATGTTAATCTGTCGCATTAGATGTTCAATGAATAACACAAGTATTTTAAGGTTTTAAGAGGACAAAAAGATATCTAAGAAAAAATAATGGTAATTTAGATCACCGATTATTAGTATAAGCACATATATATCAATTACTCAATGATTATGAAATGAATGAACAGTGATCAGACGACTGGATATCAAGTCAGACGACGTGAATGTCGCTTACTATAGTGTCTTCAATCTTCTGTTGTTCTTCTCTTTGTTCTTTCTTCTTCTTCTTCTACTCTCTTCTTCTCTCAGGCACGGCTCTTCAGCCTTCAAAGCCCTTCCTTCTTCTTTCTCTCTTCACAGCCTTCTCCTCTTCTTTCTTCAGAGAGCACAAGGGTCCTCTCTTACGGCTAAGTGTTTTCCCAATGCTTGCAAGAGCAAAACCCTCCCCTCCCCCGTTCTCTCTCTCTTTCCTTTCTTCCTCTCCTCTTCTCTCAGATGGCCGGGTAATTGGGTATATGGGTTTGCGTAACCAGGTCCAGGGCTGCGGGTGTAGGGTCGCAACCGAGGAGGGATAGGGGCTTAAGCAGGTCGAGTGTGCGTGGGTGTAGTGGGACCTCACCCCATGTGTCTTGAGGCAAACAGCCATATAGACAATCAATTTATGCGGCTTCACTCGCTCCTAATCCCACGATGTGGGACTATCTTTCCCACATCCTTCACATGCGCCTACAACTGCTTGTCTTCATCCAGTTGCGGGTGAAGGAGCTCTCGAAACTCCTAATTGAAGGCCTGGGTGTAAAGACCCGTTCAGTTTTGAGCCTTTTAAGATGTCTGGTCAAACGTCTAGACTCCTTCCCAGATGTCTGGAAATTGAAAATCTATAGGCAAGGTCGGTTCTACGTGCTGGCTACACAAACAACTTTCCTTCTCTCACTCTTTCTCTCCTTCCCCATCATTGAACCCTAACCCTTGCCTATATAAGTACCCCCCTTCCTCTCCTCTCCACTCCATCACCACCACCTTCCTTCCCCCTTCACTGCCGTGAGAGAGGCGTGCGTGAGAGAGGGAGAAAGAGCGAGGAGGAGGAGCGGCGTGAAGAAAGGAGGAGGAGGCTGAGCTCGCGAGCTTCATGGGAGCTCGCCGGAGTGCACACGACCGTCGTGGCGTGTGCGGGTGGAGGAGAGTGTCGGGGAGCCATCCCCGACTTCCTGCTGCGGCCGGAGTTGCAGCCGAGAGGGAGAAGTCGCGGCGGAGCGTGGCGAGAGGAGCGAGAGCTCATTTTGATACTGGAATTTTTCCAGTTTCAGATGTCCGGAGTACCTTCCAGATGATGAGCTGGACGTCTGGTGACGACACCGGACGTCTGAAAGTAGGTATTCGCATAGGTACGTCATTTCCGCAGCTGCGGCCATGCAGGCTACACCGCAGTATGATTTGCTTGGCTAAATAGGGTCATGCTGCTCTGTCGTGCACAGGAGCAGCTTTGGGAAGGCACGCGGCACGCCCTCCCATGTGTTTCAGACGTCTGGATAGCTTACCAGAGATCGGAGGCACTCCTAGACGATTGGAGGTTAGGTCAGATGTCTGAAGCTGAGTCCAGATGGTCAAGTAGGAGTCCTGGACGTCTGAGGTCGACGTAGGGACTTGAGGTGAGACTTTGGTGACTTTTAAGACATCTAGATTTTGTTCTAGACATCAGATTTGGTTTTGCAGTTTTGTTTTGACCCGTTTAGGGTCCGATCGGGGTCCATTTTACGCAAACGAGATATCTGTGGTTTCCTTGTGAGTTCCTCTACATGTTAGAAACCTTTATATACTGTTCTGAACATTCTATTGTGATATGTTCCTTGGTATAGGACTTCGACCTATTACGTGTCTGTGGCTTGCAGAGGCATGGGAGTCTGCCATTCGAGCCCCCAGTACTCTCGGATTGTCTGGTAGAGTGGTTTCCCCCTGTTATACTTATTAAATATGAATGCATCTATGAAATTTAGATAACTAGAACCCTAGGATGTGGCATGAATCCTAGGATGAGAAATAGTGGCATTGTTTGTATCCATGTTTGATATTACAGTCATAAATGAATGAGCTGAATTGTAAACAACTGCCTGTTAATAAATAAAAGCTGCCTGTTAAAATATGAAATGCCTGAGATAACTAAATAGTTACCTATGATATCACTTGTTGCATATGTTAATTTGTGGAAATACGAGCTGCATGTGTATAATACGAGAATGGAATTATGAATGATGAAACCTGGTATGGAATAATATGGTGAATTTGAGCATGAACCCTATGGGGAGTTAGGAGTAGAGCTCCTGTAGATGAATGGAAAATATCTGGAAATATGAGTGGGAAGTGTACTAGCTCTTGAGTACGTGGTATCAAGGAGAGCGACTATCCCCTGTTTAGTGTAGAGCGGAACTAGCCGCCCTTGGGTTGGGACCCAGGGTTAGGATTGGTTACTCTATACTGACTTCTGTTGGCCCTCGCGTACATTGTACCGGGGAGAGCTACTAGTGTAGGGAGAGAGCTAGCCACCCCATGGGACCCGGGGTTCAACTAGCCACCCAACACTGACTTGTTAGGCTCACTGGGCAAACCGGGGTAGTTAGATGAAGGTACGCGGATTGTGGAGGGGCGAGACCCCTGTTTGGTTCTGAGGAGAGAGACCCTTGTTTCTGAGAGGGCTAACCCTATATTGTTCCGTGCTGTACTTGGGCGTACCTGCTAGTGGAAACGACGAACTACGTACCAGTGCAGGGTAGTTACCCGTGTGCTTATCGCGCGTGCCATAGTCACTACTACGTCTGTCAGTGACCTCGGGGTAGTTGACTGAGTGTAGAATTACCACGGGGGACTCTCTCGGCCAAAAGAGAACCACGTGTGCCTTCTACTCTTCGGAAAAGACTGCAATCAAGATTGTTCCCACGAGGAACATGCGAGATCAAGAAAGAAACCTGAAAGTAAACCAATGGATGAAAAGGAATTACTTGTAAAATAAAATAATTGGAAAAGATAAATTTACATGTTAGCTTTTACTGCTTTAGATAGTCTGGTTACCACTCTACTCAGCGTTCGCTGACTCCGTTTACTCATAACCCTTTATAGGTCCAGGAGTTGAGCAGCCCGAGTCACCGGCTGTAGAGGGTGCTGGGCCCAGTTGAGCCCAGCAGTAGTTATTACTGTTGTAGTACTTCTTTTCTGTTAGTGAGTTTCAGGCTCTGTTTACTGTTCCTGTTACTGTAGTTTTGTTCTACTTTCTTGTTGTGGTGGTGGTATGTACTGTTTAGCAGCTTTTACTTCCTTTACTGCTTGTACGCTTTTACTGTTAGTTACCTTACATAGTGGATGTGGTTTATTTTCCTGCTTTTTGGTTATTTCTTGTTGGACAACTGGGTCTTGGGATTAGTCGAGTCGAGCCGGTCTCGGGTCCTGTAGGGATTTGGGAATCGGGTCGTAACACTGGGTCTCTTCCTGGGAATAAGCTGTGTCACCTGGAGGTGGCACCTGAGGGTAATCGTGGTTAGAACCACGAACACCGTCGGACGAATGACGCGGCGGTGGAGCTCCGATCGAAGAACTGAAACACAAATACGGGATTGAAAGCCCTCGTTAAATGGTTCAATAGAGTCGTCGGAGAACGTGGAAGATGGTGGCGGTGTCCGTGGGGTGTAGGAGTGCGTGGAGTGGTCGGACGGAGTTGGAGATGGAGGCACGAAGATGGGTTGGACGATGGAGGGTTTGAGTGGGTGGACTGGTGAATAGGTAGAGTTTTGTTCATGGTGTTGTGCCGAAGGTTGTGGAGGTGTCGGCGAGGTGGGTGGACTTGTGCAGCGAGCCGATAACCTCGCCGAAGAGGTGGCTGGATTAGAGGAAGGTGACTGCGTGAGTGTGCGTCGAGGGGTTCTTTTTGGATTTTAGGTAGGGAAACTAACCTAAGACTCTAAAGGAACTAGTCTAACCCTAAACTAACTGATGAAAGGGGGGAATGCCCACGCCGGTGGTATGCCGGACGTGGGGAAGATGAAACCTCCAGTGATAGGAGCGGCAACGACGAAGGGTTGTAGGCGACGGCCGCTGGTATTGAGACATGCGGAAGAGGAATCTGCTTGCTATGGTCTGTGAGAGCGAACGAGGGAGGTGGTCGAACGAGGTTGCCGGAGCTCATGGAGCTTTTAGCCGGAGAGGAGGGAAGGAGATTTCCCGGCCAAAAACAAGCTAAGGAGGTAATGCATGCCTTAGGGTGTCTTTTATAGGCCATAGGAGGTCCTTTCAAGCTTGGAAACCAAGCTTGAAAGCTTGCAAGCTCCGCAGTTTTAGGAGACCTGAACCTTAAAAAGGTTCGCACGAGCTTTGGATTAGGATTCAGAGCCTCATACATGGCTCAAATGGAAGGCAACTTCCTCAGGAATCTCCCTTTGTCAATCAATTAGGGAGAACTCTCCAATCAAAGGTCGTCGGAGTAGGACTTCCTTGTGATAATGGTAAAGGGACCTGATTGCAAAGAACGACGACAAAGATAGGGGGTATTTTGTAATTATTTCTAAAGTTAGGGGCGTAAGTGTGAGAGAACAGAATCAGCTGGACTGAAATGCAAATTAGGTCAAGATGATCTTTGATTGGTCCCAAATTTTGGTACAAACCTAATTTGGACCCAAAGAATCTGATGGTGAAGTCGTATTTTGGTTTTGACCAAGTTTGATTGGGTAATTTTTGCAGAAACTAAAATTAGGGTAACTGTCTGTCTGAGACTCTATTTTAGGTCAAATTGGGCTCCAATGGTCAAATTAAAGGTACCAAGCCTTAGGGAATATTTTTATATGATTTTTAGAAGGTTTAGGTGAATTTTATCCTGACCATAAGATTATTTATTTAAGCGGGTCTATTTTTAGGGTTCAGATGTTTAACAATCCTCAAAACGCGTAAAAACCCGTTTCGTTCTTCATGAACTCACTTATCAGGCATTTATGATCATTTGATCTTTAATTAACCCCTAGGAAACCTCATGATTGCTCTACAATTAAGATATTCTATTAAAACTGTAAATTTACTCCAATTTTCATGTTTATCGCTTAGAATGGATATGTAGTGAATTATGGTCTTCTGACGGTTATGTAGGAGTATTTATTTGTTGATAATGACTAATCAAAGCTAGATATGGCTGATGATGACATTATCATCAATCCTCATAAATATGCAACTCCGAACGTATCCCTAAACTTTTCATCTCTTTCCTTGTTTTCACTATATCCTTTGGATCATCTGTTAGATTTAATACGTCTAAGATGTTATCCATCACATTTTTTTCGATGTGCATAACATCTAAATTATAACGTATTGTAAAATCTTTCCAATATGATAACTCCATAAAGAAAATGCTTTTCTTTCGAAATCCATAATTCCTGGAGGCTGTCTGGTCTTGTTCGAATGATTGACCCAACTGTATCTCACCCATTTCTTGTAATTTCTCCATTATAACCTGACCCGGCAACCTGATAGAATTTGTACTAAGTTTATTCTTTGGATTTTTCTTTGAATACCGACACGTCCTACCATCAAATTTACTCCTAAATTATGACGTTAGCTATCTATGTTCAATAGGTAGAAATCTGCGATGTCATAAGTAACAGAATTTCTTACTTTCCGATAATTGTAGGTGATGAGTGCCTTCCATACAGATTGGGCAAGCAAGCTTTCCTTTTGTGCTCCAACCTGAAAAATTTGCGTATGTCGGGAAGTCGTTTATGGTCCACAACAATGCTGCATGTATATTATAAAATTTTTTCTTTTCTTCATTATACGTCTTCACGTTGATGTACCACAACTGTTTTAGTTCATCGATCAATGGTTGGAGATAACATATATTGCATTTCCTGGTTGTTTTGGACTAGGGATTAATAGGGTCAGCATCATGAATGACGATTTCATACACAACCAGGGAGGTAAGTTATAAGTGATCATTACCACTGGCCATACAGAGTATGATGGGTACATACTCTTAAATGGATTGAGTCTATCTCTTACAAGATCCAATCGCACGTTCCTTGCTTCTAAAATGAATAAATTATTCTTTTCGTCAAATCTCTTCCACTCCTCTAAAATAGTAGGATGACGTTTTCTTTAATCTTGAGATTTACAATCCTCGTGCCATGTCATCCACCGTGCAGTTTTAGTTGATATAAAAAGGCGTTGAAGCCTAGGTGTCAGTGGAAAGTAACGAAGAACTTTCTGAGGTTATTTTCTCTTACTTTCATTTTACCTTTCTTATATCTCTCATGTTCACATTCGGGACAATTACTCAAATTTGTGAATTATTTTTGAAAAGAATGCAATTGTTCAGACATGCATCGATTTTCTGACAATCCAAACCAAGCTTAGGAGTCTGTTTCCTTGCCTCATATCATGAAGTCAGAAAACCATTAAGGTTATTCAACAGCTCAGCAATAAATCAAAGTATTTCTGACATGAATTTAACACTACTCTATTCATAACTTTCAATTGAAACATCTTCAACAAAAATGACTACTTTGACATTTTCGTAACACCGGGAGCAATAGGATCCACAACCGCCTTAAAAGCATCATAGAACGGATCACAACTGAACAAATCTTCCTCGTTTGTATTTATATCCTCTCCTGCTCTCATCTCATTCAACATTTCTTCTATTTCTTGAGCTCCGCTATTAGTAATTTCCTCGTTAATCTCTTGGTCAACAGTGTTCTCATTGTTTATGACCTCAGTCAACTCCTCTCCATGAGCTACCTAAGTAGTGTAATGCTGCTGCCACCCATTACAAATGCAGTGCTCGAGCACAGTATTATGATCATGTAAGGAATTATTTAAACATCTTTTGCACAGGCAGAAGATATTATCAAGTTGACCTCCTCGCCTAAATATCTTCTTATCGTCATGAAAGGCCCAATCCAGGAATAAAATTACTCTATCCTTATATCTGGTGTAATCTGAACCCTGTAATGCAATCCAAGATTTATACATTATAACCTAAAGTTTAATGTAAAAAAATCACTTATTAGGAAGGGAAAGGACCAAATAATGTGTATGTTGATTAAGATTTTCACTTAATAACTCATCCTAAAAAATTTGATGACAACTTAGTTTTGCTCGTTACATGTAACCTTAGTGCGGTGAAATTTCAGTAGCATCTCCCCGCACTTCTCTAGTATACCCCCAAATATTAACCTTAGCTTGATTTTCTTTAACACTCAACTAAGGGCACCGCAGGAAACTAAATAAGATTAGTTGGTATACTAGAGAAGAGCAAGAATAAGCAACCGAAATTTCACCGCACAAGGTTACATGTAACGAGCAAAACTAAGTTATCATCAAATCTTAGAGGACTTTCTTTAGTTCGGTACTTCACCGAATTAAAGTCGATCGAGTCTTATGACATGCTACAAAGACAACACATCATGCATGTAAGTGAGGTATACATACACTTCCTGCATTATCCGTATAACATGATTATAAGTCTCGACGGACGAGTAATTTGAACACAATTTGACTTGGAGGACTTTTTCCCTAGGGTTTAGAATACCTAATGTTTGGCCTCACGTGCATATATCTTCATTAACAAGTGTGTGTATCTAAACAATAACTAATTTAAATATTAAAAAAATTTACAAAAAAAATAAATATCATTCAATTAAATTAAAAAGATCGAATGTATATATATATATATCAAACTATTAAAGCTTTTGAGTGTACCCGACATTACTAACCTATAATTTCAAAAGTAAAATTAATTAAATAAAAAATTATAATTATAATCCTAAACCCTAACCCAAACTAAACATGCAAACCAAGGGCGAGAGCAAACGAAAATCCTAACCTTAACCCAAACACTTATCAAATCATAAAACCCTAACCCTGAATCAAACCAAATGTCTAAACCCTAGCCTAACCCAACCACCATAACCCTCTCCCAACTCAAATCCTAAAACCCTAGGCCAAGCACCATATACACAACCTAATACCAAACCTAAACAACATATATTAATCTGAACTAAACATTGAAACAATTTTTAAAAAAATTTGATAGAGTTTCTCTTATATTTTCAGTTTTCTATAAACCTGCATAGCAAAATAATACTCATCATAAAAGTTGGCATACCCCACATTAAATTTCATTCAATCAAACAAGTGAGCACACCTCACATTCATAATAAATCATACAAGCCATATCATCTCCTAAAATATTATTACAATCAATAAAAAATATTAAAATTATACCTCCAACGATTACAGCTTCTGAGAATGATCGTTACCGATAACCTGTAATTTCATAAACATAATAAAATAAATAACATATTATCATATTATTAAAAAATTTACAACTTATAAAATAGAGGCGACGGCAGCAGCGATAAGAGGAGGAGGGCAATAAGAGGGGGACGAGGAGGACAAGAGGAATAGGGGGAGAAAGGCCAGCCGCATAGGCAGTAATAGGAGGAGGAGGAAGGGGGAAGTGGGGGAAGAGTGTTACGACCCGATCTCAGATCTCTACAGGACCTGAGACTGGTTCACCTTGACTAATCCCAAGACCCAGTCATCCAATGAGAAATAACCAAAAGTAAAAAATATTCCACAACCACACATGTAATGTAACTAGGCAGAAAATAAATAAGTAGACAGTAAAGGAAACAGAGCGAAATGTCTCACAATATGACGTGCCATCACAACTACAATAGCGGAAAGTAAAACGAAAATGTAACTGAAACATTATTACATATATCGAATACTCACAATTACCGGCCCAGCTCCCTCTGCAGCCGGTGGTGCTGGCTGCTCAACTCCTTGACCTTAAAAAGCCTATATAAATCTG
The DNA here is from genome assembly GCA_037157565.1 of Thalassia testudinum. Classification (NCBI taxonomy): domain Eukaryota; kingdom Viridiplantae; phylum Streptophyta; class Magnoliopsida; order Alismatales; family Hydrocharitaceae; genus Thalassia; species Thalassia testudinum. Next base: position 196,526,826 of record JAZHRO010000073.1, on the reverse strand, counting down.
TGGTCAGCTAACGTTAAGTAGAGTGGTGGTTAAGTCAGTTACATGCAATTAACATAAGATAAGCAACTAAATTAATTATTCATTTCCATTTGGCTCAACTAAGTGGTTTTGATTTGTTTATTTTCTTAAGAATCCGGTCAATTCTTAATCTTGTCTGTCCCTCAAGGGAACGATCTTGATTACAGTCTTTCCCACGATGTAGGATGTACACGTGGTGCTCTCCTAGCTGAGAGAGTCCCCCGTGGTAATCCTACACTCGGTCAACTACCCCAAGGTCACGATCGCAACGTAGCGGTGACTACGTCACGAGCAATAAGCGCACGGGTAGCTATCCTGTACTAGCACACGGTCAGTCATTTCCTCTAGCGAGTATGCCTCAAGGTACAACACGAAATAGTACAGGGCCCTGCCATCTCAGAACAGGGGTCTCGCCCCGCAGAACAGAATAGGGGTCTCGCTCGTCCACAGTCCACGTATTCTCGTCCGACTATCTCAGTTTGCCCAATGGGCCTAATAAGAGTTGGTATAGTGTTGCTTGTCCTAACCCCGTGCCTCGTGGGGCAGCTAGCTCCCTCCCTATACTAAGTAGCTCACCTCGGTACCACGTACACGAGGGCCAAACAGGAGTCAGTGTAGAGTGATTAGTCCTAACCCCAAGTCTCAACCCAAAGGGGTGGCTAGCTCCCCTCCACACTAAAGGGACAGTTGCTCTCCTTGATACTGTGTACACAAGGGCTAGCTCACTTCCCGTCTAAGGTTCTTTCCGTATACAAGAGTTCTAATTCCCTGTAGGGTTCATGCTCGTATTTGTTTCATTTCATTTCTCAACATTCAGATCTCACTGTTCACATCCTGATTTTCATTTTTATAACAAGCAGCTCGTGTTTCAATAACTGAGAAAGCATCACATCAAGTATCTATACACTTGCTAGTAATTAGGGTTTAACATGCATCTCAAGGTAAACGGTGTAGCTCAAGCAATATTCATTCGCATCTGCCCTATGGTTCATTTCACATCCTAAGGTTCAATCAAGTTATTCTAAACATGCAATCTACTTATTTAAATCTTAATATTAAAGTAAACCACTCTACCAGGAAACACAGGAGGAATGGGGGCCTGAAACGTAGATCCTATCATCCGCGGGCCCCGAACACGTTACAGGTTGGAGACCTATACTAGTGACTAAGTCACATCAAACAAGTTCAAAGTAGTATACAATTGATACTAACACTTAGGGAAACTCGAGCGGAAAGCAATCGTATTCGTTTGCGTAAATCTGACTTTGTTCGGGCCTCGAACGAGCCAAAAATGTGCATACAGACTGAAATCAGATGTCGAGGGCTAGGCCCAGATGACTTAACGACGTCAGTAACTCACCTTGCGTTCCTGCGTTGCTGGCGGACGTCTAGAACCCTTTTACAGTCGTCTTGGGTCTTTCCAGACATTTGTCAGTGCTCCCGGATGTCTGATGGGTCCATCAAACATCTGTGGAGATGTCCAGATGTCCTAAAGCACCTCGAAGAGCGTGCTTACGTGCCTTCCCAATGCCTGTACTTGCACATGTGTTCGAAATCTTAAAACGACGACACACATCACTAACGTACTTCACGTACGTGCATGCATGACCGTATAGGACCCATACCTCGGCACTCCGCGTAATTTCAGACGTCTGGCTTCAGCTTCGGATGTTCGCTACTGCTCTAGATGTCTGGCAGATGCTCTAGATGTCTGATACTGGAAAAATCTAGTACGCAGAACTCCCTCGCGCAATCTTGCTTCTTGTGAGCTTCGCCCGCAGTGACCTCAGCAGCTGCAGGAGGTCGAGGACCCTCCTTCGGCGGCCTCGTCCCTACTCGCACTAGCTCCTCTGAGCTCCCGCGGCTCCTCTGACCGCAGCTTCTCCCCTCATACGAGCTCCCTTGAGCAAGCTCTCCCTTCTCTCATGCCCTCGCTCTCCCTCTCCCATGGTTGCAACTCCGGCTGCGACAAGAGTAGTCCCCACGCGTGCGAGCTCTTTCGACCGTGCACGCCCGAGCTCTCTCCTCTCTCCCACGCTCTCCCTCTTCCTCTCTACTTCGAGCTCTGCCTTGAGCTTTCCTCCTCCTTCCCCACTTGCAGCTTGCAAGGAGACAGGGAAGGAAGGTCGCCGGTAGTAGTGGAGGTGGTGGAAGTGGTGGTGGTGGTGTGGAGATGGAGAGGGTGGTGGGGTTTAAATAGAAGTGGGGTTAGGGTTTGGAGGGGAGGGGGAAGTGTACGTGTGTGTGTGCATGAGTGTGTACGTGGTGTAGGAGGAGAGAGAGAGGGAAAGTTGCAGAGCTTCCCCTGCTAAAACTCTCTTCTTCCCAAAAAACCCACACACTCAACTCAAAGGGTCAAAATCTTCGCTCACGCCCTTAACTTTCTGGAGAAACTCTGAACGGTCCTTGGAAAGGGTCATTTCAAAGAGGAAGAGGAGGTTGTCAGGCAGCGGCAGGGATAGGAGAAGGAGGATGAGGAGGGGGTAGCAGGATGAGGAGGAAGAGGAGGCCAGTAGGAGGAGGAGGAGGAGGAGTAGGGCAACAGGATAGGGAGGAGTAGGAGGACGGGGTCGGTAGGAGGAGGGTCCTACTAAGGAAGTGGAGCTGGAGGGGGAGCTGAGGAGGAGGAGGGGACGGTCAGGAGGAGGAGCGCGGCACCGGCGGGCCGGGGTGGAGGCCGTTGGCGGAGGAGGAGGAAGGTAAGGAGCTACGGAGGGGGAGGGGGTGGAACCAGGGAGGAAGGGGGTGCAGCTGAAGGAGGATGAGGGGGCCGTAGGCGGAGGAGGATGGGTCAGAACCGAGGAAGAGGAAGACGGCATCACTGGGCCGGCGAGGGCGCTGGCAGAGGAGGAGGGTGAGGGCACTGGTGGAGGAGGAGGGCGAGGACCTGTAGATGATGAGGAGGAGCAGGGCAAGCTGTTGCGGAGGATGAGGGGAGTGGTGCATGGAGGAGGAGGAGGAGGAGGAGAAGGAGGAGGAGGTGGGGACAACGATGACAAGGACAGGGATTCACCTGAGGAGGAGGGGGCAACTTGAGAAGGAGGACCACGTGGAGGTGCTCGGCGCGAGGGGGTGGCGCGAGGACCTGTGCGAGGGTTTGGAGGAGGAAGATGAACAGTAGGCCGCAACTCCTTAATAGATTTAGGAACCTATGCCGTCGGTTCTCTCAAAAATCGACGGCAAATGATATTGTTGGTTCCCACTCCATCTTGCCCAAAATTTCGCCGCTAATTTTAACCTGACTTTTCCTGTTGTTTAATCCAATAACCGACGGCATAAGTCACTAATCCGACCCAAATTTTAGTTGCAAATTTTATACTTTTCTTTACCGTCACTTATTTCCCGAACCGACGGCAAAGGATACACATCATCATGCCTAAAATTTTGTCTTGTAATTTTTACCCACTTTTGTCGTCGTTTATTCCAATAACCGACGACCAAAGTTACAAATCCCTCACGCTATTAAGGAAGAAATTTTAACCAGCTTTTCACTGTCGGTTCTTCTAATAACCGACAATAAAAATATACTTACCATCGCCTAATCAACCGACGATAAATATTAATGACCACCGCGCACCCAATCACTTTTCTTCAGTTGATGGTAGGTCGAGTACTGAACTTTGCCGTTGCTTGTTTGAATAAGCGATGGCAAAAAGATCTTTGCCGTCGGTTTAAATAACCGACGACATAACCCATTTTTCTAGTAGTGATAGCTTTAGATAAGTACATGATTTTTGGCGATTTAAGAACAAACGAGACAAGAAGAAACAACAGATGCAGCAAACAGGAATCAAATATTGTACAGCACCATCAAGCACAACTTTAGCAAAATAGAAGCACAACTTGAACAACACGGAAAACCCCATCAAGCATGACTTCAAGTAGGGACCTCTAAATGACATTTAACAAGAAAACAACCCCTTCAAGAACACGAGAAAAACCCTAAATAAATGCATGGAAATAGATATGTACCTGATCAAAGGAATACTCGACTGAACCCCTTCTCCACCAAACAAGAACCTAAGATTGATTTTGCAAAGGTCACCTTCAAATTGAAGATAAAAAACAATTAACTCAGAGCAAGTCTAAACAAACCCACTGAAAAACATTGAAGAAAAGGGGGAAACAAACCTAATTAGGGTTTCAAGTTTGCATAAAGAGGAGGAATGACATCGAGGTCCCTTTTATAAGCGTTTGATGCATCAACCCAAGGCCATGAATGCATCCAAAGACCCATAGTCAACCGGAATCAATAAAGGCAAGGTTAGATTGTGCTTTCACGAGATAGCTCAGCCGGATTCGCAGAAGCATAGACCACCAGCACCTCGGAACTGGCCATCTCATAAATGAAGGAAGAACGAAGGTAAAGACAAGAGATTAATGCCCAACTAATAATATTCCTTGCAGGAAAGTGATCGTAGATCTGGAATCCAAAGAAATAAAGCAACTGCAACCAACATCGAACAGCGCCAAAGGCGAAGAATGGCGTCAATGTGTTGCTCCCACTGTGCCGACAAAAATCGATGGACACGAGAAGGGGTAGGTTTTCGTTCGTGCCATTGTGAGAAGGACAGGGGGATCGCAAGGGGGAGCGAGTGGGGAAAAGGACAGATTTGGGAAATGCGATGCTCGAGGGGTAGTGTGGAGGAGAGAGAGATCGGGGGTTAAGTTGGGGGTTGGGGGAAACCCCTCTTCAAACCGGTATTAGGATAACACGGATTAGCAACCCAAAGAAGGATTGAGTTATCTCCCAAGGTAAATGAGGGTTAACCCCCTCCGTAAACTAGGCCTTAAGCGCCCTAGGGATCAAATGAATTTAAACCTACCTATTTGCCCATCGGATATAAGAATTTAAACCTATATCCATATCTATCTATCTATTGAGTACCTATTTATAAATTAATCTTACAATCAAATCGTGTCCAAATTAAAGTTAAATAAGAAAAAAAAATTTCTGATACAATTCATCAATTATTTATTTTTAACAAACCTAAATGTAAGGATTCAGGCTACTTCAATTTTAAAGTTCACCATTGAAATTATTACAAAAAACTTCAAATGAATATATCACAAATAAAAAATATAAAGATAAAATATAAATACGTTGCAAATAAAAGATTCTCATTTCAGAAATAAATATTTAATGAAAACTTTAAAAACACTTTCAATTTTCAAAATCCTAAATCATAAGAGATATTAACGTTAGAGAAATGAAAAATTTAAGGTGAAACTTATTAATCTCATGTAAATTAAGATTTTATTTCATATATTCAAATAAAATAATTATATATAGACCTATATTGAATTTTGCTTTTTTTTTTTATTGAGGTTAAGTTGAATTCATAACCAAGTTAGATTGAAATTTACCCATACTTTTTTATTCAGGTTAAGTTGAATTCATAACGAAGTTACCCAAAACTTACACCCCTAATGAGGTGACCTTGTACTCCTCTACCCTTCTACTCGTTCATGGGCCCACCAATTCCGAAATCATATAAACATCCAAAATACCTTTTCAGGAAGATTGCTCGTGAAAGTTGAACAGTGCTGAAACATAGTGATCTCAAGAAGAAGATTTTAATGAACTTGAACTTGGACCTGAACCCAAATTCACATGCGAATACATGGTCTTTCAAAAGTTTGGTTCCTCTTTATAGGATAAAATTTGAGGGATAGGTGGAGATTGATATCTCGTAATTATAGGAAAGATAAATTTATCTCACTCTTTCTCTTAAAATAACTTTATCCTAAGTTTTGAAATATTCTCGAGGGATAACTTTATCTCAGAATAAAATGCATCATATAAATAACTATATCCCGCATACGAACAATATCTAAAAGAATTATGTTGAGAATATCTCTCTACTTTAGCCAAATCATTTCAGGTGAAGCCCAACAACTTCTCGGCCCATTCTTCCGAATCGGATCGAGGATTGATTAAAGCCATCCGTACGATATGTGGTCCATCCAAATGAATGAATTCGTTCACTTCCGAAAGGGACATCTACCGACGCAGACTTACGTACAACTTCAAAGATATCTCATGTTTTCCATGAACATGCATGCATGTAACGCTTTTGATTTCTTCCCTTGATTCGCTCTACCCACTCCATTCCCTCCCACAGCGTTAGAATGACGTGGGTATCAAAATTAAGTGTTGGGTGGTGGATGGCACCACGAACAAGTTGTCCCTCGATTGAATAGTAGGCCAACATAAAATGACAACGTTAAATCGTGTAGTTATTATATGCCAGAGAAGCAAATTATGTTGCACATGTACGAAACATATCTTGAGTGGGAAAAATATTCACCAAAATAGGTAGGAGAAGGGAGCTGTGGCAGTCAGAGTTGGGTCGAGCTATCATGCAGCGAAAAGAAAAAAGAAATTAAAACTGGTGATGGAGGCGAGACAATATGATTATGATTCTAATCACAGGATTGAATTGAATAGGGATAACCAAAACAAATAATAACAAAAGCTTCGAGCCTTCGACCCCCCACGAAAAAGAAAAGGAAAAAGCCTCTCATGACATGAACACCTCGAAGCTTCCCTGCTTCGTGGTTGAGCAAACTGGACATGTGGTGAGGAACTCCGAGCAGATCTTGCACGTGGAGAGGTGCCTACAAGGGAGGAATAGCACGCTCGAATCTCGAGAATGGCACCATCGGCAAAACCTCCTTACTTCCCCCAGTCCATCCTCCTCCTCCTCCTCCTCCTCCTCCTCCTCCTCCCCTACAGGCAAAGGAGAGGATGAACAGCACGAGGACTCGTCCACGATTCTGAAGCAATTGATGATGCCATTGTTGTTAACATTGTAGCAGTTGTTGTTGTTGTTGTTGTTTTGGATCCGTTCCAGTCTCTGGCTGAGGTCCATAGCGATGACCTCATGCTCCCTCGCGACCTTCTGCCACGTCTGCACCTCCATCTCGCCTCTCCTTATGAATTCCTCCAACTCCACCGTCCTCCTCACGACCTTCGCCACCTCTTCCTCTCTCCTCTTCAGCAACGCTGAAGCCTTCAACTCGAGAAGCTTCGTCATGGAAGCCGCGTGCTTCCTCCTCAGACGTTGCAGGTCCAACCTAAAGCTCTCCGCCTGAGAAAAAAAAGGAAAAAAAGCACCATTGCGCACACGTCATTGGTCACAACCCAAATCCATGATTCTCGCCATTTGGTGCAGGTGGGCCTTGTTGGTAAATGTTTGCCTACCTGTTGGAGGATGAACTGGTCCTCCTCACGTCTCTGCCTCTCCAAGAACAAGGAAGCAAGGGGGACACCAACGGGCACCTGCGCGTTCTGGTTAACACCCAACGTGGGATCGGATGTTGCACCCATCGGTTGCTGCTGCTGCTGCAAGTAGGCATCCAACACCAACCCTTCATGGCAAGGCGGCCAACCCGTCCCACCTCTATTGCCGTTGTTGTCGGCAACGGAGCCCATCGTCTGGAAGGGAAGGCACGTGGTGCTCGCGTTCTCCAGCAGCTTCTGGAGCTGCTGCTGCTGCGCTTGCACGGCCATACGAGAGGAGGGGGAGGATGATGAGGAGGAGGAAGAAGGAGAGAGGAGGGGAATGACCACTTCTCAGTTGCGCGATCTCGTGGTGGGTTGTTGGTATATAATTTAAAAACCACACATACGTAGATGTGGGGTGGGGGGAAGGGGTGGAAGAGGAGGGAAGCCGCTATGTGCACCCCAAAACACGCGGCTGCACATCAATATATATAGGCAGTCACGTCCTCCTGCACATGCTGATCTCCGCTCTCTCGTCTCGCCTTTAAAACGGCGAAGGCTTTGGGGGCTTTTACGCGCCCGTGTTTGTTCGGGTCTTTGGAAGGAGAGAGGAGGAGGAGGAGGAGGAGAGAGATAGAGGTGGCAAAGGGCGTGGGCGATGGGGATGGCGCTTAACCAATATTTCTTATTTATAGCCGCTCGTTATTATTAGGGTCAGCACGGCAGGAAAGGATCTGCAAATCACACCCACCCGCTAATTTACGAATCACCCACACAACAGTCGACGCTGACAAATGGATGCGATCTGTCAACGTTGGCAGATGGAGGAGGGGGCTCTGTGTTTCCTTCTAAATATACACTCCCTAGTTTTCTTTCTTTTCTGGTGATATTTACGTCACGATGCAATCGGCGGTGATGACTGGAATTCGAAATAATGTCACGGATTAGGGAAGGAATAATATTAATACTATTTGGACCACCGGCTGTCACGTATTTGTTTTGTTTTTATTGGGATTCTTCTCGGGATGTATATTTCTCTGCGTGCATTCATGAGTCATGAACCCCCGTTTCAGGGCGCGAGAGGAGAAGATTCTCTGAATTATGTTGGAAAATTTATATATCAATGCAACGGAAGGGCATTTGTTTTGTTTTGAATGTTTTTGAGCTGTGGGGTGTCAGTTCTGTCCTTGGGAAGGGTAAAAGGATGGATCCAAAGCGCTCGTCCTATGCTCCCCTCCAAAACGCCAAAAAACCCGGACATAAGCAACCCTCCGCAAACGTACACCTACCGCCAGTTGATTAATCTTATATGCTCACGAGATTTATTACCGATTAATTTGTTTGATTGTTTATTTATGGCCGGTTGAATCTTCGCCGATTGGAAGGATTGATCCATGCAAGGCAATCCTAACCAGGAATTTATAGCGATTTGATTTTGTGGCTTGGGAGGGGGGGGTGGGTAACGAATTTGCGCGGGTTTTGTGAGGGTTTCGAGGGTGCGAGGTTTTGTTGCTCTATTTGGATCTTGATTGGGTCAAAAAGGAGTTACAGAGATGTTAGGGGCACATCGTTGCATAATTACTGGAACATTTGTTTGGTTTTGGTAACCTCCTCTGGATTTGGACGTATGAAAACAAAAGTCCGGGAATTTCTTGGCGGTTTCATATATATTTGCGTGTGTGTGTGTGGATGTGATTGTGATTGCCACCGAATAACACTGCCATGCAGTGAGGAGGATTTGATGGACAGAAAAGAAATCCGGACGTGGTTGCCACGTCTGCAAGCTTTTTTTTTTTTCTCCTTCACAATTAAGTAATGAAATCCTGGGAAACGTGGTGTAATCTAAATAGTCAATTAACGTAATAATAGGAAAGATAATTGCATGGTTAATGGTTGATATGTTTCATAGATTGCCATCGCAAGGGATTCGACAGAAAATGGGAAACTTTTCTTCTCGCAATTTAGAAGCGATTGAACCCACAAGTCACTTTGTTTTATTTTTAAAACACGGTGTTGTACATATGTATTTGTAAAATAATATTTTCTCTTATAAAAAATAATTTTTTTTAATTTTATGGGATGGGAGTAGGGAAATATATGTTATAACGTATTTTATAATATGTGACCCTTGCTTCACAAAATATACTAGTGTATTTTAATTTTTAACTACTACTTTACTAATGTAAAATGATTCTTTACAAATGAAAAATAAATTTTCATTTAAAAAGTGGCATTCATCTTTGAGTTTAAGGTTTAGGAACCTAAACCTTAAATACTAAACCCTAGAGCCAAAGATGAAAAATCACTTTTCATAAACCCGAAATCCAATACTTATAAGTGAAAAATCATTTTAAACTTTCAAGTGAAAAATCATTTTAAACTTGTTTACGCGTGACATCGATGAACCAGGAGTCTTCGTGAAAGTCTTCCACAGCTACTGGGAGTGTTGCCTAGAAGTTTTGTGGTCGGAGCACTACGTACAATGTCGGAGGAATCGACGCGGCGACAAAGGTTCGATGAGGCACTTGAAAGCATGAACACGAGCTAAATGCCCCAGTTAAAATGCTTAGAAGGTTCACCAAAGGTTGGCGAATGCAGTGGCGGTGCTTGGAGGGCGTGCGGAGGTCGAAGGGTGCCTGTTGGTGACGGAGAAGGTGTTGTGAAGGTGGATTGGTCAGTAGAGTGAGTGAGTGGTCGTGACGAGGAATTTGTTGAGGGCTTTTGATGTGGGAGTTGAGGCGGAGCTAATGGAGGTGGCGGTGGTGAGTTTCGTGCGGTGGAGTGAGCTGGAGGCGTTGCCGGAGCTTTGCCAGAGTGGAGGGAGACGGAGGGCATGAGGGCGGTAGCACGATAGATTTGGAGTGTAGGTGAGGGGGAACTGATGTAGAGGGAGAGAGGAAGGAATAAGGGGTCTTAGAAGACAGGAAGGAGGTTGGAGAGCTTCGGTTGTAGCTGACTGGAGCTGGAGAAGGAGGAAGGGATGGCGAGGCGGTGACGATGACCGAGGTAGAGAGACTCCTCTCTTTAACCGGAGAGGTGCGTGAGGAAGAGAGGAAGAAGTTGGGCCTCCAATTTGATGGTCGGACGACTGGAAGAGGGAGAACGGAGGTGGTCACCGGAGCAAAATCCAAAGGTGGCCGGAGAAGGAGAAGGAGGGGATTTCTGAGGCCAAGATTTGCTAAGGAGGTGAGGTTGATCATGGAGGTCCTTTATAGAGCTTGGGTCAAGCTTCAAATTAGGAAAGAGCTTGCATGAGCTTGCAACTCAAGGAATAGGAGTCTTTGAAATCCTAATGTTCGCATGGTTTGTAGAGTTGATTTCAAACCCTAAAAAGATGTTTAACGGATTCCTGATTACCTAAACATTCATATTTCGAATTTTGGAAGGATTTGTAGTTGAAATGAGAGAGATCTTCTCTCTAGAAGCTCGAATATTTGGGTTCACACTTGCCATGGCAGCAAGGACCCAAATGTGAAGGTGATGACAAAAGTAGGAGGTTTTTGCAATAGATGTCAAAAGTTAGGGATACACATGTGACAAAAAGAGTCAGACTTGACTGAATTGTAAACTCGGTCAAGATGATATCTGATTGGGTCTAAATTTTGGTAAAAACCTAATTTGGACCCAAGGAACTTGATGGTAAAGTTGAATTTAGGTTTTGACCAATTTTGACTAGGTAAATTAAGTAAAAACTTAAATTAGGGCAACTGTCTGTCTGAGACTCTATTTTAGGTTAAAATAGGTTCCAATGGTCAAAGCAAGCATACCAAACCTTATAAAATATTTTTCTATGATTTTTAAAAGGTTTAAGTGAATTTTCTCCTGATTGAAACCTCAGTTATTTAAGCGGGTCTATTTTTAGGGTTTCAAATGCTCAATAATTCTCGAAATACGTGAAAATCCGTTTCTGTCTACACGAACCTACTTATTAGACATTTATGACCATTTGACCTTTAATGATCCCTTGAAATACCCCTTGGTTATTTTGTATTTATGAAGTGCTATTAATTTTGCAGAAATAACCGTGTAATCTTCTCTCTTTAAAACAGGATATTATGCCCTTAGGACTTTCTGATAGATAAGTAGGAGCTCTTATCAACCTTGTTAAATTAAATTAAGATAGTTATGGCTCATGATGGTGTTCCCATCAATACTTTCAAGTAAAAAAATATTTTTCACCAGTGGAAAGCTAAAATACACTGGTGTATTTTCATTTTCATAGAATATACCGATTGAAAATCAAAATGCACATGTATGTTTTGTTAAGTATGGGCTGCTTGTTGCAATGCGTGTTTCTTTATTTTTTTACTTTCCTACATGGGTATAACAAACTTAAGAAGTTGCGCCAAATGACATTGATTTAATGATTCTAGGTCAATGCATTTAATTATGAGTTTAAAAAGCAATGCTACGTTTTGTTTGCGATATCATTTATAAAAGCTTGTTCTTCACAACCTTCAAATGTGCATGCGTTTGTTTGGACTAAGGGATAGTTTAAATAAGAATTGGAAAGGACTTTCTAACAATGTTTGTTTGGTGTGTTAAGTGTTTAATACGCCTCTTAACACGCTTGGAATTTATGGCTGGTTAAGTAGACTTAACATGGGCTCACCCTCTCTATGGAATAACTTTAACATGCCAAAATATCCAAACGAGTTAACTCACTTATTCCACTATTTATTTCACTTTTTCCTTATTTCTCTACTTATTCCACAAACTTATTCCTCTTACCAAACAAGACCTCTGTGTCCATATCTTTGGTACTGTTAACAAGATGGAATATAGTGGAAAATGGTTCGAGGTTGTTGCAATCTCAAGCACCTTTGTAGTTATAGATGGTGTGATATTTACAAAAATGTACCTCAGTATTATACAATTTATACAAATGTCAAGTGATAGTTAACACTTCCCCTTAAGCTAAGACAAGGAAAGAAGTCACATCTTGTCTCTAATGCGTAAAAAAGGTCGGACAGCTAGAGCTTTTGTTAAGAGATCTGCAATCTGGTCTCAGTTGGAAATGAAGTGCACTGAGAGATCCTTCCTTGCTACTATATCACGGACAAAATGAAAATCTACTTCAATGTGCTTACTTCGAGCATGAAAAACTGGGTCAGATGTCATGTATGTTGCTTCTATATTACCACACCAAAGACTTGGCACATTTGGTAGAGAAATGACCAATTCATGGAAGAGGGACTGCAGCCATTGAAGTTCTACTGTACAATTTGCTAATGCTTGATATTCTGCCTTAGTGCTTGACCTCGCCACAGTTGGTTGCTCTTTACTTTCCCATGAGATAGGATTACAACCCAAATAAACCACATAACCATTGGCGGACCGACGGTGTTACGACCCGATTCCCGAATCCCTACAAGACACGAGAATTGGACCGACTCGACTGATCCCAAGACCCAGTCGTCCAACGAGAAAGTAACCAAAAGAGAAGTAAAATAAACCACATTCACCATGTATATAACTAGCAGGAACAAAATACACAGTAAAGAAAAGAAATACTACAGTATACACCATCACAACAGTAAAGAAATAAACAGGTACATAAACATGATGCTTACAATAAAAGGATACAGTGGTAACAGAAAATACTCACTACAACAGAAGGAAAAGTACAGTGGGTATTACACAAGTAAAACTACTGTGCTCTACTAGGCCTAGCACCCTCTGCAGCCGACGACTCTGGCTGCTCAACACCTGGTCCTGAAAAGGTGACAAAGGTGACACGTCAGCGAAACGCTGAGTAAAGTGGCAACCAAAAGCTAAGAAAACAGTAAGGTGGACAGTAGCTGTTATATTTTTAATCTCTTTCTTTATTTTTCCATTTATTCATTATTGAATTATTTCTCAGATCTTTCTCTTGATCTTGAATGTTCCTCGTGGGAACGATCTTGATTACAGTCTTTTCTGAAAAGTAAAAGTGACACGTGGTGCTCTCATGGCCGGGAGAGGCCCCCGTGGTGGTCCTACCCTCAGTCAACCACCCCAAGGTCACTAACAGACGTAACAGTGACTATGGCACGCGCGATAAACGCATCGCACTGGCACGCGGTCAGTCTTTTCCGTTAACGGGTGCACCCCAAAGCACAGCACGGAACTAGTATAGGGCAGAGCCCTCTCAGTAACAGGCGTCCAGCCCCTCCACAGTAACCAAACAGGGGTCTTGCCCCTCCACAGTCCACGCACCCTCACCTGACTACCCTGATTTGCCCAGTGGGCCTAACAAGTCAATGTAGGAGGGCTAGCAGAACCCCGGGGCCCGTGAGGTAGCTAGTGCTCTCCCTACACTAGTAGCTCTCCTTGGTACTGTGTACATGAGGGTCAAAAGTCGGTACAAAGTGGCCAGACCTAACCCCAGGTCCCTGGGGCGGCTAGCTCCGCTCTGCACTAAACAGGGGAGAGTCGCTCTCCTTGGTACTCCGTACTCAAGGGCCAGCTCACTTCCTAAATTCTATTCCATTCACTTCTCAGGAGCTCTACTCCTAGTTCCCCGTAGGGTTCACGCTCTTTTAACCCAGCCAATTTAGGTTTCATCATTTCAGCTTTACATTCATATAGCCCATGTTCTCAACAGTAATTATCCATTTATAAACAGGCAGCTGTTAACCAATTACAAGCAGTTATCATTTCCTTTCTACTTTTCCAAGACTGCAATATATATATATCCAATCTAGTTTTCCAGTCCTAAGATTCATGCCATATCCTAAGATCTATCATTCAATCTAGTTTTCCAACCCTAGGATTCATGCAATACCCTAGGATCTATCATTCAATATAGTTTTTCAGTCCTAGGATTCATGCAATACCCTAGAATCAATTAATTATTTCACAAGGGCATAAATTTTGATAAATAATAAAAGGGGCCACTCTACTTGCAAAACCGGGAGTACTGTGGGTGAAATCGGCAAGCCTGTGCACCTCCGCAACCCCCAGAGCCGCAACGGAATGGGGTCCTAACACAAGGATCGATTACAAGGAGCTACTCAGAATAGTATAAATTACTGTAAGCAGGTAGAGGAACTAAATCTGAGAAGAACAAAACTTGAAACGTGGAAAACAGACTTTGAACGGATCCTAAACGGGTCAAAAACGACAAGTCTGCCCAAAATCAAACATCTGGAACATCTTCCAGACATCTTAAATGATGGCTCAAGTCATACCTTGATCCTGCGCGGTCCTTCAGACGTCCAGAAGCCCGCTGAACCGTTTAGACTTAGTTTCTAGACGTCCGACTGTCACTCTGGACGTCTGGAGACCCTCTCCGTCGTCTGGTACTGTGCCCAGACGTTCGATCTATGTGGGAGGGTGTGCCCTTGCGACTTCCCAAACGAGACTTGCACGCACACACGATCGTCCTCAACACAAGATGAGGCGGAACTCCTTGGCGGGATGGTTGCATGGCCGTATACGCGAAAATAGAAGGGATCGAAAAATATCGTACCTCTCAGATGTCTGGACCTCCCTCCAGACGTCTCCTGCGTCGTCTGGACGTATTTCCAGACGTCTGATTCTGGGAAATTTTCCTAGAATCAGGACCTCCTCGCCCTTTGCCCGCAGCGCACAGCCGTGCCCACCTACTGCCTAAGCTGCAGCAGCTCCTCCCCAGCACCACGCGCCTGCTGCGCACCCGTCAGCCGGCCCTGGCTGCTCCGGCGAGCTCGCAACCTCGCAATCGAGCTCTCTCTCCCTCTCGCAGCAGCCCCTCCTCCCCACGCACTCACAGCAGTCGCTGCTGTTGCCCTCGCTCGCTCACTCTCTCGTTGACAGGAAACAGAAGAAGAAGAAGGCGGTGGAGTGAGGGTGAGGGAGAGGAGAGGGGGTATTTGAAGGCTTCCGTGGGGAGAGAGAGAGAAAAAGATGTCTGCGCTTGCAGGGAGGAAGGAAAGAGAAGAAGGAGGGTGGCGGTTCAGTCTGCACGCGCATGCGTGCAGACGCGAACCCGTACACCGAAAAAATTTACTTCCAGACGTCTGGGAAGGCTTCCAAACGTCTGACCAGACGTCTGAACCAATTCTCAAATGTCTTAAATGATAATTGGTGCCAGGGTTATAACAAACGGTCATCAGGGCAACTTGCCTAGTCGGCATCTGAAAACGCCATTAGCTGAATAGAGGAAGTCTTGGAATAATAAAGAGCTAGATCAATAGAGCCTTTCAAGTAGCACAAAATGAGTTTGGTCGCTTCATAGTGTTTTTGTGTTGGGGCATGCCTGAATTGGGATAATTTATTTGTTGCAAACATGATGTTAGGGCGTGTGAAAGAAAGATACTGAAAACTTCCCACCCGTTGACGAAATAATGTTGCATCATCAAATAGTGGCGAATCATTTTTAAATAGGAATTCTCTTGCCATGGGAGTTTTCACTGGTTTAGCTCCATCCATATGGTATATAATCAACATATTAGCAAAGTAGTGACGTTGAGATAGGAGACCTGAAATGGACTTGTGAAGTTCAATCCCAAGGAAGAAGGATGCACTTCCCAGATCTCTGACAGGAAAACGGTGTTGCAATTTTTGAATGATGTCAATAAGGCCATTTTGACTTGAGCTAAGAACCAAAATGTCATCCACGTATATAAGAAAATAAATGTGAATGTTCCCTTGTTGGTAGAAAAATAAGGAGCTGCTAGTTCCGGAACCTAAAATTTTATGATCAAGTAAAAATGAAGAAAGTTCCTTGAACCAAGCTCGAGGATCTTGTTTTAAATCATATAAGGACTTATTGAGCTTGCAAACATAATCTAGGTATTCTAAATGAATGAAACCTTATGGTTGAGCCATGAAAACATCCTCTTCCGGTGTCCCATGTAAAAATGCATTTTGAATGTCATATTGACGCATGCACCAATTGTTGGCAGTTGCTAGAGATAGAAGAACATGAACAGTAGCTGGATTAACAACCAGACTGAATGTGTCAAAAAAATCTAAAACTTCATGTTGATGATACCTGATGATAATGTCATCATCAGTCATATCTAGCTTTAATTCATCATAATCAAGGGATAAATGCTCCTACATAACTGTTAAAGAGTCCTAATTCATTGTATAATTAATCTGAGAGAATAACAGTAAAATAGGGGTAAAACTCCAGTTTTAACAGTATATCTCAATTACAGTACAATCATGGGATTTCTTAGGGGTTAATTAAATGTTAAATGGTCTTAAATGTCTAAACAAGAGGGTCAGTGTAGACAGAAATGTGTTTTCGCGTGTTTCAAGAATTAAATGACATCTAAAACACTAAAAATAGACCCTCTTAATTAACTGAGGTTCTAGACAAGATAAAATTCACCTAAACCCTCTATAATTCATATAAAAATATTCTCTAGGGTTTAGTTCCTTCAATTACCATCAGAACCCGTCTTGACCTAAAACAGAGCCACAAATAGACTTTTGCCATAATTTAGGTTTTTGCAAAAATTACCCAGTCAAACTTGGTCAAAACCTAAATCTAATTTCACTATTAGATTCCTTGGGTCCAAATTAGGTTTATACCAAAATTTAGGCCCAATAAAAGATCATCTTGACCTAGTTTGTAATTTGGTCATGTCTGACTCTTTTCTCTCACATGTATGCCCCTAACTTTCGAATAAATTACATTTGGGCCCCCAAATTTATTGTCTTCTTCTTCAAATAGGTCCCTGCCACCCTCAACTCCTAATCCTAAAGCTCCGATGACCTTAATTTGGCAAGATCTCCATGATTTCTTGACAAATCCCTCTCAAAATTAAAAGGGAAACTCGTCAAGTAATTACCTTCCTTTTCAACCAGATCCGAAGCTCAAGATCTCACCCAAATACTAATGTGAACACGTGAAAGAATTGGGTATCCTATTCCGACGAACCTTCCAAGCTTGGAAGCTTAGCTTCCAAGCTCTTTTCTCCCTTTAGACCCCTATAAAAGGACCCCTAGACCTCGTCAAGTTCCCAATGCTAGAATTCGACCGGAGTTACCCTTGATTCGTCTCTCCTCATCGAGCCGAGACTCCTCGATGTCCGGTGACTCCTCCTGATCTTCCTCATTGTCCGACAGCAATACCGGCGGTGGATTCCTCCCCCTCAGCTTCTTTTGCGTCGTGCCATACCAATGGGCACCTCACAATCTCCGTCATCGTCACCGTTACCACCCAATGGAGTGCTTTCTTCCCCGACGCCAGACATACCATAATCGGCGCCGCTCCATCCCCTTCGTCCATTAGATTAGGGTTAAATTAGTTTATTTTAGCTTGTAGGTTAGTTTCTTACCCTTCTTATCCCTGTTTCAACCCTCGATGCTGCCGTTCACTTCATCTTCTCTGTCTCCGACCTAACCTTCGGCGAGGCATATCCGCCGCTACACCCCTCCATCCACCTCACCAACCACCTCATAACCTTTGCCTCGACTCCACCAACCAAACCCTTCTCCCTATTTACCGCTCCACTCACCCAAATCCACCATCGAACTCACGCACCTCTGTCTACCCTTTCCGAGGTCGTACGACCACACACACCTTCACGACACGTCGCACCCACCACCGTACTCGTCGTTCCATGGCGATGCCCCTGTGCTTATTTGATAGGGCTAAAAGGCCACTTTTTGGATTTCAGGTATCCAGGTTGGATGCGCCATTAACGTGTGAGCTTTGAAGCTTGCTCCAAGCATTCTTCAGACCTGTAGCTCCAGGTCTTGACTCCAGGGTGCACGGAATCTCTCTAGGAACATCTCCAAGGCCTCAATTAAAGACCCTATCCTCTGTACCTGCTGCAATTGAGAGCTTCATCACTTGCAGATTTTGCGTGAGAAGAAGGCTTGGGACACAGTCCTACATCGTTAATAGCAGAAGCGATGCAGTGATATAAGTGCTTTTGTGTTCTAGGCTTATTGCCTCAGAACATGGGGTGAGGTCCCATTAGCCTCACTCAATCCGACCCGCCTAAGCTCTCACTGCTCGCTAACCACTTGTTACGACCCGATCCCAGATCCCTACAGGATCGGAGACCAACTCGTCTCGATTAATTTCAAGACCTAGTTGTCCAACGAGAAATAACCAAAAGCAAAAAATATTCCACAACTACAAGTACAACGTAACTAAGCAGACTATAACATAGAGACAGTAAAAGAACCAAAAGGGAATATCTCATAATAGTACAGGCCATCACAACTAGTACAGTGGAAAGTAAAGCGGAAAAATATATCAGAAATAGTATTTCATATAACAAAATACTCACTACCTCAAAAGAAGCTAGGAAATGGAAAGGAAACACAGCTAAGGCTGGGCTCGACTGGGCCCAGCTCCCTCCGTAGTCGGTGGTACTGGCTGCTCAACTCCCTGACCTAAATAAGGTTATAAAATTTTGGAGTCAGCAAACGCTAAGTAGAGTGGTAATTAAGTCATTTATATGCAATTAAGACAAGTAACTAATTAATTATAAATTTTCATTTAGTTCAACCAAGTAGCTCTAATTTGTGTGCTCCTTTATTCATCTAGTCATTTCTTGATCTGACCTGTTCCTCACGGAAACGATCTTGCTTGCAGTCATTTCCGTGATGTAGGATGTACACATGGTGCTCTCCTAGCCGGGAGAGTCCCCCGTGGTAATCCTACATCTAGTCAACCACCCTGAGGTCACGGTCGTGACGTAGCGGTAACTACGGCACGTGCGATAAGCGCACGGGTAGATATCCCGTACTGGTACGCGATCAATCGTTTTCGCTAGCGGGTACGCCTAAAGGTACAATATGGAACAGCACAGGGCCTTGCCCTCTCAGAACAGGAGTCTTGCCCCCCCATAGTCTGCATACCATCATCTAACTATCCCGATTTGCCTAGTGGGCCGAACAAGAGTCGGTGTAGGGCTACTAGTCCTAACCTCGGGCCTCGTGGGGTGGCTAACTCCCTCTCTACACTAAGTAGCTCACCTTGGTCTCACGTACTCGAGGGCCAAACAGAAGTCGGTGTAGAGTGACTAGGCCTAGCCTTGGGTCTCAACCCAAAGGGGTGGTTCGCTCCCCTCTACACTAAAGGGACAGTTGCTCTCCTTGGTACCGCGTACACAAGGGCCAGCTCACTTCCCGTCTACTTACGAAGTTCTTTCCATGTACAGGAGTCTTCATAATTCTCCTTAGGGTTCATGCTTGTATTCCTTTTATTCAATTTTTCAACATTCAGATCTCACTATTCACATTACAGGTTTAATTCGTATAATAGGCAGCTCGTGCTTTTCTAAAGATAGCATCACATCAACATACTATTACATTTGCTAGCAAATTGGTTTAACATACATCTCAAGGAAGGCAGTGTAGCTCAAGTAATATTCATTCGTTTCTGCCCTAGAGTTCATTTCACACCCTAGGGTTCAATTAAGTTATTCTAAACATGTACTTAGTCTTCTTAAATCTTGATATTAAAGCAAACCACTCTACCGGGAATCATGGGAGGAATGGGGGCTAGAATCGCAGGTTCTGTCACCTCCATGGGCCCCGCATACTCAACTGGCTAGAGACCTATACAATTGACCAACCACGTCAAACGAGTCCAAAGCTATATACAAGTGACACTAACTCGTAGAGAAATGCAAGCAGAAAACAACGGTACTTCATTTGCGAAAATCCGATTCCGTTTGGGCCCTAAACGGGCCAAAAACACGTTTACTGTCTAAAATCAGATGTCTGAGACTAGATCCAGACGTCTTAAATGAGCTCAGAATCTCACCTTTCTTTCCTGCAGCATTCTCAGACGTTCGAACCCCTCTGCAATCGTCTGAGGGAAGTCCCAGACGTTGGATTCTCCTTCCGGTCGTCTAGGAGTACAGTCAGAATTCTAGTGAAGTGCCCAGACATCCAAAAGTGCCTCGAAGGGTGCACCGCATCCCTTTCCAACGCTCTATACCTGCGTATGCACGTGCAGAGCCAAAAATGGTTAAGTGTCCCGGCTACATGGTAGGAACTCGTGCAGAAACACGTACCTCTACACTGAACGTGCTTTCAGACGTCCGGCCTCAGCTTCGGATGTCCCGCTGCTACTGCAGACGTCTGGCCGAAGCTCTAGACGTTTGATACTGGAAAAATTTCAGTACGCAGAACCTTCTCATGAGCCTTCTTCTCCGCGTGGTCTCCTCCGCATTGCCCGCAGCTGCTATGCCAGCAGCCTCAGGAGGTCGCGAAGCTCCCCATCGTGAGCTCCTCCTCCTCGCACGACCCTCTCCTCGCACGAGCCCTCAACCATGAGCTCATGAGCTCCCCTGAGTCTCCTTCTCTCCCATGCTCTCGCTCCTCACTTACACTCTCCTCTCCTTCTGTCCTGTCCCTCTTCTTCCTCTCTACTCACTGCATTGGGGGCTGGGAAGGAAGGTGGCTGCCGGTAGGGGAAAGGAGATGGAGGTGGTGGCTAGTGGTTTAAATAGGTGCTGTTTAGGGTTTGAGTGAGGAGGCGGGAGGGGAGAGAGAATGCATGCGTGTCGCATGCACACAAAAAGCAAAGAACGTACGATTTTTACCTACTTTCAGATGTCCGGCCATCTATCCATATGTCTGGACAGACGTCTGATGAATACTCCAAATGTCTTATCCAACCCAAGATGACGGGTCATTTCACCACACACTACGGTGAGCCTGGACCAGGGATGCACTTGACCTATATACTCGATTACCCATTACTATTGAAGGCTCTGGGAGAGTAGAACCCAGAGAGAGATGGGGAGAGAGAATGGGGCTAGGGGGATTTTGTTCTGAAGATAAACGGCTGACACTTAACTGTTTGAAGAAGAAATCCCCTATCGTGAAGAAGCAAGGCCAAGGCAAGAAGTAGAGGAGAAGACCTGAGCCATGGAAGAAAGAAAAGAGAAGGAATAAGGGCCTGTAAGCGCAGAGAAAGAAGAGAAAATAGAGAACCAGAGGCTGAAGAAAGAATCAAAGAAAGAAAGAAGGCAAGGAAATAGAAGAAAAATCACATAAGAATATTGTAGAAACGTCTCTTAAGACGTCTGATTGCAAAATCAGACGTCTGACCGAATGTTCCTGCCTTTGATTAGATTGGAGTAATTGTTATATGTGTCTGGCTAATAATTGGTGATCCAAATCACCATTATTTTGTCTAGAATTCTTTTTACTCCTCATACACTAATGCCATATACTGCACATTAGATTTTGAGTAATATATTGTGCTCATTTACCTTGAGATTAGCATGTGAACTTCTATTTGCTCTCAGTGAACGACCCCAGACTTTCATTTGAGTATAAATTTTATCTGTTTTTCGCACTGATTCGTTCTATACTATAATGCGGCGAAGGTGTTCTGTATGAGTACACCTCTTCAGACTCCTTAGAGCTATAGATTGATTTTTCAGAAGTCACGCTGATCTACGATATAGAAATCGAGGAGCTAGAAGAGTTGGGATTTGATTGGGTCTTCGCTACGAGCCAAGAACCCGAGCCCATGCCTAATAGGGACACCTCTTTGAGTTCGGACTCTGAGTTTAGGTTAAATCCAAGTTAGGTTGCTGCTTTCCACATCTCGACTCATTCTGTGGTGGAACCTTTGATCCTGAGTCAAATTTAGAACATGATTCTTGCAAGTTCTCTGACGATTTTGAATCTTATTCTGATATCGGAGAACTGTTGTTTCTTGATGATTACGAGCCAATCTTCGACCTCAGCATCCATGACCGGCCCTTTGATTTTGACACTGAGGTCAATGATTTGAAAGAAAATTCCTCTTCTGCAACACATACAGAAACTTTTAAAACCCATTTTCAACCCTAACCCGCTACCGGACTCAATTTTTACTTTGATTCTCCTTTCAATGAGCCAGTTGCACATGATTCTCCTCCATATTTCAATCGGGATTCAGGCTTTGATTAGACTGCGAATCACGCCCCATCCTTCTCTGATCATTCCCGTAGGGTTCCTACATCCTCCACTGATTCTTTTTCATTTGAGGATCCCTACTCTGATCAGGCTGATTCGACTCAGCCAAACCCTGGATTCACACTTCCATATCTTCTCAAACTTCATAGTATCTGGTGGGCACCACATCTTTTGATCCACATCTATCAACCTGCCAGATTGATTGGGTTTGGGCTACATCATCAACCTACTGATCTGAACAAGCACCTGGTTGGACCAACCAGGCTATTGATCAAGGTGCTTGTTCTACAAAACTCGTCTGATTTGACCACTCCATACCATTTTCTGCTCGGCTGAAGGCATTGAATCTAGCACTTAACGGGAGGCAACCCATCATTCCAAAAATCTGAGATCCTTCTAATTATCCTTTTGTACTTCACGTCTATTGCACTTTGAGTTCAATTTTAGAACAGTTGACTCCACTTCTAGTACCTGTATCAGAGCTTGAAATTGTCCACAACAGTCATCTCGACCGGTTTGCTCACCCGCTTATCCTGTTCAAATCCCTGAACCCTAACTGTTTCATACCCTCCGTTTACAATGAGGACATTGCAAAACTTAAGTATGGGGGGGTGCTAAAGTGCAAACATACAAAAATTCAAAGTTCTAAAGGGTTCTCACAAAAAAAATACATATTCCAAAAAACCAAAAAAATTAAAAATCAAAAAAGAACAAAAAAATGGGAGAAGGGAGGAAATTTTGAAAATTTCAATGCAAATCATTCTTGAGAGGAGAGGAGGTGATTTAAAATGGCAAAAAGGAGCAACATTTTGAAATAAAAAAGAGTTAGTCATTAGTAAAAGATTAAGGAATCTACTTAGTTTTAAACCAAATCAAAAGAAAGAAATAAAAATCAAAAAGTGCTAAGAGACACAGAGATTAGTATGAGTGCTGATCTTAGGCCTCTTAGGCTTGTTTTAGGCAGACTTAAAAATTCAAATATCCGTTAAGATCTGGATAGTCCTCAAGAGGTTGAGGAAAATGCGAAGCTTAAGTATTAGGTCTAAGGCTTAGGGATTATTCAGCCTCATTAACTGACCTCTGGTTTGCGGGACTTGGTAACCTAAGCACCATAATCCACACACAGTCTGGTTCAGTGCGCTTAATTATCAAAATCACGCAAATGCATTAATTCTGTTCTGAAAAGCTACCTAGATTAGGAGCAGCTTATCAACACAGGATGATTTGGAAGAGTTCCTGCTCGGAGAGGCGGGAAATTCCCCTTGAAGATGCGCAATAACATACCGTCTCCTCGGTACTTGTCTCCTAGGATATCTAAATATCTTACCAGGGTCACGTAAGCACCTCGTGCTAATTCAGGTGCCATGGGCGGGATTATCCCGAAATGTCGATTGCCAGGACCTGAATTTAACTACAAAACACCATAGGTGGCATTATCCCGAAGTGTCGAAAGCCAGGGTTCTTAGGGTTGCCTTGGGCAATGCTATCTCGAAGCATCGAAAGCTAGGGACCCTGCGAGGATTGATGGTGAGAGCTACAGATCCGATACAGATTGTGTTGTAAAGCCAATCCAAGGCTGGAAATAAAGAAAACAAAAGAGAGATAAAACTCTCCAAAAAATGCAAAAAAATTCTTCTATTTCTTTTACAAAAATGCACTGCAAACTGAACTTGGACTAACCATGTTTTAAGCACGAGTGCTTCAATCGCGGAGTTTAACGAACTTTAGGTTAGTTCCTGTGGGCCTTAGAAACCTTCGTGGCAGACTGCGGCTAAAGTTGGTCAGGTCCGGATCTTGGTTGGTACTTGAGTACCTCTAGGCCTACTATTAGTATTCTGACCTAATCTATGGAAGAAGAAAGCACACATCAGAGATCTAAACACATGGTCTAGAATTTGAGTTACTTCAGTAAGATTTTGCTAAAGGTCTAGCAAAAGTTAGGTATGGGGGTATAATGATAGCATCATCATCAACCATATGTAGCTTTATTTAGTCATATTCCATCATTAAATGCTCCTACATAATCGCCAAAGAGCCGTAATTCATTGCAAATCCTTTCAGAGAGAAATACAAGAAATCAGGGTTAAACTGTAATTTTACCATCATATTATGAATGCAGAATAACCATGATAACACCACGCAAGGGGGTAGTAATTAGGTTGAATATGGCCCATCTTTATAATAAAAGGCACAACATAAAGTAGAATAGGAGCATTGCATGCATCAAGTACCAAGATTGCTTATAAACTGTATTAATGGCCATTTGTGTAAAGCATTTGTCAAAGCAGGCCTCAGATGAGCAATCGGACCGCACGGATGGATTCAGGACGACGAACGGAGTCTAACGGACTCAAAAGCGGCCAAATCCGACATCCGGAGCTCCCACAATGGGCCCAAGAAATCCTGACCACTGATCTGGAGATCAACGGCCTAGAACGCGCCACGTGGCCCCGCCCCCGCCGCCCGCACGCCCCCAAGCCAGCCAAGGACGAATCTCGGCCGTTGATCTTCGATCGAACGGCCGAGATCCGCGCGCTCGCCCGCGGTCGCCGCGACAAAGCGCGGGCGTGGCGCAACGGTTAGCGCGCACGCCCGCGTTGCGGCGACGCGCATTCGAATCGCGCGGAGCGAAAATCACTTGCGGGCGAAGGGCGCGGCAAAATTGAGCCGCGCGATCAGATGCGAACGGCTAGGATTGCGCCACGCGGCGCGACGACAGCGCCCCACCTCCCACGCGCGCGCGCACGCCGGGCGGAAACGCACGCGCGCACGCGCGCCCGAAGCGCGATCCTAGCGCAGGCGCGGGAGGATCTCAGCCGTCCGATCATCAATCGGACGGCTCTCGTTCGACAGCCACGGATCGCGCCTGAAGAGAGAGAGGGGCGGGCGGCTGACCGGCGGCAGAAGGCCTTCACCGACGTATATGGAAGCGATTTTAGCGACGTTCTGGATGTCGCTAGAGCACATTCTTCTTTTAGGAAGCCCTTAACTCTATTTAAACCCCCTTCTACCACCATTCAAGACATCCTCTCCCACTTGCAACTACTCCACTCCTCTCCTAGCTAGTCTTAGGCACTCTTGTAATCGCCGGAGACGACGAGCCGCCGACGGAGCCTCCTCCACCGCCGTGGCTGCCTCGTCGCTCTCCACTCTCTCTCTACCTCTCTCTCTCTCTTTTAAGCTTTCATTTACTTTTGTTGAAGCATGTTTTTAATATTGTAAACCGTGAACTATGAATGCATGTTAATGAAATTATTTTCCATTTAGTTGCCTTTTTAATTTCTGTTTAAAGTGCATGATCAAAACCAAGAGCTTTCTAACCCTAAACTCTCTCTATCTCTCGCTTTTCAAAATCGTTTCTTTCGCAAGCAAAACTCCGCCTTTTTCGTGACAACAAGTGGTAAACAAAATCCGATTTCCACGCCTCCCTGAGATCGACACTCGGACTCACCTCCGTTTACTTCTTTTAAAACCGACGTATCAAGTGCAACTATAACGACACCTCTTAACACACACGCACGAAGGCACGTCAGTTTTTGGCGCCGTTGCCGGGGAGGCAACGGATTTGTTTTATCACCTCCATTCCACCTTCATTCTCATATCGTCTAATGCCCTATTTTCCTTTTTACTTGACGGATGCAGGAATTCGGCGCATGGACGGCGAAGCGACGCATTCCACTATGGTAGCAAGGAAGTAGACGCCTCGAGAACCGATAGTGAGTACTCTCTCTCTCTCATTGTTTGCTTGCGTGAAAAAGCTAAAAAAAAAAATCATAAAAATTGAAAAAAATTGGCGTGGCGAATGATTGCTTGACCCACATTCTTAACACACCACCCTACAAAAAAATGTACACTCTAATATACTGGACAAATTCTTGGAGTGTTCTTTTCTTTCTCTCTTGAGTGGTGTTTGCGAAGCCACCGTGAGTTGACCTGGGCCGCACCACTCAACCCTAAAACTAACTCATCTAATAGAAGCTGCACGATCTTTAGGATGAGTACACTAGGGTTTTTAGAGCCTCTACAAAATAAAAGGAAATCTACTTTCACTAAGTTGTGTGCAGAACTTGACGTGCCCACTGAAACTTGTTTGAAAAAATTAAGACACGTCAACCCTAAAAAGTACTTAAGTAAGGATGAAACACTAAAAAGACACTATATCTTAACAAATCCTTGCTTGAAAATCATGTTTTGCTCGAAGCACACACTTTGAAAGTAAAACATTAAGAGGCACCACCCCAATCAACGCCTCATCACATCACCCTAAGCACAAGCACTATCCTAGCCCTTTAAAACTGAGTAGACGTGCCCTAGGAAGGACTGAGTTAAGTCTCAAAAGGTGAGGTTTTGTCTGCTAGGCACTTGGCTTTCATTCCCTTGGTAGAATCTGGTGACTAGGCTGCGGGGCAGTGTCAAACGACCGTGGTTGTGGGGTCTATGGAACCGGAGGCGTAAGCCAAAGGAAGAACCTTCCCTGCAATCCCCTCGTAATCAACCTGGCCAGATTAGCCTTGAGAAGGGAAGTCCAGTGCTTACGGACTTAATCAACCTTTGTGAGATTTCTAGGTCTCCTAAGGAATACACCATAAGGATTAGGCTTGTTTGTTTGATTGAGTGCACAACTCTCTCTCATCTGTTCTTCCTGCATCCCTCCATTTCTTCCATGGATTTCAATGCCTATCCATCTTACCCAAATTACCCCCAACAGGATTTGTATGCTAACCCAAGTAGACCATACCCACAGCCGACTTGGGCTAACCAACCACCAAGTTGGGGATGCAACCTGGAATATCCCTCTTGGCCCAACTATGACCAAACCACACCAACCTCTTATTGGAATACACCCAACATAGCCACCCAAGGGTACGATTCAAATCATGGGGCTCCATATCTCGATTGTCCTCACGATGCCTCCTCATTTAGGTCCGACCCGCTCTACTGTGATAGGACCTACACTTTAGGAGAACACCAAGAACCCTACCCATCTCAAGATAATAACCAAGAAAGGTCATCTGAATTCAACAACCTTGCCTACTTGACCTTTGGATTAGAAGGAGTTCTAGACAAATGGAAATCAGAAAATGATCAGAAATCTAGGCAAGCCCAGGATCATCAACCTCTGATTTGGTCCCCTGATGAAGAATCTGACTGGGAGGAAGACTTAGAACCTCAACTATTCTGGAGTAGGACCAAACAGAGAATGGTTCCTCTTGAAGAACTGGACCCTGAACATGACAGAATAGAGGACCCACCCAAGAACCTAAACACCAATATGGATTCTGATCCACAACCTCAACCATACTCTCTTAACCTGGATTTCAAGGAGGAAATCCAAAGGACACCAAATGACACCATGTCAATTCTTGATAACCTCCAGTTAGAACTACACAGACAGAATCAAGAATTGGTTAAAGGGCAACATGCCATGTTGGAGTTGTTCCAACAATTGGGGGAAGAAGGCCAAAGAAAGCTGTTGCATACAACGCCATTCATGGAATTCATAAAGCAAGGACCTACCATGATCAATTGGACTACACCTAGTCATCCTGATTTGGTTCAGTCCACCATTGATACCCCTCAGGAGTTGGATAGCTCAGTGGATAAGGAAAGTAAGGATTCCTTGGAGCACAATTTGGGGAGCATTGAGAACAAACATCAGGAGGAAACTGAGAAGGTGAGGGGAGAGACCTTGGAATCTGAATCTAATCAGCTCAAGACAAGTAATCCGGTGGGAGTAGCAGCCAACGTCGGAAATGGAGAATGGAGTTACAATTTCAAAGAAATTGATTATGAATTGGTTAGAATCCCCATCACAAATTTGGAGGAGGGCCGAGAGAAAGAATATGATCTAGAGGATGAAATTGACCCTACCTCTAATGCAACCCCAAACAGTGAATCTGATACAAAGGAGGTTGAAGAAAATATTCTTGAGATCAAGGGCTTGGAGGGAATGAGCAATGAAATCATAGTTGCGGAAGAGATGGATTCGTCTTTGAAGAGAAGACTGATGCTTGGTTGTAGGGCTCAGTATGAAACTCTGGACTTTGTTACTTGCCCTACCAGAATAAAGATCCCGCAACCCGAATGCACTAGAATTGATACACTTTCGATGGATTACAATTTTATGGGGACACAAGCTGAATATAAGACCTACATCTTTAGTGTTTGGCATGTCATATTTGGGGTGCGTTCGTCCACAGCAACTTGTTTGCATGCCCACAAACTAAGAGAGGATCTGACACGGGCATGCATGATATATCTGTTACAGAATTCCCGCCCCTCAGGAACGGGACTCCACCACAACCTTATCCGCATCTGTGGACTTCTGATTTTGGGTCTGGTTAATTTTGAACATACCTTCTTGACCCAAGTCATTCCTGTTTGTGCACCGCCCAGCTGGAGGCGTTAAACTCAGCGCTTCCTGGGAGGCAACCCAGTGGATTCAGACTGATCTGGTAGTTTACGTCACTCAGGTACTATCTTTTTGAACCCTTTTGCATCCATGCATCTGTCAATGAGGACATTGTCCAACTTAAGCATGGGGGGGATGGTAAACTGCATAATCCTGAGCTTAATTAATCAGTCTGAATGAATAAAAAAAAAAAAAAAAATTTTAGGAAGAAAAACTTAGGCATTAGAAACTTGTCAATAGTGGGAAATAATACAAAAAGAACTTAAACACTTAGACTTTTCAAGCCTTCAGGCTTAATTAGCCCTGGTGTCCATTAAAATATGGATTTAGCGGCGAACCCTTGCAACTTTAAGCTATTCTAATCCACCTAATAAATAAGGTAATAAGTATACGACTTATCAACTCACCCTCTAAATCAGGAAAACTTTGAGTCTAAGCATCTACACACATTTTTGTACAGACTCACTTCTCGGAGATTTTGACAGAAATTGGGTAGCTAATGAACTTTCTAGGGTGGTATGGCTGGCAAGTTGTCGTGGGTAACAGCCCATTGGCAGGTTGTCCAGAACCCAGCCACAGGCCATTTCTTTTTCACTGCCTCTAGGTACATTTGAGATTAGGGAAGCCACCTACGTAAAAAAAAAAAAAAAGGGAAAAGAAGAAAAGAAAATAAATCACACTTCACCGCACAAGTATGGCTGGCAAGTGATCGTGGGTAACAGCCCATTGGTCGGTTGTCCAGAGCCCAGCTCAATAATTGCACAAAAAAAGAAGACCAAAAACACCTAAGGAAGAAGCGGGGAAGTAGTACAAGCCGGGGAGATATACACTGGAAAATCCTTGTGTTGACCCCAAGTAAAATAAACGCAGGGAGAAAGCTACCAATCGAACAAATACACCTTCAGGCAAAAATTTATTTTCTTTTCCGGTCAAATAGAGGCGTAGAAACTCGAAGTCTGTCTCAATTACCGTTAAGTGAGTCTATCACAACATTCACACCAAGATGCTTAGCACTTAGGGTTTTGACCGAGTTTTGGGTGGGTTGGATAGCCGTAAAAAGTTACCAACCCACACTGAATTTTAAAAATTCTAAAAAGACATATATAGATATATACGTATACATAAGTATAGTTATATATCCAAAGCAAGGATTCGGGCGATTCATATTTTGGCAGACACCCGGGCGCTGCTTAGTCTTTGTAGATTAAGATCTTCGTATAGTTCCTCTTATTAACAAGTAACGAAGTGCCTAAGCAATTACTTCTTGAATTCGCCAAAGAAATAAAGGCTAGAATAAACCTTGCTAGGGACTAGCAAGGAGTAAGCATGGGGGTATGATAACACCATGCAAGGGGGTAGTAATTAGGTTGAATATGGCCCATCTTTAGAATAAAAGGCACAACATAAAGTAGAATAGGAGCATTGCATGCATCAAGTACCAAGATTGCTTATAAACTGTATTAATGGCCATTTGTGTAAAGCATTTGTCAAAGCAGGCCTCAGATGAGCAATCGGACCGCACGGATGGATTCAGGACGACGAACGGAGTCTAACGGACTCAAAAGCGGCCAAATCCGACATCCGGAGCTCCCACAATGGGCCTAAGAAATCCTGACCGCTGATCTGGAGATCAACGGCCCAGAACGCGCCACGTCGCCCCACCCCCGCCGCCCGCACGCCCCCAAGCCAGCCAAGGACGAATCTCGGCCGTTGATCTTCGATCGAACGGCCGAGATCCGCGCGCTCGCCCGCGGTCGCCGCGACAAAGCGCGGGCGTGGCGCAACGGTTAGCGCGCACGCCCGCGTTGCGGCGACGCGCGTTCGAATCGCGCGGAGCGAAAATCACTTGCGGGCGAAGGGCGCGGCAAAATTGAGCCGCGCGATCAGATGCGAGCGGCTAGGATTGCGCCACGCGGCGCGACGACAGCGCTCCACCTCCCACACGCGCGCGCGCGCACGCGCGCCCGAAGCGCGATCCTAGCGCAGGCGCGGGAGGATCTCAGCCGTCCGATCATCAATCGGACGGCTCTCGTTCGACAGCCACGGATCGCGCCTGAAGAGAGAGAGGGGCGGGCGGCTGACCGGCGGCAGAAGGCCTTCACCGACGTATATGGAAGCGGTTTTAGCGACGTTCTGGATGTCGCTAGAGCACATTCTTCTTTTAGGAAGCCCTTAACTCTATTTAAACCCCCTTCTACCACCATTCAAGACATCCTCTCCCACTTGCAACTACTCCACTCCTCTCCTAGCTAGTCTTAGGCACTCTTGTAATCGCCGGAGACGACGAGCCGCCGACGGAGCCTCCTCCACCGCCGTGGCTGCCTCGTCGCTCTCCACTCTCTCTCTACCTCTCTCTCTCTCTTTTAAGCTTTCATTTACTTTTGTTGAAGCATGTATTTAATATTGTAAACCGTGAACTATGAATGCATGTTAATGAAATTATTTTCCATTTAGTTGCCTTTTTAATTTCTGTTTAAAGTGCATGATCAAAACCAAGAGCTTTCTAACCCTAAACTCTCTCTATCTCTCGCTTTTCAAAACCGTTTCTTTCGCAAGCAAAACTCCGCCTTTTTCGTGACAACAAGTGGTAAACAAAATCCGATTTCCACGCCTCCCTGAGATCGACACTCGGACTCACCTCCGTTTACTTCTTTTAAAACCGACGTATCAAGTGCAACTATAACGACACCTCTTAACACACACGCACGAAGGCACGTCAAACCACGAGTTTTTCCAGGGGTTAATTAAGGGTCAAATGGTTTTAAGAGTCTAAAAAGTAGGTTAATACAGACAGAAAAGGGTTTTTGCACGTTTTAGGAATTAATGGACATCTGAAACCCTAAAAACAGACCTGCTTAATTAACTGAGGTTCCGGTCGAGATAAAATTCATCTAAATCCTCTAAAAATCATAGAAAAATATTTCCTAGGGTTTGGTACCTTCAATTTGACCATCAGAATCCATCTTGACCCAAAACAAAGTCTTAGATAGCGCTCTATAGAACCATCCTTTTTTCTTTTAATACGTTATACCATTTGTTGCCCAAAACATTCATGTTTTGTGTCTTTGGGACTAGTGTCCAAGTGCTATTTTGTATGAGAGCTGTAATTTCTGTATGCATGGCATTGACCCTTTCAGAAGACTTGGATGCCTCAATAACTGTAGATGGCTCAGAATGAGCAATTTGACTTAGAAATAATTATGGTAATGGATAGAGAAAACTAAAATAAGATTTCTTTTTAAAAATTCCACTCATGGATCTGGTGGTCATACCATGAGATCGAATAGAAGCATGTGGTGCAGCAAATACATTTTTGGAAATTGCAGAGGTACTTTCAACGCGCAGCAGGTTCAACGGATGGAATAGCAAAGCCAGTAAAAACATCTCCTAAAGTAGCAATAGGAAAGGCATCAGTTGGAACGGTAGAAGTAGCCGTAGGAGATGCTTCTACTGGAGCAGTGGCAGTGGCAGCAGAAGATGCTTCTGTTACAAGTTCTGGAACATTAATAGACCGAGGACTTGTAAAAGTAGGCACATTGGTTGAAGAGGATGAATTATTTGATGAAGTGAGAAGATGAACTGGAATGGGTAATTGAATAGGAGTAGAATTTTGTGGCTGTATGGCAAAGGATTTATTGGTGGTGACAGGGAATTGTTTAAAAGGGAAAGCTTGCTTATCAAACCTGACATGCCTCGCAACAAGGAATTTTGATGTTTTTGGGTTAAAACATATGTAAGCTTTATGCATTGGAGCATAGCTAAGGAAAATATGAAGTGAGAAGCGAGGCTCCAATTTATGATGTGTGTATGGCTTCAAAGGAGGATAGCATGCACATCCTAAGACTCGTAGAAATTCGTAGTCTGCCTATTGGTGATGGAACAATTCAAATGGGGAAATGTTGGCTATATTAGGTGAAGGAAGGTAGTTTATTAGAAACGCAGCAACTTTGTAGACCAGTGGCCAAAACCATAATGGAATTTCAGCATGAAAAATCATAGATCGAGCTAACTCAGATAAGTGACGATTTTTTCGCTCAACGCATGATGTAAACACGTTTATATAACATAAACAGTCTATTTTTGCATGTTCTTAGAAGTATAATTGTATCATACATTATAAATATTGCATAACAGGCATCATCTTGCATTTTGGATAGATTGTATAAAATTTAGGTTAATTTCTCCTTTTTATGGTCAGGTTTAATCGGGCCCTCGGATTGAGATCCAACCGTACAGATTTGATCAAGGTGATGATCGGAGTTCAACGACTCCAAGATCGCCCTAATCGGACATCCGTAGCATCAGATGTAGTCCAGGAAAGATCGAAGGTCAAGGGGCCAAGATGGTGTAAATCTATACATTAAATGACAAATCTAATCGCACTGATGGGTTCGGATTGACGATCGCAGCCCAACGGTGTAAAAAATTAATCCAATCTGACATCTGTGGCACCATCTACAAGACATAGAAGATGGACTACTAAGATGGTGCCATGTGACACCATCCCAGCCACCCAACCGGCCCAAGGACCCACCGCTGCTATCTCTCTCCTCAATCGCGTAGATGATCTCAGCCGTTGGATCAAGATTCAACGGCTGAGAGAGCTCACTCCCAAATCCACAAACGCGCCTCAAGTGACCGCGTAGCTCAGCGGTCATGCGACTTCATGCGAAGAGGGAGGCACAAGTTTGAGCCCACCTCACCTCAAATCGAGCGCAAGGGCAGGCACAGTCAAATTGGGTTGTTGGATTGGAGATGAGTGACAGCAGGAGTGCCACGTGATGCGCCCAGATGCAAGGAGCCTTGCACGTGCGATCAAACGTGCCTCTGCAAGCGCGATCGCACACGGGTGGGCATTACGAAGGCGCGATGCGATGCAATCTCAGCCGTCGATCGCAGACTGCACCCGCCGCCTTCGTCCTCTTTTCCTCTCTCTACCTGTAGACACGCCATCTCCCTCTTTTCTCTCTCCCCTCGCTGCCTATATAAGCTCTCGCCCTCTCCCTCACCCTCATCTCCTCCGCCCTTCTCTTCTCCTTCTCCCTGCCAATGCGAGAACGCGAGCGAGCGGGGGAGCGGTGGGTGTGGGCTGTCGCGGAGGGAGCTGCTGCAGCTCGGGCAGCAAGCGGACGGGGCGCGGCGCAGCCGTGCGTCGCGGGCGGAGAGCGAATCGGGCGCTGGTTCTGGAAATTTTTCCAGAATCAACCGTCTGGACTTCCTTCCAGACGACGTCGAAGACGTCTGGAGGACTGTCCAGACGTCTGACAAGTAAGATATTTTCTTACCTTCTCCTTTTTCGCGTGTACGGCCTTGCAACCGTCCGCCACAATTTTTCTGCGTTTCGTCGCACTGAGAGCAGGAGTGTGTGTGCGCAGGTTCTGCTCGGGAGGGCGCGAGGGCTCGCCATCCCACGTGAATCAGACGTCTGGCCGCAGTACCAGACGACGGAGAGGTCCTCCAGACGTCCGGGGTGACAATCGGACGTCTGGAAATTGACTTCAGACGATCCAGTGAGCTTCTGGACGTCTGAAGGACTGCGCAGAAGAAGGTATGACATGATCGACGTTTTAAGACGTCTGGAAGAAGTTCCAGACGTCTGATTTTGGACAGACTCGTCGTTTTTGGCCCGTTTAGGGTTCGTTCGAAGTCCGTTTTCCGCATTTCAAGTTGCGTTCATTCCAGATTTATTTCCTCTACCTATTTACAGCAATTGTATACCATTCTGAGAAACTCCTTGTGTTGATCCTTGTGTTAGGATCCCGTTCCATTGCGACTCAGGGGGTTGCGGAGGCGCGCGGGATTGCCGACCACGCCCCCAGTACTCCCGATTTCGTAGGTAGAGTGGCCCTGTAAATTATTTAACAAAATTTATACAATTATGAAACAATGGATAGAGTCTAGGGCATTGCATGAACCCTAGGACTGAGGAATTAGATTGAATGGTAGATCCTAGGGTATTGCATGAATCCTAGGACTGGAAAGCTAGATTGAATGATAGATCCTAGGGTATGGCATAAATCCTAAGACTGGAAAACTAGTTGAATATATACATTGCAGTCTTGGAAAAGTGGAAAGGAAATGATAACTACCTGTAAATTGGTTAACAGCTGCCTGTTATAAATGGATAATTATAGATGAGAACATGAATTGTATGGACATAAACCTGGAACGGTGAGACCTAAGTTGGCTGAGTTAAAAGAGCTTGAACCCTACGGGGAATTAGGAGTAGAACTCCTGGAAAGTGAATGGAATAGATTGGGGAAGTGAGCTGGCTCTTGAGTACGGAGTACTAAGGAGAGCGACTGTCCCCTTGTTTAGTGCAGAGCAAAGCTAGCCACCCCAGGGACCCGGGGTTAGGACTGGCCACTTTGTACCGACTTTTGGCCCTCGTGTACACAATACCGAGGAGAGCTACTAGTGTAGGGAGAGCACTAGCTACCCCACGGGCCCCGAGGTTCTGCGAGCTCTCCTACACCGACTTGTTAGGCCCACTAGGCAAACCAGGGTAGTCAGGCGAGGGTGCGCGAACTATGGAGGGGTTGGACCCCTGTTACTGAGAGGGCTCTGCCCTATACTGGTTTCGTGTTGTGCTTTGGGCGCACCCGTTAACGGAAACGACTGACCGCGTGCCAGTGCAGGGTAGCTACCCGTGTGCTTATTGCACGTGCCGTAGTCACCGTTACGTCTGTCAGCGACCTTGGGGTGATTGACTGAGGGTAGGACCACCACGGGGGACTCTCCCGGTCAGGAGAGCACCACGTGTTACTTCTACTTTTCGGAAAAGATTGCAATCAAGATCGTTCCAATGAGGAACATTCGAGATCAGGTGAAGGATCTGAGAAATAAATCAATCGTGAAATAATAGAAAGACGTAAATAAAGAAAGTAAAAATATAACAGCTACTGTACACTCTACTACTTCCTTAGCTTTTAGTTGCCACTCTACTCAGCGTTTCGCTGACATGTTACCCTCGTTACTTTTCAGGACCAGGTGTTGAGCAGCCAAGGTCAGCGGCTGCAGAGGACGCTGGGCCTAGTAGGGTCCAGTAGAGTTACCTGTAGTACCTTCTGTACTTTTCTTCCACTGTAGTGAGTAGTTTTCTTGGTTACCCCTGTACTTCTTTATTGCAAGCTTCATGTTATGTACATATTTGCTACTCTACTGTTGTGGTGGTGTATACTGTAGTATTTCCTTTTTTTACTGCTGTATTTTGTTACTGCTAGTTATATTCATGCTAAATGTGGTTCATTTTATTGCTCTTTTGGTTACTTTCTCATTGGACGACTAGGTCTTGGGATTAGTCGAGTCGGTCCGATTCTCGTGTCTCGTAGGGATTCGGGAATTGGGTCGTTACAGCAGGAAAATTCTACACTAGAAAGCTGTAAAGAATGGGAGAGAGAAGTTATCCTCCTCGACGATCACTTGGAGGATGAACCGAACGAGACGCCGCCTGGACGAAGGAGGACGGAGTGGGAAGAAGGAGATTGAGGCAGGAGGAACGAGAACGAAGTAGCACGTCGTCGTCGTCGCGGGATCCGCTTCCGAGATAAGAGCAAAAATTTAACTTTATCTCGCGAGGAGCATCCCTAGTGTGGGACAAGCTTCTCTTGAGCTTAGGAGAGGTAGAGAAGAGAAGGAAGGGATGAGAATTTCGTGTGGAGGGGGTCTCCATTTATAGTTGCAAGGAATGAGGGCAAATTGGTCTTTTAAAACTCAAAACATTAAATAAGAGGTCTTTAATGACGGATAAAACCGTCGCTGAAGCCCCATCGTGGGCGACGTGTGGCGGAGCGCGCGTGCCCGCTCGACTGCTCGCGCGTGCAACGCGCATTCACATACTGTTGATCTCAGCCGTACGATCGTGAGATCGGATAGCTTATCTCGCGCCTCTGCTCGCTCCTTAGTTCGCGCCCGCCCGTGTGTGTTCCCACGTCACGCGCGGGTGTGCGATAGAGCGTGGAACTGATTGGGAGCCCGCAGCCGCTCGATCGCGATCGAGCGATCGTGGAGCCCGCTCACCCATGCCTCAAATGCCGCTCGCGCAGGCCCGCCCGCTCGCGATAAAGCTTCCACCCGCTGCACTGTGGAGGAGAGATGGTCGCGGAGACGAATTCAGGCGCGCACACCCATAGCCGTTGGATGCGCATCCAACGGTGGAGAAGCGACGAAGAAGAGATGGTGCGGCGAGTGCAGCGGCCGGTTGGGCAGCTGAGATGGCACCACGTGGCACCATCTTGGCCGTCCATCTTCTGGATGATGTAGATGGTGCCACGGTTGTCGGATTTAGTTGATTTTCACGCCGTTAGGCTACGATAGTCGATCCGAATCCATCCGTGCGGTCGAATTTGGCGTTTGAAGTACAGATTCACACCATCTTGGCCCTTGATCTTCTAGGGTTCCTCAGTTACTATCTGATGCTACAGATGTCTGATTAGGATGATCTTGTAGTCGTTGAACTCCAATCGTTGCCCTAATCACATCTGTATGGTTGGATCTTCGATCCGAGGCCCCGATAAAAATTTTGCCCTGTCCATGAACATAAAAGGAGATAATTAACCTCCATTTTATTTAAACTAATCTAAATGCAAGATGATGCATGTTATGCAATATTTATAGTATACAATGCAATCCTATACTTAAGAACATGCATAAATAGACATCTTAAGTAGTGTAAACATGTTTACATCACCTACCTGCCTTCGTCCCTGCCCTTGAGAGCGGCAGCAAGCAGTAGCTCGCTCCTCATCGTTCACCTCCTTCTCTCTGTCGATGCGACCACTCATGGGTTGAGGCACTACTGGTCGCCAAAGGGAGTGCAGCAAAGGCGGTGGGTGCCATTTCCCTCCTCTCTTGTTTTTTTCTTTTCTTGATTTCCTCTTCCTTTTGTCCACCAAAGATTGCACATATATATGGGAGTGGGAACTGCATGGCACGACCGTTGGTGCTGTGGTTACAGGAGATAGAGAGCTAGACTTGACGTGGAGTCTAACGAGAAACGGGTGTGAAGATTCACAGGGAAGATAGGGCATCCCCCATTACCTTCAATGTGTATTTCGTTTCTGTCTACTACCATAAATTAGGTTAGGTATGTGTGATCTTGGTTAGGTAATTGTCCAAGATAAATACACATATATGTATATACATATATGTATATAGGCATACATCTAAATACATAAATATTTGTGCATACCTAAATTGGGTAGAGTTGTGTTCATAAGTCAAACCCAAAGATATGTAGGGTCGGGTCGGAAGTGGATCTAGTTGGGATCCCTACGGCGGGGTTCCAGGGCTACACATGGGTGTAAGTTCACATCCACGTGTGGGTCCAAGCTTACGAGAGGGAGAAGAGAAAGCGTATTTGCCACTACTCTTGGTTTGAAACATGAATTACACCATTTATTCTTTTTATTTTCGTGTTTTATCGCTAAGTAATGGTTTCGAACTACGAACGGCTAATGATTTTGGCGGTTTCTCTTGCACTAAAGATACTTTAATTAGTGAAATTCTTGCGAGTATTCGTTAGCAATTGCGAATCCAAATGTGTAGTATAAAATACGAAACTAAAATCGTGATTAAACACATGCTCATATTAATTTGCCAAAATTTTGTTTTTTAGTCGTAGGAAGGAATTAAGAGAAGCTCACGACATTACATATACATGTGTGAGAGAGTGGGACCAACAGATAGACCCTAGATGATCCCTGTGGCCCTTCGATGCACATTAAGTCTCTGATAGGCCACAGTAGCATTGCCTGCCCACCTAGGGGGTGGTTGGGCAAGGGAAAGGACTTGAGTATGTGGGAGACGGGGGTGCTTGTCCAGGCCCCTGCTACTTGAGATACATGCCGTTATTCCTAACGGAATAGGCCCATCAATGATGGACGATACGGGCAAGCCATTGTTGAGCATAACTTGCAAAGATCAAGGGTAGTACCTTGTGCACCTAGGGACTAGAAATGAGAAGCCGAAATCAACTAAGCAAAAACCTCTCTCAGAAGGAAACTTGAACCCTTGGTGGACTTCGCAATTGGATACCTCCGAGGTGAAGTCGGGATAGACCCTCAAGCCTACTTCCGAGATACTCAAAAGAGTCTAGACGATATCGAGAAGGCCGAGGAGGATTCACAGGAGAAGAAGATTTGAACCAATCCTTATAGCTAGGATAATGAATTACCCATAACAAAGTGTCGAGACTGATGAGGCTTGCGCGTGGGTCAAGTATCTCCATGCAAGTTAGAGCTGCGAACTACTAGCCCGGCAATATTCTATTACGAGAAACAATAGGAGTTTCCTAAGGGTGGATTCTAGGTGGAGGGATCTCTCTGAAGCACAAGGAGAGACTTCTTGCACTACGAGCCTCCCTGGGTTCACAATTAAAGCACCCTAATGACAGGGTGATGATTTTCTATTACTGTTAGCAATACGAATCTATTATTAGACATTAGTGGCTTGTACCTAATACTTAGCGGGCAACTCATGGTTGGACCCCGTGGTAGGGGTCAAGGCAACAAATCTTGTAATCCATTAGCATATGCTAGGAAAGGTAAAGAGGGTCGATTCCAGTCAGGTAAAATTAGGAACTGCTAAAATAGGGGAGGTAGGGTAGAAACCACACCCTACGAGTGTTATGTACCTATCAATTTATCATAGTAAAATTTTATATTCTTGTTTTTACGACAAATTATGCTCTATTGAGCCTTATGGCTCATGCTTTACTTTCGCCATGCATTTCAGGACACAATGCCACATTGCCCAACCCATTACATGTCACACCCCCACGTACGAGAGCTGCGAACGTGAGTGCATCAACTACTCCTCCAGGTCACACTAATGAGGGATTTCCTTTAGTAGATGCTTTACAAGGGGGAATTCCTGCCCCTTGAGGTCTGCTTTGAGGGCCTCTACTGTTACGAACATGGGCATCAGACGTAGTTTAAGACATCTGGGAAGTATCCCAGACATCTGTCCAGACGTCTGGTAATAAATTTTTTCGGCGTACGGGTTCGCGTCTACGTGCCTGCGCGTGCAGACTGAACCCGCAGCCTTCGTTTTTCTCTCCCTGCAGGCGACACTTTACTTCTCTCTCCCTGCGGTTGCCTTATAAGAACGCTCCCCCTCTCCCTCACCCTCACTCCACCATCTCCTCTTCTCCTCCCTGCCAGCGAGAGTGTGAGCGAGCGAGTGAGCGACTGCTGCAGCAGCGGCCGCAGCGAGCATGCGGGAAGGAGGAGAGTTGCGAGAGGAAGGAAGAAGCTCGACCGCGAGGGTGCGAGCTTGCCGGGGCAACTAGAGTTGGCTGGCGGAGGAGCAGCGGGCGTGGGTTGTCGCGGAGGAGCTGCTGCAGCTCGGGCAGTAGGCGGACGTAGCGCGGCGCGGCCGTGCGTCGCGGGCGGCGAGCGAACAGGGTCCTGATTCTGGGAAAAATTCCCAGAATCAGACGTCTGGACATACATCCAGACGACACCTAAGACGTCTGGAGGAAGGTCCAGACGTCTGACAGGTACAATAATTTCCTACCTTCTTCTTTTTACGCGTGTACGGCCATGCAGCCGTCCGCCGCGTCCTTCTACGCCCCTTTGTGATGAGAGCGGGTGTGTGCGTGCGCAGGTTCTACTCGGGAGGGTGCGAGGGCTCGCCATCCCACACTGATCAGACGTCTGGCCTCAGTACCAGACGACGGAGAGGACCTCCAGACGTCCGAGGTGACAATCGGACGTCTGAAAACCAAGACCAGACAATCCAGCGGACTTCTGGACGTCTGAAGGACTGCGCAGACCGAGGTATGACATAATCGAACTTTTAAGACGTCTGGAAGAGGTTCCAGATGTCTGATTTTGGACAGATTCGTCGCTTTTGACCTTTTTAGGGCCCGTTTGGAGTCTGTTTTCCGCGTTTCAAGTTACGTTCTTTCCAGATTTATTTTCTCTACCTGTTTACAGTAATTGTATACTGTTTTGAGAAACTCCTTGTGATTGATCCTTGTGTTAGGACCCTGTTCTGTTGCGGCTGTGGGGGTTGCGGAGGCGCGCTGGATTGCCGACCATGCCCCCAGTACTCCTGATTTCGCAGGTAGAGTGGCTCTTTAATTTATTTAACAAAAATTGTACAATTAGGAAATAATTATTAGAGTCTAGGGCATTACATGAACCTTAGGACTGAGAAATTAGATTGAATGATAGATCCTAGGGTATTGCATGAATCGTAGGACTGGAAAACTAGATTGAATGATAGATCCTAGGGTACGGCATGAATCCTAGGACTGGAAAACTAGTTGAATATATAAACATTGCAGTCTTGGAAAAGTGGAAAGGAAATGATAACTGCCTGTAAATTGGTTAACAGCTGCCTGTCATGAATGAATAAATACGGTTGAGAACATGGGTTATATGAACATAAAGCTGGAACGGTGAAACCTAAATTGGCTGAGTTAAAAAAGCATGAACCCTACGGGGAATTAGAAGTAGAACTCCTGGAAAGGAAATGGAATAGAATTGGGAAAGTGTGCTGGCCCTTGAGTACGAAGTACCAAGGAGAGCAACTGTCCCCCTGTTTAGTGCAGAGTGGAGCTAGCCGCCCCAGGGACCCGGGGTTAGGTTTGGCCACTTTGTACTGACTTTTGGTCCTTGTGTACACAATACCGAGGAGAGCTACTAGTGTAGGGAGAGTACTAGCTACCCTACAGGTCCTGGGGTTCTACTAGCCCTCCTATACCGACTTGTTAGGCCCACTGGGCAAACCAGGGTAGTCAGGCGAGGGTGCTCGGACTGTGGAGGGGCTGGACCCCTGTTACTGAGAGGGCTCTACCCTATACTGGTTCCGTGCTGTGCTTTGGACGCACCCGTTAACGGAAACGACTGACCGCGTGCCAGTGCGGGGTAGCTACCCGTGCGTTTATCGCGCGTGCCATAGTCACCGTTACGTTTGTCAGCGACCTTGGGGTGGTTGACTGAGGGTAAGATCACCACGGGGGACTCTCCCGACCAGGAGAGCACCATGTGTTACTTCTACTTTCGGAAAAGACTGCAATCAAGATCGTTCCTATGAGGAACATTCGAGATCAAGAGAAGGATCTGAGAAATAACCAACAGTGAATAAATGGAAAAATATAAATAAAGTAAAAGTATAACAGCTATTGTACACTCTACTGCTTCATTTAGCTTTTAGTTTCCACTCTACTCAGCGTTTCGCTGACGTGTCACCCTTGCTGCCTTTTCAGGACCAGGTGTTGAGCAGTCAGAGTCAGCGGCTGCAGAGGGCACTGGACCTAGTAGGATCCAGTAGTATTACCTATAGTATCTACTGTACTTTTCTTCCCGCTGTAGTGAGTAGTTTTCTGTACTCCTTGTACTCTCTTTAATGTAAGCTTCATGTTATGTACATGTTTATTTCTCTACTGTTGTGGTGGTGTATACTGTAATATTTCCTTTCTTTACTGCTGTATTTTGTTACTGCTAGTTATATACATGGTGAATGTGGTTTATTTTACTGCTCTTTTGGTTACTTTCTCGTTGGACGACTGGTTCTTGGGATTAGTCGAGTCGGTCCGATTTTCGTGTCTCGTAAGGATTTGGGAATCGAGTCGTTACATCTACAC
Organism: Thalassia testudinum; assembly: GCA_037157565.1. Lineage (NCBI taxonomy): Eukaryota > Viridiplantae > Streptophyta > Magnoliopsida > Alismatales > Hydrocharitaceae > Thalassia > Thalassia testudinum. The sequence goes on along the minus strand of JAZHRO010000073.1, from coordinate 196,484,718 downwards.
CTGCTTTAGGGTGCTCCTCAACTAGTTTTTCTTTCTTTTTTCGATGTTTCTTTTTTTGTTAGGATAGAGTTCTTTGAGAAAATTTAAGAGAGTTTAGTGAAGTTGATTGTCAAGGATTAGTTATCATTTTTTTCCCTTTTCTTTCTACTTAATTATGCTAAAAGAGATGGTGGACATCATGGGCACAACATTTATTTATTTTGCCCGTGCAAATTTGATTGTCAAATCAGGTGGAATTCCCAATTCTCTCTCTCACGGTGTGACAATTTGCAAGCATAACTAACCATGGACATCAATGGCGTAACATTCATTTATTTTGTCGATGCGAATACAATTGCCAAGTTAGTTGAAATTTTTTATTATTATTTCTGATTGTCTCTCTCTTATTAATGGAATTTTTTATCACTCTCAATCTCTCTCTCATGCTTTGAGAACTTGTAAGTACAACTAATCACGGATGGTGAATCCAATCTATTTATCTATATATCTATAGTATAAACATTCTTTTCTTTTAGAGTAATATGAGAGATAAATATGATATTCATATTAAATTTTTATATAATAATAAATTTTAAAAAATCTCTTTTAAAATTGAAATTTAAGATTTTTTTTATTGTAGTAATATTTTGAACATTAAAATTTTAATATAATTGTAACTTTCACGCTAAGGGACGAGGCACGGGATGAAAATTAGTTAGGCATCATTATGTCTGAAATATGATGCACAACCATCTGCCTCAAGCAATTCATAGTTGTGTTATTTCCGTGGATTAACCATATCTGCTTCTTGCTCTCACGCCAGCTTGTATGTGATGTTCACTCTTGTACTACAAATGGGCGTTTAGTTGTTGGCATGCCTGCTTTACTTCGTTCGCCATCCAATGCCACCACTTCTTTCACCGACAAATGAAAAACAATCCGAAGGACGTGAATCGTGGATGTGAGATCATGGAGAGGAGCCCACATGGCTTCGCTTCCTGGCACCACTCTGCCATTTCCACTTCCTCTTACAGGGATTGGGTTCTTTCCCCAAGATTCATAGGGTACGAATCAAAGAGAGAAAGATGGATAGAGAAAGGTGTGGTGGGTTTGTCGAGCAGTGTGTGCTCCTCGGCTGTTGCCCATGTGCCCACACCTACCTACACTATAACACTACGTACGCACACCTCTCTCCCCTCACGCACCCTTTGCTTGGGACCCATGTGCTCACCACCTCTCCCGTGCAATGAATGACCAAAACCAAACACATGGATGCGTCACCCACACACGTCCATATCCCCTGTCCTCGGTTACACACTTCAATATGAGCTACAGTGGGCACGGCAGTGATCATATCTACGTAGGTGACAGGGTGAAAGGGAGGAGGGTGGTGTTTGATGCGTGTGATGGAGAGACCCCTTCTTTCCCTCTCTCTTTTTCTCACTTGTTGTGGGTGGGTTTTATGGTGGGGGACGTGTTCGCCTTTTTCTGCACATCTGGATGCCATGAGTGCCGATGCCGTTGCTGTCATGTGTACATTGGCCTCTTCGTTGTTCTCAATCTCCTCCTCTCACTCCCTTCGTGGTTGGGCCCTCTGCACATGTGTCTATCACTTCGCCTTTTCACCTCACTTTACTGCAACAAAACCAAAGGAAGAAAACACAGGATTGGGGTTTCCAAGTGAAAGGAGGGGGGTCTTATGGTTTGCTTCTCAATGGTCTCTGGACCCCCCACCACCCCGTCCTCTCCTCGCCCTTGTTCCCATGCAATTTATCTGTCACTTATTTTACTGGTTGCGGTCACTGTACCCTGTGCGCAACCTGCCACGCTATCTCTTTCTTTATTAATACCACGATAGCATCAGCAGCTTCTTGAAACGCACAGTCCTCTTATCCTTGTTTAGGACCATAGGTTGAAGAAAAATCTGCATAAATCAAATTTTAAGCCTACAAATACACCTATTGTGCACGAGCCTGCCAAGTGCCAACCAGCACCAACTCACCCTGTCCTCCAAGGTGTCCCAGGCGTTGTGGGTTGCTATAACCTATATTTTTTACACGTCGAGTCATTATTTTCATGCTCTGACCCCAAGGTTGCATGTTAGCGCCATTTGATTGGAAGCATCTATCCATGTGTACGTACGATACAATCAACTTAGTAAGTGATTAATCTTGGGCTGTCGTCAAGGTCACCGATGGTTACCAAAAAATTTGTTAATGTTAGGAATGTAACGTAGTTACTAACGATTCATCACGAGGGAAATGATCGAACCTCCTAAGTGATCGAAGGATCCGACTCATCGATCTACAAGCAATCGCAAGAGAGACAAAGAAGTTGGTGATCCAACTCTACTGTAAGGTGTATACGTCTGGGAGGAAGATGATACTCCTAACTCTACACTATTATTAGTGAGATTACAAGAATTCTTTCCCTCTCTTGGCTTGGCCTTCACCTAATGGTCTCTCTTCCCTATTTATGGCATACGAAGTGTTCTAGTCTAGTACGATCTTTTTCATGATTTTTGGTACACTTTTTGTCAGACTACTCGTCTGCTGCCAAGTTATGGGTAGTCATGTCCGCCCTACAGTGACTTTGACCTTGACTGCGTCGAATCTTCTAGTAGGTTGGGCGAATCCAGGTTTAGATTCGACTGGTCGTAGGCAGGTCGAGCAACACCGGACTCGCCTGCTTACCTTATAACTGAGTAGTCAGATCCTCTAGTGGGTTACACGTGGAGTTTTGGATCCGAGGATTATTTTTACCCCTCATCAGTAAGGAAATGAAAAGGCTCTTAGAACCATATTCTTACAACAAAGGAGGGCCCTTCATACATGGATGGTACATAAATAAAGATACAGGAGGTGTCCCCTCATGTGTTGGACATGTGCTAAACAGGATCATCCTTAAAAGCAGTCTAGACTTGGAGGGCCACCTAACCATAGATAAACTTAAAATAATCCCCTATCAGATGAGTTTAAAGTAAACTTTGTCGAGAAATGGTTTGTTACATACCTCCATTCTATAAAAAGGAATCCAATTGATTGATTGATCGACTTTGATTAGAGGATCTACCATTTGAATTCTCCTTATTCTTTATCAAATTCTTACATAATCTCTTTGGATCATCTTGGATCTCTGACATGGTTTGAGAAGAGCAAAGCCTTCATCAAGGTGGACCACCAAGATAATTGATCACTCGCACCAAAAGAATGGAATATTTGAGAGGTCAACCTCTATTGCTAGGCATTAGATGGCATAATTGCCTCTTGCTGAATGGCTTTCTCAATTGACATGGATCATCTTCTAGAAACTTCCATAGCTCAAAAGGTAAGTTTCCACCAATGAGTTATTAGCACCTTTAAGATAATTTGTTGATGATGCATAGGTTTAACTTAGTTAATGTTGATGTATCACTTTGACTAGGCTAATGTGTCAACTTTGTTGAAATGAAATTGGGCTCAATCTTTTCTAGGGTTTTTTATATTCCCATTCTTGGTATTCTCCTAGTATTCTTCTTCTAGATTTATTGGCATGCCACGTTGATACAATTCAAAATCTCCTCAAGGTAGTTGGAATATTCATTGTTGAACTACTGAATCATTTTGTGTTAAATGGAAGGGCTATCCCCTCGAGTACTTCTTGATATGAGATTTTGACCTGGATTTAATCATGTCATATTTATTTTAGGAGATAAGTAGAGAAACGTATGTTGTAATATATTTTATGACGTGTGCCCTCGCTTAATAAAATATACTGGTATATTTTAATTTTCAATCGATATATTTTAATTTTTTAATGAAAATAAAAATATATCGATGTATTTTAAAATATAGTTTACCGAAATAAATGCATATAGGAAATAAATACATAAAAATATATGCATTTTAAATGATTTTTGCATAAATCAAAAATATTAAATCAAGTAATTCAAACATTATTTGGCAAGATCTAGAATACAATAAAGATAAATAACATGTAATAACACAAATAAATAAAATGAAGAAAGGTTAGAGATTAGTTCGATTGAAGAGTCCATAAAGGACTTCCCTTAGAGAAGGTATCACCCCCCATAATACCGGTGCGTTGGGATTTGACGAACTCCTACTAGGATATAACGATTCACTTCTAAGATTCAGTATACTCCAATCTTAGACGTCCTCAAAAATTACTTCAGGAGAACGAAGCGGAGATAATTTGGTTGGTAAACCAAATTTTTGATTAATCTATCAAATAATTGGTTTGATCAATCAAAAACCTCTCTTAGATACTCTCAACCATGTACAAGATCGACAAAATCGATTATAGATTTTTCTACTAATCTTACGTCAAACGAATGTACCAAGAAAGATGGATAAGAACGAAAGAGGGAGAGAGAGTATGGAGAAAGCTTTTTTACTCTTGTTGTGTGTCAAATAAGAGCTCTCTCGTGACCTTATATAGAGCCCATGACCCAATGTTTATGGAAATTCTCATTTTATGAAGATACGGCAATTGATCAACCAATTTAGTTCCATTAATCGATTAAAATAAATTGATCGATCAAACTTAACTTTTTGAACAACCAAACCATTTGATCGACCAAAGTAAACCCATTGATTGATCAAAAATAGTTGATCCATCAATTTTAATCGACCAATCCAGGCGAAAAACGTGAGATTAAAAATCCGTAGCAAAAGAGTCTAAGTTCTAAATTTATTCTCACCCGAGCTCGAGTCCGAGTCAGGCTAGGGTGGGGCACGCACGCACGTGTGTGTGGTCCTCAACCCCATATCTCACTTTTTGTTACATAAGCCAAAGGAGGTTGTTGTTATGCTTCTACCGTGTTTTAGTAAAGTATAGCGTCGTACTATAGTCGATAAAAGTGATACAACACTTAAATTTATAGTGTTCGAAAAATCGTGAATTCCGAGGTCATTCTACGGAGCAAATGTAACAAATCAATCCACTAATCACAATAATCAAGAATAATAATGCAAGTGAATCAAATAATCAAAATGATATTCAATATAGAGCAAGAATGTACCTCAAATGTTACTGACAAAAATATAAAAATAAAGGACTAAAAATGGTAGTTGAAACCACCAATTAATCCCTAGAATTAAGCACAAACCCCAATCAATTTCTCAACAGTATTTCTCAACCACTAATCAAGAATATCCACATCAGATCAAGTGTGCAATGTCTCCACAGTGCCCAGAACCAAGCCACAGTCAGACGTCAGACCCTAAGGTTAGATAACTTAAAGTCGTCAAGCATAGTAGCCTTTCAAACATTAGAATTTCGCTAAGTGTTGGCATGCACGTCAAGGTGCACAGTGAAAAACCTCCCCCCTCAAATTTCCTTCTTTCCTTTTCTCGACCCAAGTGAACAGTAATCGGGTAAACAGGTCAAACCCCAGACCCATGTGCACAAGATCGCAAGCAGAGCATGCGTGGCACGTGTGGATGAGGAGATCTCACCCCCATGCGTACTGAGGCGAATAGCCAATGCAACAAATACATTATATATGCAAATCTAAATTGTAATCCTATGATGTGGGACTATTGAAGCTGTTGTTCTTCATGTATTGCAGCTGAAGGAGCTCCCTCAAATTGATGTTGCTGCAGCTGACTTTTGCCTTGATTGAGAGCTTGGGAAGCTATAGTGGATGGGTCCATGTCGATTGGGCGTAGTAGCGTGGTCGGAAGATGGCAGACGGAAATTGGTAGCGTACGACGATGGTGAAGTGACAGAGGATGGTGGCGATCCGACGAACCTGAAACTCAAGAACACGGGCTAAACGCCCCAATTAGAAAGTCCAGAAGCAACGCCATAAGATAGAGAAGGTGGCAACGATGCTATTTTGATGAACGGAGGTGTCTGGTGATGAGAGACTCATCATGACTCTTAATTACCCCTAATTAACTAGTTTCCCTAGTTAATTAGCTAAAAATATATATTATTAAGGGTTAATTATAATAAAAGGATTAAAGTGCCAAGGACCATTAAAATAACATAAAAACAAAAAATTAAATATCTATTAATCATAATTATAATTTATTATTAATTTGGACTCAAATACTAAATATTTAGCAAGTTAATTAATATCTGAATTAACTTAATCAATATTTAACCTTAAGTACTTAATTAACTTAATTAAATTAATCATTTAATTAAATAAATATAAAGAGGGTAAAAATGTAATTTCGAGGCATAAATATATTATTTATCTAATTTACAATAACATATAAAAAGTTGAAAAAGAAATAAATTGAAATAAGTTTTAAATGCCACTATTTACGTTTAGGTCCTCAAGTTTTTAGTCAATTAAGTCCTTTTATTAATTATAGATCCCTAATTTTTCTTGCACTTTGATCCCTATGTACATCGTCTACTTCCTCTTCTTCTTCTCCCTCAGCACTGGATAGCTCACGTCAGCCGGTGACTGCACCTTCAGATCACCTTCCATCTCATGTCTGAACTCATTAGCCACTGCTCTGGAGTTTCAGTTCACCACCACCAACTCATTTGATGGTCTGGATTCATCCCTAATCCTATTTTCCTAGGCATCTAAGCTCACCAGCATCAGAGACGACGCCGATCATTAGGATGTATCTAGATCTCTATCCGACCAGGTTTAAGCTCCCCTACCTCCATCGCCACTTATAAATTCCCCCCAGCTCCTCCGATTTTCCGCAAGTCAGCTCCCTTCCCTCTTCCCCACACCGAGTTGACAATAGGCTATTCGTCCTCAAAACCGACGACCTTCTTACCCTCCTGTTGTTTGCTCAAAATCAGTTTTTAAATCGTTACGTTGCAGTATAGTTGAAATCTCGCGAAAAATAGATAAAATTTATACTCGAAAAAGTCCGAGGTCGTTCGCTGGGAGTAAGTAGGAATTCAATTCTCAAATTTACAATTTAAACAATAGAGATAAGAAATTATAATCAGAATAATATGGCAATAAGATCAACGTGTCAGACTGCAAAAAGAATGGAGTAAAATGGTGATTTGACTCACCAATTACTCCTTACAATAATATCAAATGAAACCCAATAGTTATGAATGAAATAAACTTCAAGTCAGCCATCTGATTGTTCAATCAGATGTCTTAGACATCTGATGAACAATGCTTTTCTCTGATTTCTTCTTTTCTTCTTCTTCTTTTTGCTTTCCTTCTTTCTTCTTCCTCTTTCTCTACTCTTCTTCTATTGTGGCTCTTCTTCAGCTTTCTTCTTCCTCTTTCTCTACTCTTCTTTTGCTGCAGTTCTTCTTCTCTTCCTCTCCTTTTGATGCTCTCTTTCTTCTCTTTCTTTCTCTACTCTTCTTACTCTTCTTCTTCACACAGAGGGGGAAGGGTCTTCCGATTTTGGCTAAGTGTTAGCCAACTTCCCAAAGAGCAAAACCCTCCCCTCTACCCCGCGCAAATTCTCCTCTCTTTCTCTCTTTGGGTCAAGCTTTCCCAGAGCCTCCAACAATACCGGACTATTGGGTTTTCGGACCTAGAGCGCATCCGGTGTTTGTAACGCTTTGTCGTGTTTTAAATTAGTCTCGTTGCAGCATAGTCGAAAAAGCGTTATAAACAAATAATAAGTTTTTATTACTCGAAAACCAAGGTATCCAAGGTCGAACACAAGAAGCAAATGGAATTTATTCACTAATCTTAATAATGTAATTGAACACTTAGAGTTACTCAAAACCTAATTCAGAATATAAAAGCAAGAATTTAAGAGTCAAAATTGTAGCAAAAATAGAAGAATTGGACGTCTGATTCTATGATCAGACATCTTAAATGATAGCCTTTCTTCTTTTCTCTTTAATTCTGCTCTTTCTTCCCTCTCTAACTTAGCTTTCTCGACCCCCTTGATTTCTTTCTTCCTTCCTTCTTATTCAGCTTTCTCTTCTTTCCTTCTTCTTCTTTGCCTTCTGCCTTTGCCTTCTTCTGCAGTCATCTTCTTTTTCCTTCTACGCTCTTTGCTTTCTTTCTTTCTTCTTTCTTCCTCAGCCACACCTCTGCTACAGTGCTTCTCCTTCCCTTGGCTTCTGCCTTTCTTCCTCTTCCTTTCTGCGACTAAGTGCCTTTCCTTCCCTGCTTAGCTTCACCCTCAGCTGTGCCATCCTCTTCCTTCTTCTCTTCTTTCCTGCGCATGCACACAGAAATAAAACCTACCCCTACCCTCCCCCGCGTATGCTCTCTCTCTTTTCTCTCTTACGTTCGCTCTCCCAGAGCCAATTGGGTATTTGGGTCGAGTCAAGCGCACCCGGGTCCAAGCACACCGGCATGGGTGATGCACGAGGAGTGCATGGTTAATCGAGTCGGTCAACCAGGTCCGCATAGCGTGGGCGAGGGTACCTCACCCCGTGTCAGGAGGCGAAGAGCCTAATGCACTTTTTCAATTTATTCGGTTGCGACGCTTCAAAGATTTCCGAGGTGGGACTATCTTCCCACCTCCCTTCGCGTGTGTCCACAACAGGAGTCTTCACTTGATTGCAGCGGCTGCTAAGTCCTTCGAAGCCAATTGCTTGCCTGGAGCTGTGCACGAGAGAAGTTCGCACAACATGGGACTCAGCCTGGAGTGAGGAGGCCTGGAGGGAGCTTGCAAGCAAGTTGCTTGCAGTCGTCAATGGTGGTCGAGGGCTCAGACCTGCAATCACTGAACATGGCCTTTCGACCCCATTAGAGCACACAGGCAGCTTCGCCGTGGCACGGCAAAGGTAAAGCAGTGGATGGCTGGCCACGAGACGGCCTAGGCGTGCGTACCTAGGTCGGTCTGTGGCTATGGTGATGGGTGTGGTCGAGGAGCGATTGTGGAGGTTGTGGCGGTCGATGGAGATGGGGGAAGTGATCAATGGATGGTGGTGGTGCTTCTGAGGGGTCTGGCGAGGTGGATGGGTGTGGGGAGGTGACGGAGACACCTTGCCGGTGGTCTACCAGAGGTGGAGAAGATGGTGGTGGTTTGTGGTGTCGAGGGGTCGAAAATGCAGATTAAGAGAGGGGAAATGAAGAGGGGAGAGAGGAGAAGAGTTCTAAGCTACTTAATGGACGAAAGGAGGAAGGAGGTGGATGGCGCATATCTGCCGTCATCGGAGACGAAGATGTCCAGGGGAGGGGTGACGGCGACGACGACGGGGCTAGAGGCACGCGCACAGGTGTTGCACGACGCGGAGGAAGGTGGTGAAGGCGGCTTTGCCACTGGTATTGTGGCAGAGCGACGAAAAAGAGGAGGGCTCACCGGAGCTTGCTGGACTCCTGATTGGAGGAGGAGGAGACAGAATTTTGGGTGATTCTTCGGCCAAGTCACGCTTAGAAGAAGCGGCCAAACCTAAGTCTTCTTTTAAAGGCACAGGCAGAGGGCCAGGCGCAAGGTGGCGGCCAAAAGTCCTCACCAGAGGTATGGTCGGAAGTGATACCCATACCTCTCGAGTGTTCGCACGAGTGGTATGGGTGATTCAGGGCATGGGAAATTGCTCAAGCGGTAGGGAGTTTCGCAGAGGACTCCCATTTCAGATCTAGGAGCAGCTCCCTGGGGAAGCGAGGAGAAATCCTCCTCAAAACCTCGCCGGAGGTATGGGTCTCTACTGCAATGGCAGAGAGACCTGAATGCGAAAAGTGACGGAGAAGTTGAGGGGGTCTTTGCAAGGGTTTTCAAAAGTTAGGGGCCAAAATCTAATTGGGTGGACTGTTTGGCAAAGGAGGTCAAGATGACCTTTCCTTAGCTCTAAATTTTGGTAAAAATCTATTTTGGACCTAAGGAATCCAATGGTGAAGTTGGATTTTAGGTTTGACCATGTTTGACTGGACATTTTGCATAAAAATCCAAATTAGGTCAAATATTGAGCTAGGATCCCAATCTAGGTCAAAATCGGTTCCAAAGGCCAAATTGAAGGTTTTAAACCCTAGGGGATATTTTTTCATGAATTTTAGAGAGTTTAGTTGATTTTTATCCTGACTGGAACCTTGTGAAATTAAGTAGGTTTGTTTTAGGGTTACAAAATGACATTTAATTCTTGAATTTCACAATAACCCTTTTCTGACTGAACCATCCTACTTTTTCTCTTATTAAGTCCAATTGACCTATGTCTAGATCCTGAGAAATCCCGTTGATGTACTGCAATGGTAGAATTGCAGTTTTACCCCTTTATTTTATATATTCTTTTCATATCAGTAATCTCTTGAGTTAGGCATTCCTTTTGATTATGCAGCAGCTTTTGTTCACTTTATTAGGTCAAAATAAGCTAGTTAGGGCTCATGATGAGGTTCTCATCACCCGGGCCCAGGGCTGCAGGTGTGGGTTGTAGCCGAGGAGTGTATCAGGCTTAAGCAGGTAGTTGTATCTGCACCAGGTTTGCAGGGAGCGTGTCGCGGACGAGGCACATGAGGGGTGTGAGGGACCTCACCCCTTGTGTTTGAGGCGATAAGCCCCATGCATAAATTCAATTTATGCGGGTATAGTCTCTCCTTCACTTCCGAGGTGGGATTAAAGTTCCACCTTCTTCGCGCGTCTGATGTCGCAGTGATGATGGTTGGAATTCGTACCACTGTGGAGGACAATGCCTCCAACTGATGCCCTGAGATCCTGCCTGGGAGTATTCCGCACGATTTGGGATAGCTACCTGGGTCTGCAGGCGAGGAACGAACCTTGAAGCTTGCTTCGAAGGAGGTTTGCTAATGCCGTTGGGGGTCAATACCTGAAATCACCAAAAAGACCTTTCAGTCTCGTCCAAACGTTCAGGAATGATCACCGGAGCATAGCGAACTTGCTGAGGGGGTCGACATGGAGTGGGCGTGGGTGATGAGGTCTGACGGAGGCGAACTGTGAGTGCGAACGTGGTGGTGTTCGGGGGTGAATTTGGATAAGTAATCCCCTCAATTTCTTGAGGGGTTTTATTTGCGTGGATACGGCGGAGGTGTGGGAGGTGGTAGTAGCTCATTTGGCGATGTGTGGTGGCTACTAGGGCTCGCCGAAGGTCTACCGGAGAGGTGGAAGATGGAGTCGTGGAGGACGTTGGCGAGGTCGAAGTAATGTGTTGGATGTGCTGGCTTGATGAGGAGAAGTTGAGGAGTCAGTTGAGAGTGGTAGCGGACGAAGGGGAAAGGAGATGGCACCGGTTCTGGTATGGCCGGCATCAAAGAAGGAGGTTGCTCCGGTGGATAGGAAACGGCGAGGAAGACGGCGAAGGGGGCGTCGGCTGGTACGGCTCAACGCGGAAGTAGATGGGAAGATAGCTATGCCACCGGTATTGCGAACGGAGGAAGAACGGAGGCAGGGAGGGTCACTGGACATCGAGGAGCGATTCGGCCAAGAAAGAGGAGATGAATTTGAGGTGTTCAAGGTCGAATTCGAGCGTCCAGAGAATGGTTTGATCAGAAGGTCTTTTTATCGGCCTTTAGAGGGAGTTTTGAACTTGGGAAGCTAGAAGGCTTCGCCGAATATGGGATTTTTTGATACCCGAATCTCTCATGTATTCGCATGAGAGATTGGAAAGGTTTTGGGGCATGGGAATTAGCTCAAAAGAAAGGGAATTCCTTGATGAACTTCCCTTTAAAATTTGAAAGAGATTCGTCAAGGAATCAAGGAGATCTTGCCAATTTTAGGTTGCCAGAGTTTGTAGGAATAGGATTAATGGTAGCAGGGTCTTATTAGTGAAAACGATGACAAAGTTAGGAGCATTTTTGTAAATATTTTGAAAGTTAAGGGCATAAATGTGATCAGGTAAGACCAAGTTGTAAACTAGGTCAAGACAATCTCAGATTGGGTCCAAATTTTGGTTAAAACCTAATTTGGACATAAGAAATTTAATGGTGAAGTTGGATTAAGGTTTTGACCAAGTTTGACTGGGTAATTTATGAGAAAACCCAAATTAGGGCAAATGTCTGCTTGAGACTTTGTTTTGGGTCAAGACAGGTTCTGATGGTCAAATTAAAGGTTCCAAACACTAGAGAATATTTTTATATGAATTTTAGAGGGTTTAGGTGAATTTCATCCTGACCAGAACCTCAGTAATTAAGCAGGTCAGTTTTTAGGATTTTAAAATTCATTTAATTATCAAAACACGCGAAAACCCTTTTCTGTCTATTCTAACCCACTTATTAGCCTTTTAGAACCATTTGACCCTTAATTAACCCCTGAGAAAACTGATGGTTGTACTGCATTCATGATATGATGGTAAAATTACAGTTTTAACCCTGGTTTCTTGTCTTTCTCTCAGAATGATTATGCAATGAATTACAGTTCTCTAGCGGTTATGTAGGAGCATTTACTAACTTAATCAGATCAAATCGAGTTAGTTATGGCTCGTGATGGTGTTCCCATCACATCCCTCAGAGCACCTCCGGTAGAGGCGTTCGTCTCCCTCACCTTCTCTTCCTCTCCTGCAGCTACGACAGGGCATGGGAGCGCCGCCACCATCCTTCTTCTCTGCTTCTTTTCTTGCCGGAGCTCTTCCCACAACCCTCTGATTTCTTCCTCCATCATGATCCTCTCAACGGAGATCTCTTCTCCCTCCTTCGTCCAGGTAATAGTAGACTAGCTAGGATTTAGTTTAACTTAGTTAGGTAGTTAGTTAGTGTAATGTTAGCTTAGTTTTCATATCATCTTCACTGTTTCCTCCATCTGATCATCTTCCCTACCTCTCCACGATTCCATCTCATCTTCTTTCACTCCATTCTATCACATATTTCGCTTAATTCACATACACCTTCATCGTCGACCTCTTCTGTCCATGGCAGAGGTCTATAGCTTAGAACATCTCCATTAGGAGCCCTCTACCACTTCTTCATCACTTCAGGGACCCGTTCTACCTTCTAATTCATCTAATTAAACATCCAAACACTTAAATCACCTACACCTTCACCTGACATCTCACTGTCCATGGTGAGATGTACAGAGATGTTACCACATTCAATTAGGTCCTCCAACACTTTTACAGCACCCTAAGGACCTCTACATTGCTCCCATTATTCATCACACAAAAAACACCTAATATCACCTCAACCTCCTGAGCTCACTGTCAATGGCGGCTCAGGAGGAGCCTTATCACCTAATCACACATCCACAAACCATCGCAAGACTCATCTGAGTCTTTTCCCTCACTCAATTGAGTCAAAGGATGAAAACGGAGTTCAGGAGAACTCAAAATCTCTTCTAGCTGAATACAAGATAAATCTTTAAGTTTAATCACTAATTAAAGCAATTAATTAGCTTCGGAGGTTCCTTGTGACCTCAGGAAGTTTTTAAGATCATCTTTGTGGTGTTTCATCAACAATTCACATCTAGCAAACTCATATGGTGTTCACCGGAGCTTCGACGAAGAAAATCTTTGCCTCAGCATTCAGAACTCACTTAAGAGCTCCAGATCACTTCCATGTGATCTTAGAATCAAGAATCACACTTAATATCTATGTGCAGTTGTTTACATTTCCAGATTGATCATCATCTTCTCCAACTCCAGTGGAGTTGGAGAGACTAATTTGTTGAGGCTTTAAGATTGATAATAGATTCAAAAGCATGTGTGGAACTTAAGAAACCTATTCTAAGCTTTAATTAGGTCTAAGAATCCCTAGTCTAATCTGTCAAACAGACCTCTCCTTGACCCTCAGGCAATGGATCTGGGAACACCATTAACCTTCTCAAAACCCTAACTTGGAGTGCTATACAATTTCTTGAGGTTGAAGTAAACCCATTCAGGTCATTAATTTGGTTAAAGGAGCTTTAGATCTAAAAGTCAACTTTCGAACCTCAGGAGTCAACTCTAATCTGAATTTGAGGATTTAATCTTTGAATATCTGATTTGTGGGTACAAATGGATTCCTGGAGTGATTTACAAGTGTTTAGGATTAATTTGAATAAGAATTATTGAGGAAAAAGTAGGTTTAAAGGATTTGTGCATGTTGGGTTAGTTTTAGAACCCATTATTGTTTTTTAAGATTTTGTTGAAATTTGAAGCCAAAACCTACTCAGATTAGTTCCTCTTAAGTCATTGAATAGGCTTAGATCAATCCTTAATGAATCTATCTCTCTGTTGAACTGATCTGACCTTAAGTTTTGAGTTCTGAGCTTCAATTTTGAAGCTTTTCTCTTCTGGAGACTCCTGTAGCCCTATCCATTCTCAATTCCTCATTTCAATGCGAAATAATCCATTGGATCACCTTTGACTCTCAATTGAGGGATATTACTGCACTGCAAGTCATTTGACTCAAAACTTCACCTCTAAAGGCATGTTTTGGACATGGCAACAAAGCCATGCTCCCGCATCAAATCCATGGATCAAATCTGATGCAAATATTAAATTGGTGATAAAATCTGATATAGGATCTTTAGAGCTTTCAATCAAGCGCTGGATCGCTCGATTTGAGCATTTGAGCTGCTAGGAATCCATCTTTGAAGATTCGCCTGACACGATTTGTGTTGAGGAAGACCGGCTGAACAAAGTCCCACATCGGTGGAACGCAGGCGAACGTCATAGTATAATATGATTTTGTGCACCCAACGCTTTAGTTAACAATGCTGAGAGCACAAACAAAACCTTACCTCTAGACCCGAATGGGTGCGTGCGTGCACGTGCATGTGTGTGTGCGTAGGTGTGTGCCTGTGTGTGTGCCCGGGTGGGTGATGGTGGCGTTGTGACTAGCTTTTGTTATAGAAATAGCGTTGTAGTACAGCTAGTTATTGCCATCATTACAATTTTTTTTTTTACTCAGAAAATAAAAGAGTTCCCGAGGTCGAACTCAGGGAGCAAGTCGTATTCTAGAAATACAAAAGTTCTTATTACAAAAATAAAGAGAGAGAGAGAGAGATGAAAATTTGGTGGCTTCTTCTTCTCTTTTTTCTTCCTCTTTGTCTCTTCTTTCTTCTCTTCCTGTTCTTCTTGTCTTCTCTCTTTTCTGTTCTTCTTTTCTTCTTTTTCTTCTTTGTTGCGGTCCTGCTCATCTTTTCTTCTCCTTCTTCTTCGTCCTCAGAGCGTCGTCTGATTGTTCATTCAGACGACTTAAGTAACCCGCTGCTACAGTGCGTCCTTGGTGCTCCTCCTTCTTCCTTCAGTCTTTTTTCGTCGGTCTTCTTCTTCTCTGCCTCAGCCTGTTCCTGCACACCCCACAGCCAACGCAAAACCTACCCCCTTTCCTCTACCCGCACGTCTCTCTCTTTCTCAGACTTAGCTCGTACGATAGCTCTTCCAGGGCCGCCGAATAATCGGGTCGGGCTTCGTACCCGTGACGAGGTGTACCGGCGTGAGTGGTACACGAGGAGTGCGTAGGTGGGGTGTCGAGTCGGGTCTGCCGGATCCGCGTGGTGAGCTCGCGTATCGGGCGGGTGAGTGGGCGGGGGACCTCACCCCGATGCGTTCGGAGGCGATAAGGCTTATTCACAAAAATAATTTAAACGGTGAAAGCGTTGCGAGGCTTACCGATGTGGGACTAAACTGACGCCTCTCCTCGCGTGCGCCTACTGGAAGACCGCGGCCTTGCTTCTGCAGCTGCAGCTTCGATTTTCGTCGGTTGCTGGCTGGCTGCCTTCGCAAGAGTCTCCTTAATCCGCAGCAGCTGGAAACCTGGAGTCCTCAAGCCTGGAGCGCGGGAGAAGCTGCTTCAATGTGGCGTCAATGGCGATCGAGCCTCAGAACCTGTCGGACATGAATATGGCCTCTCGGCCTAATCAAACTACTGGGGAACCTTCGCCGTGGCACGGCGAAGGTGTTAAGCTGTGCGGCAAGCCGCGAGGCAGTGTCTGGCGGCAGCCCTAGGTCGGACTGCAACCGGAGAAATGGGTTTGTTTGGGGGAGCGTTATGGAGGTGTGGAGTGGCAGTAGAGGGGTGGGGGGTGTTCAGTGGGATGAGGCGGAGGTTCGGTGAGGGTCGGCGAGGCGTGTGAGGCTGTGGAGCGATGGGGGCGTCTCGCCGGAGGGTAGCCGGAGACGAAGGGGGTAACGGTGGTCAGGGTCGGTCGAGGGCTTAATTGAACAATTTGAAATAGGGAAAAGAAAGAGGAGAGGAAGGGAAGTAGTTCTACCTTACTTGCAGGGACGAAGGGGGAGGAGCAGGGCGACAGTCGTATCGACTGTCACCGGAGAAGAAACTACCCAGAGAAAGGGGCGACGGCGAGGACGGGGCAGAGGCAGCGCGCGCCGGTATTGCGCGACGCGGAGGAGAATCAGGAAGAAGTCTCTGCTGCTGGTATTGCGGCAGAGCGACGAGGAGGAGGAGAAGCCGCCGGAGCAACGGGGGCGTCTATCAGAGTGGGAAGAGAGGAAGTGAGGGGGTATCTCCGTCAGATCCGAGCTACGAAGAACGGTGGAGCGACGGCGGTATTTATAGGGGCAGAATCAGAGAGGAGGGCGGAGGGAGACGACGTGTCTCCCTCGTCGGAGGACGCCAGAGGAAGGAGACCCATACCGTCCGTGCGTTCGCACGGGCGATATGGGCAGTTGCAGCACTCAGGGGGGTGTCCCTGCGGTGGCTGACGACGTAGGGTATCCCTCATTGACTTGCCAGGGCCCCTCCCTCACCCTGCGCGGCGCCATGCTCCGCGCAAGGTCGCCAGAGCATGGCGCTGCTCAGGTTTTGCAGGAGGGACCTAAATGCAAAGAATGAAGGAGAGTTAGGGGCCAAAATGTGAGGGTTCAAAAGTTGAGGACCAAAACGTAAAGTCAGTCAAGAAGGTCTCTTCTTAGGCTCAAGTTTTTATGCATGACTAAATGTGACCTAAGGATTCTAATGGTAAAATTTATTTCTAGGTCAGACCTTGTTTGATCGGCCAATTTACGTAAAAATCCAAATTTAGTTATTAATTGGGCATGGTTCTCAATGTAGGTCAAAATGGGTTCCTAAGGCCAAATTGAAAGTCCTAAACCCTAGAGATTATTTTTATATGAATTTTAGAGGATTTAGTTGATTTTTACCTTGCCTCGAACCACGTGAATTGAAGTGAATTTGTTTTACGATTACAGGTTGTCATTTGACTCTTAAATTGCACATGAACCCATTTCTGATTGATTCAACCCACTTTTTATCTTATTTAGATCATTTGACCTATGTTCAGTTTCTGAGAAATTCCATTTATGTACTGCAATGGTGAAATTGCAGTTTTTAACCTTTATTTCATATTTTCTTCTCAGAACACTTATTCCCCAATTTAAGCCCTTTGATAAGTTATGTAGGAGCTTTTATCCTTTGTATTAAGTCAAAATGAGCTACTTATGGCTCATGATGAGGTTCTCATCAGTGGGCGAGCGAGCTTGTTGAGACTGTGATGGGCCTGAGATTGTGCATTGGGCTAAAATGAACTAAAATCCACCTAAAATAAACTAGGCCAGACTTAGTAGGGTTTGGTCCCACCCATCTGGGTTGCTGCAATCCCCGAAAGGCTAGGCTGGCCATTCAATAAATTTTTAAAGTAAGGAGTAAAATGGGTTAAGGAATTTGACTAAGTGTGGGAAACATTGAGTGCATAGAGAAATTAAAGAAAAGGAAGGAAGACTTAAGCTCGAAAGCTAAAGAGAGAGAGAATTAAGGTTAGGGAAGAGAATTAAAGAAGAAAGGCTGAAGAAAGAGAGAGGAAATATAAAAGCAGAGAGCCGAGCAGGAGAGAGAGAGCACAGAAGAAGAAGAGAAATAAAAAGAAGAAATGGATGAATTGAGATAGAAAGAAAAGAGGAGATGTTTGAAGCTTGAATTAGAAGTCTAATTTTACTTTTCAAGTCGTCTAACTTCTTTTTCAGATATCTGATTAAAGGCAGAAGCTGTGTTTTGAGCTAAAATGTTGTAAAAAGACATATATATTCATCGTAAACATTTTCCATGTCTTTTATTTATAATAATCATACTTTTACTCCTTTATATTCATTGAATACCATTCTTGTAAACTTGCTTCTAATGAATGGAATATTGCATATTTTAGTTGCTTAATCTTTTGTGCAATTATTCATGTGCTTTAAGTATTATAATTATTAATCTGATTGATTAAATAGTTACTAATTATGCCTTAGGAACTAATGGTGAATTAAATTTACTAATATGCCTCTTAGTGAACGACATTTACTCAACCAATTAAATGAAATTAAAAATCTAAAATATTAGGTTAACTTTACTCTATACTACATTTACGACACTAATTCAAGTTAACCTAAGTTACTTTTAATGCATTTAATTAAGACTAATAATGTGGTGGCTGGACGATGGCGCGGCGATCGACGAAGCGATGGGTTTTGTAGGTTCTACAGGAGAGGGTGAGATATGAGTTGTAAATAAATAATGCAGAAATAAGGCAACAATTTCACAAAATGCAACACACAAGTACACAAGGGATTTTTAGGTGAAAACCCAAATCCCGGTAAAAATCACCACCTAAATCTCTCGATTTAGGACTTCTCGATCAACCTAGCCGATTAAATCGACTAACCGAGTCACTTAAAACAAGGGTTAATCAACCTCTTATAACCACACTACTTAAACGAGGGTAGCATACCTCAAACTCCTATTCACGATGAGTATTTTTTCTCGCAAGGGAGACGGGAATTCGCAAAGCGCATACCTAAACAAAGACAATAACAAGCATCCTATAGAGCCTCAACGTAATTGTCTTAAACTTAGTTTCTATAAGCAATGGGTACTTCCCTGAGAAGGAAGTGAAGTGTGACGTAAAGTCGACAGCATGACAGTGCTCTCGAATGGATGCTAGAGGGCTTAGAGAGCAACAACACTTTTCTTAGTGATTTCCTTCTTCTTTTGGACACAAATAAATGTGGAAATAGTTTCTCAAGGTGTGTGTGACAAAGGGAGGGTCCTCCTCTATTTATAAAGGCCCTAAGAAGGGTTTAGAAGCCTCTTCTAGCCTTTGGGAAAAATCCTAAGGCAAATCAGGAAGAAATCAGGGTCATTTATGATTCTTACAGACGTCTAAATCTATTATCAGACGTCTGGGCCATTGTCTGATCTAGATATTGGTCGACTGATTTAGAAAGGTAGAAGATCTGGACCGGGTTAAATCAAGACGGGCGTCTAAAGAAGTGTTTTAAGATATCTGGGCAACTAATCAGACGTCTAATTCTAAATGGGTTTCCTTCCTATTATGTCAAGATTGAAATAAGGTTCTAGGCTAAGTTGTACAAACGATAGAACAAACATCTGGCAGTAGGTATGGACGTTTGGAAATACAAATCACTGCAGGAATGGATTTCTCGAGGCTCAAACGGCTATAAGGTCTGAAGAAGTAATTACGGTTAGATCTCAGCCAAACTTCTACTTATCAGACATCTGAAAGTGAATATGAATCATTTTAAGGAATAATCCTCAACAATTAGATTTCTCAAGCCAATGGTCCTCCAATTGGATATCTGGCAAGGACCTCAGACATCTTCTAAGACATCTGGACTAAGGGCTGGTCATCTGAAATCAATAGACAGAAAGTACAAAGTGCAGCCTAAGTGTTTGGACGTCTTAAAGTCTAAGATCAGACGTCTGATATCCAGATTGGACGTCTGATTAGGCTGTCTAAAACCTATTTTGGTTTTCTAAGTTCTCTACGAGAAGTCTAAGCATCTTAGGGTTGTGTATGTGTTCTTAGGACTACTGTTTTATTTCTTTGAGGCTCTTTAAAAAATGATCTAAGCAAAGAACAAAAAAATACAAATACAAAGACAAAATACAAGAATGGAATGAACTTTTATCATATTTTTCATCTTCTTCAAGCTCTTGCTCCACACGAAACTCCATCTCCTCCAACAGGCTCCTCCAATCCACTACGGATGTGAGCTTGATTTCCTTCACACTTGTATCTTATGGGAACACCATCATGAACCATATCTAGCTCAATTTGATCTAATTAAGTCATTAAATGCTCCTACATAATTGCCAGAGGACTATAATTCATTACATAATCATTTCGAGGGAAAGACAAGAAAACAAGGTTAAAAATATAATTTTACCATCATATCTTGAATGCAGTACAGCCACGGGTTTTCTCAGGGGTTAATTAAGGGTCAAATGGCCCTAAAATGCTAACAAGTGGGTTAGAACACACAGAAAAAGGTTTTCGCGTGTTTTGAGAATTAAATGACTTCTGAAACTCTAAAAATAAACTCGCTTAAATAACTGAGGTACTGCTCAGGATAAAATTTACCCAAACCCTCTAAAATTCATAGAAAAATATTCCTTAGGGTTTGGTATCTTCAATTTAACCATCAAAATCCATCTTGACACAAAATAGTCTCAGACAAATATTTTCCCTAATTTAGGTTCTACATAAATTATCCAGTCAAGCATGGTCAAAACTAAAATCCAACTTCACCATTAAATTTCTTAGGTCCAAATTAGATTTGTACCAAAATTTGGGCCCAATATAAGATTGTCTTGACCTAATTTGCAATTTGGTCCTGTCTAATCACACATATGCCTTTAACTTTCAAAATTCTTACAAAAATGCCCCTAGCTTTGTCATTGTTTTCACAAATAGGTCCCTGACGTCATTAATCCTATTGCTACAAACTCCGATGACCTAAAATTGGCAAGTTCTCCTTGATTCCTTAACGAATCCCTCTCAGATTTGAAAGGGAAGTTAGTCAAGGAATTCCCTTCCTTTTAAACCAATTCCCACGCCCTAAAACCTTCCCAATCTCTCATGCGAATGCATGAGAGATGATTGAACAGCAATCATGGGTCCTAATCAACCTAAATAATGTCTGAACCTAGCTTAATTTATGGATATTGCACTCATATATTGTATATCATGCATTACATCAATCTATTTAGAATAATATGAGATATCCTGCTATTTAATGGTTTTGATTACTATTTGTAAGTAATAAAGTGATCCAGGATGAAGGAGATAGTGGAATAAAGCAATAAAGGAAGAAGAAGACTGATCCAGATAAGAGGAGCAAGGAGGATAGCCTTATTTATCCCTACCCTTAGAAACCCTAGGACAGCCTTCCAAACCCAAAACCACCTCCATTAGGACACCTTAGCCTCAAAACCCAAACACTTAGGAACCAAAACCCACCTTAGAAAACCTAAAACCCACACTCTAGCACCTTTTAAGATGTCTAGACATCAGCTGGACATCTGATTTCTGCATAATAACAATCTAGGAAGCCAGAACTCATACTGACACGGAATTAGACATCTAATTTAATGTCAAGACATCCAATTTTGTAATATAATACGTCTGACCACTATTCTAGACGTCTAATACTGCTCTCTGGTTCCTAATTTTAGTGTTGGAAGCCCTAGCTTTCCTATTTTGACCTAGGAACCCCACCAAACACCCTAGGAAACCTAATTAGAGACCTCCTAAGCCTAATCTACTATCCATAGCCCTACTTATCCTATCCCTAACCCAATTGAACCATCACATACCTAATTGGGTGCATCTACAGTTTATTAGGTGCACCCGAGCCCAATTAGATCCACCCAGGATCTAACTGACTCATACCTATTAGGATTACCCTAGCCTAATCACATGCACACATCCAATTAGACTTGACCTAGACCTAATTAGGTTCACTCCTATCTAATTAGACTTTCCTAAGCCTAATTAGGTCCATACCCACCTAATCTAGATTGACCCAACCTATTTAGCACCTAATCCAACCAAAACCCACAACCTAGCCCTACGAAAAACACACACCTTCCTATTCTACCCCTACCAAACCCACGCACACTCTCTTTGGAACCCTAAAACTTGTGTTAAACCTAAATCCTAAAAAGGTGGCATTGGCTATTTTTGGAGCCATAAAAAGTGGCAACCAAATTGAGCCTTCCCATAAGGACAAAGAGAGAGACACGAAATTGCATTCCATTCCATCCATCCTCCACCTCCCAGTTGCGACCACACCTCCTCTCCCTCTCAAGTCCATCCTCCTCCTCCAAGGCTCCCTCCATGGATGGCTAGGAAGAAGCTCTCCTCCAAGCTTCTTCAAGGGCGGCAAGAAGAAGAAGGATCCATCAACATCCTCCTCCTCTCTTCTTCTCTTGGGCATGTTCCTTCTTCGTCCATAGAGGGCCCATGCCCCCATTTTCTTTTCCTCTTAGACGGCCATAGAGAAGACCCCCCTCAAGGTCTTCTCAAGGACGGCCATTAGTAGAGAAAGGGTGCAACATCCTCCTCTCTCCACTTGGGTGCACACACCCATCCTCCTCTCTTTAGTGGATGACCAAGAAGGCTTCTCCTTAGCCTCTCTTGGTTGATCCCTTTCTTTAGTTTAGCTTTATTTCCATGTATCCAGATTTTATAGTGACTTAATTTTTGATGCATGATACTCTTGTCTAATGCTTTTATATGCATGCTATTATCTTCACCGCTTACAACTTTGATGCATGCTTATTAGTGTACTTAGGAGCATCCCATTTAGGTTTGTCACACTATGCACGGCCACCATGGCCCCACTTAGATGCACGTAGTTACTTAGGTTTTAGCTAGCACGTCTAGATCTAGGTTTCGTTTTGTGTTTCAAAATAAAAATAAAAAAACACAAAAAAAAGACAAAAATATTAGGTTAGGTTAGATTTAGGTTAGAAAGCTGATTCAAATCTCGATTTGTTTTCACGCCTCCCAGAGATGAACGACCGGGACTCAAATTTTAAAAAGAAAAGAAATATAAGCGAGTTTCGTAAATAATTAAATATTTTGATCAAGGGTTTAGCGTGACTATACTACAATTTTCAACAATTTTAAAACGCGTGAAAACAGACTTGTCAAATGGTGTCATTTCCAAGGAGGCAACGCACGAGTTTAGATTTGAATTTGCTTAACTTCTGTTTATTTTGATTGCAGGTTGAGACGAGGATCCACGCACGCATTGACCCGTGGTGAAGACAACAAGTGTTTTCTTCATCCTCTCTTTATTGCTTTCTTAGGCTAAAAAACAATAAAATTAAATATATATATATTAAAATTTAAATTTTCGGATTTGAATTTACAAAAAAGATTTTTCTTTATTTGCTGTGTGTTTTAACTTGGAAACTATTTAAACACACCAAAGTCAGATTTGGAAATTCGACCAGCAAATATTGACGATTTTCAAAAATTTATTTCCATCAAATTTGGAATCCAAAAATCTTGAGATTTAGTTTGCTATTAGGTTTTCAAACCATCTTTCCAGCACCACCTTTTATTTGGAAAAATTCGCACTGTACGAATTTTAAAAATTCGTACAGCAGAAGGGGGTTAGAACAGTCTGCACTCTAATTTTATATAACTTTAAACGTTAATTCTGACCTCAACGTAAATCAAATCTCTTTGAAATTTGTGGGGTAGGAAAGCCACTAAAAGCTAGTTGTTTCTATAAATTTGCAAGAATTTTTGGATTTTCTTTGGTATTGTTTCAAACTGAATTACTTGAAAGGGGTCTATTTAGCCTGTTTGACCTCCTGATACTAAAAAATTCTTGAAAAATTGCATGAAACAATAAAAATCTTTAAAAAAATATTCTTGAAAGACCTGTTGAAAAGGAAGATCTCTATCAAATTTCATATTATTTTTCTTCTGTTACTGATTTGGGGAGTGATTTCAAGTCAAACTAAGGTCTGACTGCAGATTTTAGAAGAAGCACAAACCCTAGGCAATTCACATTAAGGTTTAAATTTAGAGACCCAAAACAAACCTGTTTGAGCCAAATTTGGGTGTGATTGCATGAGAAGGGATTTACCATGATTGGTTGTCCACCCCCTCACCCACTTGAATTGAAATTGATCTACATTTCAACTTAGGCAACCAATTAGGTCTATTTCACTTAGTAGTGGTGCATTAAGATCATTGTTTTCCTTGATTGAGTCGAACCACTTCTACCTTATTGGACTTAAAAGCATCATATAGACCTATCTGATATTAGGGTTTCCACACTAGGGTAGAGCACATTTGCATACCATACTTAAAGGAAATTCATATAACAATTGGGACTTGCAAAACCTATTGCATGCTTCACTACAACCTTGTTTAAATTGACCTAAACAAGGAAACCCTAAAAGAAAAAAAATTAATACAAGCACTTGAACCATAAAATCTACTACACCAATTAAAGCTTGTATTGAAAATCCTTTGTCTGTGCACTTCACACACACAAATCTAATTTTAAGGGCAACACCCCAAAACGTCCAATCACATTCCAAGAGCACTCTAAGCCCAAGCCTCAAACAAAGTAGATGCGCCCTAGGCAGGACTAAATTACTTGGTAACCAAATTTTAATTGGGCAAAAACTAGGGCCTTGTCTATTTGGACTAATCGGTGACAAGAAAAGTCGGTGCGATAACCGCATTAACCTCTAGTGGTGTCCCGCCGTGTGAGGTGTCCTAGGGGGTCCCACCATTCTAGCCAGCCAAGTAATTCAAGGGTTGGTTTAACCCAATTCCATTTCAGGATACCAGGTTTATATCCAATTAGGGTATACAATTTAATGCTAGCATGTTTGCTTGATTAGGGGCTCTCTCATCTTTCTTCCTAGGCCTTTTCCTTAATTCCACCAGCCCCTTGTAGCTGCTTGTGTCTTCCTAAGGAAGACTATCTCTTATCTCTATCCGCATCTTTTCTTAAATATCTATGAACCCATATCATTCTTTTGACCCTTAGGGTCCTCCATCTCCCAACCCAACCAAGATTTCAACTCCTCCTGGTTGGGAGACTCATCCTCAGCAGTTGGGATATGATTATCCCTTTCTCCCAGCTTATTTAGAGCATGAACCCCATGGATCCGACCCTTATCTAGATCAGAACCAATTGAAAGCCATAGTTGCTAAATTCCGGGAATATAACAAGGACTATACAGATCAATGCGCCAAACTCCTAGAGCAAATTAGATGATCTTAGGCACAATCTTAATCTTATCACTCCTCCCAGGAACAAGAAATATTAAGGGGATTACTTATCCAAACTCTCCCTCGAACACCACCACCTTCACATGCATAGTCTGCCTCCGCCAGGGCCTACAAACCACACTCGCACCACACCGACCCCCTCATCACGTTCGCTGTAGTCCAGCGAAACCTCTGAGCTATTCTGACTGGGCCATTAGGCCGTATTTGCCTTTTCAGGTTCTTCGCCAGACAATCGCCGTCACCAGCGTCTTCTCCGACGTGTTCATCTACTTCCAGGTCTTGGTTTCACCTGCTGCAGCTCCTAATCGACAGGTGCTTCTGCGAGCCTTTAATCAGCCCAAGAGATAGCAGCAGCACACCAATTTGAGGAGCAATCACCTGTTGCTACTGTGTGAGAAAAGCCCCATGGGAGAGTCCCACATCGGATACGGACGGTCTTCCTGTGCCACATAAATTGAATTTGTGCCTGGGGCTTATCGCCTCAGACACAAGGGGTGAGGTCCCTCACACCTTCACGCTCATCCGTGACATGCCCCCCACAGACTTGGTGCACTGGACCTAGGTGCGTTCTAGGTCCAATTACTCGTATACCCGGTACTGTTGAAGGCTCTAGGAGAGCGTGACCCAAGGAGAGAAAGAGAGGAGAGTTTGTGCTGGGCAGGGGAGGGTTTTGCTTTGGAGAAGTTGGCTAACACTTAGCCAAATTTGGGGATCCTTCCCCCTCTGCATGAAGAAGAAGAGCAGAGAAAGAAGAAAAGGAAGATAAGGAAAAGAGCAGTGAAAGAAGAGAAGCAGAAGAGGAACAGAAGCAGAGAAGAAGAAGAATAGAAGAAGAGCCACACAAGAAAAGAAGAGGAAGAAAGAAGATAGAGCTAAAGAAGAGCCGAAGAAGAGAAAGAAGAAGAACTGTTCATCAAACATTTAAGACGTCTGATCATTCAATCAAACGGCTGGCTTAAGTTTATTTGATTCATAGCTATTGAGTTTCACTTGCTATTATTGTAGGGAGTAATTGGTGATTCAAATCACCATTTAACTCCATTCTTCTTGCAGTCTGACACTTGATATTATTGCTACATTATTTTGAATCAATTTCTGATCATAATTTCTTATCTCTATTGTTTAAATTGCACTCTTGAGAATTGAATTCCTACTTGCTCTCAGCGAACGACCTTGGACTTCTTCGAGTATAAATTTTATCTGTTTTTCACGAGATTTCAACTATACTACAATGCAATGATTTAAAACCCAATCTCGCGCGACTAACAGTATCCATTTGAAATTTTCCTAAAACTCATAAACTCAAATTGCAAATGTTAAATAACAAGTGTTTTGTTATAATCAAAATTAACCATCATGGTGCCCTTGCACCAACAATCTCTCCTTTTTTGATGATGACAAAACCATAAATATAAATTCAAAAAAATTCTCCCCATTTTTGACATTATCAAAAGGGTTTAATCAAGTTTAATAATTTCATCCTATACTCCCCCTTAAAACATGCTCTTCTAATTCTATCTTTCTCACATAATAAGATAGCTATGTAATTATCTCCTCCTTTTTAATGGAAATATAACTATGTTACCTTTTGAGATCTCCCCCTATCTAAATGAAGGAAATCTTTCTCCCCCTTAATCATGGACAAATAGCTTGAAAATTTTATCTCCCCCTATCTAAATGCTACCAACTAAAATTAACATAAAGTAGAGGGCAAAGAATTTACCTCACTTACCAAGGCCAATACCATGGCCCAAATGGAGGTTGATGCCAAAATGGATGGGGCTCCCATCTGTAGCTTGGAAGTCCAAGCATCGGAGCCGGTCTCTAATTGAGTGGTCGACGCATGGCAGTTCGATCACCCGCCGATCTTCATGTCGATCTTCTCATCTTCTTCTTTGGTCTATTCTTTAGTCCTCCCAATTCGAATTGACCATTCTTGAGCTTATAAGTCCAATCCTTCACGTTGTAGTTTCCTTTGAAACCTACAAAGTAAGATTCTAATTGATTTTTCAGTATCCAAGTTAGCTTGGATCTGGATTTGTTAGTGCGTCTCCTAGAAGGAGAGCTTTTCTCAACCTAAGGACTAGCTTTTAATTTACATAAAAAACTATTTGAATTTTCTTTTAGACTATCTAGTTCCTTTTCAAAATCCTCTACTGTTGATGCTAGAGCATCACGATCATTTATTTTGATGATAACAAAACACCTGTTACTTACCATTTACTTTGAAGTTTTAGCTTTCAGGCCAAATTACAAATGGAGACAATTGTAGAGACGGAGTTCGAGCTCGCGTCCATGGTGGATTGGAGGAGCTTGATAGAGGAGGAGCTTCGCGAGGAGCGAAAGCTTAAAGAAGGAAGGTGATGAAGAATAGAATAGATTTCCTTTCTTGTTCATTGTACTTTGTTTTTTTGTTGCTCTTTATTTTATTTCTTAGTAGCATGTTAAAGAGCCTCAAAGTACCCTCAAAGTAGTCATAGGAATACCTGCACAACCCTAGGATACTTAGGTTTTCCGTAGAGAACTTAGAAATCCAAGATAGGCATTAGACAGCCTGATCAGACGTCCACTTTTGAAATCAGACGACTAATCTTGACTTTTAAGATGTCTAACTGTTGACTCAGACGTCCAATAACTTAGGCTGGAGTTAATACGTTATGTCTATTAAAATCAGATGTCCAGACCTAGTGCCAGACGTCTTAGAAGACGTCTGATGGTTATGCCAAACGTCCAATTAGTGGAACATTGGCTAACAAGGTAATAGTTGAGGAAAATAACCATTAGGCTTCTATCAGACGTTCGTAGAGGACCTCAGACGTTTGATATATGACCATAGAGCCTCAACTGACTCAAAATCGCTTTCCTAAACTAATATAGCCGCTTGGACCTTGGGAAATCCATTCCCGTAGTACAATAGGTTTCCAGACATTCAGACCTAGTGTCAGACATCCTGTACGTCATCTGATTGATTTACACTAAACCCCTGTTAGGTCTGATGGAAGTCAAGAAGGAAACCCGCCTAGAATCAGACGTCTAACTTAGTTCTCAGACGTCTTAAACTAGTTTTTCAGACGTCTGATACCTGGACCAGACATCTAATGACCCTATCAGAATCATAAATGATTCTCATTATGGCCTATTTTACCTTGGGTTAAACCCCAACGGCTATGGAAGCCTTCTAAGGCCTTCCAAAGCCTTCCTAGGCCCTCTATAAATAGAGGAGGACCATTACCTTGTTGAGACACACTTAGAGAAACTACTTTCCACTATATTATGTCAAATTTATCTTGACAATAAGCTCTAGCTCTCCAAGCATCCGTTCCACACCTGAGAGCTTCGTCTTGCTGTTCACCTGCTCTCTCGCCGACGTTACGAGAGCGTTGTTGTGCCAAAGCGTGGTTCACGCACCCGCCTCATCACGCCGACACACTCCCACATAAGGGAAGATCCTTCACCTATAGTAGCTAGGTTCATTTATATACTTTGTTGGCTCTATAAGTCTGTTGTATTTTTTCTTTGTTATTGTCTAGGTATTCGCGTTGCGAATTCCTGTCTCTTTCATGAGACAAAATCCTTCATGACAAGAGAAGGGTTTTGAGGTACACTACCCTCGTTTAAAGTAGTGTGATTGTAAGTGGTTAAGTCACCCTCGTTTTAAGTGACTTGTTTAGTGGATTTGATAGACTAGGTTGATCGGAAATCCTAACTCGAGAGGGTTAGATGGTGATTTTCACCTGGTTTGAGTTTCCACTTAAAAATCATTTGTGCCATTATGTAATTGCTTATTTTTGTGAGATTGTTTATTTTAATTTCTCATTTTATACGTCACACATATCTCACCCCCTCCCGTAGGGAATTACATTTGGTATCAAAGCAGGTTCTTGCTATTTTGATGTAACAACCTAGCAAGAAGATCATGGAGGGAAGCAACTCTACAATGAGGATTCTTGAGGGGCAGTCTACCACCTGTCTACCATTCTCTGACGGGAGCAATTATCCATACTGGAAGCTACGGATGAAGATGTGGCTTCAAGCCACTAACTTCACAATCTGGGCCCGATGCGAGACCCCCTTCATCATCCCAGAGAGACCCACCCCGGGATACTCGCAGCAACAGATTCAGGAGCTGTCTCTGAATGCGAAGACTATGAACGCCCTCTACTACGTGCTCAGCTCGGAGGAGTTCAACAGAATCTCGCAATGCATCACTGCATATGAGATTTGGCACACACTCGAGGTAACTCACAAGGGTACCTATAAAGTAAAGTCTTCTAAAATTAATTTACTTTCACAAGAATTTGAATCTTTTCCTATGAAGACTAACAAAACCTTAAGTGAGATGAACACTAGGTTCACTCTCATTGTGAATGAATTGAAAGCTTTAGGAAAGATCTTTATCAAGGGGGAGCTTCAAGAAAAGCTTCTTCGCTCCCTCGGACTGGAGTAGGAGCAAAAAGTCACTGTGATTGAGGAGGCGAATGACGAAGAGGAGCTCAACATGATCTCCTAGGCAACCTCATGGCCTATGAGACAAAATTGAAGCAGAAGGACACACCTGAACCAAAGGTTAGGAAGTCTCTCGCATTCAAAGCCACGTCGAATAGCAAGGTAAGTTCCGATGACGAAGATTTTAAATTCTTACTTAAAAAATTTTTCAAGTTTTGTAGGGAGAAAAGGAGCAAGGTAGCCCAAGATGCTGCTACCACTTCAACGAAAAAGGGCATCTACCACTAGAGTGCCCTCTTCTCAAGAAAGAGAAGAAGAAGGAGGAGGAGGAGGAGGAGAAAGCGTTCCAAGCAACTTGGGACAATTCAAGCTAGGAGGAAGAAGAGGAAAATCCCGAGGAAGAAATACTTGCATGGGTTTCATGGCCACTGCAAGTAGTAGCAAAAGCGACTCCGACGATGAGGCAAACTCGAATTTACAAGATGCACTTGATGAATTATTTGAAATCAGTAAGTCACTTAAAGTGGAAAACAAAAGCATGAAAAAGAAACTTAGCTTTTTAAAATCTGAAAATGATAGGTTATAAATAAAACTTAAGGACCTAGAAAGTAGTTCTAGTCCTAAAGATAATGATTTGTCAGTAGAAAATCACAACTTAATCATTGAAAATAGCAAATTGATTGAGGAGAACACTAATTTAAAATTAGAAGTTTCTAGTTGAAAAATCAAGATGTATATTATAGAAAAAGAAATTACATGCCTTAGGGAAAATTCTAACAAATTGATAAATAAAGTAGATAATCTATCTAGCCCTAAGGTTGAGAAATGATCTCCTTCAAGGAGACCCGCTAAGAGATCGGGATCCAAATTGACTTGGATACCGAAGAGACAAATAGAATCTCCTTTTGTAGGATTCAAGGAAAACTACAACATCAAAGATTAGACCTACACGATGAAGAACGGTCAACACGAGTTAGGTGGACCAACATCAAGACCAAGGAGGACTAGAAGATCTGCAAGAAGACCGACGAGACGGCGAACAAATGATCGAATCGTCGCACGTCGACCGCCGGATTGGAGACCGGCACCAATGTCCGGACCTCCAAGCTACGGATGAAAACCCCATCCGATTTGGCATCCACCACCTTTTGGGCCATTTTATTAGCCATGGTAGGTGAGGTATTGACGTAGAGCCGTTTTCGCGCATTTGAAAATCATCAAATATCGTAGTATAGTCGCGCAAAAACGTTCGTCAGAAATATTATTTTGTAAAATAACGAGACTTGAGTCCCGGTCGTTCGTCTCTGGGAGGCGTGTTTCTGTTTTTGAAATCGATCTTAAAGCCGCTCTACTTAGTATTCTGGTGCGCAATATATAGGCAGTTAAAGAACAGGCACTTAAATCATACAAATAAAATAATCATTCAGCTCATGGTGATTTCAAACACATAAAGAGAGATATATATATATATATAAATGCATTTTTCATTCATTCATTGGGGGAGAGTTGTTTGTACAGGAATTCTAGAGGAAAGCTTATACAGGAATGCTTTAAATTAAACCTAGCTACCAGAAAACGATTGCATACAAGAATCGACGGGGGGATTTCGCATGCATCATTGGGGGAGAAGTAAGACTACTCTACTAAGCAGTAAATGAAAGCAATAAAAATTATGAAGAGCATGATCTAGAGCTAAAAGAATAGAGGGCATTCAGGGGTGGTCCCCTATGGCCTTGGAGTGGTTGAGAAGAGAATGAGGGGCGGCCAATGTAGCTTAGGCCGACCCTTGGAGAGAGGTAGGGTTAATCCAGCATCCCGGCATGGTGTCCTCCATGGTGGTGGTAGTGAGCTCGTGGAGGTGGAGTGAGTGGCTAAGTGGAGGTGGCGTGAATGGCACCAATGGAGAGTAATTGCCAAGGGAGTGAATGGCACCAATGGAGTGTGTAACGACCCGGTTCCCGAGTCCCTACGAGACACGAGAACCGGACCGACTCGACTAATCCCAAGACCTAGTCGTCCAACGAGGAAGTAACCAAAAGACAGTAAAATAAACCACATTCAGCATGAATATAACTAACAGTAAGAAAGTACAGCAGTAAGGAAAGAAACTACTACAGTAGGCACCACCACAACAGTAAAACAACATTTATCATATAACAAAAACTGCAGGTAAAGAAGGTACAGCGGAAACAAAACTACTCACTAGAACAGAAACAAAAGAAGGTACAAAGCTGTGGTAACTCTACTGGACCCTACTTGGCCCAGCGTCCTCTGCAGCCGCCGACCCTGGCTGCTCAACACCTGGTCCTGAAAAAGGTAACGAGTGTAACACGTCAGCAAAACGCGGAGTAGAGTGGCAAACTAACTAAAGGCAACAGTAGAGTGTACAGTAGCTGTTATGTTCTATTACTTCCTTTTATTTACATCTTTCAATTTTTCTCACTATTTCATTTACTTCTCAGATCCTTTACTTGATCTCGGATGTCCTCGTGGGACGATCTTGATTGCAGTCTTTTCCAAAAGTAGAAGTAGCACGTGGTGCTCTCCTGGCCGGGAGAGTCCCCCGTGGTGATCCTACCCTCAGTCAACCACCCCAAGGTCACTGACAGACGTAACGGTGACTACGGCACGCGCGATAAACGCACAGGTAGCTAGCCCGTACTGGCACGCGGTCAGTCGTTTCCGTTAACGGGTGCGCCCAAAGCACAGCACGGAACCAGGGCAGAGCCCTCTCAGTAACAGGGGTCCAACCCCTCCACAGTAACCAAACCGGGGCCTTGCCCCTCCACAGTCCGCGCACCCTCGCCTGACTACCCTGGTTTGCCCTAGTGGGCCTAACAAGTCGGTGAAGGAGGCTAGCAGAACCCCGGGGCCCGTGGGGTAGCTAGTACTCTCCTAACACTACTAGCTCTCCTCGGTACTACGTACACGAGGGCCAACAAGTCGGTACAGAGCGGCCAAGCCTAACCCCGGGTCCCTGGGGCGGCTGGCCCCACTCTGCACTAAAACAGGTACAGGTACTTCCCTTGGTACTGCGTACCCAAGAGACAGTACAAACTACATCTCAGTTCCATTCCTTTTCTTTCCAGGAGTTCCACTCCTAATTCCCCGTAGGGTTCCAGCTCTTTATCTCAGAACATCATATGTTTCACTTTCCAGATTCACGTTCTCACATTTCCATGATCTCAACATGATTCTTTATGCATAACAGGCAGCTGTTAATTAAATTTACAGGCAGCTTTATATATATTCCTTTCCATTTTTTTTTTTTCCAAGACTGCAGTAATATACATTCCACTAGTTTTTCCATCCTAGGATTCATGCCATATCCTAGGATCTATCATACAATCTAGTTTTCCGGCCCTAGGATTCATGCAATGCCCTAGGTTCTAGTTATGGTTCCATACTTTAACAGATTTTATTAATACTGGAAACCACTCTACCAGGTACAACGGAGGTAATGCGGGCGTGGTCGGGAATCCCGCGCGCCTCCGCGACTCTCAAGACTGCAACCGAACGAGGTCCTATCACAAGGATCAAACACAAGGAGAGTCTCAAAACAGTGTATAGCTACTGTAGGCGGGTAGAGGAATAAATTCTGAAACGAACGCAACTCGAATCGCGGAAAACGGAGCCCAAACGGGCCCTAAACGGGTCGAGAAAGACAATACTGTGCAAAATCAGACGTCTGGAACTCCTTCCAGGCGTCTTAAACGGTGGATCAGAGAATTACCTGTTCGGCTTGGTTCCCCGGACGTCCAGAAGTCTGTGGGGACGTCTCTCCTAGATCCCAGACGTCCGATGGTCTCTCCGGACGTCTGGAGGTCACTCCCGCCGTCTGGTACAACTTCCAGACGTCTGATCCGCAAAGGATGACGAATCCGAACACCTGCGCATAGCCAACCCTCCTCCCTCAGTACGGTCAGTCGACAAAAAGAAGGAGAAAGCGGAAACTCACCTTTCAGACGTCTGTATGATCTCACAGACGTCGACCTTGCCGTCTGGATATCAATCCAGACGTCTGATTCTGGAAATTTTTCCAGAACCAGAACCTTGCTCGGCCTCCGCTCGCGACGCCGCCCGCGTCGCACCTCGCGCGTCCGCTGCTCCGCCCGCAGCAGGTCCCTCTCCGCGACGCTCTGCGCCCCCTGCGCCCTCCGCCGGCCGGCCAAGCCGCTCCCGGCGAGCTCGCCCTCACGGCAGAGCCCCGCCCTCGCACGCCGCAGCTCCTCCGCGCCTACTGCGGCCGCCGCTGCCGCTGCGCCCTCGCGTCCGCTCGCTCTCGCGCACAGGTAGGAGAGAAGGAGGAGGATGGTGGAGACGGGAGGGGAGGCGCGCCCCCCCCCCCTTTTAACGCCGCGCGGAGAGGAGAGAGAGATGGTCGCAGTCGCCTGCAGCCGCAGAGAAGATGCAGGATCGCAGGTCTGCGCGCATAACTGTTCGCCAGACGTCTGTAAACTATCCCGAACGTCTGGTCAGACGTCCGGATGTGATCCCAGACGTCTTTACAGACGTCTGGGCCACCTCCCAGACGTCTTAAAAGACGTCTGGGGCACGCGCTCGTTACAGAGTGCAATTGCCAAAGAAGTGAATGGGTGCCAATGGCCACCCAAGGGGTCTTTTTATAGACCTAAGGGAAGCTCTCTAGAGAATTATGGAATTCTCTAGAGAGGCCTATGGTGGGAGCTCGTGGGAGAGTGAGAGAGAGAGGGTGGATGGTGGTTTTTAGATCCACCAAATGTGGATCTAAAAATTGAATGGCTCTTGGTTGCTATTTTTGGCAACCAAGGCAACCACACATGGTAGAGAGTTCTAGAGAACTCTAGGCTAGATATTTTCGTGTGGATGGTGTGTGTGGGTCGAAACTTAGGTGGCTAGGTTGATTAGGTTGGGTTCTAGTGGGTTTAGGTCAAGATAGGTCTCAAATTAGGGTTATAAATCCTAATTCACTAAGGTAAAGTGCAATTAAACTTAATACAAGTCTAATTGGGTGTGTGGAAACTTAATTGAGAGTAAAAAAAATAACTCTAACAGAGGATGAGTGGGTAGAAGTCACTTGTAATTGCTCCTAAAGTTATACATTCAGCACCGGCCAACCTGTTAACATGCAATATACAAAAGGGAAATATGCTAAAACAAAAATATGCTATGTATAAAAATGGTTATGTATAGATGATGGTGAAATGGTATTTATATGTGCTGAGTTTAACGCCTCCAGCTGGGCAAAAACTCAATCAGATGTGTCATTTCTAGCATAGCAGCCGGCTAAGATTAAGAGAAAGATGTGCTCATCTGCTCCGAAGATCAATGGTCCGGAGATGCGAACCAGCTGATTATGCACCCCTACTCCAAAAAGTCTAGCTATAAGAAAGTGTGGAGTGGTGGTGGAAAATAGAGGATAATCAGAGGGGGGATCATGATGTTGATTCAGCTGATTTATCATGTCCCACAATTCAGCAGGAAGTTGCTGAGGGAGTAGATCAAAATGTACCTCAGAACCAGAATCTGAGTCGTAGGGATCCTCATAATGATAATTGACATCAAAGATCATTCCCTCTCTAGGCTCTAGGTCATATGGTGGTATCCATGAAAGTAGAAGATCTGTGGGGAGGTCACTGAAATCCTCCTCAGAAATTACTTCGTCCTCATCAGTACTCATCTCTGATTCATCAGAGGCTGTCTCTTCAGGCTCGAGGTCGAGCCATTGACTAGGATGGCAGGTGCGTCCCCAGCTCATTCTGCTCGAAGCTTCACCCTCATATGCATTGGGCTCCTCAGTAATTCCTACCTCAGGTAGCATATTTATTTCTTTGCTCGAGTTATCCATAGCTACTTCTGGTTTTCGGATGTTAGGATCAAGGATAGAAAGTGTCATCTTAGAATCTCTAATATCCGAATTAGGGATGTAGGTGGAAGAAGAAGAGTGCAGATCAGAAGATGTTGGCTCTAGCACAGGTTCACCTACAATGGGAAGTGGTCTAGATTGATCAGTAGTGTCGCATGTAATGTTTGCCTCAAGATCCATATCCTCAATTGGATCTACTTCCCTTGTCTCGATCGGGTTATCTAACCCAAAAGGTGTCTCCCAGGATTCAGGATAATCTGATTGCGGCTCAGACCTGGAGATATCAGTCCTTTCCTCCTCAATTTCAGATGAACCCATGCTCCTGTCTCATATCCATGCTAGATTCTTTTTCCCCTAAGTGATCTTCGGGCATCTGCTCTCGAGAATCTTCTGTGTGTTCTTCCGACGTAGTTGTTTCAGATTCTTCGAGGTCTTCAATGCTATTTTCCACTTAATATCTCAAAAGCAATAGTTCTTGAGTTTCCCGATTTTGTCCAATTCGCCTTGTTATCTCTGCTGTTTCCTGAAGGAGCTCCATCACAGCTTGTTGATGCGGAATCCAGCTTTGTCTTTGGTTCGGCTCACTGATAGCCTGGATTTCACGTAGATAGGATGCAGCCTTTTCCTTAGCGCTCGCTATAGCTCTCTGTATTCTATAATGTGGCCGCATATACACCGGTAGCTCCTCAGGGGTTTCAGGGGGAGAATCAGCTCTACCCATGTTCCATGGGTGAAAAGCAGGAGTATGAAATCCATAGCCTGGGTTATAAGATGCGATCCTTTGAGGGACCGATTGGTATGGGTCATAATATCCAAGGTTAGGATATGGGTTAACCATTTCGGTGACCCGAGGAGAAGGATCAATCGAAGAGAAAAGCCATCTTTGCCACCTTGGGTTCTGATCCCAAGGTTGAGCTGATTCAGTGACCCGAGCTCTCAGATAAGCTCGTGGGTCCAGCTCTTCTGGATCCTGATTAGGTCCAGATCCAATGTTAGCCATTGCGGCTCAGCAGATAGAAGAAATGGGGCGAGAAGATGGTCCGGGCGAGGTGACTCGCCTCCTTGGGAGTGGCTCCCAAGGTCCAACCAAGTGAGGTCGAAGTGACCTCCTTCCGTGCATACACCGCCCAACCCCTGGGTTGGTGTAGCCACGCAGAACAAGGCTAAGGCCCTGTCAATCAAATGGTCCTTATAAATCAGGTGACCAGATTTTTCGTTATGGATTCAAATTCCTGAAGATAAGTTCGTCGTACAACCAACTGAACGTGAATCCCGCCTCTCAAGCTAACCCAGCCAGTCTGGTTACGAGGGGACTAAGGGGAAGGTTCTTCCCTTGGCTTACGCCTCCGATTCCGTTGACCCCCGAGCCACGGTCGTTTGACACTACCCCGCAGACTTAGTCACCAGGTTTGGCAAGAGAGATTAAACTCATTCAGTAGTACGACAACGAACATGGGTTGATTTCGTGTTTTAAAATTAGCTTTTAACCCATTTTCTTCAGTGTGGTTTGTGGTGAGTGGCCCATAAGGTGACCAAGCTCACCGGCTAACTAGACTTGATTAAGTCTAGGTTAGTCAAAAGTGTGGTCTCTATTTGTGACCCTAAAAGTTCAACCTACGTTGCATGCACTTCTAGGGTTTTTCTTTATTTCAACACAACACAAAAATAATATTGATTCTCTAATAGTAATTGGAATCCAATTAATTTAAAATTTTGCAAGTAGATTCCTTTTTCAATTAGTTTTTCATAGAATATTTTTTTGGAATTTTTAATGTTTAAACCAAATTTTTAGGGAATTTTAAATATCAAGAGGACAGATTTGGAACTTTGACCCCTGGACGATTTTTCACTTTGAAACAGTACCAATGATCTTTAAAAATTCAGTAAAAATATGAAAAATAAATCCAATTAGATCAGCTTTCAAACCCCACCATTTTTAGTCAAAACAGATTCGCGGATTTCCCGAAATCGCTTTTTGAAATTTGAAAATTTTTGAATCTGAGTCAATCTGACCCCCGTGAACTTCGTGAATTTTCAAAAATTTTATATTTGGATTTTTTTCAAAGTAACGGTGGCACTTGAAAGATGGTTTGAAATTGAAGGTTTTGCTCGAATTTTCGAATTTTTCGCAAATAGATTTTTCGGCAATCGAATTTTCAAGTGAGATTTGAAATCTGACCGAAAATCAGAAGGTGGTCGAAAAGCTTTTAAAGAGGTTTAAAATTCAAGCCTTCCACCAAAAATACTTTTTTTTTTCTTTTTAATCTTTTGCACTTTTTTTTTCAAAAAGAATTTCTTTCAAAAGATTCAACGAAAATATCTCTTTTTTTTCTCTTTTTTTTTTCAAAACAACCTAGATTCGAAAGAAAACCTAATCTAAATTTTTTTTCAAAATTTTTCTTTTTGATTTTTTTTTCTTTTTCACGAAAATGAGAAAAATCTTTTTTTTTTGTCTTTTTTTTTTCAAAAGAAATTGCAGGAAGTAGATCTAGTCCTACGGTTCAGAAAATAAACCTAATCTAAAAGAATGTGATGTGCACCTGATTTTTTTTTCTGCGCTCGTTGTGTGCGCAGATCCCATTTTTCTTCCCTGTTGTCCTGCACATCAAGAAAAATGAAGTAGAGGCAGATTTGTCAATGCTAAGTAAAAGATCGAAATCAAGAAAAATGACGTTGCCTCCCCAGCAACGGCGCCATTTGACGGAAAGCCGTTTTCACGCATTTGAAAATCGTCAAATATCGTAGTATAGTCGCGCAAAAACGTTCGTCAAAAATATTGTTTTGTAAAATAACGAGACTTGAGTCCCGGTCGTTCGTCTCTGGGAGGCGTGTTTCTGTTTTTGAAATCGATCTTAAAGCCGCTCTACTTAGTATTCTGGTGCGCAATATATAGGAGGTTAAAGAACAGGCACTTAAATCACACAAATAAAATAATCATTCAGCTCATGGTGATTTCAAACACATAAAGAGAGAGATATATATATATATATATAAATGCATTTTTCATTCATTCATTGGGGGAGAGTTGTTTGTACAGGAATTCTAGAGGAAAGCTTATACAGGAATGCTTTAAATTAAACCTAGCTACCAGAAAATGATTGCATACAAGAATCGACGGGGGGATTTCGCATGCATCATTGGGGGAGAAGTAAGACTACTCTACTAAGCAGTAAATGAAAGCAATAAAAATTATGAAGAGCATGATCTAGAGCTAAAAGAATAGAGGGCATTCAGGGGTTGTCCCCTATGGCCTTGGAGTGGTTGAGAAGAGAATGAGGGGCGGCCAATGTAGCTTAGGCCGACCCTTGGAGAGAGGTAGGGTTGATCCAGCATCCCGGCATGGTGTCCTCCATGGTGGTGGTAGTGAGCTCGTGGAGGTGGAGTGAGTGGCTAAGTGGAGGTGGCGTGAATGGCACCAATGGAGAGTAATTGCCAAGGGAGTGAATGGCACCAATGGAGTGCAATTGCCAAAGAAGTGAATGGGTGCCAATGGCCACCCAAGGGGTCTTTTTATAGACCTAAGGGAAGCTCTCTAGAGAATTATGGAATTCTCTAGAGAGGCCTATGGTGGGAGCTCGTGGGAGAGTGAGAGAGAGAGGGTGGATGGTGGTTTTTAGATCCACCAAATGTGGATCTAAAAATTGAATGGCTCTTGGTTGCTATTTTTGGCAACCAAGGCAACCACACATGGTAGAGAGTTCTAGAGAACTCTAGGCTAGATATTTTCGTGTGGATGGTGTGTGTGGGTCGAAACTTAGGTGGCTAGGTTGATTAGGTTGGGTTCTAGTGGGTTTAGGTCAAGGTAGGTCTCAAATTAGGGTTATAAACCCTAATTCACTAAGGTAAAGTGCAATTAAACTTAATACAAGTCTAATTGGGTGTGTGGAAACTTAATTGAGAGTAAAACAACTCAATTAAGTCAGGTCTAGGTCAATTGGACTCTCACTGAGTCCAATTGGACAGTGTGTGCTAAGATCAAGGCTCAATTGGACTCAATGAGTCCAATTGAATAGGCTGATGGAATTGACTAAGATCCAAGTCAATTAGGTTTAGTGAGGACCTAATTAGGTCCTTAGGGAGGTCTAGAGGTGATGTACTAGGGTTAGGGCACCTTAATTTAGGTTCCTATGGGGTTGGAATTGGGTTTAGGGACCTAGAGATCCAAGATCAAGGCTTAAATCTCAAAACAGGAATTGGAGAGCAGTATCAGACGTCTAATTATATAATCAGACGTCTTATACTCAAAAATTAGAAGTCCAGACTTGTTGTCTGGACGTCTAATCAGAGTCAGGAAGGATTTCGGGTCCTATTTTGGGTATTCTGCAGAAATTGGACGTCTGACAAAGTGTCTGGACGTCCAATAACACTACAGAAGTGGGTTTGAAGTGTGCGGGAGTTGGCTAAGGGTCTTGGACATCTTAAAACTTCTCTAGACGTCCAGAGAAGGGTTGGAACTAGGGTTTTAGAGCTTCCTAGGGTGTTGTGACCTAATCTAAGGGTGGCTAAGGCTTGGGGAAGTCTCTAGGCTATCCTAGGGCTAGGATGGATCTCAGCTCTTCACATTTTGCTGCTTTATTTCTACTTAATAGAATAGAAAACCTTTAACCCCCTTACATTATTATTCATATATCTAAACTAGGCCTTCTGCTCCAGCTCTGCTACAACTCCCGTTATTCCTGATCCAGCTTCAGATCCAGCTCCTGATCAGCTTATTCCCTGCAATCGACATAATGCACTTAATCAGCACATTATAACATTATTTTATGCATAGCTAAAGAAAAGCAGTAAAGATGCAGATAATGCGTATGCATACATGGATAACCCTAACTTATGCTAAGTCCTAGCCTAATTTAGGTCAATTAAGACCTATGATTGCTACGCAATCATACCCCCATGCCTAAATCTTGCTAGTCCCTAGCAAATGCAAGACTAAATTATTTACAGCAAGGGTCCCTAAGGGACTGGTTATTTTATAAAGTGTTTGCATAGCGATTTTTCTCACTTTTGTTTTCATCCTATGCTCTAGAAATCCAGACAATCGTGAAGGTGCAGCTATGTAGCTTTTGCAACGGATTCGAGTGAAAACTAATACACCTCTAAAGCCTGTACTTGACCCCTAATAAAAATTCTAGCGGGATAGGCGGATTTCTTCCCTCGGGGTACTCAAGATATTCTATGAATTTCACCCCGGCTTTGGGCTTAGATAGAGAATCTTTGAGGGAAAGGATTATATATTTGGTGGCTCATTCTCACTTGGTGCTACATAGAGACTAGTACTATAGAATCCAGATTCCCGAATTACTAAGTAACTCAGCTTAGAGAAAGACGAGAAAAACTATGCTCCCTTTTGATTCCTTTGTATTCATTCTCTCTTGCTCTTTTTCTTTCTTTTTCTTAGAGCTCACTATCTCACTAGATTCATACATATGATCTGTATTTGGTGGTCTCACTAGGCATTAACACTTTAATTGAGTTCTCATAACCCTAACACTAAGTCGGGATTCCTCAGCCAGTATTCGGGCGGTCAGAAACACAAGAAAAATAGGTTAAGGCCATATTTGGTGGAGCTCAATTTTGTTTGGTGGTATTGCCTCAATGCAAATGAAATAAATACTAAATATTCACACTCTTTTTCTTCTTTTTCTAAGTTTTTTTTTTTTTTCAATTTTTCTTTCTTTTCATCATTCTTTTTCTTTTTCTTTTTCTCTTTTTTCTTTATTTTTCTTTTTTCTCAGCATAACACAACTGGCATACATCCATGAACTTTATTAAGGAGGCATTATTAGGGATTGGTGGTACTCAAGAGACATTGGGTGGCTTATTTTGTGGAAGTGCCTACTCACGGCACCGGGAGAGACGGATAGGACGGTGTATTTCTGACCTTGACATCAATACCCTCCTTCAGCTGAGGATTCCGTAAAGAATGGTGGTAACCATCCACCTTAGCCCTAGTTTTATGAAAACTCGCTCTCTGCGTATTTGCCTTATTCGGTGGCTCTCAAAATTTTGCACAAAAATGTATACGCGGGAATAGAGAGCGAAAACTATGTCTAATCTCAGAGCATCATCACCTAATTATCTAGGATTCCAGATTCCTTGCACTAATCTTAGAGCACCAATATACTCTACTCTCTCACACTATTTGGTGGATTTTTGTAGGAAAATCTGCCTGACTCCCAAAACATTGTCCAAGGGTTCAGGAAAAGAAGCACTGCTTCTTCTCGACAGACTGAAGACGTTTATCAGCCTTCACCGTGAATCCATTGCAAATTCTACGTGTGTAAGAAAAGTTGTACTGAATTTCAGATTACAAGAATCAACTAAAGGATAAAATCCCTAATGCATTCTCTTAATAGAATAATCTTATTCATGAATGCAATATCTATATATGCTATAAACATGTAACCTCATATAATTTGTACTTCGTGAATTTCCCGTATCGGGTTACAATCAGCTTGACCCTAAATTTAGAACAAAAGGTGAGCGGGTGAGTCAGAATTGGTTATTGCGAACGATTTCTAGCTCTAATGTGAGCATTGGAGGTGGAGTCGGTTGTTCTTTTATTTAAGGTCCTAAAGTACATTTTACATGCAGCTCTGAGGTTTTCCTAAGTGTTGGCACAAAAAAAAAAAAAATCAATTTTTGCTGTATCTACCCCCCCATGCCTAAGTTCTTGCATGTCCTCATGCATGAATATAAAAAAAAAATAACTCTAACAGAGGATGAGTGGGTAGAAGTCACCTGTAATTGCTCCTAAAGTTATACATTCAGCACCGGCCAACCTGTTAACATGCAATATACAAAAGGGAAATATGCTAAAACAAAAATATGCTATGTATAAAAATGGTTATGTATAGATGATGGTGAAATGGTATTTATATGTGCTGAGTTTAACGCCTCCAGCTGGGCAAAAACTCAATCAGATGTGTCATTTCTAGCATAGCAGCCGGCTAAGATTAAGAGAAAGATGTGCTCATCTGCTCCGAAGATCAATGGTCC
This sequence comes from Thalassia testudinum, assembly GCA_037157565.1. NCBI lineage: Eukaryota > Viridiplantae > Streptophyta > Magnoliopsida > Alismatales > Hydrocharitaceae > Thalassia > Thalassia testudinum. Next base: position 196,442,667 of record JAZHRO010000073.1, on the reverse strand, counting down.
GGAGATGCGAACCAGCTGATTATGCACCCCTACTCCAAAAAGTCTAGCTATAAGAAAGTGTGGAGTGGTGGTGGAAAATAGAGGATAATCAGAGGGGGGATCATGATGTTGATTCAGCTGATTTATCATGTCCCACAATTCAGCAGGAAGTTGCTGAGGGAGTAGATCAAAATGTACCTCAGAACCAGAATCTGAGTCGTAGGGATCCTCATAATGATAATTGACATCAAAGATCATTCCCTCTCTAGGCTCTAGGTCATATGGTGGTATCCATGAAAGTAGAAGATCTGTGGGGAGGTCACTGAAATCCTCCTCAGAAATTACTTCGTCCTCATCAGTACTCATCTCTGATTCATCAGAGGCTGTCTCTTCAGGCTCGAGGTCGAGCCATTGACTAGGATGGCAGGTGCGTCCCCAGCTCATTCTGCTCGAAGCTTCACCCTCATATGCATTGGGCTCCTCAGTAATTCCTACCTCAGGTAGCATATTTATTTCTTTGCTCGAGTTATCCATAGCTACTTCTGGTTTTCGGATGTTAGGATCAAGGATAGAAAGTGTCATCTTAGAATCTCTAATATCCGAATTAGGGATGTAGGTGGAAGAAGAAGAGTGCAGATCAGAAGATGTTGGCTCTAGCACAGGTTCACCTACAATGGGAAGTGGTCTAGATTGATCAGTAGTGTCGCATGTAATGTTTGCCTCAAGATCCATATCCTCAATTGGATCTACTTCCCTTGTCTCGATCGGGTTATCTAACCCAAAAGGTGTCTCCCAGGATTCAGGATAATCTGATTGCGGCTCAGACCTGGAGATATCAGTCCTTTCCTCCTCAATTTCAGATGAACCCATGCTCCTGTCTCATATCCATGCTAGATTCTTTTTCCCCTAAGTGATCTTCGGGCATCTGCTCTCGAGAATCTTCTGTGTGTTCTTCCGACGTAGTTGTTTCAGATTCTTCGAGGTCTTCAATGCTATTTTCCACTTAATATCTCAAAAGCAATAGTTCTTGAGTTTCCCGATTTTGTCCAATTCGCCTTGTTATCTCTGCTGTTTCCTGAAGGAGCTCCATCACAGCTTGTTGATGCGGAATCCAGCTTTGTCTTTGGTTCGGCTCACTGATAGCCTGGATTTCACGTAGATAGGATGCAGCCTTTTCCTTAGCGCTCGCTATAGCTCTCTGTATTCTATAATGTGGCCGCATATACACCGGTAGCTCCTCAGGGGTTTCAGGGGGAGAATCAGCTCTACCCATGTTCCATGGGTGAAAAGCAGGAGTATGAAATCCATAGCCTGGGTTATAAGATGCGATCCTTTGAGGGACCGATTGGTATGGGTCATAATATCCAAGGTTAGGATATGGGTTAACCATTTCGGTGACCCGAGGAGAAGGATCAATCGAAGAGAAAAGCCATCTTTGCCACCTTGGGTTCTGATCCCAAGGTTGAGCTGATTCAGTGACCCGAGCTCTCAGATAAGCTCGTGGGTCCAGCTCTTCTGGATCCTGATTAGGTCCAGATCCAATGTTAGCCATTGCGGCTCAGCAGATAGAAGAAATGGGGCGAGAAGATGGTCCGGGCGAGGTGACTCGCCTCCTTGGGAGTGGCTCCCAAGGTCCAACCAAGTGAGGTCGAAGTGACCTCCTTCCGTGCATACACCGCCCAACCCCTGGGTTGGTGTAGCCACGCAGAACAAGGCTAAGGCCCTGTCAATCAAATGGTCCTTATAAATCAGGTGACCAGATTTTTCGTTATGGATTCAAATTCCTGAAGATAAGTTCGTCGTACAACCAACTGAACGTGAATCCCGCCTCTCAAGCTAACCCAGCCAGTCTGGTTACGAGGGGACTAAGGGGAAGGTTCTTCCCTTGGCTTACGCCTCCGATTCCGTTGACCCCCGAGCCACGGTCGTTTGACACTACCCCGCAGACTTAGTCACCAGGTTTGGCAAGAGAGATTAAACTCATTCAGTAGTACGACAACGAACATGGGTTGATTTCGTGTTTTAAAATTAGCTTTTAACCCATTTTCTTCAGTGTGGTTTGTGGTGAGTGGCCCATAAGGTGACCAAGCTCACCGGCTAACTAGACTTGATTAAGTCTAGGTTAGTCAAAAGTGTGGTCTCTATTTGTGACCCTAAAAGTTCAACCTACGTTGCATGCACTTCTAGGGTTTTTCTTTATTTCAACACAACACAAAAATAATATTGATTCTCTAATAGTAATTGGAATCCAATTAATTTAAAATTTTGCAAGTAGATTCCTTTTTCAATTAGTTTTTCATAGAATATTTTTTTGGAATTTTTAATGTTTAAACCAAATTTTTAGGGAATTTTAAATATCAAGAGGACAGATTTGGAACTTTGACCCCTGGACGATTTTTCACTTTGAAACAGTACCAATGATCTTTAAAAATTCAGTAAAAATATGAAAAATAAATCCAATTAGATCAGCTTTCAAACCCCACCATTTTTAGTCAAAACAGATTCGCGGATTTCCCGAAATCGCTTTTTGAAATTTGAAAATTTTTGAATCTGAGTCAATCTGACCCCCGTGAACTTCGTGAATTTTCAAAAATTTTATATTTGGATTTTTTTCAAAGTAACGGTGGCACTTGAAAGATGGTTTGAAATTGAAGGTTTTGCTCGAATTTTCGAATTTTTCGCAAATAGATTTTTCGGCAATCGAATTTTCAAGTGAGATTTGAAATCTGACCGAAAATCAGAAGGTGGTCGAAAAGCTTTTAAAGAGGTTTAAAATTCAAGCCTTCCACCAAAAATACTTTTTTTTTTCTTTTTAATCTTTTGCACTTTTTTTTTCAAAAAGAATTTCTTTCAAAAGATTCAACGAAAATATCTCTTTTTTTTCTCTTTTTTTTTTCAAAACAACCTAGATTCGAAAGAAAACCTAATCTAAATTTTTTTTCAAAATTTTTCTTTTTGATTTTTTTTTCTTTTTCACGAAAATGAGAAAAATCTTTTTTTTTTGTCTTTTTTTTTTCAAAAGAAATTGCAGGAAGTAGATCTAGTCCTACGGTTCAGAAAATAAACCTAATCTAAAAGAATGTGATGTGCACCTGATTTTTTTTTCTGCGCTCGTTGTGTGCGCAGATCCCATTTTTCTTCCCTGTTGTCCTGCACATCAAGAAAAATGAAGTAGAGGCAGATTTGTCAATGCTAAGTAAAAGATCGAAATCAAGAAAAATGACGTTGCCTCCCCAGCAACGGCGCCATTTGACGGAAAGCCGTTTTCACGCATTTGAAAATCGTCAAATATCGTAGTATAGTCGCGCAAAAACGTTCGTCAAAAATATTGTTTTGTAAAATAACGAGACTTGAGTCCCGGTCGTTCGTCTCTGGGAGGCGTGTTTCTGTTTTTGAAATCGATCTTAAAGCCGCTCTACTTAGTATTCTGGTGCGCAATATATAGGAGGTTAAAGAACAGGCACTTAAATCACACAAACAAAATAATCATTCAGCTCATGGTGATTTCAAACACATAAAGAGAGAGATATATATATATATATAAATGCATTTTTCATTCATTCATTGGGGGAGAGTTGTTTGTACAGGAATTCTAGAGGAAAGCTTATACAGGAATGCTTTAAATTAAACCTAGCTACCAGAAAATGATTGCATACAAGAATCGACGGGGGGATTTCGCATGCATCATTGGGGGAGAAGTAAGACTACTCTACTAAGCAGTAAATGAAAGCAATAAAAATTATGAAGAGCATGATCTAGAGCTAAAAGAATAGAGGGCATTCAGGGGTTGTCCCCTATGGCCTTGGAGTGGTTGAGAAGAGAATGAGGGGCGGCCAATGTAGCTTAGGCCGACCCTTGGAGAGAGGTAGGGTTGATCCAGCATCCCGGCATGGTGTCCTCCATGGTGGTGGTAGTGAGCTCGTGGAGGTGGAGTGAGTGGCTAAGTGGAGGTGGCGTGAATGGCACCAATGGAGAGTAATTGCCAAGGGAGTGAATGGCACCAATGGAGTGCAATTGCCAAAGAAGTGAATGGGTGCCAATGGCCACCCAAGGGGTCTTTTTATAGACCTAAGGGAAGCTCTCTAGAGAATTATGGAATTCTCTAGAGAGGCCTATGGTGGGAGCTCATGGGAGAGTGAGAGAGAGAGGGTGGATGGTGGTTTTTAGATCCACCAAATGTGGATCTAAAAATTGAATGGCTCTTGGTTGCTATTTTTAGCAACCAAGGCAACCACACATGGTAGAGAGTTCTAGAGAACTCTAGGCTAGATATTTTCGTGTGGATGGTGTGTGTGGGTCGAAACTTAGGTGGCTAGGTTGATTAGGTTGGGTTCTAGTGGGTTTAGGTCAAGGTAGGTCTCAAATTAGGGTTATAAACCCTAATTCACTAAGGTAAAGTGCAATTAAACTTAATACAAGTCTAATTGGGTGTGTGGAAACTTAATTGAGAGTAAAACAACTCAATTAAGTCAGGTCTAGGTCAATTGGACTCTCACTGAGTCCAATTGGACAGTGTGTGCTAAGATCAAGGCTCAATTGGACTCAATGAGTCCAATTGAATAGGCTGATGGAATTGACTAAGATCCAAGTCAATTAGGTTTAGTGAGGACCTAATTAGGTCCTTAGGGAGGTATAGAGGTGATGTACTAGGGTTAGGGCACCTTAATTTAGGTTCCTATGGGGTTGGAATTGGGTTTAGGGACCTAGAGATCCAAGATCAAGGCTTAAATCTCAAAACAGGAATTGGAGAGCAGTATCAGACGTCTAATTATATAATCAGACGTCTTATACTCAAAAATCAGAAGTCCAAACTTGTTGTCTGGACGTCTAATCAGAGTCAGGAAGGATTTCGGGTTCTGTTTTGGGTATTCTGCAGAAATTGGACGTCTGACAAAGTGTCTGGACGTCTAATAACACTGCAGAGGTGGGTTTGAAGTGTGCGGGAGTTGGCTAAGGGTCCTGGACATCTTAAAACTTCTCTAGACGTCCAGAGAAGGGTTGGAACTCGGGTTTTAGAGCTTCCTAGGGTGTTGTGACCTAATCTAAGGGTGGCTAAGGCTTGAGGAAGTCTCTAGGCTATCTTAGGGCTAGGATGGACCTCAGCTCTTCACATTTTACTGCTTTATTTCTACTTAATAGAATAGAAAACCTTTAACCCCCTTACATTATTATTCCTATATCTAAGCTAGGCCTTCTGCTCCAGCTCTGCTACAACTCCCGTTATTCCTGATCCAGCTTCAGATCCAGCTCTTGATCAGCTTATTCCCTGCAATCGACATAATGCACTTAATCAGCACATTATAACATTATTTTATGCATTGCTAAAGAAAAGCAGTAAAGATGCAGATAATGCGTATGCATGCATGGATAACCCTAACTTATGCTAAGTCCTAGCCTAATTTAGGTCAATTAAGACCTATGATTGCTACGTAATCAGGTATTCTCTGAACCCTATCTTTTTTATCATTAGCATACAGATAAGGGAAGTTTGTTAAAATTAAATGAGCTAATTGTCAATCTTTAAGGGGGAGTTGTTAACATAGTTATATTTCCGTTAGAAAGGGGGGAAATAATCGCAGCTATTGGTTTTATGAAAATGATGAAAGAGCATGTCTTAAGGGGGAGTTATAGGAAAATTAAAATTGATTAAACCTTTTTGATAATGTCAAAAAGGGGGAGGATTTTATGCATAGTTTGGTCATCATCAAAAAGGGGGAGATTATTGGTGCTAGAGCACCACGATCGTTTATTTTGATGATAACAAGTCACTTGTTATGTAACATTTGCTTTTAAGTCTTACCTTTTAGGTCAAATTGCAAATGGAGACAAGTGTAGAGACGGAGTTCGAGCTTGTGTCCATGGTAGATTGGAGGAGCTTGACGGAGGAGAAGGAGCTTCACGAGGAGCGAAAGCTTGAAGAAGGAAAGAGATGAAGAATAGGATAGATTTCCTTTCTTGTTCATTATACTTTTTTCTTTTGTTGTTCTTTATTTTATTTCTTAGTAGTATGTTAAAGAGCTTCAAAGTACCCTCAAAGTAGTCCTAGGAAGACCTGTACAACCCTAGGATACTTAGGTTTTTTGCTGGGAACTTAGAAATCTAAGATAGGCATCAGATAGCCTGATCAAACGTCCAATTTGGAAATGATGAGAACCTCATCATGAGCCCTAACTAGCCCTTTTTCACCTAGAAAAGAGAACAAAAGCTCCTACATAACCAAGATGAAGGCCTAATTTAAGGGATCACTAATCCGGAAAGAAACATGAAACAAAGGGTAAAATTGTAATTTTACCATTGCAATTCATCAACGGGATTTCTCAAGGTCTAAACATAGGTTAATTGGACTTAATAAGAGGAAAAGTGGGATGGTTCAGTCAGAAAAGGGTTATGGTGAGATTTAAGAATTACATGGCATTCTATAACCCTAAAACAAATCCACTTAATTTCACAAGGTTCAAATCAGGATAAAAATTAACTAAATCCTCTAAAATTCATGGAAAAACATCCCTAGGATTTAGAACCTTCAATTTGGCCTTTGGAACCTATTTTGACCTAGATTGGGGTCCTAGATCAATATTTAACCTAATTTGGGTTTTTATGCAAAATATCTAGCCAAATGTGGTCAAACCTAAAATCCAACTTCACCATATGATTCCTTAGGTCAAAATTAGGTTTCTACCAAAATTTGGACCTAAGGGAAGGTCATCTTGACCTACTTTGCAAAATAGTCCACCCAATTACATTCTAACCCCTAACGTTTGAAAACCCTTGCACAAACCCCCTTAACTTCCTCGTCACTTTTTGCATTCCGGTCCCTCTGCCATTGCAGCAGAGGACCCATACCTCCGGCAAAGTTTCAAGGAGGATTTCTCCTTGCTTCCCCAGGGAGCTGCTCTCAGATTTGAAAGGGGGGTTCTCTGAGAAATCCCCTACCACCTGAGCAGCTCCTCATGTTCTGATTCACACCATACCTCTCTTTAGAACGCTCGAGAGGCATGGGTATCGTACCTGCGGCGACCTCCGACGAGAGTCTTGCACTTGGAAGCTCGCCTTCCAAGCACAAGGCCCTCTGCCTGTGCCTATAAAAGAAACTCCAGGTCCAGCTGCTTCTTTCAACCTTGTTTTGGCCTGAGATTACCCCCAAAATTCCTCCTTTCCCCTCCGGCCAAAAAGCCCACAAGCTCTGACAACCTCTCCTCCCTCCTCTCATCACTCTTCCACCTTACCAATGGCAGAGTCATCACCACCTTTCTCCTCCGCGTCGCGCCGTACCCATGCGAGCATCTCCGACCCCTTCCTCGTTGTCGCCTCTCTCTCTGGGTTTTCGTCTCCGACGATGGCAAATATGCACCGCTCACTCTCCGCCTCCCCCCTTCGTCCAACTATCCTCTGTGAGTTCCTCTCTCTCGACTCTTTGTTTTCCCCAACTTAATTTTAGAAAACTCCCCTCGATAGCCACCAATCACCTCCATCTCCATCATCTCCAGCAGACCACCGACGAAGGCGCAACCGTTGCTCCACTTATCCACACGCCTCGCCACCTACCTCAAAACCTCCACCATCACCCGCTGACCATCATCCGCCCTTTCACTGACAGTCACACGCACCCTACACTCCCACCAAACACACGTACTTTCACGGTCACAATCTTACCTAGGCACGCACGCCTAGGTCATTCTGCGCCACGCCACCCACCGCACCACCTTCGCCTTGACACGGCGAAGCTACCCAAGTGTTTTGACAGGGCCGCGAGGTCATTTTTGTGAAGTGCCGGTCCGACCCCCTGCCACCATTGGAGCAGGAGCAAAGCTTGCTCACAAGCTCGCTCTAGGTCACATCGCTCCAGGCAAAAGAGTCCCAAGTGCGCGGAAGCATTCCGCGACTCTTTCGCACCTAGCAATCGAAGGCTTCATCGACCGCAGCTGCAGCAATTGGGTAGGCGTTCCTCCTGCGCACACGCGAAGAAGCGGGTGGGGCTTTAGTCCCACCTCGATAGTTTTCAGGACATGTGAGTACTTTAAATTATTTTTGTGTTTCCACCTTATCGCCTTAAATCACGGGGTGAGGTCCCTCGCCCTCACTCTCTCACACCTCGTCCGTGACCTACCTCCGCGGACCTGGCACCCGACCCGATTACCTAAACCTAGCACCCCTCGTGCAACATACCCACGCCGATGCTCCTGGACCCGAGCACACACCTGACCTGGTTACCCAGCTTTGGGAGAGCGTACCGAAGAAAGAAATAGAGAGAAAGAGACAAGGGGAGGGTAGGGGATAGGTTTTGCTGCGTGGTGTTGTGCAAGAAAGGAGCTAAGGAAGGAAGAGGCGCAGCAGAGAAGAAGAAGGTAGCGACTGAAGGACTTAGCAAGGAAGAAGGTACCCACAACAAGGAAGGAAAAAGGAGAAGAAGAAAAGAGAGGCACTGTAGCAGCAGGAGCGGCCAAGCAGAAGAAGAAGAAAGTAGCTGGTGAAGAAGAGAAGCAAGGACTTGAAGGAAGAAGAAAGGATGAAGAAGGAGTTGGAATCAAGAACAGAAGAAGAAGGAGCTGCAAAAGAACACAGAAGGAAAGGAAGAAGAAAGAGAAGACAGAGAGCAGAAGAAGAGAAAGAAAGAAGAAGACAAGGAAAAGCAAAGAAGAAGTAGCAAAGCAAAGAGAAAGAGAAGACAAAAATTAGAAAGAGAAAGGGCAAATCAAAGAAGCACTGTAGCAACGCAAGTTTAAGATGTCTGATTCACAAAATCAGACGTCTGATTCACAAGGGAAGAGGACATCAGAGAGAGAAAGGAGAATATTCAATCCTTTTTTTTTGCATATTTATTCTCTCTTTAGCTTTCATAAATATTGAATTGCATTATTATTGAACATCATCTTTTGAGTAAAATTGAGAGTTGTGGTTTTAGTTTCTAAAATACCAATTTGCTCTCTAAGTTCGACCTCGGATACCTTGGTTTTCGAGTAATAAAATTCTTATTTGTTTATACGGCAATATCATTTATACTGCAACGAACGTCTTTTTAAAACACGATCTCGCCTCGTAAATAGGAAATCAAACGTCTGATCTTGACTTTTAAGACGTCTGACTGTTGACTCAAACATCCAATAACTTAGGCTGGACATAATAGGTTATGTTTGATGAAATCAGACATCCAGACCTAGTGCCAGACATCTTAGAAGACGTTTGATGGTTGTGCCAAACGTCCAATTAGTGGAATATTGGCTAACAAGGTAACCGTTGAGGAAAATAACCGTTAGGCTTCTATTAGACGTCCGTAGAGGACCCCAAATGTCTGATATATGACCGTTGAGCCTCAACTGACCCAAAATCGCTTTCTTAGACTAATATAGTCGTTTGGACCTTGGGAAATCCATTCCCACAGTACAATAGGTTTCCAAAGATCCAAACCTAGTGCCAAACGTCCTGTACATCGTCTAATTGATTTCCACTAGAACCCTACTTAGGTCAGATGGAGGTTAAGAAGGAAACCTGCCTAGAATCAGACATCTGGCTTAGTTCCCAGACGTCTTAAACTAGTTTTCCAAACATCTAATACCTGGACCAAACATCTGATGACGCTGTCAGAATCATAAATGATTCTGATTATGGCCTATTTTGTCTTGGGTTCAACCCCAACAACTATGGAAACCTTCTACGGCCTTCCAAAGCCTTCCTAGGTCCTCTATAAATAGAGGAGGAAAATTGCCTTGTTGAGACACACCTAGAGAAACTATTTTCCACTATATTGTGTCAAATTGATCTTGAGAATAAGCTCTAGCTCTCCAAGCATTCGTTCCACACCTGAGGGCTTCGTCTTGCTGTGCACCTGCTCTCCCACCGACGTTACGAGAGCGTTGTTGTGCCAAAGCGTGGTTCACGCACCCGCGTCGTCACGTCGACACACTCCTGCCTAAGGGAAGATTCTTCACCTATAGTAGCTAGGTTCATTTATATACTTTGTTGACTTTATAGGTTTGTTGTATTTTTTCTTTGTTATTGTCTGGTTATTCGCGTTGCGAATTTCCGTCTCCTTCACGAGACAAAATCCTTTTTTGAGAAGAGAAGGGGTTTTGAGGTACACTACCCTCGTTTAAAGTAGTGTAGTTGTAAGAGGTTAAGTCACCCTCGTTTTAAGTGACTTATTTAGTGGATTTGATCGACTAAATCGATCGAAAATCTTAACTTGAGAGGATTAGGTGGTGGTTTTCACCCAATTTGGGTTTCCATCTAAAAATCACTTGTGCCATTGTGTGATTGCTTATTTTTGTGAGATTGTTTATTTTAATTCCTCATTTTATACGTCACGCATATCTCACCCTCTCCTGTAGGGAATTACATCCACTTCATTGGGTTCAAAATGGGAAGAGTTAGCCCCTACATTAGACATCATTTCCACATGATCAGGAATAGAACCAGATGTGGTGGCTAGATTATCTGAAGTCACATTTCAAGGTAATCATGTCTTCATAGGGAAGACATCCTCAAAAAATGTAGCGTTGCGAAGCTCAACAATAGTGCTGACATCTGTGTCTGAAATCTCAGATTTTATAACAAAAAATCTATAGGCATAACTGTTATGAACATAACATAGAAAGACCACGTCAATTGTCTTAAGCCCAAGCTTCTTCCTCTTGTGTTCTAAGACAACTTCCTTTGCAAGGCAGCTTCACATTTTGAGATGTTTTAAACTTAATTTCCTATTTTTCCAAATCTCAAATGGATTACTTTCCTTATGCTTGCGGGAAACTCTATGCAGAATATGGCATGCCAAATTCAAAGCTTCCTCCCATATGTAAGTAGGTTATCATGAACTTTGCAGGAAAGTATTGACCATGTTAGTTAGAGTCATGTTCTTTAGCTCTGCTATCCCATTAGATTGTAGTGAATATGGGGCCATCTCTTTATGAACTATATCAAAACTTGTCACTGTTCATCAAATAAGTTGGACGCATATTCTCCTCCTTTATCTAACCTCAATCTCTTAAGAGTTTTTCCTTAAACTTAAGGAAACACACATAGTTGTGTCTACTACTTTCATCTATAACGGTGGTAAAATATTTTTTATTGTCCCTAGTCAATACACCATTAAACTCGTAAATCAGAATTTCATGATATTTCCATCCGATTCCTCTTTCTTGAGCAAGTCCCCCCCGATAGGGTATTTCTTGGTTGATCCATGATTTCTGTTTCATCGTCTTTCTTGAACCTTAGTATTTCTAATAATAGAATGAAAATGCTACCTAATTTGTTTAACCTACACACATCTCACATTTTTTAGTTTTATCTATGATGTGTTCAGGAATCATATTTAACTTTATCATTCTTTTTAAAGAATTGAAATTTACATGACCTAATCTACCATGTTATATATCACAAGATTCAATATTACTGCAAATAGAATGAATCAAATGAAAACTAACATTATTTAGAGCATTTCTAGATAATACATTCTCATCACATCTTACTCTAAATAAAAAATAAAAATCTGCCAAATACCCCTTTGCATAAAATGTTCCATGTTTTAACATAACTTTATTATATTTAAAGTTTAACTCAAAACCATCTCTAACCAATAAGGAACTAGAAGGAACATTCTTCTTTACAGTAGGAACGTGTAGCACCCTACGTAGTGTCCAAAATCTCCCAGAGGAAAACCTTAAATCCACGCATCCAAATCCCTGCACCTTTGCTGCAGAATTATTCCCCATCTTTATAGTCTCGCCACTGCAAACCTAATAGGAAAAAAAAAATGATCTATCAGAACACATATGTACATTGGCTCCAGTATCCACAAGCCATTCAGTAGGATCATGAATAACATAGAGATTGGGTTTTATTGAGACATACTCATCGCTAGGCCCGATCTCCTCAGTGATCACATTTACTTGAGGATTCCTATATATGGTCCTTTGCTAAGCATTATTAGAAGGATAATCCTTCTTCCAATGCCCAACTTGCCTACAGTGACAACATGATTTGTTCTTAGATTTCTTTTGGATCTTAGGTTTAGCCTTCGTTTTGCCTTTATTATTTTTTTTATTCTCCTTACTCTTAGATGTCATGACATTCACCTTAGACTCACAACAGGTTTCTGTTTCCTATGTTTGCCAATATCAATGGTCACCATCAAGTTATAAAAAGAAATCTTTCCCTTCCTATGGTTGAGAGTCATCCCGAAATCCTCCCAAGATTTAGGGAATTTCTTAATGATAGGCATACTTGAAACTTCTCACGAAGTTTCATTTCAGCCTCTATCAATTCATGGGGCAATAACAGAAATTCGTGTGCCTATTCTGATACCGATTTGCCCTCAACCATTTTCAATTTAAGAAATTTTACGACAGAATATTTTTCAATAACAAGATCCTTGGTATTATACTTCTTGTCGAACTCCTCCCATAGCCCCCTTCACAATAGACGTGGATATACTATATACATCAAATAACACATTGGACAAAGCCAATAAAATGTAACCATGATAAATACGGTTGCACACATTCCACTCATCCACCGCCTTTTGGTCTTCAGGAGTGGGCTTTTCCTTATCTCAAGTTGAGCATTTGGTTTCCAATGTCGAGATCAAATAAATGGCAGTCAGCCAAATCCTCATGCGTTGTTGCCCAACGCTTGAAATTTTGTCAACCAAACTTCTCGAGCATGCATATCGGATAGGTCTACACGTGATTTAGAAGTTATTTCCGATATCCTAAATATTTTAGATTTAAGCGATATTTTCTCTAAGATTGTTGAAATAAACGCATATAGGAAATAAATAAATAAAAACATATACATTTCCAACATTTTCCATAACTAAAAAATATTAAATAAGCAAGTCAAACATGATTTGTCAAGATTTATAATAAAATAAAGAATAAATAACATGCAATTGTACAAATAAATAAAATGAAGAAAGGTTAGAGATTACTCTAATCGAGGCGCTCATAAAGGACTTCCCTTGGAGAAGGTATCACCCCCCACAATATCGGTGTGTCAGGGTCTGACGACCTCCTCACAAGATACAATGATCCACCTCCAAGATTCGACGGACATCCTCGAAAATCACCTTAGGAAAACGAACCTGAGGCAATTTGGTTGGTCAACCAAATGCCCAATTAACATATCAATTAATTGGTTTGATTACTTAAAAATTTCTCGTGGATCACTCTTAATCTTGTGCAATATCGACAAAATCGATTGGAGATTTTTCTACCAATCTCATATCAAACGTATGCACCAAGAAAGAGATATAAGAACGAGAGAGGGAGAGAGAGGAGTAGAGAGAGCTTTTCTACTCTTGTTGTGTGTAAAATGAGAGCACTCTCGTGATCCTTATATAGAGCTCGCAACCCGACATTTATGGAAATTTCATTTTATGGAAATACGATAATTGATCGACCAATTTAGTCCCATTAATAAATCAAAATAAATTGATTGATCAAACTTAACTTTTTTGTTAACCAAACCAATTGATCGACTAAAGTAAGCCCATTGATCGATCAAAAACATTTGATCCATCAATTTTTATGGACCAATCCAGGCCAAAATCGTGAGATTAAAAATCCATAGTAAATGAGTCCAAGTTTCAAATTGATTCTCACCCAATCCCAAGCTCGCGCCCAAGTCGAGCCGGGGCAAAGCGTGCATGCATGAGTGTCTTTGCAACATCAGTCATGGGAGGCAGAAGCTTTTTATACTTACCAAGAGATTTGTCCACTTTCAGTATAAAACTAAAAATCTCTCCTAAATCTCATTGATTTCAATATGAATTTTCACGTTATCATATAACAATTGCATCCAAATTGATGCAATTAGGCTCTCAAATCTAACATAGTCATCTTCGAATGCATGCTAACATATATGAATTCACGCGTGACTTATTGTTTTATTCTTTTTCCATTTTCTTAATGGCCTTGGGTTCTAGAGGTGTAACTAAGTCAGGGCACTCTTATATCTTTATCCTTAAAAAGAAGAGATAAATTGCTTTTTGGAGGAATGCTCCTAAAAATGATGTTTACACCATTGTTATCCTTGACTATAGGTGGTGAGGAAAAAAGTTTATTTTATTTGTATATATCTTTGATACATTGAGATGTTTGCCTACCTTTCACTTGCTCATTTTTCCCATTTTCACATGGACAATTAATTTATTTCTGCCTTGTAATTCTTGATGCTTTAGCCATGAGATCAACCATAATACATGCTTATCTGAACTCCTACCGCAACAAAAGGCTCCTCACCTATGGCGAGGCCTCCACTCTATGGCTTCGTCGAGGGGTGATCGGTCGATTTCGCAGTGTTTTAAAGATATGTTCGTTGTAGTATGTTGCGAAAAATAATGATCAATTTAATTTATTTATTACTCGAAATTTAGAATGTTCCGAGGTTGAACTCAGGGAGAAAACTTAGTTCTAGAAGCATAAAAATTCACAATTCACTACAATATACTATTTTACAAAAATTAAAGAGAGGGAATAAAAATTGTTCTTCTCTTCTTTTCTTCTCTCTTCTTCCTTCTGTCTTCAAACGTCTGATTTCATGAATCAAAAGTCTTAAGTAGCGTTTGCTACAGTGCTTGTCTTCTTCTTCCTTTCTCTTTGGCTACTGCTGCTTCTTCTTCCTTGCTTTTTCTTCTTCTCTTCACTTCAGCTGCAGCTTCCTCCTTTGGCTTCAGCTCTTCACTGTTGAGTTGCACCTCCTTCTTCTTCTTTTTCTTCAGTTGGCTTCTCCTCTACAGCTTCCACTCCTGTCTCTTCCTTTTCTTCCTTTCCTTCTCCTTCTTCCTCAGCTCCTGTTCTTTAATGCGGCTAAGTCCTTAGCCGCTTCCTCTTCTTCTTCAGCTTCCCTACACAGGCACCTGGTTAAGCAAAGCCTATCCCTACCTTCCCACGTTTCTCTCTCTCTCCATTTCTCTCTTAGGTTCTCTCTCCCAGAGCCTTCTCGGGCATACGGGTCAGGTGTACACGCCCGGGACTAGGCCCACCGACGTGCGGTGGTGGGCGAGGTGTGCTAGGCTTAGGTAAACAGGTCGGGCCAGATCCGCGGGGTGTGGGTCACGGACGAGGCTAGTTCAGTTCGGGTGAGAGGGACCTCACCCCATGATTCAGAGGCGAACAGCTACTGGCAAGAATTCAACTTATGAAAGTGATGTGCCTCAGAACTTTCCGAGGTGGGACTAAATGTCCCACCTTCATTTCGCGAACGGTCACAGCAGGAGTTGCGTTCAATTGCCGAAGCTGCAAGGGTCCTCAAAGCCAATCACATGGCTGGGGTTGTGCGTAAAGGGCATCCGCGCGACCTGGCGCACTTCACCTGGAGCAGAGAGACCTGAAGCTGCAGCAAGCTTGGTTCAAGCTTCCTCGTCAATGGCGGAGGGAGGTCAGAAACTGAAATGCATGAATACAGCCTTACGGCCCTGTCAGACCATAGGAAAACCCTCGCCATATCACGGCGAAGGTGAGGCGGGGGTTGGCTGGCCGCGAGGTGACCTAGGCGTGCGTGCCTAGGTAGCACTATGGCCGTGATGGTGGGTTAGGTCAGTGGAGGTGTGCAATGTGTGTGGCAGTTGGTGAAGGTGCGAAGGATGATCATTGGGAGGTGGCGGAGCTTCTGGGGTGTTTGGCGAGGTGGATGGGTGAGTGGAATGACGGGAGCACCTCGCCAAAGGTCTGGCCGAAGGTGGAGAAGGTGGTGATGGACAGTGGATGTCGAGGGGTCGAAACAATAAATTAACAAGGGGGAAATAAAGGGGAGAGTAAGAGAAACTTATCTACGAGTCTAGAGTGAAGGGGGAGGTGCGGAAGTGGCGAGCGGCCGATGCTTCCGTCGTCGGAGACGAAGGTGCCAGTGGAGAGAACGACGACGAGGAAAAGGGGTCGGAGAGTGCCCGCTAGTATGGCGCGGCGCTGCAAAGGATGGCGGAGTTAACCCTGCCACTGGTATGGTGGCAGGGTGAAGAGAGAGGAGAGGGAGAGTCGCCAGAAGTTCTGGCAGTTGGCCGGAGTTGGGAGGAGACGAAGAGGAGGGGCAATCTCAGGCCAAACGAAGCTTCGAAGGTGCGGAATGATCTAGGCTTGCTTAAATAGGCACGGGCAGGAGGTTCTTCGCACGGAGGTAGCCAGAAGTCGACGCTGGAGGCATGGTCAAAGGGGATACCCATACCTCTCGAGCATTCGCACAAGAGGTATGGCGAGATTCAGGGTATGGGGAGCTGCTCATGCGATAGGGGGTTTCGCAGAGAGCTCCCCTTTCAAATCTGGGAGCAGCTCCCCAGGCAAACAAGGAGAAAACCGCCTCGCAACGTCACCGGCGGTATGGGTTCCTGCTGCAATGGAAGAGGGACCTGAATGAAGAAAGTGACGAGAAAGCTGAGGGGGTTTTCGCAAGGCTTCAAAGAGTTAAAAGTCAGAAAGTAATTGTTGAGGACCAATTTGTAAAGTAGGTCAAAATGGTCTTCCCTTAGGTCTAAATTTTGATATAAAGCTAATTTTGACCTAAGGAATCCAATGGTGAAGTTTGATTTTAGGTTTTACATCGTTTGACTGGACATATTGCACAAAAACCCAAGTTAGGTCAAAAATTGGGTATGGACCTCAATCTAGGTCAACTCAGGTTCCAAAGGCCAAATTGAAGGTTCTAAACCCTAGGGGACATTTTTCAATGAATTTTAGAGGATTTAGTTGATTTTTATCTTACGTGGAACTTCATGAATTAAAGTGGAATTGTTTTAGGGTTGTAGAATGTCATTTAATTCCTGGATGTCGTCATAACCCTTTTTAGATCAAATCACCCTACTTTTTCTCTTATTAGGTTTACTTGACCTATGTCTAGATCCTTAGAATTCCTGTTGATGCACTGTAATGGTAAATTGCAGTTTTACCCCTTGTGTCATGTTTTATTCTCAGATTAACAATTCCTTGAATTAGGCCTTCTCTCAGGTTATGTAGGAGCTTTTGCTTACTTTATTAGATTAAAATGTGCCAGTTAGGGTTTATGATGAGAATCTCATCAAGGGGTTCTCTTCTCTTTTCAGCTATGGTTTTCTTCCTAATCGTGCTTTTTCCTATTTTTTTCCTTTGTTTGTTGCTTTTCTCCTCCTTTGTGGCATTGGGCTTTTTGTGCTTTTTTGGTTTTCTTCAATCGTCTAGTTTTCTTCCTCCTCGGATGCACTGGCTTTAGGGGGTTCTACTCATTGGATGTTTCTTTTCCTTTGGCTAGGCTCTACTCGCTTCCGATCTCCTTTGGCTGGAGATCTAAGAAAGATCTGTACACTTTAGACCCTCTTGGAGTTGTGCTTGTGGTTTTCCTTTTGTTCGCCTTCGGTTTCCTAGTTTTTCTTTCTATTTTTGGGGTGGCGGCGGTGGATTCCCATCTCTTTTAAGACATGGCCATCTCTTCTAGGTCCTCGTCCTCCTCCCTCCCTCGGGACGAGTTGGACCCCCCCCTCCAAAGCCCTCCTTTGCTTCAGTGGTTGCAGGATGGGTTCGCCGTAAACGCATCCTCCTTTCAAGGAACTTACGCTTCAAGTTCGAAAGCATGAGGTTGTCGATGGCATCCAGGTTACGCAATTCTCATCGGATGAAGTTTCTGAGCTGGCTTGTAGCTTTGCCTTTGCGATTATTATCCGCACATGGGGCCCTAAGCCCCAAGCCAAGGTTATTAGGAACTCTCTCTTTAAAAAAGTTATTTTGATGAATGATTTTTCCCTTACGTCGCTTGATCTGAGGCACTGGCTTCTTTCTTGTGCTTCGTATGCGGACTTTTGTCAGATCTATGCTTTGGATTTGGCTATGCTTTCCAATGTGATGGTTTAGTTCATTCGCTGGAACATTACCTTTAGGACTGATGCTCCAATTTCGGTGGCTCCAATCTGGGTGGGATTCCCTGGGCTAAACCTTCATTTGGTTCACCCTAACGCTTTATTGTCGATTGCTTACCAACTTGGTTGTCCTATTTGTGTGGATTATCGTATGGTTGATGGTTTTAAACCAGGAAACCCTCGTGTCTGTGTGGAGATCAATTTGGTGTCTTCTCGCCCTGAGTATGTTTGGATCTTTAATGGTGACGGTAAGGTCAAGCAGCGTTTGATTTATGAGAAGATACCCTCATTTTGTGCTAAGTGTTTTTGCTTTGGCCTTATTAGTTCGGCTTGCTCTTTCTCTTCAGGTCTTGGTTGGCATTCGAAACAGGCCTCAGATGATTCTAAGGCTATACCTCAACCTTCCTCTGGTGCTTCTCCCTCTTCGAGGGACTCTAGAGACTTGCATGCTCCCTCCAACCCTGTTGGAGGACCACTAGCTCTCCCTTGTAATTTAGATCTGCCTGCTAGTAACGATGATCAAGAGGGGATGAATCCCATGTTGTCCCATGATTGTAATAATATCTCTTCTTCTTCTTTGGGGGGTCCAGGTTCTGGGGTTCTTCCTCAAGTTCCAGGCAGGTGAAAGCGGAAGAAAAAAACCAAAGTGCATCTTCACAAGCTTCCTGAGTCCAAATCGTTGGGGTTTGAGACTCTGGTCTCCCCTATGCCAAAGCCTTTGGACCCTGCTCAGGTAAAATCCTTTTCTCCTGTGGGTGATGAGATGGATGTTGATATTTCTTTACCCGTTGGTTTTCCAAATCGCTCTGTGGATGAGGTGTTTTCTCATACAGATTTAGATATGCCCCTAAAAGAGCTTAAAAATCTCCAGCGCCCCTTTGATTTCTTTCTATGTTTCAATAGACCTTTTCCTAATGATAAACAAGAATACATTAATCATAAAAGGGCCATGGTTTTGGATTTAGTTGATCCACAACCTTTTATAAATGAAAATATTCAATCTGTCTATTATGGATTGATTGAAACTTCGAGTTCTTCTTCCAAATCTACGATGAATCGATTTTTTAAAGGTGATAACTTTAACCAGGTGTCTCTCGTTAAGAATGCTGGGGTTTCCAAATCCATTATTTTCAATTAGGGTATTTACTTGCCTTTCTCGACACTGGCTCCTAATCCGGACCCTCCAAGGATAGAAGAAATTCTGGAGGAGATCTCGGCCCCTTGTGTTCCTATTTTGAGCAATGATGGGAGCCCTGAGATGTCTAGGCCGGATCGCGAGACTTTTGGCTATTCGGATTTTTCAGATTCCTACTCCCAGTTGGCGTTGGCATATGAGGTACACTCTACCCCTAGGTCTAGAAGAGCCCACGGTGGTCGACCCACTAAGAGGTCAACTAGAGTTACCCGAAGTCTTTCTAGGTCCTAGTCTTCTTCCCAACTATGATTAAGTGTCTATTTTGGAGCTGTTGGGGTATTTTGAATATACCCACCTTAAATTGATTGAAATCTTTGATCTTGGAACACTCTTTGAATTTGATCTTTCTTTTTGAGCCTTTTACTGCTCAGGATGATTCTGTTAAGGTTATGGCCGATAGTGCCTTTGATCATTGCCTGTTGGATCCTGCCTCCCCTAAAATTTGGCATTTTTGGAAAAACAAGTTGAACATCTCCTATCGTATGTCTATGACTCAGGCCCTTATGGTGGATTGTGGTTTTCAACCTAATGTGGTTACCTTTTTTTCTATTTACACATCTTATGAGGAGGGTCTTCGAGCCAACCTTTGGAGTCATCTTATTCACCTTGTTAACAACGCCTGCACCCCTTGGGTTTTTGGAGGAGATTTTAATTGCATTCTTAGTGCTTCTGAGAAGAGTGGGGGTTCCCCTTATCGCGACTCTCAATCTTCTGATTTCCAGGCCTTCATCAATAATCTGGCTTTGATTGACCTTCCTTTGTGTGGCAACCAATTCTCCTGGTGTAATGGCCGCAGAGGGAGTTCCCATATCTATCAAAAGTTGGACCAAATTCTGCTTAACCCTCAAGCTATGAACCTCTCTCCTTCTAGTAGCTACCTGTCTCGCCATAACTCTGATCACTCCCCTTGTTTCTTGCTTTCAACAATTCGGCCTCCTTCCATCCACGCCCTTTCCGTTTCATGAACATGTGGTTAAGAGATGATAGATTCTCTGCACTGGTCCAATCAATCCGGTCGGATTCGATGCCCGAGTTTCAGTGTGATCCTATTACCCATCTCTATTTGAAACTTGCCTCTCTTAAGAGGGCTTTGAAGACCTGGAATAGATTGACTTTTGGGGATATTGAGAAGCCGGTTGCTAGCCTTGAGACTCTCTATGATGATCTAGACGCCTCCCTTGCATCCAACTGGGATAAAAACACTTCCACTAAGCTCAACGAAATCTGTATTCAGCTTAACGATGCTATCCTTAAGTTGAATGATCTATATATGCAGAAAGCTAAAGTTAAATGGCTTAGAGATGGTGAAGGTTGTAATAAGTTTTTCTTCACATCTATTAAAAGAAAATGTGCTAAGCGAGCGAGATCCTCTGTGGTTGAAAAAATTGGCTCTGGGCCCAGGGTAGATACCATCCAATATCCATTTCCTATTTTGAGAATCTCCTTACATCCCAATCGTCGTCAGGCTTTGAACCCTTCATTCAACACATCCCACATCCGATTTTGGCTGCTGACTCTGAGGGTCTGGTTAATGCTCCTTTTGAGGAGGAAATTTTTGAGATCTTGTCCCAGATGCCTCCTAATAAGACTCCTGGGCCAGATGGTTTTAATGCTGAATTTTTCCAACATTGTTGGGACTTGACTAAAATAGATCTTAAGGAGGCAATATGTTTCTTCTTCAATACATGCACAGCCCCCCGCTTTTTTAAAAATACTTTCATTAGTTTGATTCCAAAAAAAGCGGATGTCCTTGAGCTTGCTGATTATAGGCCGATCAGTTTGTGTAATGTTGTTTATAAAATTGCCTCGAGTATCTTTGCCAAATGGCTCAAAACCCACCTCCATAGATTGATATCTCATGAACAGGCAGGGTTTATCAAGGGGAGATCTCTCTTTAATCACATTGCCACTACTTTTGAACTCTCCCAACACCTTGATAAGAAGGTCCATGGCTCTAATGTTATTCTCCAGTTGGATCTTGAAAAAGCTTATGACAGAGTGGAGTGGGACATTGTATTCAAAATTCTTGACGCCTATGGCTTTTCTAATCATTGCATCAATCTGATTAGGGCCTTTGTTTGCCATGAGCAATCTTCTATTCTAATTGATGGAAGGTCCTCCCCTTTCTTCAAGGCTTCTTGGTGTTTGCGGTAAGGGGATCCTATCTCTCCATTTCTTTTTGACATATTTTTGGAACGTTTTATCAGGAACCTTAAATATCTTGTTAATTTGGGGAGAATTCAACCTTTCTCCCTTAGGCGTAACATCCCCTCCCCGATTGCCCTTCTTTATGCAGATGACATCATCATCTTCACTAATGGGAATTTGAACTCCATCCGGAATTTGTCCAGCTTCATTTCCTCTTTTGAGGAGGCTTTTAGTCAAAAAGTTAATCTCCATAAGAGCTTTTGCTTTGTTGGAAAAAATTTTCCTTGTGGACGACTTCCCCGCCTCCTCTCCACCATGGGATTTCAAAATGGTTCATTTCTGTTCACCTATTTAGGCTGTCCCATCTTTTCTGGTAGGACCAAAATCTGCTACTTCTTCGGTGTCATTAAAAAGGTCCAATCCAAACTTGCGGGCTGGAAAGCAGATCTCCTCTCTGCTACTGCTAGAATGCTCCTGATCAAACATGTCCTAACCTGTATACCTATACACATCATGGTTGTCCTTGACGTCCCCTCTACTATGATTAAGAAGATTAACTCTA
Source organism: Thalassia testudinum (assembly GCA_037157565.1). Taxonomy (NCBI): domain Eukaryota; kingdom Viridiplantae; phylum Streptophyta; class Magnoliopsida; order Alismatales; family Hydrocharitaceae; genus Thalassia; species Thalassia testudinum. The sequence goes on along the minus strand of JAZHRO010000073.1, from coordinate 196,420,971 downwards.
TATTTGCCAATTTCTTCTGGGGAAAAGCTTCGGATCATTCTTGACATCATTGGATATCTTGGAGCACAATCACCTCATCTCATGATCTGGGAGGCCTTAGTATTAAGAACTTATCCTATTTCATTAAAGCCTTGAGAATGAAGAGGGTGTGGAGCATCATCCATGGGGAGTCCATTTTCTCTACGCTTGTCTGCGACCTCTGGAAGACTGGTGGACTCTCTACCCTTCCCTCCAGATTTTGTGCCCTCTAACATGCTTATATGGATATGAAACTGTTCATTTGGGAAGTCCATGAAGGAAGGATGGATTTTTGGTTTGACATTTGGGTTGGGAACTTGGCCCTTAAGGAGTTTATTCCAGATGATATTTCTATCCAAAGTATCTCGGTGAAAGAGATCATCTCCACCTTTGATTCCAATCCTCTAAGAAGATCCCTTCACCACCACATCTTAGAAGTTATTGATAATACCTCGCTTGATGAGACCAAGGACAAGCCCATCTGGTCTCCCCATCCCTCATGTTCCTTTTCGGTCTCCTTAGTGTACCATCTCCACTCTATTAATGCTGATGCTATTCCCATGTTTAAGTATTTGTGGCGTCTTAAACTTCCTACTCACATCACCCTTTGTGTTTGGAGAATTTTGCACCAAAGACTTCCCACTGATGACAATATTCGTAAACTTGGCATTTTGATTGTCTCTAAATGCTCTTGCTGTCCTCGAAACCCCGCTAAGGAGACTATCAAACATATTTTCTATCATAGTGAGTTAATCTTTAAAATCTCAAATTGGCTGTTTCATAAAAGTTTTATCCCCCCTATTGACCTGAATAGGTTTTTCTCAATTATGGGGACCGGTCCTTCCCACAGACAGGATAATAGAACGAAAGCCATCATATGTTTCATTTGATATTATGTTTAGTGGGCTAGAAACAAATTATGCCATGACAATCTAAATTGGAACAGTCCGGTTGGTTTCCTTGAACATGGCTGGTGAAATTTCCAGATGTCCCTTTGGTTGAAGAACCAAAGGCTTGCAAAATTGGCTCTTTCTTGGATCCACCCCAAACGCGGTTTCAAAATTAATGTGGCTGCTCGGTCTAATAATCATAATTCCTTCTTGGGTTGGGTTATCAAGGATCAAGTTGGTAACTTTATTTTGGGTGCCTCTGCTAGAACATATTTTGTTCCCTGTGAAGTCGGCATCCTTAGAGTTCTCCCTCGGTTAACTATCCTTTGCAGGTCGAAATGGATTCTACTCTCCTCTGTTACTGGTGGAAAGGTAAGATTCAGGTAGCTTGGAAGGCATATAGGGAGTTGCATTTTAGATAAAAAGAATCAAATTCTATCCTTCTCCTATGTTCACTATGTTGTTAACTCTTTGGCTTCCAAGCTTGCAGACACCGCATATGGTGATTGGTGGATTTTTGTAGGAATTTCTAATCTCCCACATCGTCTTCAGGGAGTTCTCCAGCTGGATAGTATTCAATGTCCATATGTTATATTTTGACTTTCTTGTTTTGAGGAGATCTATCTTCTATGTCCTTAGCCATGAGTTATGGATTTTATTGTATTGATAGATTTTGGTTCGATCTCCCTATCTTATTTTACCTCTAAGAAGCCAGGGATGAGTAACAGGAGCTCCTTTTCCGTTAAAAAAAAAAAATTGTAATACATGCTTGCTACCTTGAGTTAGGAGGACAAATGCAGAATACACAAGCTCATTAATAAACACACATATGATTCTATTTGCATAATTTAGACAGAAATGAAAATTTTCTTTACAAGGATTAATTAGCGTGCCAAAATGAAAGCAATGCCAAAGAGCCTAAGACCTTATGGACAAACTGTGGAGGGTAAAGACGACGACCCACGAGACAGAAAACACGGCCCAATGCTAAAGGACGGACTACTTGACTTGACCGCACTCTACTCAATTCAGTGCATATACAACACATTTTATTTGCTTCCCGTTAAAATAGGCACCATGATCAGCTTAGGTTCACTTCTCAAGCTCGGCATGCCCCTTCCATTGCAAGTCCTCCTCCTGGGGTTCACATCCCAAGCACCAGCCCGCCATGTTGCTCGATGTCCAAATCAAGATCTTAACCTGTTGAAGACAAGATGGATATGATGTGTCCTGTGGGGTGTGTGTGTGTGTGTGAGGAGAGGGGTAGAGCCTGTTGCTGTAATGCGACATCTGACCCCAATTTGGTGGCATGTGAAATTAAATTTTCTCCGGTCACGAGCCCCATGTGAATCTGAGCAAGGTGTAGTATATATATTTATTGGGTTGCACTCGGTGGGCAAGTTCCAATGTCCGCTTTTAGATTTTTTTTTTTTTTTTATTAATTTGAAGATACCCATTACATTGAAGGGGATGATCTAAATATAACATAATGCAACTTCAATTATGTGAAAGGGAGGGAGACAATAATCAAGTACCCTCTCAAAGGAGGGGAAGACAGCAACTCTCAAAAGTAGGAGGAGACAAAAATATCAAAATAAGAAAAAGAAATAGAAAACACAACAATAAGTAAAGAAAAAATCCTATGAGGAGTAGATCTAGCAGTACTCTTCTATATTAGGAAAGAGAATCAAACACTACACTTGTAAAAAGCGACTACATCACAAAGCATAAAACCTGACGATTTAAGTAATTCCCGCAAACGAGAAATCAATAAGAAATTGGAACCCAAACAAGTCGGATAATTTCACAGTCGTATGAAGTTTGGAGTCACACGTGGTTTCCAACATTTGCAAAATGCTAGCCGCTATTGTGAAGTGGAACTTGGGCACTAACTCAACACTGAAATGAGATTAGAGTGAGGGTGACGAGGTGGGATGAGCACGATGACCAAAGAATGGTATGCAAGCAATGAACTCCCTCATCAATCGAAGCACATAGAGAATCCCAATCGAAACCATACATCCCACATCAGAGAGCAGCCATAGTGAGAGTCGCGCCATCGATCGCACCCTAAAAGAGCAACACCAGTCACACCATCGAAGAGCAGCCACCAACCGCACCATCGGAGAGTAGCAGCCACGCCACTGACCGCACCTGGAGCTCACCGTGGTGATTCCTGCAGCAAGCAACACTGACGCAGCAGCAACCATGCCTCGACTGCAAGCAGCAAGCAACAACAACAGCACAACACCACAACCACCGACCGCAACAGCACCGCTACTCACCACCAACCGCAAATAGCTCCAACGCAACAAGCATCCATGACCATTGCTCACCCCCAACATAGGCAAGACCACCGATGCAAGAACCTACTAGCAAAGGGAACAAATGAGTAACAACCAAGGAGGGAAGGGAAGGAAGGGCGGATGAAGCGGAAGCTAAAAGGGAGGTGGGGGGGTCCTTGATCGACACGACTACGTTGATCGAGGACTCGATCGTGAAGATCTAGGGCTTCGGCCAAGAAAGGGGTAGGTGACGAGAAAGTAGATAGGCTCGATTTTAGATTTCTTATAGTAAATCAAAATAAATAAGCATTTGACTTGTTTATATATATGCTCTCAAGGAAATTAAGGCTATATTTGGTAGGAGAATAAGGATTATATCAAGATAAAATAATGTAGGGATAAATTAAGGGATGTTTGATTGTGATATAAGAATAAATATTAAGATAAAATAATTGATGGTGTGATATGATATTAGTAAATTTTTATTTTTATAAAAATAAAAATCTTCAGATACAATATTAATAATTGACGATTAATGATTACTCTATTCTCTCAATTTCAACTTTAATCCATCTCAATCCCACGTGCTACAATATCCTAAATCCAATACAGTGTCGTTATCTCACGCCAAGCGAGACCTAAACGATGGAGCACGCAAATGGGAAAGCAGATTGTGTTGTCTTCTCCTGTTTGACGACTAAGATCTATCTTGACCACGAGTCATGAGGGCGTTCGTGCTGAGATTGCTTGACGAGGTAAGATTTGGATTGGTCGGATCCGAAAGTGCCTGCAACTTACGAGGCAATTCAACATGCAACATGCACGTCAGAGAGATGGGTACTGAGGGGTGATAAGTATGGACGTCCTGAGGGGTGGCGAGGTCAAACATGGCTGCATTTTTTTATTTATCGGAGCCGATGCAGTTAATTAGTTCCTGCCACCGTGTATTTTAGGCGTTCGTATGCATCGATCAACTACAAAGGCTATTAGGATATTCGTATCAAAATGGATTGGTACAGGAGAATCGAACGAGATTACCGTTGATGTATTCTAGCATCACAGATTCATCGAGTTATGTGCCCTGCAGATCTATCCAGTTTGCACGGACTAAGTTAGGCCAAGTCCACCTTAGAAAATCGGTATATCGATCTAACCGAGTCCCAACAAGTTTTCTTTATTCGCATGCACTTAATAAGATGTCATGAATATTGACTGCACCAACAGCATTACGTGCCATTGTCCAGCGCTTATTTAAAACTTCGAGATGATACATGGATATATATATATATATATATATATATATATATATCTCATGCATGATGTACACATATGTCATGTGTCATGATGTGATTGCGAATTGTAAAGGAGTAAAATAAAATGGTACAATGAGTCGGTTTGATGGTTGTTGATGTCTTATCAAGGATAGAAGTTGGCCTATTTTATTTGGAGTGTTTAATTAGCGAAATAAAATGAAAAAAAGTACGTATTGGACGATTTTATCCTTTGGGTTAATAGGTTTGAGTTTTTAAACACGTAATGCTTGTGCAACCTATTTAATCTTACTACTGTCACGTTTATTTCTACAGGAAGATGTATTAGGAAATTTATAGTGAGAAATTAATGTGTTGGATCAGATTCGTTGCTCAAATTAATGAATATTTATACTTCCATTTTAAATGACTGCAAGTGCCGGTATTAGTTAAAAGTTGTCAATCGTTGGCAAGTATGATGCACTATATTTATCATGCTATCTCTAAAATACATGAGAAGCTAAAAACACTTCACGTAAGCCCGTGCAATCCCAAGTTGACATTAGATTAAAAGCTATCGAATAAGACAACTTATCTTCAACATAGTTACATCCACATTAGACATTGCAACCACACCATCGCCTAAAGGGTTGCACCATTGGGGCAACATCGCCTTCATATAGACAAGCAAAGTGATTAGGATTTGGATTTCATGGGAATGAAGAATAAGGGGTTAGATTGAGGGAGGAGCATGGGAGGTAGAAGGCAGGGGTGGGGTGGAGATGCGTAACGAGGCATCAGAATAACGAAGCACTTCTGCAAAATAAATGGTGGAGTAAACCCTATTCCAATGGGGGTACACTCTCTAACTAGGTTAAATGATAGCAAACACAGGTAAACTCTAGTAAGCTGCCTACAAAACACCACCAAAGAGTATAGATCATGATTACCAAATTTGCTTGTTTATGCACCATGTCCATGGACACTTATTTGTAGTTGACTTGTACGGTAGCACATACGCAAAAGAGGAGTGCAGTACCTTCTTGCAATACCATGATATATCATCGCATGATATAGTCTATGTTGTACATCACAGTGTATGAGTAGAAGAGGTGGCCAACGAGAGGATAAGTGTTAGTGTGGTAGTGGAAATGGATGAAAAGGTTGTAAGAGAGAGTATACTCCCTCAACTCTTACACCTTTGTATTTATAGAAGAAATTGTTACACATGGCAAATTAGTTACAACAAAATGGAATTTCATACTGTATATTCAAAGGTTTGTTACAAGCAACCATGTGCTAACAACCCCCCTCAAACTAATAATCTAAAATAAGCAGAGATCTGAAGTTTGTGTTGTAGTTGTTCAAATCTTGTAAGAGATAATGGCTTTGTGAAGTAATCAGCAATCTGGTTGGATCCTGGAATAAATTTTTCCTGTAGTTGCTTGGAAGTTACTTGGTCTCTAACAAAATGATAATTGATTTCTAGATGCTTAGTTCTAGCGTGAAACACTAGATTTGAACCCATATAAGTGGTTCCAATATTATCACACCATTTGATAGGAATAGAAGCCAAAGAAACACCTAATTCACTGAGGAAGGATGAAATCCACATAAGTTCTGTTGTAGCATTGGCAAGTGCACGATACTTAACCTCCGTGCTTGACCTAGCAACAGTTGGTTGCTTTTTGGCTGACCACGAGATTAAATTTTCTCCTAAGTATATTGCATAACCTGAAGTTGATTGTCTGTCGTCAATGGAATTTGCGCATTCTGCATTTGTATAAGCATGTAAGTGAAGAGGCCAGAAGGAGTTATGTGTAAGGCATAGGTTATTGTTCCTTTAATATATCTTAATAGCCATTTTAAGCACTCCATATGTTTATCAGTAGGATAACTCATCATCTGAGCAAGTTTATTTACTGTATAGCATATATTAGGCCATGTAAATTGAAGGTATTGCAAATTGCCTATCAGTTGACGAAATGGTGTTGGATCAAGTAATGGTGTGCCTACACCTTTAAATAAATATTGAAGTTGAGTAAGAGGTAATGGAGTGCGAATAGGTTTAATCTATCAAAGTTAAATTTTGTCAGGAGGTCAGTTATATATCTTCTTTGTGTTAATCCAATGCCATTTTGAAATTTAGTTATTTCTACTCCAAGAAAGAATGAAGGGAAGCCTATATTGCGAACAGGCAACTCATCTGACAATCGTTGAAGAAGAGTATCCATGGTAGATTTGTTGCATGAAATTAAGATAATATCATCCACATATATCAAGAAAAACATGAAAACATTTCCTTGTTGAAACATAAAAAGAGAAGGATCTGTTTTTGAGCCATATTTGCTGAAAGAAAAGATGTTAATCATGTAAACCATGCTCTAGGTGCCTGTTTAAGACCATAGAGAAACTTCTTTAATTTGCAAACATAATCAGGGTAATCAGGATGAATGAAACCTTGTGGCTGCATCATAAAAACTTCTTCATCTAAAAGGCCATGTAAAAAGGCATTATGGATATCTAATTGAGAGATTAGCCATTTATTGCTGACAGCTAAGGAGAGAAATAATCAAATTGTTGTTATTTTTACAACAGGACTAAATGTGTCAAAGAAGTTTCACCTTCAATTTGATAAAATCCTTTGGTGACCAATCTTGCCTTATATCTATCAATAGTACCATTTGCCTTTCTTTTAATTCTATATACCCACTTGTTACCAATAACATTCTAAGTGGGTTTTGGGGGAACAAGATCCCAAGTATTGTTTCTAAGAACTTCAAATTCTTCTGTCATAGTAGAACACCAAGAAGGTTTCTTGAATGCTTCAGTATAAGATGTAGGCTCAACTTCTGTCACAACAATAAGAGCACTTTGAGGTATAGTATGCACTAAAGAATTAATGACCTTTTTCTTAGAAATGCCATCCATAGCTTTAGTTTTCATGTTGTGTGTCCTAACGGGTAAGGTGTTGGGCACAGGTTCGGTGATGATGGCTGTATTTGGTGGATTTTCAGAAATGATAGTATGAGGATTTACAATGGCTGACATAGAAGTGGACGGACTCTTTTGAGCAGAATCTGAATTTGAATCTGGTATTGTGGTTGAGTTTGAAATATTATTAGGAACTGTTGGCGTAGGATGAATGTGTGTGTTGTCAGAGGAATTTGTGACTAGAAAAGAAGGAAGAGTAAGATTGATAGGAGTTTCTACCTTTTGAGTATCTGAGTTTTTGTTGGTGAAGTCTAAAAAGGAGAACTTTGCTCATCAAAGATTACAAATCTGGATAGGATAAATTTTTTAGTGATAGGATTAAAACATCTATAGGCTTTATGATAAGACCTATATCTAGGAAAAATATGAAGTTTAGATCTTGATTGAAGTTTATGAGCTGTGTAAGGTTTAAGAAAATGATAACAAGCACAGCCAAAAATTTTAAAGAAGTGATAGTAAGGGGATTTGGAATGAAGAAGTTGAAAAGGAGTGTTAGGATAAGTGGAGGAAAATGATAGTGAATTAATGAGTTGTGCAGCAGTATGAAGAGCCAAGAACCAAAATATTAGAGGTACATTAGTATAAAACAAAACAGCTCAACAGTTTCCTGAAGTTGATGATTTTTCCTTTCAGCACATCCATTTTGTTGAGGTGTATATAGAGCTGAAATTTGATGTTGAATACTTTCATTTTTAAGCCAATGATTTAACTTCTGATATTCTCCTTCCCCATCAGTGTGAATAGGTTTAATAGTTGTATGAAATTGTGTTCTCACATATTTAATGAACTATATTGCAATCTAAAAAACTTCTGAGTTCAATTTGAAGGGAAACACCCAGAGAAATTTAATTGAGTCATATATGAATGTAAGACAATATTTGTAACTATCAAATGCTATAATTGGCGATGTCCAAACATCAAAAAACACAAATTCAAATGATTTTGAGCTAACAGTTCCAGTAGGAGGAAGATGGTTCTTATGTGCTCTTGCTTTCATACAAGTAGAGCACAAATGATTATTTGCTTTATTTTGAACATATGGCAAACTATGTAAAGACAAAAATCACTGAAGAAGAGAAAAATTAACATGACCAAGCCGATAGTGTTAAGTGGTTAGTGCAGATTCCCTACTAGGAGGGGGTGATGTAATAAATTACGAAAATATAATGTAAAATAATCTCACAAAATTCAATCACACTAGGTACACAATTATTTTTAGGTGGAAACCCAAACCGGGTGAAAACTACCACCTAACCCTCTCGAGTTAGGATTTTCCGATCAACCAAGTTGATCAAAACCACTAAACAAATCATTTAAACGAGGGTGATTCAACCTCAATTACAACCACGCTACTTTATACGAGGGTAGCGTACCTCAAACCCCTTCTCTTCACGAGAAGGATTTTGTCCCACGAAGGAGACGGGAATTTGTAAAGCGAATACCCAACCAAGGAACAAAGATAAAATAACAACAGTCCTATAGAGCCAACAAAGTAATTTTTAACCTAAGCTTCTATAGGAATTAAGATGCTTCCCTTTGCAAGGAGTGTGTCGAATCGATGACGCGGGTGCGTGAGCTACACGACGGCGCAACGTCGCTCTTGTAAACTACGGCGGGAGAGCGGGTGCGCAAAGGCTTGATGCTCTCAAGATGAAGAACTTGAGCTTGGAGAGCAAGAGCTTTTCTAGGACACAAAAGAGTAGAAAGTATGTTACTTGGGTATGTCTTGGTGTGTCTTGAGTGGCAAAGGCTCCCTTTTATTTATAGAGGCCTTAGGAAGTCTTTGGAAGGCTTTGGAAAGCTTCCATAACCGTTGGGAGCAAAGCCCAAGAGAATCAGGCCGAAATTAGGAACAATGATTGCACTGACAGGATTATCAGACGTCTGATCCGGGCATCAGACGTCTGGAAGATCAGCTTAAGACGTCTGGGAACAAAGTCAGACGTCTGATTTTAGGCGGGTTTCTTCCTGACTTGAATTATATCTAAACAGGGTTCTAGTGCAAGTCCATCAGCCGACATGCAGGACGTCTGGCACTATGTTTGGACGTCTGGAAACCTACTTTTCTGCGGGAATGGATTTCCAAGATAATGCAACGGCTAGAAAATCTCTGGGAAGAGATTTTCGAGTCAGCCGAGGCAAAACGGTCATTTATCGGACGTCTGGAAAGGCTTAAGGACGTCTGATAAGGCTCTAACGGTCTTATTCTTCAGTGTTTGTTTAGTCAGCCAATGGTCCACTAATTGGACGTCCGGCAAAAACATCAGACATCTTTTAAGACGTCTGGTCTAAGGTCTGGACGTCTGATTTCATCAGACAGAACTAACTAAGTCCAGCCTAAATGTTATCAGACGTCTGAATCAACAGTCAGACATCTTAAAACATATTATCAGACATCTAATTTTGGAATTAGACGTCTGAAAAAGCTGTTTGAACCCTATATTGGTTTTTTAAGTTCTCCACAGAAAACCTAAGTATCCTAGGGTTGTGCAGGTGTTCCTGGGACTACTATTAGTGTACTTTGAAGCTCTTTAACATGATGTTCTAAGGAACAAAAAGAGCAAGGAAATAAAGACAAAAGTACATGAAAGAAATAAACAGAATTTTATCATATTCTTCTTGTCCTTCCATCTTCAATCTATCACTCCTCGCGAATCTCCTCTGTTCTCCATCAAGCTCCTCCAATCCATCCTGGATGCGAGCTCGAACTCCGTCTAATCACGTCTACATTTGCAATTGACCTGAAATCTAAGACTCCAAGTGCAAATGTTAAATGACACGTATTTTGTTATCATCAAAACAAACGATCGCAGTGCTCTAGCACCAACAGTTGAGGTGTTTTTATTTCTGCATTGCTAACACTAGCTGAAGAAGGAATACCAGATTCTAAAAACCATGAAAGTGGAGGTGAATGTTGCTACTCTAAATGTTGCTGCTATTTTTGCAAAAGAAAAACTTGATAGAGACCATTACGAGGTGCTCCCTTTAACAGGATTTCCTTGGCCTGAAGATCCTTAACCATAAGACGGTCAGGATACATCTTGAAATAGCATTTATTATCATTTGCAAATCGATAGACAGACATGAGATTATTGGAGACTTTAGGTACATGTAAACTATTTTTGAGACATAATTGTCTATTGGAAGCAATAAGGTATTTATGTCCAATATTTCTAATAGACTCACCTTTTCCATTGCCAAAGGTGACAGCATCTTGACCATCATATGGTGTAAAGAGATCAATATTATTCATAGAATTTGTTATATGCTTATTTGCTCCTGAATCAGTTAACCAAGGAGTAAATTCAGTTGTGGACATATTTGCTTGAGATGGCTGATCATATCATATGTAATAGGTGAGAGCCAAGTGATTTAAACGACCACATATTTGACATTTTACGTCGGCCACAGAGGGTGGTTTGGAAGAATTTTGTTGTGAATTATTTGAATTGAAATTTTCTCTTCCACAACCATTTCTGCTACCTCCTCGAGATCTTCCACTACCACCTCTACGACCACCACGAAATACCCCTGTGCTAACAACTTGAGTAATTGAGATGTCAAGCTGAGAGTTCACTTGATGAAGCCTTTGTTCATGACTTAATAGACATATGACTTCATCAAGAGTAATTAAATCTCGTGAGGTAATGGTAGCCACAATAGGATCATAATCAGATCCTAGTCCATTTAGAATTGCTAGAATTAAGTCATCATCATCAAGTCTTTTTCCACATGTAGCTAAGTTCATGGCTAAATGCTTGGCTTTATTAACAAATTCAAAGATTCCAGAATCCCCTTTCTTTAAGGTACTTAATTCATAACGAAACTAGAAGATTTGAGCATGGGATTTTGTGCCAAAGAAGAGCTCCAAATAATCCCATGCTTCTCTAACAATAGCTAGATTTGATATTTGAACACAAATTTCTTCACTAATTGATGAGATAAGCCAGCTTAAAACCAATTGATCTTTCTTATGAAATAGGAGATACTCATCATTTAAAACTTGTGTAGTAGAATTACCACCATCTGCTTGACATATAAATTTGGGTGGCTGAATAGTCGAGCCATCAATGAAACTAAGAAGATCATAAACACGAAGTAAGGGTAAAAATTGGGCTTTCCAGGTAGAGAAGTTGATAGCAGTTAATTTATAAGGGATGTTATGCTGAATTGAAGCTAGTAATTGTGTCGCTAGAGAACTAGTTGAAGAAATTGGATCATAGATCCAGGTGTAGTACTAGAGGAACTCATTTAGACGGAAACACAACAAATCCACATCTTGAAACAGAGAAAGAAGATAGGGATCAGACCTGATCAAAGGTAAAAACCTGATCTCTCTGCTGATCTCTCTACTACATAATCAAAGAAGCACCTGAGCGAGTAAATAGAAGAATTTGTCAAAGAAGAAGGGAGATTTGACAGAGGTACGTAACTATTTGATGCAGAAGAGAGATAATTTGACATAGTTGAGCTAATAGTTGTCGCAGAATAAAGGAAACCATCACTTGAGCTAGCACTCTCCTACCATGTTAGTGTGGCAGTGGAAATGGATGAAAAGGTTGTAAGAGAGAGTATACTCCCTCAACTTTTACACCTTTGTATTTATAAAAGAAATTATTACACATGGAAAATTAGTTACAATAGAATGAAATCTCATCCTATTCATACAAAGGTTTGTTATAAGCAACCATGTGCCAACAATAAGGATGTTGGATTTAGAAAGATAGAGAACATAAAAGGTTGCAACAGTACAACACCATGATATATCATCAATGTTATAATAGCACTGCCAAACTACAACATCAATGCTATAATAGAATGACATCAATTTTATGGTAGCACCACATCATCTATGCAATAACTTGATGTTATGCAAGACTAACCCCTTGTGATACATTTGCAAAGAGGCAAATAATAATAGCATTGAAGCAGTATAGACGAAAAAAATGAAGGTGTACATGCATGAATGCATGTACACTGGTGAGTTTCTTTACACATTTGTCAAAGAATATTAATAATTTGAAGCTAATGCCTTTTAATTAGATCATTGAGTCCTTGAGAAAGGTATAGGTTAGAAACTTTACTTAGTGGATACAAGGCCAATGATTTTCACAATTATTTTAGAATAACTAACATGCTTTTATGCATAAATAACGTATATCGTCGTTTGGGTTGGAGCCCTTCTGCAAAAGGCCGGTGTCCACGATGTAAGATTGAAACAAGCCTACTAGTAACATTGAGTTTCGACCCAATTCCATACATTTAACCTACGCGACTTTCAAATATGGATCAAATACGTCTTACACAAAGAAGGTGTTCTATTGAATCCACAATCCATACGATATGACTCACTGGATTTAGAATCTTCCCATCCAATTCAATATAAATAATCAGATTTGATCGAATCAATGCAATTCGAATGGGGTCCGAATCCAATCAGTTGGATTTTTATTAGAGCTCCGACACTCAGCCTCAAGCCTGCGGCGAGGAAGACTCCCTTTTTATTTTCCGATGAACCATATGATCCCCTAAACATCTTTATACGTGTAATGGAACACTAGATGCGACTATATATATTTATTACTAATTTTATGTTTCAGCTGCTACAGTAATGCACGTTTATTTTTTTAAAATTTTCATTAATCACGTGGACTTTCCCTCCGTCTCTCTCTTCTATTTATTTATTTTTTTGATACATCGTTTAACACGTACTTCTCCATCTTATATTCTACCATTTAATATATATATATATATATATATAATGTAAATACAATCTAAAAAACCTACTTGCGTTCGGCATGTAAATATGACGTGAGGGTTTGCCTGCGGGATGGCCTCCACCGGACACGTTAGCTGTTGCTAGCAGAAGGCTTGTACGTGCATGTGTCTGCGTGAGAGAGAGAGAGAGACGGGAGGATCGGAAGGGCCTCTTGCGGTGGGAAATGAGTGACCACGTCATGGGCATTTTTCCCTCGATACTCCTAGACATTTAGCCATTCTTTCAAATCTATCCTTTACAAGCTGCTTAAGCGGGCATTTAAATTGAGGGCACATGACTACGTAAAATGTTTACATGATCCCTCTCTTTGCATTTTTTTATGACTGAAACAAAAGTTGAGACTCTTTCCCTGATGAAACTGACATGTCCCTTTGGGTATCTTTATTTTCATCAGGCAAAATTGCATTGGAGTAAATTAAGGGGAAATTACTTTTGAACTCGTACTTTAACGTGGGAGTATAAAAGTCAGTGAAGAAAAAAAAAAAAAATCATGTTGCTTTTCAATATTACAGTAAATTAAAGTTTAAAAAATTAAATAAATAAATAATTCAATAAATATTATGTCACTTTCCTATCATAAACAAAAATTAAAAAACAAAAAAAAATAAATATTATTTATATTTTAACTTTTCATTTATTTTAATTTTTTCATCGATGTAAATTGATATATTTTAATTTTATACGAAAAAATTTAAAATATAATAATTAAAATTTTTTAATTAATATATTTTAATTTTACATTTTTCGATAACAAATAAAATTAAAAATTTTGATTGGGAAACAAAAAAAAAAACAAAACAACAACCGAAAATTCCATAATCCAATTTACACTCCTTAGTCTAAAAATTTGGAAACATACGTGTACTCTCCTTGTTTTCCCCCCACCCCCCCCCCCCCCCCCCCCCCCCCCCCCCCCCCCACCCCTTTCTTTTTTTGTCATACAAGAGCTCTTATTTTAACAACTTCGGTACCCATCCGGATAAAGAGCAGCGTGCCGGTGAGAACATCCTGTTCGATCATACTGACAGGAAATGGTGTGAGCGAACACTACGCAGCCGCTTGTTTCCTGGAATTAAGGGGTTAATTCCATGTTGCCAAATCCTTATTCCGGTTTTTGCTTGTTAATTCCTCCTTTAAGAGCGTGGAATTAGTTTATTTTTCGCAAAAATTGGTTAATTCCTTGATTAAACATCTAGAAGACCTAAACATCAAAACAAATCCGTCATATAATTTCACGTTTGCTACTTCATTATATAATTTAACTTTCCTAAGATGTTACCACAGATCAGAAAAAAAAGGGACCAACAGAGGACATTGTAAAACATGGAATTAAGAAAAAAATTGATGCCTCTTTTGCTTGTATGAGAAGAAGAAATTGAAGAGGTGTCTGGGACGAAGGACAAATCATGTCAAGATATCACAAGTAATAAAAATCAAAATTGGAAGGGGAATCAAATAATTTCACCTACATGATACAATAATTTTATTTCAAATTTAAATGAAAATTCTGATACATTAGGATAATTGCGCATGGTCACTTGGAAGGTGACGTCTTGCGTGTGGTATGTATAAGTAGTTGTTAGTGTGTTGGCAACATTAGGTTCGTTTGATCAAGGGATGACTCTTATTTTGGATAGGATAAGAGAGGAAGTTATCGTGGTGATATGATATTATTAGATAATTTTTTAATATTATGATATTGATGTGAATAAATTGATATAAAATAATAAATATAATTTAAAGAGTGGATGTACCTTAATTAATCTTTAAATTTTGAATTTTATTCCTTTGTTATTCCATTGAAAGAGGGATAACTCAATAGATATGTGCAAAGGTTGGGATGGTAGAAGGTAAGAGGATCCATTCTACAATGTGAAGCGCTTGTGCCCATCAATGAAAAATACAAAATACACTTTAACACAAAAATTTATTTGTCTACTTAAATAAAATTACATTTATGATATTTTGTTATAAAATAAATTACATCAATGATTTCAATTATGAACTAAATTGCACATGTAATGTTTCAATTTTAAATTAAATTACATCAATAATTTTTTAGTTGTGAACTACATTAGCATTGATAAAATTTAATTGAATCAAATATCAAAGATAATATTCAAATATGAGAGCTAACAAATTACATTCAAGTATTGAAAAATTTTCCAACAATCACACTTATCTTAATATTTTGAAATGATGCTTTGTGGGACAAAATTATCTACTAACAATCATATGCATTTTAAATTTCATACAAAGTAAATATCTTTAATCCTCTTATCAAATGAATCAAATTTTGATAATATTTAAAATATTTAAAATAATTGAAAATGATCACTTTTTATAAAAGATCTATAAGTGTTGGATTGTTTTATAATTTGATTTAAATTCTTAAAATTTTATTTTAAAATATCATCCGTACGTATAGATATGAGTGTGGATATAGAAAACTTTTCTTAAGCTTAGAATGTAATCTCCCTTCGATGATATTTACTGTTGAAGGATGCATGACATCTTTTGTGACTTTTTTATGTTCCCTCAACGCAATCCAACAAGAAAGGGGATTCCTCTTCCTCTAATTTACGAGGGAGCCAAGTCACCTTGGATGGGTTTGTTGGTTGAAAACAAAGTGCAAGAAGCGAAGTCCTATGGGGATTTAAGTTTTAGGCAACTTGAATTGAGCTTGACCTGATCTAACATGACTTTGAAAAAAAATAGGTAAAATTGGTAAACTCATTTAAATTTAAGTTTGGATTTAAATTTTATTCGAAAATAAGTCGAATGACAAATCCAGATATGATTTGGATCCATGCTAGTTAACTCAACTTGATAGTTCGACCCATATATTCCATTTATGTTATATATATATATATATTCTTGATCTTTTATATTATGTATTGCATCGTGTTACTTTTTGATTTATAAACAATCTTATATATTTTATATATGTTATGATTGACATGATCAGTATAATAACAAATTAAAAATGGATCAAGTTATCACTTTTTTTTTATTTAACTTCGTTATGAACATAATTTAATTATAAGATCCATTTATAAATAAATACATGACCATAACCTGTGAAACAAAGTGGCAACTGCAAGCCGCGCAACGCGGCAGTAAAACCACCAGGCCTTGGCCCCGTTTCGTGGTTTTTGATGACAAGATTTGTCTTGGCACAATTTTCGTATCCACCCTATTCCATCGTGAGAGTTCCATGATGGTCCAAGAAAAGCTCGTGCAAGCATATAAATCAGATTGATTTTACTCTCAAAAGATTATTCCATGAGCAGTTCATATGCTAGAGCTGATTTATTGATGATGCTCATTTATGATCGCAGCGTACGCTAAAAAAAGCAACTAACAAAGAAAGGATATATAATTTTACGATTGAGTTAAGCTTACTTAATTTTATGATTAGAATTAAAGGGAGGAAAGAATAATAATAAGGCATCGAGAAGAGTACTCCAGATCCTTTTACAAAACATATCATCATTAGGATTGCTTCTTTCAGGGAGATCAGTGGATCCCAGTGGATGAGTGATTGGAAAATCCCTGGTTATAGCTTACTCATGAGTTGTGACTATCGACCTCAAAACCATATCGGCTGGAGGCGACATGGAGTCAAAGGAAGGAAAAGGTAGATTCTGAAGAGGACCTGAGATCACTATGTATTTCTTTTCAGGAGCTAGATCGGGGGATTGGAAAGAACAGAGTCGGGAAAGTTTTGTTTTTCAAAATAATGGCATGTAATGCCATGTCATACTTAGATTCACCGATATGTTCCATGCTTGGACACCGTGCACAAAATTCGGTATTCAGGAGGGTCCCCATGCAAGTTTCTCACGTCATTCGAGCATGGGGCCGTTGGCCATTGCGTGGAGCACCACGGGAGGGCCGTCCACTCCACCCAGTATAGGGTTTGCACTCACTGCCATTATATGTATATATAACAAAAATGTAATTTCTGACTAAAAAAGTGAAATAAGATGCTATTTATATATTTTTTAATACGTCCACAACGTAGATTTATTCGATAATTGATGTTTAATATAAAAAAATAAAAAATATAAGATTTATTATACATTAATTTACATCATATTTAAAAAAATTATCATATCACTTTAATTTAAAATATATAGATAATAAATAATTTTACATCAGTAATAAATTATTCTAAGATATTTTTATACCAGTGTAATATCATTTTATATCCATGATAAATTATTTCAATGGTAGTTTCACTTGTCAAAAGTGATTTTACACCGTGCCGTGCAAAGTGATTTTGACTTATGAGTTTAGGACTAAGATTTTAAGATTTAGGTTTATGAAAAATAATTTCACGTATGACAAGTGATTTTTCACCTTACGATTTAGGATAAATCATAAACCTTAAGATGAAAAATCACATTTCAAATGTAAAACTACGTGTCATCAGTGAAGAAACACTTGGAATTTAATTTTACACCAATACAAAAAAGATTACAACGTTGCAAAGTAATTCAAAGTAAGATTTCACCAGTGGAATCTTATTTTACACCCATGTAAAATTATTTTGAAGGTGTAAAATAATTTTACATAAGTACAAAATAAGATTACACTCGCGCAAAGTAATTTTATAACAGTGTAAAGTAATTTCAAAAGTGATTTGAGTGTATTGTTAATTTCAATAATGATAAATCTCATCATACATAATATTTTTTTTACATAAAAAAAAATAAGTTGAAATCACATTTAAAATATAAAAGCTGATATATATCAACTTTTACGTAAATTTTTATATTTTCTAACTCATATATATATATATATATATATATCATGCGCACAACCGTAAAGGTCTCGATCCCTTTGTGGTTGTCAGAATCTCCGTGAGCCTTTTGTTGATAGCAGCAGAAGAGAGCTTGGTGTCACGACGCTCTCTTCAGATATGAAGAGGCTTGCGAAACGAAAGCAGTTGCAGGTTTGTGCATAAACGTCGAATTTCTCCCTTCTTTTAGCCTCGATATGTTCATGCTGCTTTTAAAGGATCGATAATCTTCATGTGTAAACATGATATATCCTACCAAAGTCCTTCGTATAAATTTACGCAGTATCAAAAATTAAGTAGCCGGAGATGGATGAAATATGAGAAGGAGCGAAAGAATCTCAGAATTGCTACAACTCTTTAATCAACCCACATTCTTATACCTGGAAAGAGTTAAGTAGACTCGATTTTGTATTCTGGATATATATATATTCCTGTTTTACAACTGAGGTCATCTTTGGAAGGTTTATTTTATTTCAAAGGATCGTTTTTACTTTATCCTTCCTCTAGCCCGTTGGTTCCGGAATTGTATGATCGAATGGTTATTCTGACCTGGTCTACCCTGCACTTACAGGGGCTCGTTAGTGGAGATCGCAGGAATGGGCAGCTGTGAATGGGGCGACCAGGGTCGAGTGTAGGGCCTGTAAAAATAAGAACAAGACACCTTGTAGAAACGTCCAATAAAAAAAATCTACCTTGCTTCTCCTCCCCCTCTCCTCGTGTTCTTAGATTGGTATTAGAGCTAACATCCATCACTGATAGGGATGTCAATAGATTGGATTTGGGTTGAATTTTATTCTTATCAAATTCATCTTCATTTACAAATTCATTCCCCATATCCACCTCAAATACAATCACGAAAAATTCATCCCATATCTATTAAATTAATGAATATTGTTACGATCCGATTCCCGAATTTCTACGAGACACGAGAATCGGACCGACTCAACTGATCCCAAGATTCAGTCGTCCAACGAGAAAGTAACCAAAAGAGCAATAAAATAAACCACATTCACAATGCATTTAAATAGCAATAACAAAAGTACAGCAGTAAAGAAAAGAACTACTACAGTACACATCACCACAACAGTAGAGAATTAAACAGGTACATAAACATGATGCTTACAATAAAAGAGTACAATTGTAACAGAAAATACTCACTACAACAGAAGAAACGGTACAGTGGGTACAACATAAGTAAAACTACTAGGCTCTACTAGGCCTATCACCCTCTGCAGCCGCAGGCTCTGGCAGCTCAACACCTGGTCCTGAAAAGGTGACACATCAGCGAAACGTTAACTAGAGTGGCAACCAACTAGCTAAAAAAAAATAGTAAGGTGGACAAGTAGCTGTTATTTTTAATCTCTTTCTTTAATTTTTCTATTTACTCATTCTTGAATTATTCCTCAAATCTTTCTCTTGATCTCGAATGTTCCTCACGGGAATGATCTTGATTGCAGTCTTTTCCGAAAAGTAGAAGTAGCACGTGGTGCTCTCCTGACCGGGAGAGTCCCCCGTCGTGGTCCTACCCTCAGTCAACCACCCTAAGGTCACTGACAGACGTAACGATGACTACGGCACGAGTGATAAACGAACAGGTAGCTAACCTACACTGGCACGCGATCAGTCGTTTCCGTTAACGGGTACGCCCAAAGCACAGCACAGAACCAATATAGGGCAGAGCCCTCTCAGTCACAGGGGTCTAGCCCCTCCACAGTAACCAAACAGGGGTCTTGCCCCTCCATAGTCCGCGAACCCTCGCCTGACTACCCTGATTTGCCCAGTAGGCCTAACAAGTCGGTGTAGGAAGGCTAGCAGAACCTCGGGACCCGTGGGGTGGCTAGTGCCCTCCCTACATTAGTAGCTCTCCCCGGTACTGTGTACGCGAGGGCCAAAAGTCGGTACAAAGTAGCCAGACCTAACCACGGGTCCCTGGGGTGGCTAGCTCCGCTCTGCACTAAACTTGTCGCTCAACTTGGTACTCCGTACTCAAGGGCCAGCTTACTTCCCCGATTCCATTCCATTCACCTCTCAGGAGCTCTACTCCTAATTCCCCGTATGGTTCATGCTCATATTTCTTTAACTAGGCCAATTTAAGTGTAACGACCCGGTTCCCGAGTCCCTATGAGACACGAGAGCCGGACCGACTCAACTAATCCCAAGACCTAGTCGTCCAACGAGGAAGTACCCAAAAGAGCAGTAAAATAAACCACATTCAGCATAAATATAACTAACAGTAAGAAAGTACAGCAGTAAGGAAAAAAACTACCACAGTATATACCACCACAACAGTAGAACAACATTCATCATATAATTTGAACTGCAAGTAAAGAAAGTACAGCGGAAACAAGAACTACTCACTACAACGTAACAAAAAGAGGTACAAGAGACAGTGGTAACTCTACTGGACCCTACTCGGCCCAGCGTCCTCTGCAGCCGCTGACCCTGGCTGCTCAACACCTGGTCCTGAAAAAGGTAACGAGTGCAACTCGTCAGCAAAACGCTGAGTAGAGTGGCAACTAAACTAAAGACAACAGTAGAGTGTACAGTAGCTGTTATGTTCGATTACTTTCTTTATTCACATCTTTCAATTGTCTCACTATTTCATTTATTCCTCAGATCTTTTTCTTGATCTCGAATGTTCCTCGTGGGAACGATCTTGATTGCAGTCTTTTCCAAAAAGTAGAAGTAGCACGTGGTGCTCTCCTGGCCAGGAGAGTCCCCCGTGGTGATCCTACCCTCAGTCAACCACCCCAAGGTCACTGACAGACGTAACGGTGACTACGGCACGTGCGATAAACACACAGGTAGCTAACCCGTACTGGCACGCGGTCAGTCGTTTCCGTTAACGGGTGCGCCCAAAGCACAGCACGGAACCAGTCCAGGGCAGAGCCCTCTCAGTAACAGGGGTCCAACCCCTCCACAGTAACCAAACCGGGGCCTTGCCCCTCCACAGTCCGCGCACCCTCTCTTGACTACCCTGGTTTGCCCCAGTGGGCCTAAACAAGTCGGTGTAGGAGGCTAGCAGAACCCCGGGGCCCGTGGGGTAGCTAGTACCTCCCTACACTAGTAGCTCTCCTCGGTACTACGTACGCGAGGGCCAGCAAGTCGGTACAGAGTGGCCATTCCTAACCCTGGGTCCCTGGGGCGGCTGGCTCTGCTCTGCACTAAACAGGTACAGGTACTTCCCTTGGTACTACGTACCCAAGAGACAGTACACAACTACATCTCAATTCCATTCCTTTCTCTTTCCAGGAGTTCCACTCCTAATTCCCCCGTAGGGTTCCATCCTTTTTACTCAAACATCCAGGTTTCACATTCCAGTTTCACATTCTTACAATCCATGTTCTCAACCACGTTATTTATTCACAACAGGCAGCTGTTAATTCAAATTACAGGCAGCTTTATATCTCTTTCCATTTTCCAAGACTGCAGTATTATACATTCCACTAGTTTTTCCATCCTAGGATTCATGCCATATCCTAGGATCTATCATACAATCTAGTTTTCCAGCCCTAGGATTCATGCAATGTCCTAGGTTCTATTTATGGTTCCATGATTTAACATATTTTATTAATAACTTAAAGCCACTCTACCAGGTACAACGAGAGTAATGGGGGCGTGGTCGGAAATCCCGTGTGCCTCCACGACCCCCGAGACTGCAACTGAACGGGGTCCTATCACAAGGATCAAACACAAGGAGTGTCTCAAAACAGTGTATAGCTACTGTAGACGGGTAGAGGAATTAATTTCGAAAAGAACGAAACTCGAATCGCGAAAAACGAAACCCAAACGGGCCCTAAACGGGTCGAAAACGACGAAACTGTGTAAAAATCAGACGTCTGGAACTTCTTCCAGACGTCTTAAAAAGTGGATCAGAGAATTACCTTGTTCAGGGTGGTTTCCCAGACGTCCAAAAGTCTGCGGGGATGTCTGGCCTAGCTCCCAGACGTCCGATGGTCACCCCGGACGTCTGGAGGTCGCTCCCACCGTCTGGTACTACAGCCAGACGTCTGATTCGCGTTGGATGGCGAATCACCGAGCCTGCGCACACCCATCTCTCTCCCTCAGTACAGTCAGTCGACAGGAAGGAAGAAGAAGACGGAAAACTCACCTTTCAGACGCCTGGACAGTCTTCCAGACGTTGACCCCGCCGTCTAGCTATCAGCACAAACGTCTGATTCTGGAAATTTTTCCAGAACCAGGGCGCAACTCGCCCTCCGCTCGCGACGCCGCGCCTCGTCGCACCTCGTGCGCCTGCTGCTCAAGCCGCAGCAGGCCTCCCGCGTCGTTCCGCGCCCGCTGCGCTCCCCGCCAGCCGACCCTGGCAGCCTCGGCGAGCTCGACCTCACGGCTGAGCGCTGCTCTCGCACGCAGCACCCCCTCCGCGCTCACTGCGGCCGTCGCCACCACAGCAACCCCGCGCCCGCTCTCACGCCCGCTCACTGGAAGAAGAGGAAAGGGGTGGAGGCGACGGAAGCGAGGGGAGGCGTGGTCTTTTTAAGGCCGCGCGAGGAGGAGAGAGGGAACACGGCAGCGGCGTCTGCAGCCGCAGAGAGAAGAATAAGCGAATATGCGGTCTGCGCGCTCAGGCGCGCAGACGACCCGCGCGTGTCGAAAATAACTGATTTCCAGACGTCTAGAAACGATCCCAGACGTCTGGTCATACGTCTGGATGTGATCCCAGACGTCTTGTCCGACGTCTGGGCCACCTCCCAGACGTCTTACAAGATGTCTGGGACACGCGTTCGTAACATTAAGTTTCATCATTTCAGCTTTATATTCATATAGCCCATATTCTCAACAGTTAATATCCATTCATAAACAAGCAACTGTTATCCAATTACAAGCAATTATCATTTTTCTTTCTACTTTTCCAAGACTACAATCCATATATTCACGACATTCGTTTCGGTGTTTCTGTTCATAGGATTTATGCCACACCCTAGGATCTATCATTCAATCTAGTTTTCTAGTCCTATGATTCATGCCATACCTAACGATCTATCATTCAATCTAGTTTTCCAATCCTAGGGTTCATGTCATACCTTAGAATCTATTAACTATCTCACAAGTGCATAATTGCTGATAAACAATTAAAGGGAATCACTCTAGCCACAAAATCGGGAGTACTGGGGCGTGATCGGCAGGTCCGCGCGCCATCGCAACCCCCTAAGCTGCAACGGAACAGAATCCTATCATAAGGATCAAACACAAGGAACTACTCAGAATAGGATACAAGTACTTTAAACAATTAGAGGAACTAATTTTGAGAAGAATGAAATTTTAAAAGCGGAAAACAGACTTCGAACGGACCCTAAATGGGTCAAAAACGACAACTCTGCTCTAAATCAGACGTCTGGAACACCTTCCAGATGTCTTAAACGATGGTTCAGATCATACCTTGCTCCAGCGCGGTTCTTCAGGCGTCCAGGATCCCGCTGAACCGTCTGGACTTAGGTCCAAACGTCCGACTGTCACTCCGGACGTCTGGAGACTCTCTCCATCGTCTGGTGCAGTGCCCAGACGTCCGATCTGTGTGGCAGGGCGTGCCCTTGCGCCTTCCCGAACAAACTCTGCACGCGTACGCAATCGATCTCAGTATGGCAAAGAAGCAAATCCTTCGGTGGAACGGCCTGCATGGCCGTACACGCGAAAGGAGAAGGAAAAGAAATATTGTACCTTTCAGACGTCTGGATCTCACTCCAGACGTATCCCGCGTCGTCTGGACGTAGGTCCAAACGTCTGATTCTGGGAAATTTTCCCAGAATCAGGACCTCCTCGCCCTCGGCCCGCTGCGCACAGCCGTGTCGCACCACGCTCGCCTGCTGCCTCAGCTGCAGCAGCACCTCCCCAGCGCCACGCTCCCGCTGCACGCCCACCAACCGGCCCTGGCTGCTCCGGCGAGCTCGCACTCTCACGCTCTAACTCTTCTCCCTCTCACTGCAACTCCTCCCTGCGCACACCCGGCAGCAGCTGCTGCCCTCGCCCTCTCACTCTCACGCTAACAGGAAGAAGAAGGAGACGGTGGAGTGATGGTGAGGGAGAGGAGAGGGGGAGGTATTTGAAGGCGCCGTGGGGAGAGAGAGAGGAAGAAAAGATGCGCCTGCAGGATGGGAAGGAAAGAGTGAGAAGAAAAGAGGGCGGCGAGTCAGTTTGCGCGTGCATGCGCGCAGACGCGAAATCGTACGCTGCAAAAATTAATTTCCAGATGTCTGAGAGGGCTTCCAGACATCTGACCAGACGTCTGGACCAACTCCCAGGCGTCTTAAAAGACGTTTGATGCCGTGGTCTTAACAACATAACAAACTCAAAGGAAGTTTTATCCCGGAAACTTGCGCTAACTAGGGTGTGGAAAAGAACAATATATGCATAACAAACTCAAAGAGGACGGAAGCCAGTTTGAAAAGACGTACCCTCAAAAAGCTCCGGATACCGCTCCCACATCGTCGCCTCAGGCTCCTAGGTAGCCTCCTCGTACCGCTGGCTCCTCCACAAAACCTTCACCTGGGGTACTTGCTTCCGTCTCAAACTGCGGACGGCTCTGTGGAGAATCTGCACTGGCCGCTCGGGGTAGGTCAGGTCGTCACCCACCTCGACACTCTCGTGACTCAGGACGTGACTGGGATCGGCGACGTACTTCCTGAGGTTGGACACATGGAACACGTCGTATACACCAGAAAGCTGGGGAGGGAGGAAAAGCCTGTAAGCAACGGGTCCAACCCGCTCCAAGACCTCAAAGGGTCCCACGAACCTCGACGCGAGCTTTTCTCTCACCCCAAACCGCTGTAGGCCCTTCATGGGCGAAACGTGAAGGAAGACGTGGTCCCCAACCTCAAACTGTACCTCTCTACGTTTCCGATCTGCATAGCTCTTCTGCATGCTCCTAACAGTGCGGAGTCGCCTGTGAATCTGCTTGACTACCTCCTGATTCTGCCGGATCAGCCTGGGGCCAACCTCCCACTTGGTCCCCACCTCAACCCAACTCAAGGGTGCCGTACACCTCCGTTTGTATAGAGCCTCGTAGGGTGCCATGCCGATGCTTGAGTGATAACTGTTATTATATGCAAACTCCGCCAGTGGCAAGTGCTCCTCCCAAGAGCCCCTCTAGTCCAGCACACAAGCACGCAAAAGATCCTCAAGTGTCTGTATCGTGCGCTCAGATCGTCCGTCCATCTGGCGGTGGTATGATGTACTGAACCTCAATCGCGTCCCCAGGACCTGCCAAAACTCAACCCAAAACTGGGACGTAAAGCAGATATCCCGGTCGGATACGATCTCCCGCAGAACTCCGTGTAGACGTACCATGTCGAGATATACCTCTCTGCCAACTGTGCTGGTCCAAAGGTGACTCGAATCGGCAAAAAACGTGCCGTCTTCGTCAATCTGTCAACGATTACCCAGACTACATCGTGTTCTTGCTGGGTAATAGGTAAGCCCACCACCAAGTCCATGATGATGCTCTCTCACTTCCACTCTAGCACTGGAAGTGGCTGTAGCGGCCCTACAGGCCTCTGATGCTCGGCCTTCACCTGCTGGCACACTAAACACTGCTGTACGAATTCACCCACATCCCGCTTCATCCCCCTCCACCAGAAGTCGGGTCTCAAATCATGGTACATCTTGGTGTTTTCAGGAAGTATGGTGAATCTGGAACCGTGTGCCTCAGTCAGGAGCTCCCTCAACAGCTCCTCGTCTTTGGGAACACATAAACGTCCCCTCATGCGCAGTACCTGGTCTGTAAAAGAGAAGTCTCCAGGGTCTCCTGACAGTACTCCGTCACGCAATGACAACAAATACGGGTTGGCCATCTGCCCTATGATGATGCGGTCTATCAGCTCTGGCCTCGTCTGTCGTGTCACAGTCACTGCCCCACAATGCCCCAGTAACTCTAGGGGTCGCCAACTGCCCATCTCCTCCAAGAGGCTCCAACTCTACGCCTGTAAACTGGCCAAGTGTGCGGGTGCCTTCCAGCTCAAGGCGTCAACCACCGCGTTGGCCTTTCCTGGGTGGTAGGAAATGCTGCAGTCATAGTCCTTCAGGAGCTCCAACCAACGTCTCTGTCTCATGTTGAGCTCCTTCTGGTCAAACAAGTATCTGAGGCTCTTGTCATCTGTGAAAATCGAAAAGGTCTCACCGTATAAGTAGTGCCTCCAAGTCTTTAGCGCGAAGACGACAGCTGCCAGCTCCAGGTCGTGGGTAGGGTAACTATGCTCATGAGGCTTCAGTTGCCACAAAGCGTAAGCGACAATGTGACCCCTCTGCATGAGCACACCCCCTAACCCCTGCAAAGAGGCATCCGTGTACACAACGAACCCGCCACTACTGTCAGGGATGGTGAGCACGGGAGTCGAAGTCAGCCTCTCCTTCAGCTCCTAAAAACACGCCTCACAGGCGTCTATCCAAGTAAAGGACACGTCCTTCCGTGTTAGCTGTGTCATAGGACGTGCAATCTGTGAGAAGCCCCTGATAAACCACCTATAGAAGACTGCCAGTCCCAGGAAACTGCGGATCTTAGTAACCGTACGTGGTCTCTCCCACCTGAGCACTGCCTCGACCTTGGCTGGGTCCACAACCAAGCCATCCCCGGAGATCACATGACCTAAGAAGGTCACCTCCCTCAACCAAAACTCGCACTTGCTGTATTTGGCGTAAAGCCTACGTCGTCTCAATGTGTCTAAAACCATCTACAAGTGCTATCCGTGCTGCGTCTGATCTCAAGAATAGATGAGCACATCATCAATGAATACCACTACGAACTGGTCCAAGTACGGTCTAAACACCGGGTTCATCAAATCCATGAAGGTAGCGGGTGCATTAGTCAGCCCAAACGGCATGACCAGAAACTCGTAGTGTCCATACCGGGTGCGGAAAGCTGTCTTGGAGACGTCTGCCTCCTTGATCCTCAACTGGTGGTATCCAGACCTCAAGTCAATCTTGGAGAATACCGTGGCACCTCGCAGCTGGTCAAACAAGTCATCAATCCTTGGCAGCGGATACATGTTCTTGATGGTGACCCTATTCAGCTGTCGGTAGTCCACACAAAGGCGTAGAGTACCATCCTTCTTCTTTACAAATAGTACCGGGGCTCCCCAGGGAGACGCACTAGGCCTCACAAAGCCCTTCTCCAAAAGATCCTGCAACTGAGACTTGAGCTCCCGCAGCTCAAGTGGTGCCATCCTGTACGGTGCTGTGGAGATGGGGCTGGTCCCCGATACCAATGAGATCTCAAACTCGATCTCACGCTCGGGCGGTAGTCTTGGCAACTCATCTGGGAACACGTCAATGTACTCTCTGACCACCAGGATACTCTGGAAGTCTACCACAGAGCTGGGCTCTGCCACCACACAAGCTAGGAAGACCTCACACCCCTGGCTCAAAAGTCTCGCCGCCCAAAGTGCGGAAATGCACCTAAAGCCTCCGTCCACTAGCTACCCGTGGAACTCGAAAGAAGGCAACTCCGGTATGGAGAAGACGATTTTTCTCTCAAAGCAGTCTACCAAGGTGTGGTAAGCAGACAGCCAATCCATCCCCAGAATTACACCAAAGTCCTCCATCTGTATCATAATCAGGTCAGCGGGAAGGCTGTGTCCCCCAACACTGACCTCGCAACTAGTGTACACCTCCGCAGCTACAAACAGTTGACCACTCAGACCTCTGATCACGAACGGATTCTCTAACAACATACAGTCCTGCCCCAAACTAACCGCAAAACTGGTAGCGACAAACGAGTGCGTAGTGCCGGAATCGAAAAGCGTGTAAACAAGTCTGCCGGAAACTGAAACCATACCTGCCACCACTGATCCCGAAGCTCTGGCATCCCTGTGTGTCAAGGCATTGATACGCCCCTCAGCCCTAGGTGCGGACGAAGCAGCCACACTCTGCGTCGAACGGGTAGAGCTACTGGCTAGTACCCTCCCCGTGACTGCTGTCCTCCTCCTCGCGTCGGGAAACTGCGGCCTCCGACTAGCCCCCCAGTGCTCGGTGCGACAAGCATCTGCTGACCTCCTGCCCTAGACGGGCAATCCCTCCTGATGTGACCCAGGTGGCCACATTGGTAGCAAAGGGAGACTCGACTCCCGCCCTCAGTGGGTCCCTGCTGTCGGCTGGGCGGGGGTCCGGTGCTAGCAGCTGGCCCCTGTAGGGGGCCCACAAAAGCCACTGATGGCCCCGCAAAACGTGACGGCTCTCCTGCGAGCACCACGTGTCTCCTCTCTCGTCGGCCCTGTGAGAAGTCTGGCTGATAGGACCTCTTCCGCCCGCTATCAGTATCTCGCGCGGATGGGTTGGTCTCTTCGTATGTCATAGCTGCCTCCACCACCCTCGAGAACGTAGGCAGCTTCAGGGGTTTAACATACCCCTGAATCGCCAGCTGGAGCCCCTCGGTGAACCTCCAAAGGTGCCCCTCCTCAGTGGCCACTGCTGTCACTGCGAAGCGAGACAGCTCCAGGAAACGCGTGCAGTACGTGCTCACGGTCATCGTCCCCTTGCGGAGAGTGTGGAACTCCCGCCTCCTCTAGTCCTGCCACGTCTGGGGAAAGTACTGCTCGCAGAATAAGGTGACGAACCGATCCCAAGTCGACTCGTCCCTCTCCTGTTCCCTGATCGCCCTCCACCACCTGTGTGCCGCGCTCTCCAGCTGGTACGTGGCAAAGGCCACGCGGCACTCCACAGGGGAGTGAAGGGTGTCAAAAACCTTCTCGATCTGCTCGAGCCAGTCCTCCGCCTCAGTCGGGTCCTAATCCCCTTGAAGGAGGGGGGCTTCAGCTTCCGGAAATGTCCGAAAAGCTCAAAGTGGCACTGAAGTGGAGATGCTGGTGCACCACCAGGTAAAGAAGCCTCGTGCTCGGAAGTACAGGAGGAAGGTGGGGGCGGTGGAGGCCCATCCCCTCCCTCACGTCCAGTGCCATGTCCGTCACATGGTCCCATAGAGGATTCCCCCTCCGCAGCCCCAGGGAGAGGCGCTCGTGGCGACGGGTGGAGCTCCTCTCGCACGATATCCTGTATCAGCTGGGCGAGGTCTTGGGCCAGAATGCCCGGGAGCAGTGGCTGGTCCACTGAGGCGTCAACCTCAACACGCCTACCCCTCCAACCTCGTCCTCAGCCGCACCCGCGACCCGCCTCGCTAGTCCTGCGTCGAGGCATCTCCTATAAGGAAACGCGAATACAGAATGGAAAAACATCAATACAAATCAATATCTAACGGAGAAGTCTAAGAACAGATGTCAAAAGATATGTTGTGGTGGCTACTCTAGTAACAGACACGTGAATTGGTCATTTTCCAGCTAGTTGGTTAACTTCTCGGGACGACCTTGCTCTGATACCATCTTGTTACGACCCGATTCCCGAATTCCTACGAGACACGAGAATCGGACCGACTCGACTGATCCAAAGAGCCAGTCGTCCAACGAGAAAGTAACCACAAGAGCAGTAAAATAAACCACATTCACCATGCATATAACTAACAGTAACAAAAGTACAGCAGTAAAGAAAAGAACTACTACAGTACACATCACCACAACAGTAGAGAATTAAACAGATACATAAACATGATGCTTGCAATAAAAGAGTACAATTGTAACAGAAAATACTCACTACAACAGAAGAAACGGTACAGTGGGTACAACACAAGTAAAACTACTGGACTCTACTAGGCCCAACACCCTCTGCAGCCGTAAGCTCTGGCTGCTCAACACCTGGTCCTGAAAAGGTGACAAAGGTGACACGTCAGCGAAACGCTGAGTAGAGTGGCAACCAACTAGCTAAGAAAAATAGTAAGGTGGATAAGTAGCTGTTATTTTTAATCTCTTTCTTTAACTTTTCTATTTACTCATTCTTGAATTATTCCTCAGATCTTTCTCTTAATCTCGAATGTTCCTCGTGGGAACGATCTTGATTGCAGTCTTTTCCAAAAAGTAGAAGTAGCACGTGGTGCTCTCTTGGCCGAGAGAGTCCCCCGTGGTGCTCTTACCCTCAGTCAACCACCCCAAGGTCATTGACAGACATAACGGTGACTACGGCACGCGCGATAAACGCACGAGTGGCTACCCCGCACTGGCACGCGGTCAGTCGTTTCCATTAACGGGTGCGCCCAAAGCCAGCACGGAACCAATATAGGGCAGAGCCCTCTCAGTCATAGGGGTCTAGCCCCTCCACAGTAACCAAACAGGGGTCTTGCCCCTCCACAGTTTGTGCACCCTCGCCTGACTACCCTGGTTTGCCCAGTGGGCCTAACAAGTCGGTGTAGGAAGACTAGCAGAACCCCAGGGCCCGTGGGGTGGCTAGTGCTCTCCCTACACTAGTAGCTCTCCCCGGTACTATGTACACGAGGGCCAAAAGTCGGTACAAAGTAGCCAGACCTAACCCCGGGTCCCTGGGGCGGCTAGCTCCGCTTTGCACTAAACAGGGGGACAGTGGCTCTCCTTGGTACTCCATACTCAAAGGCCAGCTCACTTCCCCGATTCCATTCCATTCACCTCTCAGGAGCTCTACTATTAATTCCCTGTAGGGTTCATGCTCATATTTCTTTGGCCAATTTAAGTTTCATCATTTCAGCTTTATATTCATATAGCCCATATTCTCAACAGTTAATATCCATTAATAAACAAGCAACTGTTATCCAATTACACACAATTATCATTTTTCTTTCTCCTTTTCCAAGACTGCAATCCATATATTCACGACATTCGTTTCGGTGTTTCTATTCCTAGGATTTATGCCACATCCTAGGATCTATCATTCAATCTAGTTTTCCAGTCCTAAGATTCATGCCATACCCTACGATCTATCATTCAATTTAGTTTTCCAATTCTAGGGTTCATGCCATACCTTACAATTTATTAATTATCTCACAAGTGCATAATTGTTGATAAACAATTAAAGGGAGCCACTCTACTTACAAAATCGGGAGTACTGGGGGCGTGATCGGTAGGTCCGCTCGCCTCCGCAACCCCCATTGCCGCAATGGAACGGGGTCCTATCACAAGGATCAAACACAAGGAACTACTCAGAATAGGATACGAGTACTTTAAACAAGTAGAGGAACTAATTCTGAGAAGAACGAAATTTTAAACATGGAAAACAGACCCTAAACAGGTCAAAAACGACAACTCTGCCCTAAATGAAACGTCTGGAACACCTTCCAGACATCTTAAACGATGGTTCAGATCATACCTTGCTCCTACGCGGTTCTTCAGACGTCCAAGATCCCGCTAAACGGTCTGGACTTAGTTCCAGACGTCTGACTGTCACTCCGGACGTCTGGAGACTCTTCGTCGTCTGGTGCAGTGCCCAGACATCCGATCTGTGTGGAAGGGCATGCCCTTGCGCCTTCCCGAACAAACCCTACACGTGTACGCAATCGATCTCAGCACGGCAAAGAAGCAGATCCTTCGGCGGAACGGCCTGCATGGCCGTACACGTAAAAGGAGAAGGAAAAGAAATATTGTACCTTTCAGACGTCTGGATCTCACTCCAGACATCCCCCGCGCCGTCTGGACGTAGGTCCAAACGTCTGATTCTGGAAAATTTTCTCAGAATCAAGACCTCCTCGCCCTCCGCCTGCTGCGCACAGTCGTGCCGCGCTTGCCTGCTGCATGAGCTGCAGCAACACCTCCCCAGCGCCACGCTCCCGCTGCGCGCCCGCCAACCGGCCCTGACTGCTCCGGCGAGCTCGCACTCTCGTGCTCTAACTCTTCTCCCTCTCAATGCAACTCCTCCCCACACACACCCAGCAGCAGCTGCTACCCTCGCCCTCTCACTCTCACGCTAACAGGAAGAAGAAGGAGACGGTGGAGTGATGGTGAGGGAGAGGAGAGGGGGAGGTATTTGAAGGCACCGTGGGGAGAGAGAGAGGAAGAAAAGATGCGCCTGCAGGACGGGAAGGAAAGAGAGAGAAGAAAAGAGGGCGGCGGATCAGTCTGCGCGTGCATGCGCGCAGACGCGAAATCGTACGCCACAAAAATTAATTTCCAGACATCTGGGAAGGCTTCCAGATGTCTGTAACGACCCGATTCCCGAGTCCCTACGAGACACGAGAACCGGACCGACTCGACTAATCCCAAGACCTAGTCGTCCAACGAGGAAGTAACCAAAAGAGCAGTAAAATAAACCACATTCAACATGAAATATAACTAGCAGTAACAAAATACAGCAGTAAGAAAAAGAACTACTACAACATGTACCACCACAACAGTAGAACAACATTTATAACATAACAAGAACTACGAGTAAAGAAAAGTACAAAGAGTAACAAAAACTACTCACTACAGCGGAAATAAAAGGGGTACAAAAAAGCAGTGGTAACTCTACTGGACCCTACTTGGCCCAGCGTCCTCTGCAGCCGCTGACCCTGGCTGCTCAATACCTGGTCCTGAAAAGTAACAAGTGTAACACGTCAGCAAAACGCTGAGTAGAGTGGCAGCTAACTACAAAAGCAGTAAAGTGTACAAAAGCTGTTTTAGTTTCTTTCTTCCTTTATTTACGTCTTTCTATTGTTTCACAATTTATCTATTTCTCAGATCCTTCACTTGATTTCGAATGTTCCTCGTGGGAACGATCTTGATTGCAGTCTTTTCCAAATAGTAGAAGTAGCACGTGGTGCTCTCCTGGCCGGAAGAGTCCCCCGTGGTGATCCTACTCTCAGTTAACCACCCCAAGATCACGGACAGACGTAACGGTGACTATGGCACGCACGATAAACGCACAGGTAGCTAACCCGCACTGGCACGCGGTCAGTCGTTTTCGTTAACGGGTGTGCCCAAAGCACAGCACGGAACCAGTATAGGGCAGAGCCCTCTCAGTAACAGGGGTCCAACCCCTCCACAGTAACCAAACAGGGGCCTTGCCCCTCCACAGTCCACGCACCCTCGCCTGACTACCCTGGTTTGCCCAGTGGGCCTAACAAGTCGGTGTAGGTGAGCTAGCAAAACCCCGGAGCCCGTGGGGTAGCTAGTACTCGCCCTACACTAGTAGCTCTCCTTGGTACTGCGTACACGAGGGCCAGTAAGTCGGTATAAAGTGGCCAGACCTAACCCCGGGTCCCTGGGGCGGCTGGCTCCGCTCTGCACTAAACAGGGGGACAGTCGCTCTCCTTGGTACTCCGTGCTCAAGGGCCAGCTCACTTCCCCAATTCTATTCCATTCACTTTGCAGGAGTTCTACCCCTAATTCCCCGTAGGGTTCCAGCTCTTTTAACTCAGCACATTCAGGTTTCACTTTTCTAGTTTCACGTTCATACATCCCATAATCTCAATCATGTTCATTTATTCGTAACAGGCAGCTGTTAAACCAATTTACAGGCAGCTACGTGTTCCTTTCCATTTTTTCAAGACTGCAGTATTCGTATATTCCACTAGTTTTCCCATCCTAGGATTCATGCCATACCCTAGGATCTATCATACAATCTAGTTTTCCAGCCCTAGGATTTATGCAACACCCTAGGATCTACCATTCATTCTAGTTTCTCATTCCTAGGATTCATGCAATGTCCTAGGTTCTATTTATGGTTCCATAATTTAGCAGATTATACTAATAAACTTAAAAGTCACTCTACTAGTTACAACAGGAGTACTGGGGGCATGGTCGGGAATCCCACGTGCCTCCGCAACCCCCGAGACTGCAATGGAACGGGGTCCTATCACAAGGATCAAACACAAGCAGTTTCTCAAAATAGTATCTAATCACTGTAGACGGGTAGAGGATTTAATTCCGAAAAGAGCGCAACTCGAAACGCGGAAAACGGACTCCGAACCGGCCATAAACGGGTCGAAAACAATGAAACAGTGCAAAATCAGACGTCTAGAACTTCTTCCAGACGTCTTAAAAAATGGAGATCAGATGGTACCTTGTCCTGCGTAGTCTCTCAGACGTCCAGAAGCCTGCGGGGGCGTCTGTCCTAGTTCCCAGATGTCCGATAGTCACCCCAGACGTCTGGAAGTCCCTCCAGTCGTCTGGCACCACTACCAGACGTCTGATTCGCATTGGATGCGAATCTCAGAACCTGCGCATACACATCCTCGTGCTCAGTACGGACAGTCGAAGGAAAGGAAGAAGGTAGGAAAAATAACTTACTTACCAGACGTCTGGACAGTCCTCCAGACGTCTTCCCCGTCGTCTGGTTGGAACCCAAACGTCTGATTCTGGAAAAACTTCCAGAATCAGAGCGCGACTCGCCCTCCGCCCGCGACGCACGGCCGCGCTGCACCTCGTCCGCCTGCTGCTCGAGCTGCAGCAGGCCTCTTGCGTCACCCCGCGTCTGCTGCGCCCCCGCCGGTCGGCTCCCGCTGCCCCGGCAGGCTCGAGCCCTCACGGCCGATGCCTCCTCCCTCGCGCATCACCTCCTCCCGCACTCACCGCGGCTATCGCCGCCGCAGCTCGCTCGCGCTCACACTCACTGGAAGAAGAAGGAGGAGCGGAGGTGATGAGAGTGAGGGAGAGGGCGTGGCTTTTTAAAGCCGTGCGGGGAGAGAGAGAGAGCGAGACAGAGGGGGAGCGCAGACTGCGGCCACAGGAGAGAGGGAAAAAGAGAGAAAGGCGGTTGCGCGCCTGCGGGCAGAAGCAGCCCCGCGTGCCACCGAAAACGAATCACAAACATCTGGAAGGGGTTCCAGATGTCTGTTCAGACGTCTGAGCCACCTCCCAGACGTCTTAAAATACGTCTTGAAGCCGCGTTCGTAACAATATCTGACTAGACGTCTGGACCAACTCCCAAACGTCTTAAAAAACGTTTGATGTCGTGATCTTAACGGATATCCATTGGTATGCTGATTTATATATCACACTATCATTTTAAAATACCACATTATATAAATGCAAGTACTTTGTGTGCTTTGTTTGATTAAATTTATTGGGAAGAAAAAGAACGATGAGTACTTATTGTCATGTGGTTGTGGAGCAATGCACCAGCATGAGTTAGGTGAGTATTGTATGGCTATATTTGCTGCGTGTAAAACTACAACAACGTGACTTGTGGTTTGTGGAGTGGTGTGGTGACTGATCCGATGGTGGGGACAATCGAAGGGGAGATGTAGGAGAGGACTCACATCGGTGCACCATTTTATACGAATCTTGTGATGTCCTACATTACAGTACTACACGTTACTCATCTCAATGGAAAGTAAAGTTGAAACATTTGAAATTCCAAGAGTTATATGCTTAGAAAAAACATCCTTTGGACTCTACAAAAGTAACATATGTTTATATCAAATATATAGATTCACAGGTGTCTTTTTCCTATGACTAAATCCAAACTCGATCAGATTTATGTCTAAAAATTTAAATTTACCTAAATATTACATAAAGTAAATTTTATCCATCCAAATCAAATCGGGTCGATTTAGTTCTCCGTCAAGGAATGTATTAGATTAACAACTCTAATCACCGTGTGCCCGCCGCAGCTCCGGTAGTCCTCCCTCCACCACGTCGCTGGTGCTTCCTTCTCGCAAGGCCTTCCACGTATTAGTCAGAGATGCTTGGTGACCTTTGCTGTTCGACCTTGCGCTAGCTACGCAAAACCCTCTTGGGGAAGAACCCTTTCACCAAGAACAAACCCCACTAGGATTTTGATGTACTTTTCTAACTTATATATATATATATATATATATATATATATATATATATATATATATGTTATTTTTTTATTTATTATTATTATTATATTTGCATCTATTGGTGATCCGTGGCACTTGGTTTTGTCTGACATTAAAAGTATCCTATTTAATTTTTCTTGATTAACATTTACTTTATTATTTCTTTCCTTTCTTAACTCATAGTGGTACTTTCGGTGCCCTTGTTTTTTTTTTGTTTCATATGGCCTGTGACGTTCCTAATACCTATTCAAATAATTAATCTATCACCTTATTGTTTTCCACTCCAATTTATTCAAAATCAATTTACTCATTTGAAGCCGGGACTTTTGTTCGTTTTTTTATCGCCTACAGGCTTTGCAGACAGCCATTAATTGCTGTGGTTTTTTTTATTTATTCTCTGTTTGCAAAACTCAATCCTATCAAATTTCGATCTTTATTTAGGATCTTTTCTCAAATACTCGGTCATTTGATATTTTCTTTATTGTTGAACAAAACTCCTGCCCTTTTAGAATCTTGGCTACGATTTCACTATATTTATTGGTAAATTTTCCTTCTGTTTAGATGTTCAGGCATTTATTTATTTTTTTTTTTTTTCTACTTGCATATTCCATCCATTTTTTATTGGCTTGTTCATTGTTTACGACCATCTAGCAATTCTAGTATTTATTTGATTCGTCTCATATATTTACGTAAAAAGTTTTGGTCTTTGTTTCCTTTACGATATCATACTTTCTTACCCTTATTAAAAGGAGTTTAGATTATATCCATAGTTTTTGAAATTTTGTTTGGATAGTGCTACCGAATTTGTTGGTAGTTTCTTTTATTATTGACATTTAGGTACATACATATTAATTGAGTTTGACGAATTGCATGTTAATTAGATTTTTTATTCGGTTATTTGGATTAGTTACGTTGTCCTTTTTCTTTTCATATATATGAATGTTATTTGTTTGGATCTTAAAATATAATTGATATTGCCTGTGGTAATTTTTGGATTCGTTATATTACTTACTTGTCTAATTTTAGATAAATATCTTTGAAATATTATCTTCATTGACAAATTATCCTTTCATTAGTTTTAACTTTAATGGAAAATACCTCATAATTTTTTGATATTACATCATATCCGTGAATTCTTTGATATCACATAAATGCCCCTAAAATTTTAGTTTTAACTTTAATGATTGTTAACTCTAGGTTAAATTAACATTTTTTCTTCTAAAAGGCAATACATAACAATGTAATAAGAAGGAGCTCCATTGGTACGATGCATGGAAATATGATGAGGGTAACAGTGGTAATTATTTGGATCATTGATGACATGATGTACAATAGTGCATGAAGGACTTGATGACTATGGAAGGCAAGTGATGACTAACAGAATAGAGAGTTAATTTTTGTTTTGCTCAATTAGGATTATAGGAGTGGCATTTAGAGGGGATGGCAAGAGGTGTAGGTGGTACTATGACTTGAAATATATGCAAAGCCGATGGATGATTCAGATTTTTCCTGCATTCCCAGATAATGCATCGATCATTGAAGTTAACCAAAGATCATGATACTACGACTATGTTTCGACATACTTCAATGAAGTTGCAGCGACATACTAACGGAAGGACATATCTATTAATGAAGACAAAAATTAAGGGCATTTATGTAATATTTAAGAAGTCATTATTCATAGTCATTAAGGCTAGAATTAGCGAAAGTTCACTTAAGGGTATCTCATGTAAATAAGAATAAGATTTCAGGGTCATTTATGTATTATCTGAGAATATAGGGGTACATATGTAATATGAAAACATTACAAGATTATTTATATAAAAACTTTTACCCATAATTAATGGTCGTTAAAGTTAAGACTAACGGAAGGACATATTTATTAATGGAAATAAGATTTCAAGAATGTTTATATAATATCCAATAACCCGTGAGTATATATGTCATATCAAAATATTATAGGGGCATTTATGTAAAAATCCATTATATTCTTTCCTAAAAAATGAACCACCACCAATCTAATTTGTTCCATTTTATTATTTATTATGTTCGTGCATTTTCGATAAGTCATACAATAATCTTATTTCTATTGGCATAGATAGAAAAGTTTTTAATGTAGTTAAATTTATGCAAGAACATGTTTCTTTTATATTTCTATTTTTGGTGATTTAATAAAGAAGGATTTGAATTATTCATTGTATTTGTTGTCCGATTTTGATTTGTAGCACATGAGATTGGGACATCCAGAAAATAATAAAATAAATCAGATAATAAAAATGAATACATTACCTAATATAGTCGGAGCAAAATCATTTCTCTCTTAACATTGCTTGATTAGAAAAAAAATCAAGAAATTTTTTCTAAGGGTCAAAGGTTAAGAGAATTATTAGAATGTATTCATTCTGATATATGTGATCCACTAAGTGTTAAAATACATAGAAACAAAGAATATTTCATAACCTTTATAGATTATTACTCTAGATATTCATTTGTATATCTCTTAAAAGGAAAAGATGAAGCTTTTGAAAATTTTAAGAGAAAGAAGACGGAAGTGGAAAAAAAATTAGGAAAATCCATTAAAGTGTCAAAGACAAATAAAGATATCAAATTTAACTCAAGTGAGTTTAATAATTTTTGCATTCATATAAGCATTGTTAGACAAATAACAATGTCATATCTATCGCAACAAAATAGTGTGGCAAAATGAAAAAAATTAAATATTGATAAATGCGATCAGGTGTATACTCTCACATTCTAGGTTCCCAAAGATTTTTTGAGGTGAAGCAATGCTAACTGCAAATTTTATACAAAATAAAATTCCCACCAAAGTTGTGGAATCTACGCCTTATGAAATATGGAATGGAAGAAAGACAATTAAATCACCTCAAAAAATAGGGGTGTGAAGCGCATGCCTTGATCCCAAATTAACTTAGAGATAAGCTTGATTTTAAGACAATAAAGTGTAGATTGTAGGTTATCCTGACAAATCCAAAGGGTACAGATTTTTCCACAATGAAAATAGTTTTGTTGAGAGTTGTGATGCTACTTTTTTGAAAAATAAAGAATAAAATCAACAAGAAAAAGAAGAATTAGAACCTCTACTTATCTTAAATGATGATATCGACCTAGAAATAGATCCAACTAAAGTGGATGATGATGCTCATTCAGAAATGAAAAATGAATCTATGTGTAATAATGTACCTATGAAGTCAGAGGATGAGTCCAGTCAACTCATAAGAATAATTGGCAACAAGAGACTCAGAATACAACCTAGATGGATGAGTGACTGTTATTTGCACTCATGCAAGATTTAGTGTTACACCATTGATGAAGATGTTCCGTATTGTATGGAATCATTGTCTTTTGATGAAATGATGGCTTCACTTGAGTCAAAATCATGGATGATTGTCATGAAGGATAAGCTTGACTTGATTGAGAAAAATGATGTTTGAAAACTATGTGGTCTACTGATAGGCAAGAAGTCTATAGGGTATAAATAAGTATTCAAGAAAAAGTATCGAGTTAATGATAGTGTTGATAAATTAAAAGCAAGGTTATCTGCCAAGGTTTATACACATAAAGTTGAAATTGATTTCCAGGAAACATATTCTCTAATAGCTAAGTTTGCATTAATTAGGATGATTTTGGTTTTGGTTACATATATAGATTTGTAATTATTTCAAATAAATGTAAAGACCACGTTTCTCAATAGAAAATTGAGAGAAAATATTTATATGCAACAGCCTGATAGTTTTCAGGTGGAAGGTAAGGAGAATATAATTTACAAGTTGAAAATGTCTTTGAATAATCTTAAATAGTCTTCACGATAATGATATCTGAAATTTCGTAATGCTATTATTTAATTTAAGTTTGTGGCTAACAAATTGGATAATTGTGTATATTTCCTGCATAGTGAAGTAAGTTTATGATTTTGTTATTATATGTGAATGACATATTACTCCCATGAAATGACCTAGATATGTTGAATGATATAAAATAAAAATTGAGCATTGAATTTGAGATGAAGGATATGAGAGAAGCATCTTATGTCCTTAGAATTCAGATCACTAGAGAAAGAAACTCAAAAACATTAAGTTTGGATCAAGAAAAATATTTATACACAGTACTAAAAGGGATTTGAAATGCAAAATTAAAATGGCTAAGCAAAAGTCAATGCAAACGCAAAGGATGCTCTGTTAAGTATCCCATAGGCACATGTGGTAGGAAGTTTAATGTATGCAATGATGTGCTTTAGACCTAACTTAGCTTACCCTATAAGTTTAGTAAGTAGATATCAAAGCAATCCAAGC
Source organism: Thalassia testudinum (assembly GCA_037157565.1). NCBI lineage: Eukaryota > Viridiplantae > Streptophyta > Magnoliopsida > Alismatales > Hydrocharitaceae > Thalassia > Thalassia testudinum. The sequence goes on along the minus strand of JAZHRO010000073.1, from coordinate 196,381,054 downwards.
CCACTACATTGGAAGTTGTTAAAAGGATTATGAGATATGTAAAGGCTACTGTGAATTTGGCATTGGCATATCAAACTGAATCACTTAAAGCAATTGGTTACTCTGATGTAGATTTCGACGGTTATGTGGATGATAGGAAATCTACAGCAGAATATCTATTCATGTTTGATGGTGTAGTTGTTTCTTGGGATAGCAACAAACAATGATGCATATCAAGGCATACGTAAGAAGTTGAATATATTGCATGCAGCATAGCTATCACTCATGCAGTTCGGATCAAGCATTTCCTAGATGACTTAGGCCTCGGATTGGTGAAAGAACCATCAAAAATATTTTATAATAATCAAGCAGCGATTAGCTTCATTAGTGGCGGGACAAATAGTTCTTAAGGAAATCATCTAGAGATCTAATATCATGATATTCGAGATATAGTGAAAGGCAAGAAGTTAAAGTAAGTTACATGCCAACCAGTGATATACTCGCAAATTCCCTAACTAAGGGAACACCAATAGACACTTACACTAAACATGCTGATTTAATGAGATTCAAAAATATTTGAATCAAATAAGACATATACGCGAATAATGAGTCTCTTATAATATCTTCACGAAACATAAACACCCTAAGAATAGTGGGATTGTGACATGACCTCATCAGTCGAGTAGGAGGCGTTGGTTACGAGAATAGTATGACTGAGTGGTCATATTGACTCGGTCAACCTCACGCTGACAAGGGCTTGTTAACGGATGGAGATAACAGGAATGGACGATTACAGATTGAAGCAAACAGGATCAAGTATGGACCTATAAAAATAAGAGCAAGGCACCTTACGAAAGCTCTCAATCAAAAAATAAAACATGCCTCGATTCTTCTCCCCTCTCTTCATGTTCTTATATAGCCCTCTATTTTAGTTTAGACTCCAAGGTATTAACGCCTTTACGTTTTGTAATTATTCTAAAGAGAGTTAACCATTTGGTCCCATTAATGGATAGACGTAGGACAATTGAAGCAACATATTTTTATGGCAAATAATGCACGTATGACTTATTATTTTTGTGACGGAGACTCAATGAACACGGACAAAAATTTATATATATCATGCATCCTAATAGAACCAAAAATGTTTCCACTCTCTGAGATCATGACCTTGAAATCAATTAATGGTCAAGGGACGCTATCACGGAATTAAATTAGTTACCTCCTAATTAATGGGTGCAATCGACCTGTGGTCAAAATCTAGCCTTAGGTGTTAGGACTAGAACCAAAGTCTCAATACAAAGAAATGGAATATTTTTTTAATCTAGATTTGAGATTTCGGAAATTCATGGTCACTCAACAGGGGACAAATTCTCGTAGAAAATTTTGACTTCGACAGGAAGATTGAGGTCTAAGTGAATAGAGACCAGTGAAAAAGGAATAGAAAATTGATCTCAATGAAATATAGGAATGTTGGTGAAGAAACATGAACTGTTCTAGAGTGAAACAATCATGATCTCTACATTAAAAGAAAGAGAAATCAATAATTCAATTTATTCATGGGAAAACTCGATGACCAAGTTCTACGATAAAGGATGTATAACATTGGTAGAGAACAGCCCTCTGAGGTTTCACCATTTTGTGGAAATGATTATAAATGTCACACTCCTTGTCTCCAATTGTTGAGAATGGAAGCCACTTAATAAATTTGATGATCAGAAATAAGGGCATGAACCAATACTTATACATCGGCTCGAACAAACTTCCTTTTGAAATCATGATAATTATCTTTGATGATGTGGGAAAAAACATAACATGAAGTTCGAACTAAAAGATGGCTGCTTGAGCATTAAACAAGCTTGATGACAAGCATGTTCAAATAAGATGGTTTCCAAATCCGTATGTAAGCATGCTGATATAGAAATGTAGTTACATGGTCCATATAGTTGAGTTGGTACAAAGGACATCAATTGAGAAAAAACTCTCTTCGTGATAATTGATAAAAGATGCAACTTTATAGAAAAGAAAACCATCTCTTGCTTTCTTATTTGAGATGGCCAATAAATAGATCATGCCTATTGTTAGCAAGTTACCTTTTCCTTAGATGTTATTACTTTGAAGATATTAGAATGCTCAAAGCAAGCTAACTGTTTAACTCAACATGTTAATTAACCCTCATTCCTACCTCAAGTAAGTTAACCTTTTCCGCATCAAGGAGGAGGTACTTGTTAATATTGGTTTTAAGGTTGGCCAATTAGACATTTCTCCTATCGTTGAAGATTACTTGGTAACATCAACTCGACTCCTTGGGCTAAGAGACCTTTACTTAATATTATTAAGGTATTCAAGTAGTGGACATACTTTGAAAATGATAACCCAGCATCTTGATAAGAAAACTAGGCAATAAGTGGAATGAATGATTGATACCAAATACATCAACTTGAAGTAGATCCTTAAAACTTAATAAATCAAATCATTGGACTGTATATTTCATTATCTCAAGCTTGATTATTGTTTTTTCCTTTTCATATCAATTGAAGAACTTTCCAAAGTGTGAAGTTATTGATAAAATCCTTATGTGGATTTTAGTTGACCATAAACACAAGATCATGCATAAAATAGGGTGTGAAAACTCAATCAAACCACTCACAAACAAATAGGAGCAAGGATTAATACCAGAAAAATTCTTCATCAAAACCTTATAACTTAAGATTTTCCCTAACCAGTCTATGCCAATAAAATCCACTAACCAAAACATTAACAATGGTATCTCAAGCTCACAAACCCCCAAGGTGAAGAATGGATCACCGTATACCAATATAGCAAGCGAGACAAGTCACAGGTCATCTCAGCTAAATTACAAAGAAGAAAATAAAATATACTAAAAAGACAACCCAAAATAATATTACAAAATTAGCCTTTGCCTCCAAGAGGTTGTGAATAAATTGATCGAATCATGGGAGCAACGGGTTTTGGAGTGTTTTAAAGAATTTGAAGTTGAACTGTATGTGCAAAGAGCTAAGAAGCCTTCTTGTCTCTTGATTTGATGGAGAATACAAATATAGTAAAAAAAACATTGGCACAATAGCCAATAGGTCCTATTTATAGGGTCATAGGTGTAGAAGCAAATGTATTAACCTTTGGAATACAAATCTAGAAGGTTAGAAATTAACGATGCTTTTTTAAAACAAGATTTCAAGCTCAAACATCAATTTTGAAGAGGTTTGATCGATCAAATTGCATAGAAATCATGACTTAAACTCCTGGACATATTTTGAATCAAAAGATAATTTGATTGATCAAGGTAATTTTTCACTTGAAGTACTCCCGCATCAATTATGATGTGTTTCAGAACACTGTTGCATTGGTACACATGATGCGTACCAAGATGTTGTTTCAATTGTAAGCACATTTGCATTTTGTTTCAATCCATTTTAAACTAGGCTCTTCCTTGATTCTTTTAACCAATTTATAAGTTGGTTTAAGGTTGGTTTTAGACTAAATTTGAGGGCTCTTTGGAGGCTTAGCAAGTCTCTAAGTAAACCTATTTTAAACCTATTCTAACTTGAGCTTTTCACAAGAAATTGTCTGCATTGTACTTGAGCTTGGGTGCTTTGACTTGCTTCTTCTTCCAGAGCATTTTCTAGAGTTGCTTCATCATCCTTGCTTGAACTTATATTTGATTTGATTTGGAGAAGTTATTGCTTGCTTTTCATTTGGCTTGCTTCAATTGAGCACCATACCTCAGTTGACCTCCTGTTCTTTCTTTCTTTCTTTCTTTCTTTTTTATGAAAAAGGACTGGTTCTTTTAACCTTTCATCAATACTTCTTTCGTCTGTGTGTAATCTCAACAAGAATATTTCCATTTAGTGAACACCAAAACACAAGCAGGATCTTGGTTGCAGTGATTATATGGAAGATCGAGGTCATGTTAAGGCAAGAACAAGTGAGAGAAGATGTGTAGAACAAAGTGAGTGGCATGTCGTGGAATGTAATCCGATAGTTGGATGGGTTTTCCATGACACTCCTTTGTTACCTTCTTTGGAATGAAAGGAGTACACAAAGTAGGACATTGAAGATAACGGAAGAAATTGAAGAATGAGACAATTTGAGAGAAGTTTCCAAGAGAAAAAGTATCTCAAGTTAGTGGAGAAATACCTAATATTCCGGTTTCATCCCATTCAAGTGGTTCGACCAGCAACCAATGACAACCAATTTAAAACAAACTCAAAAACTATAATTTCCCACAAACTTGAGATCAATGACTCAACCAATTATGCAAACTCAAAATCTATAATTTCCCATAAACTTGACGTTCCAAACTCAATACAAAAAGCTCACGGGTATATGAGAGGTCTTAACTTCATCATTCAGTGGTTCTACAGAGGGTAAAGTTAATCCAATTCTCATTACTTCCTATCAATGTCCAAAATTTCAGCACAACGAATTTCTCCATATGTCAGGCTCATAATCCTACGATGATCAATTGGAGTCTAAATTTTACCATCGTTCCATCCACTTCCCATAATGAAACTACTTCCAATGACACTTTGTCATATCATGGCTACAAATTCATCACAATAATGATGTGCATATTGGTTTTCATTGATCGCAGACGGTGGAGATCAAAGTGAAGATGGAATGTGAAGGTTGTGAAAGGAGAGTCAAGCATACAGCCGAAGGAATCTAAGGTAGTATATATATGTGTTCTCTCAGTCCCACTCCCTCTCTACACGTCTATCTCTATGAAAAGAGAATGTTAATTAACTTGTAAGTTTCCACATATATATTACACGTAATTCTCCAACCACATATACACTCATAATTGACGGTAAACCTAGCTACATTTCTCAACTTTTCTCTAATTTTATTTCTAAATCTTAACCATTTCTAACCAATGAAGGAAGACAGCTTGCGATCAAAATGCACAAGTCAAACAAGATTGGACATGCAAATAATTCTTTGAGTCAAATATGAATGCAGGTGTGCTCTGACGGTGGTGGGGTATGTGAACCCTGAGTAGGTGGTGAAGAGGATCCGAGGCAAGACCGGCAAGCATGCCCAGCTGTGGTCGTACGTGCCGTATGATTTCGTGGCTCATCCGTATGCCCCAGGAACCTACAACAAAAAGGCACCACCAGGCTACATGCGCAACCCATCCAGCGATCCTAATAAGGCAACGTTGGCACATGCCTCAACGGAGGAGGAGCGCTACACTAGTGCCTTCAGTGATGAAAACCCTAATTCTTGTGCTGTCATGTAGGGTGAGGAGTAACGTAGGTGTGTGGCTTTCTAGTGTTTGAGTTTTGTGATGATGCATATTAGGTTGGTATATTGTACTGGAAGTTCTCACTGTATGATATTGTGTCTCCTAAAAATGTAATATGCATGTTCATTATAGGATTTTGTGGCTTGTTATGGAGGATGTGTTGAACCAAAACACAACCTTGCAGAAATACTACAACTCTGGCAGGCGTTGACATAGCGTTGCATCATGACTAGACATGGCAAGATAGACAACATCCAAAGGCGAAGGCAAGCATGTCATAGGCAAGCAGGCACTTGAGCACCTACACCTACTAGTTTGGGCACTAGGTGCAACAGCTCTTGGGGCTCTGAGATCGCCTTGCAGTCATGGCCACAAGACCTTGAAGGTCATCAAGGGGAGTGCCAATGACTGGTAGAGTCACAGATCATGAAGGACAAAGGTGTGATGGTAGAGACAGATGGAGACCAAATCTGGTCGTCCATCTCAAGTAGCAAGGCAGATCCACCATTGAGAGGTTGGTCAGAAAGGCCTTTTGGGTAGATGATTTGTCTCTATAAAGCCAGATTAGGCTATCTCCAAAGCCTTGGAGCATTTAAGCAGAGGAAAGGTGGAAGGGTAGGTTGAACGATAGGCAAAACGATGGGATACGATGTAGTAAGAGCTTGCAGGTGAGGGACTGGTTAGAGACCTGGAAATGGTGGCAAAGAAGGCAGCAATGGCGAACAGCAAAACAGATCCGAGGAATAAAAACTGAAAAAAAATTATTTAACAATGATGCGATTTGCAGAAGATAGATTAAGGATGATTCTATCCTTCAGGTGGAATAAAAATGGTGCTTAGGTACTTAATACTAACTGAATGGCCAATTATGAAGTTAGTATTACGTAGAACTAGGAGGAGGAAAGTAAAATTCCTAGAGGAATACAAAGAAAAGCTATATTCCAAAGCCAATAGGTTAATCCCCCAAAATAAGTGATACCTTCAAAGCGGGAGCTGAGTGATGTTGTAAGATTTGCAACTTAATTTAATTCCAAAAAGTAAATTCCAATTACTAAAAAAAAGGTCCAACTATTCGAGATTTTTAATCCTTGTTAATCAACCACCACAAGCAAGGTCTTTTAGACACCTACAATACGGGGAATAATGTCTAGTTAAATATGATATTAGTTACAAATTTTTTATCAACCTTGAATATGATAACTAAATTTAGTAATTAAACTTAATCAGGAAAAAAAATACTGTTATTTACGGATTTCACTTTGAATGAGATAAGGGATGATCAGAGGTGAACAATTCTTAAGAAAATGGGAGATAATGAGGCCTTCATCTTCCATCAACATCCATTAAAAGACCAATAGAAGAATAACAGAAAAGGGTGCGCTATCCTCAAGGAAGGACTTTCACGGCGAAAACACACTTCTAGGATGTCAGCAGCTGCCCAATTCTGCCCTCCACATCCGTTCATCTGGACCCTTCCATCAAAGGAGTGGAGTTTACACCCCTTTAACAAAATAATCACCGGCCTTATTATGACAAGTGAAGGGGCAGAACTGATGTCTGAAATCGCATGTATATTGCATTATGCCTCCATAGTACAGGGCGTGATTGTGCATGTAGGACAGGGAAAAGTCCTAAGGACCAATATAATGGGTTATATAGATATGAGAACTTTTAACAAAGGAGGGGGCATCGCATCTCTTCCCACAGCTGCAAGCACAAATAATGCACCAGGTTAGAAACGTCAAGAGACTCGGTAAGTAAACAGGAGAGAATGTCTTCCATCACCCGAAACAAGAGATTTTCTTTTTCTTTCATTTTAAATAGCAAAGATGCTTGGAAATTAATGAGATCATAAGCAGGCCTGCATATATAACGACCGCTAGTGACGAAACAGACCAATGAAGCCCTTTCATAGCAACTTCAAACAGTTTCACAGAAGGGCAGAAATAATTTCCACAAGAGTTCATTGGGGCATGTTCTACAATGTTAATTTACAGGCATGTCTGACATAAGCCAAGCCAAATATAATGAGATGCCGATCATGTAAGGCCCTACCTCTACCATTCAAGATGCTAGAGTTACTGCATGAATTCATTGCCTCAATCCAAAATCTATTCTGAGCCAACGGAAGATTTAATCCAGATAACCAAGTTCATACATGATAGTTTTCAATCAACAATTCTTCAGTCTTTCCGAAAAGTCTCTCACAAAGCTCAATATCTAGATTTTGAGGTCCTCAAGCTAGCACGTAAGAGGGCCTTCCCTACACCATCTTAAACAGATCTTTTTCATTCAACCTTTATCGATACCACACCAACCTCATCTCCGATAACTTATTTGGGATCTGAACCTTTCCTCTACGGTGACACATCTACCTCAACATCTTTATATGTCACAAAAATAATCTGCATGTCTATGGTTGGCAGCCCAGCAATTCTTATTGCAACTTTCTAGCGATGGCCTTTAAATTTAGAAGAAATCTTCTTGTCAATTGTAGCACTTGAAGCCAAGGTTATAAGCATTGGCACTTGCCACTTGGTGTTCAATTGAAGAGGTTATTCACTAAGGCAATGTTTGTTTAAGGGAATTGTTTAGGGGGAATTGAAAAATAAAGGCACGGGATTGTGCCTCAACCTCACAATTGTAGGGTTTTGGTGTTTGTTTTTGATAGGTGGCAATGTCATAATTAAAACGAGTAATCCTGCGTTTGGCATAGACTTCACCAGTGCATTTTGAAGACTCCACCCATGGATTCTCAGCCTTCATGGGAACACATGTGCACTGCATGTAGGTTGATTTCTACATTTCTGGTTAATTATCTAGTGTGAGGGAACACGTTAGCTTTGCATGGAGAGAGAATCTTATCATCATCACTAACTAACCAAACCACGACAAATGCACCTTAGATCCAACAATGCCAAGCAAAGAGCACGATGGCCTTGTATGTCATTCCCCGCCTTCTATGCCAAACAATCATATCTTCACCGCCACCGTCGCGTCGTTCTCCAGCACCGCCTTGTACGTCATCCTGATGGCCTTGACCTCGGCAGCAACAACAATAGCAGCAGCAAGGCATGGGAGGGATTATGCACAGGATTAGACTATCCCACCCCCCCTGGAATTAGATAATACTGGGATTGTGACCTTTAACCCAGTATTATCCCCTGAACTCCAACAGAAAGAAACCAAAGATCCATCTTCCTTCAAGGCAAACAATCTACGAAACACTTCCTAATAAGATTCCCCTTGTAGCCCAATCAACTATCTAAAAGGCAAACCAACTCCATTTCCAAGCCTAGCATTGAAAAAGTGGCAATCAATTGGCATGGTACGTTGCAATTCCCACCCAAAAACTGATGCTCCTCAAATAGGCTCTACCTAGCCTTCCAATCAAGCTTCTTCACAAGCATTTAAATCCTTATTAGCCAAACAATCCACATTGTTCAAGATGGCATGTTTCATAGTGTCCACAAACCTTATCCCCAACCAGCATGGACATGCGACTCCTCCTTAAACCCCTATCCAAAAGAAACTCTACTCAACATATGCAATTTCAGTTCCCCCTTCTTTGTCAGCTCAAACTACAATACAAAGAAAGCAAAGCAAGTAGGTCCAACAAGACTAAGCTAATAAGTACTAACATTCCCCCTTTGATAAGAGGTGTGCACTCATGCAATGTGCTGCTTCCTCTCCATCCATCTCAAATGATGCAAAAGACATATCTTGTCTATCTGAGTCCCCAAATATATCCAACATCAAAGAGAAATTTCCTCTTGACTCAAATACGTATCTAGCTCCCGGACCATCCCTGCTCCCTGAATTCCAAAAGTAAGAAACTAAAGCTCCATGATCATCCTCCAAGACAACCGATCTACAGAACACTTATAATAAAATTCCCCTTGTTGCCCAATCAACTTTCCAAAAAGCAAAACCAGCTTCATCTTCAGACCTACAGTTGAAAAAATGACAAACAGAAGTCATGACATGTTGCAATTCCCACCCAAAACTGCCCCTCGAGTAGGCTCAATCCTAGCTTTCCAATTAAGCTTTGTCCATAACAAGCATTTCAAACATTCATAATGGTTATTACTCAAACAATCCACATAGTCAATAGGGCATGATTCTTGGTTCTAGGGTCCAGAGCAACCAAGTCACCTTCTTTTATTTAGTCTATAAATCTTGTCCCCAGACTTTCAAGGACATAACCCTTCTCCTTAAGCCCTCTCCAAAAGAAATTCCCCAACACATGCAATGTCATTCCCACCTTCTTTGGCAATTCAAACACCGACATGAAGTTAATAAGTACCAATCTTCCCCCGGCGATAGAAGATGCGCCTTCAACTCTATCAATCATGTTTCAAATCTTTCTGCTAATGGAGTCTAATCCACAGACTCCACACCCTTATCTTACGACCCCAGTAGGAGAACTGCTTTAAGGCGTTCTGAAGATTTCATGCAATGTGTTGCTTCCTCTTCATCCACCTCAAACAATACAAAAAGTGGGCATGCCCCTATTTATCCGCAGGCCCAAGAAGTCCCCAGATGCATCCAAGATCAAAGAGGGGTTTCCTATTAATCAGACCTCCCGCAATGAAAATTGTATCTTCTGCATATTGCAAGGTAGAAAACACAAAACTCCTCTCCATTTCCTGGAATGAAGGTTCTAAGAAACCACAACTACAAGCAATAAATTTGCAACATGCCAGGGCGGCAACAGCCAAAACAATTAGCAAAGGAGCCAACAAACAACCTTGCCTAACACACCTAATCCTATAAGGTTGAATCCAACAGCTCTTAGGTCTCCTGTCCATTAACAACCAAACAGAGTTGATGGCAATACATCCCTTATTCCAGGGCATCCACAAATCCAGAAATCCCCTTCTGCAAGTGCAGCACTTCCCGTGGGAAATACCAAGCTAATTATAGGTCTGTGCAAAATTATCACTCCAAGTGTGATCCTTCTCTCCAGACCTCCTCCAACCAATAGTAATTTCTGCAGGCAACACAACATAATCAATCTAGCGTTTCCCAAGGCCTTGGCAAAATTAACCTTCCACAAAAAACCCTTTCCTCCCCCCACATCTCCAAGCAGCAACAAATTTTTTTAGCCAACATAACACTATCCGTCAGGTGTCTCCCACAAACAAATGCTGATAAAACTTGATTAATGAGATCGCCTTCATCGCATTGTTGGGCAAGGCAACTGCACACGGTTAGAGTCGAACTACGGAGAAAAACAAACCTATGTTTCAACAAACAATACAGAAAGCTTGAACGCAGACTGTCCGATACAAAGGAATGATATATCTTTTGCAAAACCAGCAAGCATGAGAAGGATCTGTACCAAAAAAAGCATTCAATCCTCATCATCCTCTTCGGAGCTCCCTTCGCTGCTATAATCGCTGCTGTACTCATCTTCGGGATTAATATCGAGCTGCACATACTTGACCTGTATCGGCTCGGGCTGCCTCGGCTGCACCGCGGGCACGCCGGGCGGGGGAACAGCTGCAGCGATAGGTCGCCGCTGCTGCTCCTCTCCCTTCCCCGCGCCGGCGCCGATCGCCGCCTCCATCGGTGGGAGCTGAATGGGATCCCCGGGCTTCCACCCGGGGGGCAGAGGGGGCAGATCCTTGGGCAGGTCGATCGGCATCCCCTTCCTCCAACCGGCGGGCACCGTGATCGCAGGGAGGCCCGGCGGCTGGGGCGCCTCATCCCTCGGCGGCGTCGGCTCGATGAGGCTCTCGAGGAGCCTCTCGGCGGCGCGGTCGCCGGCGTCGGCCATGGGGATGCCGAGGTCGAGGGAGGCGGCGTGGTAGAGCTGGGAGGCGCGCATCTGCTCATCCTGGGGCGCCGGGGGAAGGGCGCCGCGGAGTGGGGCCTGGCCCGCGCCGAACTCCGGGGGGGCGAAGGTGGTGTAGCTGATTCGGTGGGCGTAGGAGAGGAGGTCCTCGAGGGGGAGGGGGAGAGGGGCGAAGGAGGAGGAAGGAGTAGAGTTGTTGTTGTTCTTGCGGCGTTTGGTGGGGAGGCGGTAGTGGGAGTAGTCGTCGAGGAGGAGGTCGAGGAGGTGGCGGGCGTCGTTCATCTTGCGGGCGAAGGAGAGGAGGGAGGAGTCGAGGGAGGAGATGCGGCGGGAGAGGGAGGAGAGGGAGTCGCGGAGTTGGAGGATGGATTGGAGGTCTTGGACGGAGCTCAGGAGTTGGGAGTGGAGGGAGCAGGAGGAGGAGGAGGAGGGGTCGGGTTCGGGGAGGAGGGGGTAAGGGGGAAGAGGGGAGGGATGGGGGAGGAAGGAGGGGCGGTGTGGGGAGGGGTCGAAGAGGCGGGAGGAGAGGGAGGAGAGCTGGAGGAGGAGGGAGTGGGCGCGGGGGAGGGGTGGGAGGAGAGGAAGGAGGGATGGGGAGAGGCGGTTTTGAGAGGAGGTGATGGCGGATGATGTGGTGGCGGTTGTGGCTGTGGTTGTGGTTGTGGTTGTGGTTGTGATTGTGGTAGTGGTGGAGGGTACTTTGGGGTTGGTGGTGGTGGTGGTTGTGGTGGTGGTGGTGGTAGTGGGGTTGGAAGAGGAGGAGGAGGAGGAAGAGGGAGGAGGGAGGGAAGGGGAGCCGGGGTTGGCGGTTGCGAGGCCGAGCCGGGCGGATGACGGGTGCTGCTGCAGCATCATGCTTCTGAGGACGATCGCGAGGAAGGGACGGAGAGAACCGAGAGCGCCCGCCGCCGATGCACTGGAGCCTATGGGGTGTACCGCGTAGCAGCCCTGTGCGGGGGGCGGCGGCTCTGCTTTGCTGGGTGGGAACTGGGCGGTCGGGCCGAGCCAGGACCGCAAACCCCGACTGTGTTGGGCCCACACTCGCCCGGCCCACCCAGGCCCCCTCCGTCCGTGGCCTAAGATTTGCATGTGTGCATCGTCTTGGAATTCGTCGAGGATTGCGATTGTCCAGATGGTTAAGGTTATAACAGCTTGTGTAGAGATTTATATTCGTATTGATACAAATTTAGTAGAGAATGGGTAAACTCCACCCCTCTTTCTCTCCGGCAGACGCTTGAACCCCTCTCAGGCACCTCTCCAACGACACGAGTTAACTACTTTTGCCATCTTCTAGACCTCCAACATCTTCGGACAAGCCTTTCTGACCATTAAGATTAGGTTCGGAAATTTTGCAAAGGTCTGCATGGACTAAGACTACGATTTAGCCTGCCAATCAGGCGCATGTTGGAAGTGAAATTGAGATGAAATCCGAGCTTTTCCTTTTAGGAAAATTAGTGAAGCCGTCGCTATTTTATTATGGGTGAGATTTAACCTATAAGTAACCTATGGGATGGTGGATCAATGCAAAATCGCTGAACCATTTAAGTTGATATGGTACTTGGGAAATATCACCAGATGATTTTTTTTGTCTCGACAAGGGGAAACATTTTGATGGATAGGTTAGCCAAGAGAAAATCTAAAGGCTAATTTAATGAGAGGATCAGGAAAATAATGTTAAAAAAATATGAAATTAATATTGATAATGTTATGACATGCATCATTGTAACGTTTACTTGAACCACAAAGGAGTAATTACAAGCCCCAGGTATAAAATAGGAGAGAAAGTATCCCTCTGCAACAAGACAATAACCTAATTTTGGGGTAATAATGACGTGTTTACTTTTTCAGGCAAGCCTCCTGAGTCCTGACAGTGACGGTTCAGTCACTTTTTTGTCTTTCGCTATCCCACCCTTCTAAAAATTAACAAAGAAAAAAGAAACATATACTTCAAAGGAACACATCATAAATCACAAGCAACTCTTGCTTGGTGACCGTGATGACAAAATTTTGACAATGAAATAGAGGCTTTAGAGCTTTAGAATCAGAATTTATACTTTGGATACTTGACTACTTAGGTTTACATATAGTCATTTCAGGGGCTTAAACATGAAATGATGCAGATTTAGAAATTTATAGAGGCCCAAAGTTCTGTATTGAGAACGGTAACAGGCATTTGGAGATTCTGGTAGTGGCTGTATAAATTATATAAATTAAATTTAACTCGATAACGTGGCATCCAACTCTACGCAGTAAGTGGCCCTTTTTTAAGTCTTCAAACCTTCTTTTTCCAAACAATGCTATCAAATGTGGCAGAAGAGGTCGTTCATCATAAACAAAATCATGAAGTTGCAAACAGAATCTCCCACAAGCAAACTAAAGCTTCACAATCCCTAAGGGCAATAAACCTCCGTGCTGTTGGAAAAATATCGAATAATTGGTTTTCTAAACCATTCTTAAAGGAAACAGATAAGAAACTCGTGAAGTTGGAAGGGGCCTACTGCATTGGTTTAAAATAGGTTAGCCATGTTTAGATAACAGTTGAGAATGAATACATGATTTACAAGGGGTACTATCTCATAGCTCTAGACAACACGTAAATTCATACGGCTTATTTTACTTTCCCACAAAATAATAATAAAAAATAACTTAATATCAAATATAAAATAAACAAACTACAACTCTCTTTTTAAATCGCATCAACTCATTTATTTCATCAAACTCACTACTTAATTCACCAACAAACCCAACATTTTTTACAAGCTTAATAACTCCTAAAGTTCATCCAATCATTAGACTAACCCCTATCTAGGTGCAGCTTGTCTTCTTGATTTTGAAAATCATATAATAACCATATTCTATCAGATGTTAATACAATAGTAAAATTGATGCCACCAACACAAATATGCACTTACATAACTATCATCAACTATTGAATTTGACAATCATACATGACGGTCAAATTACTCAAAAACCATACAGCAACGAGGCTACATTTTGGGCTGATGCAAATTATAAAAATGAAACAAAATACTAGCAAGTATCTCAATATTTACCAACAGCGTGCACCAAAGCATATGCTGTTCTGAAACCGAGTATTCTTCTTTTTTTTCGTAGTAAATGTAAATCAATTGTAGAAAAAATGATGCACAAAAATGCTTTGCTTTGGGTGAATGAGTTAGAACAGCAAAATTATTTTCTGCAAAACTCCAAGTTATAACAAAACAAAATTGCGATCACAGGTGAGTAAACCTGGTCTTCACTGGCAAGCGTGGCTATGTAAAGCCTAAAATGAAATCCGTAAGGTAAGTCATGAGGTCTTCATCCTTGAGGAATCCCCAACTGCATTTTCCATTCTCTGGTACCATTCTCCTATGTTAGTGTTGGCCACCATATCTTTCCCAGATTTCAGATATCTGATAGGCCTCAAAACACCAAAAACGGCAAGATCGGCTAGGTTAGGCTTGGAATTCCCTGCAGAAAAATTAAGCATTGACAATGTTAATCATAGAGATCATTAGATTTCAGTTCAGAAATAAATCACCAGGTGGAACGGACAGACTCACCAAGGAAATCCCTTCCATTGAGAGCTTTTGTCCAGGTCTCAGCAGCTTCGTATAAAGAAGCACGTTCATCAGTGATGTTATGCTTTTTCTTCAACTTCTTGGACACCATATACATTGCAGCTGCTCCAGCATATTTTACAGCAACACGTTCTGCAAAGCTAAAATTCCCTGTAGAAATGATAGAGATCGTGAGTGCATGGATGAAAATTGAGCTTTTCTCCCCACTTAGAAGGTTGTATTTGTGTCAATTGAATGAAAACAATCTTCTGGAGTAAATTTTGTTATAATTTGCAGGCAGGGAAGCAGTTAGAGATTAGCACTAAGAATCAAGAAATGATGCTTTGAAGGAAAAAATAAACCATTGAATTTTCAAATGGGTTCATTGCCCCCCTCCATTTCCCTGAGCAATGAAGTCTTAATCCCATTTGCTTCTCACTCTTGGTCAGTGACAAGGTTAACACTGAAGTTGAAATGATAAAACTACCTACCCCCCTCCTCACAACCGATCTCCACCTTTGCCATCAGCAAACTTCCAAGTGCTAGTTCAGGAAATCAACACTTCATCTGATCACATTCCAATCCCCCAATTTATCCACAACCCTAGATGATGGAAGCCAAGGATCCTGACCTCCCTCAAAAATACTTCAAAGAGAATCACAGGGTGAACATCCAAGTGCATCATCAAGCTATCATTCAAACATGTAAAGTACACTCAATTTTTACGAAGCATCCATGCATGGCAGCTAACTCTTCCCAAGTTGAAGGGTCTAGCAAAATTTAAATGCTCCACTAATGGTGATTTTGTGCAACCTTCATGTTAGAGGAAATATGGAGAAGTAGAAAAGAAATGAACAGAAGAAGAGGTCATGTAACTTTGTGCATGAGAGAGTGGTAGTCCCCCATCCTACAAACAGATGCCCCCAACCTACTCTAGGTAGGTGGCTCAGTCTGCAAGTGATTTAAAAATGAGTGAGCAAAATTGGCAACAAGCAAAGTTAACCGCAAGCAAGCCTAGGCTATTTACTGATGCAGGCAAGCTTAGTTGGTGAAAGCAAGCTTTTTTTTTTTTTTTGAAAAAAAAAAGGCAATTATCAGCGATTATCAAAGAGATAATCACCAAAAGTCAATTCATTCCAAAAGTCGAATTACAACAGTTCTTATAAAATAGATCCCCAAAATCCCACCTGGAAGGAAATGGAGGATACAAAATTCTCAACATAAGGTCTCTCTCCTAAACAGCACCCCATTCTTCCCTAACCAAACCCCCCACAAAACAGCCAAAACCTTTGCCCTATCACTCTTGGAGCGAAAAGTGAAGACTCCATCACCTGCACTTCCTCTGCTAAGAGGACCAAAAACTAACCTCATCCCTGCAAGAGATCCAACCGATCCCTATCTTCTGCCAAACCTGCACCACAAAAGGGCATTGGAAAAGAAGGTGTTGTATATCCTCGTCAGCCCCCCCACAAAGGGGACACGCCAGGTCCTCAGTTTGGGCCCATCTCACTCTCCACATCTTCGTTATAATCCTTCCTCTTCACACCAACCAGGCAAAGATCTTTACCTTCAAAGGGCACTTCATCGTCCATAGTCTGCAGTCCCACAAAAAATCAACGTCAAAGTTAGCCGCTCCACTTCCTAGCCTGCGATATATCTTTGCCACCGAGAAATCTCCTTCCTCCCAAGAAAAAGCATCAAGACCATCCGGTGCCCAGCCTACCAGCACCTGCATTAGCCATTGGAGGACCTCACATCTCTGATCGAAGAGGCTCCCCCAAAAAATGGGGCACCAAGTTCCATCCCAGCACTCCCTAATCTTGGTCGAGGGATCCACCACACTTCCCAAGAGGCGAGGGAACCTTTCTCCTGAGGTAGGACCAGCCCCCTGCCAGTCATCCTGCCAGAAATGAAGAGTCCCCCACACCGAGTACTGGATCAAAGAAACCCCGCACCTTTACTGCCATCGTCACCAAGCCCCTGAGGAAATGTGATGCTCTAAGAGGAGGAGAAAACAGCGGTCCCCACGATAGGAAATCACCATAACAATGCCGCATAACATCACCACAACAATCATCATAACAATGTCGCATAACAAGAAATCACCATAACAATCACCATAGCAATGCCGCATAAAAGCAAGTTTTTATTTTATTTTTTTATTTTTTTGCCTTCTTTTAGTAAGATAAGATTTTCAACCTTGGCTTTTTATAGATAGAAGTCCATCTAATCAACCACTAGACCATTCAAGTGGGTAGGGCAAACTTTAGTTGGCGAAGGTAAGAGGAAAGTGTTAAGATTAAGTTAGCAAGAAACTAGGCAAATGATGGCTAAATAGAGAATTTCTATGCAAAAGAGAGAGTTTGTAAAATTCCATGCATTAAAATGTGATAATATCATTTAAATTGTTTTTTTTACATAGTTGAGACAACAATTAAATATACATGCAACTCAATCAGCTCAAGTTTGACCTACACAATGGTTCAAAGATGCTAAGCACAAAGGAATGCCTAACAATGTCCTTAAAGAAGCCTACTCTCACAAGAGGCTAAATAGGAATCACGTCATTTCCAAAATCTAGAACTATTGAGTGTAGATGCTCGAGAAAGAGAATATAAGGATGTCAAGATCCCAAGGTATGCTTGCATCTTGAATTGTGGTAAAGTTGGGAGATGCGTAGAAGCCATGAAGATTCAAGATTAAAGACTCCAATCTCAAAGAAACAAGTAAAATCATCCGCAATAGAAGAAGTCCACATCAAATGAAATCTGCAACTAGATAATAAACTTCAAAGTTCAACAAAGGTGAATATAAACATTAGACAATAAGAAAAGATCATGAAATCAATCAAGTATTATCCTTCGCATGCTAAATGTGAATATGAAAAAATATTGTAAAGTTGGCAAGCCACCGCTTGATTTAATAGATGCATGTGATATGCATATAAAGAGGGCTAGAGTTTATCTTTTGCTTTAAGCTTCCAATAGTTGTTACCTGAAATCTGAATTCTGTCTCCTTCAAGGAGCACATCAAAGTGGTCATCAGACTTTGCCATAGCTCAAAGCAAAGATGATGAAGATCACTAACCATGACCAGAAGATTGCTATTTGAACGGTGAAGAAAGGGCTAAACTGCCAAACTAGGGAAATTGTCAATCGACTAAAGAAGTTAAGTCAAGGTCGAGGAAAGATGATGGCCAAGCGATAGGCACTTGGCTTCCACATAGGACCATGCGAAAAGCAGGGAAGAACTTTGGCAGAGATCTTCAATTGAGAGGATCTTAATCAAGAAGATACCAAGGCAAAGAATATCTTAGCTAGGGAAACCTTAGTCAAATAGATCTTTCCTACGGAAATCCACTTTCAGAGATGAGAACAAGAGACATTACCTAAGAGAAGAGCCCATGCTCGATAGATTGCAAGTTGGTAAAATGAGCTAAGCAGGTAGGAGTAGTCTTTGGCTGGAGAAAATTAAGTCAGCAAGGCTTGGCTAACCAAGTGGCATTTGATTGGTTGATGGAGGGCATATGAACAAGCTTGGATGTTTGCTACATTTCCCTTTGGAATGTCTGCCACAAATGTCATGTCATAAGGCCAAGGAGATGATGCATCATCGATGTAGGAAGTAATAGAGATCCTTCCACCTTCTAATGGAGCAAGGCCAGATTTTTTTTTTCCTGAGGAGTTAAAAGGCCAGATATTTTGCTTGAAGGTGATAACCTTGTCCTCTTGGTGCTGATCTACAAATGTCGTTGCTCAACCAATCACATAAGGGAGGCAAACGGTCTTCTAAGACAAAGGTAAGAAATGATAATGATAATAACAACCTTGACATTGTCTATGGAGGTAAAGGTCGAATGAGGTTCTCGTTGCTCCATTATATCTATCTGGCGAGTGGACCTCCATTTCAATGTCATTGAGTTGTGCCTCGTAACACAATTAACTTTAGCACCTAGTCAAGTATGGTTCTCATCACAAATTTCTACAAATGGTGACACTTAACAGGAGATTGCAGGATTCGTAGTTGATAATTCCGGGCCTTCCTCAAGCTTGTTTTGAAGAGTGCTCTGAGGTGAATGTCTAAGCACAGAATCAAGGAATCATCCAAACAGCCATAGCACACTTGATTTTTACAAGGTATCTCGAAAATCAAAGATGTCAAGGAGATGAGTGACTACAAGGCGACAAGCTCCTTAACCCAATCAAGAGGCAAGAAAAAGTTGATCACCAGATTGAATCGAGACAACAAGTTTTTTGTTTTTTGTTTTTTAAATATTGAATATGCCTATGCAGCCAATTAATCGTCATATAGTCATTTGCAATTGAGAATGTGCAATTGAGAATGCATATTTCGTATTCGAGCCTATAATCAGGATAGGCCAATTAATCGGCCGATTATCCAATTAATTGATCAATTAATCGACCGACAACTTTGAAGTTTTAAGTTTGTTAGCATATGCATCGATTTTGTATGAGGGGTCTTCTGGTATCTTATTGCTTGCACTGGTGTCGTACCACAACTTTTCCACCTCTCCATTATATAAGGAGAGGCAAGGCTCAATAATAGAATTATCTCATTTCCTCCAATTTGATATCAAAGCACCGATCATAGACCGAGGCTCTAGGTATCCCACCCCCAAGGCCTCCAAACCCCAACCACTAAACCCCTTCCCTCTCTGCACCCGCGCACCAACTTTGGCGAGTCTCCTCGCAGCCCAACGACGAGCGTGCAGTCCAGTGGTGCGGCGGCGAGGCGAGTGCGCAGCAGCGCCGTGCTACCACAACGGTAGTGCACACACGTGCGTTAAACGACGATGTCGGTCTAGGCGTAAGCGAACACGCGTGGTGGTGGCAGCGGCTGTGAGGGGTCTGTAGCCCTATTCTAGGGCTGTGTCCCTTGTAGTCACAGGGAGAGAGCTCTAGGTCCCCTTGGGGTCGTCTCGAGTGCTTTCCCCCGCACCTGGGTTAGGCCAACGCCCATCCAAGGGGGCTTTCTGATAAAGATGAAGATCTAAAACGAGACAATTTTAGATCTCCCATTGTTTCTTTGACGTTGGAAGATTGATTGAGGCTCGCGAATTGCAAAGATGGATTCTTCATATCAGTTCGAGGTGACATCGAGCTCTCTTTCGAACACCAGGGTATTCAAAAACCCATTCTTCGATTCCATCATCAAATTAGATGAGATCAACTACCCATGGTGGTCCTAGACCTTTCTTATCAATGATTTAAATGCCGAGCCGTCGGCATGTCGAGGATTTCGTCAGCATGCCGAGAGTCGCTGATGCATGCCGACGAAATCAGCACTATGCCGGGGAAGATGGGTTGCGTTGGGTGGGAAAGGTGGGTTGTTTGGAAATTGGAGCTGGGCAGGAGGGAAACTTTGAATGGATAGGGCCGAGAGGGAACTTCGAAATCGCCACCGGAGGGAGCTGGGCGGGAGGGAAACACACACACGATTTTTTGGCCTTTTTTTTGTTATACAACTTTAAATATGTTCATAAACGATTGTTTTTTGTTACATACAACTGTAAATATGTTCATAATATGTTGATTTACTTGTGTTCCAAATTTTACTCATTTCTGTTATTTTTGTCGGCACGCATCAACATGCCTCCGAAATGTCATTTTTTCAAGTCGTCGAAATCTGCCATCGAAAAACGGCCATTTCCACTGCATGCCTTTAGCATGCCCACGAAATGCACACCTACAATTTCATCAGCACGACGTCTAAATAGGCATTTCGAACCTTATTTCTTATGACCATCAAGGGTCATTAGAAAAATCGCATTCTTACGGATCTGAAGCCTACAGCGAAGACTGGTATACATGCCAACAGGGATAAAGACAATGCCATGGTTTGTGCATTGCTTATGCAGACTGTCATTCTCTAGATATGGGATGAGATCATGTACTATTTGACAACGAAGGAGATGTAGGAGTCTGTGTGAGTTGTACTCACATGCCAAGAACTCCACACGTGTTTTTCAGGTCTTTCACGACCTCTTTTACTTGCGTTAAGAAGGACACGTCGCAGTGTTACTCCCTCATGAAGGGAATGCTAGAGAGGCATCACTCTTACCTGCCGGGGTATGCTTGTGACTCCTAGAGGAGCTTTCGCTGACCATCTCCCTTTTCTTGTCAAGACTTGGACTTGAGTACTCGATAGCTAGAGATCAGATCCTCACCGCTTCTAAGCTTCCGACCCTGGAGGAAGCCCACAGCAGACTTAGCAAAGTAGCAGTGCACACTTCTGCTCCTGACTTTGGTACTTAGACGTCTACACTGGTCGTGACCCCTGGACGTGGCAAAGGTACTTCCCTCCCTGCAGGTGATGGTGGACATGCACGTGGACGTTCTTCTGGTGCACGTGTTCGACCTCCATGCACCTATTGTGGCAGGATGGGCTACTCTGAGGATACATGTGGCAGAAGAATGGTAGGTCACATGTGGCCAATCAGGCAATTGAGGTCATTGATGGAGTCTCCTCGAGTCCAGACGTCAGATCCCTCAGTACAGAGATTAAGACTCTACGGCAGCAGCTCGCCCAATTAACACAGATATCCTCCTCTTAGCCTCCTAACACCGCAGCTATTGCTTCCTCTTCTGAGACACATGCGACTGATATGTCTCTTTTATCTCCTAGCGATTGGTTGATTGACTCCAGTGCATCCAACCACCTATGTGGCGACAGGAGATCTTTTCCTCAGCTAGCATCAATTACCCCGGCCATGACTGTACAGGTGGCAGATAGGAGACGTTCGCTAGTTGTTGGGCAGGGAGATGTCTTTATCTCCGACCTTGCGACTGACAGATATGTTCTACGTTCCTGATTTTCTGTTGAGCTTGTTATCTGTTAGCAGTATTACCAGATATTTGAACTGCTGAGCTATATTTGATATGTCTTCTTATGTCTTACAGGACAAATTCACTGGAAAGACGATTGGTGGAGGGCGTGAGGAACAGGGAGTATACCGTCTGAGTTGTACTACTGTTGCTACTTCTGCTACCCAGGGCCTTGGTTCTGCTGGGTCCCCTCTCCAATAGCATCACCACCTTGGTCACTTGCTCATTGATTGTCTCAAATGAGTTCTGCCACACATACCCTCCACTACTACTCTCACCTTTGTTGCCTATCAGCTGGGTAAGCACCACAAGGCTAATTTTTCCACGTTCGTTTCTATTGTCTCTATTGTTGTGTTCAAGGTTTTAAAAAACATGTGGCGGTTTGCCGTCATCGAGGTGAGGCGTAAAACTCGAGGCGGTCGAGGCATAAGCCTCAGGATTTGCATAAAAAACATAGAAAAATGATATAATATATACTTATTAAGTGCTAATAAGGAAATAATAATGTAAATAACACACTTTCATAATATTTTTTCTCTATCACAATACTGAAAGAGAGAAACTAAACAAGAGATGTCATTTAAAAGCATAACAATTGGACAACAAGATTCAATTAAAAAATATAACATAACTACAAACATGTAAATAATATAATGAAATGTAATCTAAAAGAAATTAATAATTAATAAATAACCTAAATGACTTAAACCTGAGAAATAAATAAAACTAACAAAGTCAAATGACCTAAATAGGCCATTTTGGAGCCTCCACTTAAGGCAAGTTGCATTTGCCAATGGGTTTAGCTGCTACTACTACCACAACTAAACCTTGCAATTGTAGGATCATCCAAATGGTTGTCAAAGCTACTGGGAAACTAGATGAAGCAAGTTGTCTTTTAAATCCCATTCTGTCATAAAAAGAAATGACAAAGCACGTTAAGGTTTTATGACAGAATGTGCTAAACACCGTCTTACAAAACTGCCAAAGCTGCTGCTGGCAAATTTAGGTTGCAAACTTACAAGTGGCAACAGTAAAACCTTGTTAAATCAAATGGTTGTCAACCTTGCTTTCCTTATGACCTAAATAGGTGAAGGAAAACCAACACAATTACCATCTCAAACCAACCTAGACCAAAGTGTGGCACTGCTGGACCACCATACAAACTACTGCACCACCGATGATGCTCCTCCTCCTCCAACGCTGTTGCACCTGAGGTGATGCCTGAGATGCGCCTCAACACCTCAGACCACCTCGAGCGCCTCAGCCAAAGTGAGGCGCACACCTCTTGTCAGCAACCCAAGGCTACCGCCTTGAGGCTATTTTGGCCCGCCTCGCCTCGAGGCATACGCCTCTATAGCCTCAAGGCACGTTTTTTTAAAACCATGGCTATGTTTGATCTGGTTCATATGAATGTTTAGGATCCCAGTCATATTCCTGATCAACTTGAGAGCAAATATTACTTGGTGTTAGTGGATAATTTTTCCCGTCTTTCCTAGTTGTTTCTTTTGAAAAATAAGTCTAATGTAGGACACATTGTTGAAAATTTTGTTAAAGAAATAAAAACTCAGCATTCATGTTTTGTAAAACGTTTTCGGTCTGATAATGCCTTAGAATTTTATACTGCTCGGTTGCGTACTTTCTTTTCCAGTTGTGGCATTGTTCATGAGACCACTGTCCTCACACCTCTTAGCAGAATGATGTTGCTGAGAGGAAGTACCGCCACTTGATGTTGCTCGTACTTTGTTGATTCACCACTTGGTCCCTTCTCTTTATTGGGGTGATGCTGTTTTGACGGCTTGTTTTCTTATCAATCGGATGCCTAACGCTGCTTTACACGAGAGAATTCCTTTGCAGGTCATGTATCTTGATAGACCTCTATTTCACATCACCCCTCAAACTTTTGGTGGTGTTGCTTTTGTCCATTTGTTGGGACCAGGCCAGGATAAATTAGCATTGAGAGCAATTAAGTGTATTTTTTTTGGGTATACTCAAACTTAAAAGGGATATTGGTGTTTTGATCCGATTACTTCTCAGCACTTTATTTCAGCAGATGCTACCTTTTATAAGGCAATATCCTTCTTTTCTATTCGATGACTGAGCTACCTTCTGAGGGTGATTTGGCACCGATACCATTTACACCTATTCTCTTTGGGAGCTTTCCTGCGACTCCAATTCCTACTGTCCCACTACCATCGCCACCTGCTACGCTACCCTTTCCACATCTGAATGAGCCACTTCAGACACATATCCATTCTCACACTACCTTTCGAGTGCCCTCTCCCTTGCCTCCACCATCAGATTCTCAGGTGAGTCCCTTAGACACTGACGCTTGTTTGCCACATGTTGATCACAGGGACAAGATAAATGATGTGACAGGTGATGATCTGAATCTTCCAATAGCTATTCGGAAGAGGCCACAGACTTGTGCTACTTACCTGATGGCCGGGACACTAGCTACTAATAGCCTAGGCCCCAGGTTTGCAGGCTTCACCTAGGCGTTGGCTGCTACTCACATTCTAGCAACTCACCACGAGGCCATACTTGATCGGAGATGGCGGGCAGCCATGGAGGACGAGATGCTGCTCTTCGAGATTGGAGGAACTGTGAGCTCACTTCACTTCCAGATGGAGCTAAGGTTGTTGGTTGTCGGTGGGCTTTTACAATGAAGTTCAACCCAGTGGAGGTATCGCCAGATACAAAGCACGCCTCGTGGCAAAGAGGTTCACTCAAACCTATAGGGTGGACTTCTTTGACACCTCACCAGTTGCCAGACTTCCTACAGTACAGGTGTTGGTAGCAGTGGTGGTCTAGCTTAATTGGCCCTTGCATCAACCGGACGTGAAAAATACATTCCTTTACGGTGATCTCCAAGAGGAAGTCTACATGCACCAGCCACCAGGCTTTAAGGTTCAGGAGGAGCGTGTATGCAGACTGCGAAAAGCCATCTACGGTCTCAAGCAAAGTCCCAGAGCATGGTTCCAGAGGTTTGTCTCAGGTTGTGAAGGCAGCTAAATTCAGGAAATCGACAGCTGATTTCTCTCTTTTTGTCAAGAGGACTGGACGAGGTACTATGGTACTTCTTGCATACGTTGGTAACTTGATTGTTACAGGAGATGATGTGCAAGGTGTCATTGAGATTAAGCACATTCTGGCAAAGCAGTTTGTTATGAATGATTTGAGAGCTCTACAATATTTTGTTGGTATTAAGGTTGCCCGGAACAAGAAGGGCATAGTCCTGTCCCAAAAGAGGTATGCATTGGATATTCCACAAAAGGTAGGTATGCTTGGGGCTAAGGCAGCCAACATTCCTATGGACCCCAGGATGTCACTTTATGATGAGGTACAGTTGGTGGACAATAAGCAATACAAGCTGTTTGTGAGCAAACTGTTACACCTAACTATCATGAGGCCTGATATCTCCTTTGCGGTGGAGAGATTGAGTCAGTTCATGGCCAAGCCAACATAACAGCACTGGGATGTAGCATTGATGGTGCTCAGATACATCAAGAAGGCTCCTGGAAAAGGACTTCTCTTCTCCAAGGAGTCTTCTATGACTTTGGTTGGCTACTCTGATGCAGACTACGTTGGATGTCACGTGGATCGAAAATTCATTACGGGGTTCTGCACCTTTTTGGCAAGAAATCTGATCACATGGAGCAAGAAACAATGCACAATTGTTAGGTCGAGTATCAAGTTTGAGTATAGGACTATGGCTCAGACGACTACAGAGATGATGTGGATCAGGTCCTTACTGATTTGGAAGTACAATTTTCTAGCCCGATGTAGATACGGTGTGATAACAGAACAGCTATCTTCATTGCCAACAACCCAGCATTTCACGAGAGAAAAGCATGTAGAGGTTGATTGTTATTATACTAGAGATATTATTCAGAAATGGCTGCTATATACAACACCAGTCATGTCTGAGGAGCAGATTGTAGATATTTTTACCAAGCCCTTGGACAGGTCTTTATTTGATTTGTGTGTATCCAAGTTGAGCATGATAAATATTTATGCTCCAACTTGAGGGGGAGCATTAGCATATGCATCTATTTTGTATGAGGGGTCTTTCACTATCTTATTTCTTGTACTGGTGTTGTACCACAACTTTTTCACATCTCCATTATATAAAGAGAGGCAAGGCTCAATAATAGAATTATCTCATTTCCTCCAATTAAGTTTTTTTTTTAATTTTTCGATCCTGATTCATGCGCCAACCCTAAATAAGCCCCCCACCCTACCCTCAAATTCTTCCTCCCCCTCCCCAACATTGACTCCTTAAACTTGCTCTCTTCCTCTCCCCTATATGAGTTCTCCTCTCTGGTTTCCCTCAAAGCCCACCGCCACCACCCTCCCAACCTCCCACGAAGGTTCTTTGACTACTACTCCTCTAAGTGGCGGTTGCTCTCGTTACCACTCCTCCAGTAGGGTCTCATTGCCGATCAGCCTCTCTAAGGGTCAATTATGGTCTCTCCAACAATTCTTTCCTCTCTTTTCACCACCAGTGACCGATTCTCCTCCCCTTTCTTGATTTTTTTGTTTAATCTACTAATTTAGTGATTTAGACTTCTAATGTAGTTTATTGCATATGTTACTTTAGAATAGTTTTTGTTACTGTGAGTTGCGTTGATGCTTTATTTCATTTTGTTTTCTTTTTGCACTATTAAGATCTTGTTCTTGACTTCTTATTCTCCAAAATGCATCTATTCATGTTCTTGTTCAAGTCTTTTTTCCTTAAAATAGTGCCAACTACAAAATAGTTGCTTGCCTCAATTTTATGTCATGTTTGTTCTCTACATTACACGTTGACCTAATGTCATATCATTGTTTTCCTAATTTCATTTCAATTTTTTTGCCTATTTTGTCATTTCAGAATATGGACATCAAAAATATAATACTCACATATGTGTATATTTTAACTTATACATATGTATATTTAATATGTATAATTATATTTAAATTTTTAATTACTTTTTTGAAAAGTTAAACTTTTAAATATTAAAAAATACTAAACCGATTAATCCTCGATTAATCAGCCGCATAACATATATTATAATTATCATCAGAAAAACATACATGTATAACTTATACACGCACACGTGTAAGCACATACATGTACGTGCACCCACACACACACAAATACACAATACAAGTTTCAAATTTGAATCACTATGGTCCATAGAAAGACAAACCTTATCCGAAAAAATCGAGTAAAAACAAGTAGCATATACTTCCCTCCCCCCCCCCACCCCCCCTCTAAAATGTAAGCTACCTCTTACTCCCAGTAAGTGCACAAAACTAAATCCTTTCATTGAAAAACTTGCTAATCAACCTATATAATCAACAGCTCAAAATGCCCGTACCACTGACTTTAGAGAGTAAAACATTTTGGTTAGAAATTCCCAAAGCTAGCTGCTAAATATTCTGAATCATTAAAAGTGCATTTCCAAGCGAGAACTGAAGTCTTTGCATAAAAACACCTCAACATAAAATAAGGTGTTGATAGCATTGAGGTGTAATCGAATGGCTACCGACCTCTAATAGCCATCCTTCCCTTTTCAAAAAAGTACTGAGGTGTAACTGCTGCATAAAACATGCACTGGATCAAAATGTATGCAACTTATGTAACAGACTTTTGCACATAAAGTTGTATAGATATGGCAAATTTAAGGAAGCCACAACCTTTTACAAGCAAAAATTGAGCTTCATTGCATAAAAATGCATGAAATGCAAATCTAGCAAATAAAAGAAAACAACTGAGCTGAATAAACGAACAGGAAAGCAAAATGTAACATGAATGACATGCAGGCTAGATGCTTTTGAATAGGGCACTCACCATTGTTTGTTATATAATCAAAAGACTCCAAAGCCTCAGATGTGCTTCTGTATATGTTGGGTGATAATACATGCACCAGATGATTATCAACCCACCTAAAACATGAATGTACGCAAGTCAGTATGTGTCTCGGAAATGCAGCTTTCTTCAGACACGACCTTCAGCACTATGAAAAAAGAATTCCCAAAACAACCAACTTCGTCACAAAATAAGGTTGTAAAATCTGAATAATTTTAGTTAGTTAAATGAAAACCAAAGAAAAAGGAGTACAATCACAAGGTCACACAAAATTCAAGGTGCAATAGAGAAGACCCAAGAAACTTATGAAGACCCAAAGGACAACAGTACTTAAAGTTGGAAACTTGGAACTAGAACATCGTACTGGAAGGCAAAGAACAGTTACAAATAAACTCAAATAGATTAAAGTAAAATGCCATACCTCCTCCATTTGGCTTCTTCATCATCAACTTCTAAGTTTTCAGGATGTATCTTGCAGCTTAACTTATCAATTATATCTGCATTCCAGAAAGTGGTGGCACATCACAAAAAGGAAATTTACACTCCACAAAGCTAAGTGGCTAGGAATATCAATAATGACAAAAACACAGAGCTACACTCACTACTTGATAATGGCCACTTAAAACAATTTCATTTAACAAGAAATAAGAATACCAGATGAATCAACCAGTTGTTCACCATCTACAACAAGGATAGGGACTTTCTTATAATCAGACCACTTGATCTCCTTCTTGCTAAGGGGATTGACTTCCACAACCTCATATGCTATATCATGGTAGTCCAGGAATGCTGCAAGTAGTCAATCAAAACATCTTAAGAAATTTTACATAAAAGAGGACATTGTTAGATATAGCAAAATGCACCACAATCCCAACTTAACCATGAATATGCCCTCACCAAAAGTGTAACTTACGTATGGCACTTTACATCAACAACAAATAAATAGATAGATAAAATAAAATAAAACAATATGTAAATGTTCTTGGTTCACAAAACTAATAAAACTCAAGGCTTGGGTTTTTTTGTCCCTTGAAAGGCTTGGGTTGTTTTCCAAATGCTTTGGATTTTCACAAAAAAGGGCAGCTTGGTACACAAAGCTTCCACCACCATGTGCAAGGTCCGGGGAAGGGTCAGACCATTGTGGGTCTATTATGCGCAGCCTTAACTTGTTTTTTCAACAAAAACTTGTCTCCACGACTCAATTCCGTGACCTCCAAGTCACATGGCAACAACTTTTACCATCACACCAAGGCTCCCCTTCAATGCTTTGGATTTTCAAAGTATGTGTTGAGGTTGGCACAACACAGAGGCATGGAGGCTCTTCCACGTGGGAAAGTAGGTGGCAGCAGGGTGCTGCAGGCAGCCCTGTCCACGTGACAGGGAGGAGAGGCTGCAGCCGACGGCCTTGAAGAAGAGAGGGAGAGAAAGGGAGTTGATGTGTTAGAAGAATTATTGCATTAACTTAAGAACAAAAAGATTACAAAGATTCTCTTTTATAAGGAGAGAACATATCATAATCTTTTAAAACAAGAAACCAAATCACAATCTAATCAAATCTTCTAAAATTAGGAAAGATCAAATCCTCTAAAACAAACTTTCTAAAATCAAACATACCAAGAACCAAAAGCAAACCTAAAATACCTTTAGGGTCGGCACTCCTTTGGGAGCCTACTGACTGCCACATGGCATAGCCACATGACCTAGCATGGTTGCCATGTGGCACTGCCACGTGGCATGTTTATTCTTTACACTCCCCCTCAAGTCGAGGCCGGGAGGACAATGACTTGGCTAACTTAGCTCGGTGATGATGCGGCCGAATACTCCACCATCTTCTCTTAATGCAACTGCACATCCTCTTGCCACCTTCATAGTCGTTGCTTCTTTGGCAACCTATGAAGTCGTGGCTATTGGAACAGCCATCTTGTCTTTGCTTAAGTTGATAGGCTCTCTTCTCTAACTTTTTCTTTTTGATTGCATCTTTCGTCTCAGGCACCTTCTTGAGTAGTATAGATCTCTGATTTTTCCATTGCTTCATTCTAGTAGATTGAGAGGAGTCTATGTGCCTTTTTTTGTACACCTGAGAGCCACACACTTGATCTTCGCATTCCCTAACGTGCTAGAGGGTTCCACACGCCCCCTCAATCTGAGTTGGTGTCGTTGCTCCTACACCCCATGAGCCAGCATAAGGTGCTCAATTTCTCCGGGCATGTATAAGGTCACCAAAAAGAAGGTGAAGTTGCTAGAGATCATGGAACTTGTGCGTGATTTAATGAGAGGATAGGCCACGCACGTAGCTACTGTCCTCCAAGGAAAAGTCACGCACAACGTGGCTTTTCTTCTCTTCTCCTTCCTACACGTGTAGAGTATTCCCCAGGAAGAGACTAGATCGAAGGCTCCAATACCATGTTGAGGTTGGTGCAACGCGGAGGCACAGAGGCTCTTCCACGTGGGAAATAGATGCTAACAAAGTGCTGCAAGCAGCCCCTATCCACGCAACAAGGAGGAGAGATAAGCTACAGCCGGCAGCCTTGAAGAAGAAAGGGACAGAGAAGGAGTTGATGTGTTGGATTGCATTAACTCAAGAACAAAAGGATTACAAAGACTCTTCTATAAAGAAAGAACATATCACAATACTCTAAAATAAGAAACAAACCAAATCCTAATCTAATCAAATCTTCTAAAATTAGGAAAGATCAAATCCTCTAAAACAAACTTTCTAAAACCAGACATACCAACTAAATCACAACAAAACTTGGACAAAAAGCAAACCTAAAATACCTTTAGGGCCCAAGCCCCTTTCGGAACAATATGAAAAACTGTAGTTTTTGACATGCATATCTCTTACCAAAATCAAACATAGACAAGCAAGCATTTTCCAACATTAAGAGGGATTGGTTACTGTTGGGAATAAGAGAGGCCACGTGATAGTGCCACGTGGTAGTAGATCTGGAGGCCATCAGGGCCACCGATTTTGGGTTCTAGAGTCCTAGTTTTTGTCTTTTGCTTAAGTTGCAAGTTTACTTGGTTATGTTTGATTTTAGGAAAGTTGTTTAGATGATTTTATTTGTTTTGGGATTTGTTCTTTCTTATATTAGAGATAAGATTCGATTAGTCTCTTGTTTAAGAGGATATGTTCTCTCTTCTATAAAAGAAAGCATTCCTATTGTAATTCTCCTTGAATTAGCAATAATATTTTATATTATCTACAAACTCCTCTCCCCCTCTCTCTCTCAAAAGCTGTCGGCCACCCATCCTAGCTGCTGGTCACCACCAGCCGCCGGCCACCATCAAATAACAACCACAACCAGCCGGTGGCTGCTACTCTCTCGCTCTCCTTGTTCCAACGTGCAACAGGCCCCACTTGGGCTGTTTTTCCCTCGCGCCAAGGAGCCTCCCCGCTCTAGATTGAGCCATTCTTGACAGTTACATATAGGCAGTCAGCTTCAAACAGAAAAAATCATGCTTAACGAATTCCTGTGAAAACAATCATTCATCTATCTCAGCCTCTCTTACAAGGATCATCATCCAACTCGCACACTAATTCTAGAGTGTCATTTGACCTTCTTCTCATGTGCACCAGCCATTTTAAGTATGCCCCTCTCTTCATCTTCTATTGGTGCCACATGACATCAACCTTTCACCTAATAATATTGGTATAAATTCAATCTTTCCAGTGTTTCTGCTGCTCACAAGCAAGTCCCAACATCTTTTTTTTTATAGCAATCATCACTACAAATGTTAATAATATACCTACACAGGCCCAATCTAACATTGTCAATAATGATGACACTTTCAGATAATACCTTCTTGATAGCATGCATATCGTCCTCAACGTATACTTCTATTAGTTGAATATGAACTGCTATTAACTCTATTTTAGCCAAGACACCCTTCCTTTTCTATTAAGGTAAGATGGCCATTTTATATCAGCAGCCCCCAGAATCTATTAGTGATGCAAAAAGATTAGGCATTTTTACATGGTTGCCCATTTACAATAACATCAATACCCCTTATTTGCTTGCTATTTATGCATATGCTACAAAAAAACTCATCTTTTTTACGTCAATACCTCTCCATTGTCAAAGTTGATGGAATTGGACCTAAGGGATTTTTTTACATTTAAAGCCCTGTGAATTTATTTTCTCTCTTCCCTTTCCACTTTCTTTCTCTCCCTCCTCCATAATCTCTCCTTTGTACCACCAGTCCAATGGCATCTTTCACTGACTTTAGCAACTCACAGGTTCAAATGTAAACATTCAAGTATCCTGGGCATGTGGAAGTTGGAGGTGCAAGATCTTGAATGGAGAAAATTGTTACTTTTAAGTCCAATTCTATCAAATTTAATGGAATTATTTGTCAAAAGGGTATTGGTGTAAACAAGACAAGTTTTCTATGGGTGTCTGTGTCAGTAGTAACAAGGGGCACATATGTTATTGCACATGTTTCCAGGAACATGAAACGTTTTTTGCCACAGGACTTGGTCCTGAAAAAATGAGGGAGGGAGAGGGAGAGGGAGAGGGAGAGAGAGGTCTGGCGCGGGGGCTGGGAGGTTTGTCCCGGGCTGGACGGTGGTGGGCGGGAGATCGAGGAAGGATAAGACGCCGGTGAGGTGCTTCAAGTGCCTTGGTGAGGGGCACGTGGCGGCGGTGTGCAGGGACCCGATGCGGTGTCTACGGTGCGGCGCCCTGGGTCATCGGAGGTCGGGCTGTGGGCGGCAGAGGTCGGGTGTGGGGGTCTCCTCGGGGAGAGGGGAGACACGTCCGTCTCCCCCGGAGGGAGAGCCCCTCGTGGAGGTCGAAGCGCCTTGGTCGGAGGAGATGGGCGCGCTGGAAGGAAGGCTGTCATCGGTGCTGGTGGCAGTGGTTTTGGAGGGGTCGGTGGAGGTGGAAGCGCTGAGGGAGGCAGTCGCCGCCTACTTGGGGGTGGACGGAGGTCGGTTGGGGGTGGCCTCTCTGGGAGGCGGGCGGATGGTGGTGCTGGGACTGAGCCGGGTGGAGTTGAGGTGGGTGGTTTTCAGGGTGCTCCGGCGTGTTGGTGGTGTGGCGCGGTGCCGGTGGCCGGTCAGGTCTGATGGAGCTTTGGCGGAGAGACCGCCGGCAGGCGTGAGGAGGGTCTTAATTGAGGGGATACCGCTGTTCCTCCGCACAGTGGAGGTGGAGGCGGCGGTGGTTGCCCCGTTTGCTAGGTTACGCGGATGCAGGGGCATCAACCTGAAGGCGGCTGATCTGTCGCGGGTTGAGGCGTGGGTGGAGATGCGGCCGGGGCAGCGGTTGGTGGAGAGGTCGGTGCTCAGGTGGGGTGGCTCCGCCTGGCTCCTCCGTGTTTCCTGGGGTTCCGAGAACCCTAGGTCTTTTGCTGAGGTGGTGGGTGGTGGAGCGGCGGCGGTGTGTGGAGGCGATGGCGGCGGGCGCGCAGAGGATGGCCGGACCACCCTCGGGAAGGTCGAGGGTCTTGGCGGAGATTGCGGCGGAGATCGCGGGGCGGCTGCGATTTCCGTGGCGCAATCAATGGCAGACGAAGGGGCGGGAATGCGGAGGGTCGCTGCGACCTTTGCGGAGGGGTCGGGGGAGGCGAATGTGGCGCTGAGGCCAGGTGGCTCCGCTGATTGCGGGTGCGCTGGCGGTGTCGCTTCGAGCCCTGGCTTTGAAGGAGGGGTGGCTGGCGGACTCGAGTCGGGTGTGCATGACCCGGTTACGGGATCCGAGGACCCCGGTGCTGTTGCTGGGTCGGGTTGTCTTGCGCGGGTGACACCGCGCCCCCGACTCTCTGCGGAGGAGAGGCAGGACGTTGCTGGAGAGGACTCGAGGAGCCCTTTGGCGGATCCGATCAGAGTGGAGAAGGGGGTGGCAGGACTAGACTCGACTGGCGGAGGGGGGGGCGGGCGACGACGGGAGCGGAGGGGGACCGGCTCGCAGAGGCTCTTCTACCGGCCGCGATGGTCGTACCGTAGGGGTTTTGCTCGGAAGACCCCAACTGGGGGGGTGGCTGGGGTCGACCGACGTCAGTCGCCGGAGGGGCTGGGGTCGCCTGGTGGAGTCAGGTCGCCAACGACGGTGTCTGTTGGGGGCG
This sequence comes from Thalassia testudinum, assembly GCA_037157565.1. Classification (NCBI taxonomy): domain Eukaryota; kingdom Viridiplantae; phylum Streptophyta; class Magnoliopsida; order Alismatales; family Hydrocharitaceae; genus Thalassia; species Thalassia testudinum. The sequence goes on along the minus strand of JAZHRO010000073.1, from coordinate 196,347,681 downwards.
GCGGCGGAGGCCTGTTTGTCCCAGGGGTGGCAGTGGGGCAGCAGTTGGCGAATGAAGGTGGGGACGAGGCAGCTGCAGACGGTGAGGTGAAGGTGGCAAGCACCGGTGGCAGGTGCAGTGGGGGAGTTGCAGTGGTGGCAGAAGCTGTGGCAAATGAGCTGATGGCAGATGCAGGGGGGCTAGTGGCTGCAAGGGCGGAGAAGAAGGCTGTTGAGGCGGCTGGACCACTAGGAGAGGGAGCTGTGCTGCTGGGGGCTGGTGGTAGCGACGGGGAGCTGCTAACTATTGGCGGTCTGGAGACGGCGGGGCGAGAAGGTAAGGTATGTGGTGGTAAGGGGAGCCAGGAGGTCCATCGTCTGTTGATAGAAGAGGAGGAGGACCGTGTGGCGGAAATGATGGGGTTCAAACGGCTGATGTCTGGAGGCGCCTCCCGGATGATATCATGACTAAGGTCCTGTTCTGGAATGTGAGGGGTCTGAATGACCCGTCGAGAAGGGTTGTTTTGAGAGGGTACATTCAGAGATGGGACCTGATGTGGTTTTTCTCCAAGAGACGAAGTGGGGGAGCTGTGATGGAAGGTTGTGGAGGGAGGTGGGGGGAGAGAGTTGTAGGGGGTTCCTGGCCCTGGATGCGGATGGGAGTGCGGGGGGAATTGCTGTGGGGTGGAGGGAGGAGTTCTCCTTGCTGGACACTGGATGGATCCAACGTTGTCACTGTCAGACTTCAGAGACGCCGGGACAGCACATGTTTGCTCCTCTCCTCAGTTTATGGCCCGACGGAGGGTCGGAGAAGACAGGTCTTATGGGAAGATCTGGGACAGGTTGCGGCAGCTTTCCAGGGGGTTCCGTGGCTAATTGGTGGCGATTTTAATGTTACTCTGCAGACTGAGGACAGGCCGGGCGACCGAGGGGGATTGGACCAGGGCTCTGAGGCATTTGCAGACTTTATGGCGGACCAGGGGCTGGTTGATATGCCTCTGTTGTCCTGTCTATACACTTGGAGGAACTCTGGAGGGCAGCGGTCCCGTATTGACAGATTTCTGGCTTCGACGGCGATGGCAGAGGTTAGGCCTTTGGAGCACCCATTCTCGGATCACACCCCCTTGATGTGGATGTCAAACGAGGAGTGGAGGCATGGCACTTACTTTAAGCTCGACAGGGCGTGGCTCATGGAGGAGGGCTTTAGGGGTTTGGTTGAGGAACGGTGGAGGTCTTCTCAAGCGGAAGGGTCGGCGGCTACCAAATTGGAAGCGAAACTGAGGGATTTGAGATCTTTCTTGAAAACCCACATCAGGCAGATTAGGGAGGAACACGGGAGGAAGAAAGAAGAGGCTCTTGCTGCGATTACACGCCTGGACAGAGCAGAGGATGTTGGGCTCCTTTCAGAAGATGACAGGGTTTACAGAGCGAGGCAGACTCAGGTGATCCAGGAGGAAGACCGGAAAGCAGAGATGGAGTGGAGGGTGAGATCTAGGCAGAAGTGGCTTAAGGAGGGCGATTCCAATACCCGTTTTTTTCATATGGCTGCGTCGGGCAGGAGAAGAAGGAACTGGATTGACAGATTGGTGGTGGATGGGGAGGAATTTGTGGGAAGGGAAGCAGTGGGAGGGGCAGCTGCTAGTTATTTTAGAGGTTTTACTAGAAGGAGACGGGGGGAAGGTGGAGGTGGTTAGGATCTGGGATACCACAGATCAGGGAGATAGACGTCGACCTCTTAACGGACTCTTTTGGGGAGAATGAGGTCCGTGAGGCAGTTTGGGGATTGAACGCGGATGGGTGTCCAGGGCCGAAAGGCTTTCCGGTTGCCTTCTACAGAGAGTTCTGGCCGGTGGTGAAAGAAGACGTAATGCAAGTGGTGCAAGAGTTTAGAACGGGCAACTCGAGATTTAATAAGCTGAACAAATTCTATATGTTCTTATTGCTGAAGAGGGAGGGCACTGAGGAGATTCAGGAGTACAGACCGATAGCTCTTTCGAATGCTATCTACTTGGTGGTAACGAAGTTTCTGGCAAACAGATTGAGGACTTTGGGTGAGATTATAGACTCGGTGCAAATGACTTTTGTCCCTGGCAGGAATATTTTGGAGGGTTATGTGATGGCCTCGGAAATCCTTTCATCCTGGAAGAGAGATAAGAAGAAGGCTTTCTTATGGAAGGTCGATTTCAGCAAAGCTTATGATTCGATCCAGTGGTCGTTTCTTTGGGCATCCTTGGTGAAGAGGGGGTTCCCACCAGTGTGGATTGAATGGATGAAGAGGTGTGTCACTACAACGTCTTTCTCGGTTCTTATCAATGGAAACCCAGCTGAGGGTTGGATCCAACCTAGGAGGGGGGTGAGGCAAGGTTGTCCGCTAGCCCCGATGCTCTTTGTGATTGTTGTGGATGCTCTTGCTAGGGCGGCGAGGAGGTCTTCTGAAAGAAGATTGGTGGGTGATTTCTCCCTGAGGGATGGGACGAGTATCCCTTTGCTCCAATATGCGAATGATACGATCTTCTTTATTGAAGGTGGAGAAACGGAGGCTAGAAGGTTGAGGTTCCTTATTTTCCTACTGGGTGAGGCGTCCGGATTGCAGATTAATCTGGCTAAGTCAGATTTTATCCCTTTCAACATGACTGAGGCAGAGGCAAGGGGATGTAGTTTGGGTCTTGGCACAGAACAGGGTAAGCTTCCGGTTAAGTATTTGGGCCTGCCGTTGTCAAATGGGAGGATTCTGGTGAGAGACTGGACCTCCATGGTGGAGAGGTTGGTGGGGAGGCTGGAGGGGTGGGCGTCCAGGCTTCTGTCTAGAGGTGGGAGGTTGATCCTGCTCAAGGCGGTTCTGTCGGCGATGCCGTCATATTTCATTTCTGTACTAAAGATGCCTCGATAAGTGATTGCAAAGATTGAACGAACAATGAGGAGTTTCTTTTGGTCTAATCAGGGGATGAGTGGACAGGGTGCCAGGTTGGTCGCTTGGAAGGAGGTCTGCAGACCGCTGAGAGATGGGGGGCTCGGCGTGAGGGATTTGGAGAGATCTAATGACAGTCTATTGGTGAAGTGGGTGGGGTGCCTGTTGGAAGGAAAAGGGGATCTGTTGGGCAAGGTGTTTGAGACAGCATATGGTTGTCCGATACGTTGGGATCTCCTGGTGTCTCCGCCTAGGGATGCTTCTCACTTCCTGAAAGGCTTGTCGACGGTGGCCCCTAGGGTGAGGAACTGCTTCGTCCCTGTGTTGGGAACAGGGGGGATTTTCATATTCTGGCAGGATGACTGGACAGGTGATGGAGCGCTTTGCAGAAGATTTCAGAGACTGTTTGCCTTGTCCCAGAACAAGATGGCGTCCGTGGCTGAGGTGTGGGATGATGGGTGGTGCCCGTGTTTCGTTGGCAGTCCGTCAGATGCGAGAACACATGATTTCCAGACCTTACTTGCTGAGTTGGAGGGACTGCATCCGGCGGCTGGTACAGACATGTTTGGTTGGGATGAAGGTGAGTTTTCTGTTGCAGCTGTGCATAGGAGATTGTCCGCTGGTGATCCTGAGGTGGAGCTGGATCTGGTAAGGGACTGCAGACAGATTTGGAAAGCCGCGTGTCCGCTGAAAGTCGAGATTTTTGCCTGGCTACTTAGGAGAAGAAGGTTGGTGACTAAAGTGTGGAAGGCAAGGTGGGCTCCTGGAGAGTGTAAGGTATGCTCTTTGTGTGGGGGTGGTGAGGAGGACGTTGACCACCTTTTTTTCGATTGCCCCTTTGTGGTGCAAATTTGGGACAGGATGGGCGGGAGATGGTGGGAGTGTCGGCTGTTTGAGAAATTCTGGCATAGCTTCAGAAGTGGAGGTGGTGGTGGTGGACAGTTTGTTTTCCGTACCAAGAAGGAGAAGGCCAGACCGTTGGCGGTTCTTTTGGGAATCTGGTTGGGTAGGAATGCGGTGGTCTTCCGGGGCCTGAGACCGTACGTGGAGAATTTTGTTGAGTCAATCGACTCTTTATTTTCTCTTTGGGTTGAATCGTTGTGAGTGGGGGACCTTGTTGTCTGCCTGTTGTAATATTGGTTATTGATTCTATTTTATAAGATTCTGGGTAGTTATCATTCTGAATAACTACCCTTTCCTTTTTCAAAAAAAAATATTTCCAGGTACACCAATGTAAAAATCCCAAAATATTATATATTTATATCCACATGTTAAGAAGCTTGCCCCCAAGTTGAGGCTAGATGCATAGCACAATGAACAACATTCTCAACATAGCCTTAACCCCTTGAAAGGCATTCCATTTTATTCAAACCAAACAGACCACAAAATAACCAAGAGCTTAACCTATTTCACCCTTGGACCATAATATTACTACACCACTCCTCTGCTGTCCTTAGTGAAATGAAGGACATTGGACCCCATGTTGCTCCCAAGCCAGTTGCGCAAACCACACTCGAAAAAGAGGTGTACAACATTTTTCAACTCCCAACCTACATAAACGGTAAGATCAGCAGCCGATGCCCATCAAGATTGATACTCTTTTATGATGATGGAACCTCGTCATAGTAGCCAAGCAAAGACATGAACCATCAAAGGGCATCTAACATGCTAAATCAGCTTACAATCATGCACTAAAACATGGCCGTGACTCACAAAAACACCCAGTAGCCTCATGTATGCCTTTTAAATGGATTAATCTCCAAGGGATAAAGCTCCACATGTTACTGGAAACATGTGCAATAATATACATACACGCCCCTTACTTGTTACCATTTACACAAGTGCTGCACATGTTTCCAGAAGCACCCATGTTTCCAGGGCATGCAATGGATAAAAGCCCTGAAGCACCCTAGGAATAAAGCTTCTCCTATTTCAATCCAGACACTGCCCATATAATAGGCATAAAGAAACCCTGCACAACATAACGACACTAAGGCCTATCAAATACTTGAACCACTTAGAGAATAGAGCCTTATTCGTCATCTTCAAATGCTTTGGCTCTAGGCCCTCTTCATCAATCAGTTTGCATACCATATCCCAAGCCATCAAAGGGGCCCCACTATAAATAGAACTAAACTTCTTCCAAAAGAACTTCCCCAGTACCCTCCCAAAACCTAAACAAATAATTGGGAGGAAAGAGACAACCAACTTCAGGAGGATCAGCCTGCCACCCCTTGATAGAATTCTTGAAACCCCATCCCACTAGTCTGGATTCTACTCTCTTAATCAACAGCATCCAATCTCGACAAATCGACCAATCAAGTAGAGGAGCCCAGAGGTGATTGTCGGGGAAACAACTTCCAGTTTGCAAAGTCTGAGAAGATTCTTTAGCCTCCATGTCAACCATCCTAGAAGGCATGAAGATTGACTTTCCAAAGTCATGGTCAATCTAAAAAACATGTTAAAGAACTCCTAGATCCAACCAAAATGCTATGCCTCTAACATGGATCCCTCCATTCAAAACAAAGTATCATGCTACATCTCGAACATGGATCCCTCGTCAAAACGAAGTATCACTAGCATGCATTGTGAAACTAGAGAAAAACCCACCAATAAGCCCTAGGAACAGGCAGAGAAGATAGAAAATGCTAAAGCATCTATTGCCAAGACGAAGAAGAGGAGCACAAGTAGGAAACCTTATTTGGCACCACTCCGAGGATGAGCAATCATCTAACCAATTTGCCATCAACCTAGATGGAAAGAGATATGGTGATGCCTTATCCGAGTTATCACCAATATGGAAAGCCCCTTTCGGAGAGCAGAGACCAAAGAAAGGCCCAATCAACAAAGTCATATAGCTTAGGGAATTCCTCTTTCCAAAAAAATTCAGTACCACTTCTATGTGCCAACCAAGGTTCGAAGTGCTGATATCGATGTCATGCCGATAAATTTTCAAGTGTGCATATCGTCGGCATGCCGTGGAAACACCCATGTATCAATGTCAGGTTATCGAGGTTATAGATGACCTTAAATTATTTGTATCAATATTTTCCATGTTGAAGATCTAATCCACTAGGCTAACCAGTGGCAGCAGTGGTAATAGTAACAAAGTGCACTAGCAGCAATAACGACAGGAGTATGCGCCAGCAACAGCAGCAACAACATAACAAGTCTTACCAGTGGTATGCCAACCTTATCGGCGACATGTCGACGATTTTGCTGGTATACCTGCGATACGCCTGCATATCAAAATTCTTTTCATGTCGATATACCTTTTTCAAAAAAAGTGTTGTATCGACGACATGCCAACGGCACAAATCACTGGCGCCAACACGCCATAATCGTTAAGGATATAACAAACCCATCCAAAATAAATCTCCAAGGCTAGCATAAGACATCCTTCTTTATAATTAAGATACAATCAAATGTTCAATGTTTTCACATCTTTATTCTCAACACCAAAGGATACATGATAAGTACATCTGAGATTCCAAATCATGTTTACCATTCAAAGCTTTATTTTGATCTCCATTGAAAACCCTAATAACACTTTCTAGGCAAGTATCAACAAAGTACATTATGCATGGTAGTGAAACCTTAACTTTCTCCTTTACCCATGTTTAAGAGGATGTTATATTGTAAGAACGATGTGATCAAATCCGTGCTCTAATACCATGCCATGCGACTCAATTTTTCAAGGTTCTTTAATAGACACCAGTATAGAAATCTCAATTTTCTTCTTTTTTGAAGAAGCATTTAGTAGCCATCTAAAATCTATTAAAAATTAGAACAAAGGTAAATACAATATACAAGAACCACACAACTCGTGAACAAAGGACTCACCCATTCCCAAATCAGAAAATAGCATCCAACATAGGACACATCACAATGCTAGCACCCACCGAGACATCTCTTTCAAAGAAAAATCCCAAAAAGACTCCTCAGACCAGAAGGCAATCCCTACACACAAAAGAAATTCCCAACTACCAGCAAATACGATCATTTGACAGGAGAATCTTTGCACTCCATCTCCTTGTAAGCCTGTAGTCGTTGCTTCTTAGTGTGATAGACCAACCTCTGTCGTTGGAAAATCAACTTCCATAAACGAATGCTACATGGAGATTGTCAACTTGTCGCAGATGCACAATCTGAATCTTCTCCATCACCCTCCTCTAGCACATTTTGATCTAAAATCATACCTCTACCGACCTCAACCTCCACCACCACTGACGTAGTGGAGAGAACATTTGTAAGAGTACCCGTATCTTCCTTCAATACGGGAGGGAAACAAAAGTGCTTTCGAGCCTCTTTGCATTGAACAAACGTAGATATCAAAATAGCCATAGTTAGATCTAAATCAACACCAAGAAACTGACCTTGTGTTGAAATCGAACCACGATTGCTTTCAAATTCCTCCAACATGAGCACCTCTGGCGCCACTGTAGAGAAGAGAGCAAATGGTTCTTGTCTATCGACCACCTCATAATCCAAGCATACAAATAGATTGGGATCAAAATCCAAGGAAACATGTCGGATGTGATCTGTTGTACTGCTGTCAGCTCCATTTATCACGTTCCCAGCAGTACCCAGATAGTGATTGCCACTAAAATCCTTTCAAAACAAGCCATTGATACCAAAAATATCCACCCGAAACCCATCTCTACAGCAGTCAAACACCGAAGACTGATTTCTTAAATGATTTTCTGTGCCTAAAAATAGTAACGTTGTACATCAGAATTTGAATTCCCAACCAGCTCTCCCTTTAAATCTAAATTGGAATGGCTGCAAAATCCCACAGAATCAATGGGTGACCAGTTGGCGTGCATATTAAATTCGAATTTTGAAATTTGAACCTTACACTCAATTTCAAATTTTGAAAAATACAGGATTTGGTGCCTGGCTATTGGCCTTCGTTCTTGCCAAACACGCTTCTCCAATGGCCCTGCCAAACCACCACCGCTCACCACTTCCGCAAAAGATCTACAAACGAACCCCATTATCATCAACATACTCGAACTTAATACAAAAGAAGAGCCTCCAAGCCTTAAAACCACCTCCTGCGACCTTTCTTGGTCACCAATACTCTCACCAATCACCTCAACACGTGATAAATCACCCTCTTCCAAATGAATTCCAATGCACCTTTTAGCCCTTGCGAAATTGGCATACATATCATGCACAACCTCCACGGTGTGTAACCTCAAAGGATGCCCCAAATCCGAACTTTTAGATGCAACCTTACAAAGGGTTTAACGTCCAGAGCTTCATGAACTGACGAGGATCTACAAAGGAGAGTTGTGTCACCTACTATCAACTCTTTGCCCTTCAACCTTGCGAGATCCTCATCAATGAGCCCAAAAAGAATAATCGAATTCTTCATCAAAGAAACAACCTTCCAATCTTTGGACAGAAGACCACTACCAAAAAGAGCAAACATCACACCTCAAGGGAGACACAACCCCACAAAACGCCCCCCACCAGCAAGTTAGATAAAGTAGTCATTAGAACTCACTAACGAGACCATGGTGCCTCGATCTCTAAAGAAGGATGAGAAGGATTGACGAGACCCCACCATCGTTCTTGCGCATGAAATAACCTTCTTACACGAGTCACATTTATGGCATACCCCTTTGCAAGCCAAACACACCACAGGATCCCTACAAATGGATGCAACATGGTCATGCATCCTCCATTCTTTCTTGCAGTAAAAGGGCCACCAGAGCAGCCCCTTCCCTCTCTAGCCCCACCCACATGTTGCTAGCCATCATTTTCTCCTTTTCAAAAAAAAAAAACAAAGAAATCTCAATTTTCTATCCTCTTGATCACGAGATATTGAATCTAAAATTTTATTGATAGTAAATTTTGAACGAGATGAGCCCAGATGTGGATTCTATGATAGAGAAATTCTGAAAGGAAGGATTGTTGAAATTGGAAGTGGAGAAAACAAAGAAAAGGGAAGGGAGATGTGGCATGGGGCAAAGCGAGAAAACAAGGGAGAACAAGTGGGAGCGGAGCGACATAAGTATTATACAAAATGAATTTCAACTTCATGATTTTTTTTAGAAGAACTTCAACTTCATAATTACAACAAACCCTTTGAAGGTAAGGGCATTACAAGATAAAAGGGAGATAGCACGTATCCTTGTTGCACAAGAAAACAACCTGCTTGCCACACATGAAAATAAAACATATGCCAGAAATATAACTTTCTTAGACTAATACCCAAATGCTAAAGAAAGAACCAGATAGTTAAACAAATGTAGTTTTAAAAAGAAAAAGGGAAAGAAAGAACTAAGTGCTAAAGAAGCATTTTTTGTCCAATAGATATCCGAGTTTTGGACAAGTCATTGTCCAAAGAAATGTAAGAATTATATAAAAAAAAAAAAACTCAAACAAAAATGTAATTACCAAACTTGTTTGAAAATAATAAATTATAGAAACTTGGTTGCATTATTTCACAATCTTTCCCTCCTTTCTACCACCTTACTCTTATCTCATCTTCTCCATCCCCACACCCCCTCTCCTCTTGTCTCACCATTAATCTCCTCTATACTCCAATTATCCCACCTCTTCCTTCCCATTCTCTGCAAACCCCTTCAATGTGCTATCACCTCATAATCCCCAAGCCAGAAATAATAATTTTTCCACAATTTCCATATGCCGATAAGATACCATACATATTCCAAAAGTTGCAGTCCAAAATGCTAAAGTAGGATTTGTTGCATAATGAATGGTAGGGGAGAAAAGGTATACATGAAGTTTGTGCACAAGAAGGGAAAGGAAAGACAAAAAACAAACCCCTACAATCAAACAAAAGCATGCTAAGTAGGATAGAAAAGGTGTATATAAGTAGCTTTATACACCTTCGTTGTCTTTGCCACTCAATTATTTTCCTTTATCTCTATATGTCAAAATGGCACTACTCATAATGACTCACTTCGCTTTGTGTTCATATCATACTATGTGGCTGATTTGTGCCCTGATGGCACCCATCCTTCCCATTGACTCGCTGACAAACACATACACCCTCTCTCTTGTCAGAATTCCAAGGAGCACAAAAGGAGAGTTGCAACTTGCAACCAATGACAAAAAAGAGTGGAAGAAAAGAGAGCTCGTAGATCTCTCAGGTGAAAACTTTAACTTTTAACTAAATATCAAAAAGGACTTGCGCTATTCAAATTCTACGTATCTTACATGACTGGTTAGAGATATGAGAATTGTTTGAGTCATCGCCATCACTCTCAAAAGTCCAACATCACAGACATTCGTATGCTCCATTGTATTGATCTAGTTGTCTACACTAATGGGGGGTAAATAGTGTCCGGTAAATGCAGTGTGAAATTAAAAATTCAATTCACAAGTATGAGACAATTGCACCTCGATTTATAGTGGAAACCTTTACGGGTAAAAACCACCATCCAAGTCTCTCAACTTAAGATTTTCTTGACTAGGCGTCTACTAGTCAATCCACTATCTGCACCACTTGAATGAGGGTGACACAACCTCTTACAAAGGCCACTTTTCTTTAACCTACTAAGAAATGTAACAACTTGGGATTCTCAACACGTTGGGTCCCAGTAAAAGCAATAGACAAATATTACAAATAAAAACCTATGAAACCTCAGAAAATAAAATAATGTAAATCAAACTTTTCTAAAAGTGCAAAGCGATGTGCTTTGAAAAGCATTGGAAATGGGGGCAAAAACACGAGAGCTATTTGAATAGAGAGAAAGAGTTAGAGCAATTTTTCTTTAAGAAAATAACTTTGAAAGTTGTCTTTTGAAAATGTTGCAAAAAAAACCTATTTATAGGTGAAAATGGCAAAATCAGGAATGTTTTTAAATAACACTCGAATCGATTTGATTGATTAAAATTACTATGATGGATTAATTATCTAATTAGTCGATCAAATTGCGTAAGTAAGAGATTTCTAATTTAGGCTATTTGGTTGATCAATTTCTCTAATTTGATCAATAATTGGTATGATCGATCAACCCTATATTTTTGGTTGATCAACCTAAAATTAAATTTAGTCGTAAAAATGTTATCAACTTAGAAAAGTGTAAATAAAATCCTGAGGTTCCTCACATCATTTCTAAACTTAATAAATAAAAAGAATTTCAGTTGAGTTCATATAAAAGCTCTTCATCTTAATCCATAAGAGATGATGGAATTGCGCTAACATAATCCTGAAAGATTAGTTCAGGATAAAACATAATTTTATTTCATCAAATAGAGAGATCTCAACACCTACATTGTCATACTGGATTCAAATCTTTCATTGGAGCCTCAAATCCACATGGTCACCCTTCAGGTTCAACGGACAAACTCCTACCCACCTTCCCTATGATTAATAGAGCATTGAATGCATGAAATATCCCTCACAAAGTGGCATGACCAGCAAACCAACGTCCAACAACAAATTCACCTCAAGAGACCAAAAGGCATAGTGTTCTACAACAAATTTCAACATAGGAATATATTGGAAACTTATGAAATTAAGTAAAATATTATAAAGGATTGAGAATTACCACTTGGCAACTTAGATTTAAATCCTTTTTCCTTGTAACCAACAAGTTGCCAATGCCAGATTTTCCCTATTAGTCTCAGGACTAAACTTGGATCTTTACGTTTACCGCGTGGGGAGGTCAGGACATCAATATTAAAGCATTTGAAATATTTTGTAGGCACAGGCAAATCATGAAAATCATCCTAACTATCTCATCCCAGTCACACACATCAGACAGGAGCCTAAAACGCTCTAAGTACAGGCTCTTCTAGATTTCGCGTGCTGTAGCCTTCTCGCTACGACGTGAGATTGTTGTGACAAAGAAGGGACGGTAAGTCGCAATTCCAAGAGTGACAACGCACCGAACCCTCACCTCTAACTTTGTTGCAGAAGGGGCACGCCGCGTACTGATACAGGACCACCTCCTTCGGGACGAACTCCGGACGCGGGGGCTCCTTCGCCTCCGCCGCGGTCGCCAGAGCCAGGGAGAACGTCAGCGCCCCTGACAGGCCGAGGGAGACAGAGCTGGCGGTGGAGAAAGGCGAGGCAGAGGCGGAGGACCACGGGGAGAGCACGACGGCGCGGAGGGCCGACGGATCCACCGCTGCGGCGGCGGAGGGGATGGCAGGGAAGAGGGCGGCGCGGCGGCGAGGGAGGAGGTGGGAGAGGAGGAACCTCGGAGCCCTGTTCATGGCTGCCTCGACTGCCGCCGACTTATTACTTACCGGCGAAGGGGGAAATGGAGGTTCCTTCTCTCCGTCTGTCCCGCGGGAGGGGAAGGTTTCTCTCGGGGAGGAGAGTGAGGGAGTGGGTATGGGGGTTTGGGACGCCGGATTGAATCACGCGGGGTGAGTCGGCTCCAATTGAAGCGAGGTTGCGTAATGGCGGTGGCTGCCAGACTCGGTCCCAAGGGAGCCACGTTCTTGGAGCTGGAGAATTTGTTTGGAGGAGACAGAAAAGGAAAAAAAAAAACAGAGAGAGAGAGAAAGAAATGCGACAATGATAACGATAAAAATGGAGATCCTAACTCAAATAGCTCCTTATTTCAATTCTATTAATATTTGTCAATTTAATTGACTATTAAGCACAAATCTTTTTTTATTTTTTTGGTCAATGGTGACTATAGTCTCTTCACGAAGATGTGAATTGAACTTAATGTCATTGTATTGTTGAATTTATTTTGACAAAAATTTCATCTTATTATAAATATGTAATTTTAGTATTATGTCTACTAATTAAGATGAATGGGTCACTTCAAATAAATAAAAAGGAGAATAAATAAATTTTATGGTAATATATGTTAAATAATCTGGCCTCACTTCTCATAATTTTAGAGATGGCATGTTAAACTCATGGAGTTTTTATGTGATTGTTGTTTTGGAGCTCTTAAGGGTTGAATAAAATGTAGAAATGATAAAAATAAATTTATGACATGGAAAAGTAAGATCATATTTGTATAGCATTGACTCTAATTATCATGATACCATTCATTTAAATTCATATGTTATTGAAATAAATACATAAAATCTCTTGCTTAACTTAAAGATCCTCAATCAATTCTCATAAGAATTAAATAAAGATCTCTCATTTAATTATAAAGAAAGAGATGAAAAAGTTTGGTCAATAAAGGAAGAGTATTCGCTAAATGCAACAAATTATAGAATTATTTAGCAACATTTCTTCTAGGAGATCGAAACATCAATTTTTTCTTTGTTTAAAAAGCAATTTCCTTTCAAAAAGATATAAATTCATGAGTTAACCAATTATTTTTTGAAAAACAATGCAAAATTAATGCATTTCCATACAAAATATATTTAAGCTAAAACTTACTCCGATTGAAACTTACTAATCGAATTTCATTTATCTCACTTATTGGTGTAATCATACATCCTTTCATGAAAAAGAAAGATATTATAATTTCAAGCTAACTATGCACATAATCATCCTAATTCTAAGACATTATAAAAGAAAGAATATTTTGTAATTTGATTATAAGAAATTTTATATACAAGTTCTATATTACAAACTTGCTATATCTAACCTAAAACTTGCCATAAATTCTTTAAAGTCATGTTCAATTGCAAAATTAATGAATTACTAAAACCTTGAAGAAAAGCATGAAAGACAACCTGAAACAAGATTTTTGTTCTTCAAAAAAATCCACAGATTGGTATATTGCTACTCTATTTATAGATTTTAGGGAATGAATGATTCCTCCTCTATAAGTCATTCTTCTTCTACACCTTCTATTCATATGGTCTAATCTTTTTTCACCATTTGCCCTTCTTTGACTTGGTCAAACCTAACATGTCTTTATTGACATGTTAAATCTATTACAACGAATCTTTTCAAAATATTGTCCAACTTTATTGTAATGCACTTGTGCTAATTGCATGTAACTTTTGTTGTCCTATGGTCTCTTTTGTCATATTTTTATTTGGCTTTTTCATCCTTTTTTGCTCTTAGGCTTATTGCCTTTACTTGATCTTGAATTTGTTTAGGTTGAATAGCATTTTTGGAGTTGCCTATTTAATGAGTTGGTCTGTTCTTTTTTTCAAGGACTTTTAAAAGTCGATTCTTTCCCTTCTTACGAATACTCAGGTGCAAGCCCTTTTTTAGTCAAAAAAATCTAAACTTTTAGGTTAATCCACCTTTTCTCTTCAAAGTACTCGAGCATTTGTTGTATGTCATTGATCGTCAAATACATAAGTAGGTCTGATTTCAAACCTTCAATCCCTAATAAATGATTAGGTCTAAGTTACTTGATTTAACAAAATTACTTAGGCTAGTTCTATTATTTGAGTCGTGTGTATCACTTGAGCACACTTAGCCTCCTTCTCATATTTGATATCGGATATTTATTATCGAATTCCAATTCTAATTACCGCTTCCTTTCTCACTTAGATAAAGTTTGAATTCAATTATTATCCCTACATAAACATTCTATTATCATTTTAATAACTAAGACAATATTTCCCTTGCCATTTACCCTCATTCTTCAATTAAAATTTCATTATGAGTAGGGAGTAAATCTATTTACCCTCATTCCACGTTATATTTTTAAAATATGACTTGAAATGTCACGTAATGCTAATACCCCCATAATTTATTTTACCCAAGATGCATTAGATAGGGTGTAACTTATGCAAGTAAATAAAAATAATTGTAAGGAAAAAAAATCAAATTTAGAGAGAAAATCCTTACAAAAAAAACTTTTACCTAAATCTCTTAATTTGGGATTTTACTTTAAAAAATAAATGGGAATCATTAGCAACAAAATATATAAATCGTCTCTCTGGACAACTCCTAAAGAGAGTTTTCTCCCTCAAAAAGGACAAAGTCCGTGGATATTTGAAAGATAGGTTTAGATGTTTGAAAGAGAGGATTTGGATCTCTCAAAAGGAAAAATAGTTGTCTCTTTTTTTTGTAAGATCAAATCAAAAGTTATTAACTCATGATCTCATATAAACATTGGTATTTAAGAAGGGAATGTTGTTAATCAAAAAGACGAACATTGGGGTCAATTAATCATCCACTGGAAGTTTAAAAATCTTAAGATATGAAAATAGTATATAAGCGTGGCTTATAAATAATGGACTCAAGTAAGGGATAGAATATTTGTGATTGAGTTAGGAAAGTAGACATCTGATGTAACAAATTAAACGTTTGGTTTTTTGGATTATTTAGGATTCTCTTATGTTCTTTTACCATCTAAGTAAGAATGAAAAAAAAAAAAGTACATAGATTTCTTTTAGCTTTGTCTTTGCATCAATTAATAAAGATGTCATTGGAAAAAAATTGTGATTAACTTTTGTTGTTTTCTACACGTATAAGGTGAAAATGATTTTTTCTCATAGAAGCTCCTAAAGACCCATTTATTTGATTTGATCAATTAAAGGGACTTGATGACATATGCCAGTGCCCTAAAGGAATATTAAGTGTGGAGAAAGGTATTGCTTTAACATTTTTTGTTTTCAATGTTGCATTTAGTAGTGGAATTGGAAAGAAGGTATTTCACCTAGGAGGGATTGTGACACTATAGTAGGTGAGATTGGGTGGGAGGGAGGGGGATTGGGAAAATAACCCATTTCAATCAACATAAACACCAAATCATTTAATTATATGATATTAATATCAATATATAATAAAATATACCCATTTAACATAATATATATTCAAATATATTTACTATATCACATAAATCCATTTACACTTGTATTTTAATATTAAATAAGTACTTACTAACATCCAATTAATACACCAATCATTTTAGAGTAATGGTATGCGCACACTTGTGTGTTGTACACCATTTCCGACACACAGCCTGTGCATGGGTACTGTGTGCTTTAGCAAGTACTACAGGCATTAAATCCGATTGTAATTACTCAAGTCAACGACCCAAAATATACAACAGGATAAAAATGCAGTATAACCGCAAAGAAACAATCATGAGAATAACAACATTATTTGAATATCTCTATTGATATAATCCACCAGAAGTAAGGGTAGCAAGGGCAATTCACCATGTTGGTGCCTATTCCGCTCTCTCCAAAGATGCTAGACCAAACCCGCTGTCACCAACCAAAAGACATAAGATGTAGGAGGGGTGTCAACTGAAAGCTGTGGGCACTACTTAAGAAGAAGGTGTCGAACAGAAAGATAGTTCCAAACCTCATTGGAATGATCATATTGAAAGTATATGTGAGAAATAGATTCTTCTTGCAAATTTCACAGTCAACAAAAGGTAACCACAACGATCCCCCAAGTGGACAATCTATCTGCTGCCAAAGCCTCCCCTATAAGGCCAGCCAAAGGTAAGTGCTCCATTTAGGGGGGAAGGAGGGGCTCCAAACAAAATTCCAATGGGGACGCTCCTCTCCTTTCTCCTAAATCAAGTTCCATACTTTAATTGTGTTTAATCTACCATCAATTTTGGTGGGCCAACACCACATCCCGTTTGTATAAAAGAAACCCCATTAAACTATTTCTAAAGTCAATGAGTGCATGCCAAATTTTTGAGTCACCAGACATATTTTGCTTAGTTAAATAATCTGCGTATCTAATCCTCATCCAAGCTGGCCAAATATACTGGATTTAGGTAGTGAGCCAAAATACCATCTTTGAATAAGCCAAATTCTACAGTTCACTATAATCGCATAGGCCAGGATCGCTTTCATTCTTTGGTTTGCAAATATCTCTCCATCCAATCAAATGCACCCTATCATCTCATATGAAATTTGCAACATGCTTTTGAATCTTGCATGATGTTTGTTTCCTTACATAGGTGGTACTTAGCCAATATCTAAGAACCCTTCTACTGCCCATTTAACCCAGCAAATTCTCCTCGCCCGAGAAAGTTACTTTTTGCTCCAACCTTGCAGGAGGTCTTTGACCTTGTCTTCAAGAGTGGAATTGGGATTGGCCATATTTCCGGAATATAGAGGAGGAACCCCCAAGTAGCGACATGGTAGTCTTCCCTCAAGAAGACCAATAGTGAGACATATAGAAAGTCGTCTATTGCAGTGTCTTGGAACATATACCTTGCTCTTGGCACCGCTGAACTTCAATCCAGATATAAAGGTAGAAGCATTTAAGACATTTTTGATGGTCGTAGCAAACTTGAGATCACCCCTGCTACAAATCAGGATATCATCTGCGTAGAACAGATGTGTAGGAAAGGTGGCGCCCCTAATCAAAGCCCTCAAAATATGGCCGACGTGTTCCTGAAAATCGAGTATAAAGGAGAGGACGTTCGTGCATAATACGAAAAGAAGAGGGGATAGGGGATCCCCTTGCCTGAGGCCCCTCCCAATGGGGAAATATCTAGTAAGACACCCATTAAGAAGTGGGGAATAATGTGGATTCCAAATACACATTTTAATCCAACAAATCCAAATTGGGTTGAAGCCATGCGAGTGGAGGATAAAAGCTCGGTTGATGGTATGAAAGGCCTTTGAGAGATCTATTTTTGCACACATTCTGGTCGATTGTCCAATTGAGTTGAAATCCTTCATAAACTCATCAGCAAGGAGCGTGCTATGTGCAATGGAACAACCTTTGATGAAAGCATATTAGTTTGGCTGAACAAAAGCAGGCATAACATTGGCAAGATGGTTGGCAAAGATCTTGGTAATGACCTTGTATAAAATATTGCAACAACCAGTAGGTCTAAAGTCCTTTATAGTAGCAACATTGGGGGATTTAGGGACCAATGTGAGAAAGGTATGATTTAACTCACAGATCAATTAACCTCCTTGAAGGAAGAAAAACCTTACCCCATTGGAGATATCATCTTTAATTATATTCCAAGCGCTCCTGCCATTTGGCCCGGGGGCTTTATCGAGCCTGATACTCCATAATGCTTGCTTGATTTCCTCATCAGTAGGGGTGGAAGTGAGCATCTCATTGTTTCAGGCATGAAGTTTGACAGAAGAAGGCCATAAAGCGAGGGGTGAGGTAGGGGATGACCTCGTTGCAAATAGATTGGAATAATAACTGGATGTTTCCTTCCTTAAATCTTCCTCCCTGTCAATGATCTCTCCCTTCTCATCCAAGAGCCTGGAGAGAGAATTAGAGTTTTGTCTAATTCTGGTGGCAATAGCAAAAAAATTGGTGTTGCGATCACCTAGTTTTAGCCAATTGCATTTGCTCCTTTGCTTCCATAATCCCTCTTCCTCTTTTCTTAGGGAGGAGAGCTCTCCCCTAATCAGATTTCCTTGGCGTGGAGAGAGGCATCACATGGATTAGTCTGAAGAGAAGAGTGGAGTCTTTCCAACTCTAGCGATAAATCTGCAATGTGGGTTGACCTCAATCCATCGCCCTTTTCCCATGACTTAAGGGTGGCTTTCACATGCTCAAGCTTGATGATGCATTTGAAAGGGGAGTTACCATCAACATTTGTATCCCATGCCTCTTGTACCGGCCTAAAGAAACCCTCTCTGTCCCCTTAGTAATTAAGGAATTAAAAGGGGTGTTTCCTGTGCTTGGAGGGTACAAGGCTGACAAGCATACGTGCATGATCACTAACATCAAAGGCAATATAAGCCAGCCTTGTTAGAGGGAATAAATTAAGCAAATCCATGTTGGCCAAGCCATGATAGAGTTTGCATGAAATTTTTCTACCTCCAATGCCCATATTCAACCAAGAGAAATGGTTGCCATGAATGGCAATTTCAGCTAGCTCACAATCAAGGATACAATTATAAAAACTTTCCATGCCTGTGCGTGAGTGCAGGTTACCACTTGTCTTCTCGCTATAGTATTTGTTAGTGTTGAAATCACAAATGACGATACGAGGACCTGCAAGGGATGATTTGTGGCTTCTAATAGAATCCCAAAGTGTATGGCTAGAAGACACATCATTCCTTGCGTAAACAAAAGAGGCATGGAGGCTTGCTCCTCCCCTGTTGAGACAAGAAGCAAGCACGACCTGATTAGATTCTTGGCAATATGTCAACTGTCCATGCATCTGTTTTTCAAAGGAGGATAATTCTGCCATTACATCCTTGATTCATATTATGATCGAAGCCCCAGCTTGACGATATTGTTCTTGGAAAAGAATCCTAGCCATGTGAATTGATTTTGGTTTCAAGCAGCGCTACAATCTAAGCATCATGATTATGAAGGAAGGCGGTGATCCCCTTCCACTTTTTGTAGTCATTAAGGCCCCAAATGTTCCATGCTACTAATGACATGAGGAGTTCGTGGCATCACTCGATGCCAAACAATCTGAATTGCCTCCTTGGGCCTTAGACTTCTTATTTTTCTTCTTTTTTGGCTATTTCCACTCCCCCTCTTTGAGTTTGAGGCCTTTAGCTAAGAGCTTGAGGATAGCTGCTGAGGAGTTTGACTTGGCAGCACTGAAGTCCCCATCCCTAGTAGGGGAGGTGATACATGGACTAGGGGAGTTGTTGAGATTAATGGAATTAAAATTCCCCTAAATGTTGGTGTGGGGCCCATCAGCGGTAGCATAATTTGCATGAGCACCGTTGGTGCATCCCACATCATCTAGATATGCGTACATCTCTCGATCATGCCCAGAACACGTCCCATGCAAGGGGCGCGACTCCTCGTTTCCACCCCCATGCACTGCATCTACCCCACGATGCTTTGATTGACGTGTGTTGCATGAAGCGATGCAAGAGTTGTTGCGTTCCTTCCCTTTCCTCTTGACTGTGGATTGGCCTCGCTGGCGTTGGTTTGCCATCTCTTCTGTCGCCGTCTTTGCCTCCATAGCCTTCGCCATCGTTGGAGACACGGGTCTTGCAACTGCATGAGAGGGACATTTGTCCTCCTTGTGGCCAAACACTTCACAAATCGAGCAACAGGGGGAAGCCACTCACATTTCACTTTGAAAATGTCTGTGGCTCCATCTTCAAGTTGGAAAACAACCTCAGTGGGAGGAGTGCTTGAAGTGCTTATCTCAATACAGTCCCTGACATGATCTAGGAAGGTGTTTGCTAGTGTGTGTCGGTCCCTTAGCCAGCTTGCTGATCACAGTCCTAAACCGAAGGTGGATTCTAAGGTTTTAGAAGCGAACCCAGACAAGAGTAGTACGTGGCTCAACTTGGGAGAGTGGGGCATCTGGAGTCCAACGAGATACCACAAGCTAAACATCGTGGATGAACCAAGGACCCCCCCTTTAGGGCCTGTGAACAATTATCCTTGCTAAAAAACTCAACAATGAAAATCCCCTTATCACCAGAGTGTATAAGGAACTCACCTTTGGGATGCTAAAAGGTGGAGATCAAACGCTTAGGATTGCCATAAAAATGACGTTTCCCAAGTAAATACACAATCAACGAATTTTTCCATCTCTTAAAGATCAAGCACCACGTCCTTCTTGCTAATAAGAACATGGGAATTGTAGGAGAGAGGGAAGTAGACTAGGTTGTCATCGAAAAAAAAAAAGAATAGATTAAAGAGAAGTCAAGAGATCGACTTATATTATTATATAATAAATTTCTTATTAAATCTAACCGCACACACTCCCCCTTTTTATTAGAAAAGTACCAATTTTAACCCTAAATGTTATCTTACGTTATCATTTTCTCGTCATTTTATCTTTCCACTTATTTCGCTACGTAAACATACGTACCTGTTAACTTATCCATACAGAAGTGGTGCGAGGTGGTGTGCCGTTCTTTTACCGAACCTTGGTAGGGGGAGTAGACGAGCGGCGAGGAGAGATGGTGAGAGGGACCGGATTCCTCCTCTGCCATTCCGCGGGAGCCGTCAACAAGACCCTCCTGGACCTCCTCGTCTGCCCTCTATCTAAACGGCCTCTCAGGTACGATCTATGCACCACCAAACCATCTTTGGACTTTGTCGTTTCTTCAAACACTCTTCCTCCCATCCATTTTGCAGGCACTGCAAGGACACCCAATCCCTCATCAGCGACGCCATCGGAGTCTCCTTCCCCGTTAGTCCCTTCCTTCCTTCCTTGTAAACGGCTATAAAAGCAACTCGGTCTCCCTAATTACGATAGTATTGAATGTAAACCGCGACACGGATGTTCTAATCCCCTTCACATTCTCTCCCGATGCAATCGCATGCAAAACTTCGAATAAACCGTTCACAGTTTCTGTGCTGAAGTGCGGAGAGTAACCTAAACATAACGTTCAAAAAGCCAAAAGAAGAAGAAGAAGAAGAGACTCTAACCACCTTCACTTGATCTAACGTAAATATAAATCTATCCCAGCTATGAATTTAACTTTTGAGACATGCGAATGCACACAATTCTCCTCACAACTGCCCTCCTCCTTTCTTCCATTAAACATATTAATTTCCCTCTCCACTACCACTCCCTAGTTAAGATCCCCTTTCTTCCATGAGCTATACTGTGATCTCCTTTGCAGCATTGCACTTCCCTATTTGCCTCCAAACAATGCAACTCCGGGCAGTTGATTTATGGTATCCTTTCTCCTTTGTCCTTCCCATCATATTGTATTTTTCTACCTTTCGAAATCATATCATATTTTTCGCATTGGCTCATTGGGTAATCTTTGTCGTCAGGCATTGTTTGAGAGAGAGAGAGAGAGATTGGGGGGTTGTTCGTATAGGAAGGCAGGGTTCTTATGTGGTGGAATGGAATTTTAAGGATGCAAACCCTTCTTGCTTGAAAATTAGAGTATTGCAGTGTGTGGATCAATATGTTTGGCATGCATGGTAAGTTTGACGGAAAGGCATATGGGTAGACAGATGTGTTATTGCCTTGTTGGTGTGGTTTGTTGTTTAACCCAGTTAATGGAGATCACATGTACCTTCACAAAAGCAAAATACTCAAAAGAAAATTGTTGTCGTGTGATTGTATCTGAAGATGGATGCCCACTGTTTTTTTTTTTGCAGAATTCTGTATAATGATAGCCACAAGGCCCACGACTAGATATGGACAGGAAGAGGGGGGAAAACCGTTCAGCCTGGCAAACCAAATTGCTATGTTCCTACAATTGGTGGTGCCATTTGCTTTATTAGGAAATGGTGGGAATGCCAATCCCATTGAAATTTTGAATTGACATGGATTTTACCGACA
The DNA here is from genome assembly GCA_037157565.1 of Thalassia testudinum. Taxonomy (NCBI): domain Eukaryota; kingdom Viridiplantae; phylum Streptophyta; class Magnoliopsida; order Alismatales; family Hydrocharitaceae; genus Thalassia; species Thalassia testudinum. Next base: position 196,325,755 of record JAZHRO010000073.1, on the reverse strand, counting down.
ATTATCTCAAGTGAAAGCTCTCCTATCAAATATTAGCATTGTGATCACATTCTTTCATATTGATGCATTGAAGTAGGTGGTTTGAATGCGCCGATGAAGGGAAGGGGAATGGGCAAATTAGTCCTACTAGGTGGTAGGTGGAGTGGGTGGTGTGGATGTGTGGGAGGTAGCTGGTAGGTGACCAGCTGGTTGTGGAACCAGGCTTTTGGGCTTAGTGGGATAAGCAATCTGTGTTCTAATTACTTTTTCCAGAGGCTCTTTCGCATCATCTAAGGATGGACGTCTCATCTTTGGAAAGGCTAACCTCTAATTGTTTCTGTGGGACCATCCCCAGAGAACCTGTAAATGCTCCTACTAATATGAGTTGTGACGAGAGAGGTTCCTTTTCACATCATCCACCCATGTACAATTTACTCTTGGATTAACATTTTGGTGAATACATAGAGTTTTGAGTGTAACAGAGAATCTGGCTACGAGCAGGATTATGAAGATGGAAGAAGTGTTGGAAGGAAATAGTCAAGCAAGATTTTACCATTTTGGTAAGTCAGAAAATGACCTTGAGTAGATCTCAATGGAGGCTAAAAATCCATTCAACCAGACCTATTTGATGTGAGAGAGCCTGGTTATTATTTTTGTCATCGTTGTTAGTAAGATGACTCTTTTTTTCTTTTACTCCATGTCCTTATTTTGGAAGGAGAGGGAATGCCTGTTTCTCTTACTTATCCCCTCGATCATTTAATTTCTTTCCAAACTACAACTTTATTATCTACCCTTCCCTGTACTCCCTTTAAGTATCCCTCAATGAAAATAGATCCTTAGTACTCATAGGATAGAATCAACTATACTTGATTTTATATTGGTGTTATTTTCAGTTTTATCAGTCTTCTAACATCTTCCATACCATTTCTATCCTTCATTCACTTATGTTTCTCTTTTCCTTATGTTAGGAAATAAGGTTGGAGACCCTATCTCTTTATTTAGTCGTGTCTATTTTTAGTGAAAGGCTTAATTGGTGTTTTCATGTATATCCTTACCTCTTTTTATATAAAGAGGGCTAGGGTCTCTTTTATTAATAATAACAACAAATATTTTGCACACCTAAAATCTCTACATAGTATCAAAGCCATCGATTTTAATGATCTAGAGTTTAGAAGAAGAAAATCTAGAAGGGGGAGGCCCTTTGGCGAGCCACCGAAGAGGCTCTCTCCTCTCCCAAATCACTCGTCTCTTCTTTCTCTTCGTTTTCGCTATTGCTGGTCTTCTCATCGCCGGAGGGAAAATCGCCACTGGCGCCGCCTCCAGCCACTGTTCGACGAGGAACCACCGGTGGTGTGGTCGTTGGAGCCCTAGCGACCAGACTGACCCCTGCCGGTAGTCCTTTGGCAAGCCACGCGCCGCTGGCAACCTCAACAAGCCAGAGTGCCGCCCCTGAAAACGGAAGACGGATCTCTATTTGGACCCTCAAACCTTGCTCGATTGAGGGTTTGAGGGCACCATCGAGATCCTTGGGAAGTACCCTACCGGACCAAGGTGGTCTGAACCTCCTCCAGCTTACCGGAGCTCTGCCACCGGTCTCCCTACTATAGTGGCACCGTCGACAGCAAGAAAGAAAAAAAAATCGAGGAGAAGAGGGCGGTGATTTGGTCCACCCCCTCAGTGCAATCGGCCTTCTCGCAGGCCCTCAATGGAGGAGAAAGTGGAAAGGACAGTGTCGACCTAGTTGTGGAGGCAGCGATAGAGAAGAAAAACAAAGAGGAAAAATCCTCTTTTAGGTTATGTGTCTTTGATAAAAAAAATTAGGGTTAGTTATGCTTAAGTATACTCTTTTGTTTTCTTTAAAGATGAGTCTCTTAGTGATGGGGTATTTGTCGATAAACTCTCAAAGTTTTGAGTTATCTTAGTTGGATCCTTATATGTTGAGTTGAAGATACAAGAGTTGAAGACGGGAGCCACCTCAAGATGTTGAAGTTCAGGCAACACTCTCACGCACCTCAAGAGAAATCGATCATTGACTGGCTCTGTGAGGGCATATAAGCAGGGGCACCTAGGGTTGAAGATGCGAAGAAGCGGACTACCACGTCGACGAGAGTGGATCTTCACTGCCTTATGGATCCAAGACTTCACCGTCTCCTGCGTCTTGTCTTGCAGGGGAGTGCTAGGAAATAAAGTTGGAGATTCTATCTCCTTATTTAGTCGTGTCTACTTTTAGTAAATGGCTTAATTGGTGTTTTCATGTATATCTGTACCCCTCTCTATATAAAGAGGACCGAGGTCTCTTTTATCAATTGTAACAACAGATATTTTGCCCACCTAAAATCTCTACATCTTAGTGGTAGTATCATTGTTTTATTGTTACTGTTGATAGAGTATTCTAGTTATGTTTTATTACTGTTTTGGAGTTGTTTGTTATTGTTCTTGTCCTATTGAACTTACGATGTAATTTTTCCAACACCTCTCTCTATATAAAGAGGTGTAGGGTTTCATGTGAAAATAAGACTTTTCATTCTCTCTGACTTGATATCAGAGCGGCGATCTTAGATCGGCATTGTGATATCCCACCCCTCATAAGCCTCCGAAACCTTCCACCAAAACCCTAATTGGTGAGCCTCCTTCCTTTACTAGCTCCAACAGGTTGCTGCGGGCTTCTCTAGCCAGTGCTTCGGTGGCAGCAGCCACTGGTGATTGTCGTCGGTGACTGCTGATCGCAATAGCATCGCCTTCGCCTCTCGGGGGGGTTGCTGCAGGCTTGCAGAGCGTTGCCACCAGTAGATGTCGCTGACAGCAGCGTTGCCTCTACCTCTCCAGGCCTGCTAAGCGTCACCACCGGCTGATCTCGCCGCTAGCAGCGCCGCCTTCGCTTCTTCGGTAGACCGCGCCGCCTCTTGCAGCCCTGATAGGGCTAATGGCATGATTTTCTTGCCGAAAAAGGGGTGCATCACCCTGTAGAAGCACTGTTAGGGTATTTCCCATAACTTAACATGAGCAAAGTTGTGATCTAAAGTGTGTGTGTGATTCTTGGGATGTTTTCTAGGGTCTTTTAATCTTAGATCTCATGATCAAGAGATCACGTCTCTCTGTTCTGTGATTTTTTTTTTCAGATTTGAATATTGGTTTTAGATCGTATCTGTGGCATCTTGTGGCGGTCCTAAGACACGATGGCCTCAGATTTTTCGGAAGTATTGTCGGTTACCGCTACGGACAATGGGGGTTACAAATCCCCTTTTTTTGTTTCTATCGCCAAGTTGAACAAGGTCAATTATGCTAGGTGGTCTTAAACTTTCCTCATGACTATTGAGGGGCATGATAAGGAACATCTATTGTTGGAATTGGAGCCACAAGATAAACCAGGGAAGACTGCCACATGGAAGAAAGATAATTTAATGGTCAATGCTTGGATCATGAATTCTGTTGAGCCTCAGATTGGTGATGGGATTATGTATTCCAAAACCACCAAGGATATGTGGGATTCTTTACATGTCATATATTCTCACGAGAAGAATTCTAGCAAGGTGTTTGAGTATTAGTAGTCTCAAACAGGAGGGTCAATCACTTTTGTAGTACTATGCCACTCTAAAGGGGCTTCTTGAGAAGTACAATGCCTGTCGACCTGTCTGTACTTGTGCTACTCAGAGGGCACATAGGAAGGAGTATATTGTCCTACAGTTTCTTGACGGACTTGGACCAAACTATGAGGCTTCTAGGTCCCAGATCCTTACTCTGGCTGAGCTTCCATCTTTAGAGGAGGTTTATAGCCATGTGAGTAAGGTGGTTGTTAGGCCATCCATGTCAGAGATTAGATAGCCACCTGTGCCTGTTGCCGCTGTACATGGAGGACGTAGTGCTCCATCCACTAGGGGGAGAGGGTGTGGTGGTCGGGGTACGAGTGGTAGACCTCACACCATGCACTCGCACTGTAGGAAGATTGGCCATATAGAGGTCTCTTGCTGGATGAAGCATGGTCGACCTCCCATGGCCAACCAGGCTGTTTCTTTAAAGGAGGTGAGCGACATGGTGTCTCGTGCAAACTATGATGCTGTGGTCCAGCGCCTCTCCCAATTGACCCAGGAGACCACTACTGCTGCTGATACTGCTGCCTTGGCTACTTCAGGTATTACTTCTGCTTACAGGTTTGGTAACATTGATAGCGCCTTGTGGTTGGTGGATTTAGGCGCATCTCAGCATTTCAGTGGGGATGAGACATGTTTTAGACAGGTTTGTGATGTTCCCTCAAGGAGATCTGTGCAGGTAGTAGATGGTAAGTAGTGTAGGGTTCATGGAAGAGGAGATGTGGTAGTGACTCCTGCAATAACGCTGCCTAATGTCCTTTATGTTCCAGAATTTTCGATTAGTCTTTTGTTTGTTAGTAGAATTATTAAAGACTTGCACTGTCGTGCAATATTTGATGAGTTAGGCTGTATTTTTCAGGACAAACTCACGGGGAGAATGATTGATGGCGGACATGAGGAGGGGGTGTGTATCGCCTGATCCATACTCCATTTGCTGCTATGTTTTAAGGCGGGGTTGCATTTAGTGCTGGTACAACTCTTTAGTGGCATCGTTGACTTAGGCACCCTTCACTGGATAGGCTTCGACGTGTCATTCCTCATATTTTGCTAGCTATGGAAATTTTGTGTAATGTGCCAGCTGGGAAAGCATCATAGAGCTAGTTTTCCTCCTAGTTCATCTTAGAGTTCTATTTCTATCTTTGATTTACTACACATGGATGTATGGGGATTCAGTCATGTCCTAGATATACTGGGTCACAAATTTTATCTACTTGTTGTAGAGGATTTTTCAGGATGTCATGGTTATTTCTTTTGAAAAATAAATCTGATGTTGGATTAGTAATTGAAACATTTATATTACAAATAAAGACTCAGTTCTCTAGTATTGTGAAGATTGTATGATCTGATAATGCTCTAGAGTTCTATACATCTAAGTTGGCGGCCTTTTACAGATCTCTTGGGATTGTTCACTAAACATCCTGTCCCCATACGTCGCAACAAAATGGAGTAGTGAAAAGAAAGCACCGTTACATGCTTGATGTGGCCAAGACACTATTGATACATCACAATGTGCCACATGTGTATTGGGGAGATGCAGTATTAATTGCATGTGCTTTGATCAGTAGGTTGCTCAACTCAGCTATACAAGAACAAGTTCCTTGTCAGGTTCTCTATCTTGAGAAGGATTTATTCACTGTCCCACCTAAGGTGTTTGGCTGTGTTGCCTTTGTTCACATTCTGGGACATGATAGGGACAAGTTGGCTCCAAGAGTAGTGAAGTGTGTCTTTTTAGGTTATAGCAGCACCCAGAAAGGATACAGATGCTATGACCCCCGTGATTAGAAGCATTATGTGACTGCATATGTCATGTTTCATTAACCCATTTCTTATTTCTCTACAGATGGTCATCAGGTGACATTTGAGGGAGACTTGGCTCCTATGCCTGTTCCACCAATTCCATTGGAACAAATCCCTGTTACACATAGTGAGGATATCACTACCACAGAGACTCCTATGAGGCAGAAGGCTGAGATCACTCAGGTTTATAGGCTACTTGTGACATACAGACAGTGTGCATGGCGAGAAGAACACACCCCCCCACCACCTCAGCCACCTGTCTCCTCCCGTTGTCAGGTATGGGTTGATATTGACGTGAGTTGCCCTAGTGGTGTTTGTGCAAGTCCCTCTGATGAGTCTTCTTCTATTGCTACTGAGCATATTGAGAAGGATCTTGATCTTCCGATTGCTATTTAGAAGGCTCCACGGAGTTGTACCCAGTATCATACTGTATAGACAGTCTCTACTGCTAATCTTGGCAGTTCATTTGCTACTTTCACAGTTGCTCTCTTTACGACTCACGTTCCTACCTCTCATTAGCAGGCTATGCTAGATTCAAAATGGCGTTGGGCCATGGAGGATGAGATGGCTACTCTACGCTCTAGAGGGATGTGGGACTTGACTACCTTGCCTCCTTATGTCAGAATAGTTGGGTGCTGTTGTGTCTTTGTTGTTAAATACAACCCAGATGGCATAATTTCTCGCTACAAGGCGAGACTGGTAGCAAAGGGATTTACTTAAACATATGGCATATATTTCTTTGATACCTTCTCTCCTATTGCTCGACTGTCTACTGTTCGGATTTTGATGTCTGTAGCTGCCCACTATGACTGGTCTCTTCATCAATTGGATGTGAAGAATGCGTTTTTGTATGGAGATCTTCAAGAGGAAGTTTATATGCAACAACCTCCCGAGTTTGAGGCTCAGGAGGAGTGTGTATGTAGATTGAAGAAAGCTGTCTTTGGCTTAAAGCAAAGCTCAAGAGCATGGTTCCAGAGACTCTCAGAAGAGGTACAGGTCATGGGGTTTATACGATCTTCTGCTGATTACTCTTTGTTTGTCGGGAATAGTAAAAGTGGAGTGGTTGTACTCCTTGTTTATGTGGATGACCTGATTCGTACTGGAGATGACTTTGCTGGGATAACTAAGGTAAAAAGGAAACTAGCTGATGCCTTTGTAATGAAGGATTTGGGAGAGCTCAGATACTTTCTTGGGATTGAAGTTGCACGTAGTAGAGAGGGTATTGTTCTTGGTCTACGCAAATATGCCTTTGATATCTTGTAGGAAATAGGAATGATGAGGTCCAAATCTGCTAATATACTCATGGATCCTAAAGGACATCTCTATGATGCAGAGCCACCGTCTGTAGATAGCAGATCTTATAGTCAGTTGGTTGGTAAATTATTGTATCTTAGTATTACTCGTCCAAATCTTTTCGTTGCAGTTGGGAAACTCAGCTAGTTCATGGACAAGCCGACCAAGCAACATTGGGATGTTGCTATATAGGTGCTTAGGTATGTGAAGAAAGTACCTGACAGAAGTGTCTTATTTTAGAAGGGCTCATCTATGAGTGTTGTTGTCTATTCTAATGCCGACTATGCATGATGCATGATAGACAGGAAGTCAACAACTGGATTCTGCACTTATGTGGCAGGCAACTTAGTGACCTGGAGAAGCAAGAAACAGCAGTGGTATCTAGATCTAGTGCAGAGTTAGAATACATGGTTATGGCTCAGATAGCTACAGAGATGGTTTGGTTTAGATCAATGCTACATGATCTTTATGTTCAGGTAGAGGGACCAATGGAGATGAGATGTGATAATTGCATTGTTACATATATTGCAAATAACCCAATGTTCTATGAGCGGACAAAACATATTGAGGTTGATTGCCACTACACTAGAGATCTGATACAGCGTGGAATCATTTACACTTCATCTTCTGAAGATCAGATAGCGGACATATTCACAAAGCCCCTTATGAGATTTGCGTTTGATAAGTATTGTTCCAAGCTGAGCATTATTGATATATGCTCTAGCTTGAGGGAAAGTGTTGGCAGAGCACTTTAGCTATGTTTTATTATTGTTTTGAAGTTGTTTGTTATTATTCTTGTCCTATTGAATTTATGATGTAATTTTCTCAACACCTATCTCTATATAAAGAGGTGTAGGATTTTATTTGAGAATAAGACTTTTCATTTCTTCCAACCGATACCTGTGGATGATCTTACCTGATTTTCTTCATCTGTTACATCTGCTATCATGCATCATCATAGCATAGCTGTAGGATACTGAAACTTCTTGTTCTGAAAATCCCAATTTCAAGATGTTTCAGGCAACATTGATGGTCTCTGATATATAATTTCTTCCGATACCAAGCTCCTAGAATTTCTCTGATGAGCTTTACAATTTATACGTATCAATCATGTCACTGTTAAAAACGTACCTATTCATGAATTAGTTTCAAGTCAGTATAAAGACACAGTATCTTCTTCCATGCATTCCTTTCCAGTGTGATAACCATGTTTTGTTGGTGCATTCAATTCAGAAGTTCATATTCATATTGTTTCCGACCAACGTTGCTCTCTCAAACAAGCTCTAGACTAGTTTATTTCTTTTGTTGAAGATGGCTGCTCATCTTGAAACTTGATGACAATGTATTTTGTTAATTGCTCTGGCTTATACAACAATATATGAAGAATTCACACAACTCACAATTGTGTTTGTCAATAGACGAGATACTCTACGGTAAATGCTGAACCATTTAAAAGGGCCTTGTACCTCTGAAATCTTTCTAACCAGATGGTGTAAAGAATGGAATGGAGAGCATCTCTTCTTTAAAGTCCAGAAAGTAGCCAGTACTTCCACAGCAGAGCAATTCTAACAATAAATAAGGTGTATATTAAATAATTTAAATCTAAAGGGACCAAAGTGACACATATCCATCTGTAAAAACGAATACATCCCCAAACAAGAGGGCTTTCAACAAGTAATTTTTTCTTTTAGTTTTAAAATAAATGCAATTACTCTTTTTTTATACCGATTGGTGTCATGGGTATTTCACTTTCTTGACTGCCCGCCAATTATGGTAATTAGTAACTGTCGAGGGAAAAGAGAAAAATGAACTTGTTATTATTAGAAACCTTAGGTCTCCTTTTATATGGAGAGCCTCAAGGTAAATTACATAAGTAACCCCTCATATACTCAAAAGATGACATATATACCCTTATAATAATACTAACACTCCCCCTCATGTTGGAGCATATATATCTAACAAGCTCAGCTTGGAACAAAGGAAATCATGACGCTTCCGAAGTAGTGCCTTAGTGAAGATATTTGCCACTTGCTGCTCTGATGTAGCAGTAGGGGTGCATATCGTGCCAGAGGTCACCATATCACGCACAAAATGACAATCCACCTCAACGTATTTAGTGTGTTCATGAAACACCGGATTGGAGGCAATAAATATGGCCGACCTATTATCACAGAACATTGGAATAGGTGTCTTGACCTCAACTCCTAGGTCCCTTTGAAAATTTATAGGCCACATAATCTCACAATTGGCATGTGCCATTGCCCGATATTCTGCCTCCGCATTGGATCTGGACACTACTGTTTGCTTTTTACTCTTCCATGTTACCAAACTTCCTCCAGGAAATGTAGCATAACCTGTGGTAGACTGTTTGTCTTCAGGACTCCTTCGTAATTTGCATCAGAATATGCATGCATATTACAGTGACCATTGTTCTTTATGTGAAGTCCCTTCCCAGGACTTCCTTTTAGATACCGGAGGATAAGACACACAGATTCCAATGACTATACCTCAAGTTCTCTATATGCTGACTGGCCCTGTTAACAGCATAACTAATATCAGGTCTTGTAACGGTAACATACAAGAGCTTTCTAACAATGCTCCTATGCTTGCCTTTTTCCTCAAACAATGGATCATCATCCTCAGCCAATCGACATGGTGATTCTGCAGGTACCATAGATGGTCGTGCACCTAACAATCCGGTTTCTCCAAGAAGCTCAAGTACATACTTTCTTTGAGACAGAAACATTCCTTTGAGTTTCTAGCAACCTCAATGCCCAAGAAAGTATAGTTTTCCTAAATCCTTGGTTACAAGCATAGTCTGCAAGTCTGTTTTTGTATCCTAAATGTCTTGATTGTCATCCCTTGTGAGTAGCATATCATCAACATATATAGCAAGAATAATAGTTCTAGAGTCCTTTTGTCTAATGAAGACAGAATGATCAGATGAAGACCTACAGAATCCAATCCCTTGTACTGCAACACTGAGTCTCTCAAACCAAGCTCGGGGGCTCTGCTTCAGGCCATAGATAGCCTTTCTAAGCCTACATACTTGCCCCCCCTCCAATCATAAAACCTGGTGGTTGGGACATATACACTTCTTCTTGCAAATCACTATATAAAAAAGTATTTTTCGCATCTAATTGATGCACTGACCGGTGTTTATTTACCGCCAGGGTGAGAATGACCCTGATAGAGCATATACAAGCCACTCGGAAGAATGCATTAAAGTAGTCTGCCCCATAAGTTTGGGTATATCCTTTTGCTACAAGTCTGGCTTTCAGCCTCTCAATAGTGCCATTCGGGTGATACTTTACTGTAAACACTCATCTGCAATCCACCACCTTACCTCTTGGTGGAAGATGTGTCAAGTCTCGTGTACCTTGAAACATAAGAGCATCCATCTCATCTTGCATTGGCTATCTCCAATCGGGATCTCGGAGAGCCTCATCGTGATGTTTAGGAACCACCATAGCTGCAAGAGCTGTAATAAACCTCTGCAAATCGGACTAAGGTGATCAGTAGCTGTATAATGGGCCATAGGATGTAAGGTACAAGATCTCACCGGCTTTCGCAGAGTAATAGGAACCTCATCTGATTACTATGGTGGATCATCCGGATCTGATGATGGTGAGGGGATGTAAGGCTCTTCTTGATCTTCTACTTGCATGATAGGTACAGGAACATGAATAGTAGAAGTGTGTCGACATTCATAAGTCTGTGAAAACCACTCTAGACTAGACCCCTCATGAGAGTAGGGAGACTTCTCAATAAACGAGACATTTGCAAATACATAATATCGTCTCCCAACAGGATCAAAACAGCGATACCCAATCTGGGTTCGAGAATAACCTAAGAAGACACACTTAATGAAGCTGGAAGACAATTTGATAGGGGTCCCAAAAAGGTGGACAAAGTATGTGCACCCAAAAATTTGTAGTGGCAATGCAAAAGGAGTGGTATCTGGCTGCAACAAAAGTAACGGTGTGGCTTTGTCAAGTACTGGGGAAGGAAGTCTATTTATCAAATATGTGGATGCTAGGATAGCATCCCCTAAAAATTCTTAGGTACATTTGTTGTAAGCATTATGGTTCTGGCAACATTAAATAAATGGCGTAATTTCCATTCGGCAACCCCATTTTGTTGTGAGGTGTGAGCACATGAAGTTTGATGAAGGGTACCATTGCTAGAAAGAAAATCAGCCACATCCTTTTGTATAAATTCCAAAGCATTGTCACTACGAAAAATTTTAATACAAGTCGAATAAAAGATCTGCACTTTATTGAAAAACTTTGAAATAATAGAAACAATTTCAGATCTATCACGCATAAAAAATGTCCAAGAAAGACGACTGAAGTCATCAACAAAAACTACAAAATATCGGTAAACATTTTGGTGAGTTATTGGGCACTGTTAAGAATTGGCGCGGAAGCGGATTGTGGAGACTCACGTACGTGGGAAAATGGCCCAAACAAGGGGCTATCAACGCATGGAGAGGGAGAGCAGCGTGTGACCTCTCTGACTTCGGCTTGCAGCGGTTTTGTTGGTTTGATGGGGATTGGTCTGACCATGGAGAACCAGCTGCAGCGTGCAGCTGGTCCTATGGACCAAAGAGGTCTTGCAGGGGTTGGAACTGGTCTGCTGTGTGCAGACCGGTCTGCAGGAGCAGGAGATGTGGCTGGTCTGTTGTGGATCGGCTTGCAGCAGGCCAAGGACCGGCTGGAGATCTGTTGGTGGCCGGCTGAGAGGCCTCCTGCCTCTATGGGTGGCCGGCTATACTTGGAAGAAGATAGAGAGAGGAGAGGAGCGCTACAATTGGAAGAATTAACTTTGTTGCTCAAAGAAAACATATGGGAAGGTTCTCTATTTTATAGAGAGCACATATCCCCTAAAAATAGTAAACAAATATACCTATTATTAGAGATAAGATCTTTTCTCATATGGAAAGATCTTATCTCTTAACTAAAACAAATCTCAAACATATTTCTAATAGAACTAATTTTCTAAATATAGAAAAGCACCAAACTTGGTCCTAAGGACTCCTTGTCGCCAGCCTAGATGGCTGCTACTGCAGCCTGATGTGCCACGTGGTAGTGTTCACGTGGCGTCTTCGCTAATTCCCAACACTCCCCTTCAAGTCGGGAGGTCGACGACTTGTCGAAACTGAAATCGATGCATCATTTTTCTTTTTGAGATTTTGAGGATGATCTTCGTGCCTTTTCTTCTATGCTCGAGAGTCGAGCTCTTCATCTCGGCATTCCCTGATGCATTAGAGGGTTCCACGTGTCTCCTCGAGAAGTATGGTGCCTTGCTCTTGAGCCGGCAAAGACCTTCAACTTTTCTTCGAGCTAAGGTCACCAGAGAAATTGTAGAAGTCAATGCATTCTTGGAGTTCTTCTAGATGCTACACTATGCCTCTTTTGATAAGTCTCCTTCTCGTATTTCTTCTTCTTCCTGATGCTTGTCTCGGTGACAACCATCTCGCTCTCTCCTGAATCAAGTGCTTCTTTGATCATCGATGATGCCTCTGTCATCTTCACTGCGTAAGTCATCGGTTTTGACCGCTTAAGGTGTGGGTCTTGCCCCTCCTTCACCGCGTAAGGCACTAGTGTTGATCGCGTATGACGCTGGTCTTGTTGAGGAGGAATTTCTCTGGAGGTGTGAGGCTCTATCGCACAATCTTGGATCACGCGAACGGCGAGTCTAGATCGCCTGCTCTGATATCATGTTAAGAATCAGTGCGGAAGCGGAGCATGGAGACTCCTGTATGTAGGAAAACGACCTAAAAAAGGGGCTGTCAATGCACAGAGAGGGAGAGCAGCGTGTGACCTCTCCGACTTTGGCCTGTAGTGGTTCAGCCGATCTGATGGGGACCGGTCTGACCACGGAGAATTGGCTGCAGGGTGCAGCTGGTCCTGTGTACCAAAGAGAAGGTCCTGCAGGGGCTGGAATCGGTCTGCTGTGTGTAGATCGGTCTGCAGGGGTAGGAGATGTGGCCGGTATGCTGTGGACCGGCCTACAACAGGCTAAGGACTGACTGGAGATCTACTGGTGGCCGGCTGAGAGGCCTCCTACCTCTTTGGGTGGCCGGCTGTACTTGGAAGAAGAGAGAGAGAGAGAGAGAGAGAGAGAGAGGAGCACTATAATTGGAAGAATTAACTTTGTTACTCAAAGAAAACATATGGGAAGGCTCTTTATTTTATAGAGAGTATATATCCCATGAAAATAGTAAACAAATATTCCTATTTCTAGAGATAAGATCTTTTCTCATATGGAAAGATCCTATCTCTTAACTAAAACAAATCCCAAACATATTTCTAGCAAAACTAATTTTCTAAATATAGAAAAGCACCAAAGTTGGTCCAAAGGACCCCCTGCCGCCAACTTGAATGGCTGCTGCTATTACTACATGGCACTGCTACGTGGCCTGATGTGTCCGTGGTAGTGTCTACATGGCGTCTTCTCTGATTCCCAACAGACACGGACCCCAAATATCACAATTAACAAACTCAAAAGGTATCGAGCATCTTTTATTTTATCTAGATGAAAAAGACACACGGTGATGCTTGCCAAGATGACAAGCTTCACACTCTATACTGTGGTATAGTAGACTCTGGAAACATTTTTCGTAGGCGTGAAGCAGAAGGATGACCCAATTGGCGATACTAAAGAACTAGATCCATAGAAATAGAGGCAGCACCAGCAAAGTAGAGGCATCGATGTAATAAAGTTTATCATGTTCAATCGCCTCACCAATCATCGGCTCCATCCAGATGTCTTGAAAATAGACAGACTGCTTGTCAAATATAATACGATATTTAAGTTCCTTAATTTGTAAATAGATAATAAGCTCAATGGAAATTCTGGAGCATAGTAAATAGTAGACAGCCTCAGCTTATTTGAAAAATGAACCTCTCCAACTCTAGTGACAAGAGAATATGTACCATTGGCCAGACAAACAGAAGTGATATCATTAGTCTTACGCATAGAGACAATAACATCTTCTTTACCAGTAAGATGACTCGAAGCACTTGAGTTAACAATCCATGATGCAGAGGATGAAGTAGTGGCAAGGTGCGTAGAGCTACTAGCGGTAGCCAGAGAAGCCGTAGTGTCTGAGGCAACAGGCTGGCGTAGAAGGGCCATCAGACGATTATAGTCATGCATCGTCAAAGTAGGAGTAGGAGATGACATAGGAGCAGAAAAAGTATTAGTAGAGGGAGGCAGCTCCCCCTCAACCACTGCTGTAGTAATGGAGTGATTTCTTGGATAACCAAATTTGGCTGAACATTTCTCTGAGGGGTGATTAGTGCTCTGATAGTGAACACAAGGTTCATAGATGCGACCTCGTCCACGTCTGTGGCCACCTCCATAGCCACGACCCCCTCGAAATCCACCTCTGCCACCAAATGTAGCAAAGGTTGATGCCTTAGTGTTTGATGTCGTAGAGACAACCGGAAGATGACTGGTATCCATAGATATCTTTTGTAGACGACCATCCACAATGTTCAAATCAGGCATAATTTGTAGGGTTAGAATATTCTCATGGGCAGATGAGAACTTAGCATTCAACTCATCCAAGAATCTGTAGACTTGCTAAGTCTGTCTCTGGCTAGTCTGAGCATCACAATAGGAAGGTTGGAACACATTTAGCTCTTCAAAGAGCCCTTCCATTTCTGTATAATAATCAATTAGCGTCATTTCTTCTTGAGACATTGACCATATATGGCGATATACATCTGATAGATGAGCATGATTGGATTTCTGAGAATATTTCTTGGATAGGCTCTCTCACATGTCCTTTGCCATCTTCTTGTACAACAAGTTTGATGCTATCTGTTGCTCCACATTGTTCATTATCCAGTTCATCACTAGATAATTATCTTGCTCCCATTTTTCAAAATCCTTAGGAGTTGACTCAGGAGGATTAGTAGTAAGAATCAAAAGCTTCTTGTGGCCACCCACAAATATCTTGAATGCTTGCGCTCATAAGAAATAGTTTTGAGATCCATTAAGTTTGATAGTGGTCCCTTAGACCATCAAGGAAGCCGAGGTAGTCATCAGCTTTGCTTTAATAGTTTCATTCGAGGCGGATGCTATGACTGTGACCACGAGAAGTGATGAGAATCAGGGGGTAAACTCAGATATGATTTTGAGTATCCAGAATACATATATGAAGATAAGAGCGATAGAACATGCTCTACGAGTTATGGGAAGTATGAACCATAACCCATGCCTCCTACAGAGGTATTCTAGCACATTGTCTTTTGATCAGATGTGCAGCTGCCTAGATAAGGGAGAAAAAACACCCCAGGCAGCACCAAAGGAGGAAGATCACCTCTTTGGTGGTGCCTGGCGGCGCTGTCAGGCACTTGGCGGTGCTATCGGGCTATTGGCGATGCCTCGGTGGCGCAAAGAGGAGCCTAGCAGTGCTGCTGCTGAGAGAGAACCCCTGCGGCGATGTTGGGGGCTTGAGCAGGGTTGGTGGTGGCACTCTGGGCAGTGCTAGGTCATTGGACGATGCTGTTGGGTGCCGCTGGCATGTTGGTTGTGCTGCAGATGGACAGATCGATGATGTTGAGACCCTAGCTCTCGATGGGAAGCGGAGACTGGAGGCAACGGCTAAGATTTTGGAAGATTATTTGGTGGGAAGGGCACCGGAGCATGAAGGATTTAGGATCCACCTTGCTCTGATACCATGTTGAGGGAGAAGAGAAAAACGAACTTGCTATTATTAGAAACCCTAGGTTTCCTTTTATATGGAGAACCTCAGGATAAATTACATAAGTAACCCCTCATATATTCAAAAGATGACATATACACCCTTATTATAATATAACAAATGATTTTCCTTTTACCTTTGCAATCTTATATGTAATCTCTGGCCCTCTGGTTACTGTAGACATTGGATGGGATACCATGCTTGGTGCCAAAGGATGGAAAATTAATTGAGGATTCTGCCGTATCTGATGCCGATAATTCTTCAAATTCATTTGGGAACAGTCACGAGTGATTCACACAGATTTGTTGAAGTTGAGAAATCTACTTGTAAGGAAATTTTCCAGCTCCATATGCATATATTTGTGGTTTCTACTCATTGCTCTATTTGTATCTGATTTTTCTAATGGACAGAGTGACTTCTCTAGAAGTTTCTCACAAGTTTCTGCAACAAATGTTTGCTTGAATATTTGCTTTTCCTGCAGAAAGCATTGATCCTGTATACTGAATTTCTTGAATAATACGTATCCTTAAACATTAGTTAGTTATGTGTGATACGTCTGTAAGCATCAAGGTTGCAAAAATTCCCTTGTACTTGGCTGATGGTTGCCAACTGTGAGGGAAGGCCATCCAATAGTCACCTGATACTTGGGAAAGCCAATTATTTGGCTGCGCCATCAGCTGCTTGGCTGATGAATCAGCCAATTAATGATTTCTAAACCATGCATGTCTGGTTTTCTTATCAAGACTTGCTTATTATTGGCCTGTAGATTATTGTTTTACTTATTTGAAAGGTTTCCCTTTAGTTATTCGAATGTTTATCATATATCATATAAATAAGATAGAACCCTGGACTTGTTTTGGATAATTGGGTGGTCTACCATTTGAAGCAAATATATGTTCTCTTAGTTTTATTCTATAATTTCACTAGGAACTAAATTGTAGATTGCTATTACTTTCCTGACTACTATATAGTATTTGCAACCTTAGATGTTCTCAAGACCTTGGTTCGTGGATCTGGATTTAACAAAGGTTGAAAAAGTTCTGTGCTTGAAATCATAGTCTACCTTTTATTTAACTTGGTCGGCAATTTCTGCATGTTCATCAGAAAACTTAATTGAGAAATCATAACTCAATAATTTCTTGTATCTAGATCATCTAACAATTTAATTATAGACAATGGCATTTTCTCCAGGCACATTCGGCTTCAGATTTTAAACTCGATGTGACCCTATTTGGAGCATGATTGGGGCTAGCATGGTCCCACCTTATTTGTAAATTTCTTGGCATGCCAGAGGCGTGCTCTTATTTCGTGCCATTTCCTCAGGGTCAGGTGTGTGTATACACACCTGGCGTGCCATCTTTTATGGGTGCCAGGGGCATCTCAGTGAGAATGGAGAGACACAAGGCGAAATGAAGTGGCATAGACTACGTTGCATCAATGGGGATTGTGCGTATATCTGGAGTTTTGTGAGTTTCTGAGTCATTTTAAGCTCTTTATTCTCTCATGATCTAATTATCCTCTCCTCTCTTCGCTTGGAATATGTCTTAGTTACATCTCTTTCCAAGGCTCTCCAAGCTTGCTAGCCATTAGCTATTAGGTAACTTCATCTTCTCCAACTGTCCATCTTAGATTATCTATAACTACTAGTTCTCAGTCAACTAAATTAGATTTGGGCTCATATTAGGCTTAACTTAGGTAGAACTGAGATCTACATAAATATTCTAAGCTTGTATTAAGTTCACATTAGGTAAACCTAAGCTTTATTAAGGTTGTATAGACTATGCAGGCTTGCTTATCTACATAGTAACTGTACATATATAATTTAGTGTTAAACTATTAATTACTTAAAATGCTAGAATGGTAACTTTTAATTGTTGTATATGTTTTTCTATAAAAATTTAGCACTATGGATTGCCAAATGTATTGCTAAGGTATTTCCTTCCAAGCTATTCTTTTTATATGAGAACATATTAAAACTAATGAAATACCCTCTAATTTTCCAATAGAGTCTACATAAGTGCGGTAAATTCACAGGTCTCTTAAACCTCCTTTGTTAGGACTACAGATTGCTTAGGAAGGTAAGGCAGCTTTGGGATCAGGTTATGGCTGTTACTTGCTCTTTTTGTGTGGATGGGGCGGAAGATTTAAAACCATCTATTTTTCATCTGCTTCATGTTTTGAGAATTCAGGTGGGGGCAAGTTTGTTGTGGTGAATACCACGTCTTCTAAAGACTTCTAGAGATCTTTCAAGAATGGCACGCATGCAACAGGCATGACTAAATTTAGATTGAGTGGAGCATGCATCTTGGATGTTGGTTTTGAAGATCCTTCTCTCCTTTCTTGAGTTATATTCTAGTGACCTTGGTGGATTTTAGAGCATTGAGGCTATGAAATGTTGAGGATTGTATTGTAAAGTTGATTGCAAGCTAATTTTTTCCCTTTACAAGAGTGCATGATAAAATATCAAATTAATTAATTTAAGGGATTTTTTCATGTATACCCTTACACACTATCGATATTACAAGAACACCTCCGAATTTTTCACAAATGCCCTTTGCTTCAAAGCAAGTTAGCTGCAACCTTTCTATAATGGTAGCTTCCCAAGATGTCCTTCCATCGAAGGGAAGTCCTCTTCGAGCCCCTGGATGAAGTGAGGCACTGTTAAGCCCAAAGCCGCTAAGGAGTACCTTGTTCCACTCTGTTTCACAGAGCTACGATTCAGTTCTACCAAGAAATTTGCTAATCAAGTTGGAAAAGATTAGACAACAGATAACTCCCCCCTATAATCTGATATTTGGATTAGTGTTGTTTCTCACATCCATCACCTCGTTTGTAAATCCAGAGAGCTTCAAGGTCGTGCAGCATCCAGAATCTAGGTCCCAAAGATGAGATGCTTCCTTTTTCGTTACTTTTTCATATTTTGATTGGTTTTCAACCTTTGAATGGATATTAAACTTTAAATATTTTACATACATACAACACACATACATACATACACACACATACACACACATATGTATGTGTATGTATATGAGTGTGTGCGCGCACACACATGTTTGACCTTTAGATCTTAATTTACCTTAACATTGGTACCAGTAAGCTTGTATTTACTTAATTTGTAACCTCCTTACCGATGAAGGGGAATGAGAATGATATTGAATGGCTTTACAAGGCTACCCATGTTAATAGGATAATTCTAGAGGAATATTGTAATATTAAATGGCTGTTGGGCGTCTATATAAAAATTCCTTATAGCATTGAGCCATATCATTTTGACCAGCATTCACATCATAATGTATTTCTATCATATTATTCCTTTTTATCAATCCAACATTTAAATGTTAGTTTCCTTTGCACTATTTCCAAATATTTTAACAATCTTTTTGATTTTCTTTCTGTTAGAGTCTTCATATTATGTCATTTTTCAAGTTTCATGTTATGTTTAGTTTTGTTATGGGCATGTATGTAATTTTTTATTCCCCCCTCTCATGGTGTTAAACATGTCAGGTTGGGTCAGATTTGACCCATTTAAGAGTGAACCCGAAAATAACGGGTTGGGTTAACGGGTTGGGTCTAGCCCAACCCAATAGCAAAACGGGTCTACAACTTGTAACTTGAGACTCGACCCGACCCATTTGTAATGGGTCTATGCGGGTCTTTATTGGGTTTTAGGTCAAATGGGTCCAAGCAGGTCCTAGTTTTCAAATATCATCGACGATATTGAAATGTCAATGGTGAGTTGGGGCTTTTGTTTAAATCTCCTACCGGGTCCGTTGGGTCCTAGACCCTTGCCCGAGACCTAACTTTTTTTACGTAATGGGTTTGACCCGACCTAACCCATTTAATTGACTTGCTTATTGGGTCAGGTTCGGGTCCAATTGACACCCCTAAGAGAGGCTAGGTTTTCTTTTCGTAATAAGATGCTTCATTCTCTCTTGCATGGTATTAGAGCAGTGATCTTAGGCCAGCATTTGATACTTCCTTGATTCCCAGAGCCTTTCCTTCTTCTACAAAAAAAAAAGGGATTTCGACTTCTCCATCTCGTCCCTGCACTATCGTCTCCTAGGTAGTAGTGCCATCGACAACATCGTGTGGCATAGTGTGCACGCAGTGCTATAGCATGTGGCAGCACGTGGCACTGCCTAGCGGTGGTGCTGCAGTGCACGCTCGCGTCGCCTACACATTGTGACCCCTTGCATATGATTTGATTGGGTCAGTGTGCATGTGCATGTGAGCTCTCCCCACACGACTTTTCTATGTGATTCTCTGTCCCTAGAGATGATTTTGCATTGCTCGTGGCTCGTTTCTACCTCGTTGCTTCTTCGGTGGGCTGTGGTTGATTTGGTATCTCTTGGCCATGGCGAACTAGATGCTTTCTCATTTACCAATTGGGATTGTCTCTCAATTCCTTATTGGGGTTGTCTCCTGCTACTCAACTTTGGATCGTTTCCTCCTATTATCATCATTGCCTCCTTGAAGGATTCCTACTCAACTGGATTTATACTAGACACACTGGCTACATGTAATGGTGGTCTCTGTGCGCTTGTCACCCTTGCTGATGTCGATGGACTTTAGGTAACTCTGACATCTACTATTGTTGGCAAGTGGGTGGTTGACTCGGGTGCATCTACTCATCTTACTGGTGACGTCAGTTCTCTATGTGAGACTCAACCAGTCAGAACGATTACCTTTATGAAGCTGGCGAATGGTACCTGCTCTCCTGTGATTGCAGTTGGAGATGTTTAGTTCTCTTCTCGACTATAGTTGTCAAATGTACATTGTGCATTTAAGTTCCTTATGAGTCTCCTATCTGTCAGCAAGCTGTGTAAGGATCCGAAGTGCCGTGCCATATTTGACAAGCATTACTGCTACTTTTAGGACAAACAGACTAGTTAGATTATTGGTGGTGGATATGAGTGGGATGGACTATACTACCTTGATATTCCCACTCATTTTACTGGAGCTGCCTCTATCTCTATTGTTCTCTTACTCTGGCATCACTGACTTAGTCATCCTCCCTTTGGGAAGCTATGTCAAATGCTCCCTTATTTCCCTCTATTTGTTTGATTTGACTATGAGGCTTGCTAATTGGGCAAGCACCATTGATCTTCTTTACCTCCATAGATTGAATGTAGCAAATCACTCTTCCATCTAATACATTGCAATGTTTGGGGGCCATCTTGTGTGACTAGTACTTCAGGCCATAGATACTTGTGTTTGTTGACGACCACAACCGATCCACTTGGAATTTCATATAAAGGATCGATTCAAGATACTTCATGTGGTGAAGCAATTCTTTGTCGTAGAATGTCTACTCTACATCTATCAAGATTTTTCACAACTTATGCAGAAGGAGCTAGAGTCGTTCTTCATTACCAATGGCACCTTACATCAGATATCCTGTGCATATACCTCTCAGCAAAACGACATTGCTGAGATGAAGTTGAGACATATTGGATTTAGCTCGGACTCTTCTTGTCTTCATAAAGGTGTCAAAGCACTTTTAGGGAGATGCTGTACTCACTACGATCTATCCGATTAATCGGGTCCCTTTATTTATCTTGCAAGGAGAGATCCCATTTTAGCTACCACATCCTGATGTGGTTTGCCCCTTTGCTTTGCGACTTCGTGTGTTTTGATGTACGTGCTTTGTACATGCCTTTGAACAGTAGGGCAAGTTGTCTCTATTTGCACTTAACTATTTTTCTTGGCTACTCTTGTACTCAAAAGGGATATCAATGTTATGATCTGAGCAATCGATGGTGGATTATTAAAATGGATGTCACCTTCTTCAAGAAGGTTCATTTCTCTGAAGAAGGAACTAATATTGATCTCGTACCTTGCCAGCTGTAGACATCATAAACGAGACAAGGAGTCACCTCTGTTCCATTGCCTACTATGCTAGCCCCTTCATCGGATGATGGTCCTACCATGCTTTTGTTGGCACAGACTTAGAGTGAAGAGAATGACAGGGCAATTGCTCTAAGAAAGGCTGTTCGCCCTCGTAAACTACATCCTATCTCTTATTACACGACTACTGTTCATCTGGATCCATCCTTGCAACCGTTTTCTAGAGCTTTGTTCAACATTTTGGTCCCACATGATTACTCTGAAGCCTCTTAGGATAATTAGGGGAAGGTTGCCATGGGTGCTAAGATGGATGTTGCTATTCCTTCAGGCGGATGGGAGCTTGTACCATGTCTATCTGGGGCCAATATTGTTGACTGCAAATGGGTCTACACAGTAAAATACCTTGCAGATGATAACATTGATAGGTTCAAGGCAAGACTAGTGGCCAAGGACTTCACACAAACAAATGCTGTTGACTATTTTGAGACCTTTTCTCTTGTGGCTCGAGTTGCCTCCATACGTGTCTTTGTTGCTGTCAATAGAAACTGGCTGCTGTTTCAGCTTTATATCAAGAATGCTTCCTCTATGATAATTTGATTGAGGTGTATATGCGACAACCTCCTGGTTATGAGGTTGAGGGAGAGCATGTATGCAGACTGAAGAAGGTCATATATAACCTCGAGCAGAGCCCTCGTGCTTGGTTTGACAGATTGACAACAGAGGTGATGAAGATTGGCTTTAGGCTATCCACATTTGACCTTTCTATCTTTATTAGGAAGGCTATCATCGACATTGTAGTTCTTTCTGTGTAGTTGATGACATCATTTTAACAGAGGATGACAGTGTAGGCACTTAGGAATCGAAGACATTCTTACAGAAGGTCTTTGCCACAAAAGACCTATGAGAGCTACAATATTTCCTAGGGATAGAGGCAATTAGAGAGGAACATGGTTTGGTGCTTTCAACAGAAATATGTCCTTGAGATTCTTAAGGATGTTAAACTCCTTAGCACCAAGCCCTTCGCTGTTCTTGTTGACTAGAAAAGGAAATATAGGGAGACAAAAGATCTACCCTCTGAGGATGTCTATAGGTACAGGAGCATTGTGGATAAGTTGTTATACCTGGCCATTACTTGCTCAGATATCAACTTTGTAGTCAGAAGGGTAAGTCAGTATATGGACAAACCATGCTATAGTCAAAGGCATGATATTTGTCTCATCCTGAAGTATCTAAAGGGGTCTCTAGGCAAAGGACTGGACTATAGGAATAATAGGCACCTAGATTTATGTTCCTATTTTGATAGAGGCTATGCAAGGTCTGTTGAAGATAGGAAATCTACCACTGGCTATGCCATATTTCTTAGAGGCAAACTTGTCTCATGGTGTAGCAAGAAGCAAATGGTTGCATTCCATTCTAGTGCTAAGGTTGAGTACAAAGTGATGGTTCATATTACATGTGAGGTGATGTGGATGACTTCCTTCTTGGCTGATCTTGGGGTCCAAGTAAAGAGCTTAGTTCCCATGTTTTGCAACAACAAGTCCTACGTATATTGCTTCCAATATTGTCTTTCATGAGAGGACAAAGCATGTTGAGATATATTGCAACTTCATACGGAATGCTATGATGGAAGGGAAGATTGCTACTCCTCACATGTCCTTTGAGCTTTAGCTTTTTGATATTCTCACAAAGGCTCTGATGAAGAAGAGACACTCATTCTTATGTGACAAGTTGGGCTTAATGGACATTTATACTTCAATTTGAGGGGGAGTGTTAAAGTCTTCATATTATGTTGTTTTTCGAGTTTTATGTTATTGTTAGTTTCTTTATGGGTGAGGCTAGAGCTTCTTTAAGTAATAAGGCACTTCATTCTCTCATACTTTCTAATATCACATATGTACTATATTGCATGATCTGATGACAACCATGTTAAATTTCACATTTATGACATCATTTTACTTGGTATTCCCCTCAAAAAGATAATTCACTTAATATTTTCCACATTTGCATTGTTGGTCAGATGATTTTTTTGCTGAGCTACACTGTTATTGAAGCCACTTATTATGGAATAATGATCACCGTTGATATTACCTTTCTTCAAGTTATCTGACATTTCAAAGATCATTTTCTGATTTTTCATGCTATTTTTTCTCTTTTGATTTCTGACATTCTGAGACTGATGTGTTTGTTACTGCCATTACTCCTGTCGAATTCAAAATAGCAGGGATTATTTACAGTTTGGTTTATCTTGTTGATGTTGGCAATAGTTTAAATTAAAAATAAAATAAAAAACTTAATTTCCCTTTTGAAACTACACTCTCTAAGATTTTACCTGTTCAAGTTTCCAGTTATATTTGTTTTTTCTCTATCCCATGTAGTGATTGGTCAGAAGAGGTGGATTCTTATTTGTCCTAAACACAAAATTGTGCTCATTTTACCTAAATTTGCTCCTTTTGTAACCAAGGAATGGGAACACATTGAAGACCTGTTTCATTATTGAACGCCTTCTTTCTACCCTGCGGAGTCTTTGTGTATTTGTGCTCCTATATCTTGAACATCTTGTAAGAGTGTTCAAAAGATATATATTAGTTTATTTATGTCACCACCGCCAATAGGAGTTGGAACTTGGACTGCAATACTGTATTGCTGCTACGAAATTGGGCCCAGGCTTGTAAGCATAAGGGGCATCTTGCTGTCCATCTCATCAGTGATCGACCGCTTGTCTATAGATAGACATTGCAGATTTTAGTTATCTCACAGGCTAGCTATAGAGATTTCAGATGGAGAACATTTAAAAGATTCTCTGATTTCTAGCTGTTTGTCAATACCATCAGTTGTGAACTGGCATGTAGGGCATTAAGTATCCTTAGTGCTATTCATTATTAGATGCCATTCTTGAAGATGTACTGGTCTACCAGGACTTTACTTTGATTTTCAGTTAATTGCTCATAAATTTGCTTTCAGGAACTATTTTAAAGAGTCAGGACAGCGACCTTTTTTCCCTCACATTAGGAGCCTAGAGCTACATGCCCTTCCACAGCACCAGGCTTCCTCTAGACGCAGGATTACATCCAATGGAACAAAGACCATTGCCTATTGTCCTGATCAATTAGCAAAAACCTTTCTTCTCGAGGCACCTTCCTTTCTCTTTCATAATGTCCAGACACCTGCAGAAACTTTAGTAAATGGGGATTTCCGAGTTAGTTGAAATGTGGGATACTTTATCTAGTTAGCTGGATAAAATGGTCAGTTGAGGTTTATTTTTGATAGTTTATGTGGGAGCATCCAAACCAAGTAGCTTGAGTGGAGAGACTCAACCATCAGTATTGACTATCTTTTACGCCTTGTTTGGCAGCGGAATAACTCAAGGGCTAATCCCAAAATCAAAGGGATTATGAAGGAATAATCTTTGGGTCAAAGGGATTCAACTTATCCCACCCCATCAAATTAACATCAACATCTATTAAAATATACTACTTTCAAACTATTCCATTATATCACATTAAGGTTCGAAATATCGATTTTGACGTCGTTTTGATAAATTTTCAAATGCGCAATTTGCTGGCATGTTGATGCATGCCGACAAAAATGATGGTAGTTAAAATAATTAAAATTTTAAAAATAATTATTTCAATTGATGAATATTTTCATTTATGCCCCAAATCCTATTTTTTACTTAATAGGTAATATGTTGATACATAACCTGTGTAGCGGCAGCAGTAGAGCTATAATAGGAGCAACAAGGTATGCCGACGATTTCGCGGGCATGCCAATGAAACACCTACGTTTCGATAACTTAGCATGTCGACATGGCATATCTTCAAAATTTGCCATTTCGTCGGCACGCTGCTGGCATTTAAATCACCGTATCGCATCAACATCAATATATATTAAAATATATCCACTACAACATAATATACCTGTGAGGAATTGCGGGAGCATGGTGAGGCCTAGGCACGTGGAGGTTCTACGCGTGGAGCATGGAGATAAGGTGAGGGAGAGAGGGTGTCGGTGAGAGAAGTTGAGAGAGGAGTCTTGGAGGATTTGATCTCCTTAGAAAGAGAACAAATCCTAATGACTAAAACTGGAAAATAGAAAATTAAATACTAATTTACCAAAATAGAAATCCTAATTAACTCTTAACGACCCACAATTATACCTACTAAATAAAGCCACACTTGGCATAAAAGTAACCACAAAACCTTAACAGCCATGTGGCCTTCTTGGATGTTGATATGGGGGTCACGTGGATTGTCCACGTGGCAATGGTGCCACGTGGTAGTTCACATGACATCTTATTTCTCCACACTCTGCCTAAAGTTGAGACCGGAGTAGGATGGAGACTTGTGGGACTTTGGTGAGGCTAGTACCCTAACCATTCTTTGTCGTCCTCAATGCTCAAGCTTTCCTTGTTTGGATCTTCAGAAGCCATGGAGAGTTCTTTAACAACCTCTGAAGTTGTTGCCTCATGGGCAACCTCGATAGTTGTCACGACGACTGCCGTGGTCTTCTTTTCATCGAGCAACATAGCCCGGATCTTCTCCAAATCCACAGGCAAGAGAGAAAACTCTTGTGGGGAATTAGACGTCCCACATGGAGGTCTCCAAAAGTTGTCCTAACACTTGTTGTGTGGGTGATTTGTATGCCCACAATGTTGACAAGGTGGGAAGACTTGGCCCAAGCCTTGGCCTTGTCCTTTCCCACGCCCTACGCTACTTAAGTAGTGGCCAATGCGGTATTTTACTACACCACGATTGTACTGGACTCGATCCCCGACTCTTCGAGTTTCTCAAGACGATTGTAGATCGTCTGGAGGTCAATCGTCTGGAGGTCCATCCCGTCCAGGGCTAGAACTTGGTCTCGTTTTAGTTGATATTGGGGATGTAGCCCCGATAGGAACTTCGTCGCTTGCCATCTGACATGTGTATCGGCCTGCTTGTCGTAATAGATTGGCTTGAAGATCTTGAGCTCCTCGAACAAGGCTTTCATCTTCAAATAGTACTTATTAAGGGGAAGGTCCCCTTGATTAGCTGTCCAGATCCGCATGTAGATGTCAATGATGCAGGTGTTACTCGACTTCTTGGAGTGCCTTTTCTCCAAGGTCTCCCATATTTCTAATGCGGTCATGTTGTATAGTATGTTCAAGGTTATTGATGGATTGGTTAAATTCATCAGCCAATTCATCACTATATAATTGTCTTTCTACAACTTCTTTTTGGTCAAGTCCTTGATTTCAGGTGCCTCCTTCAATAGGACATGTAACTTGTCTTGGACGCCTACAAATATTTTGAATGCCCTTGCCCATAAGACATAGTTCAAGGCTCCTTGAAGTTTAATTGTTGTGCCTTGAACAATCCCCTTCCCTTCTCTTGTGGTCACTTGAGTTTCGTACTCCGCCATCTTTGTCTTTGGATAGCGAATCTCTCTCTACTACACTTTGTGTGAGGCGTTGGATGTGTGAGAGAGACAACCCACTAGGAATCCTCTTTTTGTCCCCTTAGGCTTTGCGTAAGGTGCCTAAGGACCTTCAAGGAGTTTTCAAGGAATTCCCCTGTTTGACAAAGATGTCATGAACTATAGGGCTTCGGATGCACGTGGAAGGTTCACGCACAAGAACTCCTTGTGCATGGACCCTCTTCTCGTCGCTCCTTTTGTTCCGTGCGTGAAGATGAAGTAGTCTTAGACTGATGGCTCTGATAACATGTGAGGAATTGCGGGAGTGTGGTGAGGCCTAGGTGCGTGGAGATCAAGGGAGGGTGTTGGTGAGAGAGAAATTGAGAGAGGAGTCTTGGAGGAATTGATCTTTATTTAATTAACTCAAAGATACAATGAGGGGATTGCTCTCCTTTTAAAGAGAACACATCGTAATGACTAAAACTGGAAAATAGAAAATTAAATACTAATTTACTTAAAATCCTAATTAACTCTAACAACTCACAATTATCCTTACTAAACAAAGCTACACTTGGCATAAAAGCAACCATAAAACCCTAGCCATATGGCCTTATTGGACGCTGATATGGGGGCCACGTGGACTGTCCACGTGGCAATGGTGTTACGTGGCAGTCCACATGGCATCCTATTTCTCCACAATACCTATTAAAATACATTCATTATATCGCATCAATATACTTATACCAATATCATAATATTAAAAAATTATCCACTAACATTATATCACCATACTAATCATTTGTATCCCACTACTTTTCCCATCCCTCCAAATAAATATCCTTCCCAACGTATCTTTCTTTTGTTCTATCTCATGATGGGAGTGATGCCACGAGCAAACACAGCCTTGTTTCCTCTACTTCTTTAGGTGTGACCTTTTGTAAGTCCTACATGTAAACAAATTGATGGGTTGAGAGAATTTAATCTCTGATACCCTGAAAGAGTATTCAATTCAAAATGAATTGGCTTTGAGTGGCCAGGTTCAACAACCTTGATGTTAATCGCTTCTCAATTTCTTTTCATCATTATACATGGCACTTTTCTTAACGATATAATAAAGAATGGCTTACATTTATTTCAAAAAATAGTAAAAGAAAGCATTGTTATTATTTATACATGTGTCTTTCCTTTTAAAAAAAAAAAAAATTATACACGTCTCTTTTGAGTGGTGTAAGAGTTATAAGGAATTTTCCTAGGAAACTCACTCTCTCTTATCTGAATAATATTCTTCACATAATATGAGCACTTTCCTCCTGAATAGGTTTCGGATGTAAGGTTTAAGGATCTCCAGACCTGGAAAAATTCCATCTATTCTACATATCCTACATATTGTTATTGTAATCCTTAAAAAAGAAAAATGTTATTGTTAGATAATGGATGTTATTTCTTATGTTTCTTTTATGTGCCTTTTATTTCTTATGGATCATGTCACTATTTTCCCACACCTCTCTTATAAAGAGGTGTAGGGCTCCCATAATTAAGTTAAGAGATTTTATTCTCCTACTTGGTATCATAGCGCGATTCTAGATTGGATTCTGGTATCCTACCCCTACAAATCACCAACACCTGTCCACGAAAAACCCTAGCCATCCTCCTCCAGGCGTAGCAACTATCGGACTGCCACTGCCTCGACGTCCAGTGGTTGCAGCAGGGGCCATCGGCCTCCCTGCAGGTTGGAGGGTGTGCGCTCCATCGCCCTAGCCTGTGCCGCTGCACGCACACCCCGTGTAGCAGCTCGGCAGAGCGCCGCCACCACTACGTGTGCCCTGATATGCAGCTGCCATCGCCTCTAGCGATCGTAGACCAAGCTCACGTGCCTTTGCTGCAATTCGCCGTGCATCCCGCCAACGGGGGCGGCACCCTTTGCTGCTGGTGGGTGATCTCCGCCGCCAACCACTTGAACATACCGCAACTGCTGGTCGGAGGAGGACGACCACCTCTGGGTGACTGAGCTAGGTCTGTCCCAGACCTAGCTCGCTCCTTGCTGATCCCCAGGGGGGGTCCTGTTTGACGTCTAGGTGTGATCTAGGGTTCCTCCTCCTTGGATTCATGTCTAGGGGTTGAATCTCCATCTTTTTCTTTGTCACACGATCTGAAATGCTTTGAATTAGATCTATGCTCTTGTTGTCGATGAGTTGACACGGACAACAGATTCTACATTCGTCTGTTTTACTTGGATATGGTCTGCTTGACACCAATGCCAGAGTGTGCAAGTCTAGTGCACTAGGAGCTTTACATGAGCCACCATGGAGCAGGGTGGCTGATTGACTCAGGTGCATGGCAGCATCTATGCGGTGATCATACCTATTTCCATTCGTTACAATCTGTTCCCCCAGGGAGGACTATACAGGTGGTGGACGGCAGGTACGCCCCAGTTAGGGGTAAGGGGGAGGTGTCTGTGACTCCCAATTTGCAGCTGTCTAGTGTGTTGCATGTGCTAGAATTCCAACTGAGTCTATTGTCAGTGAGCAGAATCACAAAGGATCTCAACTGCAAAGTGATCTTCGATGATGTTGAATGTGTTATTCAGGACAAGCTCACCGGGAGGATTGTGGTTAGAGGTATAGATGAGAATGGCATTTACCGTTTAAGACAGGAGCCGTCTGCTGGAGTTACTCGATATGGTAGCAGGAGTGTTCTACAGTGGCATGTTCGTCTTGGCACTCGTCTTTAGATCACCTCAAGAGGGTGATACCACATATTTCTCTAGCTGCTACTATACAGTACGATGCTTGCCAATTGGGTAAGCACCATCGATCATCTTTTCTAGCCAGCACCTCTCTTGGATTCTCAACATTATTTCAGTTGCTCCATATGGATGTATGGGGACCGAGTAGAGTCCTAGATCGGATGGGACACCGGTACTACCTGACTGTCGTAGATGATTTCTCTATAGCCACATGCGTGTTCTTGTTGAAGAGTAAGGCAGAGGTTGGAGGATGCATAGAGACTTCTTCTATAGATCTACACATAGTATTCAGCTACAGTGAAGATGGTACGGACTAATAGTGGTCTTGAGTTCTGCATTGCCAGACTCAAGGAGTTTTACAGGACCCGTAGGATTGTCCACCAAACCACTTGTCCTTACACTTCACAGTAGAATGGGGTCGTAAAGCGAAAGCACAGGCACTTGTTGGATGTTGCCCGTACACTATTGATTCATCATAATGTGCCGTAGAGATACTGAGGGGACGCAATTTTAATGACTTATCAACAGGATGCCCAGCTTAGTTATTCACAAGCAGATACCGGTTCTTCTGCATCCAGATGAGTTATTTTGTGTGCGTCCTAGGACCTTTGGATGTGTTGCATTTGTCCATGTGTCGTCACTTGGTCACGACAAGCTAGCTCCTTGCGCTATTGAGTGCGTATTTTTTGGGTACTCGAGGACACAGAAGGGGTACCGTTGCTATGATCCTCTGCAGAACAGACATTATGCTGGTGTCGATGTGACTTTTCATGAGGATACACCATATTTCTTAGTCACTAGATAGAGGACCTCTTGTGATGATGTTGCTTTTTCTTCCCCTGCTCGTTCTGTGTGTAGAGACTCAGGTGTCTAGTTCTTAGTCTAGACCTCTAGTTGATAGACAAACAAGCTCTTCTTCCCTGGATGACTTTGAGAGATTGCACGGATCATTACGTACTTATCACAAGCATCACACTACTTTTTAGACGCCTCCCTCACCAGCAGCTGATAGTTCATAGGTAGTTGAGAGGGTACCTGATGCTAGTGATATTTTGGTTAGACTTGACTCCCCAGACAGTGTAGATTACCATAGTGGTGAGGCTCCTTCTGCAGTGACTCAGTCAAAGGTACCAAATGATTCAGATCTTCCTATCACCATTAGGAGGGCACCATACACCTGTGAGTCCAGATACCGGGTTGTATGCAGTTTGGCTACCGATGATCTTGCTCCTCAGTTTAGTAGCTTTTGTCAGGCACTTACAGCGTCACGCATTCCGTCTACCTACCAGTAGGGCATGCTTGATCTAAAGTGTCGTCAAGTCATGGAGGATGAGATGGTAGCACTTCGGAGTAGATAGACTTGGGATCTCATCTCACTTCCTCCTGACGCACTACTGGTTGGCTCCCGATGGGTCTTTGTCTTGAAATACAATCCTGATGGGTCTATTTCGAGGTATAAGGCCAAGCTATTGGCAAAGGGGTTCACTCAGACATATGGGGTGGACTTCTTTGATACTTTCTTCCCCGTTGCGAGGCTTGCCACTGTCCGGATACTTATTTCTGTTGCTACTCATAGGGACTGACCGCTATACCAGCTTGATGTGAAGAATGTCTTTCTCTATGACAATCTTTAGGAGGAGGTTTATGTATAGCAGCCCCTGGGTTTCAAGGTTTAGGGGGAGTGTGTGTGCAGACTTAAGAAAGACAATCTATGGATTGAAGCAGAGTCCCAGGGCCTGGTTTCAAAAGCTATTAGAGGTGCTCCACTAGATTGGTCTGAGGCACTCAACTTCATATCACTCCTTATTTACCAGGAAGACTGACAGGGGGACTGTGGCACTCCTGGTATATGTTGATGATCTTATCACCGAGGATGACAGAGATGGCATAGACGAAGTCAAGAGGCACCTATCAGAGAAGTTTGTCATGAAGGATTTGGGACAGTTGAGGTATTTCTTGGGCATTGAGGTTGCACGTGGCAAGGAGTGGTGCTCTTGCGAAGGAAGTATGCTCTTGATCTTCTTTAGGAGACTGTCATGTTAGCAGCTAAGGCTCCAAATATTCCCATGGATCCCAAGGTCCACTTATATGATGAGAAATCTGAGGCGGTTGACAGTAGGGCTTATAGGTAGCTGGTGGGTGAGCTCCTTTACCTCAGCATTACTCGTCCAGACTTGTCTTTGTCTGTTGGTAGGCTTAGCCAGTTTATGGATTAGCCAACTAGGCAGGACTGGGGGGCTACAATGCAGATGTTTAGGTATGTGAAGAAAGCATTAGGATGAGGATTATTCTTCTATAAGGGAATGCCTATGGGGATTGTAACATACTCTGATGCTGATTATGCGAGCTGTGCTGGGGACAGAAAATCTACCTCAGGGTTTTGCACCTTTGTTGCAGGCAATCTTGTTACATGGAGGAGCAAGAAGTAAGCAGTTGTATCTAGATCCAGTGCAGAGTTAAAGTATAGGGCCATGGCCCAAACAGCTACTGAGATTGTCTGGGTCAAGTCAGTTATGCCAGATCTTCATGTTCATCTGGATAGCTTTATAAAGATGCGGTGTGACAACAAAGCAGCAACGTACATTGCCAATAACCCTATGTTCTATGAGAAGACAAAGCACGTAAAGATTGATTGCCACTATATTCGAGATCTCATTCAACGTAGGATGGTACATACCACGAGTGTTACCTCTGAGGAGCATACTACATATGTCTTCAAAAAGCTTTTGACGAGCTCTGCCTTTGAGGCATGCTGTTCCAAGCTGAGCATGATTGATATTCATACTCCAACTTGAGGGGGAATGTTAGATAATGGATGTTATTTCCTATGTTTCTTTTATGTGCCTTTTATTTCTTATAGATCATGTCCCTATTTTCCCACACCTCTCCTCTTATAAAGAGGTGTAGGGCTCCCATAATTAAATTAAGAGATTTTATTCTCCTACTCTTATTATTTGTTGGATAAAGTTCCACAGTTTAAAACAGGTGCGAAGTTGCCGTAGTTCAAACTTGAAATCCCAAAATGACAAATACGACTCCCATTTTTTCATTTCCCTTCGAATTTACTGGTTCATGCGTTCTTCTATTGCCAAATGGGTGTCATCTTTTTAACGAATGGAAAATCATTACTTTTTTCCGTAGATTGGAATTCAAACTCGAAACTATCCAATTTTTTATCAATATTGATAACTAAGTTTTATATTCATGAACGTGAACAAAAATATCTAATATTCTCTCCCATTTTGAACTTTGTGGTTTCGAGTTCATGTAGCTTGCAGATTAAAATATCCAGAAATTGATCTCTGCCATAATCTGTAAGTTGTCAAAAGCCACAAGACTTTTGATAGGTTGAGTGACCTATTAGAATCTAGGTCTATCAGATAAAGCAGTGGAGCATCCTTCTTTCTTTTTAATAGAGACATTGGCATTTGGAACACGATCCTCCACCATGACTTCACCATCCTAGTCGATTGAGATGTGAATTAATTTTTTAGTTGGTGGGTTATCAATTGAGATGTGAATTAATTTATTGTTGGTGAGTTTGAATAGTTTCATGGGTGATTCTTCTATCAGTCAATTTTATTGATGGAATCGAGAATAAGAGGGTGACAAAGTGGAAGATCCTTGCTAGCTGACACCTATGTCAGTGACACATCCACATCAATGTCGCTCCTTAGGCTTCGGTCCACTTGAAACTTTGGATTGCTGTTGACATACATCAAAGTAATATTGACATGGACAAGGGATCTGCATCATCATAGTGGTCAACTTTTACACTTCTTTATCGATTGCTTGGTGCAACTGATTCTGTCGGTACATAAGCAAAATAGCAGATTTGGAAAAGGACCATCTAACTGACACAAATGGGCAATATTATTGCTGTAGCATGTAAGCCACCATCAAATGAACTGGCAAAGGAAGCCAGATCTTGTACTCATGCAGCCATCAGCAAGCAGTTTCTTTGCCTTCCTATGTGACCGGCTTCTCGTGGAGTTAAGGGATCCGACTCAAGAAGTGATCGAACTCCCTAGAATGGATGATCCAACCGAAGAATAAAGACAATCTCACGAATGGCACAAGGGTTGATTACTCAGTTTCACCACGGGGGGTGTACGTCTAGGGGAGAGGATAGGACTTCTAATTATGCACTAGAATTTTATAAGGTCATAGAGCATACAATCTTTCGATTTCTCTCGGATTACTTGTTGGAGGACTTGAGCGTTCTCCCACGCATTTATAATGTTGAGATGGAGATCCCAGCGATATCTTCTGAGCGGATTGGGCTTGGGCTCCGAGCAGGATCGCCTGAGTGGATCGCGCTTCTAGTAGGATTTTCTGAGCAGATATGCTGCCAAGTTATTAATGGTGACTGCTACTGTCAGTATTTATTGGAGGTGCAGACTTGCTGTACTTCTGTTGAACCTCCAACAGATAGGACCTTCCGGGTCCGGTTGTGCCTCGCCTACTCGTATGTAGGCTAGTTGGACTGCCAGCTCCATCTGCGCAGGGGGGTTCTCTTGGATGTAGGCTGGTCGGACCTCCGAACTTGCATGTATCCAAGCTTCTCCAGGCCGGATCCTTCCTTTTGGGCCTATCATGGGATTTCGGGTTTGAGGGCATTTTGTGCCCCTCATCATATGCCCCTTACTCTCGAGTTAGTGTTTGCTTGTTGAGTAACATTTGAAGTAGAAACTCTGTGGTAGGTGATGCCTCCAAATGTTGCCCTGGCTATGTATATAAGCGGGCGAGCATTTGATATTTAGTGGGATTCTTTGGGGCGAAGGCCCATAGTCGTATGGGACACATGGACTTGTTATGCCACCGACTTTAAAAGGCAGTTTTGGGATGTCTTTGCCCGCTATGTTACCAGCCTTAAGAGGCAGTTTTGGAGCGCATCCGCCTGCTATGTTGCCGGCCTTAAGAGGCGGTTTTGGAACGCATCCGCCTGCTATGTTGCCGACCTTAAAGGCGATTTTGGAGTGCGTTTGCCTGCTATGTTACCGGCCTTAAGAGGCGGTTTTGGAGCATGTTCACCCGCTTCGTTTTCGGCCTTAAGAGGGGTTTTGGAGCGCATTTGCCCACTATGTTGCCGGCCTTAAGAGGCAATTTTGGAGTGCATTCACCTACTGTGTTACCGGCCTTAAGAGGCGGTTTTGGAGCACGTCCGCTCGCTTCGTTACCGCAGGTAATACCCAGTTACACTGGGTGGAAATGGTGCCTCATCATCCAAAGAGACTGACATTTATTGCCGTCATGATGAAGTGGGGACCTTAAGCAACGTGTCGACCATCAATGGGACCGCCCCTTTTTCTTGCGGCAGCAGGAATGTGTGCAGGGGTATTAAATGCTTGTAATGATGGTCGAGGTTTTTCTTTGCCTTTGGCAGTTCGTTTGGAATCCACGCTAGATTGCGTTTTTTAAAAAGCCACGCCCCGCAAGGGGGGAACTACCCTCCGTGGAGGCTATATATAAGGGTAGTAGGTGACTCACCTACCTTGGAGAGTGCTTGTGTGGAGAGCCTTTACTCTCGGCAGAGCAGTGTGAGGGGACATCCTTCGTCGAAGCGCTATCGTGTCGGGACCTCTTAAAGGCAAAAGCCACCATGTCAGGTTTCGCAAGCAAGGGTAAGTATGTTGCTTCTTTGTATAGAGTCTCTACTGAGACTAGGTCCTTATATGATTTTCCATCCGACTTTCGTAGTCGGTCCACTATTTTTGTCATTTTTTAGGGAGTACGGGCTTGGCGGGGTGTCGTTCGAGGCTTGTGGGTTCGAGATCTGTCTGTGTTCAGACGGGACGAAGGACATGCTTATCGTATGTAAATATGCTATAGAGCATGGTCTACGGGTGCCCTCGAATCCCTTTGTGTCCTTCCTTTGCTTTTACCCCCTTAATTGTTGGTTGGTGCTAAATGTTTTACTGCCCTTTACCTTCATTTGGGGATTATTCCCCTTGCTTTGTTCCGCCTGCTTTTTGGGTTGATGCCCTTGAAAGTTAAAAAGGGCAGGCCTTCCTCCATTACTTATATGTTGTATAGTCGGCAAGCCGAATATTGGATAGTGGACCTCCCCGATAGTTTGAAGGAGTAGGACCACCATTTCTTTTTCCTCTCCAATCTTGAAGACCTTGGAGTCCCCTCCACTTAGCAAGGTTCGCATGAGAAGGACC
The DNA here is from genome assembly GCA_037157565.1 of Thalassia testudinum. NCBI lineage: Eukaryota > Viridiplantae > Streptophyta > Magnoliopsida > Alismatales > Hydrocharitaceae > Thalassia > Thalassia testudinum. The sequence goes on along the minus strand of JAZHRO010000073.1, from coordinate 196,290,226 downwards.
AGCCGCCCCGAGCTAAGGATCTTGACCCATCCGTGCAGGCGGATGATGAGAAGCTGGTTAAGTTTGGTCTGATTACTCAGTCAGAGCTCAGGCGGAAGGAGGTTTGGGAGGCGTTGTCATAGGTGGCAGACGAGTTGCTGACTCCATGTAAGTGGGGGGAAGTAGAGAACCGTTTTTGTGTCATCTCTAGCACCTGCCCCTTATTAATCCAGTATCTCTGGTTGCAGCTTTTGAGTGGTTCACCCGGTCGGGTGCTCCCAAGCGTTGAGGCGGCCTTGTCACTTGTCATGGGTCGCGGCAAGGCGAGGAGAGGACTATAGAGTAAGAGGAGGGGAGTGAATCCACTCATTGGCAGGGACTGAAGTAAAAAGAGGCCCTTAAATGGGCTACAGAGGAGCCAGGGGTCTCCCTGAGGTGGGTGAAGGGCCGCTGCTTGAAGCCTTTGCGAGAGGAGTTGGCGACGTCCTCGTTGCAAAGTCCTAATGAGGCCGAGGAGGAAGATGCGTTGTCCACTCCTTTAGCTCGGTGTGAACCACCGGAGGTGATTTCCCTTGGTGACTTTCCCTCGAAGGCATCGGTGGAAGTGGTTCGGCTAGAGGGTACCTCTGGTTTTGTTGGTCTGTCGGCTTCGCCTAGGGCATTTATCTTACTAGCCTGGGAAGTGACTGACGCGAGCGACGTTTTTTGCCAACCCTACTATCGGCGAAGCTCTACCGGTCTCCAGGTTCTGGTGGATCCCTCCGGACGAGGGGGCTCAGGGATGATTGGCCGTACCATTAGTTCTGTCATTGGATCTGTGTTGAAGGGTGCTTCCGGGGGCTCTAAGCCCGGGCCCGGTGTGCTTGTTCAGCCGGGGACATCCAGCCAGGCCCCTGACTTGAAGAGGTAGGTGCTAAGGCACCTGAATGATGCCGTGTCTTGGGCCACTTCTGGGCCTCGAGGCAAGGATTGGAACCACGTGTTCTGCTGCATGCGCGTTGTAAGCTCAAGAGGCCTATTTTTTATTCTTGTTTCTCTGGGCTAGAGCTACTCGTATTCTGACACATCGGTGACTTTCAAGCGGAGATGCTTGGGTCGCACTGCATTCCGTGTGGTGTTCCCCTAAACCTTCCTGCCCTGCCTGGTCTGGGCAACGTGGTGGACCTAGCCGCCTAGTGGGCTATGATCGCTAAAGCGGAGCATCGACATTTTCTTCGGCAAGTGATGAAGGCTGTCACTGCGTGAGAGAAGGTGGAGAAGTCGGTAGAGGAGGTGGAGCGAAGGCTCCGTTCCCAGTAGGAGGTCGCTAGCCGAGCGGGCCAACTAGAGGGGGGAGTTGAAGAAACCCGCTCGTTGCTGCAGAAGGCTTCTGCCGCTAGCGAGGAGCTAGAGGAGAAGCTCATGGGGGAGCACTACACCCACCTAGTGGCTCTAGGGGGTATGTCTGAGCGCCTCTTGGCTGCTTGCACTAAGGTCACCTCCTTGAAAGAGGAAGTTCAAGTGCTCAAGACTGAGCACTCTTTCTCCGTGGAAGTGTACGAGGGGGCTCTTGAGGAGGGCTCCGTGGAAGTGTACGAAGGCGGAAATAGATGCGGAAAGACTGAAGGCTGACCTCGTTAGAGCCCAGGAGCGGACTTCTTCATTGCAAGAGGGGGTGGAGGAGGCCGCAGAGGAGGCAGGAGGGCCGAAGCTAAATGCCAAGGTGGTCATGGACTTCTTTGCCAGGGACCTGTCTATGGGACCAATCTTGGAGGAGCTTGCTCGTGATATCGGGAAGTAGACTTTAGCTTCCATCTAGGCCCTTATGGGGGAAAGCAAGTCTCCGCGGAGGAGGTGTGCAATGGTTGATTGACCACCTGGTGTCAGAATATGATCGCCTCAAGGGGGCTGGCCTCATTGCTGATGACATTGGCGTGGACTCGCTCGCGGATCGGTCGTCTGACGATGGGGTGGCCCCGATGGCTACCGAAGAGGCAGCACTACCGGTTGTCGAGGAGGCTAGCTCGGCAGAGGTTGCTAACTCGGCTGCGGGGGTTGTTAGTCTGCTCCGCCTTTTGCTTGCGACTGGTCAGGACACATTCGAGCCATAGGAGTAGAACCCCCGGCAATGTTTGTGTTGTCTTTTCTGTCCCCCCGTTTTTTTTTTTTTAGGGATGTAACAAACACATTGTTGGAATGAAAGAAAGAATCCCTTCTCTTTATTGCTCATGGGTAGTTATCTATGGTACATTCGTAAGTTACTCGCGTGCCAAGTGAGGGGGATATCCTTACCATTTAGGGATTGTAACTTGCTGAAGTTGCTCAGACTGTCTTTACGAACATTGTAAGGCCCTTCCAATGATGAGTCCAGTTTCTTGTCTAATTGGGTTGGCATGGAGACTTCGCACTTATAACTAAGTCTCCTTGAGAGAACTTCCACGCCTTGATGCACTTATTGTACGAGGCGGCTGTGGTTTCTTTGCGCTTGAGGGTCATCTCAAAGGCTTTCTCCCTTAACTCGTCTAGGAGATTAAGGGATAAGCGGACTTCCTTGTCATATACCAAGCTGAATGGTGTGTGGCCTGTAGAAGTCTTCTGGCAAGTCCTGTATCCCCAAAGAACGTCAGGAAGTTCCTCCGGCCATCTCCCTTTGGCTGAATCCAGTTGGCATTTTAGCGCGTTGAGATGATGGTGCGATTGGTTACCTCGGCTTATCTGTTCGCCTGGGGATGACCCACTGATGTAAAGCACTGACAGATGTCCCGACTGGTGCAAAATTTCTCGAACTTTTTGCAAGGGAACTGGGTTTTGTTGCCCATGACTATGTAGTGGGGTATCTTGTACCGAGCTATGATGCTCTTTCGGACGAAGGATATGACCCTGTCGGCCGTAAGGCAGGCCATAGCCTGAGCTTCGACCCACTTAGAAAAGTAGTCGACGGCTACCAAGATGAACCGCTTCTGAGCTGGCGTTGGTGGAAAGGACCAACGAAATCCATGACATAATGGGCATCAGCTTTCCAGGCGGCAAGTGGTCAGGGTGGCGAACCGCTGGCACTTGTTACACTTTGCGCACGAAGGTTTTGCAATGCTACTTCATTTGGGACCAGAAGTAGACCACCTAAAATAGTCTGGCAAGGAGCGCCTTGTACCCTTCGTGGTTCCCACAAGTGCCGCCATGGGCCTCTTGTAAGGCTTGGGTTGCTTCGTGATGGGAACACCATCATGGGTCCTAACTAGCCACATTTAGTCAGATTTGATTGATTAAAGCTCCTACATAATCATCTGGAAGTCATAATCCCGCATTATTATGAATTGAGAAAATGGAAAATCAGGGTTAATTATGTAATTTTAACAGCATATCACAAACATAGATTATCTATAGGGTCACTTAGAGGTTAAATAAAGGTTAAATGAGCTCAAAAGTTCAAAAAGTGGGTCAGCATTGACAGAACCATGGTTTCATACACTTTGAGATCCGTAACAATATATAAAATCCAAATTTCAGATCCGCTTAAATTAAAGAGATTCTGGTCAGGATAAAATTTATCTAAACCTCCTAAACTTTATAGAAAAATATTCTAAAAGGTTTAGTATCTTTGGTTTGACCATCTGAATTTATTTTGATATAGAACAGAGTTGCAGATGGAATTTTACTCTAATTTAGGCTTCCGTGCAAATTCTTTAGTCAAACGTGGTTAAAACTCAAATCCGACTTCACCATTAGATTTCTTGGGTCCAAATTAGGTTAAGGCCAAAATTTTGGTCCAATCAAAATCCATCTTGACCTAGTTTGCAATTTAGTCCTTTAAGACCCTTTCTTACATTTACCCCCTCAGGTTTCAAATTATTTGCAAATGGATCCCTAACTTCTCGTCATGTTCTTCACTTAGGTCCCTGCCGCCGTTGGCAGTGGGAACGCACCTTCAACGAAGATTCGAGGGAGGTTTTGTCCCTTAAATCATAGTCAATCACCTCCAAACTTGGAAGGAAGATCCGTGGGAAGATCCCTAATCTCCTGAACCACCGTTTGATCACCAAATCAAGCTCTAGAGTGCAATCGAACTTGAGATTTTTAGGGATTTTTCTCCCTGAAAATCCAAGCAATCCAAACTTCTTCCCAAGCTTAGAACTCGATCTTGACCCTACAAAAGAACCCCCATCGCTAGATCGTCCTCCTTAGCGAGGTTTGAGGGCAGAAAACCCTCTTCTCCTTCCCTGACCTGCTCCGACCAAGCTCCGGTGACCTCATTTTGCCTTCGTCGAACCTTCTTCCCTCCGTCTTCCACTCCTCACCGTACCAAGCAGGAGCCGTCTACCCCTTAGATGTCGCCGCTCCTCATCATTGGAGCATTCATCTTCCCCGATGCCGACCCATCAAAGTCGGCATCAATCTCCTTCAGTATCATCTCTTAACTCCCCTAGATCTTTCCCTCTCCCTTTCCTCTTCATTTTTATCCACCCAAACTTCGTTTTCGACCACCATACACATCACAACATCTCCGTCTTCCACCACGTCGGCGAAGCTCTGACGACGTGCGAATGCCACACCGCACCAAAGCACTCGCCATCGAATCCGCGAGCAGCGCCTTGCCTCACCGATCAAAAGCCCCAAGGAAATTTGGGACTTTGATCTCTCTCACACCCCACCGAACACCACCACCTCCGTTCACCCTCTCTGACTTCGTCACACGCCTACACAATCTCAACCACCACAAGAACACCACCAACACCTTCGCCACCACTTGGCGAAGCTACTGAGCTTTCTAATTTGGGCAATAAGCCCGTATTCTAGCTTTTCAGGTTCGTCGGATCATCGCCGCCCACCATCGTCTTCTTCGGCCCCGTTCATTCATCTCCAACTCTCACTCGCCCAGCTGCTGCCAGCAATTGAAGCGAATAGATCCTAGAAGCCCACCTGGGGCTTCAATTGACCGAAGGAGTGGCTCCAGCATCATCAATTCCTCGACGCCAGTTGAAGCAGTCACGCGAAGCTTCGCGCGAGGAATAGCAGTGGGATTAATCCCACATCGTGAGCGCAGAACCATCTGACGACATATGAGAGTAATTTATGAAGAGGACCCTTCGCCTAAGACACGGGGGTCAGGTCCCCTTCCTACGCTCACGCACACCTCACTCGCTATACATGGCGGTGGGTCTGGTCCTTGGTCTGCCTACCCGGATACCCGTTTACTTGGTACTGTTCACTCGGGTCTGAGTTGAGAAGAAAGAAAGAGATACGAAAAGGAAGGGGGAGGGTTTTGCATTGTTGACTTCAGGATTCACGCCTCTCCTTTCTCTCAACACTTGCTGAGATTACAAAGGCCCTTGCGCTTGTGTTTGTGTGCTACTACTGTGCCTTGGTTCTTCCGAGGTTTGAGATAAGGCGTTTGAAGCCTTAATCAGACATCTGACTTGGTGCTTTGCCTTGGTTTTGATACTGTGGATACATCTGTTGACGTGGAAATTGCTCTTAGTGGTTGAGAATTACTGTTGAAATATTTGAGATAATTGCATAGCTTAAACATTTGGGTTAATTGGTGGTTCAAATCACTATTTTAACCTCATCTTTTTGCATTTTGACTCTGATTTTATTGAACTATTCTTTTGAGTATTATTTTGGTTTCAATTATATATTCTTCTTGATATTGCGATTAGTGGATTAATTTGCCCAATTGCTCTCTGCGAACGACCTCGGACTCCCTTGTGTTTTTGAGTTTTATAATTCAAGTATTGTCTCGATTTTTGTCCTATACTACGACGTGTATTTTTAAAAGACGAACTTCTCACACCAACACCTCGTCCTGGGTTAAGTAGCGTAGTAGGGAGTGGAATACCCTTACTTGTACAACTGTCCTTCAATCAGGGTGCACCTGGAGGCCTTGAGGCGGAAGGCCTTGGGTCGGGGTTTTCCCAGGGGTGACTCACCAGAGCTTAGGTAAGTAACGATAGGCATCATCCAGGAGGTGGACGACTCTATCGTGAGCGTTTTGGGAGCAAGGATAGTTTGCTCTTTTAGAGTCTGAAGGCAGATGTCCTCGTTTTGCCCCTTAGGGATGGCGGCGGCGAGTTTTGCCAACGCGTTTGCCAAGAGGTTGTCTGCTCGGGATACCCACCTGATGGAGATGATTTTAAAATCCGCCAACTCCTCTTGGACTTTGTCTACGTATAGCATCATGTTCGTATCCTGAGCTTAGTACTCGTCATTTATTTGATTGGCGACTAGTTGGGTGTTCGTGTGGATCTCAAGTGAGGCGATCCCTATGGATTTTGCTACCTGGATGCCTGCCATCATGGCCTTGTATTCAGCCTAGTTATTGGATGCAGGAAAGTCCAATTTTATGGCGTACTTATGAGTAGCGCCGTCTGAGGCGGTTAAGGCTATCCCAACCCCAGACTTGGCTATCATAGACAAGCCGTCGACGTATAGTCGTCAGGGGAGTGAGAGGGAGGGATCGGGATCGGTGAACTTGGCAACGAAGTCAGTTAGGACTTGTGCCTTGATCGCTCTTCACGGTTGATACATGACGTCGAACTCGGCTAGTTTCGTAGCCTATCTGATCTGTCGTGCTGACCCTGCGGGCTTGTGTAGCATCCGTCGGAGGGGGTAGTCTGACCGGATCGTTATTGTGTGGGCTTGGAAGTATGGGTGTAGCTTCCAGGTTGTAGTAACGAGGGCTAGCCCCAACTTCTCAATGATCGTGTACTTGGCTTCCTCACCTTAATAGGTTTTGCTGATGAAGTACACGGGTCGTTGGGCTTCACCCAATCGCTGACTAGGATGGCGCTAACGGTCGATGCGGAGGCGGCTGAGTACAGAGAGAGGACTTCCCCATGCTAGGGGGCCGTCAAGATGGGGGGACTTCGGAGCTCACTTTTAACTTCATCCAACGCCTTCTGGCAGTGGGGAGTCCAGTGAGCGATGTTGTAGCTTTTGCTCTTTTTTATGCACTCGAAGAAAGGCATTTGTCGGAAGATCGGGACAAGAATCGGCCTAATGAGACGATCTTGTCGACCGACTGCGACCCTTTTAGTACGCTTGGCAGCCACAGGTCTTCAATTGCTTGGATTTTTTCTAGGTTGGCTTCGATTCCCTGGCTAGAGACCAGGAATCCCAGAAACTTACCGACTGAGATCCCAAAAGTGCATTTATCGAGGTTCAGGCGGAGGCGGGTGTTCCTCAAAATTTGGAACACCTCGACTAAATGCTCGTGATGTTGTGGGAAGTTCGATCCCTTAACTAGCATATTATTGATGTATACCTCAAATGATTTTCCTATTACTTTTGCGAAAATCATGTTTACAAGGCGGTGGTATGTGCCCACAGCATTTTTTAGGCTGAAGGGCATAACTCTATATTGAAACAGACCCCTGTCCGTGATGGAGGTATGAGGTCTATCAATTGGGGCGAGGTTGATCTGGTGGTATCCGCAGTATGCATCCAGGAATGACATGTGGGATTGACCGCTAGAGGAGTCCACCCTTGGCAAGGGGAACTCATCCTTTGGGCGGGCCTCGTTTAAGTTGGTGTAGTCAACGCACATGTGCCACTTGCCGTTGGCCTTCTTCACCATTACGACGTTTGAGAGCCATGCTGGATACAAGGATTCTTCTATGAATCTCGCGTCTAGGAGCTTTTGTACCTCTACCTTGGTCGCCTGCCACTGCTTGGCTGACTTGTGCCGGCGCGCCTGTTTGATTGCGTGGGTCCTTGCCTAGATGTTTAGGTGGTGCTAAACCAGGGACAGGTCCACCCCGGGTAGATCATTGGCAAACCAAGCGAAGATGTCCGCATTGGCTCGGAGTAAGATCAACAACTCCTGTACTTCGAAGGGTGCAAGGTCTGCTCCGACTTGGACGAGCTTGGTAGCGTCGTCAGGATACATCTATACAACCATGGCAGACGAGCCTGGCTGCAACCCCGAAGTTGCTGGCTGATCACCAGGGATGGTGTCTTATTGGATTACCTGGACTTGGTTTCTTTTCTTCCCCCATTTCTGTGACTTAGGGGGCTGCCATTCCAGGGACTGCTTGAGCTCGATTCGGAGGAGCTCTTGCTCGGCCGACTGATCCCCGTGCACTATCCCCAGTCCGTGTGGAGATTGGAAAAGCGCGAATTGGAAGTAAGAGGAGGGGATCAGCCAAAAGCCATAAGTAGTGGGACGACCAATGATGCCGTCAAAAGCCACCGTCAACCTGGCCACTACGAAAGTTGCCGTGCGATTAAGGTGCCTGTCCCTGTCGCAGACGGACAAGGGGAGACCGATTTCTCCCTTCGACATCACTTTGTGGTTGTCGAAGTTGACCACCAGATGAACTGAAGGGGCCAGGTGCTCTTTCGCAAACCCCAGCTGACGTAGGGTTTTCAGGAAGAGGACGTCCACGGCGCTTCCCTCGTTGACGAGGAGTTGGGTCTGCTGCTGTCCGGCCAGCAACAGTGTCATCAACAGTGGGTTGGTGTGTTCCATCGGGTCAGAGAGGGAGGCGAACAATCGTGAGGTCGCCTGCTTGACGGGGACTCTCCCGCTCCACTGGAGAGTGGGGAAAGCACTAAGGTCTGGCCACTTAGAGGGGGTGACTTGCCGGCTCGAGGTGGCGTTGACGCCTCGACCTCCGTAGGTGAGGATACTGAGGTACCTTGGGTATGGCTGCTAGGACCCGACGGTGGTACTCGACTGGTGGAAGCAGGGGGACACCACTTGCTCAAGGCGGTGGGCTGTGGTCTCGTCAGGCTCGGGGGCCTCAGCGAATGCCACGTTGATTCCACGGAGGTGCTGGAGCCTCTCCTTGTGGTAATCCTCTAGGCCTTCCATGGGCCCCTTGCCCTTATCCTGGCCCTCATTTTGCCTGATGAAGTGGGCCAGGTTCCCACGTTGGATATGGGACTCTATCTGGTGGCACAGATCGCGGCAATCTTCAATGGCGTGTCCTCGGGCCTTGTGATACTTACAGTAAGGCCCGGTGTTCGCCTTCTTCATTGGCTTAGGCGGGGGAAGTAGGTCCTTGTCCGCAGACCAAACTTCCGCCAACACGTCTGCTTAATTCACGGCCAAGGGAGTGTATTCTTCAAAATACTCTTGCCTAGTCTAACGGGGTCCATTGTTCTGGCTTTTGCCAGGCCAGTTGTTCCTTCGCTTCGCAAAGTTGGCTTTGCGCTTGCTGCAGTGGCCACTTCCGCGTATGGAGGCAGAGGCGGAGTCGCTTGGGGCCCGCCTTTCTCGGGCAGGGCTGGCGTCTTCCTCAGATCCCTCGACCGGCTAGTTGCAGAAGTGGAAAGAGTCATCTTACTCTGTGAACCTTGTGGCCCGGTCCCAGAGTTCTGCCATGTCTTTGTATAGGAAGTCGTTGATGTCATACCAAAACCTCTGAGTCAGGAGCCCTGACTTGAAGTATTGAATGTAGATGGCATTGTGAGGCTGCTTGCACTTAAAGTACTGGGCCTTAAATCGGTCGAGGTATGATCGTAAGGACTCGCTCCTCCGCTATCGAATTTTGGATAGCCTTTGAGGTTATCTTTAACCCTCTGTTGCCCGACAAAATACTGGCAGAACTTGTTGGCCAGTTCTTGGAAGCAGGCGATCTGCCCGGTTGGCAGTTTGTTAAACCACTCATGGGTCATGCCGGACAGATAGTACGGGAATACTTTGCAGAGTACTCCGTCAGGGCAGCTGCGCAACATCATCTGGCAGTAACACCCAATGAAGCTATTGAGATCCGTCGTCCCGTCATATGGAGCCATGACGGGCTGCTTGAATTTCTCGGGCAAGGGGTTGTCATCACCTCCTCGGTGAAGGGGTAGGTGGTGACGTAGGCCCGAGGGCACATGCCCCTCATAGCCCGGGTAACCTGATAAACGATCTCGGGGATTGATCCCCCGTTGCCGGTTGCTGGGGGTTGAACCCTGAGATCTCCTTTGTGGTAGGTGGGTGAGGAGCCTTCGGGGGGAGGGGGGGATTTGCCTCTCTGGCTACTAAGTTCGCATTTTAGTCGCTTGAGTTGTTTGCGCAGGCAGGTGTTTTCGTCCTCTACCTCGCGATGCCACCTCAGCTGCTCGTCATCAGGGTTGGGCTGGCAGGTCTCCCCTTGTTGGAAACTTCGGATCTAGTATAGATGGCTACACACATAAATAAACTCAAGTGGATATTAGTAATAACAAGAAATATTTGCACAAATATTCAAGCCACAAAGGGCACAAAATGTATAGTGGTTCCTCACTCACTTAGATACTCCACTACCTAACCCTCCCAGCTTACGATTTTTAACCCGATTCCTTCAACTCCGAGGGAATCACTTTACTCATTGAGGTAATTAATATATTACCTCAACCCAAGTACAACGGGTTTATTTCAACCCAACAAGCAACAAGCTCAAATACAAAGAAAAACTGGTGTAAGAAAAAGAAATCTAACAAGAATACCTAAGCCTCTCAACAATAATACAAAATAAATACCAATTGAAGAGCCTAAAAAGGACGTGAATCACCTTGAAAATGCGTGAAAAACACATTGATGAGTTTGCAAAAGTGTAGAGAAATTTGAGAGCTGTAAACTATTTTTTTCTCTTCAAAATATGGTGGAAATATGAAAAGTTAGCTCTAGAATTTATCCGTCTTTCTTATATGCAAACTAAGAGTCCTAGGGTCCTTTTATAGAGTTATGACCTTAGTAGTCTGTTAGCGAAACGTTGGGGTTTAAATCCCAACGTTTATCTTCTCAAAATTAATTTTAGAGTCGTTTATTTTTGAACTAATGGTTAACTAGTACCAGTACTAAAATATGGGTATCGGTACTAGCTGCTCACTTTTGTCTAGCAACCAGCACAACAAGAATATTGTTACAGATACTTATCATGGGTATCGGTACTTTGACTCCCAGGTTTGAGACTCACTAGGCACTGTGAACTACCTGTACTGGTATTAATCATGGGTATCGGTACTCATAAGGTCTAAGCCCAAACTGAGTCTTCAAACTATGACCATCAGATACCAGTACTCTTGATTAGTACCGGTACTTATTGTTCACAGTTTGAGATAAAGGGTCAAACTTGTGACTTGCATGTATCGGTACTTATGAATAATATCGGTACTTGGTTACAAGTGCCTTGTTTAACAAAGATTAACAATTAAGTACGTTCTTTAAAAATGATTGTAATATTAATCTTAATTTATTTCTAATTAATTTTACGATCTAACTTATGTTTCTTTGTTAGAAACATATATTCTAATAAAGTAAAATCCTAATGTAATAATCAAAATAAGCTCCAGATGATCTTCTATCATCAACTCCACCATGTTGTCTTGCCTCATTGTCATTATTCTCTGTTTGTCTTATTCTTCATTTAAATCTGACATATTACTCAATTGCAAACATTAATTTACAATAATTTTATTAATATCAAAACAAGACGTGGAACAAGGTTCTAACACCCCTGTGGGGGCAGATCGAGCTCCTGGGTATGTCTGATCTTCAGGAGCTTCCCATGACTGAGATTTCCTCAGCACTAAGAGCTGCCAACCTGGCCCAAAACTGCTCTTCCTTCGCCTGTAGCTTAGGGAGGGGGACGTGCTCGTGGTCCTCCAGAGGTTGCACGGGGGCTCCGTGCTTCTCCTTGTTTGGCTCGGTCGGCGGAGGGCGTCGCTTGGACACCGATACGCTCGACTCGGCCCAATCTAGCATCTTTTTGAGGTCGGCATAGGAGGAGTTGCGGGTAGCGGGGGCCATTGTGAAGACCTCATGAGGTAAGAAACATTATCAATTGACAATTATTTCCCACAGATGGCACCAATTGATCGACTCCTCGTGGAGTAGAGGGATTCGACTCAAGAAGTGATTAGACTCCCTAGAATGGGTGGTTCGACCGAAGAATAAAGGCAATCTCACGAATGGCACAAGGGTTGATTACCCAGTTCCACCACGAGGGATGTACGTCTGGGGGGAGGATAGGACTCTGATCACACTTGTTTCTCAAGTTTGAAATCAGGGTTATAAGTAACCCATCGTCGTAGTTGCAAAACTCGTGGTCAAATAAAATTTATACCGAAACTCCAAGGGAGTCCCAGGTCGAACACAGGGAGGCGACGTTTACTTTAATTGAAAATTACGCTTTGTTTTGTTTCTTTTTGGTATTTCAGAGTTTTGTTATTTTTTTGTATTTTTGAAAGAAGATAAGCAGAATAAATCACAAGATAGAGATGGAACAAATATGATATATATATCACTTCAATGTCAATTACAATAAACTATGAAAGCATAAAAAAAGGAGGTGAGAGGAAATCTTCCGAATCGGCTGTTCGGCGAGACGATGGCGCATGGCGGAAGCTCGGACAAAGGAGATGAGGAGCGGGACGGCGGATGTGAGATGCAGGTCGACGTCGGGTAAAGGAAAGTTTCGGTGTAGCTCCGGAATGGAGGTGAGAAGGCGGGGATGATCTGCTACCGGAATGGAGGTGGGAGGACAGCTCCAAGGCGACGTATGGATGGGGATGGATGAATATTTAGTGAGGTAGAGATTTGCTACACTAATAGGAGCCTTCGGAGCTTGAGAGCAAGCTCTAACAAAGCATTGGTAGGCTTGCTAGAGCTTGGGAGTAGGTGGGAGTAGAGTAGGTAGAGATGGCTTGGAAGGGAGGGGGTGTAGTTCCTTTTATAGTGGAGGAGAAGAGGTAAAAATAGGTATGGGTCCATTAGTGGCCTCTAGGCCGTCGCTGGAAGCGTCGCTGTAGGCAGCTTATGCCCGCTCACCCCCATAGCTGGCTTTGCTAGCGTGTGAAGAATTAGCGACGGCTGTAAGCGTCGCTGTAGGTCCAGCTCATGCGTCGTCGGTGTTGCGCTATGCCTCTCTTTGTCGTGCGCACGCACTTGCGCTGCGCTGTGCGCATGCGTGCTTCCGTGTGCACACGTTGCCACACGTGTGGTGGCGCGTGCGTGTGCATGGGCTGCCTGGGTTGCGTCACGTGATGCAGTCTGGGCCGTCCATCTTTTTTTCGTTGTAGGGGCTGCTATAGAGGTCGAATTGAGTCAATTTTCATGTCGCTAGGCTGCAATCGTCGACCCGAATCCATCCATGCGGACGAATTTGTCATTTGAAGCTCCGAATTATGTCACCTAGTCCCCTGACTGTTAATCTTCTTTGGACTGCATATGGTGCTACGGGACTTCAATCGAGGCGATTTTGGAGGCATTGAACTCCGATCGTCATCTTGATCAGGTCCGTATGGTCGGATCATCAATCCGAGGCTCCGAAATAAGTATCATTCTCTCCTGACTACAAAAAGGATGCAATTAACCTCGATTATATACTACTCTAAATATAGAATGATGCATGCTATGTAATATTTATAACATGAAATGCAAATCTAAGCCTAGAAACATGTATGAATTGGCATTTTACCCTCAATAATTATATTTACATCATACCCCCATGCCTATCTTTTGCTAGTCCATAGTAAAATTAAACTACATGCTATGTATAAAAACAGAATTAGGATTAGATCGCTTAGGCCTAAGTCATTTATTAACAATAGAAAATTTCAACTAAAGTCCTAAACTACGAAGACTCAACAGTACCTGGGTGTCTGCAAGAATGCAGATCGCCTAAGTCTTTATCTTATTTGAAAAGGGAAGATACATTTTTTTATTTTTCTTTTCTAATTTTTTTGTACTTTTGGAGTTTGAGAGTTTCGGGATAACTTTTTACGGCTATCCGATCCATCTAAGACACGAAAATAACTCTAAGTGCTAAGCATCTTATGAAAATAGTGAAAGACTCACTAGGCGATCGTTGAAATGGACTTCAGGTTTCTACGACCCTAGGTGACCTTGCCTGAAGGATTACCTTTTCGATTGGTAGCTTTCTCCCTACTTTTATTTATGGGGTCAGCACAAGGGCGAACCCAGTGTATATCTCCCCGGTTTATTCTACTTCCCTACTTCTTCCATAAGTGTTTTGGGAGTTATTGTCCATTTTTTGTGAGTTGGGTTCTGGACAACCGGCCAATGGGCTGTTACCCACGGCAACTTGCCAGGTATACTCGTGCAGTGAAGTGTGGTTTTGTTCATTATTTTTTTTTATTTTTTTCTCCTTTTTCTATATTTTTTTCTTTTTCTTTTTGTTGTTTTTATTTTATTTTTAAGTAGGTGGCTTCCCTGATATAAGATTTACCTAAAGGCAGTACAACGAAAATGGTCTTGTGACTGGGCTCTGGACAACCTGCCGATGAGCTGTTACCATTGACAACTTACTAGTCATACCTAGATAGTTCATTAGCTACACAATTTCCGAAGAAACCGTCGAAAAGTGAGTCAATGCAAAAAAAAGTGTGTAGATGCTTAGGCTTAAAGTCCTCATAAATCAGAGGGCGGGTTGATAAGTCGCATACTTATCATCCCAATTTATTTACCAACTTAAAATGAATTTTAATTGGTGAGGATTCGAGATTAAGTTCACATTTGAGTGGACACCCGGGCTAATTAAGTCCGAAGAACTGAAGAGTCTAAGTGTTTAGGTCCTCTCATATCATTTCCTAAAGTTAATAACTTCCAAATGCCTAAGTTCTTTTTTCCTAATTTCTTTTCTTTTTTATATATTTGGTGAGGCAGAGGTTTGCTACACTAATAGGAGCCTTAAGAGCTTGAGAGCAAGTTCTAACAGAGCGTTGGTAGGCTTGCTAGAGCTTGGGAGTAGGTGGGAGTAGAGTATGTAGAGATGATTTGGAAGGGAGGGGGTATAGGTCTTTTTATAGTGGAGGAGAAGAGGTAAAAATATGTATGAGACCATTAGTGACCTCCAGGCTGTCGCTGGAAGCATTGCTGTAGGCAGCTCATCCCCGCTCACGCCTGCTCACACCTACAGTTGGCTTTGCTGGTGTGTGAAGAATTAGCAATGGTTGTAAGCGTCACTGTAGGTCCAGCTCATGCGTCGCTGGCGCTGCGTTATGCCTCTCTTTGCTGCGCGCGGGCACGCTCACGTGTTGATGCTGCGCTATGCACATGCGTGCTTCTGCGCGCACGTGCGGTGGCGCGTGCGTGAACATGGGCGGCCTGGGCTGCGTCACGTGGTGCAGTCTGGGCCATCCATCTTTTCGTTGTAGGGGCTGCTACAGAGGTCGGATTGAGTCGATTTTCAATCGTCGACCGGAATCCTTCCGCGTGGTCGGATTTGTCATTTGAAACTCCGAATTATGTCACATAGTCCCTTGGCCATTGATCTTCCTCGGACTGCATATAGTGCTACAGGACTCCGATCGAGGCGATTTCGGAGGCGTTGGACTCCGATCGTCATCTTGATCAGATCGTATGGTCAGATCGTCAATCCGAGTTTCTAAACCTTCTCTCTTGACCACAAAAAGGACGCAATTAACCTAAATTATATACAATTACTTTAAATGCAGAATGATGCATGCTATATAATATTTATAATATAAAATGCAAATCTAAGCCTAGGAATATGCATGAATAGACATTTTACCTTCAATAATTGTGTCTACATCAGACTCCCAACTATACACTAGAATTTTACAAGGTTACGGAGCATACATTCTCTCGATTTCTCTTGGATTGCTTGGGGGAGGACTTGAGCATCCTCCCATCCATTTATAGTGCTGAGATGGAGATCCCAGTGATATCTTCTGAGCGGATCAAGGTCTGGCTCTGAGCAAGATCTCTTGAGCGAATCATGCTTCTAGCAGGATTTTCTGAGTAGATACGCTGCCAAGTTATTAATGGTTGCTGTTATTGTCAGCATTTATTGGAGGCGCAAGCCTGTTGTACTCTCGTTGAACCTTCAACGGATAAGACCTTTCGAGTCCGGCTATGCCTCACCTGCTCATGTGCAGGTTTGTTGGACTACCAGCTCCATCTGCGTAGGAGGTTCTCTTGGATGTAGGTAGGTTGGACCTATAAACCCGCCTGTATCCAAGCTTCTCCGGGCCGGATCCTTCCTTTTGGACCTATTGCAGGGTTTCGAATTCGAGGTCATTGTTTGCCCCTTATCACCATGCAAGATCACTAGCCTCAAAGGCACCAAGAGATCTTGCGATGTAGCCTTCACGCCAAGCTTGCCTGTTGAGGAGGTGGAGTGTCCAGTGTGTCTGAGTGGCATAGCGAATGGCAAAGCATGGTGTCTGCCTTGCCAACATGTTTTTCATGATGCATGCATTGAGCAGTGGCTTGCATATTACTGCCAAACCTGTCCACTTTGTCGCCTTCCAGGCACTTACAATTCTGGAAGCAGTAGCAGAGCTGAGAGGTCAATCGAGGAGAAGGTGATATGGTTTGTTTCATCTGTCTATGATTGCCTTCCAGTCACTTTTGTCTGTAGATGTATCGTTATTATTCTTCCCTTGTTTCATCATTCATGAGAAATTCATAGATTTCTGCACCGCTACATTCTTGTTCATTTGAAAAACATGATACCTTAGCTTTATTGTTTTTAGTTGAAGAATTTGACCACCATGAAAGGGAAGGGGATGCATGTTTTTCAACTTTTCCTTAATTGATCCAGTGCAATGCATTTTGGGTATTTCGTGTCTGAAGCGACCCTCTAGGGGAAAGGGGAGAAAGTTGATTGAGAGTCTTCTGTGGAATAAGTCACCCTTATTTATCTTTTTTAGCAAGCTGTTGCTGCCTTCCTCTTTAAGATCGATAGGCTGGCCTTTGGACATGAGGGCATGGGAGGTTTGCTAGTGTAACCGTGTGGTTAGTGAAATTTGACCGACTAACCTATGTCTGATTTTTAGAAAGACTGGTAAACTTTTCTTGGGATTGAGCTTGCAATCCCAGGGTTGAGCCTTTCTGCCTCTCCCAGGAGTAGCTTCCACCTTCTTCACTCTCAGCCAGCTGCCCCTCGTATGGTAATTGCATCCAAACAAAAAAGATGACTTATCCATCAATTTGGCTTCTTCCACAGCTCACAAAAACTTTTTCCTGTTTCACAATCTCACCTATTAAATGGTATCCAAGTGCGAGCAGCTATGTTTGGGGACTTGAAAAGGATGAGGTAAAGATCTCTTCTGACCTTAAACAAAAAGAAAAAAGGACCCACCCTGTCACCGAGTCGGATATAGAAGGGTTTCTTATATCCCATTTGCATATCTGTCGTTTCAAAACTTTTGTGTATACCTAATTCTTTCATACTCTGCAAGATACGGATCTATCTTGAGAAGGATCCTTCTCCAGAAGTAGACCTAAACATTATTTTCATGCGTACGATCATTATTTCACACATCTAAGATAGTGTCTTGCAATCAGTATTGTAATTTTTTTTTTAGATGTTAAGGGTGGGATGTACAGCATTTTTTTGCGTCTTCCTATTGGACTTTGATGTATCAGCCCATTGAGTTCACTAGCAGTGTTGAAAGGGCCTTGTATTGATTGGACCTGTGTTTTGTGGAATAGCAGATATTAATTTTGATAAAAGCATTAGGAAGAAAGCATTTCGAGAATGATTTACTACAGTCACATCACATTGCAGAACTTGTTATATTTTGGAAAAGTATGTAATTTCAACCTGTAGAGTAACTTCGGAAAGGTCTACATTTGAAATAGTAGGCACAACTGTTTAAATTGGTTGTTGCGGCTCCATATATATGACTGTAATTGTTTGAGGATATTCTAAGTTTTTCAAAGCCTTTGTTGCAATAATCATCGCAATCACAAGCTGATTTAGATAACAAATCATGTTTAAGTTGGTTGCTTCTCATTGTTAAGTTTAAAACATTTTTGTTGCCTTGCATTGTTGGAAGACAAAGCTACTTGATCAAACGTTGGCCTGATAGTAGCATCGTGTTCAGTAATCTGTTGAACAGATGATGCTTGACAGGATCCAACTTTTAGATGGTCCATTTAGTGTTCATGCCCTCACTCATTCAGAAAACCAAAGGCCTATGGTTTACATAGACTACGTCAAATAACACACAACCTTAGTGTAAAGAACTTCAATGGATAGAATTTGCGAGGATAGAACACCATTGTGTCGAGTGGACATGCTTAGGCAAGGATGAAGGGATACTATCTCGATAGATAAATAAGCTTGAATATGACAAAAATGTGAGGATATATTTCTTTGGGGTAAAGAAACCCCTTTCTGTTATGTGGTGTCTGCATATTCCAATGTTGCCAATGTACCGTCCAGAGGATTAGCTGTTACATGGATTTAATTAATGGTAGATCAGTCGTTGATCCCTTACTAAATTTTCACCATTACATGATTGGAACCTTAAAATAGATCCTTTTGGATTCGTGGTAGGGGGAGGATCTGATCAAAGAAATTAACCAAATGCGTGATGTGAAATAGGATTTGGTAACCTGGTTTCGCTTTTGATGAATGTATGTCTAAAGAGAGGATCTAACCATCGAGATTTTTACTAAGTACTTTTGTGTAAGAGAGAGAGTACAAAATTTTCAATGCTTTTTTTGTGTATCTTTAATCGCATCCATACATTCTCTTTTATATCGTCATTCTTCCATAATTCACGCTCATTAACTTATGATCTCGTGATTGTCGGGGATGACTTTCCTTAACGATTATGCATTATTTAGTGCATGATACACACATCCCTCTGACCTTGTCATGACTGGATTTGGATATGCTGCTGTTGATTGGCAGATGCTTGACTTTGTCCTTATGATCGCCTGAACCATTGTTAGTTGGGCTTGTGGAATGTCTAATCGTAGGTTGGGATTTTCCTCTTACCTAATTGATTTTGCCAATTTTCTCATGTGCTGTATGAGGAAGTAGATCTGGTTATCCTTTGTAGATAGATGGTTTATCTTATTTGAGTGAAGGTTCTTTTAAGTTTTGGGCTTAAGTTATTAGCTCTGATGGACTAATCCGACCTCTTTTAGTTGGATTCACGAGAGGAATTTTTCCTCCCTTATCAATATAGATGGTTACAAGTACTCCATCATGCATCCAAGTTTCTAATGATGCCCTTTCTTGAAATGACCTCTGTTTACCTTAATCACGCTTGTGCTTATATGGTGATGGGTTTAGTCAACTTTATGAGTCCTATAGTCCTATATCTTCTTTTTTGGAGTTGTAATTTAAACAGGCAAAGCCAATTTTAGAGCACGACTGACCTTCTTCTCGTCACTACATAATGTGGGTTGGATCATTGGCAGAGCTCTAGTTACCAATGACGTAGGCATTCTTCTAACAAATTAATCTCTTTACATCAAGATCTCGAATTCAATTGATTGTCAAATGCGGGATATCTAATTAACATATTCAACGCAAGGATGGTGGTGGCAAAAAAGAGATAGAAATGAAATTACAAATTGCTGAGTTACTAAGTTTCCGCTGCCTAGGATGCCATTGTTAAAACTCTTTATGCTTATTATATTTTGCCTGCAGATAGTCTTGATTCACATACCGTAAAAAGACATTGGAGAACACATGCACACCATCACTACCATGCACGCCACCACCATGCACTTTGAGAGTATTGTCAGGTGCACCACCACCTCTTCGTCTAGCACATAGCACCCAATACCTCCACTTGCCTGACCACCTCCTCTTTCGACACAGCATCTAGCACCACCCCCTCTTCCAACCACCTCTCCCTCCAACATACAACACCTAGTAGCTCCCTTGCTCCTCCACCTACTTGGCCACCTCCTCCTCGTCCACCTGCTTGACCACCTCTCCCTCCTCTGACACACCACCTACCCTCCTCCATTTGCTTGGCTACCTCCTGCTTGACCTCCTCTTCCCGCACATAACACTCACTATGCCCTACTCCTTCAACCACCACCTCCGTGGTTAGTATACTTGTCATCACCACCTTTACCATCCTACAATCTTCCTCCCCCTCTTCTTTGATCACCACCCACCCAGTGACCTCTTCTGATATATCACCTCTTTCTTTGATACATGCATTATCGTCATTACAGCACACAATAGAGAAGCCTAAAAAAAAAAGGATCTAAAATAAAATCAAACTCTCAAAATGAACCCAAGATCAACCTCTAAAAATACTGAAAGAAAATGTATCTCACAAAATGGATTGAAAATAAATTTCAAAGGAAAAAATGGTTGATGTGCCATCTAAAATATGGTACATCGTAATAATTGACTCAACATATTGCACAATTCGAAATTTGAAACAAATAGAATACATCATATCTGAATTATGTACATTGCATCAAGAATGCATGGAAACATCTTTCCTTGGTGCTGGAAAGATGCAAACTTAGTCTCACGAAATTGGGTGTTTAAGATTGTATTTGATTGATGGGTTAAGTATTTAAGCTATCACTTAATTTATTTCCTATTTACGTCAAGTTAAGCTTACTTAACTCGATGTAAAATTATTCTATTCTTTGTGTGAAATAATTTTAATCTTTTAAAATATCTAAACAGGTTAATTCATTTATTCTAACATTTATTACGTTACTTTAACTTATTTCTTAAATTTATTCCCTTTATTGAATAGAACCCAAAACACTGCTTTGGAAAAAAGCTTGCGTGAGCCCTTTTTGTCTGCATTATGCCACAGCAGATACATACGCAGGGAGTGACGTCTGAAGTGATTTTGATGATAAGTAGATGATCATTGGTCTGGGCCCTCGCCAAGGATTGGCCGGATGCGTAGTCACCCCGGCACTTATATTAGCAATGGTTATGTTGAGAGTTTTGAGAAAAATTTTTTTGAGTCTTTAATTTTGGTCGTTGGATCAACATGTGTTAATTTTGGAGAGTACATGTGCTGTTTGAGATGTCTATCCTTTTTTTTGACAAGGAGAAAAACTTGGAAAGAAGTTTCGAAAGGAGTTTGTACAAAATCTTTCTCTACTCACATCCACCACAAGGGCCCGAGGGATCCGATTCTTTATCCGACAATTCTTGGCGGAGGCCCTTGACCGCAGCGGGTGTTGCGATTCGCGAGCACCGCTCACCACTGCACTCCAATAATCTAATTGCTAGCTGGAAATCAACGACACCCAAGGGGGTGTCAATAATATGAATCGAACATGACCAGCTGAGAAACATAAATTAGTATGACAATGAAAGGGAAAGCTTGGACATAGAAACTTGTCGTGTGTTCTCATCTGTTTGGTTGGATTCCCTGGAACTGGCCCTATATCAGGATAATTTCTTGTTGTAGTCAAGCTTCTTCTTATCTTTTTTGGATGATAAGTATTCCACTAGGATAAGAAAGGAAAGACAAATTGAATGTACTCCTAAAGAGGAAAAGGTTGCACCCGGTAGAGATGGTGGAACTTACTTCAAAAAAGGAGGAAACAAAATCACAATAAAATAAAAAAAATAAAGAAATAAAAAATACTGCAAATGCCAAAGAAGACATCTTAAGTAAAAGAGTCCCACAGGTTTGCTAAAATAAAAGAAGTAAAAGAGTTTTAGTTGCATTTCCTCGATCTTTAGAAGAGTAGCAACTCCATGCTTGTAGATAAGGATTGCATCACTAAGGACGAATCCCAGCAATCATAGTAGATAAGGGTTGCATCACTAAGGACGAATCCCAGCAATCAGCACATATGATCCATGCAAGTGAGAGAACCGATAGATATCAGAGTCTGAATGAATCATGAATTTCTCGATCGTAGTCACACATGATCCAAGCAACAAGAAAATATAGGCCGCTGCTATGGGAAGTAAAACTCGAAATCAAACCACACTGAATATAAGGATGGTAAGGTGAAATTGAAACAACAACAGGTGATTAGGAGGATTGTGATGCACTTCCACTTCAATCAAAGGCTCCAGAAAAGGAGCCACCGGTCAGAATCCCATGTTACCGCTGATAGCCCCACCGCGGCAAGTACCACCAGCACATGCAATGTCGCTACCGTAACGTACATCACCAGCGAACATCACCACTGGCAAGCGTTGCAACCGCTGCCACAGGCGCCCCCACGAGCATATATTGTTGCCACCATCACGAGGGCATACCATGAACAGCACGCCACCGCTGCAAGCACGGCCATAGCATCATCGTCGCGCATACTATGAAACTGCTCGAGCATCATCGTCGCGCCAGCGAGCACCTCTGCCATAGCATGCAATGTCGGCCCCAGAAGATGGGTGCGGGTGGGGTTGGCTATGGGTGTCCCCGACCGCTGAGTGGTGGCTGGCCGCGGCCCCCAGCGGTAGTCTTCAGGAAGAGCCAAGGATCTGGGGGATTGGGGGTTTTTCCCCTTACATTGATTGACCTGACTTCGCCACGTTGGAGAGGCAGGTTCGTTGCAGTCCAGCTGAACACGTGTTTGGGCAGTTGCAGCGGCAACGTATATTTTAGGCACTTGTCGGCTAGCGGGTTTTGGACCACTAAACTTTGTTGAGGTGGTTATCATGCTGAGATAATCTCAGGACCATTCCACCAGTCCTTGGGAAATAGCTTCTATCAATCGGTTTGGCCAAAGCTGAAAAAGTCACTCCAGCAATTGGAGCTTCTTCAATCCCCATCCACCCCGCAACAAACAAAAACATATTTTACTTTTATAATTCCATCCACAAAAAGATACCTTGGATAAGGGAATAAGGGTGCACCTTCAGATGCTCAATTGGAGCGCCCCTCCCTCGGAACGCCATCATGTACCTGCACGACGGTAATAGGGTGGGGGGTGCGGAACGCCTGGCTATTTTGTCTACGCTAACAGGTGTCCGCAGATCAATCTACTTTATTTTAAATTTAGTTTACTCGAAGGGATAACTTGTGTGGAGAAAGATTAATTTTTATTTACTTGATTATTTAATTTTTTTTATACTAATTTGGATTTATCTATTTTAACATGGATTTATCTAAGATATGTGTTAAATTTATACATCACTTCTATCTCTGACACCTTTTATATTTTATATTATTAATTCACTATTATGGGTTAAAATCATATATTTAATATCAATTTAAGTAAATATAAATTGATATTAATATCACTTTACAAGTAAATATAATTACAAATTAACATTAATTTTACATTGCTTAACATAATTTTCCTAATACCTCAAGTAAATTAACTTAAATGGTCAATTCGAATATGATCCATCCAAATGGTACAAATTTCTGACCCTAGACTTGATTTCCATTGCTCTATGGATCAATATTTTATATCCAATCAGTTAGCTAAACAAGTCCACATTGCTTACTCAATAGCCACAGCATGAATTGAATGGCCTGGATTTTCTTTAGCTCATCGGTTCAGGTCAACTTAGATCTATCATATCAGGCTAATTTTGACACATTGCTTACTCAATAGCCACAGCATGAATTGAATGGCCTGGATTTTCTTTAGCTCATCGGTTTAGGTCAACTTAGATCTATCATATCAGGCTAATTTTGACACCTCTAAGGCTGCATTTGGTGATTGTATAGTAGCCGAGATAAGGTATCGGAGGGAGATTATGAGGGGATTAGGAAGAGGTGGGTGCAAGTTTCAAAGAATTCTCTCTTCTCACATATACATTCTCTTCTCATTACATTAAAATCCACTAATATTCACTTTTCTCACATATAATTAAAAAAATATTATCTAATAATTACAATCCATCACATCAAAACCCATTAACTCTCTCTCTCCTCTTTCACAAAATTAACATACCAATCATCAATAATCCCATCAATCATTACAATCTTACCAATCAAATGAAATTTTATACTTATTCTATTTCAATTCTATCATGATATAATACTATTTTCCTACCAAACACAACCCAGGTTTCCATACCCCTTCCCAATTGAATAGTGGTGTCCAGCCAGGATAACCTTGGGGAGCTTCTTTTAAATCTTTAGCCAATTTGAGAGATTTGAAACAAAGTGCATGTAGCAATCAACTCCCTGGTTACAAATTGGGAAGATTGCATGCATCTCCACGTGTCCAAGCACTTCCTCCAATGAACAGTCAGGCTTTTTTTTTTTTTTTTTTGATGTATAAAGTTTAAGATTTGATATAATTTAGAAAATTTTAATGAGAGATAATTGAATGGATAAAAAGAAGGTTAATAGATATGGATGTGATAGTTGAATTGATATGTTATTATTAATTTTTTTTTATTATTTATATTGAGAGTGAATTAGTAGACGATAAATGTGATGGATATGAGAGAATTTGTGAAGATATATATAATTGATGAGGGACATATGTGATAAATGATAATATATATAATGAATGGATAACAAAATTTTTACACCATTCATGAACTATAGCATTTACCACTTACACGTACGATAAAAACCTCATTTAAACCTACGTCAAACAGGGCCACAGGGTAAAGGATGAGAGGTAGGTCCGCTAAAGGACCCATCCTACATCCAATGGGCTGCCACATAAGTGGGATCGCATGTCCTCTCGGAGAAGTATGCCTACAAATACACCCATTTTCAAGGGAAAACTTTCAATCATACTCCTGAAATTTCCTATCAGACTCCTAAAGGGGATTGCGAGAATGTCAATCAGAGCATGGTCAAATGACGAGTGAACGGGATTAACTTTTCGGCAACAGAAGAATGTGCAGTTAAATCCATTTAAGTGCTCAATGGCTAAGTACGTAGTTGGACTTCATCCAAAGACCAGAGTTCAAATTTTTTGTCCGAGGGAGAAAAGGTGTGCAGCGAATGACACTGCGTGGCAAATCTTGCAAGGAAGCCCTCCAAGCGAACAAGAAAATTCGTCAACCACCATGCTTCGTAAAGAGGCCGACATGATGGGACGCCTGACAACGATTGCCACAGCGATTTACGAAAAGCACTGCAAAGTGCGAAGAGGAATAAATCCCATTTACAATGATTTATTAGAGTTCAACGATCTAAAAGCGTTGGCAAAGTCGCTGTCATCTCAACTCTAACGATCAGTGTTGGCCACGGAAGCGATGAGGTTATAGCCCATGTCGTGAGGACGAGAGTTCAATTCTCACGGTCAGAATTTTCAAACAATGGTACGTATGCAAGTATATAGGTTCATCACGTTCCTGCCGCGTTTCTTTCAAATGATCAAACAAGTATGTATACAATTTATTGATGACAGATGGAAATCTCGTAGAAGTAAATACCCCCATCTATGGCAGTAGTCTTTTTTAGCTGAAGAACAAGGCCTTTCCCAGATCCCGCTCATTCACCTATTTCCGCGAGCAGCAGCCAAACCACATAAGTGGGACAAGCCGTGCACTTTCATCTGATGTATGCACACACACACATTACCTTGTGATGGGCAGTGGGTAACCTTCTTTTTCCTGCCATGCATGGAATTTGGATTACAATTGGCTCCACGTTACGAAAATATCCTCTTGCTATAAATGGGTAAACATTGAAATAGATGAGGGGCATAGAACACTACATTTGGTTTTCCATTTCCAGCCAGGCATTGTAGATGCATTACATCTCTCTCTCTCTCACACCCTGCTCCATCCCCACTTTGTGCGTAAACCATCATAGTGAGGGCACCCGGCTACATATATATGGAAGGGTGGAGGGAGATGAAAGGTTTACAAAGTGAAAGCTAAAGGCTTGAAAAGCTTTCCTTTCAAAATGGAGCCGTCAAGGTCCTGAGAAGCGTCTTCTTCGTCGGCAGTTGAGCAACCATGGTTGCACGCAACTGTATGCCCAACAACAAAGACAAATAAAAAAAAAAAAAAAATCTCATATCGAAAGTGCGGAACAATATTTTAAAAATCAAATTGAATCAATCGATTAAGTCAATTAAACTAGAAATCACTAAAAATCGGTGGAAGATGGATTGGACCGATTGATTTTTGAATTGAAAGCCCAGATCAGTTGGCACCAGCGAAAAGCTGATGCAAAAAACAAAGAAAGATAACACGTGCCTTTCTCCCAGATGCCCACTCTCTCTGACTTGACCACCCCCTCCTTGCATGAACTCACAACTCTCCCTTTTAGAAACGCTAAACCCTTTAGCCCCCTCCTCCTAGCCAAACGTTGCTCCCTCCTCCCCTCGCTGAAATCCTCCTCTCTGATGCCACTTCATCCTCCTCACCGGTGATAACTCTTTCCCTTACTCCTCCACCTCCGCCCATTCCCCTCCTCCTCCTCCGCCTCTTCTCAATCCCTCCTCCCCCCTCCTTTTGCCTCCTCTTTGACCACCATCGCCACCACCACTACACGCCCCCTTCCCTCCTTCTCTTCAACCACCGCCACCATCCCCAAAGGCCCCCTCCCATGAATTATTTCTTTTTTCCTTTGTGATGATACGCAATTAGATGTGTTTTAGATGATAAAATGTGATTTTATTTTTTGTAAATGTAAATTTTTGACGTGTTTGTTTAGATGCATAAATGGATGGTGGGCTATGATGTTATATTTGCTATGGTGGAAATCTTTTGGATCACGCTGGAATGGACCGTTAGGAGTAACCAAATCAGTGAAATCCTCTATTTTAGGTTAATGTTTCATTATATAATTACCTTTTATATTTTTTATTTTAATATATGTATATTATTTTGTAGTGTAATTCAATTTTTAAAAATAATATTTTTTAATAATTATATTTAACTTTTCTATAAACTAAATCTTGATTTAATCCAATCCGACGAAGTTAGGATCAATACGAATTAAATTAGAGTTTTGTCGATTTTTTTTTTTTTTTTTTTACAAATTCCAATGTTGATGTCATCATCATTTCAACTGATTTAGACCAATCAATTAAAAAATTAAAAATTAAAATCAGACCTTAGATCGATTCAACGATCTATTCGATTTTTAAAACCTTGACGCCGAGATGGGATCTTTCCTCGGAGAAAAGAGTCACGCGAACGAATATAGTAGTGGAGTGGGTATCCAAAGAATCAATACAAGAAGGCTTCTTTCTCCCTGACCTCATCGTGCATCCTCCTGAGCTTGGCGTTCTCCTGCGTCAGGCTGTCAACCGCAACCTCCAGCTCGTTGGTGTAAGCCTGTCGTCGATCGCCCACACCAAAACCCAAGATACGTGGAGAGAGATATCATTAATAATAGCACCTTCTCTATGTTCCACATGAGGAAAAAGGAATGAGAGGGTGGGGGGGGTGGGGTGTGTGGAGGGTTGTGTTGGTGAAGAGTAAAGGGGGTCAAGAGGGGGTGCCTGCTTTCGGGCGCGGGATCTGGCGGCGGACTCCCTGTTCTTCATCATACGCTTGTGGCGGCGGTCGCCTCCTCCATCGGCGTGGCCCTCCGCCTGCCGCTCCTCGGCCGAGCGCTTCTTCCCGCCGAAGGGGAAGAACAGGCCAAGAGAGCCGGCGGAGCCCGTGTCCTCGGAGAAGGCGAGAGGGATGGGGGTGGCGGTGTTGTTGTTGGTGGGGGATGCGGAGGAAGGTACGACGGATTTGGTCATGGGGAGGCGGAAGTCGAAGGAGGAGCTGAGGCTGAGGATGGTGGCGGGGGGGCTGAGGTGGAGGCTGGGGAGGTGGTCGGCGTGGGTGGAGGAGGCGGCGTAGGGGGGCCCCATGGCGAGGAAGTCCTGGAGGGTCATGGAGTGGGGGGAGTTGGAGGGCATGTTGGTGGTTGATGGGTGGTGGTGGTAAGGGGAGGAGTTGGTGATGTCATTCCAGACCTGTTCGAAGGTCCTTGTGGCTGGAGGGCGCCGTGGTTGGGGGATGGAGGAGGAGGAGGAGGAGTTGGAGGTGTAGGATATGGAGGACGAGGAGGGGAAACTCTGAAGGTTGTGGGGAGAGGTCATGGGGAAGGGGGTGGGAGGTCGGAGAGTATGGCCCTGAAAGAGAGGAGCAATGGGATGGAGGAAATATTAAATATCCCTTTCACCACAATATTTTATGAAATTACCACAAGTAAAATAGCACTTATTTCATTCGAATCAACGTCAACGTTAATCTCTATTACCATCGGTTTACTTTTAACTTATCATATCGTATCACATTGACACTAACGCGTGTGTATATATATATAAAAGAATCCATTGAATATAGTAATTTTTTTTTATAAAAGGTTCACCTTCTCGTACGTTTAATTGGATACATTTTCGATGAAATCACCATCCAATCACAGAAACGATTTATAATATTTTCAGAAAATCACCTTTATATATTTGGTATATAAATTTAAAAAGTAAATACATATCATTTAATTTATGTATAATCTATTATGTTAAGTTATTACTAATTTTATTTTTTTTAACATTTTTAATCAGTATCATCTTTTGTTCATATTATTATATTCTTGTACTTTTATTATTCCTGTAACTTCATTTTAGTTCTTCATTCACCTTTTAAAAGTCAGATGAGATTATTTATATTATGTCAATTTATCTCATTTACATAATATTATATTAAAATATTATTTACTAATATCACAACAAAATTCTCAGAATATAATATTAAATTATTATTAACTAATGTTACATCAACAAAATTTACATAATATTATATTAAAATGCAATTTACTAAAAGAAAAAGGTAATCGTATATTTCCACATCCCCTGTTAAAATGGGGGAATTCATCTTAAAAGACACATCATACTCTAGCGTAGAACACCCACGCACAGATTTTACGTGAGAACATGCTTACAATACCCATGCGTGGAAAAATGATTACCCGTTTACTAATGGTTAAAAAGTAGGAAAATATAAAAAGTGAAGTAAAAAGTGATGTAGTGGAATTGTGGGTCTTGTTAACGTGGTTCACACAATATTGTGAACGTAGATTTATTTTATAATTAATATTTAATGTAAAGAAATAAAAGAACGTAAGATTTATTACGTTGTGGATTTTACCATATTCAAAAAATTATTACATCATTTTAATTTAGAATACACAGATGATAAATAAATTTACATCGATGATAAATTACTTTATATTTGTGATAAATTATTCTAAGGTGTCTTTACACCAGTGAAATCTCATTTTATACCGAGGGTGATTTCACCTGTGATAAATTATTCTGAGGGTGATTTCACCTGTGTAAAGCGAATTTAACCTTTGAGTTTAAGACTTCGGATTTAAGATTTAACGTTTAGATTTATGGAAAATGATTTCACGTATGAGAAGTAATTTTTCACTTGAAAGGTGATTTTTCACCTTAACGTTTAGGGTTTAGGATTTACCGCTAAACCTTAAACACTAAGGACTAAATTTTAAATTCTAAGGTGAAAAATCAATTTTTATGTGTAAAATCACTTATCATATGCGAAGAAATAATTAAAATTTAATTTTATACCGATGTAAAATAATTCAAAGTAAGATTGCATGAATTTAATCTTACTTTACGTCGGTACAAAATTATTTTGAAGGAAAAAAATAATTTTAGATTGATGTAAATAAGATTATATCGAGTCAAAGTGATTTAAATAATTTATATTTATATAAAAATATTTTATTATTAATTATAATAATAATAAATTTCAACACACATATATATATATATAAGGATCCAATCCCACTTCCTGCACCTTGCCACTTTTTGGACAGAAGGAAGGGTATTTTTTGAGAGTCAAAATGTATAAAAATGTAAAATAAAAATGTGGTGTAAATGAAAATTTTATTTGATAATTAATATTTAATAAAAAAAAATTAAAATTAAAGGTATGTTATGTGATGGATTCCATCACGTTAAAAAAAGGTCATCACATCGTTTTGAATTAAAATGCATAAGTGATAAATAATTTTATATTAGTAATAAATTATTTTAAGTGATTTTACATTTGTGTAAATGTACCGATAATCAATTATTTTAAGGTGACTTTAATTTTATTTTACATTAGTACAAAATTATTCAAAGGTGATTTAGTAGTTTTCTATTGGTGCAAAGTGATTTTGCACCAGTGGAAAGTGGTATGGTGATGATGTGTGGCTCATTATAACTAAAATATCCGAGTTAAGCTAGAAATTAGATTAAACATTACATAATTAACATAATAAATGGGTTAAGTGTGAGAAATAACAGAAATGACCTAAAACAACAAATCGGTGTTAAAAATGCATAATTAGGTCAATTAATGAGATATTTTATTCAAAAGTGAAAGATGCTGATCTAATTGCAAATTTAATACATATTTTGATTCAAAAGATCAAATTGAAAGAGAAATCATATTCCTAAATGTTCAATTAAACTTTAATAAAAATTTGATTGCATTTGAACATCATTAGAACCTTACATTTTTTATTTTACATTTAGGTCCTTCATCTTGTACATTCCATTCACCTAAAAACTCTTGAGGACCTTTTTGCAAGTCACCAGGGACCTATTAACGAGACTCAGGGATCGTGCTACCATCCTTCCAAGCCACTTATGAGCCTTTCATGCAAATTTTCTACCAGTTTGCCTATGAGGGCCTCCTTGCAAATTCTCCAACAAACTTGTGGTGCAGTGGTCTACCGTTCACCGCGAAGAACACGGTGCACATGCACCATGGATTGCTTGTACTTCTGATCCAATGGCCAATCTTGTTCCAATTTACGCACGCGTTCACATGTAGCCTCAACCCACATCCTAGATCTCATCTCATGGTGGGAAATTGACTTGAACTTTCCCACGCACCCTCCCTCTTCATCCCACTGTTGGTAACCTAATGGCTTAATGACACCTCCACGGTGCCATAATCCACTTGTGCAGCTATTTAATCACCACTCAGAGCTCGCACGATGCCTATCGACTCCCCACTACACCTTTTGAGTCGATCCATTCGTCATCCTCGATCTCTACTTCTCACTCTACTTCTACTCCATTACCGCGGTAGTGGAGATCATCTTCTCCGATCCTCCTTGCCGCTAAGGACTTCGTAGCACCCCAGGTGGCTGGCCTCTCATCTGTAGTTCTAATATTTCATCATAGTATAGTATAGAGAAACGGTTACCAGTTTAATACAATTTGTTACCCGGAAATAAAATTTTTCTCGAGGTCGAGCTCAGGGAGCAAACTATATTCTAGAAGTACAATGTTTCTATTACAAAAATGAGAGAAAGAGAGAGAGAGAGAGATTTGTCTTGTTGGCTTTTTCTTCTTCTCTTCTTTTCTCCAGTTCCTCAGTCTTCTTTCTTCTTCTTGTTTCTCTTCTGTTCTCTTGTTCCTTTTCTTTTGCATTCAAGCTTCTCTTCTTTCTCTTCGTGTTCTGCTTCTCTCTTCTTTCTCCTTCAGCTCTTTGTCTTCTTCTTTCTTTCTTCTCTACGGTGCCTGCTCTTCTTTCCTTCTTCTTTTTCTTCTCTGCAGAGCGTCGTCTGATTTTTCAATCAGACGACTTAAGTAGCCTCTGCTACAGTGCGTCCTCTTTTCTTCTTTCTCTCTTCTTCTTCTCGCAGTCCTTCTTCTTCTTCTGCCTTGCTTCAAGCAACCACGACGTTGGCTGTGCTTCTTCCTTCTTTCTCTTCTTCTTCTCTACTTTTTGCCTGCACACTCACAGATTGGTCAGAGGGCAAAACCTAATCCTACCCTCCCCCGCATCTCTCTCTCTCAGATTTCGCTCGTAGGATAGCTCTCCTAGAGCCGCCGGGTATTTGGGTACGGATCGCGCCCGGGTCTAGGCTGATGAGAACCTCGTCATAAATCCTAAACTAGCACCATCTAACCCAGATTTGCAAGAAAAAGCTCCTACATAACTATAGAAAGGCTTGACTCAGGGAGATTCTGAGTTTGTGAAGAAAATAAGAACTAAGGGGTAAAAATGCAATTTCACCAACTCAATCTGAAAACAGGGTAACTCAGGGTCCAAACTGTTGGTGCTAGAGCACCACGATCATTTGTTTTGATAATAACAAAACACGTGTTATTTAACATTTGCAATTTGAGTCCTAGATTTCAGGTCAATTGCAAATGTGGACGTGTTTAGACGGAGTTCGAGCTTGCATCCAGAACGGATTAGAGGAGCTTGACGGAAAACAGAGGAGGTTCGCGTGGACCGAAAGATTGAAGATGGAAGGAAATGAAGAATATGATAGATTTCCTTCTTTTGTACTTGTTGTATTTTTCGTTTCTTTTGTTGCTCTTTATTTCCTTAGATATTTCTTGTTAAAGAGCCTCAAAGAACCCTAACAGTAGTCGTAGGAACACCGGCACAACCCTAGGATAGTTAGGTTTTCTGTAGAATACTTAGAAAACCAATATAGGGTTCAAACAGACTTTCCAGACGTCTAATTCCCAAATCAGACGTTTGATAATGTATTTTAAGACGTCTGACTGTCGTTTCAGACGTCTGATAACTGTTAGGCTGGACATAATTAGTTCTGTCTGATGAAATCAGACGTCCAGACCTTAGACCAGACGTCTTAGGAGACGTCTGATGACTTTGCCAGACGTCCAATTAGTGGACCGTTGGCTGGCTTCGCAAACACTCCAGATATGACCGTTAGAGCCTTATCAGACGTCCATAGGACTGTCCAGACGTCTGATAAATGACCGTTTTGCCTCGGCTGACCCAAAATCTCTTCTCAGAGATTTTCTAGCTGTTGCAACGTTTGGAAATCAATTCCCACAGTAAAAGTAGGTTTCCAGACGTCCAGACATAGTGCCAGACGTCCTGTATGTCGTCTGTTGGACTTGCGTAAAAGCCCTGTTTAGATCTGATCCAAGTCAGGGAGAGACCCGCCCAAAATCAGACGTCTGACCTTTGAATCAGACGTCTTATAGTGGACTTCCAAACGTCTGATGCTAAAATTAGACGTCTGATAAGCCTGTCAGAACAATGATTGTTCCTGATTTCGGGCTGATTCACTTGGGCTTTGTTCTCAACGGCTATAGAACCTTTCTTAAGCCTTCGAAAGCCTTCCTAAGGCCTCTATAAATAGAGGGGAGCCTTTACACACCAAGACACATCTAGAGAGACCAAGATACACAAGAAACAATTTGTATTACACTTTCCACTCTCTTGTGTCCTAGCTAGCTCTTGCTCTCCAAGCTCAAGCACCATTCTCTTGAGAGCATCAAGCTGTTGCACACCCGCTCTCCCGCCGTAGTTCACGAGAGCAAAGTTGCGCCGTCGCGTGGCTCACGCACCGCGTCATCGTCAACTCACTCCTTGCAAAGGGAAGTTTCCTAAATCCTATAGAAGCTTAGGTTTATTACTTTGTTGGCTCTATAGGTTTGTTGTTTATTTTACCTTTGTCTTTTGGTTGGGTATTCGCTTTGCGAATTCCCGTCTCCTTCGTGGGACAAAATCCTTCTCGTGGAGAGAATAGGTTGAGGAACGCTACCCTCGTACTTGTAGCGTGGTTGTACTGAGGTTGAATCACCCTCGTTTTAAAGTGATTCGTTTAGTGGATTTGATCAACTAGGTTGATCGGAAAATCCTAACTCGAGAGGGTTAGGTGGTGGTTTTTACCCGATTTGGGTTTCCACCTAAAAACTTTTTGTGTACATTGTGTGATTGTCTTTTTGAGATTGCTTTATATTTCATTTACGCATTTTTTTACGTCACACTGATCTCACCCCTCCAAGTAGGGCCAAAATTACATTTGGTATCAGAGTAGGTCTTGCGAGATCGGAGTAACACCCGGCAAGAGATCAAATGGAGGGAAGCACATCAGCAATCAGAATCTCCGAAGGGCAGTCCACTGTCCGACCACCCTATTTCGACGGGAGAGACTTTGGATATTGGAAGTTGAGGATGAAGACGTGGCTCCAAGCCACTGAATTTGTGATATGGGGATGTTGCGAAACCCCATACGAGATCCCGAAGCGACCCCAAGGAGGCTACTCACAACTGCAGATTCAAGAGCTTTCACTCAACGCAAAGGCAATGAATGCCCTATATTGCGCATTGAGTCTGAAGGAGTTCGAGAAAATCAAAGAGTGCACCACCGCCCACGAGATATGGAGGAGGTTGGAAGGCACTCATGAGGAGACAAGCTCGGAGGAAGAAGAAGAAGAAAAAGAGGAAACCGCTTGCTTTGGTTTCATGGCCAGAGGAAGCAATAGCGACAACGAAAGCGGAAGCGACAGCGACAATGGGGTAAATTTTGATTTACAAGAAGCTTTTAATGAATTATTTGAGATTAGTAAATCACTAAAAATAGAAAACAAAAGCATGAAGAAGAACCTTAGTTTTCTTAAAAATGAAAATGATAGGTTAGAAAAACAACTTAAGGACATAGAAGCTAGTCCTAAAAATGATAACCTATTATTAGAAAATCAAGACCTCATCAATGAAAATAATAAATTGATTGAGGAAAATGATAGTCTAAAGTTAGAAATCTCTAATTTAAAGACTAAGATGAGTATTATAGAAAAAGAAATTGCATGTCTTAGGGAAAATTCTAACAAATTAATCAACAAAGTTGATAATTTTTATAGCCCTAAGGTTGAGAAAGGATCTCCATCAAGGAGACCTTCTAACAAATCCGGATCCAAGCCCACTTGGATACCGAAAAAAGAATTAGAATCTTATTTTGTAGGGTTCAGGGATAATTACAACATAAGGGACTGGACCTACAAGCTCAAGGCTGGTCAACTCAAGTTAGGGGAACCAAGGAGTAGACCAAGGAGGAGAACAAGAAGACCGACGAGACAGTGAACAAACGACGGACCCGTCGCACGTCGACCACCAGATTGGAGACCGGCGCCAATGCCCGGGCCTCCAAGGTACGGATGGGAGCCCCATCCGATGTGGCATCCACCACCACCATTCGGGCCATTTTATTGGCCATGGTAGGTGAGGTAAAATTTTTAACCCTATCTTTTTATAAGCATTTAGATAGGGGGAGTTAAAAATTAATGAGCTAATTGTCAATTTTTAAGGGGGAGATATAAGGTAGCTAAATTTCCTTTAGAAAGGGGGAGAAAAATAATAGCTATCTCATTGTTACAAAAAGGGGGAGGACATTACCTTTGTCAAAAGAAACTCATAGAAGAGCATGTTTTAAGGGAGAGTTATAGGAATTTTAAACCAATCAAACCTTTTTGATAATGTCAAAAAGGGGGAGGATTTTTATGTATTATTATTTACGGTTTTGTCATCATCAAAAAGGGGGAGATTGTTGGTGTTAGAGTGATAACACCACGCAAGGGGGTAGTAATTAGGTTGAATATGGCCCATATTTAGAATAAAAGGCACAACATAAAGTAGAATAGGAGCATTGCATGCATCAAGTACCAAGATTGCTTATAAACTGTATTAATGGCCATTTGTGTAAAGCATTTGTCAAAGCAGGCCTCAGATGAGCAATCGGACCGCACGGATGGATTCAGGACGACGAACGGAGTCTAACGGACTCAAAATCGGCCAAATCCGACATCCGGAGCTCCCACAATGGGCCCAAGAAATCCTGACCGTTGATCTGGAGATCAACGGCCTAGAACGCGCCACGTCGCCCCGCCCCCGCCGTCGCCACGCCCCCAAGCCAGCCAAAGACGCATCTCGGCCGTTGATCTTCGATCGAACGGCCGAGATCCGCGCGCTCGCCCGCGGTCGCCGCGACAAAGCGCGGGCGTGGCGCAACGGTTAGTGCGCACGCCCGCGTTGCGGCGACGCGCGTTCGATTCGCGCGGAGCGAAAATCATCTGCGGGCGAAGGGGGCGGCAAAATTGAGCCGCGCGATCAGAAGCGAGCGGCTAGGATCGCGCCACGCGGCGCGACGACAGCGCCCCACCTCCCACGCGCGCGCGCACGCCGGGCGGAAACGCGCGCGCGCACGCACGCCCGAAGCGCGATCCTAGCGCAGGCGCGGGAGGATCTCAGCCGTCCGATCATCAATCGGACGGCTCTCGTTCGACGTCCACGGATCGCGCCTGAAGAGAGAAAGGGGCGGGCGGCTGACCGGCGGCAGAAGACCTTCACCGACGTATATGGAAGCGGTTTTAGCGACGTTCTGGATGTCGCTAAAGCACATTCTTCTTTTAGGAAGCCCTTAACTCTATTTAAACCCCCTTCTACCACCATTCAAGGCATCCTCTCCCACTTGCAACTACTCCACTCCTCTCCTAGCTAGTCTTAGGCACTCTTGTAATCGCCGGAGACGACGAGCCGCCGACGGAGCCTCCTCCACCGCCGTGGCTGCCTCGTCGCTCTCCACTCTCTCTCTACCTCTCTCTCTCTTTTAAAGCTTTCATTTACTTTTGTTGAAGCATGTATTTAATATTGTAAACCATGAACTATGGATGCATGTTTAATGAAATTATTTTTCATTTAGTTGCCTTTTTAATTTCTGTTTAAAGTGCATGATCAAAACCAAAGAGCTTTCTAACCCTAAACTCTCTCTATCTCTCGCTTTTCAAAACCGTTTCTTTCGCAAGCAAAACTCCGCCTTTTTCGTGACAACAAGTGGTAAACAAAATCCGATTTCCACGCCTCCCTGAGATCGACACTCGGACTCCCTCCGTTTACTTCTTTTAAAACCGACGTATCAAGTGCAACTATAACGACACCTCTTAACACACACGCACGAAGGCACGTCAGTTTTTGGCGCCGCTGCCGGGGAGGCAACGGATTTGTTTTATCACCTCCATTCCACCTTCATTCTCATATCGTCTAATGCCCTATTTTCCTTTTTACTTGACGGATGCAGGAATTCGGCGCATGGACGGCGAAGCGATGCATTCCACTATGGTAGCAAGGAAGTAGACGCCTCGAGGACCGATAGTGAGTACTCTCTCTCTCTCATTGTTTGCTTGCGTGAAAAATCTAAAAAAATCATAAAAATTAAAAAATTGGCGTGGTGAATGATTGCTTGACCCACATTCTTAACACATCACCCTACAAAAAAATGTACACTCTAATATGCTGGATAAATTCTTGGAGTGCTCTTTTCTCTTTCTCTTGAGTGGTGTTTGCGAAGCCACCGTGAGTTGACCTGGGCCGCACCACTCAACCCTAAAACCGACTCATCTAATAGAAGCTGCATGATTATCAGGATGAGTACACTAGGGGTTTTAGAGCCTCTACAAAAAGGAAATCTACTTTCACTAAGTTGTGTGCAGAACTTGACGTGCCCACTGAAACTTGTTTGAAAAATTAAGACACGTCAACCCTAAAAAGTACTTAAGTAAGGATGAACACTAAAAAGACACTATATCTTAACAAATCCTTGCTTGAAAATCATGTTTTGCTAGAAGCACACACTTTGAAAGTAGAACATTAAGAGGCACCACCCCAATCAACGCCTCATCACATCACCCTAAGCACAAGCACTATCCTAGCCCGTTAAAACTGAATAGACGTGCCCTAGGCAAGACTGAGTTAAGTCTCAAAAGGTGAGGTTTTGTTCGCTAGGCACTTGGCTTTCATTCCCTTGGTAGAATCTGGTGGCTAGGCTGCGGGGCAGTGTCAAACGACCGCGGTTGTGGGGTCTATGGAACCGGAGGCGCAAGCCAAAGGAAGAACCTTCCCTGCAATCCCCTCGTAATCAACCTGGCCAGATTAGCCTTGGGAAGGGGAGTCCAGTGTTTACGGACTTAATCAACCTTTGTGAGATTTCTAGGTCTCCTAAGGAATACACCATAAGAATTAGGCTTGTTTGTTTGATTGAGTGCACAACTCTCTCTCATCTGTTCTTCCCGCATCCCTCCATTTCTTCCATGGATTTCAATGCCTATCCATCTTACCCAAATTACCCCCAACAGGATTTGTATGCTAACCCAAGTAGACCATACCCACAGCCGACTTGGGCTAACCAACCACCAAGTTGGGGATGCAACCTGGAATATCCCTCTTGGCCCAACTATGACCAAACCACACCAACCTCTTATTGGAATACACCCAACATAGCCACCCAAGGGTACGATTCAAATCATGGGGCTCCATATCTCGATTGTCCTCACGATGCCTCCTCATTTAGGTCCGACCCGCTCTACTGTGATAGGACCTACACTTTAGGAGAACACCAAGAACCCTACCCATCTCAAGATAATAACCAAGAAAGGTCATCTGAATTCAACAACCTTGCCTACTTGACCTTTGGATTAGAAGGAGTTCTAGACAAATGGAAATCAGAAAATGATCAGAAATCTAGGCAAGCCCAGGATCATCAACCTCTGATTTGGTCCCCTGATGAAGAATCTGACTGGGAGGAAGACTTAGAACCTCAACTATTCTGGAGTAGGACCAAACAGAGAATGGTTCCTCTTGAAGAACTGGACCCTGAACATGACAGAATAGAGGACCCACCCAAGAACCTAAACACCAATATGGATTCTGATCCACAACCTCAACCATACTCTCTTAACCTGGATTTCAAGGAGGAAATCCAAAGGACACCAAATGACACCATGTCAATTCTTGATAACCTCCAGTTAGAACTACACAGACAGAATCAAGAATTGGTTAAAGGGCAACATGCCATGTTGGAGTTGTTCCAACAATTGGGGGAAGAAGGCCAAAGAAAGCTGTTGCATACAACGCCATTCATGGAATTCATAAAGCAAGGACCTACCATGATCAATTGGACTACACCTAGTCATCCTGATTTGGTTCAGTCCACCATTGATACCCCTCAGGAGTTGGATAGCTCAGTGGATAAGGAAAGTAAGGATTCCTTGGAGCACAATTTGGGGAGCATTGAGAACAAACATCAGGAGGAAACTGAGAAGGTGAGGGGAGAGACCTTGGAATCTGAATCTAATCAGCTCAAGACAAGTAATCCGGTGGGAGTAGCAGCCAACGTCGGAAATAGAGAATGGAGTTACAATTTCAAAGAAATTGATTATGAATTGGTTAGAATCCCCATCACAAATTTGGAGGAGGGCCGAGAGAAAGAATATGATCTAGAGGATGAAATTGACCCTACCTCTAATGCAACCCCAAACAGTGAATCTGATACAAAGGAGGTTGAGGAAAATATTCTTGAGATCAAGGGCTTGGAGGGAATGAGCAATGAAATCATAGTTGCGGAAGAGATGGATTCGTCTTTGAAGAGAAGACTGATGCTTGGTTGTAGGGCTCATTATGAAACTCTGGACTTTGTTACCTGCCCAACCAGAATAAAGATCCCGCAACCCGAATGCACTAGAATTGATACACTTTCGATGGATTACAATTTTATGGGGACACAAGTTGAATATAAGACCTACATCTTTAGTGTTTGGCATGTCATATTTGGGGTGCGTTCGTCCACAGCAACTTGTTTGCATGCCCACAAACTAAGAGAGGATCTGACACGGGCATTCATGATATATCTGTTACAGAATTCCCGCCCCTTAGGAACGGGACTCCACCACAACCTTATTCGCATCTGTGGACTTCTGATTTTGGGTCTGGTTAATTTTGAACATATCTTCTTGACCCAAGCCATTCCTGTTTGTGCACCGCCCAGCTGGAGGCGTTAAACTCAGCGCTTCCTGGGAGGCAACCCAGCGGATACAGACTGATCTGGTAGTTTACGTCACTCAGGTGCTATCTTTTTGAACCCTTCTGCATCCATGCATCTGCCAATGAGGACATTGTCCAACTTAAGCATGGGGGGATGGTAAATTGCATAATCCTGAGCTTAATCAGTCTGAATGAATAAATTAATTGATTAAAAAAAAAAAAAAATTGAATTTAGGAAGAAAAACTTAGGCATTAGAAACTTGTCAATAGTGGGAAATAATACAAAAAGAACTTAAACACTTAGACTTTTCAGGCCTTCAGGCTTAATTAGCCCTGGTGTCCATTAGAATATGGATTTAGCGGCGAACCCTTGCAACTTTAAGCTATTCTAATCCACCTAATAAATAAGGTAATAAGTATACGACTTATCAACTCACCCTCTAACTCAGGAAAACTTTGAGTCTAAGCATCTACACACATTTTTGCACAGACTCACTTCTCGGAGATTTTGACAGAAATTGGGTAGCTAATGAACTTTCTAGGGTGGTATGGCTGGCAAGTTGTCATGGGTAACAGCCCATTGGCAGGTTGTCCAGAACCCAGCCACAGGCCATTTCTTTTTCACTGCCTCTAGGTACATTTGAGATTAGGGAAGCCACCTACGTAAAAAAATAAAAAATTAAAAAAAAAATAAATAAATAAAAAAAAAAAGAAAAGGAAAAGAAGAAAAGAAAATAAACCACACTTCACCGCACAAGTATGGCTGGCAAGTGATCGTGGGTAACAGCCCATTGGTCGGTTGTCCAGAGCCCAGCTCAATAATTGCACAAAAAAAGAAGACCAAAAACACCTAAGGAAGAAGCGGGGAAGTAGTACAAGCCGGGGAGATATACACTGGAAAATCCTTGTGTTGACCCCAAGTAAAATGAACGCAGGGAGAAAGCTATCAATCGAACAAATACACCTTCAGGCAAAAATTTATTTTCTTTTCCGGTCACCTAGAGGCGTAGAAACTCGAAGTCTGTCTCAATTACCGTTAAGTAAGTCTATCACAACATTCGCACCAAGATGCTTAGCACTTAGGGTTTTGACCGAGTTTTGGGTGGGTTGGGTAGCCGTAAAAAGTTACCAACCCATACTGAATTCCGAAAATTCTAAAAAGACATATATAGATATATACGTATACATATGTATAGTTATATATACAAAGCAAGGATTCGGGCGATTCATATTTTGGCAAACACCCGGGCGCTGCTTAGTCTTTGTAGATTAAGATCTTCGTATAGTTCCTCTTATTAACAAGTAACGAAGTGCCTAAGCAATTACTTCTTGAATTCGCCAAAGAAATAAAGGCTAGAATAAACCTTGCTAGGGACTAGCAAGGAGTAAGCATGGGGGTATGATAACACCACGCAAGGGGGTAGTAATTAGGTTGAATATGGCCCATATTTAGAATAAAAGGCACAACATAAAGTAGAATAGGAGCATTGCATGCATCAAGTACCAAGATTGCTTATAAACTGTATTAATGGCCATTTGTGTAAAGCATTTGTCAAAGCAGGCCTCAGATGAGCAATCGGACCGCACGGATGGATTCAGGACGACGAACGGAGTCTAACGGACTCAAAATCGGCCAAATCCGACATCCGGAGCTCCCACAATGGGCCCAAGAAATCCTGACCGTTGATCTGGAGATCAACGGCCTAGAACGCGCCACGTCACCCCGCCCCCGCCGTCGCCACGCCCCCAAGCCAGCCAAAGACGCATCTCGGCCGTTGATCTTCGATCGAACGGCCGAGATCCGCGCGCTCGCCCGCGGTCGCCGCGACAAAGCGCGGGCGTGGCGCAACGGTTAGCGCGCACGCCCGCGTTGCGGCGACGCGCGTTCGATTCACGCGGAGCGAAAATCATCTACGGGCGAAGGGAGCGGCAAAATTGAGCCGCGCGATCAGAAGCGAGCGGCTAGGATCGCGCCACGCGGCGCGACGACAGCGCCCCACCTCCCACGCGCGCGCGCACGCCGGGCGGAAACGCGCGCGCGCACGCACGCCCGAAGCGCGATCCTAGCGCAGGCGCGGGAGGATCTCAGCCGTCCGATCATCAATCGGACGGCTCTCGTTCGACGTCCACGGATCGCGCCTGAAGAGAGAAAGGGGCGGGCGGCTGACCGGCGGCAGAAGACCTTCACCGACGTATATGGAAGCGGTTTTAGCGACGTTCTGGATGTCGCTAAAGCACATTCTTCTTTTAGGAAGCCCTTAACTCTATTTAAACCCCCTTCTACCACCATTCAAGGCATCCTCTCCCACTTGCAACTACTCCACTCCTCTCCTAGCTAGTCTTAGGCACTCTTGTAATCGCCGGAGACGACGAGCCGCCGACGGAGCCTCCTCCACCGCCGTGGCTGCCTCGTCGCTCTCCACTCTCTCTCTACCTCTCTCTCTCTTTTAAAGCTTTCATTTACTTTTGTTGAAGCATGTATTTAATATTGTAAACCATGAACTATGGATGCATGTTTAATGAAATTATTTTTCATTTAGTTGCCTTTTTAATTTCTGTTTAAAGTGCATGATCAAAACCAAAGAGCTTTCTAACCCTAAACTCTCTCTATCTCTCGCTTTTCAAAACCGTTTCTTTCGCAAGCAAAACTCCGCCTTTTTCGTGACAACAAGTGGTAAACAAAATCCGATTTCCACGCCTCCCTGAGATCGACACTCGGACTCCCTCCGTTTACTTCTTTTAAAATCGACGTATCAAGTGCAACTATAACGACACCTCTTAACACACACGCACGAAGGCACGTCATAGAGCACCACGATCATTTGTGTTGATGATAACCAAACACGTGTTATTTAACATTTCCAATTTGAGTCCTAGATTTCAGGTCAATTGCAAATGTGGACGTGTTTAGACGGAGTTCGAGCTCGCATCCAGACGGATTGGAGGAGCTTGACGGAAAACAGAGGAGGTTCGCGTGGAGCGAAAGATTGAAGATGGATGGAAATGAAGAATAAGATAGATTTCCTTCTTTTGTACTTGTTGTATTTTTCGTTTCTTTTGTTGCTCTTTATTTCCTTAGATATTTCTTGTTAAAGAGCCTCAAAGAACCCTAACAGTAGTCCTAGGAACACCGGCACAACCCTGGGATAGTTAGGTTTTCTGTAGAATACTTAGAAAACCAATATAGGGTTCAAACAGACTTTCCAGACGTCTAATTCCCAAATCAGACGTCTGATAATGTATTTTAAGACGTCTGACTGTCGTTTCAGACGTCTGATAACTGTTAGGCTGGACATAGTTAGTTCTGTCTGATGACATCAGACGTCTAGACCTTAGACCAGACGTCTTAGGAGACGTCTGATGACTTTGCCAGACGTCCAATTAGTGGACCGTTGGCTGGCTTCGCAAACACTCCAGATATGACCGTTAGAGCCTTATCAGACGTCCATAGGACTGTCCAGACGTCTGATAAATGACCGTTTTGCCTCGGCTGACCCAAAATCTCTTCTCAGAGATTTTCTAGCCATTGCAACGTTTGGAAATCAATTCCCACAGTAAAAGTAGGTTTCCAGACGTCCAGACATAGTGCCAGACGTCCTGTATGTCGTCTGTTGGACTTGCGTAAAAACCCTGTTTAGATCTGATCCTAGTCAAGGAGAGACCCGCCCAAAATCAGACGTCTGACCTTTGAATCAGACGTCTTATAGTGGACTTCCAGACGTCTGATGCTAGAAT
The DNA here is from genome assembly GCA_037157565.1 of Thalassia testudinum. NCBI lineage: Eukaryota > Viridiplantae > Streptophyta > Magnoliopsida > Alismatales > Hydrocharitaceae > Thalassia > Thalassia testudinum. Next base: position 196,247,408 of record JAZHRO010000073.1, on the reverse strand, counting down.
TAGACGTCTGATAAGCCTGTCAGAACAATGATTGTTCCTGATTTCGGGCTGATTCACTTGGGCTTTGTTCTCAACGGCTAAGAACCTTTCTTAAGCCTTCGAAAGCCTTCCTAAGGCCTCTATAAATAGAGGGGAGCCTTTACACACCAAGACACACCTAGAGATACCAAGATACACAAGAAACAATTTGTATTACACTTTCCACTCTCTTGTGTCCTAGCTAGCTCTTGCTCTCCAAGCTCAAGCACCATTCTCTTGAGAGCATCAAGCTGTTGCGCACCCGCCCTCCCGCCGTAGTTCACGAGAGCAAAGTTGCGCCGTCGCGTGGCTCACGCACCGCGTCATCGTCAACGCACTCCTTGCAAAGGGGAGTTTCCTAAATCCTATAGAAGCTTAGGTTTATTACTTTGTTGGCTCTATAGGTTTGTTGTTTATTTTACCTTTGTCTTTTGGTTGGGTATTCGCTTTGCGAATTCCCGTCTCCTTCGTGGGACAAAATCCTTCTCGTGGAGAGAAGGGGTTGAGGAACGCTACCCTCGTACTTGTAGCGTGGTTGTACTGAGGTTGAATCACCCTTGTTTTAAAGTGATTCGTTTAGTGGATTTGATCAACTAGGTTGATCGGAAAATCCTAACTCGAGAGGGTTAGGTGGTGGTTTTTACCCGGTTTGGGTTTCCACCTAAAAATTTTTTGTGTACATTGTGTGATTGTCTTTTTGAGATTGCTTTATATTTCATTTACGCATTTTTTACGTCACACTGATCTCACCCCTCCAAGTAGGGAAATTACACAAACTTAGGTCAAACCAACCTAATAAGAAGAAAAGTGGGATGAATTGATCCAATAAGGGCTACAGCAACTCCAAGGAATTAAATGACATCCTGTAACCCTAAGAACAAACCCACTTCAATTCACGAGGTTCGAGGCAAAGAAAAAATCGAATAAACCCTCTAAACTTCATAGAAGAATAATCTCTAGGGTTTAGAACCTTCAATTTGGCTTTAGGAACCCATTTTGACCTACATTGAGAACCAGGCCCAATTAATGACTTAATTTGGGTTTTTACGTAAATTGACCTGTCAAACAATTTCTAATCTAGAAATAAAATTCACCATTAGAATCCTTAGGTCATAGTTAGTCATGTATAAAAACTTGAGCCAAAGAAGAGACCTTCTTGACCAACTTCACATTTTGGTCCTCATCCATTACTTTTTAACCCTCAACTTTTGAAACCCTCGCATTTTGGCCCCTAAGTCTTCTTTGTTCTTTGCATTTGGGTCCTCACTGCAAAACCCTGAGCAGTGCCATGCTCCGGCGACTTTGCGAGAAGCATGACGCCGCGTAGGGTGAGGGAGACCCTCTGCCAAGACAACCAGGGGTTCCCTGCGACGTCTGCTGTCGCAGGGACACCTCCATGGTCTCTGCGGCTGCCCATACCTCCAGTGCGAACGCACGGAAGGTATGGGTCTCCATCTCCGGCATCCTCCGACGAGGGAGGCACGTCGCCTCCCTCCGCCTTCCTCTCTGATCTCACCTCTATAAAAGCCACCTTCGTCTGCCGCACTTGGCAGCTCGGTTCTGACGGAGAAACACCCCCCTCCTTCCTTTCTTCCCACTCCGGCAGAAGCCCTCCAGCTCCGGCGGTTCTTCCTCCTCCTCCTCGTCGCTCTGCCGCAATACCAGCAGCAGAGCCTCCTTCGCCCGCTCTTCCCGCGTCGCGCTGTACCCAGCGCGCGCTCTCCCGCTCTCTCCTCGCCGCCGCCCCCTCTCTCTCGGCACCTTCTTCTCCGGCGACAGTCGAAACGACTGCCGCCCTGCTCCATCCCCCTCTCGTCCCTCCAAGTAGATACAGTTCTTTCCTTTCCTCCCCTCTTTCTTTTCCCCACTTCAATTTGCTCAACCACCCTTCGACCGCGCCTGATCACCCTCACCTTCTCCATCTCCGGCCAACCTCCGGCGACTTGCTCCCATCATTCCACCACCCCGCACGACTCGCCGACCGACCCAAAACCTCCGCCTCATCACGCTGAACCATTTCCACCCCTTCATTTCCTGCCATTCGCCACCTGAAGACTCCCCGAACAATCCCATTCCCCCAGCCACAGTCCGACCTAGGGCAGCCCCTGCACGTCGCCCCACGACCTGCCAGACCCCGCACCACCTTCGCCGTGCCACGGAGAAGGTCCCTCGCTTGTCTAATTAGGCCGAAGGGCCGTATTTCTGTGAACAGGTCACCCGTCCTCCACCGCCATTGCTGAACAGGTGGAGCTTCTTCCGCCTGCAGCTGCAGCGTCGCTTTGCCCAGGCTTGCACTCCAGGACGCGCGCCTCGCCCTCACGCGCCTGCCCAGGTCAGCAGCTAGGGTAAAAGCCCCGTGTAATGACTCGATTCCCGAGTCCCTATGAGACACGAGGACCAGACCGACTCGACTAATCCCAAGACCTGGTCGTCCAACGAGGAAGTAACCAAAAGAGCAGTAAAATAAACCACATTCAACATGAATATAACTAACAGTAAGAAAATACAGCAATAAGGAAATAAACCACTACAGTATGTACCACCACAACAGTAGAACAACATTCATAACATAATATGAACAGCAGGTAAAGAAAAGTACAGCGGAAACAAGAACTACTCACTACAGTGGAACCAAAAAGAGGTACAAGAGAACAGTGGTAACTCTACTGGACCCTACTCGGCCCAGCGTCCTCTGCAGCCGCTGACCCTGGCTGCTCAACATTTGGTCCTGAAAGGTAACGAGTGTAACACGTCAGCAAAACGCTGAGTAGAGTGGCAGCTAAACTAAAGAAACAGAAAAGTGTACAGTAGCTGTTTTAATTTTCTTTCTTCCTTTATTTACGTCTCTCTATTGTTTCACAATTATCTATTTCTCAGATCCTTCACTTGATCTCGAATGTTCCTCGTGAGAACGATCTTGATTGCAGTCTTTTCCGAACAGTAGAAGTAGCACGTGGTGCTCTCCTGGCCGGGAGAGTCCCCCGTGGTGATCCTACTCTCAGTCAACCACCCCAAGGTCACGGACAGACGTAACGGTGACTATGGCACGCGCGATAAACGCACAGGTAGCTAACCCGCACTGGCACGCGGTCAGTTGTTTCCGTTAACGGGGTGAGCCCAAAGCACAGCACGGAACCAGTACAGGGCAGAGCCCTCTCAGTAACAGGGGTGCAACCCCTCCACAGTAACCAAACAGGGGCCTTGCCCCTCCACAGTCCGCGCACCCTCGCCTGACTACCCTGGTTTGCCCCAGTGGGCCTAACAAGTCGGTGTAGGAGGCTAGCAGAACCCCGGGGCCCGTGGGGTAGCTAGTACCTCCCTACACTAGTAGCTCTCCTCGGTACTACGTACACGAGGGCTAGCAAGTCGGTACAGAGTGGCCAGTCCTAACCCCGGGTCCCTGGGGCGACTAGCTCCGCTCTGCACTAAACAGGGGGACAGTCGCTCTCCTTGGTACTCCGTACTCAAGGGCCAGCTCACTTCCCCAATTCTATTCCATTCACTTTCCAGGAGTTCTACTCCTAATTCCCCGTAGGGTTCTAGCTCTTTAACTCAGCGCATTCCGGTTTCACCTTTCCAGTTTCACGTTCATACATCCCATATTCTTACTCATGTTCATTTATTCATAACAGGCAGCTGTTTAAACGAATTTACAGGCAGCTATTATTTTCTCTCCACATTTTCCAAGACTGCAGTATTCATACATTCCATTAGTTTTCCCATCCTAAGATTCATGCCATATCCTAGGATCTATCATACAATCTAGTTTTCCAGCCCTAGGATTCATGCAACACCCTAGGATCTACCATTCAATCTATTTCTCATTCCTAGGATTCATGCAATGTCCTAGGTTCTATTTATGGTTTCATAATTTGACAGATTATACTTAAAGCCACTCTACCGGTTACAACAGACGAACTGGGGGCGTGGTCGGGAATCCTGTGTGCCTCCGCAACCCCCGAGACTGCAATGGAACGGGGTCCTATCACAAGGATCAAACACAAGAAATTTCTCAAAATAGTACACAGCTACTGTAGATGGGTAGATGATGTAATTGCGAAAAGAACGTAACTCGAAACGCGGAAAACGGAACCCGAACAGGCCCTAAACGAGTCGAAAACGACGAAACAGTGTAAAATCAGACGTCTGGAACTTATTCCAGACGTCTTAAAAAGTGGATCAGGGGTTACCTTGCTCTGCGTGGTCTCTCAGATGTCCAGAAGCCTGCGGGGGCGTCTGGCCTAGTTCCCAGATGTCCGATGGTCACTCCGGACGTCTGTAAGTCTCTCCAGTCGTCTGGCACGGCAGCCAGACACCTGATTCGCGTTGGATGCGAATCCCACAACCTATGCGTACCCATCTCCCTCTCTTAGTACGGTCAGTCGAAGAAAAGGAAGGAGACAGAAATAACTCACCTTTCAGACGTTGGGATAGTCTTCCAGACGTCGTGCCCGTCGTCTGGCTATCAGCCCAGACGTCTGATTCTGGAAAAGTTTCCAGAACCAGGGCGCAACTCGCCCTCCGCTCGCGACGCCTGGCCGCGCCGCGTCTCTTCCGCCTGCTGCTTGAGCTGCAGCAGTCCTCCCGCGTCGCTCCGCGCCCGCTGCGCCCCCGCCGGCCGGCTCCCGCTGCCGCGGAAGGCTCGAGCCCTCACGGCCGACGCCTCCTCCCCCGCGCAGCACCTCCTCCCGCACCTGCCGCGGCTGTCGCCGTCGCCGCTCACTTGCGCTCGCTCTCGCGCACCGACTGGAAGGTGAAGAAGAAGGGGGCGGAGGTGACGGGCGTGAGGGGGAGGGCGTGGCCTTTTAGGGCCGCGCGAGGAGGAGAGAGAGAGCACGACAGAGGGCGCAGGGGGGAGAGGGAAAAAGAGAGAGAGGGAGAGAGAGAGCACGATAGAGGGCGCAGGGGGGAGAGGGAAAAAGAGAGAGAGGGAATTTCGGCAGGTCTGCGCGATTAGGCGCGCAGACGAATCGCGCGTGCCAACAATAACCGATTCCCAGACGTCTGGAAGTGGTTCCAGACGTCTGGTCAGACGTCTGGGCCACTTCCTAGACGTATTAAAAGATGTCTGAAGCGCGCGTTCGTTACACCCCGCACGCAGCCGCGATTGCCTGCAGCTTTCTCAGCTGCTGGCGCCAAATTGGGGTGGGACATTTAGTCCCACCTCGGTAGTTCTGAAGGCCGCGCACCTGCATAAATGCAAAAAGTTCTATAGGCTTATCGCCTCAGCACACGGGGTGAGGGCCTCTCACCCGCTTACCCGTCCTCGTCCGCGACCACCCCCCGCGGACCTGGCCCGACCCGCTTACCCGACTTGCACTCCTCGCCCACCACTGCACACTGGTGGGCCTAGACCCGGGCGCGACCCGTACCCGATTACCCGGCGGCTCTGGGAGAGCTATCCTACGAGTGAAATTTGAGAGAGAGAGACGCGGGGGAGGGTAGCATTAGGTTTTGCCCTGACCAAGCTATGAGTGTGCAGGCTAAGGCAGAGAAGAAGAAGAAGAAGAGAAAGAAGGAAGGAGCAACCAGAGCCATGGCTACTTGAAGCAAAGCAAAAGAAGAAGGACTGCGAGAAGAAGAAGAAAGAAGGAAGGAGGACGCACTGTAGCAGAGGCTACTTAAGTCGTCTGATTGAAAAATCAGACGACGCTCTGAAGAAAAAGAAGAAGAAGGAAAGAAGAGGATGCACCGCAAAGAAGAAAGAAAGAAAAAGAACAGAAGGAAGAAAACAAAGAGCTGAAGGAAAAAGAAGAGAGAAGCATAACACGAAGAGAAAGAAGGAAAGCTTGGAAGCAAAAGAAAAGGAACAGAAGAACAAAAGAGAAACAAGAAGAAGAAAGAAGAAGACAAGAGAAAGCCAACAAGACAAATCTCTCTCTCTCTCTTTCATTTTTGTAATAGAAACTTTGTACTTCTAGAATACAGTTTGTTCCCTGAGTTCGACCTCGAGAAAACTCTTATTTCCGAGTAAGAAATTGTATTAAATTGGTAACCGCTCCTCTACACTATACTACGATGAAATATTAGAACTATAGACGAGAGTAGCAACCACAGGCCCATCGGCGTGCGGTGGTGGGCGAGGAGTGCAGGTCGGGTAAATGGGTTGGGCTCGGTCCACGGGGGGTGGTCGCGGACGAGGCCGGGTAAGCGGGTGAGAGGGACCTCACCCCGTGTGCTGAGGCGATAAGCCTACAAGACTTTTACAATTTATGCAGGTGCGCGGCTTCAGAATCTACCGAGGTGGGACTAAATGTCCCACCCCAATTTGGCGCCTGCAGCTGAGAAAGCTGCAGGCAATCGTGGCTGCTGTGAGGCGTTCACCCCAGCTGCAGGCCTGGACAGGTGCGTGGGGCGAAGTGCGCGTCCTGGAGAGTCAAGCCTGGGTGAGGCGACATTAGATGGATTAGTGTAGATTAGAAGTAAATTAGTTTAGAGTGATCTCGCCCTCTTTGATCAAATTAGATTAGAGAGGTGTTATCACGCTCTCGCATTCACTGATACATCTCCCTAATCATATCACAACCATTTTCTCTTATTTCCTCACATTTTATTCATCATTCACCCATCTATTAAAGTCAAATTGAGATATGAAGTCTTGGCTTCTAGATCTGAATTTGCCCAAAAAATTCACCTTGGGGGTCTCCCATTCATTCCAGAAATTCACAAAGACCCCCCATATGGTTTTGATTGCCTTGAATTGCTTGATTCTTTCATATTTGTTTTTCATGTCCAATCTCACGATTTGGAGTCAATTTTGTTTTAATTGAATTCAATCGAGCTATTGGAGGTTTTAATTGCCTAATTGGGTGTATTGCGATAATTCTTATTTGTTTTAATTCAGATTTGAGTTGTAGATGAGCTTATGCCCAATTAGAGCCTTGTGTTGAGTAGTTTAGCCTGAAAGGTTCTACCCTTGTACTAGGAGGGGGTGAGATTAGCGTAACAAAAAAAATGCGGAATTGAAATATATAAAGCAATCTCACAAAAATAAGCAATCACAAAATGTACACAGGAATTTTTAGGTGGAAACCCAAACCGGGTGAAAACCACCACCTAACCCTCTCGAGTTAGGATTTTCCGATCAACCTAGTTGATCAAATCCACTAACCGAATCACTTTGAAACGAGGGTGATTCAACCTCAGTACAACCACGCTACAAGTACGAGGGTAGCGTTCCTCAACCCCTTCTCTCCACGAGAATGATTTTGTCCCACGAAGGAGACGGGAATTCGCAAAGCGAATACCCAACCAAAATACAAAGATAAAGGAAACAATAGTCCTATAGAGCCAACAAAATAATTAAACCTAGCTTCTATAGGAAATAGGAAACTCCCCTTTGCAAGGAGTGCGTCGACGATGACGCGGTGCGTGTGCCACGCGATGGCGCTATGTCGCTCTCGTTAACAACGCCGGGAGAGCGGGTGCGCAACGGTTTGATGCTCTCAAGAGAATGGTGCTTGAGCTTGGAGAGCAAGAGCTAGCTAGGACACAAGAGAGTGGAAAGTGTAATACAAATTGTTTCTTGTGTATCTTGGTCTCTCTAGGTGTGTGTTGTGTTTTTCTAAGTGTATATCTTGTGTGTTTTTGTGATGCAATGGTTCCCCTCTATTTATAGAGGCCTTAGGAAGGCTTTAGAAGACTTAGGAAAGGTTCTATAGCCGTTGGGAACAAAGTCCAAGAGAATCAGGCCGAAATCAGGACAATGATTACATTTGACAGGGTCATCAGACGTCTAATTATGGCATCAGACGTCTGGAAGGCCACTTTAAGACGTCTGATTCCAAGGTCAGACGTCTGATTCTATGCGGGTTTCTCCCTGACTTGAATCAGATCTAAACAGGGTTTTTGTACAAGTCCATCAGACGACATACAGGACGTCTGGCACTAAGTCTGGACTTCTGGAAACCTACTTTTACTGTGGGAATTGATTTCCAAACGTTGCAACGGCTAGAAAATCTCTGAGAAGAGATTTTCGGTCAGCCGAGGCAAAACGGTCATTTATCAGACGTCTGTAAAGTCCTATGGACGTCTGATAAGGCTCTAACGGTCATATTCTTGACTGTTTGCTAAGCCAGCCAACGGTCCACTAATTGGACGTCTGGCAAATTCATCAGACGTCTCCTAAGACGTCTGGTCTAAGGTCTGGACGTCTGATTTCATCAGACAGAACTAACTATGTCCAGCCTAACAGTTATCAGACGTCTGAAACAACAGTCAGACGTCTTAAAATACTTTATCAGACGTCTGATTTGTGAATTAGACGTCTGTAAAGTCTGTTTTAACCCTATATTGGTTTTCTAAGTGTTCTACAGAAAACTTAAGTATCCTAGGGTTGTGCCGGTATTCCTAGGACTACTGTTAGGGTTCTTTGAGGCTCTTTAATATGAAATATCTAAGGAAATAAAGAGCAACAAAAGAAACGAAAAAATACAACAAGTACAAAAGAAGGAAATCTATCATATTCTTCATTTCCTTCCATCTTCAATCTTTCGCTCCGCGCGAACCTCCTCTGTTTTCCGTCAAGCTCCTCCAATCCGTCCTGGATGCGAGCTCGAACTCCGTCTAAACACGTCCACATTTGCAATTGACCTGAAATCTAGGACTCAAATTGCAAATGTTAAATAACACGTGTTTTGTTATCATCAAAACAAATGATCGTGGTACTCTAGCACCAACATAGCCAAGGATAAGCATTGATCCTAATTTGAGGCCAAACAATAACTCAAATGATTTCCTTAGGATTATTAAATCGTCTTGAGCACCAACCAATGGAGTGCAAGGTGATGTAGTGATCAGATCACCTCATATATTTGAAAATGAAAAGCCTAAATCAAGGCAACATGGGTTTTTGATCTAAACAATATTTAATATGAAAAATGACGTTCATCAATGGTTTTAGGAGATTTTAATGAAGATCTGGAGTTGTTCTGAAATGATTTCATTCACCTAATATGATCTATTTCCTCTACATTATCTATAATATAGGGAAAAGATCATATATAGGGTCTTTAGGGATTTTGAAATATATGAATTGATTTTTTTTTATGTTTTCAGATCTTCAAAAGTGTCTTGGGATTGATCTTCAAGTAGTTTTTCAAGGATTTGATTTTTTAGATTTAGATCTGAATTTGATGAATTCAAGTCAGGCTTGAGAAGATCTGATTGAATCAATCTAAGTTGATCTATGTCATCTGATTCAAACCAATTCGATAGCTGTTGATCTGAAAAATGGTTGCAACAGCTGAATTCAGCTGCTAATCTGATGTAGCAGCAGCCCTGATCCTTAACAATAGCAGTCACTGTTGGTTGAATTTATGTCGAATAAAATGTCATGTAATAAGCATTCATTTATTGTTGAAATTCAAATATGAATTTGAATAGCTTAATTCTTGCTTCAACCTATATTGTTAGCACTTTAAGTTTGAGTTATCTGTCCAACATCTGATTTGAATGAAATTCGTTGTGAAAATAAGGTTTAAATGTTCCATCATCTTCCATGTGATATGTTAAGCGTTTGTGAATGCTTGTGCTGAATATCAATCCCTTAGAACAGAATTAGAGGCCTTAAGTTCCACTTTCAAACATGCTTTAAGGTCAAAACTTGGGTTAGTTTATAAATAAATAAAAAATATAAAAAAATCATAATAAAATAAAATAAACCTGTCTCGAGTAGGATTAAGAATATTTTTAGGTGTATGCCAAGCTTCAAAGCATTCTGAACCCTCAACTTAGTAGAACATACCCGCCAACGGTTTAGTATACTGTGGAATCCAATAAAAGAAACAAAAGTCAAAAACACCGAAAAGAAAATTCTCTTGCTCACGTCACTCTTTCTCTCTCGTCTCCTACCTCCATTATACATATAAAAACTAAAAAAATCAGAAAATGCTTGAAAATAACCAAAAATACCCAAAAATACCTTTTATAGTTTGTATATACTTATAAATATGATTTAATACTAAGTTATATATATATTGTAAAATATGTAAATAATGTATATAATTAACTTATAAATATAATTTATTTATTTAATAAAATATTTAGAATGAGTTATTGATTATATAACTTTATTATATAATTACATATTAATTTATATTAATTTAAATATATAATAACCTAAGTAATTATAAAACCCTAGATATATAATTATAATCTTTTTGAATATTGTACATACGTATTTATCTAGGTAATATATACTGTAAGATACCTGTCAGTTAATTTAATTATTATTTACAGTAAGTAATTGAGTTATTAAGTTAATTAAGTAATTTATTAACTTAAAATAAAATAAATTAGTAATTTATGTTAATATTGAAGTCATAAATCATGTATATTTGTATAGTATTATGTTACCTATTTTCAACGTATTTATACTGTATTTATAGTATACTACAGTATTTAAAACTTAAATATGTATATAACTAACTTACATGTGTATTTAAATGTAAATAAATTCAAATAAAGATTCTAAAATAAATTGAAATTGTATAATAAATACTTTAATATGTAAATTAATTTTGTATAAAGTTAATTTTGTAATTAAGTTACCAATTTGTACTTTAATTAGTGAATTAAAACCTAATTTAATGTGTATAAACCAATAACTTTAACAAATTTTTATATATAATTAACTAAGTTATAATTCTAAATTAATTATACCATTTTGTAGCCCTATATAAGAGCTTTGTTGAAATGACCATTCCTAAGGGTCATTTGGAATTTTTTGGAATTTTAGGGGTGTTCTCGTAATTTTTCTGTACACCAAAAAAGCCCCGTGCAGAGTTTGTGACTTTCGGGAAGGGTTTTACACAATTCTAACACTCTGAGATTTTCCTGCAGGGTCGGGTGCAATTTTTCTAACCCCACCTTATCCCCACACAACCCCCATGCACACCGACCCCCAAACCCTACCTCCTCCTTATAAAACACCCCACCTCCTCCACTCTCTCCATCCCCAACGACACATGTTTCCCCCCCTCCACTCTCTTGCTTCAACCACCGCCAGCTCCTTACCTTCTTCCGCTTTGTAACCATGGGTGAGGGAGAAGGAGAATGAGAGCAACAGGGAGGGCGTGAGGGGAGAGGGGTGCGTGTGGGAGGAGGGGAGCAGAGAGAAGGAGCTGCAGGAGAGTGAAAAGGAGAGGGTGGGACTTGCATGATGAGCAGCCGGAGGAGCTCGTGAGGGAGGGCTTCGTGAGGGCTTGAGCTGCTGCGACTCCAGGCACGAGAGGAGAGCTCGCGATGAGGTTTTGCGAGCATCATTTTTTTGCAGTTTCAGACATCTGTGACGTTTGCCCGACGTATGGAGGGTTTGTCGGACGTTCAGAGGGGGCTTAGGACATCCGGCAGCATGTAGAGTGCTGAGGTATTTCTCTGCCTGAGCTTTGTGTCATGCATACGTACCATGGAAGCTGTTAAGTGTCATGCTTTTCTATACGTGTGTGCGCAGGTGCCAGGAACGTTGGAAAGGCACGTTGGTGCGGCATTCGAGGCACTTTAGGATGTCTAGAAGTAGCATCAGACGTCCGACTGCTCTCCCTGACGACCGGGCGTAGTACTAGAAGTCTAGTGTTAATACCTGAGACATCAAACACTTTTCAAGACATTTGGGAGTTGGTCCAGACGTCTGGTCAGATGTCTGGAAATAAATTTTGGCGTGCGTACGATCCTGAGTCGGCATGCGTGCCGCGCGCAGACTGCAACCCGTCGCCCTCTTCTTTTTCTCTCTCGCCTCGCCGACCTGGAGACACCTCCCCCACGCCTTCAAATACCCCCTCCCCTCTCCCTCGTTCACCACCCCTCCGTATCCTCCTTCCTCCAGCGTAAGCGCGAGAGAGAGAGAGAGAGAGAGAGAGCGAGGGCAGCAGCTGCTGCCGGGTGCATCGCGGAGAGGAGAGGTGTAGCAAGAGGGAAGAAGAGGGAGAGCACGCGTGAAAGAGAGAGAGAGCCTGCCGGAGCAGCTCAAGGCTGGTCAGCATGCACGCGGAGGAGCGTCCTGCTAGGGAGATCCCCCTTGGTGTTGCTGCAGCTCGAGCAGCGAACGAGCGGCTGCGTGGCGAGCTCGCGCGCAGCGGGAAGAAGACGAGGAGGTTCTGATTCTGGGAAATTTTCCCATAATCAGACGTCTGGACCTACATCCAAACGACACAGGAGACGTCTGGAGGGAGCTCCAGACGACTGAGAGGTACGAAATTTCTCCTCTACCTCCTTTTTGCGGATGCAGCTGTTACGAGCCGTGCTTTCAGACGTCTTTTAAGACATCTGGGAGGTGGCCCAGACGTCGCACCAGACGTCTGGTATCACTTCCAGACGTCTGGGATTCATTTTCTGCGGCACGCACCCTTGCGTCTGCGCGCCTGCGCGCGCAGACCTACTCTGCCTCTTCTTTTTCCCTCTCCTCCTGCGGGCGCAGACTGCGCCCCTCTCTCTCGCTCTCTCTCCCCGCGCGGCTTTAAAAAGCCATGCCCTCTCCCTCACTCTCATCACCTCCGCTCCTCCTTCCTCTTCTTCCAGCGAGTGCGAGTGCGAGTGCGAGAGCGAGCGCGAGCGAGCGGGGCGGCGACAGCCGCGGTTAGTGCGGGAGGAGGTGCTGCGCGAGAAGAGGAGGCGTTCGGTCGTGAGGGCGAGTTTGCCGGGGCTGCTAGGGCCGGCCGGCGGGGGCAGCAGCAAACGTGGGGTGGCGCGGGAGGCCTGCTGCAGCTCGAGCAGCAGGCGGAGGACTCGTGGCGCTGCCGTGCGTCGCGAGCGGAGGGCGAGTGGCGCCTCGGTTCTGGAAATTTTTCCAGAATCAGACGTCTGGGCTTCCAACCAGACGACGGGGAAGACGTCTGGAGGACTGACCAGACGTCTGACAGGTGAGTTATTTTCGTACCTTCTTCCTTTCCTACGACCGTCCATACTGAGAGAGAGAAATGGGTATGCGCAGGTTTGGGGATTCGCATCCAACGCGAATCAGACGTCTGGCTGCAGTGCCAGATGACGGGAACGACTTCCAGACTTCCGGGGTGATCATCGGACGTCTGGGAACTAGGCCAGATGCCCCCGCAGGCTTTTGGACGTCTGAGAGACCACGCAGGACAAGGTACCATCTGATCCCCATTTTTAAGACGTTGATTTTGCACTATTTCGTCGTTTTCGACCCGTTTAGGGCCCGTTCGGAGTCCGTTTTCCGTGTTTCGAGTTGCGTGCTTTTCGAAATTTAATCCTCTACCCGTCTACAGTAGTTGTATACTGTTTTGAGAAACTCTTTGTGTTTGATCCTTGTGATAGGACCCCGTTTCGTTGCAGTCTCGGGGGTTGCGGAGGTACGCGGGATTCCCGACCACGCCCCCAGTACGCCTGTTGTAACCGGTAGAGTGGCATTTCAGTTTATTAGCATAATCTGTTAAATTATGGAACCATCAACAGAACCTAGGACATTGCATGAATCCTAGGGATGAGAAACTAGATTGAATGATAGATCCTGGGGTGTTGCATAAATCCTAGGGCTGGTAAACTAGATTGTATGATAGATCCTAGGGTATGACATGAATCCTAGGATGGGAAAACTAGTGGAATATGTGAACACTGCAGTCTTGAAAATGTGGAAAAGAAATAATAGCTGCCTGTAAATTTGTTTAAACAGCTGCCTGTTATGAATAAATGAACATGATTAAGAATATGGGATGTATGAAGGTGAAACTGGAAAGGTGAAACCGGAATGCGCTGAGCTAAAAGAGTTGGAACCCTACGGGGAATTAGGATTAGAACTCCTGGAAAGTGAATGGAATATAATTGGAGAAGTGAGCTGGCCCGTGAGTACGGAGTACCAAGGAGTGCGATTGTCCCCCTGTTTAGTGCAGAGCGGAGCCAGCCGCCCCAGGGACCCGGGGTTAGGACTGGCCACTCTGTACCGACTTGCTGGCCCTTGTGTACGTAGTACCGAAGAGAGCTACTAGTATAGGAAGGTACTAGCTACCCCACGGGCCCCAGGGTTCTGTTAGCCTCCTACACCGACTTGTTAGGCCCACTGGGGCAAACCAGGGTAGTCAGGCGAGGGTGCGCGGACTGTGGAGGGGCAAGGCCCCTGTTTGGTTACTGTGGAGGGGTTGGACCCCTGTTACTGAGAGGGCTCTAGCCTGTACTGGTTCCGTGCTGTGCTTTGGGTGCACCCGTTAAAGGAAACGACTGACAGCGTGCCAGTGCGGGTTAGCTACCTGTGCATTTATCGCGCGTGCCGTAGTCACCGTTACGCCTGTCCGTGACCTTGGGGTGGTTGACTGAGAGTAGGATCACCACGGGGGACTCTCCCGGCCAGGAGAGCACCACGTGCTACTTCTACTGCTCGGAAAAGACTGCAATTAAGATCGTTCCCACGAGGAACATTCGAGATCAAGTGAAGGATCTGAGAAATACATAAATTTTGAAACAATAGAAAGACGTAAATAAAGGAAGAAAGAAAATTAAAACAGCTACTGTACACTTTACTGTTCCTTTAGTTTAGCTGCCACTCTACTCAGCGTTTTGCTGACGTGTTACACTCGTTACCTTTCAGGACCAGGTGTTGAGCAGCCAGGGTCGGCGGCTGCAGAGGACGCTGGGTCGAGTAGGGTCCAGTAGAGTTACCACTGTTCTCTTGTACCTCTTTTTGGTTCCACTGTAGTGAGTAGTTCTTGTTACCGCTGTACTTTTTTTTTTACCTGCAGTTCATATTATGTTATGAATGTTGTTCTACTGTTGTGGTGGTACATACTGTAGTGGTTTCTTTCGTTACTGCTGTATTTTCTTACTGTTAGTTATATTCATGTTGAATGTGATTTATTTTACTGCTCTTTTGGTTACTTTCTCGTTGGACGACCAGGTCTTGGGATTAGTCGAGTCAGTCCGGTTCTCGTGTCTCGTAGGGACTCGGGAATCGGGTCGTTACAAGCTCCTGGAAATAAATGGAATGGAACTGGAAAAGTAAACTGGAAAGTGTGTTGTCTCTTGGTTATACCAAAGAGAACACATATTACCTCTTAATGTGGAGGGGAGCTTTGCTCCGACTTTCTGGCCCTCGCGTACACCGTACCGAGGAGAGCTGCTAGTGTAGGGAGAGAGCTAGCCACCCCACGGGGCCTGGGGTTCAGCTAGCCGTCCTACACCGACTTGTTAGGACCACTGGGCAAACCAGGGTAGTTAGGCGAGGGTGCGCAGACTGTGGAGGGGCAAGACCCCTGTTTGGTTACTATGGAGGGGCTGAACCCCTGTTACTGAGAGGGCTCTGCCCTATACCGGTTCCGTGCTGTTCTTTGGGCGCACCCGTTAATGGAAATGACTGACCGCGTGCCAGTGCGAGGTAGCTACCCGTGCGTTTATCGCACGTGCCGTAGTCACCGTTACGTCTGTCAGCGACCTTGGGCTAGTTGACTGAGGGTAGATCCACCACGGGGGACTCTCCAGGCCAGGAGAGCTCCACGTGCTACTTCTACCTTTCGGAAAAGACTGCAATCAAGATCGTTCCCATGAGGAACATTCGAGATCAAGAGAAAGATCTGAGAAATAATTCAAGAAAGAGCAAATAGAGAAATAAAGAAAGAAATAAAAAATAACAGCTACTTGTCCACCTTTACTGCTTTCCTTAGCTAGCTAGTTGCCACTCTACTCAGCGTTTCACTGACGTGTCATATTTGTCACCTTTTTCAGGATCAGGTGTTGTGTAGCCAGAGCCTATGGTTGCGAAGTGTGTTGGGCCTAGTAGAGCCCAGTAGTTGTACTTTTGTTGTACCATTTTTCTGTAGTAGTGAGTATTTCTGTTTCACCTTGTACTCTTTTATTGTAAACATCATATTTCTATACCTATTTTTAATTCTCTACTGTTGTGGTGGTATGTACTGTAGTAGTTCTTTTCTTTACTGCTGTACTTTTATTACTGTCAGTTACTTGCATGGTGAATGTGGTTTATTTTACTGCTTTTTGGTTACTTTCTCGTTGGACGACTAGGTCTTGGGATTAGTCGAGTCGGTCCGATTATCGTGTCCTGTAGGGATTCGGGAACCGGGTCGTAACATCTAGTAACCCCCTCAGACGGCTGTGAGGGGTAGCAGACGACGGGAACAGAAGTAGGAACACAAGGTGAGAAACTGCACTCGTTTAAGACATCTAGGACTCACCTTGGACGTCTGATTTTAGTCAAGGTGAGCGTATTTGGGCTAGTTCAGGGCCCAAATGAGGTCGGATTTGCGAAATTAAAGTGCTGTTGGCTTTCTTTCAAAATTTCCTACGTGTTAGGGCCATTTCCATACTGGAATGTTGGTCAACAAGGTTAATGTTTGGTGTGACCTGTTGGTGCTAAAGTACCACGATCG
This sequence comes from Thalassia testudinum, assembly GCA_037157565.1. Classification (NCBI taxonomy): domain Eukaryota; kingdom Viridiplantae; phylum Streptophyta; class Magnoliopsida; order Alismatales; family Hydrocharitaceae; genus Thalassia; species Thalassia testudinum. Next base: position 196,231,062 of record JAZHRO010000073.1, on the reverse strand, counting down.
TTTATTTTGATGATAATAAAACACTTGTTATTTAACATTTGCTTTTGAGTCGTAGTTTTCTGGTCAAATTGCAAATGGTTACAAGTGTAAAAGATGGAGTTCGAGCTTGCATCCATGGCTGATTGGAGGAGCTTGACGGAAAAGAAGGAGCTTCGCGAGGAGCGAAAGCGTGAAGTCTGAAGAATAGGATAGATCTCTTTTCTATCTTGTGCTTTGTATCTCTTTGTTATTTTCTCTTTTATTTCTTAGTAGCATGTTAAAGAGACTCAAAGTACCCTCAAAGTAGTTGTAGGAATACCTGCACAATCTTAGGATACTTAAGTTTTCCGTAGAGAACTTAGAAAACCTAAATAGACATCAGACAGCCTACTCAGACGCCTAATCTGGAAATCAAACGTCTGATCTTATCTTTTAAGACGTTTGACTGTTGATTCAGTCGTCCAATAACTTAGGCTAGACTTGGTCAGTTCTGTTTGTTAAAATCAGGCGTCCATACCTTAGTTCAGATGTCTTAGAAGATGTCTGATGGTTGTGCCAGACGTCCAATTAGTGGAACATTGGCTAACAAAGTAAATGTTGAAGAAAATGACATTTAGGCTTCTATCAGACGTCTATAGAGGACCCCAAACGTCTAATATATGACCGTTAAGCCTTAATTGAGCTGAAATCACTTGTCTTGAGGATTATAGTCGTTTAGGCTCTTGGGAATCCATCCCTGCAATTAAATAGGTTTCCAGACGTCCAGACCTAGTGGTAGACGTCCTGTATGCCATGTGATTGATTTACACTAGAATCTTGTTTAGGTCTGAACCAAGTCAGTAAAGGAACCTGTCTAGAATCAGACGTGAGGTTTAGTTTCCAAACGTCTTAATTGTATCTTCCAGACGTCTGATATTTGTCCCAAACGTCTGATAACCCTGTCAGAGTCATTAATGATTCTGATTGCTGCCTGTCTTGCCTTAGGATGATTCCCAACGGTTACCTAAGGCTTCTAAGGCCTTCCAAAGCCTTTTTTTTTAGGCCACCTATAAATAGAGGAGTAGCCCTCCCTTGTTGAGACACACCATTAGAAAATATTTCCACATCTATTTGTGTCCAAAACACTTGAGAAGAAGCCCTAGCTCTCCAAGCTTTAGTTCCACTTCAATAGAGCTTCATCGTTGTTGCGCACCCACTCTCCTTCCGCAGTTACGAGAGTGACGAAGTGCCACCGCGTCTTTCATTCATCCTCGTCAAGCCGATGCACTTCCACCTAAGGGAATATCCTTTACCTATAGTAGCTAGTTTCATTTATATACTTGTGGCTCTATAGGTTTGGTTGGTATTTTACTTTGTTCATTGGTTGGGTATTCATGTTACGAATTCCCATCTCCATCAAGGGACAAAACACTCCTCGTGAAGAGGAGGGATTTGAGGTTACGCTACCCTCAGGTTCAAAGTAGCGTAGTTGTACTGAGGTTGAGTCACCCTCGTTTTAAGTGACTCGGATAGTTGATTTGATCAACTTTGCCGATTGGAAAATCCTAACTCGAGAGGGTTAGGTGGTGGTTTTCACCCGGTTTGGGTTTCCACCTAAAAATACTTGTGTAAATTGTGTGATTGTTCTTTTTGTGAGATTGTGATGTTTTATTCCTCATTTTAGATATATTCCGCAAATCTCACCCCCTCCCGTAAGGATTTACATGACCAACTGTTTGGAATAGGTCTTTAGTCAATAGTGCACATGGGACCTGCGGAGACATTGTGATCCACCATTCGTGCCCCCATACCACCTGTACACTTTGGTAGAGTGGTCCTCTCTACTCCTGTGGTTTAGATTATTAAAGTGCATGCTAAATTAGAAATATCTGCTTGAAACCTAAGACATGAGATAAACGCTAGGACTGAGAATGTGAATGTTTATATTCGATGCATGAGCCTTACTTGTTATAAATTAAGAATGCTTGTGGTTAAATTCCCTATTGCGAGTAATTGAATACTTAAATTGATGTGATCATTACTTGTCCTGTTAAATCACGAGCTGCCTGTTATATGAATAAAAAACCAGAATGTAAACAGATATACATGCCGTGTAATGAAATGAGGCGAGTACTATGAATGAACCCTATGGGGAACTAGATGGATAGCTTAAGTACTGTGACATGGAAACTCTGAGGGTTACAAGATAATTCGCTTACTATGAGGCATGACGGTTAGTTGAGCTCTAACTTGGGCGTGAGCTGGCCCTCATGTACGCACGTACCGAGGAGAGTTAATCACATCTTGTGTAGAGAGAATAAGCCGGCCCTCCGGTACGTGGTACCAAGAAGAGCTACTGTCACTTTTGTGTGGGAAGAGAGTTGGCCACCCCTTGGGTTGGGACCTGGGGTTTGGATTAGCCTCCCTACACAGACTCCTGTTAGGCCTACTGGGCAAACTAGGATAGTCGGGCGACGATACGTAGACTGTTGAGGGGTGTGGCCTCTGTTCTGTTCTGTGCTGTACGCTTAAGTGTACCTACTAGCAGAAAGGACTGATCGTGTGCTAGTGCGGGGTAGCTACCCGTGCACTTTTCACGTGTGCCGTAGTCACCGTTACGTCGGGCCTATGATCCCGTGGTGGTAGACTGGGTGTAGGACTACCACGGGGTACCTCCCAACTAGGAGAGTACCACGTATACATTCTGCATCGCGGGAAAACTGCATCAAGGTCGTTCCCTTAGGGTACATGTGGATTAAATAAGGATGTGGACCCTTACTAGAATACACGAATAATTAAACACAGTGAATTATAAATAGAAACAGATGATAATGAGTAACTGGAAAATGCATGAATGGTTTACTGCTTTTTTTTATGTTTAAATGCATTTAATGTTCTTATGTGTCACTCTACTCAGCATTAATTGACCACAGATATATGTAAATATATTCAGGTCAGGGAGTTGAGCAGCCAGCACCACAGGCTGCAGAGGGTGTTGGGCCTAGTCGAGCCCAGCAATAGTTTGTTCTTTCCCCTTTTCCGTTTCAAAGACCTTTTACTATTAGCAAGTATCTCTAGTATGTTGGAGCATGTTATTGTTATGCCTCTTTACTTTAGTTATGGTGGCTATGTTAGGGTACGTTATTTTCTACCTATGGCACATTGTACTTTTGGAAGTTTGTTCTATTTTTCCGTTGCTGCCTATTATTTATTTTGCTTAGTTGTATTGCATGTGTGGTTGCGGTATGTTTTATTCATTTGGTTATTTCTCGTTGGATGACTGGGTCTTGAGATTTAGTCGAGGCAGGCCGTTCTCGGGTTCCGTAGGGAGTTGGGTTCAGGTTGTAACATTTGTAAACATATAATTTATTTATAACTGAAATTAAATTATAACCCTCAAATCAAAAGCTAAAATCATCAATTCCACGTAGCTGCACGCTGAGATGCACCCAATTAGGTGTCGCTCTTTAGTCCCACATCGTGAGTTGAAGGACGGCTGAAGCGGTATAAATGGTTTTCGTCACAGCGACTAATCGATCGTTAGCACTGGGCGAAAACCACATGAGCATACTGGTCCTCGATCTACATGCACACCTGCGGGTAGGTGCATGCGTGTGCATGTGCCTACGAGTGCATGTGTGTGGCCGCATGAACACGTGGGTGGCTGGGAGCCATGGGCCTATTGGGCCTGAAAAATGTGCAAAAAAATACACTTACTAAACTAGGCTAGGCCTACCCATAAAAAAAAATCTAATTTTTAGGTTAATGAATAGTGAATCGGCTTTGTGTGTGAGAGAAAGAGGAGCGAAATCGACTAAATGTCAAGAAGGAGAGTGAAGAGAGGAGGAGTTTGCGAAAGTAGCGACTAGGTGTTGAATAGTGTTGTGCTTGTTTGTCTACTTGTTAGTGTGTGCATATGTATAGTACATGTATAATAATATGTGTATATAAGTAATGTAAATAATGTATACAAATATATAGTAAATAGTGTATACATTTACAAGTAGTGTATATGTATATGTAGAGCTATTGTTTGAGCCACTTTTGTGTATAGATAACCTTATGGCTTTAGTGACAATTATATCTATCATTATAGATGTGTAAATATGTTAGTATAAATAGTTCTTGTTTGCGAGAAGATGTATACACATTTTACTAAGGCTATAGCGACATATATGTATGTTACTGTATGTATAAAATATGTTACTAAAGATATTAGTATATTAATATAACTTTGTATAGTATATATTAGTAGCTATTTTCGTACTTATATTTAGGTATTACTTTAGAATAGTTGTATATAATTAACTTAGTGCAGTTTTAACTAATTTGTGATGCATGTTATTTGTGAATATGTTTAAGGCATTGTAGGTAGAATTAATTGATTTTTTTGTATGTAATTAACCAATTCATTCATTAATTGATTCATTTTGTAGATAAAATTAGCATTTTTGGAATAAAAGAATATTTGTGGACATAGAGAGTGATGTATATAAAGAATTGCCTCCTAATGAACGACTTAGAAACTAACCAGTAAAAATTACAATTAAATAAAATGCTGTGACATCTGTTTACACTGTGACAAATATACTATAATAATAACACTTAAAACATCATTTTTATTGCAACGCAATAGTCGCTGGTCGTATTGCACCGAGGATAAATTATTTTAAGGTGACTTTACACACGTATAATTTCATTTTACACCGATGTAAAATTATTTCAAAGGTGATTTGATGGTTTTGTATCGATGCCACGTAGATTTGCATCCGTGTAAAGTGATTTTGACTTATGAGTTTAAGATTTACGATTTAGAATTTAAGATTTATGGTTTAGATTTATGAAAAGTGAGTTTACCTTGAAAAGTAATTTTTCACCTTAAGATTTAGAATTTAAAATTTAAGATTGAAGAAACCTAAATTCTAAATACTAAAGATAAATTTTAAGGATTAATCTTTATATTCTCATTTACTTTGTGCGTTAAACATTACCTTAGAAAACATAAATTTTGAAAAACTCAAGTTTACACTGATGTTAAAATAAAACTAATGAACCCTCCTTTTTATTTTTTACCTTTCCCCCTATTAACACCTTAAGTTAGCTTCCATTTCATGTAAGTACAAACATTTGTTAACTCTCCTTCAAAATAAATAAAACGTAAGAAGAGCACCCGCTGTACTTTATAAACTCGAGTTTTGTGATCCTTAAAGTAAACTAACCCAAAGTTTTTAGTTCCCTTCGTTCTTTTATATTTTCTTTGTGATCGTTTGTACCTTTTACTTCCATGTTAACCACCATGAAATTTTCCCACGGTGCTTCCACGTATTTAAAGGGCGTCACCAAGGATTCTCTGTCACACGTGTGTTTAGGACGCGCATCATAGGGAAGTGCCTGTTATAATAAAGATCATGATTACAAGCTCTCTAGACATTCCCTCACATTACAGGATTTGATTCAAATGATAGAAGTACAGTGTGAATAGAAATATTTACGAAAATGGAGTTATTTTCAATTGAAATTTTAGGATTAGATTTTTATTTTTAGGTTAGAAAATTAAAGTTAATCATCATTTTTATTTACTTGTAAAGTAATATTAATATCAACTTTCATTTACTTAAATTAGTCTTAATCTATTATGATAATTTTTATGATATTTATTTAAACTGATTTTAACATGAAACTTTGAAGAGTAGAATTTAAATATGAGATTATTGTGAAATTAATATCTATTTCATTAACATTCATTAGAATTAATATTAATAAAGTGAGTATTAACCTTTCAAAATATATAATAATTAAAATGATGTGAGTTAACTCTTTATCTTCGAGGAGGAGTTAACCCTCAAACTAAATTAACCCTTAATCTTAGAGTCATTATATTTAAGTGCCAACGAAATTTTAAGACTAGCGCCAAAGCTTTCATATGGGGGTATTGGGAAAAATAAAATAGGTCATTTTGGATCCATCTTATCTAGTAGATCATATTTGAAATTTCGTGTGTTTTTTTTATTGTTTATTTTATTTATTTTTGGCTCGACTTGGGGGTTCATTTGACAGGGTTGTTAATAATTCAGGTTCTTTTCAAATTCAAAACTTATACAACGTTCCACATCGTATTTTTTTCCTTACCATGAAGAGAGCTACCGAGCTAACGGGATATTCGTACTCGTGTCTCTCGCACAAAATGTCCCCAGTTGGCAACAGTGACTTCAGACCGTAAGTAGGACATCACAAATGTAGCCTGATGTAGATAGTTATAATAAATTGTATGATGAATGGTAATAAATTTACGTTTCTAGTAGGTTAGTATTAGAAAATAATAGTTAAAATAAATAGTATAATTTACCATCTCATTTTAATAGATATATTAGATATTGTCAACGTAAACAATCAAATTAAATTGGATGAGATTCTATGTGCGTGAGATAAATTGTTTTTATTCCACAAATTATCCTATCACATATGACAAAATTACCTTACATCCAAACGATTCCTTTACAGAGTAGGTTTCCTGTACGTTAAATCCGAGTGGAGGATTCTCACATTGTATGATTACGATAAACGTAAGAACTTCGTGTATGTGAAAATTATATGAAGCTTATATGGCGTGGAACCTCTATTTCGAGGACAACAATCTATCATTTCTTGTTTTAGAGTTATGCAAATATGCATAGACATACACGTTCATGTAGATTCTTATGATATAAAATTATTAAAGGTGACGTACTTTGGAACGTTAGGTGAGGATAATAAAATAGTAAATGTATAAGTAAGGATTATGTCGTGTGTTTCTCTTTCATTTAAAAAAATTAACGTAGGTAACGTTATGTGGTAGGATCTTTTATCATTAAATGAAAATCATCACCACTTATAAATTTAAAATAAAATTATACATCTTTTATTAATGTAAAGTTATTTTACATTTAATATAAAATTATCAAAATTATTTTTAAAATTATTTTACATCAATATATTTCTATTTAAAAGTTAAAAATTACTTGTGTTTACTAACTTATAAAATAATAGTGATTTTTTAAGTAAGATGGGCTCATCCCGTAACAAAATTGAGGTTAGTAATATTTATATTTCTTTACGATATGAACTTTATTGTAGAACCAAATTTATGCACACCAAAATATGCATCACATTATGTAATTTTATAAATTTTAACCGTCATGTAATGTGAGGAACCACGTAGTATCCCTTAGATGGAAATACACACTTATGGTTGGGGGCATCCTGTAATATTACAAGGTAAACAGTGAAACTACGATGTAAATTATATCTGAGATACTTTATTAGAGATTCCTACCGGAAGATGTGCCATTGAGACGAGGGGTTAGTAAGATATAATATAGAATCTGACTGTGCAGATGCTGATTTCTTTTAAAAATATATTTTACTGTCTCATCATTATTATTCTTATTAGTATTATTATTATTTTTATTGACAAAGGAAGTTTGTAAAAGATTGAAATCATACAAGTAATATAAAAATAGAAAAATAACCTTTGTTATACAAGGAAAATAAAATTTTGACCTAAATGTAAAATAAGTAGAAAAAAAACATCACTAGCATGAATTTTAAATAGTGATTGAGAAACAAAACACCGTAACATATGTAAGATATAACTGTGTTACTTAGAAAATTCTTAAACATCAATGTAAATAGAAAATTCAACCAAAATTAACACTAATACATTACTTGACAAATCCTGATCGTAAGAAGTACAAATTCTCACATGTCCCTTAAAGTACCACCTGAGTTATATCCATATAATTACTCACTATGCCTTCTCATGTCTTCTCCTATCATTACTGTGCTTCTGAACTGACGAATTTCATTGCAAAGCCGGTGGAATTAGTTACTTTTTAGGTTTGCTTGGATCTAAAATGATATACTGAATCAATTACGTACGTCAAAATAGGCGTGTGATATCTATTTATATTGTTGTTCATTGGGACTAAAATATGGCTATTATACTGACACGTGTGCTCACCTCCCCCTCCCCACGCACGCGCTCTTGCCTTCTCTCCATGCTCTCTTCCATACACCCTGTTTTTATTTTGTACGTTCCTCCGTCAAAAATGTTATTCGTAAGTCATCTTAATCGGTTATTTATAAAAATGATCGTTGTAGAATAATTATTTTAACATCGACTATTCGGATGTGTTGGATAACATTGATATGTTGAAATTACAAAGATTTTGACGTGAAGGATAAGGATGCCTCTCTGCCATGCATTTTTAGAAGTTGGTAAGGCCTTAAAGTTAAGTTTCATAGCGGAATAATCTTGACATTGAATAAAAGATGCTCAAATTAAGAAGGATGTTCGTTTGAAAAGAAAAATAATAATAATAAGATAAAAATGATTGATATAATGATACGATATTAGTAGATAATTTTTTAATATTATAATATTAATGTGAATAGATCAATATGATATAATGTATAAATTTTAATAGAAATATTATATTAATATATTTATATTTTTCAAATAAATATCAATTAATTAAATATAATTTTACTTAATTTAATAAATTATCGATAACTATCCCAATTAACTAGTTATTGACTATTTTTAAGAATATTGTGTAGCTCTCCTTGCCTCACAATAAGGATGGGATCGACACTTTCCCACCATAAAAAACACCCATTTGAGCGTGGGTCATCACCACACGTGAATACAGCCATACGACCAATCAAAATGGGGGCTGACTTAAAGGTACGATATATTATTAGCATCTAAGATGTTCTAAAATCAAATTCATGTATCATATTTAACTTTTTGAAAGGAAAAATGGATGTCCATCACGGTGACATCCATATCATCTGCATTTTGGTATCACTGTTTTCCTTGTCTAAACAGGAAAATTAATCTTAATTCCTTGATATTAATGTTAATGTGTTGAGGGATTAACCTTTGATTGTGATGAGCCTTCAATTGAGGCCTTGAAATGATCATTTTCAAGTGTTGTTTGACGTTTTCGAAATTTTTTGGAGTTTTTATATAATTTTAACCCACTTAAGTTTTTGTTGTAGATAAAAAAGATAAAAAGAGAACTTGCAGGGGTGCCTTCTTAATTTTCCCATCCCCATACCCCTACCTCACGAGCACCTCACCCCTCCACATTATCTCACGCCATCTCCCTCGTTGCTCCCCACTCTTCCCCATTCCCCCCATACTTCATGCCATTCCCTCCCCTACACCTCGAACTTCATAAAAACCCCCCCTCCTCCTCCATTCGCACATCACATAGCAGCCGAGCGAGAGGAGGAGAGGGAGAGCGGAGGACCAGAGGAGCACGGAGGAGAGGAGTGCGTGCGGGAGAATAGGGGGAAGCCGCAGGAGAAGTTGCTGCTGCGGGGGTCGTTGCCGTTGCAGCAAAACACAGGGGGGAGAGAGCTCGCAAACTGTTATAAGGAATCATTTTTCCACAGAATCAGATGTCGGGAGAGACCATCAGATGCTTAGCCAGACGTCCGGAGGTAATCTCTGATGTTTGATAGCGCATAATTTTCAATCATTATTCCCTGTCAAGTCCTGACCTTGCATGCATGTGCCAGAGGTTGGAAATGCATGTTGGTGCGAGGATCGAGGTGGTTCCAGACGTCCGGGAGTGTTGCCAGACGTCTGAAGACGCCCTCAGACGTCTGCAAGGAGTTCCAGATGTCTGAAAAAGACGTAAAGAGAAAGGTGAGTCACTGAGTTCGTTTAAGACGTCTAGGACTCTTCCTAGACGTCTGATTTTTTGTCAGAGTTGGTGTTTTTAGGCCTATTCAGTGCCCAAACAGAGTTGATTTCCCGCAAACGAAATATTGTTGGTTTCCGTTCGAGATTCTTTACATAATGGTAGTGTCTATACAGTTTTTGAGCTCATTTTAACATGTTGGTCAAAGTGATAGGTCTTCAGTTCGTAGTGTACACGGGACCTGTGGAGACATCGAGAGTTACTGTACAAGCCTCCATTCTACTCTGTTACCTTGGTAGAGTGGTTTTCACCTTAATCCTAGAGTTAATAATTAAATTGCATGCGTAGAATTATTTGAACCCTAAGTTGTGAGATGAACCCTAAGACTGAAAAGAGACAAATGCATGTTACTTCATAATATATTCGATTGAATCCTAAGTTGTGAAATGAACACTAAGGTTGGAAGAAATGCATGTGTAGTTAATGAATGATTGAGTTACCGTGATGCTTCCTGAAAAGAAATAAATCATGAGCTGCCTGTACTACTTGTAATGAACCATTTCATGAATGGAAACACATACCTGTACTGAGTAATCAATGGTGAAATTTGAGTTGCCTGTTCTACATGTAACGAATCAGATGGAAATAAGAAAGTTCATGTAAGAACCCTATGGGAAATTTAGAAAGAAACCAAGAATACTGTAGTACAGAAAACCTGATGGTTTTGGAACATGTTGCCTATGGGCGGCTGTTCGGACTTAGTTAAGGAAAGTAAGCTGACCCTTGTGTATGTGGTACCGAAGAGAGCAACTATCCCTTTTGAGTAGAGGGGAGCTAGCCGCCCCTTAGGTTGAGATCCAGGATTATGATTGGCCACTCAACGTCGACTCCTGTTTGGCTCTCGTGTACATGGTACCGGGGTGAGCTATAGTGTAGAGGGGAGCTAGCCGCCCCATGGGACCTGGGGTTAGAACTGGCTACCCTATACCGACTCTTGTTAAGCCCATAAGGCAAATCGGGATAGTTGGATGAGGGTATGTGGACTGTGGAGGGGCGAGACCCCTATTCTGTTCTGATGGGCGAGACCCCTATTCTGAGCAGGCAAGCCCTGTGCTGTTCCGTTCTATACGTTTGGGCGTACACGCTAGTGGAAACGACTGAATGCGTGCTTGTGCGGGGTAGCTACCTATGTGCTTATCGCGCGTGTCGTAGTCACCGCTACGTCGCGACCGTGACCTTGAGGTAGTAGATTAGGTGTAGGACTACCACGGAAGACCCTCCTGGCTAGGAGAGTGCCATGTGTACATCTTGTATCGTGAGAAAACTACAAGCAAGATCATTTCCTTAGGGAACAAGAAGATTGGCTAATGTCATGGAACGTGATTAGCGTATTCGACTAAGAAACACATAAACCAGAGAATTGAAAATGAATAAAAATAAATAACCGATAATTGTATGTTTAGCTAGTTACTGTTTAAGTATGTTGCATGTAAATGACTTAACCACCACTCTACTTAGTATTAGCTGACCCCTTATTTTGTAACCACGTTTAGGTCAGGGATTCGAGCAGCCAGAGCGACCGACTGCTGAGGGCGTTGGGCCCAGTCAAGTCCAGTCATAATTTCCTTTCTTTTGTTTCGCTGCAGAGAGTTTTGTTGTAGTGAGTATCTGTAGCTTGTGGTTATATTTAATTATATTTCTAGCAGTTGATGGTTATATTTGTAGTAATTCTTTTTCACTGTATCATGTAAAAATCTAGTGATTTACTATTTTTTTTCTTTTACCTTTAGTTATATATTTTCTGTTTAGTATATTACTAGTGTAATTGTAAAATGAATTTGTATTTAATTATTTATCGTTTTACAGTTGAATCTTAAAATTGATGGAGGTGAGTTGATCTCAAATTTTGCATGGAGCCAAGGTCCGACCGTGACCGGCCCCGTCCTGGCACACGAATTACACTTGTATTAACTATTGCTTATGGTGTAATATGCAGCTCCCTCGTAACATTCAACAGTATTGTCGGAAATATTAGTTAGGTCCAAGAAAATGAATATTGTACTAATATATTTAGGTGACGTATCCACGACGAAACAAGGTTTCCGGGTCAAGTTTATCCGCAACGGACCTATTCAAGAGGGACTAATGCCTGCAAGTGACGTAATTAGCGTTGTTGTTAGCGCGTGATGTGTCGCCTGTTAACCATTGGTTTTGTTGTTATGGACAGATTGTGATCGAAGTGATGGCATTATCTGATGGCATTATCTAATTTTATTCTTTTGCTATTAGTCTTTATATGTACGAGAGAATGGCATTGTACGTGTGGTGACGACGTCGCCGGATGGACGAAGATAGGACATTTTGGTCGTTGGCCATGGGTGTAGGGGAAGAAGTTGAATCTTTAATCGATGGAGAGAGTGGTGTTATATATAGTTCTAATTGGCCTCTCTTTACATCTATGATGAATAGTTTTTAGTCTGGATGTTGTTGTGAGGTATAAAAGTCAATCACTGCAGTAGTTTAAAGTCAATCGTATAAAAGTATGATGTGATTTTCAATTGGTATATCTTGATTTTCGATTAATTAAAAATTAACACATTATCTCTTACAAAATAAATTATTTGATGAATCTTTATTTTTGACGAGTGAAAAATAAAAATATTGATAAAAATCAAAATATACTATTCATCACCAAATGTATTATTTTATATATTTTAATTTTTAATTAGTATCTTATATTCTATTTACATTGTTTATATATATATATATATATATGAATATGATACTCTCAAAAAAATTATATTTAATATTGATTTTTAACCGAAGAGTATAAGATGATAAAATTGATGATAGAGATAAAATTTGAAACAGATGCACATGATAAATTATGCACAAGAAAAATAAAATAAATAAAAAAATAAAGGGAGAGTAAAAGTCAAAAAATAAATAAAAGGTCGCCGGGAGCAACGTAGCCAACGAAAATAATAAAAAAAATAAATGAACAATAAAGAGGGAAACTAATGAATTGGCGGAAACAATGTACGTTACAGTGACTGTCACATGTGGATTCATTAGATATAGAGATTGATATTCATGAAAGTAGACTTATTAAATTGAGCACCTCTTTTCTTGTAATCTAGACTCTTATTGTCATAAATTCTATACTGATGAACATTGCTAATCCATTTAAAGGAAATGGATCTAGTAAGTAAATCCACAAGTAATTTCCTAGTGGTTTTCTTTTCCCTCTATCTAATCTTTTCCCAGTGTATTAATAAATACAATTTGGTGATGCAGGCCTTTACCAGAATATTAAGAGAGAGAGAGAGTTATAAGAGAAAAATGGAGCTTCTATTATTCTCTTCCAATCTTATGTCCTTTAATTTGGTTGCAAATCTTAGTGTAGATTGAACAAGTTTTTTTGTGCAATTCTTCCTCATTAGATTCTAAATAAATTTATGATTATATATAAATTTGGTAATTTTCTTTTATTCTGCAATGTGTTATATGTGATACCCACTCTATATGACCATATTCGTACTTTAACGATTTCTCAGCAGTTGAGTAGTTTGTTGTATTATCGATCACAAAATGAACAACGTTCTTTGGATTAATAAACTCTATAACTTCTTCGAATAACCTAAGCAAGTACTTTTGCATCTTAGGATGATTCAACACATCAACTCATTTTACCAAAACAATACCTTCAGGATAATAGGTCAAAAAATTAATTAAAATTCTTTAACGCTCATATGTCCACCTATCAGCCATAAGAGTGCATCCATATTTTTCTTAATATTTTCTAAATGTCTCAATATGTGTTCATACATGTTCTTGGCACTTTCTTGCAGGTTGGTGCTTTATAATAAAAATCAATAGAATTTAAAGTATCCAACATTACCTGAAACTTTGGTAGAGTAATTGTGTTAAATGGTATCCAAGCTTTGATAAACAAAGTGGTAACTACACAATCAATGACATGGAGAAGTTTCATTGAACCGCAAATGCACTTTAGCAAGGGTCAACTCCTAAGAGTGGTACTTGATTGGAAAATCCTTCTTAGATTAGTAGCATTCCCTTTGGATGCTTGAATGATTGATGGTTGATCACTCACACTAGGAAAGTATGCAGAATTGAAATCATGTAAACTAAATGTAAATATTTTCTTAACTTTCTTTCTTTTTTTTAATTTCTTGGATGTCAAAGCACATTACATTTGATATTTTACATAACTTGGTACATTTAGACACAATTTGACTTGCCTATTTACTTTGGTCAAGTGATCTTTAAATTGATGTATGCTCCTCCAGGGACAACAATTGCATTTCATTTTAAAAGATAAATAAAATAAACTTGTATAACGATTTCATAATCTTATTTTCTTCCCATAAAGCTCTTGTCCACTTGATAGTTTAGCTCATCATATCTCGCATTTCTACAAGCAGTGGAATTCACTTTGAAACAAAAATAATTAAGAAAGAAAATGAAATATATTTTAAAAATAATTACATGATATCACATCACGTGTAATGCAAGAAGTTTCAATATCTTTCACATATTCAATAAATATAAAATTTAAATGCTAGGCGACGAAAAAAAAAAAAAATCCAACTAACATCTTACTTGCCTGATTCAAATGTGCACACCAACATAGGCTTGTCAAAGAGTAATTTTTAAAATTTTGCCTTCTAAACGAAAACGGTGAAGACATAACCATTTACTAGAACAAGGCCACCATTTTTTCCTCTTATGAAAGAAGAATATATTGGAGCTATAAGAGTGTAAAACTTGCATCTATTTTGTAACAAGGTGGTTACGTAATAATTTCTTTATGTCAACTATGTGGGGAAAAATACTCGAATTATCCATGTTCTTGCAAAAATTGACAAATAATATTTCAACGGATGCACATAGACTCATGAAATTAAAAAGAAATAAAATATTTTTGAAACAAAGACTGCTAGTATCATGGCTTTGAAGAAATAGTAGATAAATACAAATTTCTTTAATATCTTAAAAGGAAAGTTAGGAATAAGTGTTTCTTCTTCAAAATTAAGAAGTTACCGAGAGATTTGTTGCAGCCGCGAGGTGGTGTCACGGTGGCTGAGGGTTGAGGATGACGTGATGTCACAACTACTGGGGTTGTTCATGATCACACTCCAACAAACATATGTTGCATATTGAATTCATTGTGATATCAAATGGCAGCAACTTCGTGCTTTGGAAAGTTACCGTCAGCATTTATATCCTTACATGGCTATTTGAAAATTTGTTCTTTTTACTTTAGACTTAACATATTTTTGCATTCTCTTTAATTTACTGTTGTTATTCGGTAAGTTAAAGTTTACGATCATATTTTATAAACATTTGTTGAATGGTTAAATTAATTGTGACATTATCTCGATTTCAAATATCAAAATTTTAAAATAAAAGGTATTTTTCAAACATTGAAGATTGATTAACAAATATTATTTGTAGCACAAATGTAAGTTAATATGAAAATCTATGTAAAAGTTCATGTAGCCTCTCTTAAATTAAATCGCATTAGTGATATTTAAACATTAGAAGTGATATTTAAATTTTAAACTAATATACACCTATGATATTTCAGTTCGTGGATCTCAATATTATCGGTATAATATAATAAATATGATTCATGATATTTAATTTTGAATCAAATATTATCGATGATATTTATTTGTATATATTTTAATTTGAAACAAAATATTATTGATGATTTTTTAACATTATAAGTGTAATATAATAAATATCACATATAATATTCACTTTTTAAAGAGTATATAAACTTTCATGTGAATTATTACATTTATGAACCGTGATACTTATTTGTATTAATATCTCAATAAAAAATTGATTTATTTTCCTTTATAGAGGTTTTTAATTATCATTCAAGAATAGTTAAGCAACAAAATATGTATTATCCATTATCTTCAAATTTGATGTAATCTACCAAAGTAGTTAGCATTCAACTCTATAATTTTTTAAATTAAGAATATATATATTTAAAATAAACCTTATTTGATATACATCTACGTATAAACTGCAATCTTCAATTTATGCATGCCTATGTATGAGCGCCTTGTAAGTTTCTCTACATGTACAACCAAACTTAAATAAAACTCTAACCCATTATACATAAGGCAATATTAGGAGATGCCTCAATAATTACATGAAAGACATGCTTTGCTTTTTCCTTGACTGATCACCTTCCTACAATATACCAGTAATTATAAAGATTGAGTTCTTTATCTGAAACTATTTATATATAAATGGCACAAGTTTAATGAAGTTGCTCATGCATCATCAAAATTTAAATAGGTATAGGGATAAAATAATGTACAAAGATGTGTGTGTGTCAAATATTTTACACATACAGATGCCTTCTTGCCCATCCCCATCAGCAAATGGAAATAGTTTTCCACTAATAATAAATAAAATTTTCTATTACACCCGATGTTTTCCCTTTACTTCCTCACCTTTCCCACCTCGATCAGTTCTCCCTCGTTTCTCCTGTCCACTTGCTTTACCCATCATCTCCTTCCTCATCCCTCCTCTATTATCCTTGTCATTGCCACTCCATCTTCCCATCCAACCATGCTCCTCACGTTCTCCCTCGATCTTCCCAACTTCTCGCATCCATCCGATTGCTTTACTCACCACTTTAGTCTGCGTTTTCAAATGGAATCTCACGCTCGTCCAAACCAAATCAAATGTTCTCCTATTTCGGCGCAATCACATTCAGGTCTGCCTTTGTTAAGACCTGCTTGTGTCCGCCGTAGCAAGAGGGATAGGGTGAGTGCGTGACGGGATTGGGGGAATAAATCTCGCCGATCAAAAAATTTTCACTTAAATTAATTGATTACCTTATATTAATATCAATTTATATTTAAATTGACATGGGCAATTAAAAATTTTCAAATAAAAATGAAAATTGATTATTTAAAATTTAAAATCTATTAATAAAAAATCAAATAAGTCAAAAATATATTAATTAAAAATAACTTTTAATCAATTGAAAATTAAATACATCAATTAAAAATGAAAATATACAGATGTGTTTTACCTTCCTATCGATGATAAATACTTTTTCATTTAGAATATAATTTTTCACTGAAATATAATTTTTTATTTATGAGAAGTGATTTTTCATTTATTTAAAGTGATTTGTACTGATAAAAAGTTAAAATACATCGATTAAAATCATAATGTTCACTTTATACAATATAAAATATATTATAATGTATATTTATTTACTTTTTAAATATTAAAATATATCCACTCAAAACTAATATATTCATTAAAATATATTTATCATATATTACATCACTTTAGTCACATTTGTATCTTAACATTAAATAAATATCTATTGATATTACACCACCACTTCAACCATTTTATTTTAACACTTATTTTTATATCACAATTAAATGAATAAATGTTAACAAAGGATGGCATTTAACATAAAAAACTGACGCCTCCCCCTTAAGTACACAATAACACAAAAATCACTCACATAGGGAGAGTATGTTAGGAATCACCTACGACACCCAACCTGCGTTAACTATTTTTTAAATTAAATATCCTTCTTTACTTATTTTTATGGTACTTTATTTTGATGCATCACTTACAAAAACATTGAGGTCGAGATAAAATCTAACTTAAAACCCACGCTCCTCCTTAAAAAAAAAAAGGAAAAAAAAAAAAGGATACAAATCTTAGAAGAAGAATGCGATGTCGAAAGGATATGTGCTGTAAAAAAAAAAAAAGAAGAAAGAAGAAAGAAAGAAGGAAAAAAACGAGACGAGTGAGTTGGAAAAGAGCTTAAATAAATTTTAAACTTGATCAACCATTACTCTATCACTTATCCCGCTGTCGATCGCAACTTTATCTACGAGGTTAAAAGAAAAAGAAAAACAAAGAAAGAAAGGGAAACGCCCGCTGACTCCCATGTCATCCAAACGACGCCCAAGTCGCCGCTTCTCTGCATCCACGTCTCCGTGATCTGATGCGTGTGGCGCGCGATTAGAGCACCGGCTGATCTACGATACGGAAGAGGCAAATGCATCTTCTTTTTTTTTACCAATGCATACCTTTACCACTGTGCAAACAGTGGAATCCCGTACTCCCTTAAGCTTGCACGGTGGTTGTTTCCACTCCCCCCACTTGCCGCTGCCACCGTTTCCTTCTCCGGCAGAACCGGATGCGCCCTTTCACCACCATTCCATCCCATCGTATCACCAACCCTTTTTTATCCCACTCGTCCAACTGGGACGCATTTCAGATATGGAACTTATTACCACCAACGACTTTCAACTCTGAAGAATCTACCAGCTTTCTTCTCTGACTCGATACGCGTTGTACTGAACCTTCAGATGAACCGATGTGGCCTCTAAAATTTTTCGAGGGGTATCCTTGCAATGTTGGCCCCCTGCTTTGCGAGAGCATAGATCTAGCAGTCAATTCTATTGCTTGGTAAAAAAGATTTCCCTGTCCGAATCCCTGTCTCCACTGAGTAAAGCAAAATTTGAAAGTAGCGCCAGCAGTAATTTGGAGGATATATAGACTGTAATGGCATTTATGTTAATTGAAGTTTCACGGAAGAGAAATATTTTGGTAGTGTTAAAACTAACGGAACAATCCACAACTTTTCTTATAAAAAAAGGTGGACACAAATTTCAAAATGGAAGGAAGATGTACTGTGAAAGCAAATGTTAGGATGAGCGCACTTAAAATTTTAGCTTGGATTAACCGACGCTCTTCACGAAATGTGTAAAGTTTCGATAGGTCTCTCGCTTTTGGAAAGTGGAATAGAGTATCACAAAATTACTGACTCACTTTCCGCAGGTGGAAGTCCCTCGTCTAGCTTAACTTCTCTTTATCGAACTCAAATACAGGTTATCTCACAGTTTGATCCCCTTGCAAATTAAACCTCTTAGGTAGCGTTTGGTAAATGACATTAAAAAAGTAGGATAAATTTAATTGCGTTAGGGAAGAAGTTGAAATTAGATCACCTTTTTTATTTCAAGATAAATTATTGAGATAAGCAATTCCAAGGTGATGGTGAGATTGCACGATCCTAAAATTTTTCATGCAATCGTAAAAGGGGTTTGATATGTATACTCTAGGTAATATATATATATATATATTCCTACTTAATTTAAATTTACGTATATATCTTTATTCAATACCTAATCACAGAAGGTCATACTCTTCGGTTAACCTCCGTCACTTTTTGGGGAAAACACCCGTTAATGGAAACTTGAAAAGTCGAAAATGACTCTAGAAAGTAGCCATTATTCAATGGTTGCAATGGTTATATTAATGAATTCATAATTTTGACACATATATCCTTGTGAATAATCGAAAAAATCAAAAATACCCTTGATAGAAAATGGACTTGCCATTTTGTCGGATCTATTTAAGTCTTGCTGTTGGCACACAACTTACACATGAAATAAAGGGGAACGAGTAGCTATCATCTCATTCATCTTTTTCATATTACAAGAGAGCTTTTTACATGTTAAGAGGTATGGAGAAAAGGTTACAAGGTTTTACAAACAATTACATTTCATGAGGGAAAATTACATTCTTATCATGTAGGTCTTATTTCAAGCTTCATGGATTTTTCTTCTTAAGCTTCATCAGGAGGTCCACCTGTGCTGTGCGGTTGCCATCTTCTTGCTGCTATAAGGACATCGAAACAACCATGGAGCAAAGGAGAGAAATTTTACACGTGCAAATCTGGTAGTTGCAATTTGTTTGATTAGTTGAGTCGTTCTTGCTAATATGAGATAAAATATTAAATGGCTGACATTATAGACAAACAAGTGAATGGGATGTCGAAGGAAATCTCAAGTTTAAAAGAGAAGATGAATGAGTATAACGCAACACCTTTATAAGTGAAAATGCTTGTGAAGGAGTTGATGTTGTAGTTTAAAGTAGTGATTATGTTATTGGCCTTTCAAATTGCAGTGAAGATGTATATGTAAAAGCATAAATGTAAAGTTTGTACTTACATCTGAAAATGAATTGGAAAACCTTCAAGCCTAGCATTTTCTCGAATGATGAATACTCTACCCTGTGATCACTAATAGTGAAGAGAGCATTGCATTCAAATAAGCATGATCATAACTTGTGATCTAGGAGTACATTAGCATATCTAACATTCAAATAAGAAGCATACCTGTAGAAAAGAACAATGGACAGAGTAGCGCCCAATATAGAACCTGTTAAGCAGTGGATCACTTTGGAACTGTGGATCACTTTGGAAGCAACAAAGTTTGACATGCAGTGGACATGTAGAAGAACCTGTCAATTAAGTATAACTTAACAAAGCACACTACCATTCCAATCATTTAATAATAGCCACATCGAAATCCATGTCCAAGGTGTTTTCACAACTTATCAGTAATCGTCCAAAATGAAAGATGACAATAACAATCATTCCAACAATGTTTTGACAAGAATCAAAATGTCAAGCCTATCCAAAATAAAACCCTGTATGGTTAAAATGTTAAAACATCCTCCACAACCTGCCCAAAGTAGTATCCTATCTGTTCAAACCAAAAAACTATCAATTCTGTCGATCTAATATCCTATCTTTGAAATTTATCTAAAGCAAAATGTTCAATAGGGTTTTGACATAAACCCCTATCCATTCAAAATGCATTTCTTGAGATTCCAACTGTCAAGCCTGCAATAGATTAGAATTATGTACATTAGAAACACAACTTCTCTAATTTTCGATAAACTTAGAGCATTTTAGGAGAAGACTAACCTGCAAAAGCATTTAGATATGCTATTAATCTATCAAACCTACATTGCATGGTAACTACGCACATTTCAAACACATGCTAATGTGTAAAGTTGTAAAGAACTTGAGTACAATAGCTAAATATTACCTCTTTACCCCATAGGAGTTCACCATGACCAAAAAAGTACCCATGATTTAGAGTTGGCTTACCTTTATGAGCATAGAAACATTTGTATTAGAATAATCTTAACTCTAGCAAAGTAACACAACAAAAGTTAGGTTTTACTTGAACTCAAATGGTCATTAGTCAAGGTTGCAGATAGGTCCATCAAGAATCAAAGTGGCCTCATTTTTCTTGGGCCTTCCTCTCTTCCTTCTTTGTTCACCTTCAGCTACTTTGTTCTTATACATCCTACTAGATCCTCCAATAGTGACACCACTATAACAACAATTAAAATCGTAAGTAATGCTATTAATGAAAAGTTACAGGACTAGCATTAATGATACCTACGTGCAGCAATGCTTGGATCGACTTGAGTACCAACCCTGGATGAGGAGAATTGAGTGTTGGTCTGAGATGGATTCTGAGATGGAGCCTGAGATGGAGTCTGAGATGTGGATGTTGTTGATGGCTGTTGTAGATTGAGTGGTGCTTTACATGTGCGCTTGTAGTGTCCAAGACCACCACACCTTGTGCACTTAGCTTTCGCCCTCAAACTTGGTGTCTTCTCATCTTTACTGTGAATTCTATTCTTTTTTGGCCTCCCAGGTGGTCTCAAAGAATGCGAGGCTTTCACAATGTATGGGAGTTCAACCTTTTGCCATTGGTCCTTGTCAGGCAAGGGTGTTATTCCTTGAGCATAACACTTCTTGTATGTGTTGGTTTTGTAGTAATAGCTAACATAATTATCCCATTTTACACCTCTAATGCTACCAATGACTGTTGCTACATGTGAGCAAGGAAGACCACTAACTTGCCACTTTCTACATGAGCAATGCCTGTCATTTAGTTTCACAGCATGTCTCCCTGATGGACACTCCACTTCCACATCATTATCGTCACACCTTCTCACAATGAAGCCATTCAACTCCCTAGAAACAATCCTGATATATTCCATAGTTGTTGGAAGCAAGACACCCTTCCATAATAAAGCCTTCTTCCTCCTATCATCCATCATGGTCATAATTTTCTTCCTTATCCAATCGATCAACTCACAAAACGGAAGCTGCCTTGCATTAGAAATCCATGAATTAAAGGATTCACTCAGGTTATTGGTCAAGTAATTACAATTTGCATTGGGTGTAAATATGTGCCTACTCTACTTCTCTTTTATGCGGTCCAAATAATCGAATGCCTCTTTATTGACCTTTTATACCTCATGCATGAAATGAATGTATTGGTTCAACTCAAATGACCTTGCAGCACTCCACACCAACTGCTTTAGATCTTCACCCAGAAATGCCTTCTTAAAGTTCTTATACAAGTGTCTCATGCATGACCAATGCTCCATTGTTGGATATGTCGTGCAAATTGCTTCTAACAAGCCCTTTTGACCATCAGATATGATTGTTAAATCTTTTCCATCGCCATAATCAATGGCTTCTTTTAAATAGCCCATAAACCAACTCCAAAATGATATGGACTCATCTTCAACAATGGAAAAAGCCACTAGAAATAACCCATTACTGCCATCTAATGCTGTGGCTGCAAGCAAAGTACCCAAGTATTTGCCCTTCAAATGACATCCATCAAGGCTTAAAAAAGGCCTGCAGCCACTCAAGAACCCACTTATGGATGCCTTAAAAGCCATAAAGATCCTCAAGAATCTATTATCGGGATTTGTCATATAATGTATCACACTATCAGGATTTCTAGTCTTTAATTATACACCAAACATGGTAACAATTCATATGAAAGCTCGACCTTCCCAAACAGTTGCTGCAATGCCTTACTTCTACCCCTATATATCCTCTTGTATGGAAGGTGAGTAGTGAAATCTTCCCAAATTCTCTCTGATATCTCCTTCACAGTCATTGTTGGCCTCTGTCTTAGCCATACAATAGCTAAGCTTGCAATCCAACATTGAGAAGCCATTTTATTGCCAGCCATACTCACTAAAGGACATGTGTGAAGGGAGTCAAGTGTTTTTATTTGAAATCTATCACCGTGCAACCTAGAAGTGTGTATCCTCCACTTTTATTCTAGGTTGAAACATCTAGCCGTAACTCTTTTTTGATCTTTTTTCATATACTTCAATTTAAATCCATTCTTAATGCAATGTGTAGTAAGAAAAGATGTTAATATTAGCAAACACCTTTCCAATGAACAAGTCTGAATCTTTGTCACAATCAAAGCCATCATCTTCACAATCAGAAACATCATCCACAACAGAATCAAAGGCATCATCTATCAATTCATCAAGCTCAGAAGTATAATCTTCATAATCATCATCTATAGCTACAAACTCTGCATCATCAAAATTTTCTGTCAAATCTCCCAAATCCTCAACTCTAACAACATTATTGATGCTTCTCCTCCTAGAAAGTCTACTAGGTTGTCTTCTAATAGCCCTTCTCCTTACCTGATTTTCTCCTTCCCTCACTCCTTGTTGCCTTACTCCCTTTTCCCCTCCTTGATTATGCTCCCTTGTTTCAGAACCAATGGTGTCATTTTCAACACCAGTGTGCTCAGTGTCAACACCAATGTCATCTGATCTAACATGATTAACCTCTGTTTCACCAACATTTACCTCACTTTCATCATGGTTAACCTTAGTTTTAGCATGATTAACCTCTTTTTCACCCAAATTGACCTCACCTTCAACATCATTATCATTCATTCTATCGATTGACCCCATGCAATCCTTGTCACATAATCTTCTCACATCAGCCATTTCTCTAAATTTATCCCCACAACTTAAAGAATCTATCTCCGTAAATGAAACAATTAATTCAACAGTACTACTATCCATGTGACAATTGAACATATCCATCATTTCAAACTTAGTAGTAACCTCAATATATTTAGAGCTAGAAGACTTTTGATCTTTATACCTCAATGTCATAACTCACGACGAACCCAAAGACAATTTAAGCCAAGTCATTGCACAAGTCGAACCATGATGCCTGGTCAGGTTCCATGAGTATTGTCTTCTGTTGCTCAAGCATATACTTCTCTTTTCCTCCTCATAGCTCCTTGAAATAACCTTCATATTTCACGCAAATGGAGAGGATACCTTCCTTTCCTCTCGACCAAACTATCCTAAAATAACGATAAAGACAAGTAAGAATGGCAGCAGAGAAGAAGTTCATGCCACTAGAAAGAATGGCACAATACCTTGACAACTCTCCTTGCAGCTCTCTCTTTGTTGATTTATAGTCACCCTTGTAACCTACTATCTACCTTGTGTGAGTCTGGAATACAGAGCAAAAATCATAAATCAATAAAAAACCCTAATCAAAACCCTTGACAATAAACTAACATGATGAGCAAAACTCTAATCAAAACCCTTGACAATAAACTAACAAGATGAGCAAAACCCTAATCAAAACACTTACTATAGAAACCACAAACAAATCGTCCAAAAAATCGTAGCATGAATCTCTATATAAAACCCTAACTAAAACCCGAAAACGACGACCAAAGCACTTGACGAAATATAAGTACTCAATATAACCCTTACTTTTGTTTAGATTCCGCAAATAGTGGTAGGCAGCACGATGATGATGGTCGGAGGATCCGCAATCGCTTGACACACGATGGAGAGCAACAAACCAAAGTGGAGAAGGGAATGTTGATGGAGACGAAGGGGCTAAACTCCTTTGTGCATGCAAGACCAAATGGCACGGTGGGAGAAGCTGCTCTGCAGAAAAGGAAATAAATGGCGAGGGAGAAGTACTGATGAGAGGAAGAAAGGATCAGGAGTTTTTCTCGCCAACTCCATCATCTGCCACATGTAGATGAACCCTAGCCGTTAGATGATGCATCAAGATTTCCTCAATCGTGGTTGATGAACATTAACCCACTTTGGGTTCCTAGAAGCAAAGGACAGTGACGAAAGGGCATTAAATCTAACGGTGTTTAATTAGTAGGGGTATATATGTAAATTTGAATTAAGTAGGGGTATACTTGTCTTTGCAAATATTATCAAGGATATATATGTCAAAACTCCATCCTAAAATTATGTAATTTTTAAATTAGAGGCTGCTAAATGTAGGAATGATACCTTGGATAGAAAGTTATCCCACAAAATCACATTGGTTTTCATGATTTTTTATTTTTTTGTTTTCTTTGTGAGGTAGTTTTCACATGGGAGTACTTGTTTACTCCTGAGCAATAATCATGACCTTGAGACACGATGATGATCACTCTTACTTTTGGATCTATGTGTGATAATTGGTTGTGTGCGAAAGAGTGACCTACTCTTTAATGTGTTTGTTATATTTGTCAACTCTAAATGATCCGTCTTGCAATGGGTGGAGGAAGTTTTTTTTTTTTCTCACCCATAATTTTTGTTTAAATTCTTTTTATCATTTTAACATAGATTTATATATAATTATTTCATTTCAAACAAATCACAATAGTATTTAATTTTATTTTTACTATTAAAAAATATCCAATGTATCATCCACCCTCATTTTTAACATTAAATAAATATCATTAATATTCTTTACTTTCACTGATATTATTAAATAAATATTCTCTAATATCACATTATTATAGGATTTACTCTTATTTTATTTATTCATTCAAATAAATATTTATTTTTATTTATTTTATTTTAATCTATTCCTTCATTATTTTATTCACCCCCTAAAACGGAGCCTAAATCTTTCGGAGACCAGGCAAAGGGTCCATGGCAGTACGATACTGTCTTGCATGTGTGGCTTTTTGCACGGTATAAGTGGACAGGAAAATGACCTGATATACCACCATCTGCTCATAGATCACTTTGGTGGGAGCCCCTCTGCTCATCACTTTGGCACAAGTCTCTAAACTGTTCCAGTCCGGGTTTTACTTGAGTATGTTGTACGACAGGCATGCATGCAACTCCCCAGCTAGTTTGACTTGTGCCTTACATCAAAAATTGACGAGAGAGACGGTCTAGGCGTTTGGATCCTAAAATTAAATGGAGAAACACTTTGTTTAAGTAAAAATTCAAGCTTTAAACTTTTGAGTTTCCATACAAAAAAAAAAAAAACAAAGCACAGATCTTAATAATTCATGTACCGTATCTGAAGGAGAATGTGAAAGGAATGACGTACCCCTTAGAAATCGAAAAGGAAAACCAAAGGCACTCGTGAAGGCGTACGGGGCAATAATTATCCCCCTTTTACAACTTGGTTGGATGCGTACATTATCGTCCAATATATTTATTTATTACACACGTGGCACCTCAGATGATTGCATATTCTCATACGAGGTAGCTTAAAATTTTTAAGTCATATTTCGAAAGATCTATTGTTTTGATTATTTCAAATTGATTTCTAATCTAACTCCGCCCTGCGACGCATCTTCATATGGAGGTAAACAACTGTAATGTGCTTGTGGCAAGCATTCGATGAGATTAGGTGTCCTACAATCCAACATTTTCGACCAATAGGGCCACTTAGGGACCTTTTTTTTTTTTATTTTTCCGTAGATCTCTTTATGTTTTAGTAGTGCAAAGGTGCACATGTGGTATACGCATGGTGCTTACAGATTTTCTCTCCATCATCTACATATTTGGCATTTGTATTTATTCACTCAAAAAGATCTTAATTAAACATGACTCTAATGGACGTTCATTTTAACCAGGAATATCTCGAAACTTACCAGCATACCTCCATCCACCTTTTTTTAATCTTTTTCTTTTTTTCTTCCACCTCTCTTCTAACTCCTCTCCTCTCGCTTGAATGATAACCCAACAACAATCTCCTTGACAATGATCTTTGTCTCCTCTCGCAATTACCTCAACCATTGCGACATTGGTCCCAACCTCATTGTCTTCTCCGACAAGCTTCTCATTAGGTAGAACTAAGCCCTTTAGTATGTTGCCAAACCTCCCTCGCTACGCAAATCTAGCTTAAACACATAAAGCCATGAGGTCTTGGTAACAATGCCCAACCTCCGTTAACTAATGAATAACAGGTTGTGGGAAGCAACATCTATAAGTTATTAAGCCTAAGGTCTCGTTTGATAGAGGTTTAAATTTTAAGATTGGATGATATTTAGGAAGTGTAGGGATAAACAGATGGATAAGAGGATAGTTAGTGTATGTTAATGTGATAGTTGAGTTGATATGTTATTATTAATTTTTATTTTTGTTTGCATTAGAAGTGAGTTAGCAAGATAGATGTGATGGTTAAGAGTGGCTTAGTAGAAGTAGATATAATTGATAAGAGATAGATATGATAAATAATGATAGATGTGATAGATAGAGAATAGAACTTTTTCACTATTCATACATTATTTATTTTACTCTTAACGCATACAATAAAATCCCATTTTAAACTTCTATCAAATGAAACCTAAACTTGCAAGGCATTGATCGACCACATCACAAATGATGACCCTACGGGAGAAGTAAGACGATTAAAACCCCCTTCGATGCCCATGGGTTCACCCCTCTAGCCTCTCCACGTTTCCCCCGTCGCCTCCTCCCGACACCTCCCTTTCCCCTTCCACCCCACCCCCATGCACACCACCACAAACCCCCCACCCCCAAGCTTGCACTTTAAAGTGGATTCGGTACTTTTTCGCGCACCCGTCATAGATATGGGATGATTGGATGATTCGAAAGATATACACTTGGGTTCAAATTGCATCCAGTAGGCCATACCAAAAGCCTCAAACTCAAAAGGCTTCGGGGGCACCTCATTTCCCATCACAACCTTGATGCTGGTGGCATCTTTGAAGGCCCCTTGGGCTGGTGCCAGCACTTTAATTAAGTAAACATTGAAGATCACAGATGCGTGGGACCTTATTAGACGCAAGAGGGAACATGTTAGCTGGTGGTGGGAGTTTGGGTTCCGTATAATGTTCCAAAGTTCTCGTGTTTAACGTATCGGGCTATTCTCGTCCACCTTCCCACTCTTGATAGGTTGAGTAGGTGGAGGGAGATGGAGGCCTTGACAATGCCTCCCTTGCAGGGAATACTTATTCTTCTCTTGCTACTTTTACCTACATATGGGAGAGATGTAGGATTGAGTTGGGGCTTCATCTTGGTCGTAACTTTACTTTGGAGGATGCCCTTGAGAAAGTAGCTAATATTTGAGAAAATCCCTTATTGGATCGATTATGGGACAGGCGTTTGCCTGCACCATTTTGGTGGGCGTGGAGGTCACGTAACAGCATTTTTGGGTTGAGGGAGCTTCTCATTCCCTCACGGATACCTTCAGAGGATTGTAGCCCTCGACATTCGCGGGTCCCTCAGCTACGTCACACTTGAAGCTGCATCAGGATGACATCGTTTTCAATTGGGGCATCTATGCCACATGATGTTTCGTTTGGGCACTCTTTTTTTTTTTTTCTCTCTCTTTTTTTGTGCCCTGTTCCCGACAGCAGGTTTTTGAGGCACTGATCTTTGATGGGAGTTGACGCTGATGTTGCCTTTGGGAGATACCACCGTCTATGATAGTAGTAATACGAATTTTGTTGAGATGAATGGGTCTCCAAGTTTTTCATTACACAACGTGTCCTCCTTGATCATCAAACTCTCCTTGAATTTATTTGAGGAGGGTAAGATTGATTGAATCGATGTAATTAACAACGTTGCCACCAAAGAGTTGGTTAAGTGGGAAAACCCCCTGTTATCATATAAGTGGATATGAGATTAAATTTTAACACTGATGAGGGATAAAAAATATTTTTGGATTCAAAATTCTACATATGATCTAATAGAGGATCCGGTTACTTGAATACAGGATATACAGGTAGAATTGACACTCCGTCCCATCTAAGATCAGTCGGATCCCAATCGGTATTAGCCAAGCCTGCTAAAAGATTTAGCACAACAAGAGAAAAAGATACGATAAGATAACTCTGACCACCTATGTCATGACAATGTACAAGTAACCTGGCAGTAGAGGTACTAAAGGACATTGAGTGTAGATCCCCCCCCCCCGCTCCCGTGTTATAAATTAAGGGAAGGGCCCCCAGTAGGGGGGGCCTCCTCCATGAGAGAGAGAGAGAAATCATCTAATATCATGTATCCTCAAAATTCTAGCACATAGTTGAGAACTCCATCCTCCCTCCAAACATACACCTCCTAAGATGGAACTAGGTCACGAAATCCATGTTCTCCTCTGTGTATGATTATTGATTGCCATTCTATTCCCCTGTGTGACGGATGATAATGGCTAAGTAGCGTCTCCTACGCTTACAAATCTTTTGATGGCCTTCCGAGGCTCATCAATTGGCGTCATCTGTGAGAAGCGTTAACGAAAGAGCTATCACTCTTCAGAGCATCTGATCTCTGGGAGGAAGGGCCCCTCCGGCTCCTTGCCTCAGATTCCCTGAGCGAGAACTGTGTCGGTGGTCTAACCACCCGCGGTCCCACTCGCAGTTTCCCTCCCCTCGGAGGGGCTCGGTTGGAACGCAGCGTCTTCACATCCTAATGACCTCAGCTGGTCGCTCGAGGTCCCCAAGCTGGACCCCCCTTCCCTGAGGCGTGGCCTAGTGAAGAGGAACTAGGAGTCGAATCCGGCGGTCTCAGATATATGCCCCTGCATGTATTGCATACTCGCTTGGGAAAGAGAAAATGGAGGTCCCCCGTTGGAAGCGCTTGGAGAGCCAGCCAAGGCCTAGCGCGGAAGGATGGTGGACCCTAGCTCATGCACCACTCCCTTAGGAGCCACCCTCGGGATAAGCCGACGCTCAGCCGTCCCAAAAGGAGATCCCACCAGGCATCTCCAGCGGTGCTCGCCCAACGAGGGCCCGCATGCGGATCATTGCCAGGCCCGTCGGACAGCTCCCCCAAGGGTGTGAAGAGCAGGTCTTGGAAGCGCTCTGCCAAGCACTTAGGGATCGGGGACAACCCCAAGAGGTTGTCGGAAGGCGAGAGGCGAAAAACCGAGCCCACCTGGTCTTGCTCGAGTTAGCTCGAGGCTCAGCACTCTAAACGAGGGAGGCCCCATGAGGCAACGATCCCTCGGTGCCCTGAGCCGGGCCATCCAGTTCGCAAGCATGGGTGCGAGGCCCTCAACTGTGAGCCAAAATACTCAATGAGAGACCACAGAGCGAGTTGACTCCTCCTGTGGATTGGTTGAGAAGTGCAATGGCGACGACAACCCTACTGAAGGCAAGAATACTTCCAGATAGGTGTGTCCCCACGCCTGCCTATGAATAAGGTTCCTTCCACAAGTGAAGAACTGCCTCTCCTAAGGTAGTAGCCAGCTCTCGGAGGGTCGCAATTGCGGGCCACGCTGCGCAAAGGAGTTCCTCAAGGAGCACACTGCCTTAACCATGCACTAAAAGGATGTGTTTGAGGGGAATTGATCCATCGAAGGTTGTCGGGGAGGACCCTGCCACGCCGAGGAGGAGCCCTCGAGAGAACGCACCCCATTGCCCATAAACCAGGTGGGAGTGCTAAAAGGGGACCAGCTCGTGTGCTAGGATCTGTTATCCCAAGGCTCCATCGAGCAGAAGGATACGAGGCCTACAAAGCGCCTGAGGGGCCACCCCAAGAAGGGGCCCCGACAACTGCAGGTAGTCGATGCAGCCTTCTAGGAAAAACTAAGAGTTAGCTAGGCTAGTGCCCCACCTCAGGAGACAGGCGATGTTGCCCCAACTCCCCCGCTTGACGGACATCGCTGCCAAGTTCTAGCGGTGACGCTCGCGCCTTCCGAGGTCCTCTCCTCCTGACGCCTAGGTACATCAACACAGGGGTTAAGGTAACCTCGAGTCGATGTCACCCCAGGCATCCGAGCCCCTCCTTTTGAGTCGGCTCTCATCGAATTCCTCCCTCATAACTTTCATCCAGGTAAGGGGGATAAAGCCAAGTCCCCCAACAGGATCCGGCGGAGCGTCCAGGTTCGTCACGGTAAGAGTCTCTCCCCTTTAGGGTAGCATCGAGCCCTTCGAAAAACATGATCCCATTGCCATGGACCAGGCAAAAGTCACCACCGTGTTATCTGCGATGGTTCGAGGTCTCCGCCTTTGGCATCCCAGGTGCATCAACGTGCAAATCGAGGCAACCTCCAGGAGTGGCGATGCCTAAAATGGGTCCACAGCCCCACCTAACCAACTTCTAATGGTAACGTCTGCAACGCTCCGAGATGCTTGGGCCAGGCTACCTTCCAACCTACCCTTAATGGGTTGGCACGTCCGTAGCACATCCACCACTCTAGTGAAAATGCCTTCCTCTCCTCCCAATAGCCATTTCCGTCACAGAACTTTGGCAATCAAGGAAAAGGGAGAGGGGAAGGGAACGACCCTCCTCCGACCAACTTGGAAGGGGACGGGCACCTCAGCCGATTGCCATACCTAAGGTGGCCAGGTTGACGGTAGAATCAGGTAGCCCGACCAGCTAACCACTAGTATGCGCCCGCCGCCAAGCCCTCCTGTTACATGCCTAACTCCCTCAGAGGATGAGCGCCAGACGCGGAGGAGCCGGGACCCGACGCAAGCCCCTTAGAGTCGAGGTGAAGTAACCTGAGAAGCCCGTGCAAAGAAGGGAAAGGGGAGCCAAGTCCATGCAATTCAGCAAGGGTCTAACCCGACTGATCTGGCAAGCGACTTCGGGATCGCGACCAGTCTCTTCAGTCGTGGCATTCCTCGCTTCCTGCTCTTCCCTTACGAACGACATCCGAACATGTTGGGGCTCGGGAGGGGGATCTCAATCTCTCCAAAAGTCTAAGGGCTACGACCACCTCCCCACCCCCCCTCGAGGGGCCAAAGCACCCAAAAACGACATGTTAAAGCCATCAGGACCAATGGTGTCCCATTTGAGTCTAGACGATGGCAAGACCACCCCTCGAGGGTGGTCGGTGTAGAAAATCCCCCATGTGCGCAGTTCCTACCACATGAGGAGCGATCTCGTCACCGCCAAAATCGGCATTTGAGGCCCCTATCCTACCACGGCAGTAGTAAGAGGCCTGACTTGTCTTAGCAAGGGCAGGGCCTTATCCCTCGCAACAGAAGGCCACCGCTCATAGAGGGTGGCGACCACCCCTTGCTCTCGCTTGGCAACTCACCATCGGAGGATGGTCGGGACGAAATTTCGAACAAGCAAGCTACCTCTTAAGGTCGGCAAGAACTCGGACGGACGCATCCGACAGGTCATGTATTGCCCCCTCTTCAAGCCAGCAAGCAACCTCTTAAGGTCGATAAGAACTCAAATGGATGCGCCTAACGTTTCATGTATTGCCGCCTCTTCAGGCCTGGAAGCCATCTCCTAAGGTCGATGAGAACTCGGACAAACGCGTCCAATGCTTCACATATTGCCGCCTTTTCAAGCCAGCAAGCCACCTCTTAAGGTCAGCTAGAACTCAGATGGACACGTCCGACACTCCACATATTGTCGCCTCTTCAGGCTGGCAAGCCACCTCTTAAGGTCGGCAAGAACTCGAAAGGACGCGTCCGACGTTCCACATATTGCTACCTCTTCAAGACGACAAGCCACCTCTTAAGGTTAGCAAGAATTCAGACGAACGCGTTCGACGTTTCACGTATTCCCTCCTTTTTAGGTCGGCAAGCCACCTCTTAAGGTCGGCAAGAACTCGAATGGACGCATCCAACGTTCCATGTGTTGTTGCCTCTTCAGATCAGCAATCTATCTCTTAAGATTGGCGAGAACTCTGATGGGCGCATCCGACGTTCCACATATTGTCGCCACTTCAAGCCGACAAGCCACTTCTTAAGGTTGGTGAGAACTCGGACGGACGCATCTGACGTTCCATCTATTGCTGTCAATTTAGGCAGGCAAACCACCTCTTAAGGTCGGCAAGAACTTGGACGAAGGGTTCGACATTTGTTTTGACTCGGTTCACAAATCCCTACAGGACTCGAGATCGGCTCGCCTCGACTAATCCCAAGATCCAGTCATCCAATAACAAATAACCAAAAAGCAGGAAAATAAACCACATTCACATATGCAATATAACTAAGCAGTAAAAATGTACAAGCAACAAAGGAAACTAAAGGCTGCTAATCTAATACATACCACCACAACAACAGGAACATCGGAAACAAAAGCAACAGTAACAACAACAGTAGTTAAGAGTCTGAAAGTCACTACAACAGTAAAGAGGGTACAACAAAGAGTGCAGAAAAACTATGGCTGGGCTCGATTGGGCCCAACACCCTCTGCAGCCGGAAGCTCGGGTTGCTCAACTCCTGGACCTGAACAGTTTTATGAAAAAGACAGAATCAGCGAACGCTGAGTAGAGTAGTATCTATAATATCTAAAGCAGTAAAAGTAACAGGTTTAATTCTTTTTTCTAATTATTTTATTTTACATGTAATTCCTTTTCACCCCTTTTCGTCAACTTTCAGATTTTCTTGATCTTGAATGTTCCTCGTGGGAATGATCTTGATTGCAGTTTTTTCCGAAGAGTAAAAGGTACACGTGATGCTCTCCTGGCCGGGAGAGTCCCCCGTGGTAGTCCTACACTCAGTGAACCACCCCGAGGTCACTGTCAGACGTAGCGGTGACTACAGCATGCACGATAAGCGCACGGGTAGCTACCCCGCACTGACACACGGTCAGTCATTTTCGCTATTGGGTACGCCCAAAGTACAGCACAGAGCAGTATATGGCCTAGCTCTCTCAGAAATAGGGGTCCAGTCTCTCAGAACCAAACAGGGGTCTAACCCCTCCACAGTTCACGCACCCTTGTCTGACTATCCCGATTTGCCTAGAGGGCCTAACAAGTCGGTGTAGGGTGGCTAGCTGAACCCGGGCCCCTTGAGGTGGCTAGCTCCCTCCATACACTAGTAGCTCGCCTCGGTACTGTGTACACGAGGGCCAACAGAAGTCGATGTAGAGTGGCCAATCCTAACCCCAGGTCCTAACCCAAGGGCGGCTAGCTCCGCTCTACACAAAAGGGGACAGTCACTCTCCTTGGTACCACGTACTTAAGGGCCAGCACACTTCCCATCCACATTCCAAAATTTTCCATCTAACCACAGGAGCTCTACACCTAACTTCTCGTAGGGTTCATGCACATGTTCACCACATTATTCCGATTCAGATTTCATCATTCATAATTCAATTCTCGTTTATATACAGGCAACTCGTATTTCCAAAATTTAATACATGCAACTAATGATTTCACAGGTAACTGTTCAGTTATCTCAGTCAGCTCATATTCTAACAGGCAATGGCTAACAATTTAACTTATTCATGTATACAAATACAATCATGCAGAACAATTGGTTCAATCATTTCTCTATCCTAGGGTTCATGCCACATCCTAGGTTTCCAGTTTGGCTAATTCCACAGATACATTCCTATTTAATAAAACTAACAGGGATAGACCACTCTACCAGCCAATCCGGGAGTAATGGGGGCTCGAACCTCAGACCCAGGTATCTCTGCGAGCCCCAGACACGCAGCAGGTCGAAGTCTTATACCAAGGAATACATCACAAAGGAGGATTTAAAACAGTGTATAAGGGCTTCTAATACGTAGAGAAACTCACAAGGAAACTACAGATATTTTGTTTGCAAAGAACGGATCCCGATCGGATCCCAAACGAGTCAAAAACGTGTCTACTGATAAAAATCAGATGTCTGGAAATAAGTCCAGACATCTTAAAAGTTACAGAATCTCACCTCAAGTTCCTACGGTGCCCTCAGACGTCCAGGACTCCCCTGCGACCATCTGAAAGCAGTCCCAAACGTCTGACCAGTCCTCCGGTCGTCTGATGAGCTAATCAGATGTCCGAAAGTGCGTGGAAGGGCGTTCCGCACACCTTCCCATGGCTGCTCCTACGTACAACAGAGCAGCCATCCTAAAATCAACCAAGCAAATCCTCTGTGATGCGGCCTGCATGGTCGTAACCGCGAAGAGAATGTACCTTCGTGATAAAGGTGCTTTCAGACGTCTGGTCTTGACTCCAGACGTCCAGACACTCAACCGGTCATCCGGACTCCACTCCAGACGTCTGATACTAGAAAAATTCCAGTATCAGAACTTGCCCCTAGCGCTCCTCGCCGCCCTCAGCCGCGTTTCTCCTTGCTCCGCCGCAGCTCCAACTGCTGCAGGTGGTCGAGGATGACACTCTGGACTCCCTCCACCTCCCGCATGTGTCGCAGTGGCTGTGCGAACTCCGACGAGCTTCTACGAAGCTCCCGACCTCGGCCTCCTCCTCCTTCTCACGCACTCTCCTCCTCACTCTAATGCGCTCCCTTGCTCACCTCCTTCGGCCGCTCTGCCACGCTTTGAAGGTGGAGATGATGGTGTGTGGAGTGGAAAGGAGAGGAGGGGGGAGGGTTGCTTTTATAGAGTTGGGGGTTATGGTTCGACTGGGGGGAGGGAAGAAGGAAAGAGAGAGAAGGAGAGTTCCACGCACCGCCCGCGTGCAAAACCCAGAATGAGAACAAAATTTTAATTTCCAGACGTCCGGGAAAGGATCCATACGTCTGGACAGACGTCTGACTGACACTCCAGACGTCTTAAAAGGCTAAAAGTGAGATGGGTTTTTACATCATAACTGATGAGAACCTCATCATGAGCCATAACTAGCTCATTTTGACCCAATACAAAGGATAAAAGCTCCTACATATCTCAAGGAAAGGCTTAACTCAGAGAATTCTGAGTTTGAGAAAAAAAACCAGTCATAAGGGGTAAAAGTGCAATTTTACCAGTATAAACTGCATGCAGGGTAATTCAGGGACCAAACACAGGTCAAAACAGCTTAATAAGAATAAAAGTGGGATGAAATGATCTAGCAAGGGCTACAGCACTTCCAAGGAACCAAATGATAATCTGTAACCCTAAAACAACCCACTTCAATTCACAAGGTTCGAGGCAAAGTAAAAATAGAATAAACCCTCTAAAATTCATAGAAAAATAATCTCTAGGGTTTAGAACCTTCAATTTGGCCTTTAGAACCCATTTTGACCTACATTGAGAACCATGCCCAATTAATAACTTAATTTGGGTTTTTGCGCAAATTGACCGGTCAAACAAGGTTTAATATGAAAATAAAATTCACCATCAGATTCCTTAGGTCCTAATTAGTCATGTATAGAAACTTGAGCCTAAGAAGAAACCTCCTTGACCGACTTCACACTTTGGTCCTCATATATTTACTCTTTGGCCCTCAACTTTTGAACCCTCGCATTTTGGCCCCTAACTCTCCTTCGTTCTTTGCAATCAGGTCCCTCCTGCAAAACCCTGCCAGCACCATGCTCCGGCGACCTTGCGCGGAGCATGGCGCCGCGCAGGGTGAGGTGGGGGACCTGGCAAGTAAACCGGGGGTGCCCTGCGTCGTCAGCCGTCGCAGGAGCACCCCCCTGGTCATTGTAGCTCACCATACCGGCCGTGCGAACGCACGGACGGTATGGGTTCATGTTCCGACCATTCTCCGGCGAGGGAGACACGTCGTCTCCCTCCGCCTTCCTCCCTGTTTCATCCCTATAAATACCCCCCGCTGCTCCACC
Organism: Thalassia testudinum; assembly: GCA_037157565.1. Taxonomy (NCBI): domain Eukaryota; kingdom Viridiplantae; phylum Streptophyta; class Magnoliopsida; order Alismatales; family Hydrocharitaceae; genus Thalassia; species Thalassia testudinum. Next base: position 196,195,049 of record JAZHRO010000073.1, on the reverse strand, counting down.
GACCAGGGCAGCCTGGATCTGACGGAGAAAACCCCCAACTTTCTTCTCCTCTCCCTCCGGCAGACGCCCACCAGCTCCGGCGGTTCCTCCCCCTCCTCCTCTTCGCTCTGCCGTAATACCAGCAGCAGAGACCTCCTCCCCTGCTCTTCCTGCGCCACGCCGTACCCAGCTGGCGCCTCTCCAGCCCTCTGCTCGCCGCCGCCCCTTCCCCTGGGCATCTTCTTCTCCGGCGACAGTCGATACGACTGTCGCCCTGTCTCGGCCCCTTTCGTCTCCATAGCTAGGTCAGAACTCCTTCCCACCTCCCCCTCTTTCTTTTCCTCACTGTCTTTTATTTGATTAAACCCTCGACCGCTCCTGTTCACCCTCACCCTCTCCGCCTCCGACCACCCTCCGGCGAGCCGCTCCCATCACCTCAGCGACCCGCACGGCTCGCCGACCACCGCAGAACCTCCGCCTCCTCACCCTGATCCTCTTCCGCCCCTCCACTTCCCACCAAACGCCCTCTACAGATCCACCGAACACACCCACTTCTTCGCTCACAGTTTGACCTAGGACGACCTGTTGGCTCCATCACGCCCCCTGCAGACCCCCTGACCACCTTCGCCGTGCCACGGCGAAGGTCCCCCGCCTGTCTGATTTGGCCGAGAGGCCGTTCTTCTGTGACCAGGTGACTCGCCCGCCGTCGCCATTACTGAGCAGGCAGAGCTGCTTCACCTGCAGGTCCAGGCACGCCTTCGCCCAGGTTCGACTCCCAGGTTGCGCGGGGAGTCTCCGCGAAACGTCCCAGGCTCGCAGATGGGGCGAAGGCCACACGTGAAGCCACGATCGCCCACTGCTCCCTCCGCGACGGGCGCTCAATTGGGGTGGGACATTTAGTCCCACCTCGGAACTTCTCGGAGGCGCGCGGACGCATAAAGGCAAAAAGTGCCTTATGCTGTCTGCCTCCTGACCACGGGGTGAGGTCCCTCTCACCCGACCCGGCCTCGTCCGTGACCACGCTCCGCGGACCTGGCCCGACCCGATTAAACCGACCTGCACTCCTCGCCCACCACCGCACGCCGGTGGGCCTGGACCCGGGTGTGACCCGAACCCGATTACCCGGTAGCTCTGGGAGAGCTTTCCCAAGAGTGGTTTCAGAGAGAAAGAGAGACGCGGGGGAGGGAGGGTAGAGTAGGTTTTGCCTCTTGACGAAAAACTCTGAAGTGTGCAGGCCAAAGAAGAAGAAGAAGACCCGCGGAAGAAGAAGTGCAGACGAAGAAGAAGGAGCTGCACTGTAGCAAATGCATAGTTAAGTCGTCTAAGCACCGGGTCAGACGACGGAAAGTCAACAGCCAGAGCAGGAAAGAAGGCAGGCTGAAGAAGAAGGAAGAGCAACGGCCAAAGCAGAAGAAGAAGAGAGGTCAAGGCAGAAACCGAGGAAGAAGAAGAAAGAGATCTGAAGAGGAGCATCACCTCTGCAGAACGAAGAAGAAGAACAAGGAGCTCTGAAGAAAGAAGAACATCACCACAGCAGGAACAGCAGGAAGAAGAAGAAGAGCATCACCATTGCAGAAGAAGAACATCACCTCTACAGAACAGAGAGAAAGAAGGAGATCTAAAGAAAGAGAGAAAGAAGGAGATCTAAAGAAAGAGAGAAAGAAGAGCATCCCCCTCTGCAGAACAAAGAGAAAACAACAAATTCTTTCCCTCTCTCTTTATTTTTGTAAAAGAAACATGTATATCTCTAGAATACAACTTGCTCCCTGAGTTCGACCTCGGGAACTCTTTTATTTTTCCGAGTAAAAAAATTTATATTTGAAATGTTGGTAATAACCGGCTTTACTACAACGTTATAACAAACCCGGTGAAACCCCACGTTTCAATAACAATCTTAAAGGAAGTTTCATCCCCGAAACTTGAGCTAGCTAGGGTGCGATAAAAGGAACATAAAATGCATAACAAACTTAAAGAGGACCGAAGTAGGTCTGAAAAGACGTACCCTCAAAAAGCTCCGGGTACCGCTCTCGCATCACTGCCTCAGGCTCCCAGGTAGCCTTCTCGCACCGCTGGCTTCTCCGTAAAACCTTCACCAGGGGTACCTGCTTCCGTCTCAGACTCCGGACGGCTCTGTGTAGTATCTGCACTGGTCTCTCGGGGTAGGTCAGGTCGTCACCCACCTCGACACTCTTGTGGCTCAGAATGTGACTAGGATCGGCGACGTACTTCCTGAAGTTGGACACGTGGAATGCTTCGCGCACTCCAGAAAGCTGGGGTGGAAGGGCAAGTCGGTAAGCAACGGGTCCTACCCGCTCTAGGACCTTAAAGGGCCCTACAAACCTCGGCGCAAGCCTCTCCTTCACCCCAAAAAGCTGCAAGTCCTTCATGGGCGAAACACGGAGAAAGACATGATCCCCAACCTTGAACTGCACCTCTCTGCGTTTCCAGTCAGCATAACTCTTCTGCTTGCTCCTAACAATGCGGAGTTGTCTATGGATCTGTTCTATCACCTCCTGACTCTGCCGAATCAGCCAGGGGTCAACCTTCCACTTCGTCCCCACCTCGACCCAACTCAAGGGTGCAGTACACCTCCGTCCGTACAGAGTCTCATAAAGTGCCATGCCGATGCTCGATTGGTAACTATTATTATATGCAAACTCTACCAGGGGTAAATGCTCCTCCCAGGAACCTCTCCAGTCCAGTACACAGGTGCGCAAAAGGTCCAGTACCAAAGCGTCTGTATGTGCGCTCTGACTGTCTGTCCGTCTACGGGTGGTACACGGTATTGAACCTCAACCGCATCCCCAAGGCCTACTGAAACTCAGCCCAAAACTGGAAAGTAAAACGAGTATCTCTGTCGGATACAATCTCATGCGGAACTCCGTGCAGGCGTACCACATGGCGAATGTACCTCTCTGCCAACTGTGCTAGTCCCAAGGTGACTCGGATCAGCAGGAAACGTGCCGTCTTCGTCAACTTGTCCACTATCACCCAGACTGTGTCATGTCCTCGCTGGGTAACAGGTAGACCCACCACCAAGTCCATGGTGATGATCTCCCACTTCCACTCTAGCACAGGAAGGGGCTGCAATGGCCCAACAGGCCTCCGGTGCTTTGCCTTCACCTGTTGGCACACCAAACACTGCTGCACGAACTCACCGACATCCAGCTTCATCCCTCTCCACCAAAAGTCGTGCCTCAGATCATGATACATCTTTGTGTTCCCAGGATGTATGGTGAACCTAGACCCATGCGCCTCCATCAAGAGCTCTCTCAACAACTCCTCATCCCTGGGAACGCACAAGCATCCCCTCATGCGCAACACCTCGTCTGTAAAAGAAAAGTCTCCTAGGTCCCCTGACAGCACTCTGTCCCGTAACGTCTGTAAGATTCACAAGTGCAGGTCAGGATCAGAATGCAAAGAAGAATCCTCTGACCTACCAACAAATGTCCACAAATGTGGACTGGATTGTGGTGCAGACCCATACCCCAAAATCGAGAATATCTAAGGTTCTGGATAAAAATTATCCAAAACCTAAAATCAGTATACAAGCGGGGTCGGGCCTACAATTTATAAGAATGCAACCCAAAACCAAAAAGTCAGGTTACAGCTCCAAAGGATAATCAATGAATGTGTGCTTGGGTTGGTCATCCTCAGTACAATTTTCGTAAGGGTCCAGATTTGATGATTTCAGATGAATTGGAACCCTTAGACTTGATCTTTTATTTCCTCCGGAGTTTGCTTCCCAAATCAAAATTTCCCAGCTCCTATCCTCCTCATTTAGCATGTCAAATTTCGGGACCACCTGCATATTAATCACCCCGTCTGAGATTTTCAAGTCTAAAAGATGTGGCTAAATCAGAATTGACTTGAGTCTAGTTATCTTAAAAACAGAATCGTCGATAAGCTCAATGGGGTGTAACTGACAATCGGGGCATTGAATTGTTTCCTTCAGAAAATGTGATTCTGAATCCATCTTGTGAGCCCCAATAAGATCAGTTTCTCTAATTATTGGGCTATCAAATGATCTATCAGATTCCTCATGCCCAATCATCTCACAGAAATTGTGTTCTGTAAACTCGCGCGAGACAGTGACTCCTCGCGCAAGCATCCTGGTCAGAAGGTCCTACTCTTTGATGCCCGACTCAAACTTTTCCCAAGAAAACTGCGATCCAAGTGGGTCGAACCATATTTGGTCCTACTGGTTTTTGGAAATGGAGCTATCGAAATCAGTCCGCTCAGCCACGATTCCGAACCTTTCATCGTGAACGGTCAGAGACTCAAGTCGTTCATTGATGTGACTTCTATTGATTTGGCTGAATCATCTTATATCCTCCATTCCCCTTGAGCTTATTGCGCCTTGCCGATGGCGTAAAACTCAACGCTTAACGGAAGGCAACCCATCATTTTCCTAAAAAATCCAAAACCTTTTTTACACTTTTGTGCACTTGGCGTTCACCCCTGTAGACAGCCGACCCCACCTCAGATGCTTGCATCTGGGATTAGAAATCGTCCGCAAAATTCATCCCGACCCATTCACTCATCCAAATTTCTGTCTTAAGGAATGAACTAAGTAAATAAAAAACCCCCTAAGTCACAATGAGGACATTGCAAACCTTAGGCATGGGGGGGTATAAAAGTGTAAAATTTTTAAGAAAAAGGTTTTAAACAAAAAATTCACATATGCCAAAAACACCATAAAAATTAAAAATTCTTTTCAAAAAAGAATAAGAGAAGAAGAGGAGAAAGAAATTTTGTGGAGAAGAAAAAAAGAAACAAAATGAAAAAGGAGCACAAAAATGTGAGAAAAGAGTGATAGTTATTAGTAAGACACTAAGGAATTAACCTAAGTTCTAGACCTCATTCAAGAAAAGAACTGAAAAGTGCACAATGGGATTAGTAAGAACGCAAACCTTAGGCATTCTTGGATAGACTTTTAGTACCCATTAAGATCTGGACACTCCTTAAGAGGTTGAGGAAAATGAAAAGCTTAAGTATTAGGTCCAAGGTTTAGGGAGTATTTGACCTCGTTAACTAACTTTTGGTCTACGGGACTCAGTAACCTAAGCACCCTAACCTCACACACAGCCTGGTTCAGTAAGCATAAAAATCAAAATCACGCAGAAGTGTCACAAAATTCTGAAAAGTACACCTAGAGTAGGAGCGGCCGATCAACACAAGTTGATTTGGACGAGTTCCCAGCGCGGAGAGGCGGGAAATCCCCTCGAAGATGCGTAACAAAATATCATCTCCTCGGTGCTTGTCTCTTAGGATATTTACATACCCTACTGGGGGGATGTAAGTACTCTGCTGGTTCAGATTCCATGGATGGCATTATCACGAAGTGTTAATTGCTAGGATCTGGATTCGGCCACGGAACACCATGGATGGGATTATCTCGAAATCTCAATAGCCAGGGTTCTGGGGGTTGCCATGGGCGGTGCTATCTCGAAGCATCGATTGCCAGAAACCTTTGAGGATTGATGATGGGAGCAAGGAATCTGATACAGACCGTGTTGAAAAGCCAATCCTTGGCTAGAAATAAAAGAAAAAGAGAGAGAAAAACTCTCCAAACAGAAAAACTTTCTATCCCTCTCTCTTACAAAACACACTGCGAACTGAACCAGGACTACAATCATTTCAAGCACGGGTGCTTTAACCACAAAGTCCAATAGATCTTAGGTTAGTTCTTGTGGGCCTTAAAAACCTTTGCCAAAGACTGAGGCTGAGGCTAGACAGATCTGGATCTTGATTGGTACTAGAGTACCTTTTAGGCCTATGGTCAGCATTCGAACCTAATCTAGGTTCAAATGAAAAAGCACTTATCGGAAGTTGTTAAAAACATCATGGTCTAGACCAACGGTTAAAACCTTAGGTTTTTGCTAAGGGACTAGCAAAAGCTAGGCATGGGGGTATGATGAGAACCTCGTCATAAACCCTAAACTAGCACCATCTAACCCAAATTTGCAAGAAAAAGCTCCTATATAACTATAGAAAGGCTTGACTCAGAGAGATTCTGAGTTTGTGAAGAAAACAAGAACTAAGGGGTAAAAATGTAATTTCACCAACTCAATCTGAGAACAGGGTAACTCAGGGTCCAAAATTAGGTCAAACCAACCTAATAAGAAGAAAAGTGCGATGAATTGATCCAATAAGGGCTACAGCAACTCTAAGGAATTAAATGACATCCTGTAACCCTAAGAACAAACCCACTTCAATTCACGAGGTTCGAGGCAAATAAAAAATCGAATAAACCCTCTAAAATTCATAGAAAAATAATATCTAGGGTTTAGAACCTTCAATTTGGCCTTAGGAACCCATTTTGACCTACATTGAGAACCATGCCCAATTAATGATTTAATTTGGATTTTTACGTAAATTGGCCAGTCAAACAAGGTCTGACCTAGAAATAAAATTCACCATTAGAATCCTTAGGTCCCATTTAGTCATGCATAAAGACTTGAGCCTAAGAAGAGACCTGCTTGACCGACTTTGCATTTTGGTCCTCATCCATTACTTTTTGACCCTCAACTTTCAAAACCCTATCATTTTTGCCCCTAGGTTCTTCGTCTTCTTTGCACATAGGTCCTCCCTGCAACTCTCTGAGCAACGCCATGCTCCGGCAACTTCGCGTGGAGCATGGCGCCGCGCAGAGTGAGGGAGACCCTCTGCCAAGACAACCGGGTGTTCCTTGTGACGTCTGCTGTCGCAGGGACACCTCTAAGATCTCTGCCGTCGCCCACACCTTCTATGCGAACGTGCGGAAGGTATGGGTTGCAAATCCGGCCATCCTCCGGAGAGGGAGGCACGTCGCCTCTCTCCGCCCACGACTCCGCTTTCACCTCTATAAAAATCGCCTCCGTCTGCCGAACTCACCAGCTCGGTTCTGACGGAGAATCACCCACAACTTTCCTCTCTTCCCACTCTGGCAGAAGCCCTCCAGCTCCGACGGTTCTTCCTCCTCCTCCTCCTCGTCACTCTACCGCAATACGAGCAGCAGAGCCACTTTCGCCCGCTCTTCCCACGTCGCGCCGTACCCAGCGCGTGCTCTCCCGCTCTCTCCTCGCCGCCGCTCCCTCTCTCTGGGCATCTTCTTCTCCGGCGACAGTCGATACGACTGTCGCCCTACTCCGGCCCCCTTCGTCCCTGCAAGTAAGTCAGAACTTCTCCCTACTTCCCCCTCTTTCTTTTCCTTACTATTTTACATTCAATTACACCCTCGACCGATCCTGACCACCGTCACCCCCTTCGTCTCCGGCTACCCTCCGACGAGACACCCCCATCTCTCCACAGCCTCACACGCCTCGCCGACCCTCACCGAACCTCCTCCTCATCACACTGAACACCCCCCACCCCTCCACTGCCACTCCACACCTCCATAACACTCCCCCGAACAAACCCATTCCCCCTGCCACAGACCGACCTAGGGCAGCCCCTACACGCCGCACCATGCCTCGCCACCACCCGCACGAGCTTCGCCGCACTCCGGCGAAGCTCCCTGCACCTTCTGACTCGGCCGAGAGGCCGTATTTTTGTGAACAGGTCACCCGTCCTCCGCCGCCATTGCCGAGCAGGTGGAGCTCCTTCGGCCTGCAGCTGCAGCTTCGCTCCCGCCCAGGCTTGCACTCCAGGACGCGCGGTTTGCAACCACGTAGCTGCCCAGGCCTTCAGCTGGGGAGAACACCTCGCAGAAGCCACAATTGCCTGCAGCTTTCTTAGCTGCAGGCATCGAATTGGGGTGGGACATTTAGTCCCACCTCGGTGGATCCTGAAGCCACGCACCTACATAAATGCAAAACGTGCTATAGGCTTATCGCCTCAGCACACGGGGTGAGGTCCCCTCTCACCCAAATACCCGGCCTCGTCCGCGACCACCCCCTGCGGACCTGGCCCGACCCGTTTAACCGACCTGCACTCCTCGCGTACCATTCACGCCGGTACGCCTGGACCTGGGCGCGACTCGTACCCGAATACCCGGCGGCTCTGGGAGAGCGATCCTACGAGCGAAGTCTGAGAGAGAGAGACGTGCGAGTAGAGGGAAGGGGTAGGTTTTGCATTGGCTGTGGTGTGTGCAGGAACAGGCCGAGGTAGAGAAAAAGAAGAAGAGAGCAGAAGGAAGAAGCAGCCAACGCCGAAGAAGAAGGACTGCGAGAAGAAGTAGAAGCAGAGGAAGAAGAACAGATTGCAAGAAGAAGAAGGAGGAGCACCACTGTAGCGGGTTCTACTTAAGTCGTCTGATTGAAAAATCAGACAACGCTCTGCAGAGAAGAAAAAGAAGGAATGATCAGCAGACGCTCGGCAGAGAAGAAAGAAAGAAGACAAAGAGCTGAAGGAGAAAGAAGAGAGAAGCAGAGCACGAAGAGAAAGAAGAAAAGCCTGGAAGCAAAAGAAAGAAAAGGAAGAAAAAGTACAGAAGAAAAACAAGAAGAAGAAGGAAGACTGAGGAAGAGAAGAGAAGAGAAGAAGAAGAGAAAGACGAGAGAAAGAAGAGAAGAAGAAGAAGCCAACAAGACAAATCTCTCTCTCTCTCTCTCTTATTTTTGTAATAGAAATATTGTACTTCTAGAATACAGTTTGCTCATTGAGTTCGACCTCAGGAACTTTTTTATTTCCGAGTAACAAATTATATTAAACTGGTAATCACTTCTCTATGCTATACTACGACGAAATAATAGAACTATAGAGGAGAGCCGAGCCATTCTTCCTTCGGCTTGCACCTCAAAACTAATCGAAAATAATGTCCTTTTGGGCTCTGAAGAGCAAATCGAATCCTTAAGGCCAACGTCTACTCTGTTTTATTTAGGGCTAGGTTTGAATGTACTTTGGAATGTGATGGGCCCTTTATCTGGGTTGTGCCCTTAATGATTGATTAATGTGTGTATGCGTACACAATCAGTGGTTTTCAAGCAAGATTATTTTTGATGCGGTGAATTTTAGGGTTCAAATCTTGCTTAGTAGCTTTTAGGATTCAACTTTAGGTTTTTTTCAAACAAGTTTTGTTGGCACACCAGGTTTTAAAAGCACATGTGAATATGGTTTTCTTCAAAACTTAAAAGAATGTAGAGTGCCTGGTAAATCCCTAAGAGTTGAACCTATGCTGCACCTACTTGATGAATTAATTTTAATTGAAGTGGTGTGACCCAATCAACTCAAACAATTGGCTTGTTGCACCCCTTAATTAGGCACACAAGTGATTACCTAATCTCATTTCTACTCAATTATGTGTTTGGATGTGTGTACCAGTTCCAAAGATCGGTTTACAGGTTGAGTTTGAAAATCAGGTGAGGTTGTGTACCTCTGTGAGATTTTTTTTATTTTTTTCTTTTTAAATGTGGAGGTTGAGGCGGGTGTGGGTGTCAAACAAACAAACAAAACTAACCTTAGAGTTTATAAGAATACCTAGGTTGATTTATGTTTGTGTTATTACGTAGTGGAATGAAAACTAATGGGTCGAGGTGGGGGATAACTTACAGAACCTTCAATAGCACTTTGCTTCAATCTATCGCTTTTGCTCGTCTCAAAAGAGTACCTTGGTAGAACTCGAATAGATTGTGTTAATATGGTGAAATTATCGTTGAAGTTATTATAGTGGGTTAACCTAAATCGAGTCTAACCATCTTTCACAAAATTTTTTAACCTGGCCTACTCGATTTTATCTTGGTCACTTTTAGGCCAAGGGTCGATCTCAGGGAGGTGGGAATTAAAGGTCAAGGAGTCTACGCCTTTCCTAAAACGTATCTCTTCCTTGCGTTTATTATGTTTTTGATTTTTCTATTTAAGATTTTTTTGTTGATAATATTGTCCTTGAGGTACACCCTCAAAATCAAGTTCTTGGCATTGAGTCAAATTGTTCTTGGCTTGTAGCCAACTTAGGGTTTCCAAAAACTGATCCTGTTATTCGCAAAATCGAGTACCTGCAAGATAGAAATTATCTTTTCTCTTTTAGCTTTTTTTTTCTTTTTAATAGCAGGAAACAAAAGATAAATAAAAACAAGGTAGGGTGCTGGCAAAGAAGGGAATACTTAGCTTAATATATATATAGATATATAATAGACACCGTATCTGTATATATATATATATATTATATATAGGGGTGGAGGTGGAAGTGGAAATAGAGTGTAGCACAGTGTCAAGTTGGTCCACGTCTAGTAAGATGCAACCAATAAGATGGAGTGCCGCGTGGAGTGTAGGGCAGATGTGTGGGAGTGTATGTGTGGAGGCGCTTGCTTTGCACGGATATTGGGGAATATCAGCAACTGGTGCAGATATTCCCGCGATATAATACGCGCTGGAGTGACTAGTGCATGGGCGTATGGATATGGGTAGGTGATGTGTATGTAAAAAAAAAAAAAAAAATATATATATATATAGCTATAACTATATAGGTATATATGTAGTTGTGTATATATATATATAGATATGTAAATATATATATGTATATATATAGTTATAGATGTATATAGATATGTATATGTATATATGTATATAGATATATTTGTATAAGTATCTCTGTGTGTGTGTATATATATATATATATATAAATGTGAGTGATATATAAATATATATGTGTGTAGGCGTGAGTATATAAGGGTGTGTGAGTGTGTACAAGTGTGTGTGAGGGAGTACAAGTGCGTGTACAAGTGAGTGTGCGTGTGTGCGCTAGCAGATGAGTGTGAGAGAGAGGGCAGTTAAGCCGTTTGGCGGGTTAGAGCATCGTCTGGAGAGCAGGATGTGCGCAAGCGCACAAGGGTTGCGCGCGGGCGCACAAGCGCAGACGAGTGCAGGCGAGTGCAGGAGAGTGTAGCTGATTGCACAGCAAAAATACACCAGTAATTATACCATCTTGTGTTATTTCCTAGCACTGCCACTACATCTTATGTAGCTATAGTTGCATTTGTAAATAGACACATGCATGCATTTTTAAAGAGGGGAGGAGAGTATGAATAATTGGCCTTGTATTAACATCTTCATCAAGTGCTGCATTGCAATTTCACCATTTCCATTTCTTTATTTGCTTTGAAATTCTTCTCTCCCGCGGCTGCAGGGCATGGGGCATGCACGCCTCTTCGCGCCATGCCTCCTGCCAACAGCATGGCAAGAGGTGTGTTGCTAGCAGCATGGGTTGGCATTCCTCTTCCTCTTTAAAACCCTTGGCCCTCTCCCTCGTGCGAAGGCCGAGGGGGCACACAGACATACAGGCACTTTTTCCACCACCGTCAGGCCAACCTCCTCCCATTTCCCTCTCCATATGCAGTATCTCTTCTCACTGAAGAGATACACTGTGGGCAGGAGAAAACTCACAATGGTCCCACAACCTCCACTGTGAGTTCCACCACAGCCTAGCTCTTTTGTGAGCAAGTGGGCATGGTGGTTTCACCATTTGATTTCATCGCTGACTGCCCTCACCACCATTGCCAGAGCTTCAAGCTCAGAAGCTCCAGCAGCAGCAACGTCGGCCCGCAGCACCGCCAGCCACTGCGCAAGCTCTTCCTGCACGCGCAGGCGCTTCCCTGGGAGCAAGGCACGCGAAACCGGCCGCTACCGGTCGGCAGACCGCGCGCGCACTGTAGCGCGAGGTTTGCGCGACACTGTAGCCACTGGCTCGCTTCTCACTTTGCCGGTGGCAGCGTGCTCTCTCTCCTCGCCCGCTACCCGCGCCAGCCAGTTGCCTGTGCCCGCACCCACCAGACGACGCTCTCACCCGCCAGAAGACTTAACTTCTCCCTCTCTCTCACACTCACCTGCCAGCGCACACACATACACCCACTCGTACACGCACTTGTACTCTCTCACACACACTTGTACACACTCACACACACCCTTATATACTCACGCTTACACACATATATACATAAATATATATCTACATATATATATATATTTACGTATCTATATATATATATACACAACTACATACATACCTATATAGTTCTAGCTTTATCTATACATATATATATATATTTTACATACAAATGAGAAATGGTGGCGAGAGATAACTAGGTTTTATTATAGCGTTGTAGTATAGCCAGTTATTGCCATCATTTCAAATATATAATTTTTTTTACTCGGAAGATAAAGAGTTCCCGAGGTCGAACTCAGGGAGCAAGTTGTATTCTAGGGGTACAAATTCTTATTACAAAAATAAAGAGAGAGAGAGGGGGAGAGAGATGAAAATTTGGCTTCTTCTTCTCTTCTTTCTTCCTCTTTGTTTTCTCTTCTCTTTGGCTTTCGGTTTCTTCTTCTTTGTTTGTCTCCTTGTGGTCTTCTTCTTCTGCTTTTTGTTCTTCAGATCTTCTTTCTACTTCTTTCTGCTGATCTCCTTCTCGTGCTCTTCTTCTGCTTTTGTTCTTCAGATCTTCTTTGTACTTCTTTCTGCTGATCTCCTTCTCGTGCTCTTCTTCTGCTTTTGCTGTCGGGACGTTGTCTCTCCTCCTTTCTGCTTTTTCTTTCTGTCTTCTTTGTCTGCAGCAGTGGTGATGTTCTTCTTCTTTCTTTTCTGCTTTCAGAGCGTCGTCTGATTTTCCACTCAGACGACTTAAGTCACCGCTGCTACAGTGCCGCTCGGTGCTCCTTCCTTCAGTCTTCTTCTTCTTCTCTTCAACTGATCTCCTTCTCGTGCTCTTCTTCTGCTTTTTGTTCTTCAGATCTTCCGCAGTCCCTTCACCTGTGCCTGCACACTCAAAGTTCCAATCAGAGACGGCAAAACCTACTCTACCCTCCCCCCCGCGTTTCTCTCTCACAGAAGCCGCTCTTAGGAAAGCTCTCCTAGAGCTGTCGGGTAGTCGGGTACGGGTCGCGCCCGGGTCCAGGCCCACCGGCGTGCGTGGTGGGCGAGGAGTGCCAGACAAGTCGGGTCGGGTCAGCCGGATCCGCATGATGAACTCGCGGATGGGCCGGGTGAGACGGTGTGAGAGGGACCTCACCCCGTGTGCTGAGGCGATAAGCCTCCAGCACGTTTTCAATTTGTATCGCTGCGCCGCTCCAGAGCCTTCCGAGGTGGGACTAAATGTCCCACCCCAATTTGGCTTTTGCGCGGAGGAACCAGCTGGCAACTGCGGCTTTACGCGAGGCCCTCTCCCCTGCTGCGAACCTGGGGCTCTTCGCGAAGACACCCCACGTAACCTGAGAGCCTGATCTGGGCGTAGCGAGGCTGCAGCTGCAGGCGGAGGCAGCTCCTTCTGCACAGCAATGGCGGCGGAGGTCGGGTAACCTGTTCACAGCAAAACAGCCTCTCGGCCTAATCAGAAGGTACCGGGAGCTTCGCCAGAGTGCGGCGAAGATCGTGCGGGTGGTGGCGAGGCGTGGGGCGGCATGCGAGGGCTGCCCTAGGTCGGACTGTGGGTCGGGAAGTGGGTGTGTTCGGTGGATTTGCAGAGGTCGGGTGGCGGGAATTGGAAGGGCGGAAATGGATCAGGGTGAGGAGGCGGAGATTATGTGCAGGTCGGCGAGCCGTGTGGGGTGCTGGAGTGATGGGAGCGGGTCGCCGGAGTGTGGCCGGAGGTGGAGAAGGTGAGGGCGATTGGTCGGAATCGAGGGCGACAGTAAGGGTTTAAAGTGAGGAAAAGGAAGAGGGGAGAAAGGTGAGAAGTTATACCTACTTAACAGGACAAGGAGGGGCCGGAACAGGCGACAGTCGTATCGACTGTCGTCGGAGAAGAAGCTGCCCAGAGGAAGGAGCGACGGCGAGGAGAGGGCTGGAGAGGCGCGCGCTGGGTGCGGCGCGGCGCGGGAAGAGCAGGGGAAGGCAGCCCTGCTGCTGGTAGTGCGGCAGAACGACGAGGAGGAGGAGGGAAAAACCGCCGGAGCTGGAGGGCTTCCTGTTGGAGTGGGAAGAGAGTGAAAATAGGGTGTTTCTCCGTCAGGACCGAACTAGGAAGAACGGTGGAGCGACGGGGGTATTTATAGGGGTCGAACCAGAGAGGAGGGCGGAGGGAGACGACGTGTCTCCCTCGCCGGAGGACACCGGAGGAAGGAGACCCATACCGTCCGTGCGTTCGCACGGCCGGTATGGTGGGTTGCAGCGACCAGGGGGTGTTCCTGCGACGGCCGACGACGCAGGGCATCCTCATTTGGCCTGGCAGGCCCTCCCCCTTCCTCTGCACGGCGCCATGCTCCGCGCAGGGTCGCCGGAGCATGGTGCTGGCAGGTTTTGCAGGGAGGACTTGAATGTAAAGAACGAAGAAGAGTTAGGGGCCAAAATGCGAGGGTTCAAAAGTTGAGGGCCAAAAAGTAAATAGATGAGGACCAAGATGTAAAGTTGGTCAAGAAGGTTTCTTCTTAGGCTCAAGTTTTTATACGTGACTAATTAGGACCTAAGAATTCTGATGGTGAATTTTATTTCTAGATAAAACCTTGTTTGACCGGTCAATTTACATAAAAACCTAAATTAAGTTATTAATTGGGCATGGTCCTCAATGTAGGTCAAAATGGGTTCCGAAGGCCAAATTGAAGGTTCTAAACCCTAGAGATTATTTTTTCTATGAATTTTAGAGGGTTTATTCTATTTTTACTTAGCCTCGAACCTCGTGAATTGAAGTGGGTTTGTTTTAAGGTTACAGATTATCATTTAGTTCCTTGGAATTGCTGTAGCCCTTATCAGATCATCCCACTTTCCTTCTTATTTGGTTTGTTTGACCTATGTTTGGACCTGTATGCAGATTATACTGGTAAAATTGCATTTTTGCCCCTTATGACTTGTTTTCTCCTTAAACTCAGAATTCTCTGAGTTAAGGCTTTCCTTGAGTTATGTAGGAGCTTTTATCCTTTGTATTAGGTCAAAATGAGCTAGTTATGGCTCATGATGAGGTTCTCATCACACACCCACCTACTCGTATCCATACGCCCGTGCACTAGTCACTCCACCTCGCATCATATCGCAGGAATATTTGCACCAGTTGCTGGTATTCCCCGATATCAGCGCAAAGCAAGCACCTTCGCACACACTCCCACACATCCGTCCCACACTGTACGCGACACTCCATCTTGTTGGTTGCGTCTTACTAGATGTGGACCAACTTGACACTGTGCTACACTCCATTTCCACTTCCACCTCCACCCCTATATATAATATATACATATCTATATATATAGAGATTGTATTTATTATATTAAGCTAAGTATTCCTTTCTCTACAAGCAACCTACCTTGTTTTTATTTCTCTTTTGTTTCCTGCTATTAAAAAGATAAAAAAAGAGTAAAAGAGAAAAGATAATTCTTGTCTTGTAGGTACTCGGTCTTGCGAATAGCAAGACCAGTTTTTGGAAACCCTAAGTTGGCTAAAAGCCAAGAACCATTTGGCTCAAAGCCAAGAACTTGATTTTGAGGGCGTGCATCAAGGACAATATTATCAACAGAAAAATCTTAAATAGAAAAACCAAAAAACATAATAAACGCAAGGAAGCGATACGTTTTAGGAAAGGTGTAGAAATTCCTTGACCTTTAATTCTCGCCTCCCTGAGATCGACCCTGGGCCTAAAAGTGACCAAGATAAAATCAAGTAGGCCAGGTTAAAAATTTTTGTGAAAGATGGTTAGACTTGATTTAGGTTTATCCACTATAATAACTTCAACGATAAATTCACCATATTAACACAACATATTCGAGTTTTACCAGCAACGCAGCGCACAGCGCTGCGAGCGGGAGCGGGCACGGGCGCGGGCGAGCGCGAGCGACTGGCTGGTGCAGGTAGTGGGCAAGGAGAGAGAGCGCGCTGCCACCGGCTATGTGAGAAGCGAGCCGGTGGCTACAGTGTCGCGTGGAGCAAGCGACCGGTAGCGGCCGGTTCTGCGTGTCCGGGCGTGCTGGGAAGTGCCTGCGCGTACAGAAAGGAGCTGCGGAGGCCAGCTGGCGAGCGTGTGGTGATCGACAGCTGTTGCAGGCTGACTTGTGCGCTACTGGAGCTTCTGACCTTGAAGCTCTGCAATGGCGGAAATGGAGATCAGCAGTGAAAACGAAAGGTGAATCCACCACGCCCACTTGCTCAGGAAAGCGCTGGGCGGTGGTGGAACTCACAGTGGAGGTTGTGGGACCACTGTGAGTTTTCTCCTGCCCACAGTGTGTCTCTTCAGTGAGAAGAGATACTGCGTATGGAGAGGGAAAGGGGAGGAGGTTGGCCTGATGGTGGAGGGAAGTGTCTGAAGGTGAGTGTGTGAGGCCTCCCACACGAGGGAGAGGGCCAAGGGTTTTAAAGAGGAAGAGGAATGCCAACCCATGCTGCTGGCAGCACACCTCTTACCATGCTGCTGGTAAGAGGCATGGTGCGAAGAGGCGCGCATGCTCACTGTCCTGCATGTTGCACTTAATGAAGATGTTAGTTAATGGTAGTGGAATGGATGACCAATTATTCACCCTCTCCCCTTTCTATGAATGCATGCAGTCGTCCTTTTTTACAAGTGCAATTATAGCTATATAAGATGCAATGGTAGTGCTATCAAATAACACAAGATGGCATTTTTACTGGTGTATTTTTGGTGTGCAAACATACCCCCATGCTTATCTTTTGCTAGTCCCTAGCAAAATATTTTGTATTGTATTTAGAAATGATGTTAAGCTGAAGATTTTCCTCTGAGATGTGTTTATCTGTTGGATATTGTGAGAACCAATTGCAGAGAAGACTACTAGTACTTTAAGTCTTACATGACATAGACCATCTCTCAACTAACCTGAACTCTTGATAGTTAAATCTTAAGTACGATTTCCAAGACTCAGTGGGTTTTGTTGTACTCGAAGGCTCAAGAGATTATGGTTTGTGCATAGTGAAGGATCAAGACTAACCAGATGAACATTAAGACTCAAGCCTAGGGTTTCACGAATTTCTAAGTGCAGGTTGGTCCCAGTTTCAGCTTTTGACTTCGGATTGACCCTTAAAAAGATGACGGAAAACTCAACTCCCATTTTATTGCTTTTGTGGCTCAAGGACTATATGGTAGAAGTAGGGTATTTATGACGTGCCCTGAAACTTTTTGGAGAGGAAAATTTATAGTCATTTGAAAGATACACTGACTTATTTGCACAATTTTTTTTTTCTTGAAACATGTGTTAGAATATCTCTTACAACTTTATTTGGAGGAGCACACATTTTTTGTGGGAGAGTTCCTTTTTGTTGGAAAGAGTTTCTCCTAGATACAAAACTAAAGCTTGGGATAAAAAGTCTACCTGCGCGTACAGGTAAGGACTCCACCTTCCCTAATGAACACTATGGTTGGATCTTATGTTCACCTGGTCTTTCTTGATATGTGTAGTGTGAACCAAGATTACTTAGGCTCTCAAGTAAAATCAAACCAACTAATCCTGTACTGGTGACTTAGGTACAAGAATACGTCCTTAGTTAGGAGAGAATCTAATATATCTTGTCAATGCTCAAGTGAATTAAGCCAAGCTTGAGCGAATCAGGCTTCTGTGGCGTGAAAAGTCTTCAAAACAGTGGTTGAATATCCATAAACACCTATTGTATTTTTTTATTTCAGCCATCAGATCATTACTAAACACCTTTTTTTTTTTTTTGCTATGTACATATTTATAGATGGATATATATAATACCCAGATCCTATGGATGCCTATCCACCCCCCATGCCAAATGATGCTATGTCCTCATATGAATGCAGGGTAGAGGAAGGTCCAAAGATCGGGGAACGAAGGCTGACATGCAAGGTATATAGCAGGGTGGTAGGGTGGGTGGATGGTGGGTGGTGAAGTGAAAAGGTGTGAAGTGAAGTGACATGGAAGTGAGTACGTGACAGTGGAGGAGTGTTGCTGGGGTGCCTCCCAACGAGCACTGAATTTAACGTCCCCAGCTGGACTCAGAATGAGGCACGAAATTAGTTACCCTCCAGCAGGGCAACAGTTTCACCAACGGGGGTAGGCTCATGAGTAAGATAGGGTTTTAAACGCTGCCCATTGACCGTAAATTTATGCGTAGATTTGGGATCTTCAATTTCAACAGCCCCGTTGGGAAATGGTCTCGTGACCAAGAAGGGACCAGTCCATTTGGACTTCAATTTCCCTGGAAAGAATTTGAGCCGGGCATTGTAAAGGCAAACTTGCTGAGATGGCTTAAATTCCTTCCGTCGAATTCGGCTGTCGTGAAAAGCCTTAGTGCGCTGCTTGAAAGTTAAGGCAGAATCATAGGCCTCACGAAGAAGCTCTTCCAGCTCTTGGAGTTGGAGTTTCCTTTCTCAACCACATAGGTCTGGGTCGAGGTTACATTGGTGAACCGCCCAATAAGCGCGATGCTCCAACTCCACGAGAAAATGACAAGGCTTCCCGTAAACAATTCTATAAGGAGACATACCAAGGGGAGCCTTGAAGGCGATCCGATACGCCCAAAGTGCGTCAATCAGCTTGTCGGACCAATCCTTTCGGTCAAGCCGAACCGTTTTCTGGAGAATTTGCTTAATTTGCCGGTTCGACACCTCAGCCTGGCCGTTCGTCTGAGGATGATACGGAGATGCGATACGGAGAAGTGCTCGAAAAGAAGCATGGGTAAAATGACTTCCTGCATCCGAGATAATGGCTCGAGGGATCCCAAAGTGTGCAAAAATGTGGTCTTTGACAAATCGAGTAGATATGACATGGTCCGCATGGCGTGTGGGAATAGTCTCGATCCTTTTAGAAACATAATCAACAGCAACGAGGATGTACTCGAAGCCATTGGAGGGAGGAAAGGGACCCATGAAATCGATTCCCCAAAAGTCAAAGATTTAGGCAGCTAGGATGGGTTGCAAGGGCATCATGTCACGATGTGACATTGACCCTAACGACTGGCACCTAGTGCAATGTTTGGCATAATTGTGTGCATCCTGGTGAAGGGAGGGCCAAAAGAAATCGCACCGCAACACCTTGGTTGAAGTTTTCCTCCCCGAGAAATGGCCTCCGCAGGCCTGATCGTTTCAGAAGGATAGCACACTGGGGAATTCACTGTCAGGAATACAGCGACGGATGATCTGGTCAGCTCCTATTCGAAAAAGTAGTTGATTATCCCAGAAATAATACTTTGCTTCTGCAATGAGACGGTCGCGCTGGTTTTTCGACCAGCCACGTGGAAGGGAACCAGAAGCAAGGGAATTGGCAATGTTGGCATACCAAGGTCCACTTGCCACATTAATTGCCAATAGGTGCTCATCGGGAAAAACCTCATTGATCAGCAGGGTAAGTCCAATGTGGTCAGGGTCTAGTCTCGAGAGATGATCAGCAACAACATTCTGGGCTCTGGCCTTATCGTGGATCTCAATGTCAAATTCTTGGACCAGAAGGATCCAACGAATCAGTCTAGGCTTGGCATCCTTCTTGTGCATGAGATGGCGATTGGCCACGTGGTCAGTGAATACAATAACATGCGAACCCAGAAGGTAAGAGCAGAATTTCTCCAGCCCAAAGACGACTGCCAGTAGTTCTTTCTTAGTGGTAGTATAATTACGCTGGGCCTCGTCCAACGTCTTACTGGCTTAGTACACCACGAAGGGGTGTCTATCGCGTCTTTGTCTCAGGATGGTTCCGACTGCAAGGTTGGAAGCGTCCCACATGAGTTCAAAGTCGAGGGACCAATCAGGTGGCTAAAAAATAGGGGCCTTGGTGACAGCATCACGCAGCTGCGTGAATGCTCGTATGCAGTCGGGGCCCATATCAAAGGGTACCTCGGTTGATAGGAGATGAGTTAAAGGTCTAGAAATCTTGGAGAAGTTTTTGATGAATCTCCTATAGAAACCGACGTGTCCCAAGAAGGAGCGGATTTGTTTGATAGAGCCAGGCACAGGTAAATAAGCAATTACATCAAGCTTGGCTCTGTCACCCTTGATACCCCTATCGGAGATGATATGCCCGAGAACAATTCCCTCGTGTACCATAAAATGACTTTTTTCCCAGGAAAGCACGAGGTTCACATCAATACATCTCCGAAGGATACGGGTCAGGTTGGCAAGACAGTCATCAAAAGAGGATCCAAAGATCGAAAAGTCATCCATGAAGACCTCAAGAAAGTCACCCAGCATGTCATGGAATATCGCCAGCATACATCTCTGGAAAGTTGCTGGCACGTTACAAAGTCCGAATGGCATCCTTCTAAATGCGATGGTGCCGAAGGGGCAGGTAAATGTGGTTTTCTCTTGGTTCTGGGGGTCAATTGCCACCTGGTTATATCCAGAGAATCCATCCAGGAAACAGAAAAATTTATTTCCCGCAAACCACTCCAGGATTTGGTCAATAAAAGGTAGCAGAAAGTGATCTTTCTTAGTTGCAGCATTCAGTTTCCTATAGTCTACACACACTCTCCAAGATGTAGGAGTGCGTGTAGGGATGGATTCGTCCCTGACATTGACATGGATGGTGAGTCCTGCCTTTTTGGGCACGACACGAATCGGGCTCACCCAAGGGCTACCTATGATCGGGTAGATTATACCCGCATTCAGCCACTTAATAATTTCCTTTTTAGTGAACTCCCGCATGTCAGGGTTGAGACGTCACTGCATCTCGCTGGAAGGTCAAGCCTCCTCCTCCGTATATATGCGGTGAGTGCAGTAGGAGGGGCTAATGCCAGTTACGTCAGATAAGGACCATCCAATGGCTGCCTTGTGTTCCATAAGGACCTTTGTTAGTTTTCACTCTTGCTCCCTGGTCAATTTTGAACTAATGATTATGGGGAGTGTTTCATTTGGTCCCAAGAAAACATACTTAAGCGTATCAGGCAACTCTTTCAGCTTGGGAGAGGATGGTGAAAGATCTGGCATTTTTTGGGACGAGAGTGTCCCAGGCGGATCAGAAGAAAATAATTCAGGAGGAAGAATTTGGCTCTTAGATTGGCCAAGAAGAGGGCCATCTTGGATTGATGGATCCAAAAAGGGAATGCCCCAGTGAGCAGTATGTGGGCTCAAGGTCCCAGTGTGGAGTTGCAATTTCGCCTGATTTGGCAGGAAAGAAAGGGCAATCCGGTCTTCAAGAGTGTGGACCGGTGGTGAGTAGCCTGAATATGTCTCAGACCACGAGGTATGGGATGCGGAGAAGACCTCCTCAGAAGTTTGGTCAGGAGAAGGTACGGGTAAAGGGAGGGATGGGGGAACGTCAGAATTTGTGTCGGTCAGGCAATGGTCTGTGTTCAAAGGCAATCCACAGCAGTCAGAATAGGTCCTTATTAGTCCGATACACGCGCTAACGACCATGTCCTTGTCAGATGTGTCATCCTCGATTCAATCGCAATCAAAGTTCTTGGCTGCCTTGAAGATGTTTAGCTTGAGTTTCTCAGAGCCAACGACAATCTCAATACTGCTCGACTCACTGTCAATATGGGCGTGGGCTATGGCCAAGAAAGGTCGACCAAGGATGATCAGACAATCAGAAAGTGAGCTAGGAACTTCCATATCCAAAACAAGAAAGTTAACACGAAAACAGAGACAGTTGACCCTAACCACCACGTCTTCCACCACACCCTTTGGTATTTTGACAGAACGATCTACCAACTATAATGTGATAGGGGTGGGTCTCAAATTTCCTAAGGTAAATTTCTCGAGCATGGTAGTTGGTACAAGATTGATGGAAGATCCTAGATCAAGTAGAGCATGGTTAAAATTGTAGCCTTGGATGCTACAAGAAATAAGCAGTGTGCTCGATCTTTCTGCTTCGGTGGTAGATTTGACAGTATAGCACAACTCACATGAGGCGAGAGAACCACCAGATTCTTTGTTTTCTTTGACTGTTGCCTGGGTGTAGTGTAGTCTTTGAAAAATTGGGCGACAGTAGGTATGTGGTCGATAGCCTCTAACAGGGGTACCTTGATTTCAACATCCCTGAATAAATTATGCAGGTTATCAAAGGCTTGCGTATCCTTTTTCTTACCTTTTGGCTCCCTTAGTAGAGCCTCAGGGAATGTGACTGATTCTGACACTAGTTTAGGTATATCGTCCTTACGAGAATGCGATTCACATCCCAAATAAGAGGGTGATGAAAAAGATGGGCCAGGATCAGGTCGAGGCTGATTGACGGTTTGCTTACCGCTCCTCATAGTAATTGCATTGGACGCCGCGGGTCCAATGGGATCATAAGACGAAGGAGGGTTCGCATTAGGGACATAATGGTGAGGTGCTGCTGCAGGATTAGCCTGGAATCCCGAAGGAATGCTCGGTGCTTGCAGAATCTGATGAACCTGCCCCTGAGAAGGTTGTACCTGTGGCTGAGGACCACGAGGTACAAAATTTCGCGGGTTGGGAACAGGTTGGGTTTGGAAGAGTCCCCTGAGATCGAGTCACCATGCGTAGTTGACTGATCTCAGCATTCTACTGCGCCAATTGGTGATGAAGAGAGGTCATGTTCTCTTCATGGCGCTTAGACATTTCCATCATCATTCGCATTAGTTTATCAAGAGGACTTGATGCATGTTCTGTTTGTGGTATGCAAGGACCCGATGGCGGATTTGCCACATGATTAGACGGGACCCTTGGGATGATGGGTGCAGATGGTCGCATTGGTCCACCTACGGGGTTTTGGCGTTGCGGGTTATTAGACCATGCGAAGTTAGGATGATTTTGCCACCCTAGGTTATAAGTAGTAGAGAACGAATTGTTCCCCAGGGCGTAAGTGTCTTCTAAGACAGAAGACGAGTCCGCATGTATGTATGCATCCGAGCACACGGAGGCTTGGTCCTCCGTGTCGAAATACTGGCTTGCAGAAGCCAGATCCACATTACTTACCAAATTGCTCTGCATGACATCCAGTAAGGAAGATCTCACGGGGTTTTTAGGAATAAGCTTGGCGTTGGAAGGATTAAGGTTGTGACGGAGTGGTGAGGTAGAGGTGTTTGCCATAGAACGGGCGGGACTGGCAAGAAGCTCATCCAGCTTCTTATGCACAATGGAGACTTTAGCCAATTTTTTGCGATAAGATTAAGATCTGTGGATGAATGGGAGGGTCCCGTGTCAACTTCGTGAACATTACGAGGTAGGTTGGTACGATTAAAGGCGACAATGGAGGCATTGTTCATTGAATTTTCACTCATGTTTTTAAATAATTCAAATGCTCCATTCTCGTCTTTATTCATAAAATTCCCTCCGCAGGAAGCGTCTGCAATCTGCTTCAAAGTTTCATTTAGCCCATAATAGAAGATCTGGGCTTTATGCCACTTAGGCAGACCATGGTGCGGACACTTCCAGAGGAGGTCATTATACCTCTCCCAAGCCTCATGAAACTGCTCGCCGTTTTGTTGCGTGAAGGAAGTTATAGCACGGTGAAGTGCATTGGCTCGCCCGATTGAGAAGAATTTCTTGAGAAATGCTATTCGCATCTCTTCCCAAGAATGGATGATTCTCACGAGGATGCGTAACCATTGCGACGCTTTATCCCGCAACGAAAATGGGAACATTTTCATGAGGACAGTTGATAACCCGATGTTTCTTGGTTTAACCGTTTCAGCCAATCAGGTTAGGTCTTCCAAATGGAGAAAAGGATCTTCACTTGCAAGACCATGGAAGTGAAAGTTAATTAGGCCAATTACATTGGGTTTTAGTTCAAAATCATCCCCGCCCATGGAGACCCAAATTTGTCATATGGTCTCTGTAGCAGTGGGATTTTGATAAGAGCTAAGAGACCTAGGCTCCTCCCGTTCAGGAGGGTTCTGCATTTCCTCCAAGGTTTCCCTAATAGCTTCAATCTGCTCGTTGTACATTTCCATTTGGGCTTGGAGGCGGGTTATGGGGTCTACAGCTCCACCACCACCTGGTGGGTTTTGAGGGGGGTGGTTTCCCCGCTTGGGATTTGGGGGTAGGCATGCAGCTATGTTTGTGGAGGAGGATGACGAATCGATTTCTATCCTTCTAGAATTATCAGACAATTCAAACAATTCAGGGTTTTGTGACCTCCTCCTAAACATGCACTACCGCAGGAAGAATTGGGGAGATAAGAAGGGAAACGGGGACGAGAGAAATGACGCCGCAAGGGTACACTTGATAATAAATCAAAGCAATCAATGTCCTAACCTCTACAATGTGCCCTTAGACCTAAAGATCTAAGTTACGTACTATCACAACCTACGGAACCAAATGAGAGCACTGCGGAACCACCGGGCTAGATTGAAAGGCCGTTTGACCCAGTCTTAGACACCCAATAGCACGCAGGAACCTGCACCAGCACGTAAGCGCTACACGCAGGTAGTTAGACCTCCAATCCTTAATAAAGGTCAAGTTGCTACCAGTTTTATTTAGAGGCTTAGGATCAAGCGCTCCAGGAATGTGAAGGGCGTTGTATACGGGTAATGCCTAAGTGCGTTGATTTTAAAAAGTCTGTAAACCAAGCATGCAACGGGGAAATCTCCCTGAATTGAAGTTTCAGTTGGTGAATGATTTTTAGAATTTCAGCCTTAAGTAGTATGGATTTTAAGATTTCGCTAAGTTACCAATTCAACCAATCTCCGGGTTTTGAGAAAGCACATGTTCTTCTATACCCAACAAACCCTTCTTCAATGTGAATTAGTTAATGCAATGGGCTTCCCTAGATAGAAATTTATATGTGTGGATGCACGAGTCTATTTTAAGCGAATGTGAAAAGGAGCCAAAACACTTCAATTCAAGTGCTCCTAATCACCAAAATGATATTCCACACACAAGGCTCAACCACAAGATAATGTAAAGAAAATTAAAATTTTGGGGTTGAAATATTCGGAATCAAATCTAAGTCACGTAAAAGGTCATGGTGGGGTTGTAATCAACTTAATTCCAAGTCTCCCCACCAAAAATGTGATCCCGAAATGTGAACAAATGAGGCAAGGAGGGATGGCAATCAATTAGTTTAAACTTACCTCAAAGAACACTTCACACCACGAAGGATCCAAGAATCAAGATTCTTGGATTTTCGCTATGCAAAGTTTGGCAGGAAATCAAGGGGCGGTGGGGATGATAGCAAACAATCAATCAAGTGATTTTTAATCCACTTGCCCCAAGAAATTCCCAAGAAGTGTTTTTAAGTTTTTTTTTTTATTTTGGTGACAAGTTAACCTAAGTTGCTTAGAGAGAGAGACACCTACCTCTTCAGCAACGTGGGCGAAGCTCCAGTGCGACGCTGGCGACCTTACGCTTTCGCTTCCACCTTGGATCTGCCTATGTCTCCGGCTTCCTCTGCTTGCCTCTTCCTTACAACCAGTTTACCTGCACACAAGCAAACAAAACACCCGTGAAGAGAAGGGTGTGAGAAGAGAAAATCAAAGGAATGGTGTAGAAACTTACCTCAATTTGAGCCTCCCCGACAACGGCGCCAGAAAAAGTGTGGTAGAACTCGAATAGGTTGTGTTAATATGGTGAAATTATCGTTGAAGTTATTATAGTGGGTTAACCTAAATCGAGTCTAACCATCTTTCACAAAATTTTTTAACTTGGCTTACTCGATTTTATCTTGGTCACTTTTAGACCCAGGGTCGATTTCAGGGAGGTGGGAATTAAAGGTCAAGGATTTTCTATGCCTTTCCTAAAACGTATCTCTTCCTTGCGTTTATTATGTTTTTGGTTTTTCTATCTAAGATTTTTTTGTTGATAATATTATCCTTGAGGTACACCCTCAAAATCAAGTTCTTGGCGTTGAGCCAAATTGTTCTTGGCCTGTAGCCAACTTAGGGTTTCCAAAAACTAATCATATTATTCGCAAGACCGAGTACCTGCAAGACAGAAATTATCTTTTCTCTTTTACCTTTTTTTTTTCTTTTTAATAGCAGGAAACAAAAGATAAATAAAAACAAGGTAGGTTGCTGGCAAAGTAGGGAATACTTAGCTTAATAAGTATATAGATATATAATAGACACAGTATCTGTATATATATATATATATATATATATATATATATATATATATATATATATATATTATATAGGGGTGGAGGTGGAAGTGGAAATGGAGTGTAGCACAGTGTCAAGTTGGTTCACGTCTAGTAGAACGCAACCAACAAGATGGAGTGCTACGTGGAGTGTGGGGTGGATGTGTGGGAGTGTATGTGTGGAGGTGCTTGCTTTGCAAGGATATCGGGGAATAACAGTAATTGGTGCAGATATTCTCGCGATATAATACGCGGTGGAGTGACTAGTGCATGGGCGTATGGATACGGGTAGGTGATGTGTATGTAATATATATATATATAGCTATAACTATATAGGTATATATGTAGTTGTGTATATATATATACAGATATGTAAATATATATATGTATATATATATATAGTTATATATGTATATTGATATGTATATGTATATATGTACATAGATATATTTGTATAAGTATCTATGTATATAGATATATATATATATAAATATATGTGCAGATATATATTTATGTATATATGTGAGTGATATATAAATATATGTGTGTGTAGGCGTGAGTATATAAGGGTGTGTGAGTGTGTACAAGTGTGTGTGAGGGAGTACAAGTGCATGTACAAGTGGGTGTGCGTGTGTGCACTGGCAAATGAGTGTGAGAGAGAGGGCAGTCAAGTCGTCTGGCGGGTTAGAGCGTCATCTGGAGAGCAGGACGTGTGCAGGCGCACAAGGGCTGCGTGTGGGTGTGCAAGCGCAGACGGGTGTGGGAGAGTGCAGCACAGCGCATAGCGCTGCGGGCGGGAGCAGGCGCGGGCGCGGGCGAGTGCAGGTGAGCACGGTTAGCGGGCTAGGAGAGAGAGCGCGCTGCCACCGGCTAAGTGAGAAGTGAGCCGGTGGCTACAGGGTTGCGCTGAGAGGCGTGAACAGTAGCTACAGTGCCGCAAGGAGCGGGCAACAGGCAGAGGCCGGTTCTGCGTGCGCGTTCGTGCTGGGAAGCACCTGCGCGTACGGAAAGGAGCTGTGGAGGCCAACTGGCGTGCGTGCGGTGGCCGACAGCTGCTGCAGGTTGACTTGTGCGCTGCTGGAGCTTCTGACCTTGAAGCTTTGCAATGTTGGAAGTGGAGATCAGCAGTGAAAACGAAAGGTGAATCCACCACGCCCACCTGCTCACGAAAGAGCTAGGCAGTGTGGAGCTCACAGTGGAGGTTGTGGGACCACTGTGGGTTTTCTCCTGCCCACAGTGTGTCTCTTCAGTGAGAAGGGATACTGTGTATGGAGAGGGAAAGGGGAGGAGGTTGGCCTGATGGTGGAGGGAAGTGTCTGAAGGTGAGTGTGTGGGGCCTCCCGCACGAGGGAGAGGGCCAAGGGTTTTAAATAGGAAGAGGAATGCCAACCCATGCTGCTGGCAGCACACCTCTTGCCATGCTGCTGGCAGGAGGCATGGTGCGAAAAGGTGCTCATGCTCACTGTCCTGCAGCGGCGAGAAATTCAAAGTAAAATAAAAAAATATGAGAAAATGGTGAAATTGCAAAGTCACACTTAATGAAGATGTTAGTTAATGGTAGTGGAATGGATGGCCAATTATTCACCATCTCCTCCCCTTTCTATGAATGCATGCAGTCGTCTTTTTTTACAAATGCAATTATAGCTATATAAGATGCAATGGCAGTGCTAGGGAATAACACAAGATGGCATTTTTACTGGTGTATTTTTGCTGTGCAAGCATACCTGCAATCATAATAAGAAAGGAGAGAAGTGAGGTAAATTATTCGTAAGTTGTAAAATGCGAAAAAAGAAAATCAAAAAGCGTCGCCTCCTTGGCAACAATGCCAAAATGTTGAATCCCTGGCAACGGTGCCAAAATGTTGAAGCTCGAGTTACTACGCTATCGAATTCGATTTTGAAAAACTTGTCGTTGTAGTTTGAAAGCGAAGAACTCGTGTTCAACAAATAAAATTTATACCGGAATAGAAATCCTGGGTCGAACTCAGGGAGGCAGACGTTTGATTAAAAATACACATTTGTTTTATTTGTCACGAAGCAGAATAGATGATTGGAAACTATCTATCTATTTACAATAAATAGAAGAGAGAGAGAGAGAGAATATTGCAAACAAAAGCAAAAAGGGATATAAAATGAACATGGAGTTCATTATCAAAGAGGTTGTTCGTTACACTACTCATTACGACTAAAAGCAGGAAAATGATTACACTAGAAAGCAGTAAATCTACTCTAGAAAGTAGTAAAAAGAATGGGGAGAGAGATATCCTCCTCGACGGTCACTTGGAGGACGAGCCGGACGGGACGATGCTTGGAAGAAGGGGAATGGAGCAGGAAGAAGGTGGACGAAGAGGGAAGAACAGGAACGAAGCAGCACGTCGTGGACGTTGTAGGATCCGCTTCCAAAATGGGGGCGAAAATTTGACTTTATCTCTTGAGAAGCATCCCGGGTGTGGGACAAGCTTCTCTTAAGCTTTGGAGAAGGAGAGAAGAGAAGGAAGGGATGAAAATTTCGTATGGAGGGGGTCTCCTTTTATAGTTGCAGGGAGTGAGGGCAATTTCGTCTTTACAATTTCAAAATATTAAATAAGGGGTCTTTAGTGACGGATGAAACCGTCGCTACAGCCCCAGTCGTGGACGGCGTGTGCCGCTCGCTCACCTCCCGCGTCGCCCACGTCCATCAAGTCTCAATAGTTCGATCTCAAGATTTGATTACCGCTACATCTCATCATGCGCCTAGCGCGTGAGATCCCGCATTACTCACGGGTGTGCGTGGGCGCATCATTTGGATTGATTGCTCACGGCCGCTGGATCACCATCGGGCGGTCAATCGTGCCCACACCTCCACGCCTCAGCGCCTGCCTCCTCCAACTCGAACGTGCACTCGATCGCGAGCGAGCGCTCTACCAACTGCGCTACGCACGTGGATGAGCAAGAGGGCTAATTTGTGTGCGCGCGATCAGGACCGTTGGATTGAGATCCAATGGTCGCAGTAGCTCTTCAGATGACACTTCAGAGAATGGGCGCGCCGGTTGGGATGCATTCTCAGCTGTTGGATCTTGATCCAACGGCGGAGATGCGTGGGTGCTAGCGGCTTCAAAAGTTGAGGGTGGCCCGTTGGGCAACAGAGATGGCACCACGTGGTGCCATCTCGGACGTCCATCTTCTAGATGATGTAGATGGTGCCACGATTGTCGGATTGAGTTGATTTTCACGCAGTTAGGCTGCGATCGTCAATCCAAATCCATTCGTGCGGTCAGATTTGTCATTTGAAGTGCAGATTCACACTATCTTGGTCCTTGATCTTCTAGGGTTCTTCGATCTCTATCTGATGCTATAGATGTCTGATTAGGATGATCTTAAAGTCGTTGAACTCCAATCGTCGCCCTGATCAAATTTGTACGGTTGGATCTTCGATCTGAGGTCCCAATAAAAATTTACCCTATCCCTGAACATAAAAGGAGACAATTAACCTCCATTTTATTCAAACTAATCTAAATGCAAGATGATGCATGCTATGCAATATTTATGGTATGCAATTAAATTCTATGCTTAAGAACATGCATAAATAGACATCTTATGTAATGTAAACATGTTTACATCAGAATCGCCGATAGTAACCCGCCAGTCCCAAAAAGCTGAGTATCTCTGTCAATGTACGTGGCCTCTCCCACCTGAGTACGGCCTAAATCTTGGCTGGGTCCACAGCCAAGCCATCCCCTGAGATCACGTGGCCCAAGAAAGTCACCGCCTTAACCAAAACTCGTACTTGCTATACTTGGCATACAGCCTGCGTCGTCTCAAAGTATCCAGAATCATCTGTAGATGCTGTCCATGTTGTACCTGATACCGCGAGTAAACGAGTACGTCGTCGATGAATACCACCATAAACTAATCCAAGTATGGTTTGAAAACCCGGTTCATCAAATCCATAAAAGCAACGGCGGCATTGGTTAGCCCAAATGGCATGACCAAGAACTCGTAGTGCCCGTACCGAGTATGAAAAGCTGTCTTGGAGACATCGGTCTCCCTGATCCTCAACTGGTGATAGCCTGACCTCAGATCTATCTTGGAGAACACTGTGGCATCTCGCAATTGGTCAAAAAGATTATCAATCTTCGGCAGCGGATACTTGTTCTTGATGGTGACCCTATTTAGCTGTCTGTAGTCAACACAAAGTCGCAGGGTACCATCCTTCTTCACAAACAACACAGGGGCTCCCCACGAGGACGCACTAGGCCTCACAAAGCCCTTCTCCAGCAAGTCCTATAGTTGTGTCTTGAGCTCTCGCAGCTCAAGTGGTGCCACCGGTACGGTGCAGTAGAAATGGGGTTGGTCCTCGGTACCAGTGAGATCTCAAACTCGATCTCAGGCTCAGGCGGCAGTCCTGGTAGCTCCTCTGGAAACACGTTGGGGTACTCACAAACCACCGAAATGCTCTGAAAGTCAGCCACGGAGCTAGGCTCTGCCACTACACAGGCTAGAAAGCCCTCACACCCCTGGCTCAAAAGCCTCGCTGCCCGAAGTGCGGAGATGCACCTGAAACCTCTGTCCACCAGCTATCCGTGAAACTCAAAGGAAGGCAACTCCTGTATGGAGAAGACGATCTTCCTCCTGAAATAGTCCACCAAGGTGTGGTAGGCGGACAACTAGTCCATCCCGAGAATCACGCCAAAATCCTCCATCGGTATCACAATCAGGTCAGCGGGGAGATTGTGTCCCCCAATACTGACCTCGTAGTCCGTGTAGACCTCCTCAGCTAGAAACAACTGGCCACTTGGGCCTCTGATCACAAATGGATCCTCTAACAACATACTGTCCTGTCCCAAACTGATATCAAAACTTGCAGCAACAAAAGAGTGCGTGGTACCGGAATCAAAAAGTACGTATACTAATCTGCCGGAAACGGTAACCGTACCTGCCACCACTGAACCGAAAGCCCTGGCATCTCTCTGTGTCAGATGCAGCTACACTTTGGGTTAGGCGAGCAGCCGCTGGTCGGTACCCTCCTCGTGAATGTTGATGAGAGCCTCATCATGATCCATAACTAGCTCATTTTGACCCAATAAAGAGAATAAAAGCTCCTATATAACCTAGAAGAAGGCTTAATAGAAGGAATAAGTGTTCTGAGAAGAAAACAAGAAATAAAGGTTAAAACTGTAATTTTACCATTGCAGTACATAAACGGGATTTCTCAGAGGCAAAACATAGATCAAATGGTCTAAATAAGATAAAAAGTGGGTTGAGTCAATCAGAAATGGGTTTATGTGCAATCCAGGAATTAAATGACATTTGGTAACCGTAAACAGACTCGCTTAATTCAACAAGGTTCTGGTCAGTATAAAAATCAAGTAAACCCTCTAAAATTCATGGAAAAATATCCCTAGGGTTTAGAACACTTAATTTGACCTTTGGAACCCAGTTTGACCTAGATTAGGGTCCTAGCTCATTAATTGACCTAATTTGGGTTTTTACGCAAAATGTCCAGTCAAACGTGGTCAAACATAAAATCCAACTTCACCATTATATTCCTTAGGTCAAAATTAGGTCTGTACCAAAATTTGAATCTAATGGGAGGTCATCTTGACCTACTTTGCAATTTAGTACACCCAAATCACATTTTGGTCCCTAACTTTTGAAAATCATCGCAGAGAGCCCCCTAACTTCCTCGCCAACCTTGCAATCAGGACTTTCCGCCATTATTGGGGCAGAATCCTGCTCCGACGAGGATTAGAGAGGGAATACTCTCTGATTCCTCAAAGATCCCCTCCCAGAAATGGAAGGGATATTCTCTGAGGAATTCCCTTCCATCTGAGGCCAGTCATGATCCCTGATTTGATCCCAATCTCTCGTGCGAACACCGAGGGATTTGGGTATCCACCTGCTTTCCTTCTCCGACGAACTGTCGGTGACAAATGCTTGTCCTCCACGCTCCAGAACACATGGCCTGTGCCTATAAAAGAACCCCCAAACCCGGCCGCTCAATTTCAGCTCGACCTGGCCAGAATTCTA
Organism: Thalassia testudinum; assembly: GCA_037157565.1. Taxonomy (NCBI): domain Eukaryota; kingdom Viridiplantae; phylum Streptophyta; class Magnoliopsida; order Alismatales; family Hydrocharitaceae; genus Thalassia; species Thalassia testudinum. Next base: position 196,163,286 of record JAZHRO010000073.1, on the reverse strand, counting down.
CCTCAGATTCCTCTCTTCCCTCCCGGTCAGGGTGTCCAGTGGGCTCCGGCGAGCTCTCCTTCCTTTCCTCTTCGCTCTCCCACAAAACCAGTGGCAGAGACTTCTTCCTCATTCTCCTCCGCGTTACGCAATACCCGCGCCCGCTGCCCTAGCCCCGTCGTCACCGCTGTCCTCCCCCACTGGGCATCTTCTTCTCCGACGATAGTCGATACGGCGAGTCGCCTCTCTGCCCCCTTCGTCCCTGCAAGTAGATTAGAACTACTCCACATCTTTCCCTCTTTCTTTTCCCCACTATATGTCACTTTATTACCCTACGACCACGCCTGACCACTGTCATCTTCCATCCCTCCGGCAACCCTCCGGCGAGTCGCCCCCGTCGCTCCGCAACTCCACACGCCTCGCCGACCATCACATAACCTCCGCCTCATCTCACTGAGTAACATCCGCCCATTCACCGTCCCTCTACTCCACAATAATCCCTCGAACTCACCCATTCATCTGGCCACAGGACGACCTAGGCACGCACACCTAGGCCGCCTCGCGGCCTGTCACCTTGCTCTTCACCTTCGCCGTGACAAGGCGAAGGTTCCCCGGTGATCTGATTAGGCCGCGAGGCCATTTTCGTGTCTGACAGATTCATAGCCCCTGCCGCCATTGACGGCGACTCGAAGAAGCTCCAAGCTCGCTCCAGGCTTCAGGACCGCAAGGATCCAGGTGTAGCTCGCTCGGGGAAGCAATGCGAAGTTGTCTGACCAAGCAAGAGACACTGCGAAGTCCGCAGCTGTGGCAATTGTAAGAAGAATTTCTGCAGGTGGGCGCGAGAAAAGGCAGCAACCAATAGTCCCACATCGGTAACATACAAAGCATTGGCATGCTTTATATTATTTTTGTGAAATGGCTTGAGTGCCTTCGAACGCACTTGGGGTGAGGTCCCTCACCTATATCACTCTGCCTCGTCCGTGGTTTCATCTCACGGACCTGGCGCGATCCGACCCGACCCTTGCCTGAGCACACCTCACGCATCACCCTCACGCCGATGCGCCTGGTCACGAGCCCGCGATCCAACCCGTTAACCCGGCTCTGGGAGAGCGTAATGATGAGTGGTTTACAGAAAGAGAGAGACGCGCGAGTGTGGGTAGAGGAATAGGTTTTTGCCTTGGCTGTGGTGTGTGCAGGAGAGGAAGAAGCCAACACTCAGCCGCTGCAAGGAAAGAGGCTCTGCCAAGGAAGAGAGGCAAAGAAGAAAGGAAGAAGAAACGAGGGAAGGAAGTTCTGCCAAGGAAGAAGAAGAAGACCCGTAGAAGACAGAAGAAAAGAAGCAGAGAGAGATACTACAGGAGAAGAAACAAAGAAGGCAGAAGAAAAGCAAGGCACTGCAGTGAAAGGAAGAAGAATCAAAGAAGGGAAAGACATCTTTTAAGACGTCTGATCTCATGATCATACGTCCAATTCTTTCTTTTTACCATAATTGCTTTTCAAACTCATGCATTTACATTTGAACTAAAGTTTTGAGTAATTACAGTGTTCAATTACATTCTAGAGATTAGTAGTAAATTCCTATTGCTCCCTGTGTTCGACCTCTCATACTCCAATTTTCGAGTAATAAAATCTTTATTTGTTTTCGCGGAAATTTCGTCTATATTACAATGCATTAATTATTAAAACACGATCTAGCCGCGTCAACATTTTGAAAAATGTTAATCGCGCTTAATCAGGGTTTTTAAAGGATAACACGTTGTAATATAGCCGAAAAAGCGTTCAAAACAAATAAAGAATTTTTTACTCGAAATCCGGAGTATCTGAGGTCGAACACAGGGAGCAATCTCGGTACTTTTAAAAACTAGAGAGTACAACTTTTAAATGAAAGACAATTGATTCAAAGAGAAAAAAAAATTGCTAAGAAAGAATAAGATTGGACATCTGATTTCTATATCAGATTTCTTAAATGTAAGGCTTCTTGCTGTTCTTCTTCTTCTTGCGTGTGCCTCTGATCTTCTTTTTCTTCTTCTGCCTTGCTGTTTTCTCTTCTGTCTTCCTTCTTTCTTGGTCTTCTTCTTCTTCTTTGGATTCTCTTCTTCCTTCTCTTTCTTCTGCGAAGGCTTCTTCTTCCTTGGTCTTCTGCCTTGCCTTTTTCTTTCTTCTTTCTGCCTTGCTCAGCCTCTTCTTCAGAGTTTCTTCTTCTTCTTCTTCTTCTTCTGCTTCTTCTCTTCTTCTTCGTGCGGCTAAGTGCTGAGCCCTTCTCCTTCAGCGCTCCTATCCTGCACACAAGGGGGAAGCAAAACCTATCCCCTTCCCTCTACCCGCACGTATCTCTCTCTCTCTGCAAACCACTCACAGGAAGCTCTCCCAGAGCCACGGGTTAACGGGTCGGGTTGCGTACCCGGGACCAGGCGTACTGGCGTGTATGGTACGCGAGGTGTGCACGGGTGGTGTCGAGCCGGGTCCGTCGGGTCCGCGAGATGAAACTGCGGACGGGGCGGGTGAAGGGCGAGGGACCTCACCCCAAGTGTGTCGGAGGCAACCAGCCGAAGGCGCAAAAACAATTTAAATCAGTGAATTGCTGCGAGAGTTACCAATGTGGGACTATCTTTTGCTTCTCCTCACGCGCGCCCGCAGGAAGACCTCCTTGCAATCCGCTCAGCTGCTGCCGCTGTTGGTGCCAAGTGTTGAAGAAACAGTCTTCACAGACTTCACCCCAGTCCACAGCACCTGGAGCGTAGCAGCACCGACGCCTGGAGCTTGCTTGGAAGCTGCTTCAATCGTCGTCAATGGCGGCTGGGCTCAAAACCTGTTAGACATTAATACAGCCTATCGGCCTAATCAAACCACCGAGAGACCTTCGCCGTGGCACGGTGAAGGTGGTGCGAGGTGCAGCAGGTCGCGGGACGGCCTAGACGTGCGTGCCTAGGTCATCCTGTGACCGGAAAAGTGGGTGTCTTCTGGGGTGCGTTGAGTGGGTGTAGAGCGGTAGTGGGAGGGCGGGGGGTGTTCAACGTGATGAGGCGGAGCCTCTGGGTCGGTCGGCAGGTCGTGTGGAAGTGTGGAGCGACGGGGGCGACTCGCCGGAGGTTGGCCGGAGGGATGGAAGATGACGGTGGTCAGGCGTGGTCGAGGGGTAATCAAATGAAATGCAGTGGGGAAAAGAGAGAGAGGAAGATAGGGAATGTATCTGGACTGTTTTGGGAGAGAAGGAGGCAGCAGAGTGGATGGCTTGTAGCTGCCGTCATCGGAGAAGAAGCACCCTGAGGGAGAGAGCGGCGACGAGGAAGAGGTCGAGGAAACGTGCGCTTGGTGCGGCGCGACGCAGGAGAATGAGGCGAAGTAGACTCTGCTGCTTGTATGGCAGCAGAGCGACGAGAAGGAGGAGAGGTAGTCGCCAGAGCTTGCGGGTTCCTTGGCCGGAGAGAGGAGAGAAGAAATTTGGAGGATTCTACAGCCAAGACAAGTCTGAAATTGAGCGGCCGAATTTGAGGGTTCTTTTATAGGTGCTGGCCGAACTTTCTAATGCGTGGAGGGCGACTTTTGGCTACCACTGTCTCACCGGAGAAGGAAGGTGGTCGAGACCCAAAATTCTCGTGCATTCGCATGAGAGTTTGGAAAGAAATCAACGATCAAGATCGGGCTTAGATGGAAGGGAATTCCTCAGAGAATCTCCCTTCCAATTCTGGGAGATCTCTGAGGAATTTGAGCGTATCCCCCTGTCAACCTCACCGGAGAAGAATCTTCCCCAATAATGGTGAAAGGACCTGATTGCAAAGGTGGCGAGGAAGTTAGGGGGTTCTCTGCGATAATTTTCAAAAAATAGGGACCAAATTATGATTTGGGTGTACTAAATTGCAAAGTAGGTCAAGATGACCTCCCCTTAGGTCCAAATTTTGGTACAAACCTAATTTGGACTTAAGGAATCCAATGATAAAGTTGGATTTTAAGTTTGACCACGTTTGACTAAACATTTTGCAGAAAACTTCAAATTAGGTCAATTAATGAGCTAGGACCCTAATCTAGGTCAAACTGGGTTCCAAAGGTCAAATTAAGTGTTATAAACCCTAGGGAATATTTTTCCATCATTTTTACAGGGTTTACTTGATTTTTTTCCTGACCAAAACCTTGTTGATTTAAGCGGGGCTGTTTTAGGGTTATCAAATGTCATTTAATTCCTAGATTGCACATAAACCCATGTCTGATTGACTCAACCCACTTTTTATCTTATTTAGACCATTTGACCTATGTTTTGCCTCTGAAAAATCCCGTTTATGTACTGCAATGGTAAAATCACAGTTTTAACCTTTATTTCATGTTTTCTTCCCAGAATACTTATTCCTTCATTTAGGCCTTCTTCTAGATTATGTAGGAGTTTTTATTCTCTTTATTGAGTCAAAATGAGCTAGTTATGGCTCATGATGAGGGTCTAATCATACCCCCATGCCTAGGTTTTGCTAGTCCCTTAGCAAAATTTCAAGGTTTTAACTTCCATTCTAGACCCTGAGTGTCTGTCAACAATCATGATAAGTGCTTCTCCTTTTCTTTTGTGATTAGGTCGGAATGCCACAATAGGCCTAGAGGTACTCAAGTACCAACCAAAATCTGGACCTGACCCGCTTTAGCCTCAGTCCCCCGTAAAGGTTTCTAAGGCCCACAGAAACTAACTTAGGGTTTGTTGGACTCCGCGGTTAAAACACCCGTTCTTGAGACATTTTTAGCCTAAGTTCAGTTTGCACTGCATTTTTTGTAAGAGAGAGACAGAAGATTTATTTGTTTGGAGAGCTTTCCTCTCTCTTTTCTTTTTATTTCTAGCTTCGGATTAGCTTCTCAACACGGTTTGTATCGGATTCCTCGTCCCCATCATCAATCCTCAAGGGTCCCTTGCTATCGAGATTTCGAGATAATCCCGCCCATGGCAACCCCCAGAACCCTGGCTTTCGAGATTTCAGGATAATCCCGCCCATGGCGTTCCGTGGCCGAATTCAGACCCTGGCGATTGACATTCGTGATAATGCCGCCCATGGTATCTGAACCAGCAGAGTGCTTACATGCCCCCAGTATGATATTTAAATATCCTAAGAGACAAGCACCGAGGAGAAGATATGTAGTTACGCATCTTCGAGGGGAAATTCCCTACCTCTCCGCGCCGGGAACTTGTCCAAATCAACTTGTGTTGATTGGCTGCTCCTAATCTAGGTGACTTTTTCAGAACATTAAACGCTTTTGCGTGATTTTGATATATATGCGCACTGAACCAGACTATGTGTGAATTTGGGGTGCTTAGGTTACCGAATCCCGCAAACCGAAGGTCAGTTAATGAGGCCAAATACTTCCTAAGCCTTAGACCTAATACTTAAGATTCGCATTTTCCCCAACCTCATGAGGATTACCCAGATTTTAGCGGATACGTGAATTTTTAAGCTAAAGAATCTAGCCCAAGAGGCCTAAGATCAGCGTTCCTGCGAATCTCTTGTTATGTCTCCTTAGCACTTTTCTTTTATTTCTTTTCTTGATCTGGTCTACAACTTCAGTTAATTCATTAATCTTTTACTAATGACTATTTCTTTTCTTTCTCATTCTGTGCTCCTTTTTGTCATTTTACTCTTTTTCTCCTCCTTATGAATATGTGGCTCACAAAATTTCCTCCCTCCCCCATTTTTTGTTCTTTTTCATAATTTTTCAAATTTTTTTGTGTTTTTGACATATGTGAATTTTTTGTGTGTGAGAATCCTTCTGATTATCTCTTGGTTCTGTATGTATGCACTTTATCACCTACTGTCCTCCCCCATGCGCCTGGGGACCACGACCACCAGCTCGGCCTCTAGCCCTCGGTGCGGGGAGCATCTGCTGTGCTCCAACCCTAGATGGACAGTCCCTCCTGATGTGGCCGGGCTGGCCACACCGGTAGCAGAAGGGAACTCGACTCCCTCCCTCAGTAGGTCCCTGCTGACGGCTGGGCGGGGGTCCAGTGCTGGCAGCTGGCCCCTGCCTGGGGCCCCCAAATTGCGCTGACGGCCCCGCAAAATGAGACGGCTCTCCTGTGGGTGTTGCGTGCCTCCTCTCACGACGGCTCTCCTGCGGGTGCTGTGTGCCTCCTCTCTCGACGGCCCTGCGGGTACTCTGGCTGGTCAGGCCTCTTCCGTCCGCTGTCGATGTCTCGCGCGGCCAAGTTGGTCTCCTCTTACGTCATGGCTACCTCCACTGCTCTCAAGAAGGTGGGTAGCTTCAGGGGTTTGATAAACCCCTGAATAGCAGGTCAAAGCCCCTCAGTGAACCACCACAGGCGCTTCTCCTCTGTAGCTACGACTATCGATGCAAAATGTGACAGCTCCAGGAAGCGCGTGCGATACGCGCTAACAGTATCGTCCCCTGGCGGAGAGTGTGGAACTCCCGTCTCCTCTGGTCCTGCCAAGTCTACAGGAAGTACTACTCGTAGAAAGAGGGTCACGAACTAATCCCACGTCGGCACTCCCCTCTCCTGGCCTCTAACTGCCCTCCACCACCTGTGTGCCGCACTCTCTAGCTGGTACGTGGCAAAGGCCACTCGACACTCTGCAAGGGGGCGAAGGGTGTCAAACAACTTCTCTATCTGCTCCAGCCAATCCTCTGCCTCAGATGGGTCCTCATCCCCCTTGGAGGAGGGAGGCTTCAGCTTCCGGAACTGTCCGAAAAGCTCATGGTGCAGCTGCAGTGGGGGAACGGGCATGCCTCCAGGTAAGGAGGGCTCATGCTCGAAAGTGTCAGAGTGTGGTGAGGGCAGTGGAGAACCACCCCCTCCCCCTCCTGCTCATCCAATGTTGTGGCGGTCTCTCTATCCCACTGAGGACTCCCCTTCCACGTCCTCAAGGAGAGGTCCCGTGGAGGCTGATGGAGCTCCTCTCGCACTTTGTCTCTGATCAGATGGGCAAGACCCTAGGCCTGAACGCCTAGGAGAAGAGGCAGGTCAACTTCCACCTCAAGCCCAGCATGTCCACCCCTCCGACCTCGTCCACGGCTGCTACCGTGGCCTGCCTCGAGAACTCTCCGATGAGACATCTCCAGCAAGGATACGCGGAAGACAGAACAAACGGGTCAACACTATTGAATTTCTTCGAAAAGGGACTCAGAACAGATATCAAAGCAATACATTGTGGTGGTTACCCTAATTACATGCACGTGAATGGTTATTCTCAAGCCAGTTGGTTCATTTCTCGGGACAACCTTGCTCTGATACCATTTTGTTACGACCCGATTCCCGAATCCCTACAGGACCCGAGACCAGCTCGCCTCTACTAATCACAAGACCCAGTCGTCCAACAAGAAATAACCAAAAAGCAGGAAAATAAACCACATTCACATATGCAATATAACTAAGCAGTAAAAATGTACAAGCAAGAAAGGAAAGTAAAGGCTGTTAATCCAATACATACCACTGCAACAAAAGGAACAACAGAAACGAAAGCAATAGTAACAACAACAGTAGCTAAGAGTCTGAAACTCACTACAACAATAAAGGGGGTACAACAAAGAGTGCAGAAAAACTATGGCTAGGCTCGACTAGGCCCACCACCCTCTATAACCGGAAGTTCGGGCTGCTCAACTCCTAGACCTGAACAGTGTTATGAAAAAGATAGAATCAGCGAACGTTGAGTAGAGTGGTATCTATACTATCTAAAGCAGTAAAAATAATAGGTTTAATTCTCTTTTCTAATTATTTTATTTTACATGTAATTCCTTTTCACCCCCTTTTGTCAACTTTTAGATTTTTCTTGATCTTGCATGTTCCTCATGGGAATGATCTTGATTGCAGTTTTTTTCGAAGAGTAGAAGGTACACGTGGTGCTCTCCTAGCCGGGAGAGTCCACCGTGGTAGTCTTACACTCAGTCAACCACCCTGAGGTCATTGTCAGACGTAGTGGTGACTACGGCACGCGCGATAACTGCACGGGTAGCTACTCTGCACTGACACGAGGTCAGTCGTTTTCGTTATTGGGTACGCCCAAAGTACAGCACGGAACAGTATATGGCCTAGCCCTATCAAAAATAGGGGTCTAGTCCCTCAGAATCAAACAGGGGTCTCGCCCCTCCATAGTCCGCGCACCCTCGTCTGACTACCCCGGTTTGCCTAGAGGGACTAACAAGTCGGTGTAGGGTGGCTAGCTGAACCCCTGGTCCCGTGGGGTGGTTAGCTCCCTCCCTACACTAATAGCTCGCCTTAGTACCATATACACGAGGGTCAACAGAAGTTGATGTAGAGTGGCCAATCGTAACCCCGGGTCCTAACCCAAGGGCGGCTAGCTCCACTTTACACAAAAGGGGACAGTCGCTCTCCTTGGTACCACGTACTCAAGGGCCAGCACACTTCCCGTCCACATTCCAGATTTTTCCATCTAACCACGAGAGCTCTACTCCTAACTCCCCGTAGGGTTCATGCACATGTTCACCACATTATTCCGATCCAGATTCCATCATTCACAATTCAATTTTCGTTTATATACAGGCAGCTCGTATTTCCACAATTTAATACATGCAACTAATGATTTCACAGGTAACTGTTCAGTTATCTCAAGAAGCTCATACTTATTTACAGGCAATGGATAACAATTTAACTTATTCATTTATACAAATACAATCATGAAGAACAATTGGTTCAATCATTTCTCTGTCCTAGGGTTCATGCCACATCCTAAGTTTCCAGTTTGGTTAATTCCACAGATACGTTCTTATTTAATAAAATTAACAGGGGTAGACCACTCTACTAGACAATCTGAGAGTAATGGGGCCTCGAACTGCAGACCTAGGCATCTCTGCGAGCCCTAGACATGTAGCAAGTCGAAGTCCTATACCAAGGAATACATCACAAAGGAGGATTTAAAATAGTGTATAAAGGTTTCTAATACGTAGAGAAACTTACAAGGAAACTATAGATACTTTGTTTTCCTAAAACTGATCCCGATCGGATCCCAAACGGGTCAAAAATGTGTCTACTGACCAAAATCAGACATCTGGAAATAAGTCCAGATGTCTTAAAAGTTACAGAATCTCACCTCAAGTTCCTGCGGTGCCCTCAGACGTCCAGGACTCCCCTGCGACCGTCTGAAAGTAGTCCTAGACGTCTGACCAGTCCTTCGGTCGTCTGGAAGCACCTTCGGTCATCTAGTGAGCTAATCAGACGTCCGAAAGTCCGTGGAAGGGTGTTCTGCGCACCTTCCCAAGGCTGCTCCTGCGTACGACAAATGGTGGGAACCCGTACAGGTTGTGTTAATGTGGTGAACTTAGCGTTGAAGTGAGTATAGTGGTTAACCTAAATCGAGCCTAACCATCTTTTTACAAAAATTTTTAACATAGCCTACTTGATTTTATCATGGTCACTTTTAGGCCCAGGGTCGAACTCAACGAGGCGGGAATTAGAGGTGAATAAGTTTCTACGCCTTTCCTACAACGAATCTCTTCCGTGCGTTTATTATGTTTTTGGTTCTTTACTATTTAAGATTTTTTTGCTGATAATTTTGCCCTTGAGGTACACCCTCAAAATCAAGTCCTTGGCTTTGAGCCAAATTGTTCTTGGCTTTGAGCTAATTTAGGGTTTCAAAAACTGCTCTTGCTATTCGCAAGATCGAGTACCTGCAAGACAAGGATTATCTTTTCTCTTTTACTCTTTTTTTTATCTTTTTAATAGCAGGAAACAAAAGAGAAATAGAGGTTGCTTGTAAAGAAATAAATATAGTATATATATATATAGATATATATATTATATATATAGGGGTGGGGGTGGAGGTGGAAATGGTGTGTAGCACGATGTCGAGTTGGTCAACGTCTAGGAAGACGCAACCAACAGGATGAAGTCCCGCGTGGAGTGTAGGATGGATGTGTGAAAGTGTGTGCAGAGGCGCTTTCTCTACGTGGGTATCGGGGAATATCAGCAACTGGTGCAGATATTCCTGCGATATAACACGTGGTGTAGGGATACAGGTAGGTGATATGAATGTAAATATATATATGTAAGTATATATTTATATGTATATATATAGATAGGGTTGTAATTATATAAGTGTGTGTGTGTGTGTGTGTGTGTGTGTATATATATATATATATAACTACATATATATGTATATATGTCTAACTATATAGATATAGATATATATATATATATATAGCAATATATGTATATATGTATTTATATCTATAGATATATATGTATATATGTATGTATATATGTATATATACATGTATAAATATATATATAAATATATATATTTATTTATTTATGTATGTATGTATATCTACTTATATATAGTGTATATATGTGTGTGTGTGTATAAGTATATATAGGAGTGTACAAGTGAGTGTGTGTGTGTACACGTGACTGTGTACAAGTGTGGTGTGTGTGTGTGTGTCTGCTGGAGAGTGAGGGAGTGGCTGTGAGAGAGAGAGCGCGGGCTTTTAAGGCATCTGGTGGAGGCAGCCGACGTCTGATGGCGTAGGTGCGCGTAGGCACGCGTAGGCGCAGGCTCGCAAGGGTGCGCGTGAGCGCTGGAGGGAGCAGGGCGTGAGGGAGAGCGCAACACAGCACGCTGCGTAGTGCAACACACCACGCTGTGGGCGAGAGTGGATGCAGACGAAGTCACGGGCACGAACGCAGGCAGTTGCGAGCGCTGGAGCGAAAGCGGGTGCAGACGCGGGTGCGGGCGTTGACGCGACGACGGGATGGAGGCGGTAACGGCGTGGAGAGAGAGCTCGTGGTGACCGGATAAGTGAGAAACTTTCCGGTCACCGCACCGTAGCTACAGTGCCACGCAGAAACGCGTGAACATTAGCTACAGTGCCCGCGTGGCTTGGACAACCGGTTGCAGCCGGTTCTACGTGCGCAGAAGGAGCTTGCCCAGGCTACTGGCTTGCGCGCGGGGGCTTGCACGTTGTGTAAGGCTGCTGGTGCCGTGCTGCTACTGCTGCTGAGCTTCAGAGCTCGGGTCTTCGGCAATGGCGGGAAGGGCTGAGCGATGGAAACAGAGAGTGGAATCCACCACGCCCACCTGCTCTTGGATGAGCTGGGCGGTGGTGGGACTAACAGTGGTGGTCGTGGGACCACTGTGAGCCTGCTCCTACCCGCAGCGTATCTCTTCAGTGGGAAGAGGTGCTGCGTATGGAGGGGAGAGAGGGAGGAAGATGGCCTGGAAGAAGGATCTGCGGGTGTGTCTAGACCAGGCTCCCCCACACAAGGAAGCGGGGAGGGCATTTTAAAGGAGAAGAAGGCATGCACGACCATGCCCTGTGTGTGCATGACCAGCCATGCAGCTAGCAGGGCATGTGTTGGTAGAGAATGGCGTGAAGAAGAGCGAGCCATGCCCTGAGCCACGCGAAGAAGTTCAAAGCAAAATAAAAAAATGCGGATGGTGAAATTGTGGGGCAACACTTGATGAAGACGTTAATTACAAGGCCAATTATTCACTTTCCTCCCCTCTCAAATAAATGCATGCATGTGTCAATTTTTACAAATGCAACTATGACTACCTAATATGCAATGGCAGTGCTAGGAAATAACACAAGATGGCATATTTATTGGTGTATTTTTGCTGTGCAATCAACAGAGCAGCCACCCTAAAATCAGCCAAGTAAATCCCCTGCGGTGCGGCCTGCATGGCCGTAACTGCGAAGAGAATGTACCTTCACGATAAAGGTGCTTTCAGACGTCTAGTCTTGACTCTAGACATCCAGACGCTCAGCCGATCATCCAGACTGCACTCCAAACGTCTGATACTGGAAAAATTTTAGTATCAGAATGAGCTCGCAGTGCTCCTTGCCGCGCTCCGCCGCGTTTCTCCTCGCTCCGCCGCAGCTTCAACTGCTACAGGTGGTCGAGAACAAGCTCCGGATTCCCTCCTCCCACACACGCCATGGTGGCTGTGCGAACTTCAACGAGCTTCCACGAAGCTCCCGACCTCGGCCTTTTCCTCCTCACGCACTCCTCCTCGCTCTCACACGCTCCCTTGTTCACCTCCTCCCGCCGCTCCGCCGTGCTCTGAAGGTAGAGATGATGGTGTGTGGAGTGGAGAGGAGAGGAGGAGGGAGGGTGGCTTTTATAAAGGTAGGGGTTAGGGTTCGGCAGGGGGGAAGGAAGAAGGAAAGAGAGAGAAGGAGAGTTCTGCGCGTCGCCCGCACGCAGAATGCAGAATGCATACAAAATTTTAATTTCCAGACGTCCGGGAAAGGGTCCAGACGTCTGGACAGACATCTGACTGACACTCCAGATGTCTTAAAAGGCTAAATGTGGGACGGGTCTTTACAACGTTCCATGTATTGCCGCCTCTTCAAGCCTGCATAAACCCGGATGGAAGCATCCGATGCCCTTTATCTTGCCACCTCACAAGGTCGGGGTGAATTCGGGTGAACTCGCCAAACACTCTCTTATACTATCACCTATCTAGGCCGGCGGGTCATCTCCCCAGGTTGGTCGAGGGTCAAACGAACCCACCCCCCAACCCTCAGAATTGTTGTCTCTAATGGCTGGCCTGAATCCATACCGAGGCACCCGCGCCTCATTTACCGGCTAGCAGAATGTCGTCTACTAGTGAAATGACCCTTCCAAGGGTCGGTAGGCCTTTTTCAGAGACTGTGAAGGTTTCGTTACAAGTTTTAACCCCCTTAAGTTTTTAGTGGAAGGACTTGTGGGAGTTTATGAATGTTGTGGAGCATTCTATGCAATTTACCCTGGCCCTACACCCTTCCAACGCACACCCTAACCCTAAAACTACCCTACCCCACCTATATAACCCCTTTAGCCTTGAAAATCGTGCCCTCCCACTCCTCCCAATGCTTCGAGCGGTGCATCTCACCTTCCCCTTCCTTCCCTCCATCGCAGCTGCTGCCGAGGGTGCAGCCGTGAGAGGGAGGAGTTGAGAGCTCGAGCGAGTAGTCACAGTGGGGGAGCTCGGAGGAGGCCATGCGTGAGCCGCAGATGCTGCACGACGAAGCTGTTGCGGCTCTGGTGCGATGAGGAGCGGAGTTGTTGCGAGGAAAAGTCTCACAAATGGTTCTGCGGAGACATTTTTCTGCATATTTGGAAGTCTGGGAGGACCCTCAAACGTTTGATACCGTACCAAAATCTGAGGTAACGCCCTGCTCGAGACTTGTGCATGATTTTTTGGTGTTTTCCTTCTCTGCACTATAGGTGTAAGACTGAGCACCTCGGTGTATGTGTGCTACACAGGGCGCGGGCATTTTCAGCGAGGAGAAGAAAGCTTGAGAAGGGCCCTGGGAGAGTTTTCTCACAGGATCAGACGTCTATATCTCTCAACAGATGTCTAACCGGACGTCTGGAGGTAGCACCCGACGTCTGATAAAGCAAATTCAAACGGTAAGGTCCTAATCGCCTGTTTTCTTTTCATACATGTTCTTTGCGAGTGACTTTACGTCACTGTGCACTTGCAGAGCCGTTGGGAAGGTGCGCAGGCGCAGCATCCCAGACACTTTAGGACGTCTAGACGTCCCTCCAGACAACTGACACCCGTCCCAGATGTTCAAGTACACTGCCAGATGTCTGGAGAGACCCCAGGACGACCGTGAGGGGTTCTAGATGTTCGGCCTTCAGCACAGAACAGAAGGTAAGCTTCCTGTTGCCGTTTAAGACGTCTGGGACCTCTCCCAGACGTCTGATTTTAGTCTGATTTAATGGTTTCAGGCACCAGGAGACCGATCCAGCTGGACTAGCCTGCCAAGTCCGGTTCAAGTGAACTGGGAAGGGTGTTTGGGTCAGTTTAGGGCCCAAACGAAGTCGATTTTTTTGTAAATAAGGTACCGTTGGGTTCCTATTGGAAATTTCCATGTGATGGAGCCTTGTTCTACCTATTTTGAACTCTTTTTCCTATCTCAATAAATATTGAAATGGTTGGTCTGACCGTCCGTGTTAACAGGATGCCCATCCATGGTATGCACGGGACCCGCAGAGGCTATGCGGTCTGCCACTCGTGCCCCCACACCTCTCGGTTACTCTGGTAGAGTGGTCTTTACTATCCCTTGTGAATTAAATGATGAAAGTGCATGTTATTTAGAACTAATTGGTTGAACCCTAGGATGTTCAATGAACCCTAGGGCTGAGATAAAAGAATAAATAACTAGACATGCCGTGAATGTTAAATTGTGGTAATGTTTCCTGAATATGCTAAATTACGAGTTGTCTGTTTACATTCGTTGAATCATGGCTCGAACCGAAATACATATTGTATCCTGTTTAGCTTCATTGATGAGATAAGTGTCGAATTGTGAAACCATAATGTGCCTGTTATACCCTAAATTTATCATGATATGAATAGAGGCATGTGTACTGTACAGAAGTAAGAAATTCCTATGCACGAACCCTACAGGGAACTAGAAGAGGAACTCACGTGTACGGAATAAATATTGGATGTCAATGGAAAGTATCTGGCCCTCACGTACACTGTACCGAGGAGAGCTACTGTACTTAGTGTAGGGGAGGAGCTAGCCGCCCCACGGGGCCACGGGTTAAGACTGGCCCCCTTACACCGACTCTTGCTAGGCCCACTGGACAAACCGGGATAGTCGGATGAGGGTATGCGGACTGTGGAGGGCCGAGACCCCTGTTTTGAGAGGGCAAGGTCCCGTGTTGTTCCGTGTTGTACTTTTAGGCGTACTCGCTAGTGAAAATGACTGACCACGTGCTAGTGCGAGGTAGCTACCTGTGCACTTATCGCGCGTGTCGTAGTCACCGCTACGTTGCGACCGTGACTTCGAGGTGGTAGATTGGGCATAGGACTACCACGGGGTGCTCTCCCGGCCAGGAGAGTGCCACGTGCACACATGAAGATTCAAAGACATTGTGGACCTTTTACTAGAAATCTGACTCGTAAACACTAGTTGTTAAATTAACTGTTATTTGGATAATTAGATAATTACATGTAAATCTGTGGTTTTCTTTACTGTGTAAATGATATAACTGTTGTATATACTACTCTACTCAGCGTAAGCTGACCCCCCGTTATATATAACCATGTATAGATCAGGGAGTCGAGCAACCAGCACCACCGGCTGCAGAGGGTGCTAGGCCCAGTCGTACCCAGCTTTAGCTTCCAGTATTGGTTCTCTTTCAGCCTTTTCCACTGTAGTGAGTGATTCTATTTCATGTTAAACTCGATAGTGTGAACTTTTATTGTCGTGATGGCTAATTTTGGATTATGTTTACTGTCTTTTTGAGCTCCAGTTACTTTTGCTGCTTCCTTTATTTATTCTAGCTACTTGCATGCGTGGTTTGTATTGGTCTTGTGCATATGGGTTAATTTCTCATTGAACGACTAGGTCTTGGGGTTAGTCGAGGGGAGCCGTTTCTAGGTTCCCAGAGGGGCCGGATACGAGTCGTAACAATTGGAAACAGCGGAACTAGGGCTTTCATGCCCTACGTTATAACGACTAAGACACCAACTCCCTGGGCCGGTAAGAACTCATGCCCATGCGCCCTGAAGTTCCACACACTGCCCATGGGCAGAGCCTTAACTGCTCCACCCTCAGAGGCATCTACCCACTGAAGCGAATGATGAGGGTTCGGGCCATCTTTCCCAATAGCCGCCATACTGATCACCAAAGGCCGAGTTAGGACCCTAGGACCCTGTGTCACACAACTCCCATAAAGCAGTCTCGGACCCCACGCTCTAAGCCCCGCCTGGTGCACTTCTAGATCTTCGCCATCAAGAGTCCGAACACCCGCTCTTGGCTCTTGTCACCACCTTTCAAGGTCGGCCTCACCTCATGGCCACCCTCTACAGAAGACTCCAGGCAACGGTCACTCCTAAGGATTGACCCATGCAAAAATCCCCTTGTGCCTTCCCTCTCCGGAGGCACGGCTGGACGGGTAGACACCTGACGGTATCACACCACGTTGCCGCAACAAAAAAATCGCCCCTCATCACATATGATAAGAGTGAGCCCGGCGGCAGAATAGTTGTACCTAGAAAACTGCCAAGCCGCTAACCTCCTTTGATGATAGGATGGGCCACCAGGCAGCCAACTTTCAGGTCCTCGCCTCTACAAAGAGGCTGAGGTGACAGATCGCGGTTCAACAACCGGGTTCAAGTTACCCCTTACAGGATTTTGGCCAGGTTCTTCAACCTCAGCTACTCGATCCCCTCGTTCAGGCAAGGGATCCTCCCACTTAGGCGACCATTATCTAGCCCCAAGGCCAAGGCTGAGGCTCGGAAAACTCTCAAAGTCGGCTCCCTGGGACACATGGGACTAGCACGACTCTAGAGGGAAGCGGCAGCCCTAAAACAACACACGCCCATAAGCCCCTCTGACAGACACTGCCTCAGGGCTCCCTCATCAAGGATGGGTACCCAGGCGCTCCTGCATCAGACACTTCTGCCCAATCCTCACGTAGGATATGCAACGAGCACCGCCAGAGACGGACCTATCCCAACCAAGGGGTCTCCTAGGAGACCCGACTGAACATCCCCCAAATAAGGGGTCATGTCTTAAGAAGAGGAGCCCTGATTCCCCACGGTCCTCAACAAAGGGATAGAGGGACAACATTGCCAAAGCGGCCATAGCCCCTTGTCCCTCAGCCACCTAGACAGAAGGACCCAGGCAGAACAGACTGAGCTGGAGCACCCTCTTAACTCCGCCCTAGGCAAACCCCGTTAAGCGGTGACTGATTTAGAGGAGTACACGAAGGACAGGGGCATCTCGCTCAAAAGCCACCAAGGCAAGTAGGGACTCTCCACCACCTCCTACAACCCTGCAAGGAAAGTCGTCCTAAGAGAATGGTGGAACCAGGGCTCTAGCGTCCCATGTTCTAGCGACTACAATGCTAGCCCCTCCAGCTGGTAAGGACTCAGGCCCATACGCCCTGAGGTTCAACACATCGCCCACTAGCAACAGTCTTGGCCATCCCACCCGTAGAGGCATTTGCCCACCAAAACAAATGGCGAGATTCGGGCTGCCTCGACCAACGACTGCCATGCTGGCAAATGGTGAGAGAGAGGGACCCTAGCGCCTCGTCTCCCGAGCGACACAACGCCGAATAATGATACGAGCTTGGGCTACTGCGCCCCGAGGCCACCTTCCCTTCAAGCCATCTCCCAAGGTCGGCCCCCCTTCTTGGCCACCCGATAAGGAAGGCCCTCGTAAGCAGCCGACCCCCGGAGGAACGTGCAATGGATTGGGGTGTCCCACTTGAAAAGTCAATGAGGCAAGCCGGGACTCTTCGCCCCCTCCCATTGCCGCCTCGCAAGGAGAGCTGATCAAAGGTAAGGCATTCATAGCGAACGTCCTTAGCCCAACTACCCTACGGGGAATATGAGCCATACACCAAGTAGCCTCGGTGCGACCTCTCACCTAAAGGGAGCATGCCACTCCCACCTACTAAGGGGACTACGTTTTCCCGCCCCATTACATAAGTGGGGTGCAGCCAAGGCACTGATTTCACGTACGACCGACATGGTTACCCAACGTGCCATGCGAAGATGTGTGGACAAGGCACCAGGCTAGTAGCTAGACCTCAAAAACCAAAAAAGGATCCCCAAGGGTCACCCTCCACCCTCCTACGCCATCACAGGCACAAGCTGTTGGTGCTAAAGCATTACGATCATTTATTTTGATGATAACAAAACACTTGTTATTTAACATTTGCTTTTGAGTCCTAGCTTTCAAGTCAAATTGCAAATGGAGACAAGTGTAGAGACGGAGTTCGAGCTCACGTCCATGGTGGATTGGAAGAGCTTGACGTAGGAGATGGAGCTTCGCGAGGAGAAAAAGTTTGAAGAAGGAAGGAGATGAAGAATATGATAGATTTACTTTCTTGTTCATTGTACTTTGTTATTTGTTCTTTTGTTGCTCTTTATTTTCTTTCTTAGTAGCATGTTAAAGAGCCTCAAAGTACCCTCAAAGGAGGCCTAGGAACACTTCTAGACCTTATGATACTTAGGTTTTCTTAGAGAACTTTGAAAACCAAGATAGGTTTCAGACAGCCTAATCAGACATCCAATCTGGAAATCAGACGTCTGATCTTAACTTTTAAGACGTCTGACTGTTGACTCAGACATCCAATAACTTAGGCTGGACTTAGTAGGTTCTGTTTGTTGAAATCACACATCCAAACCTTAGTCCAAACATCTTAGAAGACATCTGATGGTTGTGCCAGACATCCAACTAGTGGACATTGGCTAACAAAGTAAACGTTGAGGAAAATAACCTTTAAGCTTCTATCAGACGTCCGTAGGGGACCCCAGATATCTGATATGTGACCGTTGAGCCTTATTTGAGCCGAAATCACTTATCATGAGGATTGTAGCCGTTTAGGTTCTTGGGAATCCATTCCTACACTTAATTAGGTTTCCAGACGTCCAGACTTAATGCCAAACATCTTGAATGTCGTCTGGTGGTTTTATACTAGAACCTTGTTTAGGTTTGAACCAAGTTAGTAAGGGAACCCGTCTAGAAGTAGACGTCTGACTTAGTTCCTAAACATCTTAAGAGTGACTTCCAGACATTTGATATTTTTCTCAGACATCTGATGACCTTGTTAGAATCATTAATGATTCTAATTTCGGCCTATTCTGCCTTGGGATAATTTCCAACGGCTATGGAAGCCTTCCAAATCTTTCCAAAGCCTTCCTAGGCCCTTTATAAATAGAGGAGTATCCTTGCCTTACAAACACACACCAAGCAACACATTTTCACATCTTTTGTGTCCATTTGATCCTAAGAAGAAGACCTAGCTCTCCAAGCTTTAGTTCCACTTCAAGAGAGCTTCATCATTGTTGCACACCTACTCTCCCTCCGTAGTTACGAGAGCGACGAAGTGCTGCCAAGTGATTCACGCACCCGCGTCATCAAACCAACACACTTCCACCTAAGGGAAGATCTTTTACCTGTAATAGCTAGTTTTAGTTATATACTTTGTGGCTCTATAGGTTTGATTTATATTTTACTTTGTTTATTGATCCGTCTCCATCGAGAGACAAAATCCTTCTCACAAAGAGGAGGGGTTTGAGGCACACTACCTTAGTTCAAAGTAGGGTTGTTGTATTGAGGTTCAGTCACCCTCGTTCAAGTGACTGAGTTAATGGATTTGATTGACTTTGTCGAATGGGAAATCCTAACTCGAGAGGGTTAGGTGGTGGTTTTCACCCGGTTTGGATTTCCACCTAAAAATCTTTTGTGCAAATTATGTAATTGTCTTTTTGTGAGATTGGTTTTGTATTTTCGCACTTTTATTTTATTCCGCAAATCTCACCCCCTCCCGTAGGGATCTACATAAGCCATGTGCACCTGAATGCTACCTTGGATAGCCCTCTCCACAGGCATCTCATTCAGTCCCGCCAATAATCAACCGGGAAAAAGTAACAGGACAAGCCTCTATGCTAAGTCGTTCGAGCGAACAAAAGGGATCAAGCTAAAACTCGTAAAACACGGTTCACATAACCAATGCGAGCAACAAAATTCAAGGCAAAAAAAAAAGTTTCTCACACTTGTTATACGAACAGTTCTTGATATAAAGAACAAAGAAGTCACTTCCTTTACAACAAACATAGACTGTTACATTCCTCGGATTATTATCTCTGGCTAGATTACAACTGGAAAAATGCAAATTAGTACAAAAAAAGGAACGGCCCTAGTCATCACTACTCAGGGATCTCACCTCAGGTCTTTGACCCTACCCACCTTTAGTAACATAGGTGATAGTACAGTATCAAGACTAGCAGATTTTGCAGCTTGAGACGGTGCCTTGATGAAGAGACGTCTTCTCCCGGCTAGCACCGCCTTCCCAGGTGTTACGAACGGGTGCTCCAGACGTCTTTTAAGACGTCTAGGAGGTGGCCCAGACGTCGTACCAGACGTCTGGAATCACTTACAGACGTCGGACCAGACGTCTGGGATCATTTCCAGATGTCTTTAAATCGGTTATTTTGGCACGCTGCTGTTCGTCTGCGCGCCTGAGCGCGCAGACCTGCGTTTTCTCTCTCTCCCTCTTTTTCCCTCTCTCCTGCGGCCGCAGACGCCTCTGCCGCGTTCTCTCTCTCCTCCTCGCGCGGCCTTAAAAGGGCCACACCTCTCCCTCACTCCCGTCACCTCCACCTCCTTCCTCTTCTCCTTCAGTCAGTGCGCGAGAGCGAGAGCGAGCGCGAGGGTGCAGCGGCAGTGACAGCCGCGGTGAGAGTGGGAGGAGGTGCTGCGCGTGGGAGAGGCGCTCGGCCGTGAGGGCGAGCTCGTCGGGGCTGCTAGGGCCGGCAGGCGAGGGGCGCAGTAGGCGCGGAGTGATGCGGGAGGACTGCTGCGGCTCGAGCAGCAGGCGGAGCACTCGCAGCGCGGCCGGGCGTCGCGAGCGGAGGGAGAGAGGCACCCTGGTTCTGGAAAATTTTCCAGAATCAGACGTCTGTGCTTCTAGCCAGACAACGAGAACGACGTCTGGAAGACTTTCCAGACGTCTGAAAGGTGAGTTTTTCCCTCTTCTTCCTTCCCTCGATTGACCGTACTAAGAGAGAGAGGAAATGGGTACGCGCAGGGTTGGAGATTCGCATCCAACGCGAATCAGACGTCTGGCTGCAGTGCCAGACAGCGGGAACGACTTCAAGACGTCCTGGGTGACCATCGGACGTCTGGGAACTAGGCCAGATGCCCCCTCAGGCTTATGGACATCTGAGAGCCTACGCAGAGCGAGGTAATTCCCTGATCCACTTTTTAAGACGTCTAGAAGAACCAGAAGTCTGATTTTGCACTGTTTCGTCATTTTCGACCCGTTTCGGGCCCGTTCGGGCTCCGTTTTCCGCATTTCGAGTTGCGTTCTTTTCGGAATTACATCCTCTACCTGTCTACAGTAGCTGTATACTATTTTGAGAAGTTTCTTGTGTTTGATCCTTGTGATAGGACCCCATTCCGTTGCAGTCTCGGTGGTTGCGGAGGCACGCGGGATTCCCGACCACGCCCCCAGTTCGCCTGTTGTAACCGGTAGAGTGGCTTTAAGTATAATCTGTTAAATTATGAAACCAAAAATAGAACCTAGGACATTGCATGAATCTTAGGAATGAGAAATAGATGGAATGGTAGATCCTAGGGTGTTGCATGAATCATGGGGCTGGAAAACTAGATTGTATGATAGATCCTAGGATATGGCATGAATCCTAGGACGGGAAAACTAGTGGAATGTATGAATACTGCAGTCTTGGAAAATGTGGAAAGGAAATAATAGCTGCCTGTGAATTGAATTAACAGCTACCTGTTATGAATAAATGAACATGATTAAGAATATGGGATGTATGAACGTGAAACTGGAATGGTGAAACTGGAATGTTCTGAGTTAAAGAGCTGGAACCCTACGGGGAATTAGGAGTAGAACTCCTGGAAAGTGAATGGAATAGAATTGGGGAAGTGAGCTGGCCCTTGAGTACGGAGTACCAAGGAGAGCGACTGTCCCCCCTGTTTAGTGCAGAGCGGAGCCAGCCGCCCTAGGGACCCGGGGTTAGGACTGACCACTCTGTACCGACTTGCTGGCCCTCGTGTACGTAGTACCGAGGAGAGCTACTAGTGTAGGGAGGTACTAGCTACCCCACGAGCCCCGGGGTTCTGCTAGCCTCCCACACCGACTTGTTAGGCCCACTGGGGCAAACCAGGGTAGTCAGGCGAGGGTGCGCGGACTGTGGAGGGGTTGGACCCCTGTTACTGAGAGGGCTCTGCCCTGTACTGGTTCCGTGCTGTGCTTTGGGCGCACCCGTTAACGGAAACGACTGACCTCGTGCCAGTGCGGGTAAGCTACCCATGCGTTTACCGCGCATGCCGTAGTCACCATTACGTCTGTCAGTGACCTTGGGGTGGTTGACTGAGAGTAGGATCACCACGGGGGACTCTCCCGGCCAGGAGAGCACCACGTGCTACTTCTACTGTTCGGAAAAGACTGCAATCAAGATCGTTCCCACGAGGAACATTCGAGATTAAGTGAAGGATCTGAGAAATAGATAAATTGTGAAACAATAGAAAGACGTAAATAAAGGAAGAAAGAAAATTAAACAGCTACTGTACACTTTACTGTTTCTTTAGTTTAGCTGCCACTCTACTCAGCGTTTTGCTGACATGTTACACTCGTTACCTTTCAGGACCAGGTGTTGAGCAGCCAGGATCAGCGGCTGCAGAGGACGTTGGGCCGAGTAGGGTCCAGTAGAGTTACCACTGTTCTTTTGTACCTCTTTTTGTTCCACTGTAGTGAGTAGTTCTTGTTTCCGCTGTACCTTCCTTTACCTGCAGTTCATATTATGTTATGAATGTTGTTCTACTGTTGTGGTGGTATATACTGTAGTGGTTTCTTTCCTTACTGCTGTATTTCCTTACTGTTAGTTATATTCATGCTGAATGTGGTTTATTTTACTGCTCTTTTGGCTACTTCCTTGTTGGACGACTGGGTCTTGGGATTAGTCGAGTCGGTCCGGTTCTCGTGTCTCGTAGGGACTCGGGAATCGGGTCATTACACCAGGCGGGGTGAACTCCCCCTCCATCCCATCTACAATGGAAAGATGGTCGACTTAAGAGCCCCGTAGGCGAAGCGGCAAGTCTGAGTAGGCCAAAACGGCAGTGCGAGGCAGGCGTAACGACTCAGCCGTGCAGGCTACCCTCCTATATATCAATGAGATACCCTACATAGTCGAAGCTGTAAGGCCTCCAGTAGGCCATTCATAGGGGAATAGCCAGTTGCACTTGTCTCTAGCAGCGAACCCTGCCCCACTTCTGTCCGGGCAGATGCACTCCTACAAGAGGAGCCCTCGGTAGCAACAGCCCCTGTTCCGCCTTCGCGGAGTCGTAGAGGGAATAAGGCAGCACGGGAGAAGCACCAAGCCTCCATGAAGGAGAAAAGCTTCGCGCGAGCTTCGAGCGGCACCCCTGAGACCCAGTGTCCGACAGGTTCTCCACACCAACCCAGAAGGAGAGGCGCAGCTACATCTCTCTCCAAACAAACACCCCGTCGAATTCACCCCACAGGCACCTTGGGAGAGCCTACCCCGCCCCTTCTCGTTTCTCCCCTTTCTTCCTCTTGAACTCCTCAAGAGCAGAAGGACCTCTTCTTCTCGCCAAGATGGGTACCCAGTCGAGAGAGGTCGCCTTGGCACCCATATCGACCGACGAAGAAAACCCCCAGAAGCCTGTGCCAGAAAACAAGGAAAAATGAACACGCAAAGGGGATGCCAAGCCACAACAGGCATATCCAAAGATAAGAGCCCTTACCTCAAACCCGTGTGTTGAATGGGGGCATGATAAGGGGCTCACCCCCATCCGAAGAGCTATACAAAACCACTCTTCGGCCACTCCGCTGAACACACAAAAGTTCAGCGACGGAGCTCTACCCAAGGAACGAACGAGTCACAAACGTTCCTCCCCACAACTCTTAAGTCTCTCGAGCGCGACCAAAGATGATGAAAGGTGATGAAGCAAGGCTCATATCGGGCCTCTATTTATAGCCCCACCTCACGGGATCCTAAGGGCGGTAATGTCTTTCTACCCCCCTCTACAGATCGCCAATTCCCAAGGAACCGAATATCCTGAGATACGGCATTAATCCCGCGATTGTGTGACTGCACCCATAAACCCACCAGTCAAGCACCCCACGCGTTATTACACGACGGGCATTCAAAAAGCCTTTTGCGCCTTTCCAAAAAAGCACGATGCTTTAGGCCACAACCTATCATAGCAACAACAGCTAATGCCAGCCTCAGCATCTCAATTGGGCGAAGTGTCTCCTCCTAAGGTCGGCACGGGCTTAGCTAATATGCCCCATGCCCAAATTCTGCTGCCTCCTAAGGCAGACACGGGTTCGGGCTGATACACCACACGCCCAAATTCTACCACCTCCTAAGGAAAGCATCGGCTAAGGCTGATACACCACACGCCCAAATAATGCTGCCTCCCAAGGTAGGCATCGGCTTGAGCTAATACGCCCTTTGCCCAAATAGTGTCGCCTCCTAAGGCCGGCACAAGCTCGGACTAATACGTCCCTAATGAGTGGCTACTCATCATAGCTAAAAAGTTAAAGTTAAGCTAGAAACTGGGTTAAACAATATCAAATTAACACATAAAATAGGGTTAAGAGTGGGAATCAAAGAGAAAGACCTAAAACCTCAATTCCGTATTAATATTGCATAATTAGGTCATAAAACGAGATATTCTTGAGAAAAAGGTCAAATGGTGATCCAAGTGTTAATTGAACACACAAACAAGTTTAACAGTCTAAATCAAAAGTATAATTAACTTCTCAAATGTTCAATTAAGCACATATAAAAACTTGAAGGCATTTGGACATCGTTAAGGCCTTGAAACTTAGAATTTACATTTAGGTCTTTTATACATCACATTTCCTTCTTTAGAAAACTTTCCCAGACCTATTTGTAACCTGCAGGGACCTCTTTGAAAGCCCTTAGGGTCCGTTCAACTATCATTCTTTATCACTTATGGACCTGCCTATAAATGTTCCACCCCTTCACAAAAAGGGCCTCCCTACAATTTTCCCTTTAAAAGCCGGCTACCTGGAGCTCTTCGCACGCACTGTGCGTGCGAAGAACTCGCGGCATCTCCACCGTCCATTCTCCGTCAATCTTGATCTACGGCTCGATTTGAATCGAAGCTTCGTGAGAAGCAGCGCGTGTGCTCACCCAACCTCCTAGATCCCATCCTGCGGTCAGATTTTAATTTGGCAACACGCGCGCTCCTCTCCTCTCATCCTTGCTGCTGATGCCCTCGACATCTATCCTCACCCCATGGTGATCTAAGCCACTGAGATTGCTATTTAAGCACCTCAGTGGTAGCGCGTGCAAAGGATCGCTCTCTCCTACTTTCTTAGCGATCTTTCCTCCACTCCAGTTCCCCCTTCTCATTAATTCTCTGATTTCACAGCCACCGGCTGTGAAATCCTCGACTTCTCTCTGACTCTCCTCATCGCTAAGGACCACATAGCACCTGAGGACGACCTTGAAGTCTCGCTAGCAGGCTTTTCACTCCGCTGGAGCTCACCTCCCTCCTTTCTTCCTCCTTAGCCACCGGCTAAGGACCCATAGGTCCCATTCTTCCTTTTAGAATAGTTTTACTGTTTTGTAGTTAGCTATAGTGTTAGTTAGATAGATTAGCAATAGAATTAGATGTAAAATTTATATTGATCTGTTGTGCATGTTAGTATAATATTAGGAGTAGATTTAGATTAAATTCCCCCCCCCCCCCCCCCCCCCCAATCACCTCCTCTGGTCATCCCAAATCAGAGGGGACAATTTCCCCCATTCATTGCTCATGATTTTCCCCCTCTACGCACTGTCATTTCACTTCTGATTTCCTCAATTTTTTTTCTCAATGCACCTACTCATTAGACCTAATTTCATATCTGACTGGTTAAACCTCAGATCTGAAATTAGCATCAAAACTCATTTTAAGGGGCTTCCCACTCATCCCATGTTTTGTCACAAAAGCCCCTGATCTAAGCTTAAATTGGAACCGGTTTGCCAGATTTCTTTTATAAATTCAGATTTCAAGGATTTAGATGTTTGTGAGCTTTGAATTCTTTGATCTAGCAAACTGAGTTATTGCTTATTTGATTCATTGTTTGGCTAGGAATCTAAGGTGATTCTGAAGTTAGAATTCACCTCAGAGGAGCCATAATTTGATTTGGATTATCATGAGGCTTTCAATGCTTTGAATGCATGATAGAGCTAAGGAAAATCACTTTGGTGATTTGAGGTTCTATCTGTATTCATGAGTTATTTTCTTATAGAATTCTGATTTTCAACCTAAGGAGTTCTCAATACTCCTTCAGGTTTCAGATATCTGGGATTTAAGTTTAGATTTTAAATAGACTGATCTAACTTCTTCTACATGCTGTCTATAGCATTACAAAGAGCTAGATCATATCTCTTTCAGTTTTGAATGATGAGATTTTATTGATAAGGGATTTTGAGTTTAAATTGTATTCATGAGTGATTTTTATGAGAATGTAAATCCTTGTTAGAGTTTTTCTTTTGAGTGATTTCTGATTTTGTTTTTAAATCCCTGATGTATAATAACTTGCTGCAGAAGCAACTACATTTCCCCCCTTAATTCCAACATGTATCCTTGGATTAACTCCTTTAAATCCCTTATTAAGCTGTCCATAATCTGATCTGGGATAAAGAAGGGTTAAATCAGGAGATACATGTTGGAATTAATCCCTTCTTCCTGCTGCAAACATGTTCCTCTTTAGATGAGTTAACTGCAATAGTAGTTGAGACATCTGAAGAGGGACTTGGTTTGATGATGGGGTCAGGTTCAACAGCTTCTACTGATGTCTGCTGCTACTGTTTTGGGTGGTTTGTTTCTGCTGTTCAGCAGATGTTCTATGTCTGAAAAAAAAAAAAAACCTTTGGACAATAGCTTAGGTTTTAAATAGCTGCTTGATGTATACTGTTGTGTTTAACTTGTATACAAGCTTTCCTGTATAACTAAATGAATTTCTGATATTCTTTGAATGCTTGTACTGTTAGTTTTAACACTTTTGTCAGCAAGATTTAAAACCTAACTGTCCACAAATTTAATTAATTGCAATCCATGTTGATTTGCATGCTAAACTACTTGTATCTTGTCCATATGATGTGTTGAGACCTTTGAGGTAATTGACTGCCTTTTAGACCCCTTTAGTTTCATCCTAAGCTTTTAGGACTCATTAGAAACCTTTTGAAAGGCTTAGGATGAGTAAGATTTAGAATTCAATAAAAATTAGAAAAAATTTTAAAAAAATAAAATAAACCTATCTGATTTTAGATTAAGTAGTTCTTTAAATGTACACCAAGTTTCATAGTAACCAAAACCCCCGACTTGGTAGAATTTACCAGTCGACGATTCTGTATACCATGAAACTTAATAAAATGAACTAAATTTGAAAATGGCAAAAACATTTCTTTCTCCTCATCTATTTCCTTCTTTCTCATCTCCTATCTCAAACACATATATAAAAATCATAAAAGTGAAAAAACTTTAAAAATACTAAAAATCCCTTATATAATATGTATATAAGTATATATTTAAGCTATTTAGTAAGCCTACTTAGCTATAATGTAAATTATGCATATTTATAAGATAAATAACTTATGTATATATTGTAGTATGTAAACTAAATATTTAAGTTAGATTATACTATATATATATATATATATATAACTAATTATTAATTAAACTAATGTATATGTATAATAAACTACATAAAGTAGTAAACACTATAAACAGGAATATTAAGTTATAATACTATATATACGTAATTATATGTATATAATAGACATATTAATCATGTACCTTAATTTAATTATATATCTAGAATAAATAATTAATTTATTAAGTTAATAGTTAAGTTATTAGAATAAATTAGTAGATTAAGTTAGAACCAAGTTAATCTATACTGTATATTTACACTAACGTATTTTAAGTAAGTTAAACCAATTTAAGTCATTTATAATGTATAATACTATGTAAACTGAATTTGTACATAAAATAGTATGAAATTGAATTATTTAAATGTAAATAAAATAGAAATAAAGATTGTAAAATACAATGAAAATATATATTAAATACTTTAACATATTTACTAACTCTATATAAGGTCAATTAGATCGTATATTAACTAATTTATATGTAATTAAGGAATAAAACCTACAATTCTATTTGTATAAACTATATACTTTATTGAATTTATTTATATAGTAAATATAATTAAAAATATAAATTAATTGTACAATCAAGAAGTACTATGTAAATACTTTCTTATCCCATAATTTATTTTTATTTTATAATAAATTATGGCCCTCGAATTGAAGGCCAAAATCACAAATTTGTGCACAGCCGCTAGAATTTCAACGCTGTGCAGGCACTAGATTAGCGCCATATCGGTTGCTGTGAAGCACCCACAACACTTTTTATTATTTTTGTTACATAGGACGATCAGTCGTCACGAGCGTCGGGCGCCCGAACAACCGATCATCCTATGAATCTTATGAGCATTATGAGCATATATGAGTTCTGAGCTATGTGTGGGCCGGGGGCCGGTGTGTGCTGTACAAGGGCTTAGTTAAGCCCAAATTTGTGCCAAATACATATTTAAGTGGCCTAATTAAGAAATTAGGGCGCGCTTAGTAAAGGTCTGGTCCCACCCGATCTCGGGTGCTGTTTATCCCTCGAAATGTGTGCCCGTAAATTAAACAAATTTTTAATTAAGGGCCCTAATGACGCCTTAAACACAGAGAAGAGTGTAAGCCAAAGAACACCTAAGTGTTAGCCGTAGTGAAAATTTAGAAGAGAAGAAGAAGAAACACAGAGGAGATTTGAGAAGTTAGAGAGTAAGGAGATATGTATATGTATAATATATAACGTATATCCGTATGAATAGTATTTGTAAATAAATAAGTATAAGATAAATAATAAGTGTATGTATAAGCAGTATAGTTTTATATATATGTATATATATAACTTCATATTTTTAGTGACAGAATAAAATGTCACTGAAGGTGAAATAAATGTCGCTATAGACCCTAGTTTCTTCCTTAAAGTTTGTATGTAGTTTTTTGGGATCCAACGACGTTTATATCTGTCGCTGTAGCTACTATATATGTTACTGTATACATTAGTATATTAAGTTAAGTATGGTATGTATTATTAATTAGTATTGTATATATATGTAGGTATTAGTAATATAACTTATAAGTAGATAATATAGAGTATGTTTATGAAGTATTTGATGTTTGTTTGTAATTAATATTTGCAAGCATTTTAATTGATTCTTTTTTTTTTTGTACATAATTAAACCATGCATTCATTCATTCATTCTTTGTTGGACATAAAATTTCTCTTTTTGGAATTAAAGAATAATCTTGGACTTAGAGAGTGATGTATATCAATAACTGTCTCCCAGTAAACGACCTAGAATAAACATGTAAAAATTAGGTAATTAAATAAAATTGACGCGATAACGGTTTGTATTTGAAACACATACTACAACAACAACGACATTTCTCTTTTTTTTTATATGAACCGTGGTCCATCGTTACAGTCCCACGGCCAAATTCTACCGCCTCTTACAGCCGATATAAGTCGCGGCTTATTAGCTCCAACATCAGCAATCACCGCCTCATAAGGACAGCTCAAACTAGGGACATGTCACCTCCTAAGGCCGACGTAATCCAGAGTAGATATGCCCCACGTTTAAGCAATGCCGTCTCCTAAAGTCGACATGAACTCGAGTTCATACGCCCCTAACAAGGGACCTCTTCTAGCCAACCGAAAGCAAGTGAAGGCACCTAACTCTTCAATCATAAATGTTCCCCCCGCTGCAATACAGTTGGAAGAACAACTGGAGGCATCACCTACCACGTAGTTTTGGCTACTCTTACTACTCTCTCAGCAGTTCACACTAGCTAAAGAGTAGGGGCATATGATGAGGGTAAAAAAATGCCCTCGAATCCAAAACTCCCCACATGACCCAACAAAGGATCTGACTACCTGGATACAAGGTATTAACGTATCTTTTCCCCCTTGCTGTGCTAAATCTTTTGGCAGGTGGAACTGACACCCTGTCCTGCCTAAGACTAACCGAATCCCAATCGACACCAGCCCAGCCTGTTAAAAGATTTAGTACAGCAAGGGAGAAAGATACGATAAGATGGCATTGACCACCTATGCCCTAACAACGTACAAGTAACCTAGCAGTAGGGGTATTAGGGGCCACCAAGTGCAGAGCCCCACCCTCCCCCCCGATGTTATAAATAAAGGGAAGGACCCCTAGTAGGGAGGCCTCCTCTCTAAGAGAAGGAGCGAAATCATGTAATATTATATATCCTTAAAATTCTAACACATAGTTGGGAGCTCCATTCTCACCCAAACGTATATCCCTTGCGATGGAACTAGATAACAAAATCCCTATTCTCTGTGAATGCTTGTTGATTGCCGTTCTACTCTCCTCTGCGACGGATGATAATGGCTAAGTAACTCCTCTTGTACTTACAAATTTTTTTATGGCCTTCCGAAATCCATCACACATGATATTTAACTTCTCAAATAAAAAAAAAAAAGATTAATAACATTTTAATACCCTAAGAATTACTCTATTTTACCTTATTTACAATGATTATGCCTTCAATCCATGCTAGAATATTAATCTCAAGGGTGTATTATGTAATTTTAACACAAGT
Source organism: Thalassia testudinum (assembly GCA_037157565.1). NCBI lineage: Eukaryota > Viridiplantae > Streptophyta > Magnoliopsida > Alismatales > Hydrocharitaceae > Thalassia > Thalassia testudinum. Next base: position 196,133,149 of record JAZHRO010000073.1, on the reverse strand, counting down.
AAAAATCCCATCTCGATGTTGAAGTTAATTAATCGAGTGAAAACCTCAAATCCGAGAACAGCGAGGAAAGGGATCGAAGGACGACCCCATCTGAGTCCACCACAAGGAGAGATACGACCATAGGGGAGCCAGTTATCAAAATGAAGGTTCTTAAGAAAGACTTGGCTCTTGATTAATCGAAGCTGGTGAAGCAGACCAATAATGAAAGCCCGTAACATCCTATCAATGGTATTCTCCATATTCCGGGTGATAAGCATGTGAATCCACTTGAGCTTTCTGTTCTTGAACGCATGTAGGACCTCACAAGCAATAATGATATCATCTGTAGTGTTTCTTTTCGGAAGATTGGCTAAGAGTTACACATAATATTGGAGAGAACTTCTTTAATCCTAATGGCTAAAATTTTTGGTAACCACTTTATTACAAAATGCCGGTCAGGGTGATCAACTCGAATCTCTATGCTCTGGTGCGATGACGATTTTGGGGATGAGGGTAATGATGGTGTCCCCGACAAAGCCAAGAAGGGTTCCACTACTGAAGCCACTTTCAGCAAAATCTAATGGATCCTCGTTGGTCTCCTCCCAGCAAGCTCGAAAAAGAAGCCCCGGGCAAGCGATCAGAGCAAAAAGATGGAACAGGCTTCATTGAGAATACAAGTCCGATTTCCCTGATAAAGAAGGAAGGCCTCTAACATTTTAAAATCCTCAATGGAGATTAGTTCCTTGGTGCTAAAAATAAAGGAAGTGTCAACTTGCATAGGTTTATTCACAAATGTTCCTGTGCGATAATCCATCAAGCTCTGCCCAATTTCTCGCCCATCACAAGTGATTGAGCCATTCTTATATCTGATATAAGAAATGAGGCTTCTCTTAAATTAGGATAGCGAAGAAGCCATCCACAGCTGTTGACATTTAAGCATGGCTTCTCTGTTTTGATGGTAGATTGTTAATCTGGTACCCTATTTTCTGATCGTCTACACGTTATATTCATTCTTGCTCTACTTATGGGCTCCTTTCACACTGTTACAATTATGGTGTGACAACCTTGGAACCATTCCTACTTGATCAAAAAGGATTGGGAACTGTTTACCCTTAATGCGGTAAGGGGTAAAGGACTCCAGAAGTGGGAACTTTGCACAGCAGCTCTATCAAGTCTTTCTAGAACGACTTTATTACCACCTCTTCTACTGTTCCAAGCGAATGCAGGACCAAGATAACCAAGATCAATTAGAAGATTATTAGCAAGATATCCAGCACACCACCCTTTTCTGATTTTTTCCAAAATTCCATTAAAATCTTCAGTGCAACTGATATCACAATCTAAAGACAATGGGATGTTGTTAATTTTAAACCAGAAGGCCATTCGTTAAGCGCAATCAGAGGCTCAATATATTGCCTACCGAAACTAAGGGTGCGATAGATCAGAAATAACTTGAGCTAAGATACGACCACGATCATTACCAATAACAGAACAGCATGTTAGGATACAGCATACTAACATTTAAATGCATGTGAACTCCATTGACAACGGTCACATATAGATGGAATTTCAACATCATTTGTAATGAATGAGAACAAAAACAACATTACCAAACAAGAGCCCTGAGGAAAAGGAATGTCAAATGCCAAGTGGTGCATGAATTATGAAGACTCCTCACATCATCTATATTTACCTTTAAAACTGAGTTTACATTGAAAGGGCTTTCACCATGCACAAAAAGGATAAATGAAGTTCATCCGTCGCAAAAATTTTGTTGGGGTTTCGTTGGGGTGCCATGCTGCGATGTTTCCTGTCAGCTGATACTATGAACTCATCCATCAATTTTCTCCGAACAAGAGCCATGTGATGCAATGGAAAGACTAGGAGAAAATTAGATGATTCCCCCAACACCACAAGGCATAACAAATAGAGACCACCTCTATTTATGTACCGCATTCCTGTGAAAGCTAGAATAAAGTTATGTACCTAAAGACAAAAGGAAATCCATTTATCCCTCCCCCCTACCACCACCACCACAGGCACATACAGAAAAAGAAGGGGGGAAAACAATATCTTCCCTGGCAGTTTTTGATTAAATACTATGCGGCATTACATCATGAGACTCCTCTTGAGCAAAGAATCTCCCAACAGATGATTCTGCCTAACAAGATGGCCAAGGACAAAAACATCCCCAACCACCCACCCCAACACACAACCCCCAAAAACTATAAATTTAAAGAAGAAAAAAATCAAAGAAAATAATCGATAGGCAATTCAGTTGAGGTAAGCTCTGTGCAACACCCTACTCATGAGTAAGCAGCTTTCACTTGGCTGCTGCTTCCTTCATTCAGTACCATGCTTTTCATTTGTGATTCAAGGTTGTTGTAGGACCGCTGTATATCTGTTGATGATGGTGGATGCAGAGGCCAGCGTTGGGGATCAATCCTCGTCCTGATCATATTGCCCTGTAACAAAAGAAATCTCAAAGCCTTGTCCAAAGCGAAAAGGAAAAGGCAAACGAACAAAATCCCCAGTCTGACAGGTAATACAATTTTCAGAATATAAACACATGAATAGGATGACAAAAATCTAAGTTGTAGAACAGCAATGGGAAAAAATCGATAAGTAAAAACAGTGCATACCTTCACTTCAACAACGTTGGAGTTCCGCATCGTATCCAATATGAAGGGGATGGGCATATTTAAATCCCTCATCTGCGTGGTACAAGATATTACTTTTGCTCAAGAGGAGAATATTTAGAAAGAACGCCGAACCAATCTCCAAATATCAATACAACAAACCACCCCCCTAAAGGAAGGGAAAGAAAGTCTACTTGGAAAAATTCTGCACATACACAGTCGCATAAAGTGTACCAATCATAATCCGTGATTAACAGATGTCACATTTTCAAAGTGATACAAACACAATGAGCAAAGTGATATATCAAATAATCAACATTGAGGATGTGGGAGAGAATGAAACGTTTTATTTCAAAAATAAATCCTAAACTCCCTTATATAGAGAGGAGGAGATACGAAAATTACATATATGTTCATAAAGAAATAGAAAATATCAGAGAACTAAAATAACAAGACTAACACTCCCCCTTAAGTTGGAATGTAGATGTCTATTAAGCTCAACTTGTCCCATACGAACATCTCTTCTTTATCAGAGGTTTCATGAGAATATTTGTAAGCTGAAATTCAAAAGACACATGAGAAGTAGCTATTTGCCCTTCCATCACGGCATTTCAAATTAAGTAGCAATCCACCCTAATATACTTCGTCCTCTCATGGAAGACAGGATTGGAAGCAATGTGTATAGCTGACTTCTTGTCACAAAACATAGGAACTAAGGACTTGACTTGAACTAAAAAATCAACCAAGAAACAAGTGACCTACATAACCTCGCATGCAAGATGTGCCATTACCCTACATTCAGCCTCAACATTGAATGGGCTACAACTGTTTGCTTCTTACTATGTCATGAGACGAGATTGCCTCCAAAGAATATAACATAACCGATGATAGATCTCCCATCTTTAATAAATCCCGCATAGTCTGCATCAGAATAGGAACAAATATGCAAATGCCCATTGTTCCGATAGTACAACCCTTTTCTTGGAGACCCCTTCAAATACTTCACTATAAGACAAACATCTTGCTAATGATTGTAGCATAGTTTATCCATATACTAACTCACCCTACTGACTACGAAGCTACTATTTGGGCAAGTAATAGTCGAGTATAGTAGCATGCTCACAACACTCCTGTATTTGTGGACATCCTTAGAAGGTGGATCCTCTATCTCCTCATCCCTTCTTCTGCTCAACAAGAATAGCAGTGGACTTTGTGCCAAGTAGTCCAGCATCCTTATGTATCTCATGAAGACACGCTGAAAGAGTATTAGGCCATGTTTCTCTCTGGCTAGCTCTATCCTCAAAAAATATTACAACTCTCCTAGGTCCTTTGTAACTAAAACCTTCTGCAAGAATGCCCTGACCATTTAAATGTCTGCACCGTTATCTCCTATCAGGATCACATCATTGACATACGTAGTAAGAACTACAGTGCCAAAGGTAGTCCGTCTTGATGATGGAATGATCAAATATGGACCGTCTAAGGCTAATCATCATCACCTTCGTGGTCAATTTATCAAATTAGGCACGAGGACTCTGCTTGAGGCCATATATGGCCATCTTTAGCCTACATACATGCTCCCCCTCAACCTCGTAACCAGAAGGTTGCTACATATACACCTCCTAAGATCTCCATTGAAGAAGACATTCTTTATATCGAGCTGATACAACAGCTAGTGCATGTTTACAGTAGCAGACATGATGACACGTATGGAGGCAACTCAAGCAACAAGCGAGGTCTGAAAGTAGGCCACTCTATAGGTCAACATGAAGCCCTTGCAACAAGTCTAGCCTTGAATTTATCGATGGTGCCATCAGCAAGGTACTTATCATGTAACACTCTCTTGTAATCAACAATCTTGGCCGCCTGTGGACATGGCACAAACTCCCATGTGCCATGAGTAGTAAGGGCCTCAATCTTAATATCCATAGTAGCCTTCCACTGAGGATCCTGAGAGGCTTTCGAGTAGTCACATGGAATGACAATGTTGAGCAATGCTCTAGAAAGCCATTGTGTACAGAAGGATCCAAATGAGTCGTGGATGTAAAGTGAGATAGGATGGAGTCGGCAAGAATGAACACCCTTTCGTAAAGCAATTGGTCTATCAACCTCCTCACTCGAACTCTATGTTTAACTTGTACAGGTAATTAGTTTTATGTGAGGAAGGACAAGAACAAACCCAACTGTAACAGAAAAAATAACACACTTCAGAGAAGGCACCACCACGCATGACAAAAGTGAATTTGTTGAGAAGGCCCTGAGATGGCAGATGTAGACATGCTGCAACCAGCTCATGCAGGTAAACACATGGGTGTTAGCTGCTACAGGAGCTACATCTAGTGATGGATGGATCCGAACAAGGATTGGCAATTATATGGCCCAGAGGGGATTGTCCACCCTTGTCAGCAGTGTAGCAACAAGCAGAGGATGGGGCAAGAGGGCAAGGATGAGGGCATCAGAACAGGAGGCAGGGAAAAGAGGAGGCCATGCCTGGGGCAGATTGGCACCAAGAGGGGCCAACAGTGCAAGAACATCAAAACACTAGCAGAGCTGTGACTCAAGACCAATGGAAACCAACAAATGGTGCTTCTAAGTTCCATAATGGCCATTACAAAATGCCTAGATTTACATAGAATTGCATAATAAAATCTAACTTCCTTACCATATATCTACATTAAATATCTTGGAATTTATGTCATTCAATGAGAAGCTTGATTTAGCCCAAACAAGACGATTTGATATCAAACTTTGAATGATAATAATATACTGAAATACTTGTACACATGATAAGTTTCAGAACTCAACAAGGAGAACAAGTATTAGCGTCAACTGGAGGAACATCATTAACTTGTGAATATGATGCTAGGTGCTGGATATTTTGCTAAATGATGGAAACAGGAAATATTGAAATGGGCTTATTATCCTATTTTAAACTTGGAGCAAGATCGCAGTGAAGTATAAAAGTACAAACCTTCATTAAGATTCTTGACTCCAAGTAAGTTTCAACTAGTATAAAAGTTGGTCACTATCTTTATTCAATGATGCCATTAGCAAAGATTTAGACTCAACAGACATGAACATAGATGAGGCAACAGAAAAACTTGAGAAAAGGAAAGAAACTGAAAAATAAGGGACAAATGCTTCTATGAAATAAAACAAGTCATTTCATTGGTAAAGTAGGTCCACTTTGGGAGTGCAATGGATCCCAATAATTGAAGAAAACAAAGCAATTATTAGGAGTATCCAAAACCCAAAGGTAACCGTGTCAGTTCAAAGTGATTCCATTTAGTAGACGACAATGACTAGATAAAAGAACAGACCTTAAGGCAATTCTGAACAATTATCAGAACTAAAAGCAAACAGCTTGTACAAGGAAAAAAAAATAGGAAAAAAAAGGAAGAAAGAGTTTGAGCACAACAAGAATATACATAAAGTGATTTGCAACACTAATTAACATTTTCATGAATGTCTGCAATTAGGAAGATGCAAAAAATTCTCAAATAGGCTTCACATTAAAAAGTACATCAATATTTTTCAAGAATTTATCTTTTCAAAAAAAAATATTTTTCAAGAATTTAGATGACTCATTCAATGCAAACTTTGTACTTGTTGGTGCTAGCACATATACATTAGAGGAACCCCATCATTCCTGTGCATGCCAAAGTATGAAACATTCTCATTGCTGATATTTTTCCAATTTCGTGTACTTTAAGCATATTTCAGATTCTTGAGTTTTATGTCACTCAATGCCATGAATTCCTTTATCAACCTCCTACTTGTAAGTACAATAGGTATACACTATGGACAATGAGTTCGAATATGTGGTAAGCAATGAGGGAAATAGCCAAATGAGCATTCATTTGCTGTCTTTCCTTTCGGTCAACTGCTCCAAACCAAGGGAGTCAACTTGGCAACATGCCTGATAATAACTAGGTCCTCTAGGCCCAAGAAGGGAGGACAGGTGGGGTGGGTTCACATGATTGATGGCTAGACTTTTTCTAAAACACCTGAACAAAGGTCAGAATAGGCTTCAGGTCAGACCAACCTAGTGAAGTAGGTAGGAGTAGGAGTTCACAATTCATTTAGTTGGCTAAGATGGCTTTTATTCTCAATCCTTTTGGTAAGAGCCAATGAAAGATCATATCACCATGACATCTCAATTCTAAAATTCACCTAACTCAAGCCTACATCATGCATAAAATAGAATAGGTGGAGTTATTCCATTTTCACCTAAAGTCCCCTTCAATCCATTTCTTTCCGACCCACTTGATGAAGAGCCAAGATGACCAATTTGAAAGACTTGAGCAAAAACTTGGAGAATATAACCAAATATCCATCAAATATGGATACTAGACCTGCCAATTTTTCCATTGGCTATCTTTTCTCCAACCTGCTGATGTAAAGGGCACACGAATTCTTTTGTGCAAAGCAAAGGACACATGAATTCCCCACTTAGGAAATAACATATTAATAATACTGTTAGAAAGAACTTGTACATGAATCTTGATGACAATTTATAGAACAATGACATGATGAATGAAAGATTTTTTTTTTTTTTTTTAAAAGCATGATAATTGAAAGATTGTCTCCCCTCTATCATGATTGAAATGTGGATTAGTGTCTAAAATATAATATAAATATTTAGTTGGTCAGAATCTGATTCACATAGATAAACACTTCTCTATCTGAGATTACCAGCATACCATGCCATATATATCATGACTGAACAGTAAACTGATGTAAATGGAAAGCAAGATTAATCTTAAACAGCATAAAAGGAAAAAATGACTTTTGAATGCCTAAGAGTATGTAACTAGATTCATGCTTGATGAATATACATCTCAGATTTTTAAACAAAAAATCTGAGATGTATATTCATCAAGCATGAATGAAGTCAAGAGTCCTTTTTTTGGACATTCAAAATTTATGACCAAGAAATCCAAAATGACACATCTCTCAATTAATTTCCCTTGACAAACTCAAAATCGTTACACCCGGTACTCAAGTTTGGCAAATATGTGCACATATTCACAATTTTTCTGTTAGGTTAATCTTAATCGTGACTAATTACCTCTGCAATAAAAGAGAATAAATGACATGTAAAAAAAGGATAAATGTTTCCTAAATCACACATTGAAATCTGAACACACGCCTTAAAGTGTTCCTTAGACAAAGTTACTCGTGCCATGGTCGCATGAAAACAAAAGAGCACCAGACTTTTTCTTTTCCTGTGTAGGACTTAGGAATCAAAATTGAGATAAAATAAGGAGCTTCTGATGAAATGAAAGTTCTTTTTTGACATAATAAGAAAAAATAGTTGCGAGTAGTATATGAATGTCCAGAGGTGGTAATGCCATGCCACATTAAGGCAAATTGAAAATACGTGCCAAATGAAACACATAGAAGACAATAAAGTTGAAATCAAAATCATCAATATTTAACATCCATACATGTGCATGCATTTGTCCACTCAACACCGCTTAGAGGCTCATACCATCCAAAACGATGGTCTGAGGTGAAAAATTGTAGATTGCAGGTAGCAAACTTTGACTATGTCAAAAAATATTAAGATACAAGACAATGCTATTGATTTCAATGGGTCGCCCAATGTCAAAAAAAAAGAAATCAAAAATAATTTAAAGCATAAAATGACCATACTGTACAATGAATAACGAGCTTGCATTCTCAACATTCAATAAGACTTCTATTTCAGTTCTCTGTTTTAAATGGAATTAGATCGGCCAATCTGGGATTGAAATTCAACACCAAGTACCAGCAAATCAAAAATGAGGCCAACGATGCAAAATGTTCAAAATGCTTCTCATTGACATACTTCATTTTAAAAGAAAGAATAACTTATTAATTAAGAATTTCAACCTAATAATTCTGCTAAAATCAGGAAAAAAATAGAAGCTCAACCATGGAGTGATAAAGAATGACATTTCTAGAAAGAAAAGCTCTCATGACATCATCTCCAATAATTAACACCAGATAGAGCATTGGGTTTCTTTTGTTGGCACATTGGGATATTTTAAGCCAATAAGTGCAATGGTATGTGAAGTGATTCTACTAATCCTAAATTAGATTGTCAAATGACATAGAATGGAACATTTACAGTATATGCTAGATAATATTTTATTTGGTCTCACACTAATCAAGGGGAAAAAAGAAATCGAGAATTCTCTACCTGAGAGAAAACATGAGATTTTTACGAAAAAACAGAACACGCATAAACTACCATTTCAACAAACCCTCTGACACAAACACTTAATCTTTGATTGAAATGTTGTTCAAACTAAAAAACTAAACGGTTTCACACTACTTAAACTTCTCCCATTAGTCCCCTAGCTCTCTTCACTTATAACTATGAATGAAAGAATTACCTTATAATTGTGATTTACGTGATGAATATTTCTTAAGATTAATGAAAGGAAGCACTAATAAGATCAAAAGCTTTGGATCAGATTACAAAATTCTGCAAGAAGCATTCCTCACCCTCTTAAAGCCTGCAATGAGAGATATTGGAACCCATCCCTCTTCATCCATGTGCCGCCTCAAGAAGGGATCCTTGCACAGATTGTTCTCGCTGTGAAGGACACAAGAAGACAAGGTATTCAGTCAGAAATAGCTCAAACAGAATAGCAAGACCAAGAATCCAATCCCTAACCGCATTGAACCACCTGAAGTAATACTCGATCTGCTGAAGCACAGCAGATCTCAAGTGCTCATGAGGCTGACTGAGCACTTGCGGCGGAGGCGGAGGACTTCCCCGAACGTAGTCGTGATACGGCAGCGTGGGCACCTGGATGTACCACATGTGCACGGGAGCATCTGCAAGCACAGGAAAGAAGCATCATCAGCATCAGCATCGGCATCGGCATCGGCACCAAACCGTCCAACAAACTACCATCCAACCGCGTAACGGACAGGCGCAAACCTCCGAATCCCATCACGTTCGGGTAGCTCCCGATCTGCGGGGGGCCGTAGAACGGCACTGGCTGCTGGAAGATGGGCGGCCGCAGGGGGGGCCTGACGTGGTGCTGGCTCTGGTGGTAGTTATGGCCGTAGCTATCGCGCCGCGACCTGTAGGCATTGCCCTGGTTGTTGTAGCTACCAGCACCATTGCCCCTCCTCTGGTTCCCGTACCCACCGCGGGGGGCCAAGGCCCGCGGCCTCGGCCCGTGGTCGCTCCTCCCCGCCGGGGGCTCCGGCGCCGCGGCCTTGCCGGGGCCGTCCCGCGGCGGCTTCCCCGATGGGGCCGAAGGCACCGATTCCCCTTCGCCGCCGCCGCCGATCACCGGATTCTGCGAGGGATCAAGAAACCAAAAGGAATGAGAAGGGGGAAGATCGCGTGCATGAGAGGGCGATCGGGGGAAGGGGCAGGGATTACGATCGAGACGGAGGAGGGCGATCGGGAGGAAGCGGGGAGGGCGGGCCAGGAGCCGGCGTCGACGGAGGTGGAGGCAGCGGAAGGGCGGGTCCAGGCGGGCTTCTGGCCGGCGGCGGGGGGCGGCGGCGGCGACCAGGGGTCCCAGGAGGAGGAGGAGGAGGAGGAGGAAGAGGCGGCGGCGGCAGCGGCGGAGGAGGAGGGGGGCCGGGATCCGGCGGCGGGGGACCAATGCAAGTCGGTGGCGGCGGCCATGGTGGGTGGGGGGGGAGGGGGGGTGTGGCGGTTGTTGATGGGGAGGAGTTGGGTTGTTGGTGGTGGCGGGAAGAGGTGGGGAACTGGAACGGAAAAGAGAGAGAGTGACTGAGAGACAATGGGAACAGAAGGAATGGAGGAATATATAATAGGAGGGAGATGTTCGTAAGTGTCTCCCTTCCTTTCCTTCTTTTCTTCCTTTTCTTTCTTCCTTCCTTTCTCTCCCTTCCTTCCTTCTGGTTTTGGTCTGCGTTCTCTAACCCCTGCTGCTTTCGCTGTGTATGATTTTTTTTTTGGGGAAATTACACAACTTATACGGCCTCTCCCCGTTGGAGAGGGGGTGTCATGCCCCTATGACATCGTCATGTGTCTCAATGATATCATACGCACATATTCAAGTATATATTTTTTTTTTTTTCCTAACCCTGATTTTTATCGGTTACAGGATTACTTGATTTGCAGTCTGTTTGCGGTTTTGAAAGATCGCTTCTTTTTCTCTTATTTGTAGCTCTTATCCCCTAAATTGGTCGAATTTTTATGGCAATGGTTGCTTAATTAGCAATCCTTTATATTTAACGAATGATTTTCCCCTCCTAATCCTAAGGTTACTAGCTGTTGTAAAATTTAGTGCATTATTCATTGCATGTCCCTATGTCAAATTTCGAAAGATACTCTCACGAACTATCTAGATTTGAACCTAAAAGAAGGGATTACTATATTCAAACTCCTGTGATGTTTATCTTTCTCTTTCCTAAAATAATTGGTGGATTGTGAGCCGAAGATAAAGGAGAATGAGTGAGGAAGACCAACAGGGAATTAAATGCCCAAAAAAAAAAATGCTAACTTTAATGGAATGTAATATAAATTGAGGAAGAGTGTGACAAAAATGAGAAAAGGGGTGAGCTGTACACTCTCAGGGAGCAAATGTGGTCCAAGAGACCCACATTATAGGTATGGAGGCTAATTTGGGGCCATTCTCATGTCTCCAAATGGAGTCACTACATTTAGTTGGCGACAAAAAATAGGCTGCTCATAAGAGGTAGGCTTTGAGATTGGGGGATCCCAGTTGACAATAGTTGCCTACCCTGTGATTCAAGCATGGATTCCATGCTTCATTTGTTTTTTCAATGCCCTTTCCCCAAGCAAGCTTGGAGACTTATTTGGGAGAATTGCTTCAGGGATGCCCCATTTCATTACATGCCGTGAGAAGAATGGGCGAAAGCATGGAGATCTCAACTTCCTATCCAAAAGTTCACACTAGTGCTCCCCGCCACTATATGGCACTTTTGGTGTGAAAGGAACACCAAGAGTCACAGAGGAGCCCATACTACCTACCCCCTACTTACCCTTGAGATTGTTTCTTCTTTGGATGTGGTTTTGTAATTTTAAGTTCTATTTTAAGCTTCTATATTATAGCTAAAAAAGCTAACTTGTATGGGGTGTTTCACCTGAACCCAGGTTGGTTAGCCCATTTTGAGTAAATATTTACTTTTTTACTCAAAAAAAAGTAGAGAAGCTTATTATGGATAACTATTAACAAGTAACATGTTAAGGTTATTTATGCAAATTCAGAAGATTCCATTAACATCTATGTTGAAAACTCTCTTTTGATGCTAATTGTATTGTTGCTTAGGAAATTTGAGTGGGTCCTCCAATTTCCTTTACAATTCCAAATCAAACCCTAAAGTGAGTTAGATAAAGGCAAGCTATCGATTTTAGTTCTAGTTAGAAATAGTTTAGGCTTATATTTGGATTCTAACCATTACACATAGGCTTTTAGAATTCATCATAGTCGAGCAACCCTCTTCCATGAATGAAGCTTGCCTCCTTCACATCCAATTCACTCAATTTTCCAACAATGATCAGTCACTAGTCAAAGTGAGACAGATGATCTTCACCCAATTTAACATGCTTGATCACCATTTGATCCATAGAAGGATGGAAGAGTAGATCGAGAGCATTTGCATTCTACAGGTATGATTCAATTATTCTCATTTGTCTCAATATATTGATAAGGAGGTACATGAAAGAAGGAAATATAAGTAAATCAAGGTTGTATTCTTTCAAAAAGATGGGCTTTCCTAAAATTGTTCAAGTTGACCATCATCTCCCTACCCTAGTATGTCCCAAAGGCCAAAGTTCTTTGTGCACTTAAATATCTTTTCATGGGTCTTGCCCTTAGCTAGTGCTAGATCCTTTCCCCCCTTGTACGCCAGGGAATCCTCAAAGTTCCATCCTCTGGCACTAGTTTATTAGACCATATTCATGGTTCTAATTCTCTAATACTACCTGAATTTTTAAATAATAATGATTTGTGTGTTTAGAAATTAGTAATGATGTTTTAGAGAAGTTTAAGTTTGAGGATTTTGATTTTCATTGCATTTATGAAGATTCATGGGAAAGTAGGCATCAAAACCATAAACGATACATTTTCAGTGCCGTTGATTGCTAAGTTTATCACATTACCGCATCATATGAGCAAGAGAGGATTTGATAATCCAATTGTGGAAAGAGAATTAAACCTTAGTTCACAACATTGAAACAACCTGATATGATAGATAGTTTCTTTCCTTCCCAGTCATTCGAGTGTAGCATCCCAAGTAGAACGCAATGATTAGCAATAGCAAAATAGAAGTTAACCAAGTTTAGCTACTTATTCTTAACTAACTTCTCAATTTACTAGCTCTCCCTGTTCCTTATGCTTAACTACTTTAACGGTTTTCAGTTGTATTCAAGGAACGATTTTTTTCTGGTAAAACCTCTTGCTGGTTATCTTTTCGAATGTTGTCAATGTTATCTGCGTCCTTTGGGTCGCTGTCCAGATTCTTCTTCTTATACTACACGATAAAATATGAAAGGAAATATTTACCTTATTCATTCTTTAACTTCAATATTAGAAATCAATTCGGGTACCAAGTTGCCATACCCCTTCTAAGCTCCACCACGACCTATAGGGAGAAGTGGGCCAATGGACAAAAGGAGAAGTGGAAGCATGGTAGCATGAATTGTACAAGAATAATGACATACACAAAGCCTCGTTCCAAATTTTTTTTCCAGCTTTTCTTCTTTAACTCTTGGATCAACGGTACATGTGTCTTTTCGGACAGTACCTGTATTGTTTGGAGTGTGTGCATACCCTTCTTTAACAAAGGGAGGATTTGGAAAAAATCTTGAAAAGTGACATAGATAAGTTGTTTGTCCATGCATAATATTGGAAACGTATCCTTCTCTTATAAGAGGGGTTTGTGGATCTACGAATATGGATGTGAGTATACAAAACACTTCTTTTTATTTTATCGGCCGCCCTCTCTTTCTGGGGGATAATCTCTATAAGTATACCTCGGACGTTATCTTAACCTCAAATGGGCGTTAATCTACGTACACGCATATATGTTTTCTCACACGTCCTAACAATCACTGATGCTAAATGTGAATGAGTCTTGGTTCCATAGTGTTATAGAGCTTAGCAGCCAAAGTAAGATAAGTTTTACTCATTTGAGCCACCATTGCAAATATCCTCGGTAGCGGTTCAATGGATGATTCTTGGTCGCTGCTACATATTCATACATCACAGTCGGTGGTCTTACAAGTGGGATATAACAAGATTGTGTCTCTGCCACCTTACTCGACCACTCTGGCATCTCCGCTTCTGTCCTCTTACATAGGTGAATTACTTGGCTACTTTGTTCACCTCTATGGCCTTTTGATAGGTCCACGTTAGAGTCTGATGTTCACACAATTGAGAATCACCGGATCTTTTTTGGCTATGTGTTTTCTCTATATCTCATTGGTGTGATCGTTGAGTATTACTTTAATAGCATCGTCATCATCCTACAGAATGAAACACAATCGTCTTGCAACGAAATGATTGTAAGAATACTTTCGTTGTAATTTTCTTTTTTATTTGTTTTGTATGTTTTATCTTTTGATATTCCCCATCCCTCATTGAGCGGGGAGTATTCTCCTCTATCTTGTGATGGGAGGAGTTCAGTCATCTAACTTCCTCTGCGTCTTTATAATTTTTTCATTCTCATTTAATGAAATGATATTCTCACCTTCAAAAGAAAAAAAAAAAAAAAAATTGTGTCTCCATTCGGCAACTATGTCTTCCTCGTAAAATTTTTAAGTGGAAGTTGAGAAGAAATGGCTTTTCTTACGGATGTTTTCTTTAAAAAAAAAAAATTGCAGCACCTATTTTTTAAAAAGAATAAAAACAAACTTTCGGAGCTTCCCTTAAGCATGCCAAAGTTTATTTTCTTCGAGTACTAACGACAATTTTGGCTTCTTTGTAACAAATTGCAGAAGAATTGAAAAGGCAAAGTTGAATACGCAAACAAAGCTACCTATGAGGTCTATATCCTATTTGACGATTCTACTTGCATTATATTTCCAGAAAACTATTCCTTTATTAACTCCATTTAAATGTGTAGAATCGGAAGGTTCTAAACCACAAATATACGGCATCATTCAAATGTGAGAACAGGACCCTTGATTTATCGTTTGTGTCGAATGATGTTTGTATTAATTTATTTTAAAATAAACCTCTTAGTTTCAAAGTAAGATAAATTTATCTCAGTGGTCAAATTATTTTACTTCCTGCAGATATTAGATGATATGACCTTTCATTATTTGATATGATGCTCAATTAGTCAAACATAAAAAGCCTCTAATTCTTGGGTTACAGAACAAGTCTCCTTCCACCAAAAATTCACTGTATTACAAGTGAAAACATTAAAATACATCAATTAAAATTAAAATATATTAGTTAATAACAATTTTTTTTAAGTTAAAAATTAAAATATATCGATTGAAAATCAAAACATACCAATTGAAAATTATTTTTTATCAGTAGAAAATGATTCTCGACCTAGAAGATGATTTTTCATTAGTGGAAAATCAAAATATATAAGTTGAAAATCAAAAAATACCAATGTATTTTAGTCTTCACCTATGAGTGGAGATGATTTTACACTGGTAGAAAACCAAAAAACAGGTGGAAAATGAAAGCACATTAGTATGTTTAACTTTTCACCGATGGAAAATCATTTTTATTTTCATCTATAGGTGAAAAGTAATTTTTTCACATATTGAAAGTGATTTTCCACTTGAAAAGAGGTTTTCAAGTATGGTAAGTGATTTCCATCGATGGAAAGTGATATGCACACATCTAGTTGGCCTAAAAGGTCTATTTATGCATGTTCCTAGATTTATATAAGGATCATGCATTATAAATATTGCATAACATGCATCATCATGCATTTAGATTAGATTGTATAAATTATACGTTAATTTTTCCTTTTTGTGTTTAGGGGACAGGGTGAGATTACTTTAGAGCCTCGGATTAAAGATCCAACCGTACAGATCTAATCAGGGCGATGATCAGAGTTCAATGACTCTAAAATTGTCCGGATCGAACTTCCGTAATATCAAATGCACTTCGAGAAAAATCAGAGGTCAAGAGGCAAGGTGGTGCAAATTCATACTTCATATGACAAATCTAACCACACAGATGGGTTCGGACCAACGATCGTAGCCTAACGACACAAAAATCGATTTAATCCGATATTCATGGCATCACTTACAAGTGAAAGAAGATAGATGGTCCAAATGGTGCCACGTGGCACCATACAGACCGCCTGCTACACCTGGCCTAACTTTTTAAAACGTCGCAACTATTGATCTGATCTGTTGGAAATGGCGCCATGTCTATCCAAGCTAGTGCTCTCATTTCCTAAAGGCTAAGGGTGCTTGTGAGCATTTGTGCCTTAAACCAAAGCGCGACACAAAGCGAGGCATGCCGCAACGGTTGCGCACACCAACATTCAAGAGAGGGCGAGGGCTCAAGCCCTGCCTCGCCTCAAATCAGGTGAAGGAGCAGCACACGAGATAAATACAGCCATTAAATGTGACATGAACGATTGATAAAACGACGACGCGGCACGCAGAGAAGCGTGAATCGCGCACACGCGTGATGATGGGCGAACACACACGTGATCGCAGGCGCGCGCACGCATAACAGCCAAAGAGGAAGACATCGAGCCCCTTTTTAAGAGATCGGATGGCTGAGGATGATCGGGCGGGATCTCACGCTCAACGACTGAAGGGGAAGAGTCAGGTGATGTGGCGCAGTGTGGGTGCTCGAATCAGAGGCGAACGACGGAGATCAAGGCGCAACTTCAACAACGTGGGGACTTTAGCGACGTGCACTTTCGTCACTAAAGACCTTTCATTCATGATTAAACATGTAAAAGGACCTATTTGCCCTCAAAACTCACCTATATAAAGCCCTACGCCCTTCACTTTTCATCCATCCCTTCTCTTCTCTCACCCCCTCCAAAAGCTATACAAGCTAGTCTCATACCTGGGGTGCTCCACTAGAGCTAGAGTAAAATAATTTTTCATCTTCTCACCCCCTTTGTGAGCATCCTACGGTTGTCCTCTTACCACCGTTCGGAAAATGGATCCCGCCACGACGTCACCCTACTTCTTCCTCTGTCCTCCAACTCCGTTCTCCTTCGTCCAGCATCTCATCTCTATCGTCCGAGCGCTCCGTTAACACAACTCGTTTTCCAAGCAGTCGTTGTGGAGGATAACTTCTCACCCCTTCTTTTTTTATCGCTTTCTAGTTTTGATTTACAACTTTCTAATGTAATAAGCAGTGTTTTGAACGGTAGAAAATCAAAATATATCGGCTGAAAATGAAAACACACTAGTTGAAAATCAAAACACACCGATATTTTTCATTTTCAACTTGTGGAAAATAGGTTTTACTTAAAAAGTGAAATTTGATTTTCACCTATGGATTTTGGATTTATGATTTATTTAAGATTTAGGATTTAAGGTTTAGTTTTATGGAAATTGATTTCACTTATGAGAAGTGATTTTCCATAAGTGAAGAATTACTTGGAATAGGTGAAAATCGATTGAAAATCAATATTCACCGATGTATTTTCATTTTCAACCGATATATTTTAATTTTCAATTGGTGAAAAATTAAAATACATTAGTTGAATATCAAAATACACCACCGATGTATTTAATTGGATGAAAATGTATGTTACAGGATGTGTTGCAACATGTATTTTCCTATTCACATCCTACAAAATATGCTACAACACTTTTTTTTTGCTTAATACTTTTCACATTTCTATCATTCCTCTCAACGCTGAATTCTTTTATTGTTTCCTCTTTTGTCTCTTATGGCAACAAAATATTCTATGAAGAAAATGCTAACTTAAAATACGATTGGCTTGCAATGGTAGAACTCGATTTTGTAATCAAAATGAAAAGGATAATTTAATTATGTGGGCACCTCATCAAATAAGTAGATGCACCAAATATGATTTTTTTTTTCTGGAAAGGAAATTTTTATTTATAGTGGTTGAAAATCATACAAATGATATGAGATACATGGAGAAGGAATCATCCATATCTCCAAAGGGGAACACAAAATTTCGACCTAAATTTAAAGTAAAATTAAAAGAAAGTATCACAAACATGGAAGTCAAAAAGCGATTGAAGGCCAACCACTGCAATATGATCATAGATACGATAGTATTACTAGGAGAGTCCCTAGCCATCAGCACTAGTAAGAAATTCAACAAAAGTTGAGCATCGAAACCAAGTTCGAATACTTTTCGATTGTAAGAAGTACGATGTCTCGTAATTTCCCCACACAAAACCCTCAGAGAGAACAACTAAATCCTCAAGGGGAAAAACAAAAACAACAACAATAAAATTAAAACAAACATCAAAATGGTCGAACCTACACATAAACAAGAACTACAAACGAGGCACGTCTAATGCCACAAACAACCCACCCCTGGGACCAAAAGGAGGTCGGGCGAACGCACGCCGGCCGCAGCGGATCGGCTACACCATTGTCAACTCCCCGACCGTCGAAACAACGCCACACACGTCGCCAATCCAGCAGCCAACGCAAGACTTGACGAAACTCCACCCCAGCACACACCGATGGACGTTCGAAAGCGCTGGCCGCCCGAGCCTCGAAGTAGAACTTCCGCTGCTGCAGCACGCGCAGCCACGCACGTCGCTGACCGCCTCACGATGCCAACCGCCGCACACGCCACTACTACCCCCAAGACCAACCTCATCTCGCCATGCATGTCGTCGCTGTCGACGAAGGAGAGACCCTGGGGGAGAGGGAGTAAATCTGATCGGAGGGAGGGGGAAGGGATCGATTAGCCTTTAAGAGACCGATCAGGAGGCCCCAACCGTAGCGCGGAGACCTACGCTCGCTGAGGAGGAGAGGGTAAAGGCACTCCTATTTTAGAGTCTGGATGCAGCATACGTGATGTGCCACGGACATTCATAGCCGGTATCGTTCTCTCCAAATTCCGGAATTTATGTCCCCAACAGTTGCTATCTGTTTCTTTCCGTTTCAAGTCGAGGCGTGCCGAAAAAAATCTTCCACTACAATGTTGGCTACAGACAGCCATCGTCCTTCCGAACTGAAGATGACGCCTATAAAAGGTCTTGCCTCTGTACAGGGAAAACGCAAGCAGAGATGCATATTTCCACCTCGGATTGGACGGATACTCGAGTAATGCCACAGCATATATGCAACTTAAACGGTCCCACATGGATCCGGATACTGTCTGTTATTGAATACAACACAGATATTTAATTGGATACTGGAAAGTCATCATCTACCGTCACAAGATCACCATCTAATAAGCGTCAATTATGAAAAAATTGTGATATAAAAGAAATATATATGAGTGAGATTGAGGTTATACGTAAGAGCATCGAAAATTCTGTAATATATATATATATATATATATATCAACGGTTAAAATCTTGACACTTAGGTCATCAAATCTTGTGTCTCACAGTATACTTAAGTAATCTTTTTTAATCGGATTCTGTCCTTGTCACAAACCCAATAGGATTTATTTAAAGGCTCTAATTTATGGTCTGTATTGGCCATATATGAAAAGGAATCTTAGGAATAAGAGTAATGCATTTGTGGTTGAGGTCCGGTGGTAAAGATGCTTACATGGGACGTTGTTAAGCATGATTTTGGACATATATATATATATATATATATATATATATAGAAGAAACAGCAAAAAGGTAGATCAAATTGGTTCAATAAAGGTCCTCGATTCACAACCCTCTTATAAATAGGTAGAATAACGGATTTGATAGAAATGATTAAAAAGAAAGGATAAACTAATTAAGCTCATTAAACACCACAAAAACTTATCTTAACGAGCAAAATTATCTAATCAAAAGACATAAGATCAAGGTTTTAAAAATTGGATCACATCGGCCGATCCAACCAGTTGGATTAGGAATCGGCGATGGATCGGTCGAATCAATTGATTTTTGAATCAGGAGTCTTGAATTGGTGGAATCAGCCAAAACCCAATTCTACCGACCGGTCCACCTGACCCACACCAAAAAAATAAAAATAAAAATAAAAATGGAGACCTTTTTCCCTCGTGCGTCGCCGGTCCCTTCGGAACTTCAAAGTTGTTGCCTTCCCCCTCTCGCTGCCCTAGTCGCGACCTTCCCCCCCCGCTGCAACAGCATTGAGTCATCGACTTGCTTCCCACTGCGCACAGCAGTGCCTCGCCTCTCCTTCCCCCCACGCGCGCACGCCGTAGTGGCCGAACAACAGTACCAACCTCCTTCCCACCACGCACAGCAACGTTGATCTTCCCACTGCGTGCGCACGCCACACAACAATACCAACTTTCGCAGCACAGCAGCGCCTCTACAATGCCTCTGGCCCTACAGCCCTATAGTCACGCCTTGAGAAGGTCCGCACAACAGGCACCGCTACAGTCGCATATAGCAGCGCCTCCACACAGCGCCTCCGACCCTCTACAACGTGTCCTCCTTCCTGGCAACCGTTAAACTTCCTCTCCTTCCAACATCTGTAAGGAGGTTTACAAATATAATTCCAACATCTATGACATTTACGACCACCACCACCACTCACAGAGTCACAGGCCACAACATTAGTGGCAGTATCCTCTCCCATATGAAAAAGACACATAATAGTATAATACTTAGGTTTTTATTAGATTTTTGATAAACAAAACACTTGTTAGTTGTTAACTTGTTACTACTTTGGGTTAAGGTAGATTTTAAGTTTATCTAGTATAAATAAATAAAGGATTTACATTTTATTAAAATCATTTTCAAAGTTTGCAATTTACATTGAATTGATTTTCATTAAATTATCTTAGTTTGTTGCTAAGTTTATCATGTTAGTATTGGTAGATTTGCTAATTTGAAGTTAGTATCTTTATTTAATGTGTAATATTTCTAATATGATTGCATATATATATATATATATATATATATGTCATTTGGTATTTGATGTGATTTTATGATATATATAATTATCTATGTGTAATATTTGATGTGTAAGATGCAATTTGATTGCCCATGTATTTGATGTGATATAAATTTGTGAAAATGATGTGTAATGGGCAATAATCATGCTTTATGTTTTTTTTGCCTTATTTTATTTGTAGAACAATGGATAGAAATAAGGAAGGAGTCCATAATGAGTTTCATCCCACTCCTAAAATTGATAAAATGGCAGTTAGAAGAAAATAACATATTACTTGGAATCATTATACACTTATTTCATCAAAACTTTTAAGCTAAAATGTAATTACTGACCTAAGATTATCAATGGAGGAGGGATTCATAGATTTAAGAAATACTTGGCAAAGAAAAAGGGGCAAACTGAGTCTTGTAGAAATATCCCAAGCCATGTGAAGTATCAAACGAAAAATACATTGGAATCATATCAAATAGAAAAAATGAGAGTTGATGAAACTTTTGTAATGACTTCCACTGGCTCTCAATTAGGTTCACTTATGGTTTACCTTAGCAATCATCAGGCCCATCAAAAAGTGTTGCATCGAAGGATTCTCAAACTCATAGCTTAAAAAAAATTTTTCCAAATATAGTTGAGTGGTGGCAGAATTTTGATAGAGAAGGTCCCACATTGCAAAAAATGGCTATTAGATTATTAAATCAGACTTGCAGTGCATCAGCATGTGAAAAAAATTGGAATGTATTTGAAAATATTCACACCGCAAAAAGGAACAGGTTATTACATGAAAAGTTAAATAACCTTGCATATGTGAAGTATAATTTGATATTAAGGTATAATATTATAAATAAAGTTTTATTTGTTAACTTTTTTAATATTAGTTTTATACGCCATTTTTAACCTATCATAATTGTTGATTTGAAATTCAAGGGAGAGTTAAAATAAAAATCGATGGGGTCCTATTTTATTTGAAGATATGAACTTAGTAGAGAAGTAGACAGAGGAACCTGAAAATATCCAATTACAAGATTTAAAGGCTTGGCTGGATAGGGAGTGACTTGAGACATATGTTTGCAATGGTACTAACTTATGTAAATTTTAAATCTTTAGAATTATATCTAAATTATTGTGAAGTTAACATTTAGCTAATTTTATCTCATTTGCTCTTTTACATGATATCAATGATACTGAATGATCATCATGAAGATTAATTAGGATTTTTTTTTTAATTCTATTTGCTTATATTACCTTATAATTTTGAAATTCTTCTATTACAATTTAATTTTTCTTTTTTATATACTTTTATTTTTATCTTTTAGTTTAGTCTTTCATAGTTCTATTTTATTTTATAATATGGTTGGATATTACATATTCAAAATAATATTTTATGATTGTAATATTTAATTTTTCATATATTAAATTTTGATTTAACTCGATTCATTCTATTTGGATAATACAAATCAAATCTAAACATGATTAATCTGATTCTAATGTTGATATCATCATCAATTCAACCGATTGATATCAATGATTGAACTACCAAAATTTAAAATCAAAACTTGACTGATTCAATGACTAACTCAATCTTTAAACCCTTAATAGGATGGGAAGGGAAAGATTGCATCTTGAATTTTCCGATTCCCCGTCCATGTACGCAGTCTATAGAAAAGTAAATTACGAATTTCACGAGATAAGAAACAAACAAACAAATGTTTGATTTGATGCAACACATATCCCTTTCGTCATTGTTTTCCATGTAAAACTAAAATTCAAAGTTACCACCTTTTGTGTACGAACAAATCACGATTCAACGTGCCACCAATGGGTCGACATTATAACATTTAAGACGTTATGAAATTAAATCCAAGGTCATCATATTTATCTTTTTTTTTTAAATAAAAGATCTTGATTCAATGTTTTTTTACAATCCAAATCTCATTTTGGTAGATCGAGGAGGAATCGATCATCTTACCCACACAAATCCTCCATGTAAAGATTCAATATTAATCATTCCTTAACAATAATTACTTTTTTCATATGAGATTTGTAAAATAAGATTTAGTAAAATTATAGCAAGAAGCACTGTTACGTGAAATGAGATAAAACCCTTTTACTATTTAGATTCAATTTTAGCCTTGACATTCAGAAAATAGTTAAATATAATTATATCAAGAGCCCTCGAAATAATTTTATATCATCTTAAATAGACCTAATCCGAAGTAATTTTCTTTCACATTTTTCTTAACCTAAATACAAAAGATCTTATTTTATTTTCCTATACAAGCAGACCCCGAGAGAATGGAGGCGGATACGTACCTTTCGCTCCTTGCTGCCATCCAGAAGGCACCGAAACGGAAATAGGATTAGAAATCTCACGGTCAGTGCAGCCTCACACGTAGGCACAACCGGTTGAACGGAAGTCAAGAAAGCGTCGCGGGAGCGAACGGTGCACCATGAAATCCGCGGCAAACGAAAACCAAATGGGACCACTAATTTGTTGACTCAACCTGATTAATTATACAGAGACTTGAGGAAGTTTCTCTGCAGTTCCATCGAAAAGCCGATTCGGGATTCCCTCCTGTGGGATCATCAAAAGCAAAACTCAATTAAGGTTGAGTTTCCGTTGTTTGCTGTACAAATGCAATGCTTTTCTTAAAAAAAATAAATAAATTAGTCAAAGAAGACATGCTGTAATTCTTACTCATCAGCGTCGCGTTTAAGACGACAATATTACCTTTACTATTAAATCCTAAAGCTTCTGATTTCTACATTTTTCTCCTTACGAGATAAAGTCGTAACGTACGACTTGTTCAAGACGTGTATATACGACCCAGACATAATTGAGTCTAACTCTCCCCCCTTTTTTTTCTGTGACCGGTAATTGTGTCTAACTCATTTAGCGGACGTAAAAGCTTAAATCTGTGATCATTTTGTTTATAAATGGATAGAGAGGTACAAGTTAACTGATACATATCTCTAAATATTAATCTTATAGAGTTCATGTAACGTGCCATGCTTATCGTCGCATAAACTCCAATACAAGTCCTTTAAGCATTTCAACCATTTGCCTACGCTATATGGTTAAAATATGCATGCATGTGTACGTACTATTTTAGCCAACAGAACTAAAAGCTTCAACAGAGACACGTCTAGATTCAAAAGAAATCTTAGATCAAGCGAGATAAGCTAGAAGAATGAAAAGAAGGATAATCGATCATTGACCTCTTTCATGGAGTGAATCACAACATAGACATGCAAATGGTTATCAACTAAAACCTCCAACATATATAGATCTACTTAATTTACATAAGCTATTCACTTAGGGTTGATTGCAACAGGAGATAATTATTATTTGTGTTCACTTGAGAATAGAGGTTAACCCTTTTTGTGTTTATTGAACTAGGTTTAGGAATGGGCCTGTGATATGAAAGTGAGGTATTTACTTAAGAATGAGAATTAAAATGGAAGATATGATCTTTTCAAAAAAAAAAAAATGGAAGATAGATGGTAAGAGACTTGAAATTGAGAATTAAAATGTAGGAAATAAACTTGGGTATAAGTTTGGAGATAAGTTAATTCCCGTGCCAACCTAAATTAGCTTATCCTAGGTTAAAGAGACCATCAAGAGTTGAGTTATCCCGTAATGTAAATGGGATAGGAGTTATCCCCCAAATAGAATGGATAACCTTTACCGTAAATATTGTAGCAAAAAAAAATATTTCTTAATTATTGTAGAGTCATGTACTTTTACGTAAATATTGTTAGAAAGTTTTGACATTACATAAGTTTTATCATGGATTTTATTTTTTCATGCATGTACCATGGGAGACATACCTTCCGCAAACATAAAATGCCATCTAATGTGATTGACGTCAAGCAGAAAGAGTGTTTCGTTTTCCTCTCTCCAGAGAGAGCGAAAATCAGATACCGACGTCTCAGGGGCCTCGATCGGCCACCTCCGACCGATCGGGGCCCCCCCAACCTTCCAGACCTTTCATCCCCTCATCCTGACTACACTCCCTCGATGATCGGGTACCGATGGTCGACATGCAACAGCTCGACGTCGCTCGTCGTGGCTGACTATGGCTGAGGCGTCGCAGTCGAGGGTTGGAGCTCCGGTGGACGTCCGCGGCGGCCGATCGTCACGGCCGATGGTCGTGGCTGTCAGTCGTGGTGGTTCGTTGTGGTCGGGGCGGCGACCGTCGTCGTCGACGCTCGGATGTCATGGTTGGAGCAGCTGGCGATTCTGGTCGCGCGAGGTGGTCGGGGCCGCAGCTGTTGTCGGGCCTAGAGTCAGTGGTGGCTGCAGTGGTTCTCCGATGTGATGGCGTGACCGGCGATGGCAGTGGGAGGTGGTTCCTGTCAGTGCGGTCGCTCGTTTGTTGGGTTGTGTTGCATATGTTTGTTAGCTTGCTTTCATTTGATCCTAGGGTGGTATCTCCGTGTATCGTTCCTTAGTCGTGTCTTGGTAGTAGTTATCTTGTTACATTATTGGTCTCATTATTTTCGATGCAAGTTTTGATTTTTATGTTGTTATGTTTTTCTTTATGGATTTAATTGTTCCTCTTGAGGGTTTTTTATTTTTAGGGGTCATGCGAGACTCTACACATATTATGATTGAAAAGTGTCTGAATTATTTTTGATGTCTAGTTTTGCCTGAATTTTCTCATTAGCATCGATGACTAATGATTTTTTTCTAATCACACTGTCATATTTATGAGTGTGACGTGACGATTTACGGTCACTGTCTGATTTTCATATTCGTAATATTTATTTTTACTTATTTTAAACTTATGTCAAAGTTTTACGTCAGTATGTCCTTGAGGGAGGTCGGTGTCTTTCTTAACTCTCGTTTCTCGGGTCACTTGTGTGTTTACAACCTTATAAATGAAAGTCATCTTAAAATAAACAAACAAAACAAAAGAGAAGTTGAGAGTGAAGATGGAGAGGAAAGGGTACACAAACAATCTATTTCTGTTAAATGCTGGACAAGGATTTTGAGATGGCTTGTCGTACAATGTTGTGTCAAAGGGGCGATGTCGAACGGGTGGCAGCGGTGGTGGAGTTAGAAACGAATTTTTTTAGTAAGTTATAGGTAAGTATGACCACAGCCAAATAAATTACGGATTCGATGACATAAGTAAGCGAGTTGGTTATGTTAACAGCTCTTTTCACTAAGGAAAAATAAAGCTAAATATTTTGAGAATTTCACCACTTTTTCTGAAAAAGGAGTAACAATATTATTCTTTATCTGTTGCTTAACATCACGTACGGATCCATCGGGTAGTGGATTGACGATGGTTTTCTCTCTTATTATAATCGCCTATTGGCATTTTAATAGGAGCACTTCGTAACATCTCTAGTTCGAATCCTGCTAATCCAGAAACTAGTGCTCGTTACAAAACACGCATCCAGCAAGTATTAAAAAAAACAATAAAGGAAGTTACAACAACCGAATCAAAATATTGTTTCTAACAACAATAATATACGCTAATTAATCATAATCTACAAGCACAGCATACAAAAAATTTTAATAATAAAACTACGTATATCTCATAAAGAAACATTATTTTGTAGCATTTCGGAACCAATGTATTATTATTACAAATTGGATATCTTAAACACCAAACACTTTAATCTCATAATGGTGGGGCAACAGATGAAGTCAAGGTGCCAGCAGTGGAAGGACAGGAGACCGAAGGCGTAGGAGATGGTATGGCAGAGGTGGGAGTGTAAGGGGATTTGGACATCGAAGCATGGTGGGGTCCCCGAAGATAACAGCTTGTGGGTGTGATGAATGGGGATTGATGTGGTTTTAATATTTGTTTCGTGTGATTTTCGCTACATGGGTCTTTTGTTTTTATTCTCTTTGGAAGAAGGGGTTGAATTGGTAAGCTGTTTCACCTGATTCAAATAGTCAAATCAACTTTTCACTGATTCATGCCCGGTTTGAATTTACTTTAAAATAAATCGGTTGGGTCGTTTTAACACCGATTCTCGATCAATTGATTTGAATAGCTAATTTGACTCAATTTTTAAGACGTTGATTCAGGTTGATTCTTTAACTCCAAGACATTTGCATAACATTTAACTAATTTTTAACTTGTGTGTTTATAACGAGAGTGTAAAAGTTAAAAATGTAATAAAATTATATTACCAAAAAAATTATTGTAATAAAAATTTTTTAAATCTTAATTTTGAAAGAATTTTTTTATCTATTATCATATGACGATCGATTAAAATTAAAAAATATCAATAGAAAATTAAAACACATTATATATTATAAAATAATTAATGAAAAATAAAAAATATTGATGAAAAATAAAAATATATCACACATTACAAAAATATATTGATCAATATATTTTAATTTTTTATCAGTGAAAATCAAAAAACATCATATGTTGTAAAATATGTTATCTAATATCAATGGAAAATAAAAATACACTACACGTTATGATAAGTAGAAAATAAAAAATACTAATAAAAAATTAAAATACACTGTATATTATAAAAATACATTGATCAATATATTTTAATTTTTAATCGATAAAAAATAAAAAATATTGATAAAAAATTAAAACATACACTACGTTACAAAATTATTACTTAATATATTTTAATTTTCAATTAATAATTTATATAATTATCAATCAATTATATATTATTTTATACGTTCATAAAAATATATTTAATATTAATTTTTAATAAAAGAATACCAGAAAAGAAAGTTTACTATATAAAAGAGGAATGGAAAGAGAACGGAGAGAGATGAGGAATGGGAGAGCAAGAGCAGCTAAACAATTAGTGTCATCTACAGCAATATATAGACCATGGCCTTTAATAGATATTTTATACTTTTACATAAATATATTTAATATTAATATCTAATAAAAAATATAATACGAGAAAGTCGATAGTAAAAGGAAAAGAGGAAAGACGAGGGAGAGAGAGAACGCGAAGCGACGAGAGAGCGAGAGCAGCTAAACAATTCAATAATTAAAAAAATAATAATCAAACAATATCATCTACAGCAATAGGTAGACTCATCCCGCCACGGCTTTAATCGATATTAAGGATTGGGAGAATCCTTTACAGCAGGGTTAATTTAGGAGGGTCAAATTCCTACGAAAATGGCTTAATAATCCATGTAGACCATCCCATCCACATTAATTTCAAGTAGTCAAAAAGTGAAAAACGTAGATACTGACTTAAAAACACGATTCGAGGAAATTTATAGAAATTGTTCTTATATTTCATAAAATGATATAAATGTAGGTTAATTTAATAATTAATATTTAATATTAAAAAAATAAAATAAAAACACATAAGATTTATTATACAATGAATCACATTATATTTTAAAAAATTATCATATTACTTTAATCTAAAATACATAGATGATAAATAATTTTACACCGATGATAAATAATTTTATGTGATTTTACATCGATGTAAAATGATTTTGTATCGGTGATAAATTATTCTAAAGTGTCTTTACATAGATGAAATCTTATTTTACATCGATACAAAATTATTCCTGTAATGGTATAATTTTGCATCCATTAAAAGTAATTTTGAGTTATAGATTTAGTATTTAAGATTTAGAGGTTAAATTTATAGAATGTGATTTTACATATGAGAAGTGATGTTTCACCTTAGAATTTAA
Source organism: Thalassia testudinum (assembly GCA_037157565.1). Lineage (NCBI taxonomy): Eukaryota > Viridiplantae > Streptophyta > Magnoliopsida > Alismatales > Hydrocharitaceae > Thalassia > Thalassia testudinum. Next base: position 196,104,899 of record JAZHRO010000073.1, on the reverse strand, counting down.
GGTTTAAGATTAAATCATAAACCTTAAGATGGAAAATTTATCTTCTAAGTATAAAATTACTTGTAATAGGTGAGGAAATATTTAGAATTTAATTTTATATCGATACAATCTTAATTTACATTAATACTATCTTATTTTATAGTAAAGTATTTTAAAATAAGATTATACCAATGTAAAGTAAAATTACACTGATACAATCTTACTTTACATTAATATAAAATTATTTTAAAAATATAAAATAATTTTACATCGATATAAAATAATTTATAGTCATATAAAATAAATTTATTATTAATTTCAACAATAATAAATAACATCATATCTCAATTTTGTTTTAAATAAAAAAAATTTATGAGATAAAAGTCACATTCATATTATTGTAGGTTAACTTTTTATTCTTCAGTCCATATCCTTTGAAGTAAAATCCAAATTCTTACAGACACAAATATAAATATATAGCTTGTTGGAAGCTGCACATGAAAACCTTTTTCTTCGAGTCAAGGGTAAACCTCTACTAAAAGTAAATAAAAACAACGATTAAACTCATTTTAACCTTTCATGCAAACTAGAAACAACCGGCAGATCAACCTCTTTCATACACCAAGGTAAACGACTGCAAACGGAGGAACTTTTCGTAAACGGACAAGCAACTTCTCTTAACAAAACTCTCTTTTTAGGGTAATCTATTAATGAAGTTAATCTTTTTTTGAAAGGTTAATCTCCACTTTTTTGTTTTCTGAGGGATTAACTCTCACGATCGTAATCTGAATTTTAAAGCCCTTAACACCAATTTAAAGCTTTGTAAATAAAATTAATGTTAACTTTGTATCTCCACACCCAAACTTTTTATATCAAAAAAATTGATCTTACCGTCAATTTAAATATATATAAATTAATATTAATATCACTGTACAGATAAAAAAAATAAAAATTAATATCAATTTCTTAGCCGTGTACCATCCATAAAAGATAAGATCTAAAAACTCATGAATACCATTAAAAATTTCCCAAGTAGCAAACCACACGAAGCAAGAGGACTCCCTCGCGTTCGCTTGCCGTCTCTCACGGCGTAGAAACTCCCGCCCCTCACCATTCCCCGTCCTCCCCCACCTTTCTCCATCCCTTTCCAGAAGGTTCCCGTGGTAACCACCCAAAAACTCCCTCCCGCCTTCTCCTTCTCTGCTGTCCCAACCAACGGCCACGATCTCCCCCTCCCACCCACAACACAACCAAACGCCTCCCTTCCCTAACGTGTCCCGCGGTGCACCAAACCCCCTCCCCCAAGGTCGGTTCCACCTTCACCAAAAAAAAAAAAAAAAAAACCAAACGAACGGGCGAATTAAACAAAAGAGCGAGCAAGCGAGCGTACGAACGAAAGGTTCGATCATATCGGCGCGCAAGCAATCGAATCCCGACCACCACCATGTCCGCCACGCGCACCGCGGTGCCTCCGCCGGAGCGGACCTTCTCGGCGACGGAGCTAGAGGCGGCGGCGAATCTGGTGCTCCTCAGCGAAAGCAGCAGCGTTGGGGAAGGAGAAGAGGCGTACCTCCACGAGGCCGGGAGGGGGAGCTGCTGCTCGTCGTCCTCCGCGCCGTCGGTGAACACGAAGGCCATCGTGGGGGGCCCGAAGGTGGAGGAGGAGGAGGAAGCGATCGACGAGGAGAACACGGCGCCGTGGGCTCGGAGGCGGAGGTACCGGTCGATCTCTGATCTCTACGCGGTGACGGTGCGCATCGACGAGAAGAAGCGGAGGAAGAGGAGGAATTGATAAGGCATGAGAGAGAGCCCTAAGGAAAGTTGTGTTGTTTCTTTCCTCTCCTGATTAGTTTGGATGTGTATGCTGTACATATTGAGAAAGAGAGGGAGAGCGAGAGGGAGAGGGTATATGTTGTGACTTCTTAGGTCTTCCTTCGGTGTAGTTTGGGTGAGTTTGCTGCTTCTGGACGTGAATTGAGTTACTTATATATCTATGCTTTCATCATGTGCTCTCGTTTGTTTGGTTTGTTGATGATGCATGATGGTGTGTGGAGATCAGAGTTTTGCGATGTACGTAGAGGCGAGCGGATTGAGCGAAGAACATTGGTCGTGCAACTCCTTGGTTGCGTTCAATTGCATGAATTTTCTCCCTTGTTTCTCTTTTTTATGTCGCGACTTCGTCCCGTGGAGAAACGAGTCGCGGGGATCATGCGAATACGACTCTTTGGTGCCATTGGAGTGAGGTTGACGTTAGCGTGTTTGAGGATCACCGATGGCCCGTTTTAATGCACCTTTGGAACAGGTGAGTTGCTGCGATAGGTTGATTGGAATAGGCCTCGTTATTGCGGGTTCGGTTTAATAATGTCCGGATGTTTGGGTTTATTAATGTCTTCCGTTACCTACAATTTTTGCCATCTACCATCCACGTGATCTGGCATTTCAATTGGCAAGTAAATTTTCTTTCAAGTAATTTGATTTCATAATATGTTCTCGTTGGATTGGGTTTTATATATGGTATATGTAAGAACTTTGTAATTTTTCTTCATGCTTCGGCAAGGTCAAGTAATATTTCTTTAATAACGACCACTCCTCTTTCCTCTGTATTAGATCAAACTGATCATCTCCCTTGCAAACTTTTTCCTTCACGGGGCACGAGCTTGTGACACGTTGAAAATTATCATAGTATAGAAGATTAGTTTTCGTTCAAATCGATTGCACGCTGCATCCATTTGATGACAATGGTCTATTTTTTTATTACCATATTCTTTCGCATCCTATGTTGCTGGAAGTCAACTAAATAAGGCCTCGAACGCATGTAGAAAGATTTTGGGGTCGCATGATAAGATTGGTGATTCTGACGTGTTGGGACTGGCCGCACGCAGGTCTAACCAACTGAAATCGAACTGGAGACACGGGTAGTTGAGGACAACTTGTCTTTCGGGATTTCCTACAGACAAGACATTAAACGATAAGCTTAATTAATTATATATGAGTTCTTCTGCATGCAGAAATTTGGTGGATATGCAGATTACGTGGAAGAGATCCAGTGAGCAACAAATTATACAAAAATATACACTTGTGAAGCATATATATATATATATATATATATATATATATATATATATATATATATATATATCCTGTTTAAAGATTTTGAAATGGTATGTTCCCAACTATTTTTTTTATTTACACTGGAGCACGTAAAAATAGGCCCCAAGCATGAAGAATCGTGAATTAATTAGTTGACAGATTTGAGAATTTAGTAGTATTTTAGAATGAGTTTAAGAACACCTGCTATCTATATCCCTGCATGCAAGATAGAACGAAGGAACCGCAAGAACGAGAACGAGTGCAACGGGCAGCGTGCCTAAAGAAACAGGATTGACAAGCGAATGGAATAATTACCTTCCGAATAAAGGATCCGTGAGAAGGTGGGTATATATATATATATATAGAGCCTGCAGTCTAAAGAAACTGATAGATAAATGAGTGGGAGCACTGCCTTTCCGAGAAAAACGAATAGAATGATTAATTTTTTTAAGGTTAGTTTATTTAAGGAATTAGAAAAATAATGTTAAAAAAATATGAAATTGATATTAATGTATAATTAGATTTACTTACGGTGTAATATTAATATTAATTTGTATTTACTTGAATTAATATTAAGTTGTAGTGTTAATTTTCATGATATTTAATTGATATTAACGTTAGGTATATAAAATATGAGAGATGTAAGAGATATAAGTGATGTAGAATTTTAATGCAGGTTTGACTAATAAAGGATGAAATTGATGTTAGATAAATTTGTGTTAAAATTGTTGAACCTAAGTTAGTAAATGAAGGGTTAAATAACCAAGTAAATAAAGGTTAACCCCTCTTTTTGAGGGGTTAATCTTTCAAGTAAATTAGACCTTACTGAATTAGACGACTTTCTTCTTTACCTTGCAATGAACCAACTTAATTGCAGACCCAAGGAAAATAGCTACGATCGCATGCAGGTGGACGAGTTTCTGTACTTAGAAAGCTCCCATCAAGAAAACTCTGAGATAGCCAACGTTTAATATGGGCATCTTTTCTGCCGAATTATGATTTCTTCGAATCATGAAAGATTTCTTCCTTGCCAGACGATCGAAAGGACACCGGCACGTACACTGACCCCCATCCAAATGGCACGAATGGATGGTCTACCTGCATGCCTTACTTATAAGTAAATAAGAACCAAAAAAGAAAAGGAAAGGAGTAAAATAAATGAGTTAAATCGTTTCAATATTTTGGTTGTTTAAAATTTTTTTACGAAGGGCGTAACATAACTTCACCTCGGAATACCGGTGGGATTGGTTAAATGAAGAATTAAATATTTAATTTAACATAAATTTATTTAACTTGACCTCTTAAAGAGTAGAGAAAAACAAATGACGGTTAGTTCGACAGCGTCCCCCGGCCATGTAAACCAGATTGGAACATCGTTGCCACACCAGAAATGTCACTGAATCAAGTGTGTCCCTAGAATGAGAAACGGTCTGCTGAACAAAGAACATCGCATTGGCTAGCGTTTAAATATTTCAGGGTTATTGGGGGTGGCTGTTTAGATTGGTGCGAAATTAAAGGGTACGTATGAGGAGTGAGGGCCATGAATATCCACAAATGCCGGCGTCCAGGGACCCGTACCCATATTGGAGTTGGCTTCATGCAAGACAAACCAACATGTGGGCAGCAGTGCAATCGATTCCCAACTCGGAAGAAGAAAGGGGCAACCTCAGAAAGCAAGTCGAGAGAACTAATGCCTCAGGGTCCATGAAAACGACTGGTCATGAGATAAGAAGCAACTTTCCTTAGCATGAAAAGAGGAGCAGCCCAGATGTGGCCCAAAGGTGCATGTAAGTTTCGTATCAGATTCTGGCAAACCTCCTTGGTCGGAGACAATTAGTCGGCTAATTAAGGAACCTCATCGGATGGTGGAGGGCATCGAAAAGGTTCCCCTGTCATCTATGTGAGGGAATGGAGAGCCCACCATGGATACAGTCAAAGTGCACAGCGTATCTGCTGTTCCCAGAAAGGGATACATAAATTTAGCCGCATCAGGTTCATGTTGTCCACTTGAGAGAGTATATGCACCAGAGCCATGGGAAGATAACGATACGTATATTTTAAGTTAAAAGCGCCTTATCAGAAAGTTGAGCCCGATAGACAATTATTTTTCGCCTTAGGACTAACTGGTAGAAAGTATAATACAACAGTTTGGAACCTTTGAACAGCTACATGACCATCACCAAAAGCGAGAAAGACAAGCAAGCTTAGATATTAAAAAACATAAGCGTTCTCAATGAAGAAAACAAAGATAATGAATCGGATTTGCTACACCAAGCCATGCACTTATGCCTGATGGATTCTCAGGATAAAGTGGTTACTGGGCATGATGGCTTTTTAGTTGGAAGAATTTTTGCCTGACGTGAGGTTTGGTAGAATGCTACAGGACCCAACTGCAAAGCCATAGTTATTGCACTTAAAACACTGGACTAATTCGTTGCGCATGGTCTCGTTCAAAATCTATATCCCACTAAAACGAAAGAAATGATTGCACTTATTTTTGGGTCTCTCTACGGACGGGCAGCGTCGGACAAAACTTTATCGCAAAGATTTCTACATCTACTACTTTTAACCTTTAAATATATATGGGAAACGAATACGAAAACACATATTACAATATATAATTAAAATTAATCAATAGAAAATTAAAATCAATCAATTAAAAATTAAAAATATCAAAATATATTAATTGAAAATAATTTTTAATCGATTAAAAATTAAAATATATCGATTGAAAATAAAAATATAATGTTATATTTTATATTTCTATTAATGATAAATAATTTTTTATTTGAAATGTAATCTTTCACTTATAAAAAATAATTTTATATTTAAAAAATATTTTTTCATCCATAAAAAATAATTTTTATTTATAATAAATTAAAATATATTAATTAAAATCATCATTCTCACTCTATATATATTGCAAACGACATGCATTTGTTTAATTTTTTTTTACTTAAATATATATATAAAAATTAACTAGCACCGATGCAAATTTTTTAGGTTCATTATTTCATTCTCCCATTAATTACCTTGAAAATGTAACGTATGATTGGTAGCAAAGCCTATAATTGAACCCGAAACCAAGAGAGGTAGAACCAGCCTTCCACGTAACTGCTTTAGTGCAACCGAGCGCAACTAATTATTAAGTGCATTTACAAAATCTTTGCTCAAGACTTGACGTGAAACGTGAAAACTTCAATGATTTTTCTCAATTACATGATAAATCTAAGGCTTAGGTTACTTGGAAAGTAAACCTTTCAAAATGAAGTTAATTCTTATTTATTTTACTATTTAATTCGTCATTTAATAACCTAAATTTAGATACTTTAAAATTAACTTATCTAACACTAATTTTCAATGGTATTAACCAAATCCATGTTACAATCGTACACACTTACACCTCTGATATTACTCACGTTTCATATTTCTAACATTATTATCAAGTAAATGTTACAAGGGTTAACATAACTTAAAACTAATTCAAGTAAACATAAACTAATGTTAATACCACTATGTAAATAAACACAATTACAAATTAACATCGATTTCACATATTTTAACACAACTTTCCTAACACTCAAGATAAACTTCCTTAAGGACTAGTTTACTTAAAAGATTAGGAAATAATATTAAAAAATGTAAAATTGACGTTAACTTGCAATTACTTTTCCTTGTAGAGTATTATTAACATCAATTTGTATTTACTTCAATTAATATTAAGTTTTAGTATTAATCTTTGTAGTATTTACGTGGTGGTGGCATTAAAAATATGAAACATGAAAAGTATCAAAGGTACAAAAAGTGTACAAATTTAATGTGGATTTGACTACAAATCCATGTTCAAGTGCTCAAACCTGGATTATCAGATGACAAACTAAGTAGTAAAGTAAACGAAAGTTAACCACTTAAGTAAATTAGGCCTGGATGATATAAAACCATCGAGTATTTCTCTCTCTTAAGAAAATAAAAAAAAAATAAAATTCTGAATTTGACTAATAACACGTGCTCTCAGAGTTTCAAAGAGAGGAAAAATCACATCATGTGACACTCTCATAGGGAAACGGACCACTGCAAACTGCAAGCACAAGCGAAAAAGATGTGAAAGGGGAAATGGAAGATGCTCTCGCACACGCAATTGCAAGGAAGCCTTCTCCTACTTGGTAATGTTCTCTGGTGAAAGCGTTTACTGTGGAATATGACAAACACTTTAGACACATTCCAAACAAAATTGTTGCCTTTACGGTACAACATGAGAGTCAGATGTTCACACAGATTACCGATGCCACCAAAAATCATAAATCGTCCATGTCTTTTCTTTCCTGTTTTTGGCAACACCTCAGCTGGCAAGTCTTACGCGATTATCTACTTTTATCCAATGTTAACAGCTAAAGGTGCAGTCTGGCGAAACGAATCCTAAAGCAGGGCTTCAGACAAGGTTCTTTCAACTCTTTAGAAGGTAAATATGTTATCTTAGATGCCAAGATGGGGTATACCGCGTTGACAGTGGGTTGCAAATCCTGCATACATAAACTAGGAAAAGGGTACAATAGCTATAAAGAGAACAGCTATTCCTACAACTATTCCTACTTTGCCAAGGGCCATCGGCTATATCAAAGTGCAGATCCCATTATTCTTAAAAAATGCAGATCCTCCACTGTGATTGGTTATTGGCAAGCAGGGCACCGAAATTGTTCTTGACAACTGCCATAAACTTAGCTGCTGGAATAGAAAAGATTGCATTCTCTCCAGATCCACAAGAACATGATTGAGGCTGCAAGTCTTGGGGAACAATTCTAACTATTCCTAGCATCCTTTGTAGAGCTCTGTACCTAGTTTGGGCCATTGCCAGGGTGCAGCATGAGGTAGCAAGGAGCCCAATTCACCATAGAAGCTGCACTTCTTTGTAAAGGGAATAATCACACTGAAAGAGAAGGTGCCAATGGAGTCAACGCCTGTGAAACCAAGGTAGCAACATTGATTCTCCAGTTGAACATCATTTAGAAATACATTTGAAAGGTTGGAAGTGTAAAAAGAAACAACCTGTAGAGCACCCAATATATCAGAACACCTGAAGAATAGACCTTCAACCATGCTCATGCCCATTTATGCACTGTGTAGAGAGATCCAGCAGCCCTTCTTTACCGGTCCCGCTCCATGAATCACATCCATCAGAGATGCAGCAAAGATGGCCATTCTCGATGTCTAAGAATAGGGTTCTATTGCATAGTATCACCTGCATTCACTAGCTGAGGCTAGAAATAGCTGCCATCAAAATAATGCACCATCATCAAGGTGGTCCAAATGGAGGTATCCTTGAGAATGTGCCAGCCAAACTCCATTGGACTGCACATGCCTGGATGGTGAAACGACTGTAGTTTTGTTGTATCCTAAGCCAAGATTTAGTATTTAAATCACAAATACAACAGACACGGCTACCTCGTGGAACCAGAAAGCGTAAGGACCATCTAGAAGACAATAAAGGGTAAAATACCTAAAAATGCAAGCAGCTAAAGGGAAAATCCATGGGAGAAAAGTCAGCTAGCTCCCTCGGATTGGGAAGGAAAGCTACAATCCTTTGACACTTCAAGAAGGGTAAGTCTCCATATAAAGCATGTTGCTCATGCTGGACTATCTTTACTTTCAAGTTTTTTTTTTTTTTCTAAAAAGAATCTTTACTTGCAAGTTACAAGTGAAAGACCAAGAATAAAATTCAGTCAAACTAAAAGCTAGGAGATAAATCAACTGACTTGGCTTAACTAAAAGAAAGTTTCTGTTACAGCATATATAACAATAATGCTCTTACGAGTGAAAGATGCACATCGTCCATAGATTAGCGATAGGTTGTACAGCATTTTCAACATAAGATCTCTTCCCTACAAAAAGAATAGCATCTCTTTGAAGCCAAATTGACCTAAAAAAAGCTAGTGGCTTGACCTTTTTCATGTTTTGATCCAAGCACAGTGATCTGGGAGTGGAATGCCTGCATCAAAAGCTCATTTAATATGACTCTATTGAAAGAGACAACAATCTAAATAATTCTAGATTGTATCCAGACTTCTGTTGCAAAAAAGCAACCAAAGAACATGTGGTTGCAATCTTATGGCACCATGAACAACAGCAACAAGGAACTGATAAGTGGGTCCTCATTTGTTGTGTAGACTTTTATATCAACCTTTGTCTCTCTAGAGACCACACAAAGATCTTCAACAGCAACCTGGTCCTCCAACTACCAGTCCTTTAACTAATGCAGCAGTCTCTGTGAAAGATAAACATTGTGTCATGGCTGGCATAAAATTGATATGCAAATATTACCGAGAATCCATCCTCCCATTTCCAGCAATCCACCACCGCAGCAAGTGGACAAACATAAGCAAGAACCATCAAAACCCATCCATCTACTGGTCTAATAAATGAGATAGAAATATGATTGTCCAGCAAGCATATACTCCACAAACAAGATGACGCCAAGATCCTCTCATCTTTCATCAATGTGAACGACACTGGAATTGTTGCCATCAAATCATCATGAAAGAAAAGGGATGTAAGTACATCTCCAAGCTTGTGGTACAAGCAATCAACTACCAACAAAGTCAGTGAAATCAAACCTCTTCCAAAACTCCACCCCTGCAAATGCCATCCCAGATTCAGATTGTAGATCTCTACTATAGGAAGAAACCAAATATGACCTACAAGAGTCAAATTATTGCCCATCATACATACAAACTATTGGGATTTGGAGTTGGCCATGTGGCATGTGCCACGTGGCAGCATCTGGGGCCCACATCAGGGCCGGCAACAAGGGTCCAATTGGACCAATTTTGGTGCACCAAGTTTGATTATTTTCTATTTTTAGTAAAGTTATTTTTAGGAATATGTTTTGGGATTTGTTTAATTAGGAGATAAGATCTTCCTAATGAGATGAGATTTTTCTCAATAGGATAAAATCTTTTGTTTCTACCTATAGGGATATGTTCTCTCTATAAGTAGAGCCTTCCCAACTATTCTATTATGAGTCAATACTAAATATCTCCAACTCCTCAAGAGGACTCCTCTCCTCTCTACTCTCTTCTCCACATGTGGTGGCCCTCTCCCTCAAACTCCACGCCAAACTGCAGCAGCAATATCCAAGAATTTCCTCCCTGATTTCAATGTGGAAACAGTCCCACATTGGACTGTTTTTTCCACGTCAATTGGCCTCTACGCTTCCTACATGCACGCCAACTTCTACATGGTACCAGAGCGGGTGTTCTAGGCTTGATTGGTGTGTGGTTAGAGGAGTACATGCACAAAACAGAGAAAAAATCTCTTGTGCGTGCACCCTCTTGGCCACACAAGGTCTTCATCCCCGACAAAAGTCTCCTCATCACATCCAGAGCCTTACGTGAAGGAGAGTTGAAGAATGACGGGGACCGACCCCATAATTGCCACCAAATCCACATTATCAAAGGGAGAAAGAATTAAGAAAAATGAGAAAGAGAAGGAGATCTATCAAGTTCTATCACTTGTGATCTACATATTCTTGACACCTTATATCCGATTTTTTACTCTCCTCCAAAATAAGATATTTTCCCGAAGAAAAGATGTCAAGAAGAGGACAGTATGGTCCACGTAACGACTTTCGAGGTTGCCAAAAGAGGCAATGACTTTCTAGGTTGCAAAAGGACTAATGGTTGATCCAAGTTACTTTCCTAAAGATCCAGGCAAGGTCGGGAGACCACCACATGGGACTACTAGCACCTTAAATGTGGACTCCCTAACTCATGAAGATCTTGAGAAGCTGCGTACTCTTCTGAGACAAGACAAGTCCATGGCGGCAGTCACGACGACTACTGAGGTTGCCACAGAAGCAACGACTCCAAAGGTTGTAAGAGGATTCGCTATCGACTTGTTTAAAGAGAAGATCCGGGCCATGTTCCTTGAAGAGAAGGAAAAAAAAGACAACAGCCATCACAACGATTATTGAGGTCGCTAAAGAAGAAGTGACAACTTCCAAGGTTGCAAGAAGCCTCACCATCATTCCTCCCAAGAAGAACTTGAAGCCTAAAGAAGCAGATGAATGGTGGGGTGTCTAGCCTTACAAGTTAAAGACCAAGTCGTCGGCCTCGCGACCTTCAACTTGAAGGGGAGTGTTGGGATTTGGACTTGGCCACGTGGCAGTCAGGCCATGTGGTAGTCAAGCCACATGGCATGTGCCACATGGCAGCATCTGGGGCCCACATCAAGGTTGGCGGCAACGGTCCAATTGGACTAATTTTGGTGCACCAAGTTTGGTTAATTTTTATTTTTAGTAAAGTTACTTTTAAAAATATTTATAAAGATTTGTTTAATTAGGAGATAAGATCTTTCTCAATAGGATAAAATCTTTTGTTTCTATTTGTAGGGATATGTTCTCTCTATAAATAGAGAGCCTTCCCAACTATTCTATTTTGAGTCAATACTAAATATTTCCAACAACTCAAGAGGGCTCCTCTCCTCTCTACTTCTCTCTTCTCCAAGTGTAGTGGCCCTTTCTCCCTCAAACTCCACACCAAACTGCAACAGCAATATCAAAGATTTTTCTCCCTAATTTCATCATGGAAACAGTCCCACATTGGACTGTTTTTCTCATGTCAATCGGCCTCCACGCTTCCTACATGCGCACCAACTTCACAAACAATTTGATCGGAACAGCCAAATTCACATTTTCAAATGTACATATTTGATCAAAACACATTTCATCCCATGCCACAAGGGAAACTACCCTCGTACTCTTTTGGTTCCCCAACCAAAAGAAATCTTCTACTTGAGTTATCAATTCATAGCTCCACTTTTTTTGATAATGAAAAGATCAACATGAAGAAAAAAGGTACAACAGACAAAAAGGATTTCAGGAGTACTGCCTCCCACTTCCAGTAAGAGAAGAAATTGACCATCCTACCAAACTCCTTCCATCTTTTCTATCAAAGTATCCAATCTCGTCGACTCCAATCCATAGATGCATATGAGAAAGAGGCAGGATTAAGCAAGTCAAAGGCAGGCTGCAATTCGATGCTCTTGGAAGAGATGTGCACACTGATTTGCTCCTCTATCATCCATCCAAAATGGTAAAAAGACAGTTTTCCATGGTTAGTCTAAAGACCTGAAATTCCCCAAACAATTCAAAAAATTCCCCAAACAATTCAAAGTAACATTGCTAGCTACAATGACATCATATATATGATCATCACTCATCAACTTGCAACACTTTTACCAAAATGTTGACTAGAAACAGATTGGTTTCTAGCCTTCATTCTTTTCAAAAAAATGGGATTTTGGCATATATGCCCCTAGTAATATATGCAAATACATATACACCCTCAATCCGTATTTACCTATATATATCCACTAATTCAACACCGTTAGAGGTAATACCCTTCTGTCACTCTCCTTTTGGTTTGGGAACCCACAATGGATTAACCCTCATCAACCACAGTTAGTGGAATCTCAAGGCGTTGATCGAAGGGTTCAAATTTGTTTTCTAAATAAAGTCATATGCCCTTCCCCTACGCATGATAGAGGCTACAGAAGGGTTTTGTGGAGGTGGCAAGAAGGAACCGAACGATCCAACTTCTCTTTTTCCTCTCCATCACCCTTCTGAGTAATCCAACTTCTCCACTTCATCTCATTCATCCCTCTCTTCTTCTCCACTTTAATCGAGACCCCTCCAATCTAGCTCCCCCCAACCATCGCGTAAGCAAGTGAAGTAAGAATCAAACCCCCAATGTTGAAGGTTCGAAGGTGATTCATTGGTCCAAGGAAATCCCTTCGATCACTCACTGTCTGCCAGGCTTTCGGGCATCTAATCAAAGGTAAGGGATGTATAACTTATATTGCATCAAGTGTTTTATTAGTCGTTTGAGTTTTATCAAGGGTTTCATGTTGCAGTTTTTGGGCAATTTATTTGTGGTTCTATAGTCAGTGCTTTGATTAGGGTTTTACTTATTGTGTTAGTGTATTGATATGTGTCTTATAGATGAGGATTTTGATATGGATATCATCTAATCATCATAAGTAGTTTTTGATTTGTTTTCCAAACTCACAAAAGGTGGATGGTGGGTCACAAGGGTAACTATAAATCAACAAAGAAAGAGGTGCAAGGAGACTTGTCCAGGTATTGTGACATTCTTTCTAGTTGCATGAAATCCTCCTACTGGCTGGATGGTTTGGTAGGGAGGAAAGGAAGGCATCCTCTCCATTTGCGTGAAATATGGAGGTTCCTTCAAGGAGCCACACGGACGAATAGTGGAATACATGCTAAGGCAACAAAAGACAATACCCATGGATCCTGACAAGACACCATGGTTTGACGTGTGCAATGACCTAGTTCAAATATTGCCTTAGGGTTCCTCGCTGAGGTATAAGGATCAAAAGCCTTCTACTTCTAAACATATTGAAGTTAGTAATGAGAAAGAAAGGATGGGCATGTTTAATCATCACACGGATGGGAGTACCGTTGAATTGGTTGTTTCATTTATTGATATAAAATCGTTAAGTTGTGGGGATAAATTTAGGGAAATGGCTAAAGTGAAAAGATTACATTACAAGTGTTGAGAATAAGGAAGCCATGTGGACCTGCCACGTGGCAGCAGCAGGACAGCCCTTAGGGCCAGCAGCTAGGAGGACCAAGAGTCCTAGTTTTTGTTGCTTAAGTCCTAAGTTTTGTTATTTTGTTAAGTGGGTTTTAGGAATTTGTTTTGAGGATTTGCTCTTTCTTAATTAGGAATAGTGATTTGTTTCTTGTTTTGTGAGATATATTCTCTCTATAATAGAGAGCCTTCCTATTGTAAGTTTCTTGAGTTAACAATAATATTTCTAATTCCTCTCCTTTCTCTCTCTCAACACCACCAGCCAGCCACCATCACCACTAGCTTCACCACTAGCCGACCACCATCAAGGCCGACTGCTGTTGCTCCCTCTCTCTCCCTGATCTCACGTGGATAGGTCCTGTTGGGTTATTTTCCCACGCTCAAAGGGAGCCTCCACGCTCCACGTGCGGCAAACTTGACAAGAATTGAAGGGAGTCAATGATGGAATGGATGTTAATGATGCTGAAACAGAGGTCAATTTGGATGAGCCAGAGGTTAATCATGCTGAAATCGAGGTCAATGTTGGTGATGTAGAGGTTAACCACGATGAAACTAAAGTCAATGATGGTGAAACAGAGGTCAATCATGTTGCATCAAATGTTATTAGTGCTGAAACAGAGATCATTGGTACTAAAACGAGGGAGCATCAAGCAAGGGAAAAGGGAATGGGGCAAGAGGGAGTGAGAGAAGGGGAAAATCAACCAAAGAGAAGGGCTATTAGAAGACAACCAAGGAGAATTTCTCATAGGAGAAGAAGAGGTACCAATAATGTTGTTACAGTTGACGATTTAGGAGATGATTTTGATGATGCAAACTTTGTAGCTATAGATGATAATTCTAAAGATGACACTTCTAAGTTTAATGAATTGACAAATGACGGCTTTGATACTACCGTGAAGGATGTTTTTTATTGTGAAGATGATGGCTTTCATTCTTATGATGATTCAGTTCTTCATTGGAAAGGTGTTTGTTGATGTTGACATATTTAGACATGCTCTTGCCACGCATTGGAATAAGAATGGATTTAAATTCTTTTCAAAAAAAGAAATGAATTTAAATTGAAGTATATATAGAGCAATCAACAAAAAGTTGCAGCTAAATATTCTAACCTAGAATACAAGTGAAGGATACATGCTTCTAGGTTGCATAATGATAGATTTCAAGTAAAAACACTTGAGTCCCTTCACACGTCCTTCAATGAGCATGGCTAACAAGGGGATGGCTTCTCAACATTTGATTGCAAGCTTAGCTATTGTATGACTCAGCCAGAGACCAACATTGACTATAAAGGAGGTATCAAAAAGAATTTTTGAAGATTTCAATATTCATCTCCCATACAAGAGGATATATAGGAGTAGAAGTGAGGCATTGAACCAACTGTTTAGGAAGGTGGAGCTTTCATATGAAGTATTACCATGTTTGGCGTATGATTTTTTCTTTTTTTGAAAGGTAAAAGGGTGATTATCCGGTTGATAACCACCCAAAAAATTCATTAATCAAACCGACCTCAGCTAAAATACAAAATACAAAGCTTAATTCCAGGACGCCAAAAAAGAGAGTACAGACTCCACAAAATTTTCTACATAAGGGCACTGTCCTCTAAACAACGCCACATTCCTCCCAAGCTAAATAGCCCATAAAATAACCAGTGGCCGCACCCTTTCCTTTGTGGACCAGAAAGAGTTATGCCCATCACACCTCATGCCTCTCCTGAACGACCTCCAAAAATCTCAAAAGAAGGCATGTGACCACCATTCATCCCTAAAGCGACTCCAGACCTATTTCGCCATAGGGCACGTGAAGAACAGGTGCTCAACATCTCAGGTTCTACCTGGCATAGCGAGCAAGCAGTATTTGCCTCCTGTGCCCACCTGGATCACCATACCTTCGTCATGATCCATCCCCTCCTCAGTAACCAAATAAAGATTTTCACCTTCAAAGGACATACGGCCTCCCAAAATAAACTACAATCCCTAATAAGCTCAACGTCTATCTGCCCTACAGGATCCCCTAGCCTTCTATAAGCATTGCGAACTGAGAACTCCCCTTCCTCCCACCCAAAGAAATCCTCCCCCTCCTCAGGCATCCAGCCCTCCAAGTCCCACATCTCCTGTAAATCACTAAACCTCTTATCAAAGAGGTTACCCACGAACGTAGGGCATCAACATCCATCCCAAGCATCCGCTACCAGCACGTGTCTATCAGTTACCAAAGCTGCCAATCTAGGGAACTGGTTGCACAGTCATCCATGACCCGTCTAGTCATCCGTCCAAAATCTAAACCGCCTTCCCACTCCAAGAACCAGTGTAAAGAGATTCCACGCCCTGGGTGCCACCTTGGAGAGATCTCTAACAAAGTGGGATGCTCCCCTTGGTGGAGCCGCCATAGCAAGCCCTCATGATCCTCCCAACTAAACAATCCTCTCTCCCAAGCAGCCTCACAAATCATTTGCCTAACAAGCTATCATTCATTCTTCCCAACTCCCTCACACCTAGTCCTCCCTCCTTAAGTGGCTTACACACTTTCCCTTAAGCCACCAGCTTTGCACCACTTCCACCCAACCCATAATTCGTCCAGAAGAAATTTCTCAAGAGTGAGGACTTTCTTCTCGACTTGTCTAGGCATCTTCAGCATTGCTGTGAAGTAAGAAGGCATCGCCGCAAGCACCGACTTCAATAAGACTAGCCTGCACCCCCTTGACAAAAGCCTCGAAGCCCACCCCGCCAGGCGTCCTTCCATCCTTTCTACCAAAGGGAACCAATCCTATACCAACACCCTCCTATCCGTCAATGGCAAGCCCAGATACGAGATAAGCAAGGATCCCCTCCTTCATACCCAACACCTCACTGTAGGCCCCAATCTACTCTTCTGTCAACCAAACAAGATGAACGTTGACTTCCCATAATTAATTTGCAAGCCAGACGCCTCCCCGAAGAGCTCTAGAATCATTATGATCCTCCTCGCCACTTCCACCACCCCCTCCACAAAGAAGAGGGTGTCATCTGCATATTGGAGAATAGGGACCATGGTATCACAATCCACCGCAAAGCCCCTGATCAGGTATCTCTCACAAGCCCTACTCGAAGACCTCACCAGTGCATCAGCAGTCAGAACAAAGAGCATAGGTGCCAGCAGACATCCCTGCCTAACTCCCCTCCTTGGTTGTATTCACCCTCCTATCGGGTTCCCGTTAATGAGAACCGAGAAAGATTCATCCGCTGTATCCATACCGATGGAAAACCACTCTTAACTAAGGACACCCATAGGAAGGACCAGTGAACTGAGTTATAAGCCTTTCTGAAGTCCACTTTCCAAAGGCAAGCCTTTCTCCCTTCCCTCCACATGGACAAGATCTCCGTGGCAGCCACATATCCATCCAGAATATTCCTCCTAGGGATGAAAGCCGTCTATACCTCCGCTATCACCCCTGCAATCACCTCCCTCAATCTATTTGCCAAGACCTTGGCTACCACCAGGTAAACCGCATTGGACAGAGCAATGGGTCTGAAGTCATCAATAGCCTCCACTCCCTCCTTAGGCAGGAGAAACATAAAGAACTTATTAAGCCTATTGAAGTCGCGGTTCCCCTCCCTGAAATCGACTAACATAGTCAAAACATCCTCCTTAAGCAAGGACCAGAGCTCCTTATAAAAATGAATCAGGAAGCCATCCAAACCAAGAGATCCATCAGCATTCAAGCCCCACACCGCCCTCCTCACCTCCTCTATGAATAGTACAGTCAGCTCCTCAGCCTGCTCCAAAGTAATGGATGGAATTCCCAAACCACACCACCTCCAATGCCCTGGCCTCCTCTTCCCTATGAAGTCCCTAAAGAAATCCGCGGTTGCTCTACCTACCGCTTCTCTGCTAGCATATTCAGTGCCCCCTATAAATAACTTCTCGATCCAGTTCCGTTGCCATCTCCCAGATGGCACCATGTGAAAACATCTGGTGTTGGAATCCCCTTCCTTAATAAACTTCTGCATGGACTTCATCCTCCATTCAACCTCAGCCTTGCAATCCTCTGCCTAAATGGTGTTGATATGATCCGTCCTAGCAAGTCTCTCATCCGCTACTAGCAAGCTCAAACCCTCAACTCTGTCTAGTCTAGCGACCTCCCTCAAGGCCCCCTCCTTCCTCCTTCAAGTAGCTCCTCTCCTCTTTCATCTATTTCCTAACCTCCTTCAAGTAGCTCTTGAGGTCCCTAAGCTTCACTTCAAGCCTCGCTGCAGCAGATCCCTCCAGCTGCAAGGATCTCCACTTGTCTTCAACCTTCCTTCTGAATCCCTCTTCCAACAGCCAGGCCCGATGTTTGGAGTATGAATTGAAAACTAAAAATCCTGGCAGTGTGATATACTACATGATAGATTCTGATGATAGATCCCTGAGGGTCTTTGTAGCTTTTAAGGATCCATAAGTGTGTTCTTGAGTGGTTGTAAACCTTTTTTAGGCCTTGATGGTTCATGGTTGTCATTTGAAGGGAAAATATCTAAATACTTTACTTAAAGCCACAGCCTTAAATGGTAGTAATGGTTTCTGGTGGCTTTCACCATTGGCAATGATGAGTCCACATCATCTTGGAATTAGTTTATGGGCTGTTTAAAAGAAGCTATTGATTATAGTGATGGAAATGGTTTAACAGTCATATCTAATAGCCAAAAGAGCTTGGTAGAAGCTATTTGCACAACATATCCAGCAATGGAGCATCGTTCATGTATGAGACACTTGTACAAGAACTTTAAGAAGGCATTTCCAGGTAAAGATCTAAAGTAGTTGGCGTGGAGTGCTACAAGGTTATTTGAGTTGAACCACTACATTCACTTCATAAATGAGATACAAAAAGTCAATAGAGAGGCATTTAAGTATTTGGATTACATAAAAGAGAAGTGGACTAGGCACACATTTACACACACTACAAATTGCAATTATTTGACCAATAACTTGAGTGAATCTTTTAATTCATGGATTTTTGAAGTGAGGCAATTGCTTATTTGTAAGTTAATTGATTGGATAAGATAGAAAATAATGACCTTGATAGATGATAGGAGGAAGAAAGCTTCACAATGGAAGGGTGTCTTGCTTCCAATAGCTATGGAGTACATTAGGACTATTTATAGGGATTTGTAAGGCTTCATTGTGAGAAGGTGTGATGATAATGATGTGGAAGTGGAGTATTCTTCAAAGAGACATGTTGTGAAACTGAATGAGAGGCATTACACATTTAGAAAGTAGCAAGTTAGTGGTTTTCCTTGTACATGTGCAACAACAGCCTTTGGTAGCATTAGAGACATAAAATGGGATAATTGTGTCATGATTTATCTATTACTGCAAAATCAGCACATTCAAGAACTCTTATGCTTAAGGAATTGCCCCCTTGTCCAACAAGGACCAATGGCAGAAGGTTGAACTCCTATACATTGCGAAAGCCCCGCATTCTTTGAGATCTCCTGGAAGGTCAAAGAAAAACAAAATTCGTAGCAAGGATGAAAAGACACAAAGTCTGAGGGAGAAAACTAGGTGCACAAGGTGTGGTAGTCTTAGACACTACAAGTGCACATGTAAAGCACCACTCAATTCACCACAACCCTCAACATCGTCCACATCTCAGCCTCCATCTCAGACTAACTCAATTTTCCTCATCAAGGGTTAGTACTCAAGTTGATTCAAGCATTATTACATGCAAGTATCATTTAGAAGACTTACCATCCAAGTAAGTTCTATAACTTTTCATTAATATCATTATTTACCATTTTAAATGAAGTTAAAATGGTGTCACTATTAGAGAACCTAATAGGAAGTGCAAGAAGAACAAACCACCTAAAGATGAAAAAAGAAGAGAGAGAGGAAGACCCAAGAAAAATGAGGCCACTTTGATACCTATGCAACCTTGACTAATGGCCATGTGAGTTCAAGCAATTCCTAACTTATGTTTTGTTACATTTCTATAGTTGAGATCATTCTAATGTGAATGTTTCTATGGTCATAGAGATCTAGCCACTCTTATCTCTGGGTTGTATTTTGCTTATTTACATACATAGACTGAACTCATATGTTGTACATTGATAATATTTGTTACACAAGTTCTTTACAACATTACACATTGGGATGTGTTTCTAATGTGCATAGTTGTCATCTAATGTAGGTTTGATGGGAATTTGGTGGATACATGACTGGAGAAATGCATGAAGTTGACACATTTTGGACAGATGCGGTTTAGTGTCATGTTTAAGATAGGAAAATACTTTAAAGAGGTCATTTTGTTATAGGTGCTTTGGGCACATTTTGGACAGGTCATTTGGTTATAGTGTCAGAGACATTTTGGACATGTTCTTGGGCAATCCATAAGGGACTTGTTAGTGTCATTTTTCATTTCTGAAATGACATTTGGGACAATGAGTTTTGACATGAATTTGGATAGTTAGTTTGGACATGATTTTGGACAGTTCCAATATGATTGGTTTCTATTTCTAAGTTTGTTTGAACTGGTTCTTATTTAATGATTAGAATGATAGTATGCTTGGATAGGTTCTATTTGACAAGTTGTTGAACAATCCACTTAGGAATGCTTGTGGAATTTTTGTTGCTCCCAGAGGTATCCAGAGCTGATGAAGTTTGCTATTTTAACTCTAAATGGTTCCCACTGTAGTTACTAGAGGTGAACCTCATAACCAAGTATGCATTTGCATTTTGTGATTAATTCTCTTATCAAATGACAACCTTTCTATTCTTATTAAAACCAACTCTGATCGTAAACTCTTTTCCAGGTGATTTTGCATCCTGAATTGACCATTCAAGAAAATGCTAGGCTTCAAGGTTTTCCATTATCAGTTACGTGGTCCAATAAAGGAAATGTATGCACAAATTTTACATTTATGCTTTTACATGTGTATCTCCGGTGCAATTTGAATGGCCAAGAACATAACCACTACTTTAGAGTACAATATCAACTCCTTCACAAGCATTTTTACTTCTAACAGTTTATTGTTACACCCATTCGTCTTCTCTTTCAAACTTGAGATTTCCTTTGACAAATCATTCACTTCCCTTGTTTGTCTCTAATTTCATCCATCTCACTTTTTATCTCATATTTGCAAGAATGATTCACCCAATCAAAGAACTTGCAACTCCCAGATTTGCATCTCTAAAATTGTTGTCCTTTGCTCCATGGCTATTTGGACGTCCTCATAGCAGCAAGACGATGGCAAGGGCACATCACAAGTGGAACTTTGGATGAAGCTTAAGAAGAAGAATCCATGAAGACTACGATTTTACAATTTATTACAAAGAAAACCTTGATGAGAACACTGTATTCTTCCCTAAGAAATGTAAACATTTGTAAAAACTTGTAACATTTTCTCCATAGCTGTTGAGATGTAAAAACCTCCCTTGTATTATGAAAAAAATCAATGAGATGATAGCTATTCCTTTCCCTTCATTTCACATATAAGTTGTGGCTCAACAGCAGCATTTAAATAGGTTGGAGAAAGGGTAGAACCATTGCCTGTCAAGGATATTTTTTGTCTTTTCGTATATTCACAGCAGGATATATGCCAAAACCAAAAATTAATACTATGACCGTTGCAACCACTGCATAGCGACTACTTTCTAAGGGCATTTTCAATTTGACACTAATGGCCATTACCCCAACAAGTAACAAAGGTTAATTGAGGGGTATGACCTACTATGGTTAGGTGTTTATTGGGGGTATATACATAAATACGGATTAAGTGGGTTATATATGTATTTGTGTATATTACCAAGGGTATATATGTCAAACCCCCTAAAAAAATTAAGCTTCTAGCTTTCTATTGTATCCATGTTGGGCATGATCTACATCTATACTCCAACTTGAGAATGAACATAAAAAGTATTAGTGTTTCAAACTTTCACACTGCTTTTTTTTTAATTTTCTTTTACCTTTTTTATCTCTATGGAAAGAAACGCACCGTTTTTATCTATATAGTTCACCTTTTGGCCCCTCTATGTACATGGCGGTGTATTGACCAATGGAATCATCTTATTTTTGCCCTAATCCTAGCAATTATAATGCAATGCTTTGTCCATGAAATCCATAGGCCTCAAAACCCATCCTTATGCAACAAACGCCACAAGAATGCCTAATCAAGAGAATTATACGGTGATTTATTAGGTAGGAATAGAGGATGTAAGAGAATCACCATTCTCTCCAATCCACTCCTATCTTTGGTATGTCAAAACATGGTTGATCGATATTCCAACCCAAGGCACTGCTTATTCCTGACAAGATGTGTTCCCAGTACCAGCATCCCCTCCAGTATGGAATTTCTATAGTTCCAGTCCTCCCTTCCAGATACCCCATCATCCCCTTCCAAATAAATCTCCCCACTTTCCTTCCCCTCTTGGACTCCACCTCTCCCTTGTGTGATAAACCTCTCCTGCCAACAAACTTTATGAGGTCTCTTTTCTTCCAATTACCTTCCTTCACTGTTTCCAATTCATTTGCTATTAAGTGTGTATTTGTTGTATAAGGATTCTGTTGATCTTGTCATTTTGGTGTAATTGCTACTAGAATGTGTTTTAGAGTAACGGTGGGTTTATGGCTATTAGAATATGGGTGAGAACTAGGAAATAGTAGGTCTGGGGCTAATGGTTGCAGATAGCCTTTTTTTATGGAAGGTTGCATATAGGATCTTGAGAAATTTCCGGAGCACTTTCAATAGTTATGTTTCACATTAATAATCTGAACAGCTGGTAGATTACCATTGTTGAAAAGGAATTGACTTACGGCTAGAATTTAGTAAATTAATGCTAGTTTTTTTTTTTTGGCAGATATTTGATTTTGTTTTGTTGGTTGTTCCCGGTGCATATACATGTTATAGAGTGCAAATGTTTTTGCAAGAAACATTTTAATCTGTTGAAATCAAATATATGAACTGTCAGTAATGGTTGGTTTGAACAATTTAGATTCGTACGTAGTCTTTTCTCTCATCAAACATTGAAGGTTTTAACAATGCGTGACATTTATTTTCTGGACTCATCTTTATCTTGTGATTGAGGGGTCAATATCATGTAGCAGAATTATAATTTTTGAAAGCTTGGGTATAACATTGGAAATTATTCTATTTATTTAAAAGTTGAATACAAAAAGTAACATTGTCCAACTCCATTTAAATCATTACCAATCAGTACCAAACGCATGAATAGAATCATGCATTTAGTCGGTGGTTCCATTCCTTTGCAAGGCCACACAGAAATGGAATAACAGGTTCCTTTCCACTTTATCAATCAATCCATTCCTTTGTTGATTCTGTTTCAACGCCATCGCATTGCTGCATAACAGGTACACTAAATAAGGATTTATAAAGCCTACCTTCCACAAGGAACCTTTCCTCCCTAACCACCTGAAAATTTTTACAATCTCTGTAGCCATAACAAAGGCTTCTCACAAGTGACTGCCACAGACAGACAGATCAAATAGGGTTCATTAACCTACACACCATCGGTAAGAGCAAAATTTGTGGAACCTTTTCAAATATTAGTTCAATCACTTCCGAAGATGAAATAGATCAATAATCCTCCACCTCGCAAATAAAAATCATGTTAACTTCCACCATGGAGAGTGTGCAAGGCACCACACTGCAGGGTTGGTCCTTTCTCAAAAATTTTAAAATTAAATATCAAATATAAACTCAGCCCACTTATCAATCATATTTTGCTACCATCTCAGTCCATTGATCATCCTCAGGTTGAATCATATGCCTTACCTCCAAAGCAAGTGGACTGAAACCTCCCTCGTCGAAGAGACTTACCAACCAACTCTGAACGGCTTTTTCAGGAGAGGATTTTGTTGAATTGTCAAGCATCCTAAGAACCCATAGATAAGGTCAACATTGGTGCATACATACATCAACTTAAATGATCATGTTATAACATCTTGCCTATCAATGTTGTCAAAGTCACACCAATACTTACCCAAGTGATTATAGAAAACAGCTTTCATAAATATCCTTTGCAAGGCTCTGTGGCTCTGTGGCTCTTAATGCTTCTCAATATTTTGTTTCTTACACTTTCCCCTTGTTGATGATGACTTTTCCATGTTAGAAAGCAAAACCCACCCACCATCCAAAGCTTCGAAAAGTGTATATATGGAGGCAGTTCCTGTCTAGGTTTCTGAGATCAAGGTTTGAGAAACAGGACCCGCCATTTAACTGTAAAAGCTCCAGTTCAGTTTTAATATGATTTAACCAATGATTTGGACTGGCCAGACTGGTATGACATCACCATTCATATCAACAATGAAAAAATCGAACTGCTTAATTTTAAGTAGTTGGACCGATTAGAGTGGATTCTTGAACCGAACAAAAGCCAACTGTCCAAGGCTTAATTCCTTATGTTTGTATTTGATATTTTTCAACTTGTTGCTTAAGTAGGACATCTGTGTAGTTTTCCCAGGCACCTTTCTTATTTATACATGCCTAAGGTTTTATTTTCACATATATCGAAGCATTGTTTCTCTACACTAACCGTGTAATACATGTTAGAAATATAAGCTCCATATATCATATAGTTATTAAAATCTAGAACATATTAAATCAATATGTAAGCAGCATCACTAACATATAAGCATAAATAACGACCAAAAACATTCAAATCAACTCAACGACAGAAGTATTCAATTTTGAAATTTGAGTTTGGACGTGAGTCAGGGAAACGTAAAAGTTGACATATAGCTGTAAATGTGGTCCCTCCCTCCTTTTTATACAAAAAAAGTACTGACATGTAGTGGGGTTGAAACTAACAACAAATCACTTTCGTAGGGGTGAGTAGTTGTACAAAATCACTTTGCACTTTTAAAAAAAATCTACACGAGTGCAAAGTAAGATTGCACCAGTATAATTTTACTTTGAACTACTTTGCACTGATGCAATATTTTTTTACACGAGTGCAAAGTATGATTGCACCTTACTTTGAACTACTTTGCACAGGTGCAATATTTTTTTGCACTGGTGCAAAGTAATAGTGCACCTTACTTTGAACTACTTTGCACCGATGCAATATTTTTTAGCACAGCTACAAAATTAAATTCCAAGTGTTTCTTCACGTATGGTAAATGATTTTACACTTAAAATGTGATTTTTCATCTTAGGGTTTAGGGTTTAGTGTTTAGGGTTTACCTTAAATCCTAAACCCTAAATCCTAGACCCTAAACCCTAAGGTGAAAAATCACCTTTCAAGTGAAAAATCACTTCTCATACGTGAAATCACTTTCCATAAACCTAAACCTTAAACCCTAAACTCATAGGTCAAAATCACTTTAAATAGGTGCAAAATCACTTTGGATAGGTGAAACTACCCTTGGAATAATTTATCACCGATGCAAAATAGTTTATCACCGATGTAAAATTTTTTATCACATGTGCATTTTTTAAGTTAAAGTGGTGTAGTAGTTTTTTTAAATGTGGTGGGAACTACCACGTAACATGCCGTAGGTTCTTTTATTTCTTTACATTAAATATTAATTATCAAGTGGGCAACGTTTTTAACGCTGTGTAAAGTACGAAAACAATACCCCACGTCACTTTTTGCGTCACAGTCTGTGTTTCCCTACTTTTTGGCTTTGAGTTTTTATCAAAAAAAAGCTTTGGCAACATAATGGAGGAGAGTGAGCCGTTTTGTTCTCCTATAATATGCCTATGACTTAAGCAAAACTCCTAAAATGGTTTAACTAAAAGGTTTGGTTTGAGGAAATCAAACTAGTTCAACTAGTTTGACCACAGGTTTGACAAGTCCATGCTAGAATTCTTTCTTAGCCAATGAACTAGTTAAATCAACGAGTATAACACTGGTTCTTGGTTCAATTAGTCAGATCAACCGATCTATCCAACTTTTATACGTTGTTTAAGACGATGTGATCTGTTTCTTTCTTCCACTTTAAGTCGAAACCTCATTGAGCACTTGCAAATTACGAAAATATCAGGCTACAGTGGATAAGTAGGGGTGCACATAAGTCGAGTTGGGTCAGGTTGGGACCTAACCCAAACACAACCTACAGTTTGCAAGTCAGGATTTTTTTCAACCCAACCCATTACACTATTAAACCCAACCCATCCCATAAAATTGGGCTGGGTTGGGTCAAGTTAAGGGGATTATTGAAAAGCAAAAGTTTATGTTTATTTCCAACATGTTTCCTCTCTGTCTTTCCTATTTAATAAAGAAAAATTTGAAACTCACAAATTGCTTATATCTTATAACTAAACGAATAAAATAAGTAAAAATTAAAAGAAATTCAAAGATAAAAATAAAGATATAATCTAAAATAATATGAAAAGATAAAGACATACCTGATGAGTAAAGTGTCAGAGCATCAAGGAAGGGGTGGCAAGGATTAAGGGAGGGACAGAGCAAGGTGGCAGGGGATCGATGAAAGACAAAGCCGAGTGGCAGGGTATCGGGGAGGTTTGGGCAGGGGAGGGGGTGCCAAGGTGTTGACCAAGGGGAGCACCTTGCAAAGATGAGGAGCAGTTGAAGTTGATGAGTAGCATCAACAAGGAGCAAATTAGACAGCAAGAGCAAAGGTGGACCTAAGGAGAAGGTAAGGTTTTGTTTTGTTTGGTCACAGGAGAAAAAGGTATGTTAAGAAGTGAGAGTGAATGGGGGAAGTGAAATTTTTATTTTGAGGGAAAGTTGATGTGAGAGGAGAGGGTTTTTTTTTTTTTTTGAAAAGGGAAAGGGTGGTTATCCTTTAGATACCAACCAAAATTGTATTAATCACTCACAATACATACAAGGCTCTCATCACAAAGAAGAGCTTCACCCCGAAATAAAAGACAACGTAGACACAACAATATTCTCCACATATGGGCACTGCCCCCTAAAAACAACCTCATTCCTACCCAGCCATGCAACCCAAAGCACCGCCATCAGGTGAGCTCACTCCTTCTTTGAACGAAAAACATTGCGCCCAGCATCGGCTCCTCCACATCTGAACGATCTCCAGAAGCTGGTAAAAGAATCATGAGCCCACCATCGGTCCTCAATCCTATCCCAAACCTGCCTCACCACCAGACAAGTAAAGAACAGGTGGTCAACATCCTCCTCTACCTGACCACAGAGCGAACATGACCTCTTCGTGTCCTAAACCCACTGTGCCCTCCACATCCTTGTCATCAGTCTACCTCTCCTGAGGAGCCAAGAGAACACATTCACCTTTAAGGGGCAGGAAGCCTCCCAGAGCTGTCTGCAGTCCCTAGCCAAGTCGATGTCCCCCATTGTGGCCGCACCTCCAAGCCTCCTATATGCCTTCCATACCGAGAACTCTCCTTCCTCCCACCCATAAGAGTCTGCACCAACCTCCAGCTGAAACCCTGTAAATCCTACAGCATCTCCTGCACCTTCCCAATCCTCTGATCTGACAAACTGCCTGAGAAAGTAGGACACCATGCATCGTTCCAGACCTCCGCCACCGAGGCCCCTCTGTCAATTGCCAATGCCGCAAGTTGAGGGAATTGCTCTGCCAAGGCCCCAAGCCTTGTCCAATCATCTGTCCAAAACCTGAAGGTCTCACCCAACCCCAGCACAAGGGTAAAAAACGCTCTGACCTTCAGTGCCACCAAAGCTAAGCTTCTAAGGAAGTGAGAGGCTCCTCGAGGAGGCGTCGTCAGGAGACCCCAGCCAGGCCATCCCCCATAGTAAGAATGCAGGACACTTCCCACCAAATATGCCTCTCCTCCAAGAAGCCTCGCAATCCACTTCGTCAGAAAGCTGTCATTCATCCTCCCAATCTCCCTGACACCTAAGCCCCCCTCCCTAACAAGCTTGCACACCTCACTCCATGCAACCAACTTCGCCCCCTTCGAGAAGAAGCTCTTCATCAAGCTCACAATTCTATCTTCAATTTTTCGCGACACTTTCACAACTGAAGCAAAGTATGCTGGCATAGCCGATAGAACTGCATTAACAAGAACCAGCCGCCTCCCTCTCGAAAGCATCTTAGATGCCCAGCCCACCAACCGATCCTCAATCCTCTCAAGCAACGGGACCCAGTCGTGCACCGAAACCCTCCCGTCTGT
Source organism: Thalassia testudinum (assembly GCA_037157565.1). Taxonomy (NCBI): domain Eukaryota; kingdom Viridiplantae; phylum Streptophyta; class Magnoliopsida; order Alismatales; family Hydrocharitaceae; genus Thalassia; species Thalassia testudinum. The sequence continues at coordinate 196,077,175 of JAZHRO010000073.1, read as the reverse complement.
CAAGGGCAAGCCCACATAAGAGAGTGGCAGAGACCCAGTCTCTGTACCCAAGGCCTCCGAGCATCTCCTGGCCTCCTCAGTAGCTATACCAAACGGGACAAAAGAAGATTTCCAGAAATTAATCTACATGCCTGACGCTTCACAGAACAGCTCCAGTAGGATACGACTCCGCCTCGCCTCCACCTCTACCCCTTCCACAAAGAAGAGGGCATCATCGCCATACTGCAACATCGATACACTCTCCTCTTCCCCCACAGGGAAACCCTGAACTAGGCATGTTCCACACATCCTATCGGATGCCCTCGCCAAGGCATCAGCCACCAACACAAAAAGCAGGGGTGCCAGAGGGCACCCCTGTCAAATACCCCTCCTCGGCTGGATCCAATCACCTGCCGGGTTCCCGTTGATGAGGACCGAGAAAGATTTTTTTTTTTTTTAAAGGAAGGATCGAGAAAGATGTTGTAGTGACGCACTGCTTCATCCACCTAATCCAAACCCGTGGGAAACCTCTCTTGGCCATTGCCGCCCACAAGAAGGACCACTATACGGAGTCGTACACCTTAAAATCAACCTTCCACAGAAAAGCCTTCCTCTTCTCCCTCTTCCAAAGCGCAAGGATCTCCATCACCACAACATATCCATCTAAGATGCACCTCCCTGGCACAAACGTCGTCTGCACCTAGAACACCACCTCACCAATCACCTTCCTGAGCCTGCTCACCCGAACCTTTGCTACGATCAGATACGCTACATTGGAGAGAGCAATTGGTCTGTAGTCATCAATCACCTCCACCCCCTCCTTAAGCAACAGGAAGAAATAGAATTTGTGCAACCTGTTAAAACCCCTGCTGCCCTCCACAAACTCCGCAAGGACTTGCATGATCTCTGCATTCAGCAACGATCAAAACTCCTTAAAAAACAGGATCGAAAAACCATCAGGACCCAGACATCCGTCTGCATTCAGCCCCCAGACTACCCTACGAGCCTTGTCCTCCGTGAAAGGTGCCACCAACCCCTTTACCTCCACCGCATCCACCACCGAAATGCCCAAACCACGCCACCTCCAAACCCTATCCCTCTTCCCCGTGAACTCCCTAAAGTAGTCTGCCACTACCCTGCCCACAGATTCCCTGCCGGAAGACTCCGACCCACCGACCTGGAGCTTATCAATCCAATTCCTCCTACGCCTAACCAAAGCCATCATATGGAAGAACTTGGTATTCGAGTCTCCCTCCTTGATCCACTTCTACCTGGACCTCGTTCTCCATTCCACCTCCACTTTTCTGTCTTCCTCCTGGGCGATCTTTATTTGCTCTACCCTGCTCTATCGCTCCTCCACAGTTAACAGGTCATGGTCTTCCACTCTGTCCAACCTCTGGATCTCTCGGAACGCCATATCTTTCTTCCTATTCCGTTCTTTCATATGTCTCCTATACTCCTTCAAAAAGACTCTCAACTCCCAAAGTTTTGACTCTAGTCTCGCAACCGTCGAGCCTTCTGGGTGCATAGCCCGCCATTTGTCCTCACCATGCTCCTAAAACCCTCCTCCAGCAGCTAAGCCCTGTCAAACTTGAAATATGTACCACAATGGGATCCCTCCCCAAACTCCCACAACAGAGGGGTGTGGTCCGAGAAAGACCTTTCCAGAGCGTGGGCCCTCACCAGTGGGAAGACCTCCACCATCTCTACCAAGCACAAGAAACAATCCAACTTGGACATCAAGCCTCCAAAGCTCCTCCATGTGCAAGCACAGGACCCGGGGGGGCACATCCTGTAGCCCATTCTCAGCAATGAACCCCGCAAAGTCCTCAGAGCCTCAGTCCCTCCCTCCCCCCCTCCCGGCCTGTCCTCCGCCAAGAGAGTAACGTTGAAGTCCCCTCCAATAAGCGACGAGCACCCTTAGAATCTCCCAGCAATCTACTGCAGCCCCTCCCAAAGATGACTCCTTGTGGAGTCATCCACCGATCCATATGCAGACGAAAACACCAAAACCATCCCATCGCTCCGCCTCTTCAACTATACCGAGACTGCTCCCGTGCCCACCTCAAAGTCTACCAAGGAGAACAAGTCCTTCCATCTGACCACAACCTCCTCTGACCTCCCAACCGCATCCACCGCCAGAAATCCCCCCAGCACGCCACCTCCAATCTCTCTCCAGATCCTCTGGTCGCAACTCTGTAGCTTCGTCTCCTGGAGGAACACAACATCCGAACTCCACTTCCGAAGGTAGGACCTCAGCGTCCCCCGACGCAAGGGGTCGCAAAGTCCCCTCACATTCCACGTAAGAACCTTTAGCATGGGGTACCTAGACCACCTCCCCCAACCGAGCAACCAAACCCGACCCCTCCCCCACCTACTCCACTTCCCCCGACCGAAACGCCTCAAACCAAACCACGCCCACCTCCTCACCCCTCCTGCTCCTACCTCCCCCCTGCAACCTCCCCATCTACAAGTCCACCTTCCACTCCACCATCAGCCCCCAAACCCGCCCCAGCAGCACCCGCACCCTCCTCTGCCTTCACTAGCACCACCACCCCCCCAACACCCCCTGCCACTGCCTCCTCCACAGACCCCCAAGCCCGAGCCCTACCCTCCCCCTCGTGGGCACACGCAGCCACAACAGGTCCTTCCCCCTCCACCGAGCAAGGCCCTTCGCCCCCACTACAAGGGGCAACGCCATTGCCATCACCGCCAACTCCTTGAGTGGGCCCCACATCAACATCGCCCCTCGACCCTACCCTGCACAACAGGGAGGCCGCCGACGCCGACGAAGCCCCATCCGAAACTCCCCTCCTCACTAACCAGAGCTTCTCCACAGGCCACAAAGAGAAAAACCACGAAAGGGTACCGAGTCTAGTCGCTGATCCAGACCCGGATCCGACTCCACCCCCTCTCTCCAAAACCCTCCAAATGCCCCTGCTCCCTCATACACCCGCCGAAGTCCGCAGCCCTCTCAGCGTCGAAAGTTCCCAACGCTCCCTCCCGATCCCTTCGCTGCCACCCCTCGAACACCACACGCGACACCTCAACATCCCCGGAGGACCTCGCGCCCCCCACCAACTCTTCTCTAGCAGCACCAACTCCAACCTCGTCCAGCCACTCTACCCCTACCGCCATGCACCTCAAGCTTCGCACCTCGAGAGGAGTGCGGCCATCCGATCTCGAGCGTTGTGCTGCTGACCCAACGCACAAGGCGCCACTCCTGCCGGCAGCCTCCGATCCCCACACTGTCTCACGCATCGGAACTCCCTTCACCGCTACGCCCCCTCCGACCAACATCCGAACCACCTCGGCGAAGGACTGCAGCCTCCCTCTAATCGACTTCACCAACACGATCCACGAAGAGTCCCCCAAGCACAGGGACACCATCTTATGGAGCTCCTTGCTCGGCCTGAGCTCCACCAACGCCCGCAGCGATGCAAGGTCCTCTCCAGCAAGGTCGAGGCCCCTACACCACCGCACCCGCACAAAGGGGGCAACCACCACCTCCACAACCTTTCTTGTGAGAAGGAACAACAGCACTCCCACCAAATCCACCATCATCTCCACCCTCCTCAACGGTCTCTCCCAGAGCGCACCATCAGACCTAACCGCCCAACACCACCTGACCACTCCACTCGAGCATTGCAAGACCCTAAAGAGTAACCGCTCCACCACCTCCGACGACGCACCAACCAACACGAACCTCTCCTCCCCCACCACCTTCAACTCCATACCCCTTGCCCTGCCCCCCAGCGCCTTCACCACCTCCACTTCGAGATCGACCAACTCAACGTGGCCCTCCGCCACCACACCAATCAAGGCCGACGCGAGGATCCTCTCGAGCCTCTTAGTCTCCTCCGACCAGGGAGCCTCCACCTAGACTAACGGCGCACCCCCAGGCAAGAGTAGGGGTACCGCCGCTCATGCTCTCCCAGCCACCGCCTGCCCAACCTCCTTCCCACACAACGACCTCCGATGGCCCAGACCCTCGCACCGCAGGAAGCGCACGGGGTCCCTACACTCCCGCACGACGTGACCCTTTCCTCTACGTTCGAAGCAGATCACCTCTAGCGTCGCCCCCTTCTTCCTCACCTTCCCTACCACCAGAGACTAGCCCCGCCCTCTCTCTCTCTCTCTCTCTCTCTCTCGGCAACACTCATCTCCCTCTTACACTTTTCCTCCTGATTAGGAGAGGGAAATATTTAATCCAACCCTCTCTTATTTCTCACCCTAACCACAATACTTTTCATAATAAATACATGGTAATATATATAATAGAAATATAGATATCGAGTTGTATCACATTGCAGGTCCATTCGAGTTGAACTTAACCCAACGTATTTTTTATCGGGTTAGGATTTACCTAACCCATTATAATTCTCAACCCAACCCTCGGGTTACAAGCTAGACCCAACCCATAGACATCCCTAATAGGAAGTCTGCAACCGATGGTCTACCAATTAGAATTTCACCATAAACTCATAACATTTCTACTTGTGATGGGCCCTCCACTAATGTCTCAACTACTGATTCATTAGCAGAAGACAGGCAATTCATTATGAGAAAACAAACCTGTTTTGTTGATGCTCTCTCAGACAATTTCTCTGGGAAATTTTTAGTGGAAAGGTATGGCACAATCCTCTCTCCCATTCTTTAATCCCTCTTTTATAAGACATATTAAAGTCCAAGTGAACCAGTTTGCCTCGGAATACCTGCTTCTTCACATCATAGAAGCCTAATGAATCTGAAGCAAACCTTGTGCAGATGGAAGAATGAGACAAAAGAAGGATCATCTTGGAAGCTTTCACCAACAAGGTTCAAGAATATTTAAATTGTAACCAGAGTTTAATTGAAAATTATTTGTATCTAGAACAATGGAACTAAAGAACCAATAACGAAGAGTTTGTAACACCACCAAATTGAAGTTTGCTAAGTTGAACCTTACAATGTCTAACAACAATGAAACTTCCTTTTTTTCCAAAAAAGGACAATAAATATAATTTGACAATTCCACATAATACCTTTAATAAAGTCCTACCACAGGAGTACTATGAGTATAAGAAGAGTTATTTACCAAAAGGATCCCAACTACTACTCCTGATAACTTTCTACATATGCATGTGCGTTAGCATGCTGCTATTATTATAAATGCAAAATAAATACATTGAGAAAACTTTCTGCAGGAATAAGACTATGCATCTCGAGATTTTTTTGAAGCAGATATAATTATCAGCAGAAGCATAGCAACAAAGAAACTAAGTTACCAGCTACAATTCTTCATTTCGAGACACATGCAATGACTGATCACTCCTTCCACTCTTGTCCAAGAAATCAGCCAGAGCACCAAGACATGGAGATTCCAATCGTACCCTTCTCCCATGCGCCCAACTAACCACTGACGCAGCCTTGTCCAGGTGCCCCCCTTCAAAAAGCCCTGTCACAAGAGCAGAATACAAATCTGAATCCAGCGTCAACCCTTCTTTCAAGAACAGATCCATCCACCTGAATCCATCCGCGAACAATCCCCTCGTGCACAAGTGCCTCAGCAACAAATTCCGTGACAACCTATCCAACGCCACCCCACTTCCCAGCATTCGTCCCACGAGCCTCTTGGCCTCCTCCAGATCCCCGTTAGTCAACAAACACACCACCAGCAAGCTGTAAGCCTCCTCGCTCCTCACACTCCTTCCAGTCACCAGCCTCTCCACCAGGCCATACGCCTCACCGACCCACCCTTCCCCACAAAGCGCATTCAACAGGGTAGTCACTGTTGCCCTGTTCGGGCGGGAACCCATCCCGAGCATCCTCTCCAGGACCCCAAGGGCCTCCCTGACCCTCCCCTTCTCACACAGGCATTTCATCAAACACGTATAGGTCACCACGTTGGGCCTACTCTCACACACACCACTCTCCATCTCCCCAAGCAGCTCCACCGCCACGTCCAACTCGCCGCACCTGCACGCCCCGTCCAGTAGCGCCGAGTACACCACCACGGTTGGCTCGCAGCCGTGCACCCGCATGCGTGCGACGAGGTCCCGCGCCCTCGCGAAGAGGCCCGCGTCGCAGAGCCCCCTCACCAGTGTCACGTACGTGACCACGTCCGGGCGCGTGCCCGCCAGCGTCATCTCCTCCACCAGCCCCTCCGCCAGGGAGGCATCCCCGCCGCCCTCGACGACCAACCGGAGGGCCACGTTGTAGCAGGCGGTGTCCGGGCGGCACCCGAACTCCCCCATCCTGCGGAGCACCTCCACCGCCTCCCCCGGGAGCCCCCCCCGGCGGCAGAGATCGAGGAGGATCCGGAACGCCCTGGCGGGGGAGTCAGTGGGTATACCGCCGCGGTGAGCGTACGCGTCAAGGAGGCGGCTGATGGCGCGGGGATCGCGGAGGAGGCGATCGGATGCGGTGGCGTAGGAAGCGGCGGAGTGGCGGTAGGGGGACTGGATCCCCGCCCAGACAAAGAACCGGAGGAGGAGGAGGAGGGGGGTGGAGGGGGAGCAGCGGCGGAGGACGGAGTCGACGGTGGAGGGCTGGAGGGGGGAGCGGGAGAAGGTGAGGATGAGGGAGAGGGATCGCTCGAGGTCGGGCGAGAGAGGGGTGAGGTTTGGGCGGAGGAGGAGTTCGCAGAAGAGGTCGGCGGTGGTGGTGGTGGTGGTGGTGGTGGTGGTGGAGATGCGTCTGCGGAGGAGGAGGAGGAGATGGTGGTGGAGTTGTTGCATTGGCGAATGGGTGATCATGGATGGAGTTGTTGAGGACGAGCAGTGAGTGTGCTCGTCGCTGCTGGCATCGAGGGAGGGAGGCAACTGCCTTTCCCGTTGGGGGTTGCGATTTGCTGCGAAGTGGGAAGGTCCGTGGAGAGTGGCCGGCTCGGCCTGGTTAACGGGCTTGAACCAATTCCAAACGTACCCAGATCAAACGCGTCGGTTTCAGATGCCCGGCTAATTAGACAGGTCGGGGTCGTGCGACCGACCTGCTGGTTCCGCTGTGGACACGTGGGTGGAAGAAGAAACCGTTGGTGCTGGTTTGGTCGACGGTTGTGATTGGTGAGTGAAGGGTGGAGTTTTGGTTCGAGTTTTGCGGAAAAGAGGACAGGTCAGACCTGCTAGCCAACCGGACTCACCGAAGGTGTAGGCCAAAACGACTCAGGTCCAGTTTTGAGGTTCTATGATGGGTTTAATTTTTGTGCAAGGGTGATGCATAAACTCTAGCTGGGATCTGACGACTTGGGTTGGACACGTTCCCATCCGTTCAACAAGCCTTCTTTTCGGAAAAAGCGTGTAATCCGATATGGATGCACCATGCATTTGCGTTCGGCCATCTACCATCACTTTCATTTGTTAAAAGAAATTAATGTTAATTTCATAACCACGTGAAAAGTAGATACGGGCGTAGTATAAGTTTTATACCTAAAAATATCCGAATCTTCGAAAGCAGTAAGGTTTTTTTGCATTTTGCAAAATGCAGACATCATGTGTTTTGTGAATTTGCCTACAATTGCATGACTTCATCGAAAACATGTATCTAAGATTAATTGTAAAATAATGACGACATAACATCATTACTATTATTCATATCTAATAATTTAGATCGCTATTAGTTACGTAATTATAGTATAATTTATTTGTTGCTGATCTCTAATGAGATATTCATTATAGCTTCTAATTTACAATAATTAGTTAATTTCTTTAGTTAATTATCAATAAATAACATAAATACATGATTAATTATGTAATAAAGGTAAAATAGTAAGAACTTAAAAAATATGTTAAAATAATGTAATTAAGGTTTAATTAATATTAATATAAGTTTAATTAATAAATATGACTCAAATTAAGACCATTTAGATATATTGAAATAATTAATATAACTCATATTAACTTATGACCTAAGTTGTAAATTAACCTACTTAAGTCAATCACTTTAATAAATATAGCTAAAATGGATGAAAATGTAATTTCAAGGCATAAACATTATATTTACATTATTTATAATTATATATAAAAGTTGAAAAGCAAATAAATTAAAACAAGCCTTTCAATCCACTTTTACACTTTTGCCCTTAACTTTAATGTCAATCAAGTCCTTTTATTTTAATTAGGTCCTTCCTTATTTGCATTTGAGTCCCTGTGAAGACCTCCTTCCTCAACAACTTCTTCCTCTTAGATGGCTAATGGCATTCGGTAGTCACACTTCATGATGACCACCCATCAGGTGTATACAACCTCTAGAGCTTGAGTCTAAGCTCCGCTCACCTCCCTCTCCAGATCCATCGGTCTAGATGCTTCGTTAATCCTATTTTTCACAAGTGATTAACCTCACTAGTGTCGGAGAAAACGCTGGAGGTTACATTGAATATAACCCTCTTCCCGTCAAAATACACCCCCCTTTAGCTCATTCTCCACCTATAAATACCTCTCGTCATCTCCGATTTGAAGGGTCAGCCCCCTATCCTTCTTCCCTAAATTGAGCACGATGATAGACTACTCTTCTCCACTAGCGACCTTGTTCTCCCTTTCTCGGAGCCTCTCCGCCGGCAAAGCTCGTCTCTCTCACCTCCTCTTCCTCTTCGGAGCTATGACAGAGCAAAGGAGCACCCCATCTCTTCTTCCTCTTCAGTTCATTTGTCGCCAGAGTTTGCTCCAACTCACCTCAAATATTCCTCCCATTCTCGCCTTGCCAATGGTGAGATCCCTCACCCCCTTCATTAGTTAAGTAGCTTAGGATCTCTAGTTTAGTTTGTAATTTAGATCAAAACTTTTAATTGCTAGGAGTAGGCATAATTAGAACTTTCCTTCTTCTTCTTCGTCTCCGGCGAGGCTAATCTAGCCTCGCTAGACTTCGATTCATCATTTTACACACTTGATCACCTTTCTCAACACTCCATGATGTCAATCCACCTTCTAATTCACTGATATTTCACATTACACGCCTAAATCCATGCCACCTGCACTTAAGAACCTTTGTTGTCCATGGCAGAGGTTGTTGGTACAAGGGCACCACGATCGTTAATTTTGATAATAACAAAACACTTGATATTTGCTCTTGAGTCCAATATTTCAGGTCAATTGCAAATGGATACAAATGTGAAGAGCTCACATCCATGGTAGATTGGAGGAGCTCGTTGGAAGAGAAGGAGCTTCACTTGGAGCGAGAGCTTAAAGACAAGAAGAATATGATAGATTTCTATTTGTCTTGTAGTCTGTGCCTTGCATCTTTCGTTCTTTGCTCTTTATTTTCCTAGATTACTTGTTAAAGAGCCCCAAAGTAACAAAACAGTAGTCCTAGGAACAAGTACTCAACCCTAGGATACTTAGACTCTTCGTAGTTAACTTAGAAAACCAAAGTAAGCCTAGATAGCCTATCAAACGTCCAATCTAGACATCAAGCGTCAGATCCTTGACTCTAAGTCATCTGACTGTTTGATCAGACGTCCAAAAATACTTAGGTTGGAAACCACTCTCTATCTGTTATTTTTAGACGTCCAGCTCTTAGTTCAAATGTCTTAGCAGATGCCTGATGACATTGCTAGACGTCCAATTAGTAGAACGTTGGCTTAGAAATCTAATCATTGAGAAATAGCCCTTAATCTTCTATTAGACGTCCGTAGAGGACCTTAGACGTCTGATATATAGACATTAGCCCTCGATTAAGCTAAAATCACTTCACATCAGAGATATAGCCGTTTGTACCTCGAGAAATCCTTTCCCACAGTTATTTAGGTTTCCAGACGTCCAAACCTAGTGCCAAATGTCTAAGATGTCATTTGACTGACTTTCAATAGAACCCTATTTAGGTATGACTTAAGTCAGTAAGGAAACCTGTATAAGATTAGACGTCTGATTTACTTTCCAGACATCTTAAAAGTAGTTTCCAGATGTCTGATACTTTTTCCAGTCGTCTAATAATACTGTCAGAATCATTAATGACCCTGATTCCGACCTGTTTTGCCTTGGGTTCATCTCCAACGACTACCTAAGACTTCCATAGCCTTTCTAAGGGTTCCTAAGTCATCTATAAATAGAGGGGGAGCCCTCCTTTGTTAGATACACCAAGACACACTAAGAAACACTACTTTCCACCATATTTGTGTCCTAGAGAAGGAGAAAAAGTTGTAGCTCTCAAAAGCCATCGTCTTTATCTTAAAAGCTTTTTTCTCGACTTGCACCCGCTCTCCCGCCTATGATAACGAGAGCGACGTCGTGCCGTTGCGTGGTTCACACATTCGTGTTGCCAAGTCAACACAGTTTCACCAAAGGGAAGATACTTTACCTATAGTAGCTAGATTTAATTATTCTCTTTGTGGCTCTATAGGATTATTGTTGTTTCATTGTCTTTGGTTGGGCATTCGCTTTACGAATTTCCGTCTCCATCGAGAGACTAAATACTCCCAGTGAAGAGGGGTTTGAGGCACTCTATCCTCGTTCAAAGTAGCGTCGGTTGTAAGAGGTTGAACTACCCTCGTTCAAGTAGTTCGGATAATGGATTTGATCGACTTGATCGATCGGGAAATCCTATGTCAAAAGGCTTAAGTGGTGGTTTTTATCTGGATTTGGGTTTCCACCTAAAAATCATTGTGCACTTGTGTTTGTTATTTTGTAAGATTGGTTTTATATTTTCCGCATTATATTTCGTATCATGCAAATCTCACCCCCTTCTATAAGGAATTACAAACGTCTTAGAGGCAATCCACCTCCAAATTAGGGTCCTTCATCACTCTCTAACATCATTATGACCCCTTCCCACTAACTAATTAGACATATTATCACCTACAGTTAAAACACCTAATTTTCACCCAACCTCTTGAATTCGCTATTAATGGCAGCTTAAGAGGGGTTGGAATACTAATTCCTCTACCATAGAGCATTGTCATACTCTCATGATCATTTCCCCTCACTCGATTGAGTGAGGTATATTTCCCTAAGTTCATGCGAACTCAGGTTTGATTCTTTAGGCATTATTGATTAATCTATGCTTCTGATCATTAATTGAATCAATTGAAGTGTTCCTGAAGTTTCTTGCAACCTTAGGAAGTTTTTAAATCTACTCTCAATGCGTTTCAGGGAGATTTGTTTTCCATTACTGAAAATTGGCCTTCACCGAAGCTTCGGCAACTTCTATCTCTAACTACAGCCTTCGATACTCCTTGAAAAGCCCCAGATCACCTTGTTTTGAGATGAGGATCAAATCCTGAAATTAAGAACTATGTTTTGAAGACTAATCATCTCTATTGGACTTCATCTTCCTCAACTCCAACGGAGTTGAGGAGACGCATTTGTTGAGGCGTAGATGCTGGAATTAGGTCCTAAAGCATGAGCAAGACATATAGAACTTATATTAGGCTTCATTTAGGTCTAAGAACCCCTAATTTCTTTTACTGAACACAACGTCGTTTAAGCTCCAACGACAATGCCTGAGAGCACTTGTAGAGTACTTAAAACACGAATTTGAGATGTGCAATCAATGCCTCAATATGATTTTAGTCTAATTAGGTGAATAATTTAATTTAAGGAGCTTTAGAATTTAAAGTCAAATTTCAAGCTTCAAAAGTCAACCCTAGGTCGATTTCGAGGTTTTAGAGTTTGAAACTCAGATTTAAAGAGTTATTTGAGTTCTTGTGATGTATGTGAATCTTTTGAAACAAATTAGAATTATTTTGATTGAGATTTAAGGTGAATTCCATCATTTGTTTAGTATCAGTTCCAACTAGAACCCATAGGTGTTCTGTAGGTTTTTTATGAGATTCAATGCCGATTTCAGCCCAGATCAATCATTTAACATCTCTTGAACTAATCTAGATCCATTTTTAAGACTTAAATCTATCTGTTAGGATGATTCAACTCTAAAAATCATTGTCTGAGCTTCAAGTTTGAAGCTTTAAAGCTTCTTAGCTTCCCTAGCTGTTTCATACCTCAATATCTACCTAAATCCTTGCGGAATGACTCCTTAAGGCTTCCTGAATCCTCAGTTGAGGGTATTAATTGATCTTTAGGTCATCTGCTGTACAATAACACTCATAGCGAATAGGCCATGTTTATGCTTGAAATGCATGGATCAATTGTGATCCAATCTTCAAATTGATTCTCTCAATCGGTAGAAGAGCTAAAGAGCTTTCGATCAAGCTCTTGTATGCTCGATTTGGTTCAGTGAGCCGCGAGGAATCATCGGTTGAAGTCTGACTTGGAGCGAGGCACTGCATGAATGAAATGGGCATGGATAGGATGACATCGAGAAAGCACGAAACTGGGAAACCAAACAAAAAGCAACGCACCCCTTATGGGATACACTGAAATGAGTAAAAGACCATCTAAGCATATATGTGTGTGCACGTTGTTGGTGCAAGAGCACCACGATCGTTAATTTTGATGATAACAAAACACTTGTTATTTAATATTTGCATTGAGTTTTAGATTTCAGGAAAATGCAAATTGCTACAAGTGTGAAGGAGCTTTAACTCGCATCCATGGTGGATTGGAGGAGCTCGCTGGAGAAGCTTCGCGTGGAGCGAGAGCTTGAAGTCATGAAGAATAGGATAGAAGTCTTTTCCATTCTTGTAACTTGTAATTTATTTTCATTTGTTGTTTCTTTTTGCTCCTTATTTTTGTCTAGATTATATGTTAAAGAACATCAAAGTAACTAAACTATAGTCCTAGGAGCGCCTTCTAAACCCTAAGACACTAAAACATTTCGTAAAGAACTTAGAAAATCAATATAGGCATCAGACAGCCTGATCAGACGTTTAATCTAGACTTCAGACTTCTGATCTTGACTTTTAAGAGGTCTGATTATTTTATCAGACGTCCAAAAACACTTAGGCTGAGAACCACTTACTGTCTGCCAGATTTAGTCGTTCAGCCCTTAGTCCAGACGTCTAATGACTTTGCCAGACGTCCAATTAGTGGAACATTGGCTTAAAAATTTGATTGTTGAAAAACGACCCTTGATCTTCTATCAGACAATCATAGAGGACCTCAAATGTCTGATATATAGATGTTAGCCTCAATTGAGCCAAAATCACTTTGCACAGATCTAATAGCCGTTTGTACCTTGGGAAATCCATTCACGTAGTTAGTTAGCTTTCCAAACATCCAGACCTAGTGCCAGATGTCCAACCTGTCGTCTGACCACCTTTCACAAGAACCCTGTTTAGGTCTAACTCAAGTCAAAAAGGTAACCCGCTGTTATTCACTCTGAAACGGGTTTTAAAATCAATGAGTGTAGTATATAGGTCGAATCAACATGAAAAACAAGTAAAATTTATAACTCGAATATCAAAATGAAGTCCGAGGTCAAACACAAGGAGCAATTGGCAAAATGATTCTCAAGATTGCAATTTAAACAAATATATGAGAAATATAACAAAATTCCAAGCAGTAATGATATATGAATGAAAGCGTTATGTCAAATAGTGAAAAAAAATGGGGTAAAATGGTGATTTGAATCACCAATTACCCTTCACAATTATATCAAATAACTCAATAGTACTAAGCAATTAAATTCCACGTTATATAAGTGCACAGTGCACTTCAGACGTCTACTCAACCAATTAGACGACTTAAATCATTCAAAGATACTGTTCTTTTTCTTCTCTTGCTTCAGCTCCTCTTCTTCTTTCTCTTCATTGTGGCTTCTTCTCTTCTGCTTCTTCAGCTCCTTTCTCTTCACTAAGCCTTCTTCCTTTCCTCATCTTCTTTTCTTTCTTTCTTCACTCACAGAGGGAGACACTTTCATATTTGGCTAAGTGTCGTACAGGGCAAAACCCCCCGCCCCCGCTCTCTCTCTCTCTCCTTCTCTCTCTGGGATCCACCCTCCCAGGGCCACAGTGGGTTATCGGGTATTCGAGTAGAGCACACCCAGGACCAGGCTCATCGACGTGGGTGGTGAGCGAGGTGTGAACAGGGCTTAGGCGGATAATCGGATGCACGAGACCTGCGAATTAGGTGACGTGCGTGAGGCACGTGAGGGGTGCGGGGACCTCACCCCCTGTGTCAGTTGAGGAAAATAGCCAGTGGAAAGAATTCAATTTATCCGGCTGCAGGCACCCTTCAGCTTCCGAGGTGGGACTATCCCACTACCCTTCCTCTACATTCAGCTGCAGCTGCTACTTTTTGCAATTGCGGTCAAAGGACCAAATTGGTTCTTGGGTCATGATCCTGGAGACTCCACTGCGCCTAGGACTTCGCCTGAGGCCTGCAGGTGCTGGAGCAAGCTTCAAGCTTCGCTCGAAGCTTCAGTAATGGCGACGGAGGACCTGCTACTTGAAAATCAGAATACGGCCTCTCGGCCTTGTTAAATAGGTTCAAGAGCTTCGCAAGGATGCGGCGAGGGTGTGGGTGGTGGTGGCAAGCTGCGAAGGTGGTCATAGGTGGCTAGCAAAGGCAGAGATGAAGGTCTAGAGGTGGGTTGTTCGATGAGGAGGTGGAGTGGGCAATAGGCCTGGAAAGGTTAGGGTTTTTACTCTAAGGGCCACGGCGGAGGTTTTGGCGGTGTTGGAGAGGCATTTGGGACAGTGGAGTGGGCGGAGAACCTTGCCGAAGGTCTAGTCGAAGCGAAGGACGAAGGAGGTGAATGGCAGCATCGAGGGTCAAAATTGGGATATGGAGAGCGGGAAAAGATAGTGTAAACCTAACTAAGCCTAACTGACTGATAACATCACACAAGGGGGTAGTAATTAGGTTGAATATGACCCATCTTTAGAATAAAAGACACAACATAAAGTAGAATAGGAGCATTGCATGCATCAAGTACCAAGATTGCTTATAAACTACATTAATGGCCATTTGTGTAAAGCATGTGTCAAATCAGGCCCCAGATGAGCAATCAGACCACACGGATGGATTCAGAATGACGAACGGAGTCCAACGGACTCAAGATCGGCCAAATCCGACATTCGGAGCTCCCACAATGGGCTCAAGAAATTCTGACCGTTGATCTGGAGATCAACGGCCCAGAAAGCGCCACGTCACCCCGCCCCCACCGCTCTCACGCCCTCAAGCCAACCAAGGACGAATCTCGGCCGTTGATCTTCGATCGAACGGCCGAGATCCGCACGCTCGTCCGCGGTCGCCGCGACAAAGCGCAGGCGTGGCGCAACGGCTAGCGCGCACGCCCGCATCGTAGCGACGCGCGTTCGAATTGCGCGGAGCAGAAATCAAGCGCGAGCGAAGGGCGCGGCAAAATTGGGCCGCCCGATCAGCAGCTGGCGGCCAGGATCGCGCCACGCGGCACGATGACAGCTCCCGAGCGCCCACGTGCGTGCGCACGCCGGGCGGAAACGCGCGCGCGCACGCACGCCCGAGGCGCGATCTCAGCGCAGGTGCAGGAGGATCTCAGCCGTCCGATCTTCGATCGGACGGCTCTCGTTCATCGTCCACGGATCGCTCATGGAGAGAGAGCGGGGAGGGCAGCTGACCGGCGGCAGGAGGGCTTCACCGACGTATCTGGAAGCGGTTTTAGTGACGTTCTGGATGTCGCTAAAGCACATTCTTCTTTTAGGAAGCCCTTAACTCTATTTAAACCCCCTTCTACCACCATTAAAGGCATACTCTCCCACTTGCAACTACTCCACTCCTCTCCTAGCTAGCTTTAGGCACTCTTGTAATCGCCGGAGACGACGAGCCGCCGACGGAGCCTCCTCCACCGCCGTGGCTGCCTCGTCGCTCTCCACTCTCTCTCTACCTCTCTCTCTCTCTTTTAAGCTTTCATTTACTTTTGTTGAAGCATGTATTTAATGTTGTAAACCATGAACTATGAATGCATATTTAATGAAATTATTTTCCGTTTAGTCACCATTTTAATTTCTGTTTAAAGTGCATGATCAAAACCAAGAGCTTTCTAACCCTAAACTCTCTCTCTATCTCTCGCTTTTCAAAACCGTCTCTTTCGCAAGCAAAACTCCGCCTTTTTCGTGACAACAAGTGGTAAACAAAATCCGATTTCCACGCCTCCCTGAGACCGACACTCGGACTCACCTCCGTTTACTTCTTTTAAAACCGACGTATCAAGTGCAACTATAACGACACCACTTAACACATACGCACGAGACCACGTCAGATTTTGGCGCCGTTGCCGGGGAGGCAACGGATTTGTTTTATCACCTCCATTCCACCTTCATTCTCATATCGTCTAATGCCTTATTTTCCTTTTTACTTGACGGGTGCAGGAATTCAACGCATGGACGGCAAAGCGACGCATTCCACGATGGTAGCAAGAGAGTAGGCGCCTCGAGGACCGATAGTGAGTAACCTGTCTCTCATTGTTTGCTTGCGTGAGAAAACTAAAAAAAAAAATCATAAAAACTGAAAAAAATTGGTGTGGTGAATGATTGATTGACCCACATTCTTAACACATCACCCTACAAAAAAAATGTACACTCTAATATGCTGAATAAATTCTTGGAGTGTTCTTTTCTTTTTCTCTTGAGTGGTGTTTGCGAAGCCACCGTGAGTTGACCTGGGCCGCACCACTCAACCCTAAAAACTGACTCATCTAATAGAAGCCGCACGATCTTTAGGATGAGTACACTAGGGTTTTAGAGCCTCTACAGAAGAAAAAGGAAATCTACTTTCATCAAATTGTGTGCAGAACTTGACGTGCCCACTGAAACTTGTTTGAAAATATTAATACACGTCAACCCTAAAAAGTACTAAAGTAAGGATGAAACCTTAAAAGACACCACATCCTAACAAATCCTTGCTTGAAAACCATGTTTTGCTAGAAGCACACACTTTGAAAGTGGAAAATTAAGAGGCACCACCCCAATCAACGCCTCATCACATCACCCTAAGCACAAGCACTATCCTAGCCCTTTAAAAATGAGTAGACGTGCCCTAGGCAGGACTGAGTTAAGTCACAAAAGGTGAGGTTTTGTTCGCTAAGCACTTGGCTTTCATTCCCTTGGTAGAATCTGGTGACTAGGCTACGGGGCAGTGTCAAACGATCGCGATTGTGGGGTCTATGGAACCAGAGGCGCAAGCCAAAGGAAGAACCTTCCCCGCAATCCCCTCGTAATCAACCTGGCCAAATTAACCTCGGGAAGGGGAGTCCAGTGCTTACGGACTTAATCAACCTTTGTGAGATTTCTAGGTCTTCTAAGGAATACACCATAAGGATTAGGCTTGTTTGCTTGGTTGAGGACACAACTCTCTCGCATCTGTTCTTCCCACATCCCTCCATTTCTTCCAAACCATGGGTTTCAATGCCTATCCATCTTACCTAAACTACCCCCAACAGGATTTGTATGCTAACCCAAGTGGACCCTACCCACAACCTTCTTGGGCTAACCAACCACCAAGTTGGGGGTACAACCTTGAATATCCCTCTTGGCCCAACTATGACAAAACCGCACCAACCACTTATTGGAATACAACCAACATAGCCACCCAAGGGTACGATTCAAATCATGGGGCTCCATATCTCGATTGTCCTTACGATGCCTCCTCATTTAGGTCTGACCCGCTCTACTGTGATAGGACCTACACTTTAGGAGAACACCAAGAACCCTACCCATCTCAGGATAATAACCAAGAAAGGTCATCTGAATTCAACAACCTTGCCTACTTGACCTTTGGATTAGAAGGAGTTCTAGACAAATGGAAATCAGAAAATGATCAGAAATCTAGGCAAGCCCAAGATCACCAACCTTTGATTTGGTCCCCTGATGAAGAATCTAACTGGGAGGAGGACTTAGAACCTCAACTATTCTGGAGTAGGACCAAACAGAGAATGGTTCCTCTTGAAGAACTGGACCCTGAACATGATAGAATAGAGGGCCCACACAAGAACCTAAACACCAATATGGATTCTGATCCACAACCTCAACCATACTCTCTTAACCTGGATTTCAAGGAGGAAATCCAAAGGACACCAAATGACACCATGTCAATTCTTGATAACCTCAAATTAGAACTACACAGACAGAATCAAGAATTGGTTAAAGGGCAACAGGCCATGATGGATTTGTTCCAACAATTGGGGAAAGAAGGACAGAGAAAGATGTTGCACACAACGCCACTCATAAAGCAAGGACCTACCATGATCAATTGGACTACACCCAGTCATCCTGATTTGGTTCAGTCCACCATTGATACCCCTCAGGAGTTGGACAGCTCAGTGGATAAGGACAGTAAGGATTCCTTGGAACACAATTTAGGGAGCATTAAGAACAAACATCAGGAGGAAACTGAGAATGTGAGGGGAGAGGCCTTGGAATCTGAATCTAATCGGCCCAAGAGAAGCAATCCGGTGGGAGCAGCAGCCACCATCATAGATGGAGAATGGAGTTACAATCTCAAAGAAATTGATTATGAATCGGTTGAAATCCCCATCACAAATTTGGAGGAGGGCCGAGAGAAAGAATATGATCTAGAGGATGAAATTGACCCTACCTCTAATGTAACCCCAAACAGTGAATCTGATACAGAGAAGGTGGCAGAAAATATTCTTGAGATCAAGGGCTTGGAAGGAATGAGCGATGAAACCATAGTTGCGGAAGAGATGGATTCGTCTTTGGAGAGAGGACTCATGCTTGGTTGTAGGGCTCATTATGAAACTCTGGACTTTGTTACCTGCCCTACCAGAATAAAGATACCGCAACCCGAATGCACTGGAATTGATACACTTTCGATGGATTACAGTTTTATGGGGACACAAGCTGAATATAAGACCTACATCTTTAGTGTCTGGCATGTCATATTTGGGGTGCGTTCGTCCACAGCAACTTGTTTGCATGCCCACAAACTAAGAGAGGATCTGACACGGGCATGCATGATATATCTATTACAGAATTCCCGCCCCTTAAGAACGGGACTCCACCACAACCTTATTCGCATCTATGGACTTCTGATTTTGGGCCTGGTTAATTTTGAACATATCTTCTTGACCCAAGCCATTCCTATTTGTGCACCGCCCAGCTGGAGGCGTTAAACTCAGCGCTTCCTGGGAGGCAACCCGGCGGATTCAGACCAATCTGGTAGTTTACGTCACTCAAGTACTATCTTTTTGAACCCTTCTGCATCCATGCATCTGCCAATGAAGACATTGTCCAACTTAAGCATGGGGGGATGGTAAATTGCATAATCCTGAGCTTAATTAATCAGTCTGAATGAATAAATTAATTGATTAAAAAAAAAATTTGAATTTAGGAAGAAAAACTTAGGCATTAGAAACTTGTCAATAGTGGGAAATAATACAAAAAGAACTTAAACACTTAGACTTTTCAGGCCTTCAGGCTTAATCAGCCCTGGTGTCCGTTAAAATATGGATTTAGCGACGAATCTTTGCAACTTTAAGTTATTCTAATCCACCTAATAAATAAGGTAATAAGTATACGACTTATCAACTCACCCTCTAACTCAGGAAAACTTTGAGTCTAAGCATCTACACACATTTTTGCACAGACTCACTTCTCGGAGATTTTGACAGAAATTGGGTAGCTAATGAACTCTCTAGGGTGGTATGGCTGGCAAGTTGTCGTGGGTAACAGCCCATTGGCAGGTTGTCCAGAACCCAGCCACAGGCCATTTCTTTTTCGCTGCCTCTAGGTACATTTGAGATTAGGGAAGCCACCTACGAAAAAAAAAAAGAGAAGAAAAGAAAATAAACCACACTTCACCGCACAAGTATGGCTGGCAAGTGATCGTGGGTAACAGCCCATTGGTCGGTTGTCCAGAGCCCAGCTCAATAATTGCACAAAAAAAATCAAAACACCTAAGGACGAAGCGGGGAAGTAGTACAAGCCGGGGAGATATACACTGGAAAATCCTTGTGTTGACCCCAAGTAAAATGAACGTAGGGAGAAAGCTACCAATCGAACAAATACACCTTCAAGCAAAAATTTATTTTCTTTTCCGGTCACCTAGAGGTGTAGAAACTCGAAGTCTATCTCAATTACCGTTAAGTGAGTCTATCACAACATTCACACCAAGATGCTTAGCACTTAGGGTTTTGACCGAGTTTTGGATGGGTTGGGTAGCCATAAAAAGTTACCAACCCACACTGAATTCCAAAAATTCTAAAAAGACATATATAGATATATACGTATACATATGTATAGTTATATATACAAAGCAAGGATTCGGGCGATTCGTATTTTGGCAGACACCCGGGCGCTGCTTAGTCTTTGTAGATTAAGATCTTCATATATTTCCTCTTATTGACAAGTAACGGAGTGCTTAAGCAATTACTTCTTGAATTCTCCAAAGAAATAAAGGCTAGAATAAACATTGCTAGGGACTATCAAGGAGTAAGCATGGGGGTATGATAACACCACACAAGGGGGTAGTAATTAGGTTGAATATGGCCCATCTTTAGAATAAAAGGCACAACATAAAGTAGAATAGGAGCATTGCATGCATCAAGTACCAAGATTGCTTATAAACTATATTAATGGCCATTTGTGTAAAGCATGTGTCAAATCAAGCCCCAGATGAGCAATCGGACCGCACGGATGGATTCAGAACGACGAACGGAGTCCAACGGACTCAAGATCGGCCAAATCCGACATCCGGAGCTCCCACAATGGGCCCAAGAAATTCTGACCGTTGATTTGGAGATCAACGGCCCAGAAAGCGCCACGTCGCCCCGCCCCCACCGCTCGCACTCCCTCAAGCCAGCCAAGGACGAATCTCGGCCGTTGATCTTCGACCGAACGACCGAGATCCGTGCGCTCGTCCGCGGTCACCGTGACAAAGCGCGGGCGTCGTGCAACAGCTAGCGCGCACGCCCACATCGCAGCGATGCGCATTCGAATCGCGCGGAGTAGAAATCAAGCGCGAGCGAAGGGCGCGGCAAAATTGGGCCCCCCGATCAGCAGCTGGCGGCCAGGATAGCGCCACGCGGCGCGATGACAGCTCCCGAGGCGCGATCTCAGCGCCGGCGTAGGAGGATCTCAGCCGTCCGATCTTCGATCGGACGGCTCTCGTTCAACGTCCACGGATCGCGCATGGAGAGAGAGCGGGGCGGGCAGCTGACCGACGGCAGGAGGGCTTCACCGACGTATCTGGAAGCGATTTTAGCGATGTTCTGGATGTCGCTAAAGCACATTCTTCTTTTAGGAAGCCCTTAACTCTATTTAAACCCCCTTCTACCACCATTCACGGCATACTCTCCCACTTGCAACTACTCCACTCCTCTCCTAGCTAGCTTTAAGCACTCTTGTAATCGTCGGAGACGACGAGCCGCCGACGGAGCCTCCTCCACCGCCGTGGCTGCCTCGTCGCTCTCCACTCTCTCTCTCTCTCTTTTAAGCTTTCATTTACTTTTGTTGAAGCATGTATTTAACGTTGTAAACCATGAACTATGAATGCATGTTTAATGAAATTATTTTTTGTTTAGTCGCCATTTTAATTTCTGTTTAAAGTGCATGATCAAAACCAAGAGCTTTCTAACCCTAAACTCTCTCTATCTCTCGCTTTTCAAAATCGTCTCTTTCGCAAGCAAAACTCCGCCTTTTTCGTGACAACAAGTGGTAAACAAAATCCGATTTCCACGCCTCCCTGAGACCGACACTCGGACTCACGTCCGTTTACTTCTTTTAAAACCGACGTATCAAGTACAACTATAACGACACCTCTTAACACACACGCACGAGACCACGTCACTGACCTATTCTAAATGAACGAAAGGGGGGAGAATATGCACCGGGGGTATGTCAGCAACGGAGATGACGAGGTGCTCCGGTGAGGGTTGGAACATCGACGACGAGGAGAAGGATGCTCCTACTAGTACGGCCAAGAGCGGATGAGGGAGAGGAAGGGAATCCGGCCACTGGTATTGTGGACGAATGACGAAGGAGGTCAGGAAGAGTCGCCGGAGCTTGTGAACAAAAACTGGTTTGCGTCGCTTTGGTTTTAAATTCTAGACGTTGTAGTAAAAAAAAAGATGATACCAGTTTACAATTTATTACTCGGAATTAAAAGTTTCCCGAGGTCGAACTCAGAGAGCAAACTATGATTCCAGAAGCATATAAATTCACAATATATATTATTTTACAAAAATTAAGACAAAGGAGAGAGAGAGAGAGCAAAAATTCTCTCATTGGCTTTTTCTTCTTCTCTCTTCTTTTCAGCAGGTTCTCAGCCTGTTTTCTTCTTTCTTCTCCCTTTCTTTTTCTTTGCTGCAGAGGCTTCTTCTTTCTTCAGCTAGCTATGTCCTTTTTTCTTCCTTCTTTTCTTCTTCTCTGCTTCTCTTCTTTCTTCTGCGTCTTCTTCTTCTTTGCTGCAAAGGCTCCCTCCTCTTTTCTCTTTCTTTTTCTCTGGCTTGTCCTCTGCTCTTCTCTTTTGCTTCACTCCTTCCTTTCTTTCCAACGTCTGATTCAGAAATCAGACGCCTTAACTGCGCTGTTGCTACAGTACCTCTGCTATCTTCTTTTCTCCTACTTCTCTCCTTCCTTCTCTTCTCTTTTTCTCTACAGTTAAGTCCCAGCCGCTGCTCTTCCTCTTTCTTTCTTCCTTTCTTCCTTCTTCTCTTCACCAGCGCCTTACTTCTTCCTCCCTCACCTGTTCCCTGCACACACACACACAAGCTCAGCACAAAACCTACCCTACCCTCTCCCCGCGTCTCTCTCTCTGAATCTCTCTTGGGTATGCTCTCCCAGAGCGGGGTTATCGGGTCGGGTCGAGTGCCCGGGTCCAGGTGCACCGGCGTGGGTGGTGCGCGAGGAGTGTACAGGAGGGTGTTGGGTCGGGTCGCTCCAGATCCGTGTGATGAGCTCACGGACAAGGGTTGTGTATAGGTGAGGGACCTCACCCCATGTGTATTCGAAGGTGATCAGCTAATATCACTTTTACTATTTATGTGTAGGCGTGTGGCCACACACTTCCGAGGTGGCACTAAAGTCCCACCTCTGCTCTGCGTGCCCACAGCAGAAAAGCTGCGAGCAATTGGGGCAGCAGCGAAGACTCGCGACCCCAATTGAAGGCCTGGGCACACTCGCGGAAGTATCCCGAGTTGCCTGGGGCCTGTGCCTGGTGCTGAAGGGGCCTGGAGCTGCTCGCTGATGAGAACCTCATCATGAGCCATAACTAGCTCATTTTAACCTAATACAGAGGATAAAAGCTCCTACATAACTCAAGGAAAGGCTTAACTCAAAGAATTCTGAGTCTAAGAAGAAAACAAGTCATAAGGGGTAAAAATGCAATTTTACCAGCACAATCTGCAAACAGGATAACTCAGGGTCTAAACATAGGTCAAACTAACCTAATAAGAAGGAAAGTGGGATGATCTGATCTGATAAGGGCTACAGCAACTCCAAGGGATTAAATGACAATATGTAACCCTAAAATAAACCCACTTCAATTCACGAGGTTTGAGGCAAAGAAAAAATCTACTAAACCCTCTAAAATTCATATAAAAATAATGTCTAGGGTTTAGAACCTTCAATTTGACCTTAGGAACCCATTTTGACCTACATTGAGAACCATGCCCAATTAATGATTTAATTTAGGTTTTTACGTAAATTGGCCGGTCAAACAAAGTCTGACCTAGAAATAAAATTTACCATTAGAATTCTTAGGTCCCATTTAGTCATGCATAAAAACTTGAGCCTAAGAAGAGACCTTCTTGACCGACTTTGCATTTTGGTCCTCATCCATTACTTTTTGACCCTCAACTTTTGAAACCCTAGCATTTTAGCCCCTAATTCTTCATCGTTTTTGCATTTGGGTCCTCCCTGCAAAACCCTGAGCAACGCCATGCTCCGGAGAGGCATGGCGCCGCTCAGGGTGAGGGTGACCCCCTACCAAGACAACGGGGTGTTCCCTGCGACGTCTGCTGTCGCAGGGACACCTCCACGATCTCTGCCATCGCCCACACCTTCCGTACGAACGTCGGAAGGTATGGGTCGCAATCCGGCCATCCTCTGGCGAGGGAGGCACATCGTCTCCCTCCGCCCTCCTCTCTGATTTCGCCTCTATAAAAACCGCCACCGTCTGCCGCATTCAACAGCTCGGTTCTGACGGAGAAACCTCCCCCCTTTCCTCTCTTCCCACTCCGGCAGAAGCCCCCCTGCTCCGGCGGTTCTTCCTCCTCCTCGTCGCTCTGCCGCATTACCAGAAGCAGAGCCGCCTTCGCCCGCGCTTCCCGCGTCGCGCCGTACCCAACGCGCGCTTTCCCGCACTCTCCTCGCCGCCGCCCCCTTCTCACTGGGCATCTTCTTCTCCGGCGACAGTCGATACAACTGTCGCCCTACTCCGGTCCCCCTCGTCCCTCCAAGTAGGTACAGTTCTTTCTCTTCCTCCCCTCTTTCTTTTCCCTACTTCAATTTGTTCAACCACCCTTCAACCGCGCCAAACTGCCCTCACCTTCTCCATCTCCGGCCAACCTCCGGCAACTCGCTCCCATCATTCCACCACTCCACACGACTCGCCGACCGACCCAAAACCTCTGCCTCATCACGCTGAACCATTTCCACCCCTTCACTGCCACTTCTTACCTCCACATCACTCCCCCGAGCAAACCCATTCCCCCGGCCACAGTCCAACCTAGGGCAGCCCCTACACGCCGCCCCACGCCTCGCCACCACCCACACGAGCGTCGCCAACCTCCGGCGAAGCTCCCTGCACCTTCTGATTAGGCCGAGAGGCCGTTTTGCTGTGAACAGGTCACCCGTCCTCCGCCGCCATTGCTGAGCAGGTGAAGCTTCTTCCGCCTGCAGCTGCAGCCTCGCTTCGCCCAGGCCAGACTCCCCAGGACGCGAGGTTCTCCCTTGCGCACCTGCCCAGGGCCGCAGCTGGGGAGAAAGCTCCGCGCACAGCCGCGATTTCCTGTAGCTTTCTCAGCTGCAGGCGCCCAATTGGGGTGGGACATTTAGTCCCACCTCGGAAGACTCTGAAGCGGCACGCCTGCATAAATTGTAAAAGTGTTGTAGGCTTATCGCCTCAGCACACGGGGTGAGGTCCCTCTCACCCGCTTCACCCGCCCGGTCCGCGAGCTCATCACGCGGATCCGACCGACCCGACCCGACTTGACTCGAACACTCCTCGCCCACCACGCACGCCAGTGGGCCTGGACCCGGGCGCAACCCGTACCCGAATACCCAGCAGCTCTGGGAGAGCTATCCTAAGAGTGAATTTTGAGAGAGAGAGACGCGGGGGAGGGTAGAGTAGGTTTTTGCCTTCTGACCAAACTGTGAGTGTGCAGGCACAGAAGAGAAAAGAGAAGATAAGAAGAAGAAGGACTGTGAGAAGAAGAAGAAGAAAGCCACAGAGGAAAGAAAGAAGGAAGACGCACTGTAGCAAAAGCTACTTAAGTCATCTGATTGAAAAATTAGACGACGCCCTGAAGAAAGAAAAGAAGAAGCAAGGAAGGAAAAGAAAGAAAGAAAAAGAAGAGGAGGATCACCACAGCCGCAGAGAAGAAAAAGAGAAAAGAGAAGACAAGAAGAAGAAAGAATGAAGAAGAACAGAAGAGGAATAAGAAGAACAGAAGGAAGAAGACTGAAGAACCCAAGAGAAGAGCACAGAAGAGAAGAAGACAAAGACGAGAAAGAAGAGAGAAGAAGAAAAAGCCAACAAAATAAATCTCTCTCTCTCTCTTTCTCTTTTCACTTTTGTAATAGAAACTTTGTACTTCTAGAATATAATTTGCTCCTTGAGTTGGACCTGGGAAAACTTTTATTTTCCGAGTAACAAATTATATTAAACTGGTAACTACTCCTCTATACTATACTACAACGAGATATTAAAACCATAGAGGATTGGCACCGAACCACTCGCCAAGCAGCTCCTGCTGTCCGTTAATGGTGACGAGGGGGCCGAGACCTAAAAGCATGAGAACGGCCTCACGGCCACGTTAGACAGCTCAGGAAGCTTTGCCAGAGGACGGCGAAGGCGGTGCGGGGGTCATTGTGGCGGGAAAGTGGCTGTGGCCGTGTGCCTAGGGCACACTGCAGAGGTGTAGGTGGGTGTGTTCGAGGGGTGGTCTGAAGGTGAAGGACGATGAATGGAGTAGGGGAAATGCTTGAGTGGAGTGAGGGGGAGCTTCTAGGCTTGTTGGCGAGGCTTAGAATGGCCTGTGGAGGTGGAGCGACCTAGCCGGAGATGGTGGCCGGAGGTGGAGCAGATGGAGGTGGTAGTGACAGTCGAGGGGTCTAAAGTGCCAATTTAAGAGCAGAAAATTAAGAGGAGAGTAAGAGGAAGGTTTCTACCTACTTAATTGACGAAGAGGGAAAGAGGGGCGCCCGACGCGTGCTTGCCGGAGCTGGGGACGAAGGTGCCCAGAAGAGGAGTAACGGTGACGAGGAAGGGATCTGGAGACGCTAGCTGGTGCAGCCTGGCATGGGAAGACGAGGAAGAGTGAGCTCTGCTGCAGGTATGGCAGCAGAGCGACGAGGAGGAGGAGGAGGAGGAAAGATCGCCGGAAGCTTGGGTTGTCTGACCGGAGTGAAAGGGGACGAAGTAGGGGGGTTCTCTTCGGCCAAAGCGAGCTTCAAGGAGACGGCTGCCCCTGCCGCTCCTTATAAAGGTGCTGGCGAGGAGAGGGTCTCGAGGGAGTGACGTGGGGAGCTCGCCGGAGTTGGTCGGAGATGGAGACCCATGCCTTTCGTGCATTCGCACGAGAGGCATTGGCAGTCGCAGGTCAAAGGGGAGGGTCCCTGCGATAGAGGACGACGCAGGAAACCCTCCGTTCGTTCCTGAGAGCGGTCCCTATACCCTACGCGGCGCCATCCTCTGCGCAAAGTCGCCGGAGGTATGGTGTAATTTGAACCTAAGGAGTTCAATGGTGTAATTTGATTTTAGGTTTGACCACGTTTGATCGGTAAATTTGCGTAAAAACCCAAATTAGGTCAAAATTTGGGCATGGTTCTCAATTTAGGTCAAGATAGGTTCCAAAGGTCAAATTGAAGGTTCTAAACCCTAGGGAGTATTTTTCCATGAATTTTAGAGGGTTTAGTTGATTTTTATCCTGCCTAGAACCTCGTGAATTAAAGCGGGTTTGTTTTTAAGGTTATAGAATGTCATTTTATTTCTAAAAGTTGTTATAACCCTTTTCAGATCAGAACATCCCACTTCCTTCCTTATTAAGCTCATTTGACCTGTGTTTAGACCCTTAGACACCCTGTTTGTATACTGCATTGGTAAAATTACAGTTTTACCCCTTATGACTTGTTTTATTCTTCAATTCAGAATTCTCTGAGTTAGGCTTTTCTTTAGGTTTTGTAGGAGCTTTTTCACACTTATTTAGATCAAATTGTGCTAGTTAGGGTTCATGATGAGGCTCTCATCATGAAGCTTCTCAACCAGAAGAGGAAGGAGGAATATGGGGATTTCATGGGCGGAATCAAGCTTGAAGAGAATGACAAGGTCTGAGGGTCCTTTTATAGGGGTCTAGATGTTGATTTGAGCTTGGAATGTTCGCCGGAATAGGATATCCATCTCTTTGAAGGATTCGCATGAGAGATTGTGCGAGATCTGGAGCTTTGGATCTGGCTAAAAAGGAAGAAAATTCCTTGACGAACTTCCCTTTCAATTTTGAGAGGGATTCGTCAAGGAATCATGAAGATCTTGCCATATTAAGGTCGTCGAGTTGTAGGAATAGGATTTCATGGTTGTAAGGACCTTTCTGTGAAGAAGACAAAGAATTTGGGAGCCTTTTTGTAAGATATTCAAAAGTTAAGGGCATGTATGTAAAAGAAAAGAATCAGATAGGACCAAATTTTAAACTAGGTCAAGATGATATCAGATTGGACCCAAATTTTGGTATAAACCTAATTTGGACCCAAGGAATCCAATGGTGAAGTTCAATTTAGGTTTTGACCTCGTTTGACTAAGGTAATTTATGCAAAAACCTAAATTATGGCAAATGTCTGTCTAGGACTCTATTTGGGTCAAGACGGGTTCTGATGATCAAATTGAAGGTACCAAACAATAGAGAATATTTTTCTATGAATTTTAGATGGTTTAGGTGAATTTTATTCTGATCAAAATCTCAGTTAATTAAGCGAGTCTATTTTTAGGATTTCAGAAGCCATTTAATTCTCAAAACACACGAAAATCCTTTTCTGTCTGTATTAACCCACTTGTTGGACATTTAAGGCCATTTGACCCTTATATAACCCTTGAGAAAACCCACGATTATTCTGCATTCAAGATATGATGGTAAAATTATAATTTTAACCCTAGTTTCTTGTATTTCCCTCAGAATAGATTTGCAGTGACTTAGGGCTCTCTGGTAGTTATGTAGGAGCATTTATTTCTTGATAATGACTAAATTGAGCTAGTTATGGTTCATGATGGTGTTCCATAACCCTCCTAGAATTAGACGTCTGATATTATGCACAGACATCTTATAAGTGACTTCCAGGCGTCTGATATTAGACCCAAACGTCTGATAGCACTGTTAGAATCATTAATGACCTTGATTCCTGCCTATTTTTCATTGGGTTCTTCCCCAACGGCTACCTAAGGCTTCCACAACCTTCTTAAGCCATCTATAAATAAGAGAGGCCACTTCCTTTGTTAGATACACCTTGAGAAAAATTTCCACATCATATTATGTCTTTTTGATCATTAGAAGTGATCCTACTCTCCAAGTTTTAGTTCTACATCTTGAGAGCATCACATCCATTGTGCACCCACTCTCTCGCCGTCAATTATGAGAGCAACGTAGTGCCATTGTATGGTTTACGCACCCGCGTCATCAAATTGATGCACTTCCAGCAAAGGGAAGTATCCTTTACCTATAGTAGTTAGGTTTCAATATTTGTGGCTCTATAGGTTGTGTTGTAATATTTCTTTGTTGTTTGGTTGGGTATTCACTTTACGAATTCCTGTCTCCCTCACGAGACAAAATACTCTTCATGAAGAGGAGGGGTTTGAGAAACGCTACCCTCATACATAGTGGTGTGGTTGTAAGAGGTTCAATCACCCTCGTTTAAGTAATTGGGTTAGTGGATTTGATCGACTAAGTCAATCAGGAAATCCTAAGTCGTGAGACTTAGGTGGTGGATTTTACTCGGGTTTAGGTTTCCACCTAAAAATTATTATGTACTTGTGATTGTTACTTTTTGTGAGATTGATTTTGTTATTCCCGCTGTATTTTTCGTATCACACAAATCTCACCCCCTACATAAGGAAATTTACACGCGTGCGTGTTTGTGTGCAAGCGGGGAGCTCATTGTGAGCATTGGTGGACCTTGTTAGGCCGAAGTTGATACAAAAATACACCTAATTGAACCAAGGCCTACCTAGTAATGGTACCGATCCGACCGTTAATCCTGTGAAAGTCAGGCCTGCCAATTACAAACCTAATTTTTGCCTAAGTAAAAGAAGGAAAGGGCTTATCAAGATTTGGCTAAGTATTGTCATGAAGGTTGAAGGCTAAAAATGCTAAGTGTTGAAGAAGGATGTGAAAATTAAGAAGAGAGAAGCATTTGAACTTAATTGTTAATCATTTTTTTTAATGCTTTAATTGTAAACATCATTTTGTTGTAATTCTTTCTTGTTCTTAAATGTAATATCATTTTCTTTGTACATTTTGTGAAATGATTGTCAAGTTTAAATGTTCAATTTTTATGTATTTGTTCGTGAGGATAACATATTATAGTAATATATAGATAATTAAGCTACTAATTAAGTAGATTAACTTAGTTAAGTATGAATCAGTATAATACTTGATAGTATAGTAATGTAAATTAATGATTAACAAGTAAATAAACTAAGTAGAGCAGTAATTAATTTAAGTAACTAACAATAAAGGTAACTTAGAATAATATGGTGTATAATTAAGTTAACTAAATCTTCCAGTGAACAACCTAGACTCAACTAGTTAAAAGAAAATTTTTAAATATTAGGTTATCTTCCACCCTATAATATAATTAATAACAATAAATTAATTAGGCAAGATAACTTAAGCATCATTTTTAGTACGATCAGTTAAGACTAATAACCTTAATTAATTATGTTGAGAATTTGTAATTTTTTCAGAACACATCGAGACAATGTTAGTCACCGGTATCTAAATAACATGACACTTCATAACATAATAAGATTAATCAAGACTCATAGATGGTAGGCTATTAAATCATTACAAATAAGTATAGAGCCTAAGGAGTGAGTGACTTTTTAATTTCTCTAAGAATTACATACCACAATCTTTGACTTTATTCAATTATCTCTTTCCCTCTCCGACCAGTATGCTTTCATTGATAATTATAACCTCTTTTAATTTATAACCCTTATAATCTAAATCTCTAACTCCAACTTATTAAAATATAAGTTCTTTCACATTGACTAATGTATTTTACGTCACATCCATTTAACTTTCGGATCAAATTTATCAGATACTTCGACCCATCCGTCACTTATCCAAACCATTCTAATATTCGGTTACACTCGTCGTAACTCAAGGAAAAAAAAAAAGACTAAGAATTACCTTTTCAAGTTGAAGAGAAGACAAAAAGAAGGCAAGAGGCATGTATCGCCTCAAATAGCATACTAAATAAATCAAGGCGTCTGCCCCTCCCCACACACACACACACACACACTCGCCGTCGCCCTTGTCGAGTGCCTCTCCGACTGCTTCGTCCACTCCCTCCTCACCGTCATCCTCGCCCAGATCGGGACCACCACCGCCTTCTTCGACCTCGCTATCGTCGACGACCTTCGATCTCGAGGTCGAGGAGAAGAGGTGCGCCCTTCGGGAGAAGGAGGTCCTCTCGCTCTCCTCCTTCTCGCTCCCGCCTCTCTTCTCTCCTGCCTCTCACTACCGCTCTCCCACCTCTTGCATTTATTTTTCTTTTTTATTTTTGGCTCAGCTTAGTGCTGCTTGCCCCGCCCTCGATCGCTTCACCTAGACCTCTTCCCTTCACTCCAAAACCTTACCGCCAATCAGTTCTACTTCTTGGTTGCTAAGCAACAACACCAATCACCATTGTCACCACCGTCACCCCTCTAGGGTTTTCCCATGGCCGCCGCTCACTCCGCGGCCGCCACCACCCCTTTCTCCGCTGCGACAACTTTCCCCCTCAGCCGCGCCGCCGCCGATGGCCCCTTCCGCCTCAACCCGTTCTCCTTTGCCTCGCAGCAGCAGCAGCAGCTGCCACCCCCCATAGCCATCACTTGCTCCACCGCCGCTGCCACCCACCTCTCTACCGTAGTAGATTTACCCCTCAATCACGCCACTTCTGACGGTCCTTTCCCCCTCAACCACTTTTCCTCCGTCCCGTAGCAGCAGTAGCCGTCGTGGCCGCCAAAGGGATGCCATGTTCAAATGTTTGACAGAATCTTTTGACAAGGTTCATTACTTGATATTCTAAAATCTAACTTGAAATAATATATGCAGGGATTATTTGGATTGATTTCTGCTTTCTACTTGTATGTTTGAGTAGTCTGTTTTGATCTTTTTTGTGGAATTGAAATTTTTTGTTTACTTGTGGAGCTTGATTTTTAGGGAGATGGTCAAGCTAACGGAGCTGTCAGCGAGTGACAAATTGGAAGAATGATGATTCCTCTTTTTCTTCTTTGAAATAATCTTTTGAATTAAGCTTCAAGATTTATATGTTTGTTTGCTATTTCACTTATGTGATGTACTATTTATGAAATGTAGATCTGGGTCTGCAATTGTATGTATGCCATTTGTTTATATGTGCATATACACATGATGAACTTATTCATTTAGTGTTTTTTTTTTTTTTTTAAGCTAACCGACAAGCAAACTTAGTTACTTAGCAAGTGTTGCCCCATGATTTTCGATTATTTATATATCCTTTCTAGTTCAATGTGTTCAATACATAGATTAGTACTTAAAGGTAAGAATGCATCAAGCCTCCTAGGTAAGAATGGATGCTGGTAGTGGAGCCAAAATGAGAATCGTTATTTCTAATTTGGTCTTTACTAACTTGCAGTTTCATTGCCACATGTGTAGTATGAGTCTACTTCTAGGTCAACCAGGCTTAAGCAAAACCACATTTCTTTTAACTCTTTCAGGAAAGCTAGAGTCATCATTAATGGTTGTGAACATACCATCATTCCTTACTTTATCCCAATGCAGTCATCATTTGACATGCAGTTTATGGAATGGTGGTTGAAGAGTGTAGGTGTTGGTTGTTGATTATTTACTGCTGTCATGATCCCAATTTTTTGGTGAAGGGAAGGACCTTGAACTAAACCATTGCCTAGAGTAAGGTTTGGTTTATACTAATGGTAATTTGTAATAGCTAATTTGTCATCAAAGATATATACGATTCGTGTAAAAGCATAGCTAATTATGTAATTTGTTACACCATGGAGCTCATTGATAATGGAACTGTCAGATTCATGGCCTAGGCACGGATGTCCCATTAAAGAGCTTGGGTAGGATGGTATCCTCTTTTGCCTTATACGCTCTACCTGAAATACCTTGTGGACCAATCTTCAGGATTCAATTTGAATGGTTCAATACAGTAAAGTAAGGACATCCTCAATGTGAAAGAAAATATTGGGGTGGATCAACATGATGAACTAACATGAAGATCCACCTCCAGGAAAGTTACCCCTCAATATATAGTCATGTCACTAAACCACCCATATTTACATCATTTTTCTCATATTTAGAACTTAGGCGTGGGGAATATAAGTAATCCTTGGAAGTCCAGCCAAAGTGACTGTGGAAATAAACTACACAATTATGTCCATGTATGGAAAATGTGGAGAATATGGGTTGTCATTCGCAATTCATTATCCTGCTAGGTCCTTCACTCTTCTGCACCCTCATGCTAAACCTGTCAGAAAAGCTCTTTAAATTGATACTTATACTTTGTGATATTTTTTGATCGTGGCTCTTGTTCAGTTGAGCAAGACAAAGGATGGCATAAATGTACTTACAGATAAGGGGGAAGTATTCTTTGCAGATGTCTTATTTGCAATTGGTATGTTTCTTGTGCTCTTGATTTTAATTCCTTAGGTTGTAGTACTTTTAATTATGGCAAATACCCACTTCATGTTGCTTGAATATGTGATAGAGCAATTGGTGATCAACAGCTTGACAACGGCATTCTTGAGTCGTGCTCAGCAAAAGGAGGGCTCAAACGTCACCATTCAGCTTTTGATTACATTATTCTCAAAGAAATGATGGAAAAAATAAAAGGAAATGTGAACAAAAAGCCTGGATCCCGCTTGCAATCTCAGCATATGACCTAAAAGGGTAGGAAAATTAGGCTGAGTATGGAAGGGTACCATCGACCATTTGGACAACTATATTTCATCTAATTTTTTACCTTTTCCTCTATATTTCCTATAATAACGTAAAAATAATTTTTCCCTTGATAAGCGAATCCGTTGTAATGGAATCTCTCTTGATGGGTGGAGAAAAAAAATCAAGGGACTTCTGTTAAGTAGAATGCTATAATAGATATTATCTTTGTTAAGGTGTAATGCATCAATGCAATTTTCTTATTTATTAATGCAAATAACATGTTCATGCTAATAGTTATGGTGATTTTTTTTCGTTCTTTATGTTTGGATTTGATTTTATCAATCCTAAAATCTTATTTTTATTTCTTAAATGCCACATTGGACCTTCATTTATTTGTTTGCTACGTTGATTTCGCCTCTGAATTTTATGAATTTATTCCTTTCAAGCCTTTGATGTGGTTTAATTGCTGAAAAGGGAACAACCTCAAGCTTATCCTGTTATGCTATTACTTTTTCATATTTTGACATATAATTTCCGTGCCTTCGTGCTCGATGTATGCTGCAGGAATTATGTTTGTTACGAAGTGAAGTTTTTTTATTTCAATTGTGGACTCTGATATTTGTTATGGGCTTTTTTTCCCCTTTTTCGTTTTGAAGGGGAGTTATGTCTGTTTTTGGATAAGTGTTGCATAAATGAAATGGTACTTGAATGATTTTATCCATGGGGTGAACATGCCAATGCTATCATCTAACTTTGTTTTTGAATTACCTGTTACCATCTAACTCTATTCAAAATTATTGTCCATACACAACGTTACTCACTGCATTGTATCACTTATATTTTGCAAGTTTCCTAAAATTATATGTTGTAGGTTTTCCAAACTTATACCAATAAAAGTTTGCTAAGATAGGGGATATTTTGTCGTGTTTCATTTGGATTGCCATCATTCATTATTCCTTTGTCATTACCACAGTAATAATTTCATTGTCATTCTCAATGTGTCCACATTGCATGCAATTCTTCCCACGTTCCTAACTTCCTTTTCGCTCCCTCAGCAAGGCTCAGGTTACGAATTAGTTTATTTTACAAACACTGTCCATTTTAGGTAGAATTCAGGAGAGTATAATTTCCTCTTTTGGCACATGAAAAAGAAATTTCATTGCAATGAAGTACATATTCCCTAGAAGATATTGTCAACTAGAAGTACAAAAGCTTAAAACCACGAGAAAGGAAGTTGCCTCATACTCCAAGTCAAATAATACGCCGATTCCGCAATATCCAATCCCATGATCAAATTAAAAAGCAAATACAAGGACACTACATTTGAGAATAATCTATGACGTTTACTTCGAGGTGAAACGCAGTGGTACCACACCAGTGATACTACAATTGAGGCCAAGAATGATGCTTCCTGAAAATAGGGGCAGGCATGCCAGATCTTATGTTGCCACGCCAGATCCAAATGATTTCACGATGCCACTTACTCTTTCAGCGAAGATTTTGGAGGCTATTTTCTTCCCAGGAACATGGAACGGATTTGAGACAGCATCCACATAGGCAGCATGGAATTTCCTGAAGAACTGCAATTTACCAGCCATAATGGAATGAACACTGTTGGCAATCAGGGCAACACTTTTGCACACGCAAAATCAAAATGTCAACTAAAACATATCACCACAAGAAATAAGAGTATAAAGAGAGCTATCCAGCTTTTCCTTTTATTTCTTGTTGTTCACCTTTATTTTGCTAATTTTCTATTGTCTTGGACAAAGTCTATGGTTTTGCCAGCCCTACCTCCTTTCCTCTCAAAAAAAAAAAAAGTCCTAAACCTCCTTTCTATATAGAGGAGTTAGGGCTTTCAGTGTGTTCATGAAATTACCCTCTTCCTATGTGGGGTCACGTCCTCCTCGCATGCGTGAAGCACCGCCCTCATGCAACGCCTCTTTTCTTTCTTGTCATGCCAACAGCCTCCGTAAAAAAGGTATACCAGCACATGGATGTTCAGCACATTGGACATCATCCCAATGACACACCAGAGTTCTGACGGTGACAGCATGCAGGCACCAAGGGTCGACTGGCACAAGCAGTTCTGCTTACGTGGTTCAAGCCTTGGTGTGGGTTGCTTAGCAGGTGAAGTCTGGCCTCTTTAGAGTTAGGGCACACACACATACGTAAGCAACACAATCCCATGATCAGTTCCATTCACGATTGAAGCCATGGATGCCGTAAATTTTTAAAGATATTAATGCAGTAAAGGAATTAAAGTTGTCCGGAAGACCCCTTGCATACAGATCTATTGTCAATTTAGATTACTCTGATTAAAGACATGCTCTATGGAAGAGGGAGAGACTTGTTTGCTTGTGGTTATCGAGCGACACAGTCCCACGTACCGCACATGAGATTCTTTACTCCAATGCCAAGTAGCTCTTGTACAACCCAGACGAGCAATATGTCAGCAATAGCAAGATCATCATCTGTAAGAGGAAATCTTTTCCTCAGTCTACTCATCTATGAATATGTTTGGAAAGTTGAATGTCCATCAACCAAGTGCTATTAGAAACAGGATCATTGAAGGAAGATGAGGGTAGCCAAGTCTCTTGGAGAACTTGGACCTAATTATGACACTTATCAGGGATCAGATGCTCACAGACACTTAATCACCACTCTTGAGGAGGAATGCAACCAATCGAGCCACCTTATCATTAGCAGTCCCAGTTCTACAGTAAAAACCCATCTTCGTCGGCATTGGTAGTATCTTTTGATTGGGATTGTGCTCCTATTATTATTGGTTGTAGCTGTGGCCATGGCCGTAGCTCAAGAGGTGTCTCAAGTCGTGGTAGTTTGTACTGCACATGTCTAGGGAAATAGGGCATCTTGAGGAAAGATGTTAACACAGTCACCTGCCTTCAGCTACAGTAGTTCAATTTTCCCCTACTGAAGCTGCTGCTCCAAGGTGGCCATGGCAAATTATGAACTTCTCCTTCATTCTTCTGTATCATCCACCCCCTCTGACTTTACACCTGCTTCATCTGACACTATTGCTCCCATTATCCATCAATCAGGTACATGTGTCAAGAGATAAGTTGTTACTTTTTCTCTTCTTTACGTCAGTTGTGATATTTTTATGTTTCTTCAGGGAAAATTTGTATTTTGTCTCTTATCCTCTCCAATATAAAGAGAACTAGGGTTCCATTAATGACATAGAATGTTTGCTTCTTCTTCTCAAAAATCTCTTGGATTTGAGGCCAAGAGGGAGTGTGGCAAAGTCTGCAAGCTCCATATAACAATCTATGAGCCCAAGCAAAGCCCACAAGCTTGGTTTCATAAACTATCAATGTTATCGAGAAAATTGGCTTCAAGAGATCCTCAGCTGAACATTCATTCTTTGTATAGAAGACAAATAAGGGAACCACAGTGACCGAGTACTTAAGTAGCTGACTTGAAAGACAAGCAATCGATCACACTAATAAGACATAAAGTTAGTAACCCAATTTTACCTATATAGTGTACATCTGAGGGGATCCAACCCTCAAGGATGCACTAAAAGTTCTCTTGAGTACAATAGGGTAATTAGCCCTTTTCCTATGTTCATTGGGCCCTTTTATAGGGGGTTTAGGATCTTATTAATTACATGTAATCATTCCTTCTTTGGAAGTGTGATCGTCTTCTCCATTTCCTGAGGACCCGCCTCGTCTTCATGTTGTTTTACCTTCTAGGTCAATATCTGGGCTTCACTATCTTGGCTTCTGAGTGAGAATTACACTCCGTTTGGATTTCAAGTTGGCTCCTCTCTAGGCAGTCCAAGAAAGCTTGCATCGTCCCAACTAGGTTCCTAGGCCAACTCCATCATCGATGTTCCAACTGGTCCTAGCACCACTTCCTTTAGGGTCTCCAGCCGATCCCTTCTGTCAGTCAATCGGCCTAGCCGACTAGTGAACATGGTAGCATAGGCCTGATTTTCTTGTGACAAGTTAGCTCCTTATGGGCCTAACGCTAACCTATTTTGGGGTCCATTAAGGTCATTAGGCTGATCACTTGGGCCTAACTTTTCCTCCCTCGTCACATAGTAATGCTACTATATGTTGATAGTGTCATCTTGATAAAGGACCATGCACAAGGCATCAAAGCTATGAAGGATTTTTTAGCCAAGAACTTTATTACAAACGACTTGGGGTCACTCTGCTACTTCCTCGAGATTGAAGTGACCATAAACAGTTAGAGTGTTATTTTATGATTATCCCAAAGGAGGTATGTTGTTGCATGTTTGCTCTAGTAGACTAGCATGCTTAATGCCAAGTCGACCTTTATTCCTATAGATCCAAGTGTGCATCTTGTATAATTACATTGATGCCAAACAATATAAGTACCTAGAGGGAAAGCTTTTACATGCAACTATTAGACATCTAAATATTGCAGTAAGCAAAATAAGATAATTCTAAACAAGCCCAAGAGGGTATGTTAGAATCCAACTATGATGATCCTTAGATACTTGAAGTCGGCCCTAGGAAAGAACTTCACCTTTGGGAAGTTATTGGATGTAGTTTATGCAAATGCCAACTATGCTAGATGTCTGAAGAACAAGAAATCTACTATTGGTTTATGCACTTCTGTTCGAGGAATCTAGTTACTCAAAGTAAAAAGCAAATGATAGCTATTAAAGGCAACGCAAAACCTAAGTACCATGGCTCATACTACAACCAAATTGATGGGGGTAGAATTCGTATTCGGAGATATCCATCTCCTTGTTTCTAATCCCTTAGAGATAAAATGTGACAATGTGACAGCAAGGCAACTCTCTTTATTTCTAACAATCAAGTTTTCAATGAGACAACAAGGCATGAGGTTAATTGCCACTACACTCGGAACAATAATCTAAAAGGGTTTATTCGCACCTCTCACATGACCTCTGAGGATCAAAAAGCGGATCTGTTCACCTTTATTGGTAAGCATTTCGTAACTATTGACCTCCATTATAATAATCTCATGCCTAGAGCAAATGAACAACTACCCTCCGGCAAAGAAACCCTATCGCCAAAGAAAGTGCAAAAAATGAGGAAAAAGGAAGAACTTGAAACAGCAATATGAAGAAAAAAATCGACAACGAGACAATAAGCATCCCAGGAAAGAGGCTGTGCAAGATGCCAACAAAGGAAGCCTAATTACATTGTTGACATAAAATCCACCTACAGATCCAAATAGCACAAAGCCCTTTCTTGATTGGATATATAGTCAATTGTTTAGGTTTTAGTTCTGTACAAGGATTAATGCCTACAAAGCAACTATATAGTCTTTCAAATAGAGAAACAATGAGATTTTTACCAAGTCGTCCTCCGTTTGGAATTCCTTTTGGAAGGCAAAAGGATCACTACAATTAGCGATACGCATTAATAATTAAAAAATCAGTTGCAAAGAAAAAAAGGTAAAGGCACTTCCCCATCTCTGTATGCAACTCCACACCTCAAAAACAGATAATCTACGTAGGTCTTGTCAAACTAAATACAACCTGGTTTCTTTTCACCAAGTAGACCAAAGGAAAGAGGTGTGACCCTCTCTCTTCTACTACGAAACTGAGATGCCCCTCGATCAACATGCCCTATCCTATAAGATCACCAAAAGGCCGCAATAGATGTGTTTCTGATCCAACTAATTCCAGCTTCATCCCACATCCTCCTCACAAGTAAGCAAGTGAAAAAAAAAAGGTTTACATATTCATCAGCAAATAGCAATACCACAAAGCCATATTTTGCGCCTGATCTTTGTCACCAGCCTTTTCCTACTCAATTCTCAAGCAAAATAATGCCACCTTCAAGGAAACCTTGGCAGCCCACGTAATTTAGGTAACCTGTAACTAGGTAAGAAGTCACCATCATGAACAAATAATAGCACTTCATGGACTTTCTTAACAAAGAAATTCCCATTATCCCACTCCCAAACAACAGAAATATTAGGATCCAATGTCAAACTCATAAAATGTAAAAGCCTCATGAAGCTGTAAAAGCTCATCCATGTAACATTAGACAAGTTCACCCGAAGGACAGTCCAGCTAACATGGCCCAACAGCATAGGACCACTCCAACATCTGCCAAAACAGTCTCCTAATCCTATGACAAAGTAAATAACTTTGGATAGGAAAAGTCCAGTGGACTTAAGGACACATTCATCCCTCCAAAATTGAACTTATGACCCATTATCCAGCTTTGGTGCAAAGAACTCCTCAGCTCTTGGTAAAACCTTCAATAAACCCTCCAAGAACAGCAAAGCACCACCTGTGATCAAACATTGCTCCCCTAATTTAGAGTCCTGCCCCAGAGAGCTTGTAGAATGCACAATCGTAATGAAATTCCTCAATTGCTCCTCCCATCACAATTGCACACCACTTAGCTAGTACGACTTCATGCATCAATTTCAAGTTCCTTGCTACCAGGGCACCTTCTGGGATTAAGCAATAATTCCAAGCCATGAAAAACAACCCTTACAGAAGCAACCAACCCTTTCAAATAAAACTCCTGGAAAGAGACTTTATTAGTTGCACCACTTTTAATTAGAAGCCAAAAGACAGACATGAAACACTGGCAATGACATAGGCGTGGATTTCAGGACAAAAAACCATCCTCTTGACAAGAGTCTCTCTCCAATGATTTAACCTCCTGTCCATGGATGAGCACGTTATCGATTCAGATACAAGCCCAAGTAATTTATATAAAGGGCCCCCAGGCATAGTCAGCGTGTTAACAAGTCATCATCCATTTTAAAAGGAATCCAAGCATTTTTATGAGAATTCACAAATAAGGCTAAAATAAAGTGTCATCTATGTACCATGAAAGTGGCTCAATTAGTAGGGAACTCTACGCCAAAATAAACAAAAGAAAAACTGGAGAACATGAAGCAAAGATGCTCACTGCAGGCACATCCATGCCAGAATAGGGGGCTTGGGAAGTAGACAGAGTGGGGGAAGGAAGGGGTATGCGGTAACCTTGCCATAACCCCTTCTTGGCTCACCAACCTGCCCATAAGATTACTGTGAAGATTTGGAATTTGTGGAGAGGCCCTTCCTCCTCTTGACAATGGCACATGGAGAGAGGAGAGAGAGGGTCGACGGCTATGGTGATGAGAAAGGAGGGAGTTGTAGAAGACTAAAAAATATTATTACAAACTCAACTCAAGAATAAACTTGGTGAATTGCCCTCCTTTTATGGAGAGGCAATCACCATGACAAACTTGCAAAACAAGAAACAAATTGAGTCACCAAATCCTAATCATAATTTGGACCTAGCTACAACTCTTTAACTTAACAACTAAAAAACCAAAATATCTCTTAACAAAACTTGCCACATGTGACACAAAACAAACTAAGAAACACTACACCAAAACCTAAATTTCACATGCCGAACAATGGGCCAACTGAAGCCATAGACTGCTGACATGGCCTTTATTCCAGGTTAACACACCCCCTCGAGTCGAAATAGGAGAGGGTAAAGACTTTCCTTCAAAACTTCATAATAGAAAGGTGTATGATCCCAAGCTTTGATGGACGCCTTTTTTCTAAGAATATCTCCCCTTTTGGAGGAGAATAAAAAATCGAATAAGAGGATCCCATCGGTGAAGTGCGTTGACTGTGATAGATTGTGCAATGAAGAACCACTTTTCCTTCAAATATGTCCTCCCACTTCTTTGTATTTGTCTTTTTAGAAAATATATGGAGTTTATCTTAAGCCTCTACGTTTGCCATTATTGTCTTCAACGTAGTGGTTGAGAAAGGTCTTTGTGGCTCTTCTTCTACACCTAAGAGCCAAGCACTAGATCTTGGCATTCCCTAACATGCTGAAGGGTTCCACACACCCTCTCAACTCCTTGGTGCCGTTGCTCCTACACCCCAAGAGCCCATCGAGTCACCCAGGTCTCTGGGTACGAATAAGGTCACCCTATAATAGAGTTGGCACTGCGCTTCAACTCAAAGGCAAGTCCACACATTCCACTCATACAGAGGTAACTTCACGTGATCTTGCGTGAATTCTCCTTTTCTCTTCTCTCCACACAAGGGATCAAGGGACCCAAATGACCAACTCAGATACCACGTGAAGATTTGGAATTCGTGGAGAGGGCCCTTCTTCCTTTTGATGATGGTGCGAGTTCCAAGATATGCTAGTGGAGTTGGAGTTAATCGATTATCTTTCAACAAATTGTAGATTTATGCGGAGTGGTGGGTTGACAAAGTTCCACCCACATCTTGATAGGTTCCTCTCTTTGGTGGAGTTTGTGGGGTTCTTTCCCTTATTTGATATAGTTCTTTGGATGAGCTTTTTATGGGGTTCTTTCCCTTATTTGATATAGTTCTTTGGATAAGCTTTTTATTTTTTTGACAATGCACTTATATGCTGAAAATGGGATGAAGATTTGAAATCTGGTTCTCATTTCATATTTGAGAGATTTTGGATGCTTGAATTGGACTTCAGCAGAAAGGTGGAGTACTAGACAAGCATTTAGGCCTTTAGACAAAACATGTACCCTTGTAGTTAGACTGGCCTCTTCAAGGACTTCTTTGAGGAGATACTAGAAGTAGCTAAAGGAAAGACATGATCAAACAACAAAGCTAGAGGCAATCTGTGGGCTTGATAGGATTGAGGTCCTTGAGGATCACTATGACTTGCTAGATAAAGAGATTGCAAAGTACTCAAAACTCCAAGATTTGATTCTTGAAGAAGATAAGAAGATAGAAATAGAATGGAAACAGACATCTAAACAACTCTAGTTGAGTGAAAATGATGCTTGTTAGAGATATTAGAGTTATTATTTAGAAAAGTTTGTTAGGGATAATTTCGGTAAGAGATTTGTTTCTAATCCTAGAAGATTTTGTTAGGATTTGAAATATGAATGGCCCTCTCTATATAAAGGGTCTAACTCATTTATTTTTCGAGTTTTGCAATTCTATTTCTAATTCTCTCTAAATCTCTAACATGGTATTAGAGTAGCAGTCCTAGACCAGTATTCCGTAGCTACTTGCTTCTCTCCCATTTATTTCTTCTACCACACGAAAACACAAAAAAGAAAGAGGTTGTTGCCCCACCGAAACCCTAAGAGAAGGCTCCCTGGTGCCGCCACGCATTGTCAACCCTCCGACGAAGGCCTATTGTGCCTTTCATCTCTGGGAGAACCCTCTAAGGCTTCTTTCGAGCGAAAGGGGTCTCAATCAACCCCTTCCACTCGCTGCTACTCCTTGGGCAGCAGTAAGAAAGCCTCAGCAACACTATCTCCGACCACCTAGGGCTCCAATGACACCTCCTTTAGCACTGCCCTACCCGATCTCATACTTCGATGGTTTACCATCGCCACCCAAACGAGCTTCTTCGACCACCAATGCCACCATCATCGTTGTTGGTCCCTTTTTTAGGCTTCAATGACGTCGCCTGACTCGATCACTGCCTTTGGTGGGCACGCAAACCCCTCTCCTCCCTATTACGTCGCCCACAACTTCTTTAACCTGCAATGTCGCCATCGTCGCCCATAATCCCTATATTGCTTCTTGTTGGGCTTCATTTGTGGTCTGGCAATAGATCTAAGACTACATTTTGTGATTTAATTTCTCAACCCTAGTTACCCTACGTGCATGGTGCACGTTTTCCTACTCATGTGGTCTTCTTCAGTCATCATGGCAGGCACAGGCTCCTCTACTGTTACTTCTGAGACCAAGATCTTGGCCTCCGTGCTAGTTTAGGGGACTACTATCAAACTATCTAGGTCCTTGAACTATGTTCTTTGGTCATGCGCATTTCGTATATTTGTCGAAGGATACGAGAAGTTACACGTTCTAACAAATAGGGCTCCAGAACCAAAGGAAACTGGCAAATACAAGAAGTGGGAGATGGACAACTATTTGGTAATGCACTAGTTAATGAACAACATCGACCCAACAATTACATCAAATATATTGTACAAGAAAACAATAAAAGAGATCTAGGAAACTTTGGAGAAGATGTATTCCCTGCAAACGAGCAGCTCCCACCAAGTCGACATATATAGGCGTTGGTTGCATATTTCTCTACTTTGGAGGGTGTTAGGGTTGAAATGACATGGTTTATTTTGAAGACCCCTGGTACCTTTATATAGAGAGGCACCAAAGGAGAAAATTACAAGAGCACCCTTTTATAACAAAAATAGAAATAAATACCAACACACAAAACTTAAAACATAACTCAACACTCCCCCTCAAGCTGGAGCATAAGCATCAAACATCCTCAGCTTGGAACAAAGACTATGTAGTCGCTTCTTGGAAAGTGCTTTGGTGAAGATGTCTGCAAGTTGGTCTTCAGTACATATGTAGGGTGTATAAATCTTCTTCGCCACAATAACCTCCCTGATAAAGTGACAATCAACTTCAATATGTTTAGTTCTCTCATGGAAAATAGGATTGTTTGCAATGAAAGTGGTAGCCTTGTTGTCACAATGCGTAAGAATATGACCAGTGACCTGTACTCCAAAATCCTTTAAGATAGATCAAACCCAAAGTAGCTCACAAGTAGTCTGGACCATGGCTCTATATTCTCATTCAACACTAGACCTGGAAACAACAGCTTGCTTTTTGCTTCTCCACGTAACCAGATTGCCCCCAACAAAGGTCCAGTATCCTGTAGTGGACCTTTTATCTTCATGTGCTCCAGCATAATCAGCATCTGAATAGCCACATACATCCAAGTGCTCATTGTTCTTAAAATAAAGTCACTTCCAAGGTGCACTTTTCAAGTA
Organism: Thalassia testudinum; assembly: GCA_037157565.1. NCBI lineage: Eukaryota > Viridiplantae > Streptophyta > Magnoliopsida > Alismatales > Hydrocharitaceae > Thalassia > Thalassia testudinum. Next base: position 196,033,351 of record JAZHRO010000073.1, on the reverse strand, counting down.
CCTGATAATCTGGCAAACTCCATCCTAATGGACTTCCCTTGGTGACTGTATAAACTGGCTCAACCTCCCAACTGCAAAGGCAATGTCATGTCGAATAACTGTCAAATACAATGACTTACCAACCATTGCACAGTATCTAGTCACATCCTGCAGTAAAGGGTTATCATTATCAGCAAGAGGTAAGGACGCATCCATAGGTACATATGCTAGTTTGCATCCGAACATACAAGTATCTCTTAACATATCAAGAACATACTTGCAATGAGATAGCACAAGTCCTCCTTTAGTGTGTTGCACCTCAATACCAAGGAAATAATTGATATGACTTAAATCTTTGATCACAAACTATGACTATAGCAACTCCTTCATTTCTTCTATGCCTTTCCTGTCACTACTAGTCAGTAGTATATCATCAACACAAACAATAAGTATAAGAAAACATGTCTTCCTATGTCGTGTAAAAATAGAGTGATCAGCTGACAATCTAATAAAGCCATACTCTTATACTACTTTGCTAAACCTCTCAAACCAGGCTCTAGGACTTTGTTTCAGCCCATAAATAACTTTCTTTAGCCCGCATACCTTCTGATGCTCCCCCTTAGTGGAAAACCCTGGTGGCTATTGTATATAAACTTCCTCCTTCAAGTCTCCATAAAGAAACACATTTTTTATATCTAGCTGATAAACTATCCAGCTCTTTTTAACTGCAAGAGAGAGTAATATTTTGATAGAATTGAGGTGAGCCACCGAGGAAAGAGTCTCAAAGTAATCAATCCCAAACGTCTAAGTGCAACCTTTGGCAATCAAGCGTGCTTTATATCTTTCCACAATGCCATCTAGACAACATTTAAGAGTGAAGACCCATATACACCCCACAACTGTAGCACTTGGGAGTAAATCAACTAGTTCCCACGTGCCACAAGACTGCAAAGTTGTCATCTCTTCCTCCATAGCCAAGGTCCAAAATGAATCTTGGAAGGCCTCCTGATAGTCCCGTGGTACCTGTAGACTATCAACAGCCAGAGAAAACTGTCGTCCAACTACAGGCAAACTGTCAAATGACATAAACTATGATACAAACCATATTAGGGTTGAAATGACATGGTTTATTTTGAAGACCCCTAGTGCCTTTATATAAAGAGGCACCAAAGGAGAAAATTACAGGAGCAACCTTTCATAACAAAAATAGAAATAAAGACCAACACACAAAACTAAAAACATAACTCCACAAAGGGCTTATTTGAAGAGCTTGCCATATTTCAGCTCATTTGCTGCGACAATCAGGTTACTGGGCATGTATAGTAGCAAGCATACAAGTTTTTGGATGGTTTAGCACCATAATACCGGTCTACTCAAGACCTAATTCTATTCTCCAACTCGATGTTTGATCTCAAGGTAGTATACAATTGCCTCTAGAAGATTGATGCTGATACACCACTTGTTGCTCCTATTGTTATGATTGACATCTCTGCCCACGTGGTCCTTGGTGGGAGAGGTAGTTGTTCTAGTGACCATGGACGAGGTCATCATGTCTACTCTCCATGTGTTTACTATCAGCAAACTAATCACTCTTCTAATCGCTACTGTGAAAAGTTTGGCAAACCCACATAGGCAAATTAAACCTTTATTATTGAGTTCCCTGCTGTCGAGATTGTGACCAAGCAGTCTCCCCTACCAATTACTGCAAAGGAGATAGATCACTTAAGACATTTATTGAGGAGCGAGCCCTCCTCCACCACTATTGCTATTGCCACAACTCATATGACCGAGACTACCGATACTACTCCTGATTGATCCATACTTCTAGAGTGTCCAGTCCTACTGCTACCCATCACAAGGATGGTAAGGACTAGTGGGGAGACTGAGATGATTCTTGTCTCGCACTCTAACTACTACTACTGTCTACTGCCGCTACTACTGCTATAGTCATACTATTGTCTACTACTGCTACATCCCTACTGCTATTGTCAATGATTACTACTTCTACTATAGTCGTCTTACTACTACTTCTACCCATAATTTAAAAAAACGTGCCTCGAGGCGCTTAAGGCATGCGCCTTGAGGCAAGGCACGCCAATTTTGCCTCAAGACTTAAGCCTCAGCTGCAGTCTGCAAGGCGTGCACCTTACTTTGCCGAGGTGTGGCCGAGGCGCTGAGGCGCTGGAGAGGCGCCGCCTCGGCTAGTTTGGATTGTAAAATGGTCATGTACTAGTCACACGACCATTTTTTTGACCCAAGCCTTGGTGTAGCTCATCTAACGCTAAGCCTAAAATCCAAACCTCAAAAAGTCCTGAGCAAGAGCCATCACCAGTGAGTCGGCGACAGCTCCTGCTCCTCCACCGCATCACAGCCTCCACCGGCAAGCAGCGCTCCAGCGCCAGCAGTGCAAGCAGTGTCAGCAGCACAAGTAGCGACAGGCTTTAGCGCAGGCCCCAGCGCTCCAACGTAGGCCTTAGTGCAGGCTTCAGCGCTCCACGCAGGCCCTGGCATAGGCTTCAGCGCAGCGCAGCTCTAACGCAAGCCCTAGTGCAAGCAGCGGTAGCTTAGGCCCAGGCACAGGCTTCAGCGCAGTACAGGCCCCAGTGCAAGCAGCGGCAGCTCAGGCCCCAACACAGGCTCCAGTGCAGCGCAAGCCCCACCACAAGCAACGGCAACGCAGTGCTCCATGCAGGCCCTAGCGCAGTGCAGCGCAGCTCCAGTGCAGGCCCCAACGCAAGCAGCGGGGGGCCTACAATGTGTTGTAATTCTTTTGAGTTTTTGATGTGGATATTTCATGTACCTTCATTTTAATGTATGTTTTAACTCTTAAGTCTCCAAATGGTTTAGGAAGTCGGTTTAGTTTGTATTTTTATTATGATTTCTAATCTTCTATATTATATGGATGTTTATCTTTTCATTTAAACATCATCTCTCGTTTAGTTCCGTTCTTTCAATGTTGTGATAGAGAAAAAATGTTATGAAACTGTGTCATTTATGTTATTATTTCCTTATTAGCACTTGATAAGTATATATCATTTCATTTTCTATATTTTTTAAACCACCTCGGTACCGCATCGTGTTTTTTAAAACCTTGCTTCTACCTACTACTACCAATATCGTTGCCTGCTTGGGATTGTCTCCTACTACATGACTACTACTACTCTCCGTTTATTGTGATTATTACTTCTGCTATGATCGTTCCTGCTCCTCCAATCTACTGCTTGTTCCTCTAAAAGTCTACATTGCATGGGAGTTCACTTTTATAACAAGTTGGGCGTTGTACACTCCAACTTGCAAGGGTGTTAGAGATATTAGAGTTATTATTTAAGAAAGTTGATTAGGGATAATTTATGTTAGAGATTTGTTTTTGTTAGGATTTGAAATAAGAGTGGCTCTTTATATAGGGTGTAACTCATTTATTTTTCAAGATTCACAATGCAATTTCCAATTCTCTTTAAATCTCCAACAATGCCAATGCCTAGGCTAAATGTGCCAATTGTGATGCCATTTTGATGATTACAGAAATGTGCATGTCGAACGAATTGTGTAAAATTGACGCTAAAATTGTAATGATTTCAATGGCCTCAAGAAAGAAGCTTGCTGATGGAAAGTTGGAAAATTGAGAAAATTGCTAAAAGGGGAGAATTTTTGAATTTGTGATTTGAAGGTATATAGTTAACCAAACATAATTTGACATATTTTTGAAAAGATAATTTGAAATATTTTGGGTTTGGTAGTTCATGAGTCAATACAAGATCCATGACAACAGATGATATTATAGTACTGGGGGTAGAGCCATTCGTCATAATTTAATCTAGCACAACAAATGGCGTTGGTCCCCAATGATAAAGTAAGAACACATTTCCCGACCCACTGAATTCTTCTCCTGAGAAAAAACTTGTATCAGCGATGTCATTGACTCATTTTACTTGAATGAGCTTTAGGCCTGGCCACTTTTAGTAATCATATGGTGTGCTTGGTTGTCAGAATTTTACCCTAAGGAGCTTTACATGAAAGACAACAAAGTATCGAAAATATCCTAGCAAGGTTCATGAGAGAAGCACACTGAGGATGGGGACAAGGTTAAAGGTGGAGGAATCATCAACATGCTCAAGGGTTTTCCAAATTTCAAGTTCAATCCAATAATAAAGGAAGATTTATGTAAAGAATTCATTTATTCTGAAGTCCAAGGGTTTTTGTCACAACTTATAGGTTTTTGATATTACACTTGTACCATCTATCTTGAGAAAACCATGGTTTTATTCCTCTCCCAGAGCCCAAAACTGGCAATGTTTTTTCTATAGATGTGATTGTGAGACAGCTACTATACTCGCATGCTTAGATCCAGGAATCAATTTCCTTATAGATTAGAAGTTCAGATACACATGGCACACTGAAAATACTTTCACATTGTAAGTATAAATGTAGATCTCATTTCTGTTTTGCCATGCCTTTATAATTAAGTCCAAATCTATTCTAATAAACATGGCCCTTTCATTGCACAATTCCCTATTGTTGTGTAAATAATCTAAGATCCTACTAGAACTAATTTTTCTAGTATGAGAACATGATACTTCAGTTTCATTGAACAATTCATCATCATCAGTTGGTTGCATTTTTCCAATTATGACCTGGTTGTAAACTTCTAGGTTTCCAAGGAACTCCCTTTCATCTCATACCCTGATTTCAAGATTGCTGGTTATTCACAAGTCTTTTATTCACCTGTTCCCAAATTTGGGTTTAGATCCAGAATTCTTTTCTCATGTAGCTTATGTTAGCATCTGAACTTCACAAATTTGTCGTGAGTCCAGCATCTCCTAAAGATTCTTTAATTGAATTTATTGTTTTTTTTCTCATTCAAGGTTACCTTTCTTTGATCTATATATACGGATGTTGCTCTTACAAACATCATTTTTGTCATGAGAATTCTGTTTTCATGAGTTTCTTCCCAAAGAATAAGTATAGCAGCCCGATATGATTTTATTTCATGCATGTATAAGTGGTTGGCATGGAAAGAATTGTGTTAGACTGATTGGTTGTGGGTGAGGGGTGGTTCGAAGGCGTCATCAGGTGCGTGATTTTCTTGCTTCTCATTTTCATGGTTTCTATAGGGTGCAAAAGGTTGGAAGTTGGCATTGACAAGGTAAAGGCATTCTGTCCTTGTCAAATGAGCTGCATGATTTCTTGATTATAGATTTTAGTAAAGCTGATATAAAGGATATTTTTGCAAGACTAAAGCAGAAGGGTCCCAACATCTTGATGGTTTTCTGTATTCTTTTCTAAGTTCTGGAATGTGGTTGGTGGTGTTGTCATTTCCATCTATTAAGGAATTCATGGAAGGGAGTATGGTTTTAACTGCCTCAACAAGTTCCTTTTGTTTTTGCTCCGCAAGGAGTCTGTAGAAAGGGTTGTTGACTTTCAATTTATTGCTTTGTTCAATGCCCTTTTTTTTACTGTGTCTGAAGTATTGACAAATCATTTGATAATGGTGATGGATTGTTTCAGTCAACTTTTATCAGAAGTCCCTGTTTGGCAGAGTGCTTCATGATGGCTGTGGAGATAGTATTTCATTGGAGCAGGATTGATAAAAAAAAAAAGAAGCTTTTTTGTGGAACAAAGATTTTTCCAAGGAATGGCTATTTACATTTATTGGTGCTTTCTTGCAAGCTTCTTAGATATTTGGATCTAGTGGATGAAAAAGTGCATTATAACCACCTTGTTCTCGATTCTCCTAAAAGGTAATTGTTTTGAAAAAGGAAAGGATAGTTATCCAGAGTGATAACTACCCAAAAATATATATAAGGTAATTGTTAGCGTGGAATAAGGGCCACATCATCAGTTAATGGCTCCAGTTGGCCCACTGTTGGGCATGTGAAGTTTAGGTTTTGGTGTAGTGCTTCCCAGTTTGTTTTGTGCCACATGTAGTAAGTTTTGTTAAGAGATATTTTGGTTTCTTAGTTGTCAATTTAAAGAGTTTTAGAAAAGTCCAAATTATGATTAGGATTTGGTGACTCGATTTGTTTCTCCTTCTCACACTTCTTTGCCTTAGCTCTCTCGCAATTTTCAAGTGCACTCTCTAGGATAACATGGGGTTTGTAGATGATTTGGGCCTCCGCATCAATCATAACTACAACTTGAGGAGTCCCTGTCCCTCTTCTTATGTGTCCAGGAGTCAAGTGCTATAACTTAGTGTTCCCTGGCACATGAAAGGTTCACGCATCCCCTGAACTTCAGCATTGAGGTCTTTGTGCCTCTTCTTGAATGCCCCAAAGCCAATATCCCCTAGTTGGCTTTCCTAAGTGTGTGAGAGGTTCATGTGCCTTAAACATAAACTTTGGCTTAGCACTCAACCTTCAACTTGACTCCATGCAAAAACATGTGAAGAGAGATTGCCTTCCCTCTTCAATGTGCGCAAGAACAATAGGCCAAAACAACCCACTCTGATACCATGTGAAAAATTAGATTGCATGGAGGAGCCCTTCTCCTTCTAGTTGTTAGTGCGTAGAGAGAGGAGGAAGAGAGAAAGCGAGAAGTCGACCTGGAGAGTAAGAAAGAGAGTTCTTGAATGTGGAAATATTATTATGTGAACTCAAACAAATCAAGTGTATTTTGGTCTCTATTTAAAGAGAACCAAATCCAATCACAAACCTAATTGCAATCCTAACAAATCTAGGAATTGCAAATCCTAAACAAACTCAATCAAGTCAATTAAATATTCCTAAAATTACTCAATCCTAACTTGGACTCAATCAATCACTAAAACAAAGTTGCCACATTTGACACAAAAACAAACTTGGGAAACACACCAAATCCTAACACACACATCACATGCCCAAGTCGGGCCCACCGACTCTACTACTACCACATTGCACTACCCATTGATTTAAATGCCGTCGGCAAGGCCATTTTTGAAGAACAGCCATGCCGATATGATGTCAGTGTCGAAAAACAGGCGTTTCGGCGACATGCCGACCATACCGGTCAGCATGCCGCCGTGCCGCCGCCGGCAAAATAGTCACTCTCCCTCGTCCCCCTCACCTGTATAGGAACTTGGCAGGGCTGTAGGGCGTGCGGCTACCGGAGAACACCGTGGAGAAGATCGCGTCGAAATCGCACACGAGGCACACGACCTTCCTGTCGTCGCCCTCGCCGCCCGCCTTCTTCCTCTGCTGCGGCCTGCAGACGTAGGGGTTGTGGCGGTCGCTGAGGAAGTAGTTCCTCAGGGGCGGGGTATGGAGCAGCGCCTGCAGTACGGAGTTCATGAAGCAGGTGCTGCCAAGGTTGTTGAGCCCCCGGAGGCCCCACGGGACCCCGCGGCCCGACTCGGCGGCGGCGGTGTCAGGGCACCACAGTGGGCTGGAGCAGCAGTCGAGAAGGCGCTGCTCCCTGGGGGTGGGGGTCCAAGGGCGGAACTCGACCAATCGCCTCCTATTGGGGTGTGTAGGGGGAAGGGGGATGGAGGCGATCCGGTATTGGGAGGCAAGGAGGACGGCGGAGTCGAAGTCGGGGTCGTAACCTAGTCGCAGCAGGCGAAGCAGAAAAGCTCGACGCGGTGGACGTCGAGGGCAAGGGCGTGGGGAGGGGAGGAGGGGGACTGGTAGAGGTGGTCGGGGGCGTGGAGGGGGCAAGAGAGGCAAAAGTAGAGGCGGGGTAGGGAGGAGGAGGGGGGGGCAGAGGGGACAGCGGTGGGTGAGGTCGAGGTGGAGCTCGGCGCAGCCGAGGGCGGGGGGTTTGGGGCGAAGGAGAAGGTGGAGGGAGCGGAAGGGGTTGGGGGAGGAGAGGAAGAGCTGAAGGTGGGGGCAGGGAGGTGGGATGGAGGGGGAGGAGGAGGACATGGGGAGGAAGGTGGTGGTGGTGGTGGAGCCGCAGGGTCGGTGGGCTCCGCGGACATAGAGGGTGGGGAGGGAGGGCGGGGGAGGCAGGAGGGCTATTTGATTTGGGTGTAGTGGGGGCCCCACCTTGTTAAGAGATGTGGGCAGAATCATCAATCACAAAATGATTCTAGAACAACAGGATTCTCACAAACACGTGCAACTAATCGTGCACGTGGGCAACGTGACAGACCATACACAGATAGTAAATGTCCCCGTCTTGGGATTTTTGTTAGTATGAATGAACATGAATACAGACAGCACATAATGGATTACCAGACAATGTATTCATATATGTCTTGGAAGGATTACTGTGAATACATTCAAAGTATTCATCGACACAATAGTCAACAATAGTATCAATCAAGTGATGATAGTACCCATGATAAAGATATGCATCCAGCAAGACACTCTTGGTTCTGGTGAAATCTGTCTTTCAAGTTCCAAATCCTGACTTCCGATACATCATACATCAAGACATTACAGTTTTAACTTTTACTTTGAAACTATACACTTTGATTCTCATTCTTAAATTCTTTGATTCTTAAATTCTTTATATTCTTCTATTATTAAATTTTCTGTATTCTTAACATGGTAAGAATATTTCATCTCGTTATTGAATTTTAACATTGTATGGTCATGTTGTATATGAACATTATGATGTAACACTCTTATTGTTACATAATCAACATTTGATTTTCTTGAAATTGATATCATTTTGACCACTTCTACCATTTTTGTTGGCATGCATTGGCATACCCTCGGCATGCCCTCGGCGTGCCTCCGAAATGACATTTTTTCGAGCCATCGAAATCATCGAAATCTGCCATCGAAAAACGGACATTTCTCCGGCATGCCCACGAAATGCACACTTACAATTTCATCAGCACGGCGTCGAAATCGGCATTTCGAACCTTGGCACTACCAGGTGGGCCCATCGACTACTGGTTCCACGTGGCTTTATTCCATGCTAACAATGTTACTTGCCAAGCATTTTACCAAAAGCCTTCATATAATTCATGCATGCAAATTTAAACATCATTAGAGGAAAAATGTTGAGATGAAGTAACAACCAGTGTTGTCAAAGGCAAAAGGCAACAAGGATCCAAATTGCCTGAGGATTTAGGCACTCACTCCAAACAAGCAACACACTCAAAGATTCATAATACATACATATATGTACACGCACTTATATATATACATGCACACATGCAAACATATTACACAAATATGATACCTTGTGTATATTTATATACTACATAAATACTTGGACAAACACATACACAATATAAATACATGTACACATGCATAAATATGTAAATGCATACATATACAGTTGCAAATGTATGTACATACATGTAATATATGCACTCATAGAGTAAATACTTATGTATGTATAGCAGTATATGTTTTTGTACACATGTATGTGCATATATAGTATGCATGTATGTATGTGTATGCATATATAACATGTATGTGTGTGTATATTTAAATGTATGTACACATCTATCTATGTATAGATACATGCACATATGCATATGTGAGTGTTTGTAACCAAGAAAGAACACTCAGTGACTAATAAAAAAAGATTGAAAATCTTAAAGGCAGTGTGCCGGACAAAAAATTGCATATTTGGCTGAGGCACTTGGCTACCACCTCAGTCCAGGCACTTGCCTAGTCAGCAATTGAGGTAAATTACCTCACCTGATGGTTGTTAGCCAGGCACTATGGTCTTGGCTCTCCTCACCTTGACACCTAGGCGAGTTCCTAAATAGCACTGGTAATAGGCAAATTGAAATACTTTGACAACCTAAGCAGAACTTAGTTACATGAAGCAAGCAATTAAAAAAAAAAAAGAACCTAACAATGTGAGCCCAAAAGTTCAATAAAAAATTGAAACATGTACCTCTGGAAAAAAAAAGAAACATATGCCACTTACATTTCTTGCATCAGCATCTCGAACATCTGGATCAGTAGTGACCATAATAAATTTCACCTTGGTATTTGTCAAATACCCATACCTAGCAATGAGCAAGAAATAGGCCACAGCTATCAATCATTGAACTTCATAGGAAACATAAGCATGTAGAAAGTCAAGAGGCAAAGTCCATGAAAGTTACAACTTACACTTTGTAATTCTCAGCAGGGTAAAGAAGACCAAGGAATGTCTCATTGAGCGTAGAACCACTTTTCTTAGGATTGTTCACTGACAAAATAAACTAGATGAGATAAAATAGCCATCCTTTTGTTTTTTTCTGTTTTTATAAGAAACCTTGTTTTGAACTAATTTATAAGAAATATATTAACAACTAAATCACAATAACCAATAGTTTATTAATAAGAAATCTGCAAATGAAAATTTAATTTTCAGCTGACATCGAAAAAGATAAAACCAAGGAGCACAAAGCCTGTGACTCACAATTACATAATGACTTCTGCCATGCAAATGGGGCCAAGTAAATGCAAAAAACCTGTACACACCATGATGTTTCTACAGATTTTGGAGATATTACTAATGTTACATAAACATTGGGCTTTTGGCTATGTTCAAGACCTTAAAAAAATAGAGAAATAATTCCTTCAAAGAACATAATAAGAATATACAGTAAATGGGTGCAATTTCCACAGTTCATAGACACATGGAACTTCTAGAACCTGCATATCTGCAATTTCCCAACCATTGTGCTGGCAAGGGACAGAGAAGGCAATTTTTTAAGTGATTTATCTGGACTCCCCCTACAATACCATCATTGGCCAAAGCAACATCATTTCATAAAAATGTTATTTCCAACCATCAAAGGAACTCTTGATGACTGATTACTGCATTCCAATGCAATTTTGACATATACCAAGAATAAGATTCCAATTACCACTAGCTTCCAGTGGGCAGACGCTTAGGGACAGAGAGGGGGAGCATACATACATCACTTGTGTCAAAAAGTAAGCTTGTGACACTTTATTGATTGAAAAAATAATGATAGATTTATAAACTAAACTCTTGGTGGAATTGACCCAATCAAGCAGCCCCACCATTTTCACATAAGTGAGTGAATGGATAGGCTTTAGTTGTGTAACATGAATTGGCATTTCAAGCTTATCATGTGTGATACTAGATAAGACCTTCTGGATATGCAATTCATCTTGAATGTCTTGTGGGGCCAGCTGTCTCATACATCCAAGAAGCCAAAGTCCTTGACTGATAATCAAAACCCAAAGGTTTGTCATGCAAAAGAAATTGTCACCTAGAATCCTCATACTTTAGGTATGCATCCCAACGTTTGAAGTGAATTCTTTGAGGTTGCATTTGGCCAGGATAAAATGCTACAGGGATAGGGTAAGTGGAGAGGGGTGTTTGTTTAAGTGATAGAATAAGTGGTGGGATAAAATAATTGGTGTATTGATGTGATATTAATGGGTATTTGTTTAATATTAAGATATGAGTGTGAGTGGGTTAATATAATCTAGTAAATATACTTTCTTTTTAGAAGATACAGTAAATACTTTTTTTTTTTTTTTGAAGAAATATAGTAAATACATTTTAATGGGTATGTTATGTTAAAGTGGGCATATTTTAATATATCTTAGTATTGATGTGATGTAATGGAATGATTTGATTTGGATGTTGATCAAAGTGATGAATAGTGCCCCACTCCCTTATGAATAGTGTCTCAAGCCCTCCTAGGAGGGATATCCCTCCATTTATCCCGCGTCCAAACATACCCTGAGTAAGCCATATTCATGTAGTCAAGGATCCCCTTGCAGCTCTCCCCTCCTACCTTCCCTAGACAACTCCAAAGCAACCTTCTTTTTTTTTTTTTTTTTGAAAAAACCAAAGCAAGCATGTTGCCAACATATACATTTCCTTCCTTCCTCCATGCAGCTCTTGCTTTTGAAGTTCCCTCTTGAACAACCATCCACAAAAAACTACTCAATGTGAAACCTAATTCAGAGGATCCTTGCAATCGAAATCCCATTCTCCCTTCAACTCCTTCAATCTCAATAAGTAATCCATATCAGGCCCTCTTCTTATAACTTTAACCCCTGCAATCCGCTCGGTCCTTTCATGTTCAAGATGGCCATTCAACACCTACTTCACTATTACAGTTTCTTTCCTGGCATAGGTCTTCTCCCCTTAACAGTGCTTTCCCATTTTCATTTCCTTTAAATTAAGGAATAGAGATGTATTGGTTCTGGATGCTGTCCAAGTCCACTCCCACATATTTTTAGTTGCTTCTATATAGAGTATTAAAGTCACAGTCCTTTTGGGTTCTTTAGTATTATTAAAATCAGCAAAATGATGATATTGTTTGCATGGATGATAGTGGAGGTGATCATCTAGAAGTTTCTCATAATTGCCATCATGGTCATAGGCATTCAACTCAAAAATTGCTAGTTATCCTTTCCTACTTCTTCTATTTCCCTTCTCCAATAACCTCTTGACCATGGTTTTAAAAAATGGGCCTCAAGGCGCTTGAGGCATATGCCTCAAGGCAATGCAGGCCATTTTTTTCCTTGAGGTAACCACCTTGATCTGCCTTCAGTGAGGTTTGTGCCACAGAGTGGTCGAGGAGCTAGAGCACTCAAGTCAAAACTGAGGCGTCACCTTGATAAATGAGCAAAAAAATAACATATATACTATTCATAAGTGGTTGTTTCTTCTTACAACCATCTAGGACAGCATATAATATGATTTACATTGCAAATGCAGCACATTAAGTTTTTCCTTTTTTGAAAAGTATGCAGCACATTGAGTTGTTTACAACCTAAACTTTCAAGAAAATGAACTAGTAATTCAAATGAAAATTACCTAGAATTTCAACATTCAAACAAACTAACTAGCCTATGGTGTAATTGGCACAATTTATATCCTACTAGTTAACCAAAAACAAGAGATGATAAATTGGAGTATAAATCCCTTAATATAATCCAAGTTTTTTAGATAAGTAACTCTATTTATCCATAAATAAAATGACAATACCTAACAAATGGCAATTCAGCAGTCATCCAGTACCAAATTTTTTCAACCTTTATCAAGTTAAAGTTCAATAATTTGTACTGCTTCATGCCAACAAAACACTCATACTGTAATAATAGCTTAATATTTTCCTTTAATTTGTTGATCTTGCACTTTCTCTTCTAAATCCTATTTTTTTATCGCTGATGTAACAACTAAAAAGTCCAAATTAAAGGGGACATTCATCAACAATTTCTTTTACTTTGACAGAATAAATAGGCATGGCAATACGTTGTTTTTCTATTGTTCTCATGTTGTCAGCACATTTGAAGTGCATATACATGCCAAATTTTAATATTCTCCCCCAGACTAAGCCTTTTGCCTTTTCCACCTTGAGGCATACACCTTGCCTCAATAACCCAAAATCACCCTGTTCTGACTTAACTTTTTTTTTCTTAAAAAACTTGCTCTTAAACATACAAAGTAGAATGTAGTTTATTATATTTTCTCTTGAAATGTAATCAAAATGTTGCTCTGTGATGGGGAAAATGATCAGGTACCTTTGACCTAGCTAAGTCCACACTCATCAACACCAAATCGTTTAAGGCCAGTGCATAAAACATTCACTTCCATAGTACACTACAGCAAATTATGCTTGATCCTTCTCTCATAACTCATTTGTGTCAAGAATTGATGCTAAAAATACATAGGTAGGAAAAAATTTTACCACTTCAATTTGTTTGTTAATTGAAAAATAAATCCACTCAAACGGTTTACAGAAAAATTAGACCTTAACTTGTATCCAGTATGGCTTTGAAAAGTAGCTAAATTTAAGGCTCCACTGAATTGCTTTTTAAGACATTGTCACCATTATGATGTGCTGAACTGAGATTTGACAGCCTCTCCATTCTTAATGATATATAATGGCCAGCAATCACACCTGTCTCTGTATCTCCCAGAACAAGTCTCAATATTCAGCTTGAACTTTCTATGATCAAGGAATGACTTTATTCTTGAATTTCACATGCAATTACAACGTTCCTTGGTGGGTCACAATCATTTGTGCTGTGTCTTTGTCAAAGTCTATGCAACCATTAGTATGATTCGTTCATGCAGTTCTCAATGGAGATCAATTTTAGCCTTAAGCCCTTTAATAGGGAATTTGAATGGTTGAGAGCCACCAACCCTGAGAGTTGCTTCTTTGCATTTTTTTCCCGTTGGTTTAAGAAATAAAATATGGAGGATTTGCTTTGACTTGACCCTTTGAATATATTGTAATGCCCCAAAAAGTAGCATCATGTCAAGAGCTCAAGAGAGTGAGTAGAATCATTACAAGGGTTAAGCTTGATGATGGGGCTTAAGCACTTTACATGGCTGTCTTGGACCATTGGCACCAGACAACAAACTATTGTTATTGGTTTCACGCCTGTAGGCTCCGGTCTTTACCGGAGTCATCACTTATATCCTCCCATCCTTGAATCTCTCTTCTCCCTCTGAGTTTCTCTATCTTCTCTCCTCTCAATCCACTCTTTCTCTCAACTCTTTTTCTCTGCATCTCTCTCCCCTTTCCCTTCTCACCCATAATGTTTGAATTCCGATCCTTCTCCCAGAGTCTTAATCATCTCATGATCTTCACTAAGGGCAATTTGGTAATTCTTCTTTCCAAGCCCTTTCCCTAGTCCTCATAAGCAAAACTAATGCACAATGTAGTATCACCATAATCAAACTCGTGTTGGGCTTCACTAATGCTTTCCTTCCTCCCTTCCACCACGCCCTGCTCCATATCATTCTTTTTTTGAAGGCCCAGAACCCCTTGCAGGTAAACTGGGGGAATAGGCAGTCCCACAACACCAACCCCCAGGTAATGCAGCGTAGTAAGTGGTTACCACCAGCTGAGTTGTATCCTGACGGATAGCTCGGTAGCATTCCCTTAAGCATAAATACACCATTCTTGGTCAGATTCATTGAACATCGAGACACTTCCTTTGGGGATGAGGAACCCATTCTTGCTTGTTTGGCCTCAAAAGGAAGACAGGAATTGGCTTCACTATAGGAATTCTGATAGCAGATCGAACTCGCGGATCAGCGATTTCTGCACTGTACCCCCATTCCGCAGACAAGCACAGAACAATCCCAATCAGATTCCAATAACCGCTGCATCCCACTCATCACTCATCAACTGGCCATGCATATGCATTTCAACACCCACCCCCCCCCACACCCTCCACGTACTGCGAAAAGATAGCAGAAAATAGAGTTAAAGAAACAATTCCGGTAAATTTTCTACAGATCCAAAGTTCAACACATAGAATATCGATAGACAGGGTGGTCGGGGGAGGGGGCTGTGGAGAGGAGAGAACCGCGCTCGTCGACGACATCGAGGGAGCAGTGGACGATGTGATGGAGCTTGAGGGCGTCGTCGGCCTCCGTGAAGCTCTGCAGGTAGAGGGGGTTGTTCTGCGACGACGGGAATCGAGATCGGGTGAGCGCAGAAAGATGAGAGGAGGGATGTGGTGGTTTGTGAGGGGCGACGAGGGTGCGGAGTTGGACAAAAGGATGTACCTGTTGACCGACGACGGCGACGCAGACGATCATGGCTCGTCTTCCCCCCCCCCCCCCTCTCCCGCGATCAAGGCCGCTGTTTACCGACGGATGGCCCTCGCACTCGACCGGCGCGCTCGATGAGCGGAAGCGCTGAGGCCGCACGATGGACGGATAGCGACGTATTATTAACGCATGGGCGAGCGGCAGGGAGGAGGGTTGCAGCGAAGGGTATTGCCGGCCGTGCTTTGGGTGTTTGTTGGGGATGTAAAACGGTTTGGATTTGGATTTAGGTTAAATTTTATTATTATCAAATTCATACTTACGTTAAATATAATTGAGGACAATTTATCTTATATTTATTAAATTAATGGATATTTATTAATATGTTGGTTTATATATCGTATTATTATTTTAAAATATCTTATTAAAAAAAATATATTCTAATACCAAAATTTCTTAAATAAAATAATCTTGTCGAGGATATATAAAATAAACAAAAATATCATTAAAAAAAAGAAAATATTAATTCTAAATATATTTCATGGTTTATAACAAAAAGTAATCACATGAGAGAATAGAGGAATCATGTCCTAACATTGAAATTGAATTTGGGTCACGCTGCAGTCTGTTGGTGGAGATAATCACATGAGAGAGGAGAGCAAGTCTTGATGTTGAGACTTGAGATGGAATTTGGATGCTACAGAGGAGAGAAGAGAGGATAGGAAATATCACACTAGAGCGCTCCTTTAGATTGAATTTGATGTTGAGATAGAATTTGGAAAATTGGAAGTTCGAGAGATGTGAGTTCGTAACTACTTTAAGGTCACATGAGCTGCCTAATGCAGGAATTTAGGAGTCTTTAGACATTTGGAATTTCTAAAATTGTGTCTTAGAACATTTGAAATTTTTAGAACCTTGTATATATAATACATCTATATCGGGTATGTGAGTTTGAGGGTATTTTTGTCCATACCCGAACCCAAACCCAGTCCAATTTGCATCCAAAAACTCAAACCCACCTAAATATTAAATGAAGTGGATATTACCCATCCAAATCGGGTCAGGTAGAGTCGATTTTCCATTGAGGAGTATCAAATTAACATCCTTAATGTTGATGTTGGTGGTAGTGGGGTCAGAAAAGTTAAACGGAATGATAATTTAGAAATTTAAAGGGATTTTTAGGTAAATGTCATCACAAACCTACCAAATCACATAATTGGCCACATAATTTTTGTATTCACACAAATGCCATTATATTTCTTTTTGAAAATTAAATTCCATTAGAAGGTAAGAGCTAAATGTAACAACTTGATTAAAAACAAAGAAGAAAGAGACAACCTAAACACCCTCCCCAAGAATGAGAGGATACAAAAAGAAAAACAAAGAAAATAAAAATAAATAAATTACAAAGAATGCATCCCAAGTAATATAATTCTAGTCACATTCCTTCAGCCATAAGAAAAAGAGCAGCAACTACATTCTCGTTGCTAGCAATTATATCAACAAGGGGGAAACCTAGCGATCGGAGCGATCCACGCAAGCAAGAAAATCGAATGATGTTGGACTCGAAAGAAATCATACAAATTCTCAATAGTAGAAAGCCTGGTGTCACATGTGGTTCCCAACAAACACAACAGATAGGCTACAATGGTGGGAAGTGAAACTTGAGCATCAAGTAATACTGAAACATGGAATCGGTGAGGGGATGACAAGTTGATATGAAAAATTGTAGCCAATGATAGCAAATTAAGTGATACACTCCATCCATTAAGACCTAAAGGAGAGGAACCTCTGGACCCGAAAGCCCTCACTACCGCTACCAACATCACCAGCATGCGCATCACCACCACGATAAGGAGCACAACCGGTGAGCCCCACCACCAGTGGGTGCCACAACTCCTGCAGCAAGCAACACCACCATGAGCTCCGCCACCAACACCACACGCACCTTTGCCGTCAACGATCTTCGCCCCAGCACGTGCCACCACATCAACGAGCATCGAAACTAGTGAGTATTAAGAATACACTAAAGGGGGATTGAATAGTTGTTACAAACGCGCGGCTTTAGATGTCTGGGATTCGGTTTCGGCGGCACGCGCGGTTGCGTCTGCGCGCCTGCGCGCGCACACCTGCGGGTGCCTTTTCCCCTCTCTCCTGCGGCCGCAGGCTACGCCCTGTTCTGCTCTCTCTCTCCTCCCCGCGAGGCTTTTAAAAGCCTCGCCCTCTCCCTCACTCTCATCACCTTCGCTCCTCCTTCTTCTTCCAGCGAGTGCGAGCGCGAGCGAGCGGCGGTAGCGACAGCCGTGGTGAGTGCGGGAGGTGTTGCATGGAGGAGGAGGCGCTCGGCCGTGAGGGCAAGCTTGCCGAGGCTGCTAGGGCCGGCTGGCGGGGGGAGCAACAGATGCGGGGTGACGCAGGAGGCCTGCTACAGCTCGAGCAGCAGGCGGACGAGTCGCGGCGCAACCATGCGTCGCAAGCGGAGGGCGAGTCGCGCCCTGATTCTGGAAATTTTTCCACAATCAGACGTCTGGGCTTCCAACCAGACGACGGGGAGGACGTCTGGAGGACTGTCCAGACGTCTGAAAGGTAAGTTATTTTTGTCCTTCTTCCTTTTCTTCGGGCGTCCGTACTGAGAGAGAGAAATAGGTACTGATAACACCACGTAAGGGGGTAGTAATTAGGTTGAATATGGCCCATCTTTAAAATAAAAGGCACAACATAAAGTAGAATAGGAGCATTGCATGCATCAAGTACCAAGATTGCTTATAAACTGTATTAATGACCATTTGTGTAAAGCATTTGTCAAAGCAGGCCTCAGATGAGCAATCGGACCGCACGGATGGATTCAGGACGACGAACGAAGTCTAACGGACTCAAAATCGGCCAAATCCGACATCCGGAGCTCCCACAATGGGCCCAAGAAATCCTGACCGTTGATCTGGAGATCAACGGCCTAGAACGCGCCACGTCGCCCCGCCCCCGCCGCCCGCACGCCCCCAAGCCAGCCAAGAACGCATCTCGGCCGTTGATCTTCGATCGAACGGCCGAGATCCGCGCGCTCGCCCGCGGTCGCCGCGACAAAGCTCGGGCGTGGCGCAACGGTTAGCACGCACGCCCGCGTTGCGGCGACGCGCGTTCGATTCGCGCGGAGCGAAAATCACTTGCGGGCGAAGGGCGCGGCAAAATTGAGCCGCGCGATCAGAAGCGAGCGGCTAGGATTGCGCCACGCGGCGCGACGACAGCGCCCCACCTCCCACGCGCGTGCGCACGCCGGGCGGAAACGCGCGCGCGCACGCGCTCCCGAAGCGCGATCCTAGCGCAGGCGCGGGAGGATCTCAGCCGTCCGATCATCAATCGGACGGCTCTCGTTCGACAGCCACGGATCGCGCCTGAAGAGAGAGAGAGGGGCGGGCGGCTGACCGGCGGCAGAAGGCCTTCACCGACGTATCTGGAAGCAGTTTTAGCGACGTTCTGGATGTCGCTAAAGCACATTCTTCTTTTAGGAAGCCCTTAACTCTATTTAAACCCCCTTCTACCACCATTCAAGGCATCCTCTCCCACTTGCAACTACTCCACTCCTCTCCTAGCTAGTCTTAGGCACTCTTGTAATCGCCGGAGACGACGAGCCGCCGACGGAGCCTCCTCCACCACCGTGGCTGCCTCGTCGCTCTCCACTCTCTCTCTACCTCTCTCTCTCTCTCTTTTAAGCTTTCATTTACTTTTGTTGAAGCATGTATTTAATATTGTAAACCATGAACTATGAATGCATGTTTAATGAAATTATTTTCCATTTAGTTGCCATTTTAATTTCTGTTTAAAGTGCATGATCAAAACCAAGAGCTTTCTAACCCTAAACTCTCTCTATCTCTCGCTTTTCAAAACCGTCTCTTTCGCAAGCAAAACTCCGCCTTTTTCGTGACAACAAGTGGTAAACAAAATCCGATTTCCACGCCTCCCTGAGATCGACACTCTGACTCACCTCCGTTTACTTCTTTTAAAACCGACGTATCAAGTGCAACTATAACGACACCTCTTAACACACACGCACGAAGGCACGTCAGTTTTTGGCGCCGTTGCCGGGGAGGCAACGGATTTGTTTTATCACCTCCATTCCACCTTCATTCTCATATCATCTAATGCCCTATTTTCCTTTTTACTTGACGGATGCAGGAATTCGGCGCATGGACGGCGAAGCGACGCATTCCACTATGGTAGCAAGGAAGTAGACGCCTCGAGGACCGATAGTGAGTACTCTCTCTCTCATTGTTTGCTTGCGTGAAAAAGCTAAAAAAAAAAATCATAAAAATTGAAAAAAATTGGCGTGGCGAATGATTGCTTGACCCACATTCTTAACACACCACCCTACAAAAAAATGTACACTCTAATATACTGGACAAATTCTTGGAGTGTTCTTTTCTTTCTCTCTTGAGTGGTGTTTGCGAAGCCACCGTGAGTTGACCTGGGCCGCACCACTCAACCCTAAAACTGACTCATCTAATAGAAGCTGCACGATTATCAGGATGAGTACACTAGGGTTTTAGAGCCTCTACAAAATAAAAGGAAATCTACTTTCACTAAGTTATGTGCAGAACTTGACGTGCCCACTGAAACTTGTTTGAAAAAATTAAGACACGTCAACCCTAAAAAGTACTTAAGTAAGGATGAAACACTAAAAAGACACTATATCTTAACAAATCCT
Organism: Thalassia testudinum; assembly: GCA_037157565.1. Lineage (NCBI taxonomy): Eukaryota > Viridiplantae > Streptophyta > Magnoliopsida > Alismatales > Hydrocharitaceae > Thalassia > Thalassia testudinum. The sequence continues at coordinate 196,013,304 of JAZHRO010000073.1, read as the reverse complement.
TGCTTGAAAATCATGTTTTGCTAGAAGCACACACTTTGAAAGTAGAACATTAAGAGGCACCACCCCAATCAACGCCTCATCACATCACCCTAAGCACAAGCACTATCCTAGCCCTTTAAAACTGAGTAGACATGCCCTAGGCAGGACTGAGTTAAGTCTCAAAAGGTGAGGTTTTGTCTGCTAGGCACTTGGCTTTCATTCCCTTGGTAGAATCTGGTGACTAGGCTGCGGGGCAGTGTCAAACGACCGTGGTTGTGGGGTCTATGGAACCGGAGGCGTAAGCCAAAGGAAGAACCTTCCCTGCAATCCCCTCGTAATCAACCTAGCCAGATTAGCCTTGAGAAGGGAAGTCCAGTGCTTACGGACTTAATCACCCTTTGTGAGATTTCTAGGTCTCCTAAGGAATACACCATAAGGATTAGGCTTGCGTGCTTGATTGAAACACATTTCTCGCATCTGTCGCCCTCCGCATCCCCTCCAGTTCTTCTCTAGTGTATGCACGGGAGGCGCTCACTGCATCCCGAATTGTGTGTTTTGGGGCAGGAATCTAGGCGACGTAATTCTGTTGAAAACATGGCTGAACCTAGGGTAGATGAGGCTGAAGATCAACCCCCACCAGATGCTATGGCTGTCGTCCAGGCTCAAATCAATGCTAACCATCGGCTTCAGCAACGACAAATCCACACCATCATGCAAGCCATACAACGGTTACAGAACCCGCAAGAACAACCACCACCTTTCGATGACATACCAGGACAACCACCACTTGATTTACCACCATTTCAGAACCAGCCAAGACCCCTCCGTGATTTCTATAACCCTTCTGCCATTAGAGTCGAGCCACACCTTAGGATCCCCGAAGGGGGAGACGATTTTGAGCTAAAACCTAATGTATTAAGTCTAATCCAGAGCCACTTTCATGGAAGCTCAAATGAAGACCCCTTTCAGCACCTAGAAGATCTCGACCGCATAGCAAGAACAGTAAAACCTAGGAACATTAGCCTTGACATTGTTCTAATCAAGATGTTCCCTTTCTCATTAAGAGACAAGGCTTCTCATTGGCTTAGAACCCTAGGTAGACCCATCACCACCTGGGAGGAACTGAGGCATGCATTTTTAAAGAAATTCTTCCCCATAGGAAAGACCAATGCCCTCAGAAGAGCTATCACTACTTTCACACTCCAGGGTGGGGAACAATTTCATGAGGCATGGGAAAGATTCAATGAACTTTTGAGGAAATGCCCACACCACGAAGTTCCAAGGTGGCAATTGGCCCAGATCTTCTATCACGGTCTGGATAGCAACCTACGGAACTTCGTCGATGCCTCATGCGGGGGAAACTTCCTAAACAAAGACGAGGAGAGCGCGTTTGAGCTCTTTGAGTCTATGAACGAGAATTCGCTCAACAATGCCTCCATGAACCAGTTTAACAGATCCAGTCAACCCCGTGGTGGGATTTATGAGGTGCAAGCAAATTCTGGAATGGTTGACATGGACATTATTGCCAAAAAGTTGGATCGAGTGGAATTGGTGGACAAGAAGATTGATGAGCTTCTAAACCAGACCAGGAACCCCTTGCAGACTTTCACCCTAGCAAAAGGAGCACATAATGTTGACATGGTCCAACCCTTCACCCAACTAAACCTGGAACAACCCCCAACCATGTTCCAAGGAGGGACCTTTGCTCCCTCGACCCTTGATTACTCCCTTCCTTCTTCATCAACATCGGCTATTCTAGAAGATGTGCAAGCCGTCCAAGGATATGCAAAACCTGACCCTTTCTCCAACACTTACAACACCGGCTGGCGTAATCACCCCAACTTTGGTTGGACAAACCAGAAACTACCGCAATTCCAAAACCAGCCCAGGCCAAACCAACAGCCACACTTGCCCCCCTATCAGCAAGGACCACCAGTTAGACCCCAATATAACCAAAATAGGGCGGCCCCTCCCCCACAAAACCAAATGGACACCCTAATAAAGATGATGGCTGACATGAACCAAAAACATCAGGAAGAAATGGCCTTGGTAAAGGGACAGTTAAGCCAACTCTTGGACTGTAAACAGCAAGGATCTCTACCTTCCCAACCACAACCAAACCTGCGAAACATAATTAACAGAGGCCCCAATTCGCAAGGGTTCCAAGGCAACCCTGGGCAGGCTCATATGGTCCAACCGGCTCCACAAACACCTCCTGGGTTTGGCGCCTCTTCATCCTCATCTTCTCAAGGATCACCCCATGGCCCCAATGCCTCTGCGAATGCGGTGACCTTGAGAAGCGGCACCAAAACCCAGGATCCCAAATGGCCGACTCTCCCCGAGACTTTACCCGACTTAGAAGAAGCACCAACCAAGGACCCAAACATGGAACCAATCCAGACACCCTATCCTGAGGCCTTGGAAACAATCAAGAGAAAAAAGAATACTGTGGAAACTGAGGAGCTGATGGAAATTTTTAAACAAGTACAGATTAATATTCCGCTTCTAGAAGCTGTCAAACACATCCCCGCTTACGCCAAGTTCTTAAAGGATGCCTGTACACCCAAGCGTAAGCCGATACCTCAAGCACCTAGGAAGGTTGTACTCTCTGAGCAAGCCAGTTCCGTGATATCAAGCAACCTTCCACTCAAACGAACTGACCCAGGAGCACCCCTGATTTCCTGTAACATCGGGGACATGACATTTGATAGAGCGCTCCTGGACCTAGGTGCTTCTATCAACCTAATTCCCACAACCTTGTACCACCAATTCGATTTTGGGGAGCTGGCACCAACCCCTGTCACCATCCAGCTGGCGGATAGATCAGTGAAAACCCCGAAGGGGGTTGTCGAGGACGTGATTGTACGGGTCAAGGACTTCTATTTCCCAGTCGACTTTTTGGTGCTCGACATGGAAGTCCCTGAAAAATTACAGAACGCACCCATAATCTTAGGCAGACCTTTCTTAGCCACGGCTAAAGCAAACATCGATTGTGACACGGGATGTATGGAAATCGCCTTCGGAGACAGGAAAATGCAATTAGATATCTTCCGGGCAACAAAGTCTTTTGATTGTGATTACATTGAGGAACATGATCCCGTGGAAACTTTAATCGAGGAATGCCTTACCCTCAATTCTGTCTCAGACCACCAAACCCGTAGTTCTGACTCGTCACCATCATTACCTGTGGACCTCTGTAAGGCTGAGTATCATCACATGACACCATTTGAAGAAATCAATGTTGATCAACTACCGCCCTTTCCATTCCCATCGACTGTGGTCCCACCCGCACCTGAACTTAAACCATTGCCCGAGAATCTCAAGTACGTCTTCTTGGGACCTGGCCAGACCTTCCCAGTGATTATTAATTCCCATCTAACCAAGGATCAGGAACTAAGGTTGACTGCAACTCTTTCAGAACATCGGGCCGCCATTGGTTGGACCATCTCAGATCTAAGAGGAATTAGCCCCACCTATTGCACCCACAAGATTTACCTGGAAGACGGGGCCCGACCTTCCCGCCAGATGCAGAGACGGTTAAACCCTAACATGCGGGAGGTCGTTAAAAAAGAAATTATCAAGTGGCTCGACGCCGACATCATCTACCCTATCTCTGATAGCCCCTGGGTGAGCCCCACTCAAGTGGTTCCAAAGAAGGCTGGGCTCACCGTTGTCACTAGTGATCATGGCGAATCCATTCCCACCCGCACCACCACCGCATGGCGGGTGTGTATTGATTATAGGAAGCTTAACGAAGCCACTAAGAAGGACCACTTCCCCTTGCCATTCATTGACCAAATCCTTGAAAGATTGGCAGGGCAGAAGTATTTTTGCTTCCTGGATGGATATTCAGGATATAACCAAGTCGCAATTGCTCCAGAAGATCAGGAAAAGACCACATTCACTTGCCCGTATGGCACGTTTGCATTCCGTCGAATGCCGTTCGGGTTATGCAATGCACCCGCGACCTTCCAGCGTTGCATGCTAGCCATTTTTTCAGAAATGGTGGGTGAATACTTGGAGGTCTTTATGGATGATTTCTCTGTATTCGGGAATTCATTCGACCATTGTTTGAGCAACTTGGAGAAAATCCTGAAACGATGTATCGAGGTTAACTTGGTGTTAAGTTGGGAAAAGAGCCATTTTATGGTTCAAGAAGGAATTGTCCTCGGACACATCGTTTCGCATAAGGGCATCGAGGTAGATCGAGCTAAGGTTGATTTAATTTCCAAACTTCCTCCACCTAGTTCGGTCTGACAGATTCGCTCTTTCCTAGGACATGTTGGCTTCTACCGAAGGTTCATCAAAGACTTTTCCAAACTTTCCAAACCCTTGACCGACCTTCTAGCCAACGACGCAACTTTCCACATGTCTCCTGATTGCACCCAGGCTTATCATACCCTCCGGGACTTAGTCTCCACCGCACCTGTACTTCAACCCCCAGACTGGTCCCAGGGTTTTGAGATTATGTGTGACGCATCAGATTTTGCCATAGGCGCTGTCCTGGGACAAAGGCAAGACAAGAAGCCCGTGGTGATCTACTACGCGAGCAAAACGTTGGACGAGGCCCAGCGTAATTATACGGTCACAGAAAAAGAGTTGCTTGCTGTAGTCTTTGGACTGGAAAAATTCCGATCATACTTGCTGGGATCCCACGTGACTATCTACACCGACCATTCAGCCATCCGGCACCTGTTGGCCAAAAAGGACACAAAACCCAGGCTCATTAGATGGATCCTGCTTTTGCAGGAATTTGACCTGGAAATCCAAGACAAGGCCGGATCGAAAAATGTGGTGGCTGACCACCTGTCAAGACTTCATCCAGACCACATTGGACCCTCCCTACCTCTATCTGATACCTTCCCTGATGAACACATCCTAGCCGTGCAAGACAAGAAAATGCCATGGTATGCTGACTATGTCAACTACCTGGTTATAGGACAAACCCCGCACAGCTGGTCCAGACAGCAACGGGACAGGTTCTTGGCTGAGGCCAAGCACTATTTCTGGGATGATCCCATGTTGTTTCGCCTCTGTGCTGATCAGATCATCAGGAGGTGCCTCCCCGAAGACGAAGTTCAGAGTGTGCTTTCCTTTTGTAATGACCAAGCATGTGGCGGCCATTTCTCTGGCAAGAAAACAGCTGCAAAAGTTTTGCAGTCTGGATTTTATTGGCCGTCCCTATTCAAGGATGCACACATCTTTGCCAAGACTTGCTCACGATGCCAAACACTAGGGACAATGACCAAAAAAGATATGATGCCCCTTCAGCCCATTTTGATTGTCGAAATTTTCGACGTTTGGGGTATCGATTTTATGGGCCCCTTTCCACCATCCAACGGCTTCGAGTATATCTTGGTCTCGGTAGACTATGTTTCCAAATGGATTGAAGCCGTCGCCACCCGACGATGCGATCACAAGACGGTCATGGACTTTGTCAAGAAGAACATCTTTTCCCATTTTGGAATACCCAAGGCCATGATCAGTGATGGTGGAAGCCATTTTATCCATTCCCAGTTCCGTGCCTTACTTAGAAAATACGGGGTAAACCACCGCATTGCCACCCCGTATCATCCACAAACAAATGGGCAGACTGAGGTCTCAAACAGACAAATCAAGAACATTTTACAGAAGACTGTGAGACCTGACAGGAAAGACTGGTCCACACGACTTGATGATGCCCTGTGGGCATACAGGACCGCTTTTAAGACCCCGATAGGCATGTCACCTTACCGCTTGGTCTTTGGCAAAGCTTGCCATCTCCCTGTCGAATTGGAACATCGGGCTTACTGGGCTGTTAAGCAATGTAACATGGATCCCCAGTTAGCTGGTGCGCAAAGGACTCTTCAATTATCTGAGCTTGAAGAAATTCGTCGGGACGCCTTTGACAATAGTCGGCTATATAAGGAGAAAATGAAAGTCGTCCACGACCGACTCATTCATAGGAAAACCTTTGAGCCAAACCAACAAGTCTGGCTATTTGATGCACGCCTGAAACTCTTTCCAGGGAAACTTAGGTCCAAATGGACAGGACCATTTCGGGTGGTCAAGCCCTATTCCAATGGGGCAGTCGAAATCGCTGATCTTAATACCGGGCACACCTTTACAGTCAATGGTCAAAGATTGAAGCATTTCCTGGCCCAGGTACCCCCCAAGGAAAGTGTCACCCTTGTTGAGGGCTGACACCAGGCACCGCCCAGCTGGAGGCGTTAAACTCAGCGCTTCCTGGGAGGCAACCCAGCGGATTCAGACTGATCTGGTAGTTTACGTCACTCAGGTACTATCTTTTTGAACCCTTTTGCATCCATGCATCTGCCAATGAGGACATTGTCCAACTTAAGCATGGGGGGGATGGTAAACTGCATAATCCTGAGCTTAATTAATCAGTCTGAATGAATAAATTAATTGATTAAAAAAAAAATGAATTTAGGAAGAAAAACTTAGGCATTAGAAACTTGTCAATAGTGGGAAATAATACAAAAAGAACTTAAACACTTAGACTTTTCAGGCCTTCAAGCTTAATTAGCCCTGGTGTCCATTAAAATATGGATTTAGCGGCGAACCCTTGCAACTTTAAGCTATTCTAATCCACCTAATAAATAAGGTAATAAGTATACGACTTATCAACTCACCCTCTAACTCAGGAAAACTTTGGGTCTAAGCATCTACACACATTTTTGCACAGACTCACTTCTCGGAGATTTTGACAGAAATTGGGTAGCTAATGAACTCTCTAGGGTGGTATGGCTGGCAAGTTGTCGTGGGTAACAGCCCATTGGCAGGTTGTCCAGAACCCAGCCACAGGCCATTTCTTTTTCACTGCCTCTAGGTACATTTGAGATTAGGGAAGCCACCTACGTAAAAAAAATAATAATAATTAAAAAAAAAAGAAGGGAAAAGAAGAAAAGAAAATAAACCACACTTCACCGCACAAGTATGGCTGGCAAGTGATCGTGGGTAACAGCCCATTGGTCGGTTGTCCAGAGCCCAGCTCAATAATTGCACAAAAAAAGAAGACCAAAAACACCTAAGGAAGAAGCGGGGAAGTAGTACAAGCCGGGGAGATATACACTGGAAAATCCTTGTGTTGACCCCAAGTAAAATGAACGCAGGGAGAAAGCTACCAATCGAACAAATACACCTTCAGGCAAAAATTTATTTTCCGGTCACCTAAAGGCGTAGAAACTCGAAGTCTGTCTCAATTACCGTTAAGTAAGTCTATCACAACATTCACACCAAGATGCTTAGCACTTAGGGTTTTGACCGAGTTTTGGGTGGGTTGGGTAGCCGTAAAAAGTTACCAACTCACACTGAATTCTAAAAATTCTAAAAAGACATATATAGATATATACGTATACATAAGTATAGTTATATATACAAAGCAAGGATTCGGGCAATTCGTATTTTGGCAGACACCCGGGCGCTGCTTAATCTTTGTAGATTAAGATCTTCGTATAGTTCCTCTTATTGACAAGTAACGAAGTGCCTAAGCAATTACTTCTTGAATTCGCCAAAGAAATAAAGGCTAGAATAAACCTTGCTAGGGACTAGCAAGGAGTAAGCATGGGGGTATGATAACACCACGTAAGGGGGTAGTAATTAGGTTGAATATGGTCCATCTTTAGAATAAAAGGCACAACATAAAGTAGAATAGGAGCATTGCATGCATCAAGTACCAAGATTGCTTATAAACTGTATTAATGGCCATTTGTGTAAAGCATTTGTCAAAGCAGGCCTCAGATGAGCAATCGGACCACACGGATGGATTCAGGACGACGAACGGAGTCTAACGGACTCAAAATCGGCCAAATCCGACATCCGGAGCTCCCACAATGGGCCCAAGAAATCCTGACCGTTGATCTGGAGATCAACGGCCTAGAACGCGCCACGTCGCCCCGCCCCCGCCGCCCGCACGCCCCCAAGCCAGCCAAGAACGCATCTCGGCCGTTGATCTTCGATCGAACGGCCGAGATCCGCGCGGTCGCCGCGACAAAGCGCGGGCGTGGCGCAACGGTTAGCGCGCACGCCCGCGTTGCGGCAACGCGTGTTCGATTCGCGCGGAGCGAAAATCACTTGCGGGCGAAGGGCGCGGCAAAATTGAGCCGCGCGATTAGAAGCGAGAGGCTAGGATTGCGCCACGCGGCGCGACGACAGCGCCCCACCAAGCACGCGCGCCCGAAGTGCGATCCTAGCGCAGGCGCGGGAGGATCTCAGCCGTCCGATCATCAATCGGACGGCTCTCGTTCGACAGCCACGGATCGCGCCTGAAGAGAGAGAGGGGCGGGCGGCTGACCGGCGGCAGAAGGCCTTCACCGACGTATCTGGAAGCAGTTTTAGCGACGTTCTGGATGTCGCTAAAGCACATTCTTCTTTTAGGAAGCCCTTAACTCTATTTAAACCCCCTTCTACCACCATTCAAGGCATCCTCTCCCACTTGCAACTACTCCACTCCTCTCCTAGCTAGTCTTAGGCACTCTTGTAATCGCCGGAGACGACGAGCCGCCGACGGAGCCTCCTCCACCACCGTGGCTGCCTCGTCGCTCTCCACTCTCTCTCTACCTCTCTCTCTCTCTCTTTTAAGCTTTCATTTACTTTTGTTGAAGCATGTATTTAATATTGTAAACCATGAACTATGAATGCATGTTTAATGAAATTATTTTCCATTTAGTTGCCATTTTAATTTCTGTTTAAAGTGCATGATCAAAACCAAGAGCTTTCTAACCATAAACTCTCTCTATCTCTCGCTTTTCAAAACCGTCTCTTTCGCAAGCAAAACTCCGCCTTTTTCGTGACAACAAGTGGTAAACAAAATCCGATTTCCACGCCTCCCTGAGATCGACACTCGGACTCACCTCCGTTTACTTCTTTTAAAACCGACGTATCAAGTGCAACTATAACGACACCTCTTAACACACACGCACGAAGGCACGTCAGGTACGCGCAGGTTCTGGATTCGTCATCCAACACGAATCAGACGTCTGGCTGCAGTGCCAGACGATGGGAACGACTTCCAGACGTCCGGGGTGACCATCGGACGTCTGGGAACTAGGCCAGACGCCCCCGCAGGCTTCTGGACGTCTGAGAGACCACGCAGGACAAGGTACCATCTGATCCCCATTTTTAAGACGTCTGGAAGAAGTTCCAGACGTCTGATTTTGTACTGTTTCGTCGTTTTCGACTCGTTTAGGGCCCGTTCGGAGTCCGTTTTCCGCGTTTCGAGTTGCGTGCTTTTCGGAATTAAATCCTCTACCCGTCTACAGTAGTTGTATACTGTTTTGAGAAACTCCTTGTGTTTAATCCTTGTGATAGGACCCCATTCTGTTGCAGTCTCGGGGGTTGCGGAGGCATGCGGGATTCCCGACCACGCCCCCAGTACTCCTGTTGTAACCAGTAGAGTGGCTTTTAAGTTTATTAGTATAATCTGTTAAATTATGGAACCACAAATAGAACCTAGGACATTGTATGAATCCTAGGAATGAAAAACTAGAATGAATGGTAGATCCTAGGGTGTTGCATGAATCCTAGGGCTGGAAAACTAGATTGTATGATAGATCCTAGGATATGGCATGAATCCTAAGACGGGGAAAACTAGTGGAATATATGAATACTGCAGTCTTGGAAAAATGGAAAGGAACAAATAGCTACCTGTAAATTGAATTAACAGCTGCCTGTTATGAATAAATAAACGTGACTGAGAACATGGATTGTAAGAACGTGAAACTGGAAAGTGAAACCTAGATGTTCTGAGTTAAAAGAGCTGGAACCCTATGGGGAATTAGGAGTGGAACTCCTGGAAAGAGAAAGGAATGGAACTGAGAAAGAAAGACGTGGTAGTGTGCTGTCTCTTGGGTACGTAGTACCAAGGGAAGTACCTATACCTGTTTAGTGCAGAGCGGAGCCAGCCGCTCCAGGGACCCGTGGTTAGGACTGACCACTTTGTACCGACTTGCTGGCCCTCGTGTACGTAGTACCGAGGAGAGCTACTAGTGTAGGGAGGTACTAGCTACCCCACGGGCCCCGGGGTTCTGCTAGCCTCCTACACCGACTTGTTAAGCCCACTGGGGCAAACCAGGGTAGTCAGGCGAGGGTGCGCAGACTATGGAGGGGCAAGGCCCCTGTTTGGTTACTATGGAGGGGTTGGACCCCCTGTTACTGAGAGGGTTCTGCCCTGTACTGGTTCCGTGCTGTGCTTTGGACGCACCCGTTAACGGAAATGACTGACCGCGTGCCAGTGCGGGTTAGCTACCTGTGCGTTTATCGCGCGTGCCGTAGTCACCGTTACGCCTGTCCGTGACCTTGGGGTGGTTGACTGAGAGTAGGATCACCACGGGGGACTCTCCCGACTAGGAGAGCACCACGTGCTACTTCTACTTTTTGGAAAAGACTGCAATCAAGATCGTTCCCACGAGGAACATTCGAGATCAAGTGAAGGATCTGAGAAATAAATGAAATCGTGAGACAATTGAAAGACGTAAATAAAGAAAGTAACAGAACATAACAGCTACTGTACACTCTACTGTTTCTTTTGTTTTAGTTGCCACTCTACTCAGCGTTTTGCTAACATGTTACACTCGTTACCTTTCAGGACTAGGTGTTGAGCAGCCAGAGTCAGCGGCTGCAGAGGACGTTGGGCCGAGTAAGGTCCAGTAGAGTTACCGCTGTTCTCTTGTACCTCTTTTTGTTCCACTGTAGTGAGTAGTTCTTGTTACCGCTGTACTTTTCTTTACCTGCAGTTCATATTATGTTATGAATGTTGTTCTACTGTCGTGGTGGTATATACTGTAGTGGTTTCTTTCCTTACTGCTGTATTTTCTTACTGTTAGTTATATTCATGCTGAATGTGGTTTATTTTACTGCTCTTTTGGTTACTTCCTCGTTGGACGACTAGGTCTTGGGATTAGTCGAGTCGGTCCGGTTCTCGTGTCTCGTAGGGACTCGGGAATCGGGTCGTTACAATAGTGTAATTAAAAGATAATGTGTAAATAAAATTGATTACACAAGCATTCACACAAAGAGATACAATAATTTTTAGGTGAAAACCCAACCCCAGTAAAAATCACCACTTAAGTCTCTTAACTTAGAATTTCTTAATCTACTGAGTAGATCAAATCCACTAAGCGTAACACTTAAACAATAGTAGAATAACTTCAATACAATCACACTATTTTAACTCAAGGGTAGTATACCTCAAATCCCTCTTCTTCACGAAGAGTATTTTGTTTCACAAAATACGAGAATTCGTCACCTTAATATCCAACAAATATACAAAACAAGAATAATGCCTATAAGGCTACAAAATATATTTTAACTCTAAGCTGCTATAGGTAGAAGGAACTTCCCTGAGATAGAAGTATAAGAACGTGATTGCGCAGCGTACTAGTGCTCACGTATGTGTAGTATGAAGCTTAGAAAGCAATGGTAGAGTTTCTCCTCCTTGATCTCTCACAAAATTTGTATGATGGTGGAAAGTATTATCTCTATGGTGTGTTTAGCAAATGAGAGGTTCCCATATATTTATAGAGGTCTTAAGAATGTTCAAGAAGGTTTGGGAGAGGCTTCCTAGCCATTGGAGGCATATCCCAAGAGATTGAGTCGAAATTCAAATCAAATTAGGTAATTATTAACTCTGATAGCAAAATCAGACATCTGAAAAATGTGTTGGACGTCTGATCTAGAGTTTCTAGACATCTGAAAGTGAGGATCAATGTTACTAGAATTGATTACATCTAAACAATGCACATGTCACAATAAATCGGAGGTTTGATTGCTCATTATAAGACGTCTAGATGAATTATTGAACATCTAAAAATGAGTAGATTTGTTACTGGAAATGATCAGATCAAAACAGAGATCTAGTGTTTAGCCATCATAGGTCTATAGGACATCTAGAGATATTATTGGACATTTGGAACTAAAGGTAACCTTTGAGAATTGATTTCCTGAGAAGCTAACGATCATATTAGGTCTGACAAATCAAGATTTAGGTCAGATTTGGCCTAACGTCTACATATTAGGCGTCTAAGGTTGTGTCTGGATGTTTGGGAATATTAATAAAATAATCATAACTTATCTTGTGAAGATTGTGGTCTGACACAAGTGAGATTTAGGCTTATTATGTTCTAACGGTCTATTATTGGATGTCTGATTGTATTATCAGACATCCTGAATGGACTATGGACATCTAGATAGAGATCTGGTCATCTGAAGCCTAAGTGTTTAATTTGTTAAGGCTAAATATTTGGTCAAATATAAATATTAGATGACTTAAAAGTGATTATTAGACGTCTAATACTGATATTGGATGTCTGATAAAGCAGTTTGATTACTGTTTTGGTTTTCTAAGTTAAATATAGGATTTGCTTAAGTATCCTCCGAATAGATGAGTGTGTCTATGACCTAGATTGTTATATTTTGCACTCTTTAACATGAATCTAAAGAAATGAAAAGAGCAAATAACAAGTAGGAGATTAGTTATGGCAGCATGAATCAACTAGGAGAATAGTTATGTCATTTGGAGTGGGGACGTAGCCTTAGGTCTATTGCTATGAAGTTGTTCCTTTTTAGCACTGAGCCAACCCATTCTTTGAGCCAATTAGACTTATCGAACCTTTGGGGCCTGACTTTCTACCATCGTCAGTTGCCCCCACCCTCATAGTTCTACTGTGCAAGTTGCAAGAGTAAAATGACGAATCTTTCACATTATTCAAATAGCATGAATTTATAAACACATGCATTGTGCAAAGCATTCTATTCTTATAAGTTTCAATGATTTAGCCAAGCACATAACCTTCAATTAGACTAAGCTCAACAGTTATTTGATTCTCCAGTGGTAGATTAAATCACTGTCAAGTCATTTTATGTAGTTCACCATTCATCATTTTTATTTTCTATGATCTCAACAAGGAATGTGGAGTGTAAATGCGACTTTCAAAATCAGCAAGACAGAAGTGTAGGTGTATAAGCAATTATGCGCCATAGTAGCCTTTAATGATGGTTTTGATGATAACAAATATATCAAGTAATTGAGATTAAAATTAGATCTTATGCATAGATATTGTAAGAATGATTTTTAGGTTGAAGCTCTTTTGATGAAATTCGAAGCCATGAAGAAGGAGGAGATCAAGTTTAGGTCTCTTTGTATTATAGGAATTGTGTTGTAATTTTATATTCTTTAAAATGTAAGGAAAGCCACAATTAGATTAGCATCTAATTACATTACTATGGCATCACGTGTATAGGTCATTAAAATTCACCATACTCTAGTTAAATAAATCAACAATATGATAAAACTTGTTTTTAGATGTTAGTGAATCATCCTAGAAACTTACAAGTGTCATAAAACTGATTTGGACAGTAGAGGACTTTTTACCATCCATCTAACGTTAGATAGTAATAAGAACCTCATCATGAACTCTAGCTAGCACAATCTAACCCGGATATGTAAGAAAAAGCTCCTACATAACCCAAAGAAAAGCTTAACTCAGAGAATTCTGAGTTTGAGAAGAAAACAAATCACAAGGGGTAAAACTATAATTTCAGCAACGTAGTTTGCAAACAGGGTAATTAAATGTCCAAACACAGGTCAAACAATCCTAATAAGAAGGAAAGTGGGATGGTCGGATCTAAAAAGGGTTATAGCTACTTTAGGAAATTAAATGACATTCTGTAATCCTAAAACAAAGTTACTTCAATTCACAAGGTTAGAGGCAGGATAAAAATCAACTAAACCCTATAAAATTCATAGAAAAATAATCTCGAGGGTTTAGAACCTTCAATTTGGCTGTAGAAACCCATTTTGACCTACAAAGAGAACATTGCCCAAATAATGACTTAATCTAGGTTTTTACGTAAATTTCCAGTCAAACATGGTCCAACCAAGAAATAAAATTTACCATTAAAATCCTTAGGTTCAAATTAGTCTTGTATAAAAACTTGAGCCTAAGAGGAGACCTCCTTGACCGACTTTGCAATTTGTCCTCTTCATTTACTTTTTGACCCTTATCTTTCGAAACCCTTACATTTTGGCCCCCAACTTTTTCATCGTTCTTTGCAAAATGGTCCCTCCTGCAAAACTCTGCACAGCACCATGCTCCGGCGACTTTGCACAGAGCATGGCGCCACGCAGAGAGGGTAACCGCCCTGCAAAGCAGACGTGAGGTTCCCTGCGACGTCCTCTGTTGTAGGGACTTGGCCATGCTCTCTGCCGGCCCCCATAGCTTTCGTGCGAACATGCGGAAGGTATGGGTCCCCTCTTTGGCCGCGCTCCGGCGAGGCTGGCACGTCGCCAGCCCGCGTCTCCCTCTACGCCAGCCCCTTTATAAGGACCGGCACCCCCTGCCGGTTCCCCCAAGCTCTCTTTGATGGAGAACAACCCCCCACTTCATCCCCTCCTCCTCCGTCAGACGGCCCGCAGCTTCCGGTGACTCCCTCCTCTTCCTCCTCGTCGCTCTGTCGCCTTACCTACAACAGAGTTCTCCTAGCCCTCTCATCTGTGCCGTGCTGCACCCACTAGCACCCTCCGCCTACTTCCTCGTCGCCGCACTTCTCCTCTAGAGCCCTTTCTTCCCCAGCTCTGGCAGGTACGAGCCGGTGGCTCCGCCCTCCCCCTTCGTTCAAAACCTAGGTAAATAGCTTCCTCTCCTCCTCCTTTACATTTTCCCTCTCTCAATTTGTCTTTTTGCCTCACCGCACACGACTTCCACCTCTGCCTGCTCCGTCTCCGACCACCCCCTCCGGCGAACTCATCCCACCTCCACTGACCTTCTCACCCCTCGCCGACTACCCTAAAAGCTTCCCCTCACTCCACTCAACAAATCCCCCCTTTCCATCCACTGCCAGACGCCACCCGACGACCCCCCAAACAGACCCATCTCTCCGGCCACAGTCCGAACTAGGGCTACCACCACACACCGCCTCATGCCTCGCCACCACCCGCACTGCCTTCGCCGCACTCCGGCGAAGCTCCCTGCATCCTCTGATTGGGCCGAAAAGCTATATTCTTGTTTTTAGGTCGACGACCCTTCACCGCCATTACCGAGCTTCTGAAGCTCCAGCACCTGCAGCTGCAGGCTCTCTCTCACCCAGGCTCACGCCCCAGGACGTGCAGCTTGCCTCCGCGAAGCGTCCCAAGACTGCAGTTGGGGCGAAGGCCTCGCACGCTGCAACAATTGCATGCAGCTTCCTCAGCTGCGGGCGCCAATTGGGGTGGGACATTTAGTCCCACCTCGGAAGTTCTGGAAGCGTCGCAGCCAAATAAAGGGAAAAGGTATTGTAGGCTTATCGCCTTCGAACATAGTGGTCAGGTCCCTCACGCACGCCGCGCACCACGCGCTCACCCACTCTCACGCCCCGCGGGTCTGGGCCGGATTCGACTATCCTAACCTGCGCACTCCTCGCCCACCACCGCACGCCAGTGGGCCTGGTCCCGGGCGCGATACCCGTACCCGAATACCCGGCTCTGGGAGAGCGATCCTATGAGAGAAAATCTGAGAAAGAGAGAGACGCAGGGAAGGGTAGGGGTAGGTTTTGCTTTCTGATCTTTGTGCGAGCGTGCAGGAGCAGAAGGAGAAGGAAGGAAGGCAGCTGAAGTCTTAGCTGCTCAGGGCAGAGAGGAAGAAGAAGAAGAAAGAGAGAAGAAATAGAAGAAGAGAAGCACTGTAGCAAACCTACAGTTAAGTCGTCTGACCGCTGCATCAGACGACATTTGAGCAGCGGCCAGAGGAGGTAAAGCAAGAGAAGAAAGAAGAAGAAGGCGGACGAAAAAGAAGAAGTCAGAAGAAGGAGATTGTCACAACCGCAGAAGAAGGGAAGAAAAAGAAAGAAAGAGAAGAACAAAGAAAGAACAGAAGAAGAAGGAGAAGAAGAACTCTGCAGAAGAAAAGAAGAGAGAAGACGCAGCCGTGAGCAGAGAAGAGAAAGAAGAAAAGAAGAGTAGCTGAAAGAAGGAGAAGGAAAAGGAGAAGAGAAGAAGAAGAAGCCAAGACAAGCTCCCTCTCTCTCTCTTTCTCTCTCTCTCTCCCTTATTTTTGTAATCTAATGGAGAAACTTTATATTTCTAGAATTCCAGTAGCTCCCTGAGTTCGACCTCAGGAAAATCATTTCCGAGTAAAAAAATTTTGTAATGATAACTTGGTAGCTGTCTTATTATTATAACGACTATAACTTGACATATAACAAACACAACAACCAAGCCATCAGATAGTAATTATGAGGTGAGCATGGGTGATCCATGAGATAGCTAACTTTTCATTGAACTGAGTACCTAATGATAGATAGTTTAACTAACATTCAATAAGAGTGACCTAACGTTGGTAAGCCATTTTGGGCCAACTTAAGTGACTCCAGAAGATAGCGAACTTTGTAACTAACTGTACATCTAACATTAGATAGTTAACTTAATGTTAGATGAATTTTACCTAACGTTAGTTAAAGTACTTTTTGATCAAATTAATTAGTTGTTGAGAAATCAAATTGAGAAATAATTTGACCGTTGAAGAGGGGCCTTATGCACACCAAAACTAGTCCAAACATCCCTCTATATGTATATATATGTGAGAGCATTTCCCACTCTTTGGTGGTTAGAGAACACCTCATAACACACTCTAAAGCTCGTTTAAGCTCAAATTCAGCTACTTCAAGCATTTGGTGTTCATTGGAGGTGATTTGAGTTCTTGTTCTTGAAGGCCACCTTCCTTAGAGCTCAACCACCTCAACTCCTTGTTTTGTCACCCTCATACAATCACTAAGGAAGTTTATTCTAGTTTCCTAGATAGCTATTTCATAATAATTATTGCATATCTTTTTGGGGCTATCCATAAGAGCTAAAAGTATGTTTTAATTCAGTTTTAATCTATCATCTACTTGTAATCTGATGACCCAGGTTGTAGGTTCCTCTCCTCTTGAGTGAGAGGGGTTACTCTTGATTGGGAAATCAAGAGGACTTGTAAAAGGATTTGGTACCCTATAAGTGCTGATTAGTATTTCGAGAGTGACTTGGGGCCAAATCCTAAATTGAGAGATCTAGGTAGTGGTTATGTTGTGGTTGGTGATTTATTTGTGGATTGCTTGATCATCTTTTATATCTGCATTAATTTTAATTAGTATTATTTTTACCACCTTTAGTACTAATCACCCTCCCTCTAGTGCTTTCTAAAACGAAAATCAAGCATACAAAATTAAGAGGGAGGACATTCTACCTAAAAATGCATGTGCTCAAGATTTTCTCGATCCACAGCCAACCCTTGATATACACTCTTGAGAAAATGAATAGGAAGTTGCCCCTTTTTACAAGGATGGCCCTCTACTCCAAGGCTCAATTTACCGAGGGATCCATTAGTTAGAAGTTTCTACACTCAATCCCTCAACTAGAATTTATTAAGGCAATTAAAGCCAAACCTAGTCCTTTGAAGCCAAAACTAAGGGTCAAGCTCTAAGTGTTCCATATCCCCCATTGTTAGTAACTTAATAAGGATTTGGTTTAGTTGGGTCAAGCTCCAAGTGTTGCTCCAAGTGTTCCACTTTTCTGCATTATAACTTTACTGCTCTTGTTTCTTTCTCTGGTGGGGGTGATTAAGCAAGATATTCTCTAAGGCGGAGTGCTCTTAATGCCACCACTGACAGGTTTTAGGAGATCATCCTTCCTTGTTGAGCAGGCAACCTCCTAGGCGGATGTGGCCTATACAACAACCTCCAATTGCACAAGGCTCTCACCACTTGTGAGAAAGCCAAGGAGGAATCGACCGCCTTGGAGAGGTGGCAAGAGACTAATAGGGCGAAGATAGCTCTCTTAAAGGAGAGGCTTGCCATGTTGGAAGTGGAGCTAGCATCCTATTAGGGGGAGCTTGAGATGGCCTGGAAAGAGCATTTTGAGTTCCGTCAGTTTTCGAAGCTTCAAGATAGAGCCCTCGTGAAGTTCCTCAATAACCTTAAGGTGTAGCCCTTATGGATGGATGACATGGTCAAGCGGGTCCAATAGCTCAACAAGAATCTTGACCGGTTTGCCATAGAGTGACGAGCCTGGCGTGACTTCCATGAGAAGGTTACGTTGATTTGCAAAGAACCTTGAGGGATTCACAAATGGAGAAGGAGATGACCCAGCAAACAGTGGCCCACCTCAAGGAGTTGTAGGCCGAATAATGAGACACTGAGATTATTGCCTCATATAACGAGGAGCTATTGAACAAGATTCGACAATTGTAAAACAAAAACCAGAAGAGGCTCTAGCCAAGAAAGGTAATGAACTTTTTTGCCATGGACCCCTTGATGGAGGCAAGTCGCTAGAGATTGGGAGTGAAAATTGGGAAGTACACACTGGATGTCGTCCAATCTATATTGGTGGGAGGCATCATGTTGAAGGAGTTCCTCTTATGGTTAGCCCCTGAGCTCTTTGGGTTCCACAAGGAGTAGGTTTGTGAGGGAATGATCCAGGATTGGGCCCCCATTGAGTTGCCGATGGAGAGAGGAGGTGAGGTAGGGGGTGAGCCATCTAGTTTCAACTCTTCCTCTAGCAAGGATGCTTCATCTTATGTAGAACTCATTCCACCTGACAAGCTGATGGGAATTTACGTGACTTGATCACCTCATTGATGTTAGTTATACCCCCCTTCTTTCCTTTTTTTTTTTTTGTCTCTAGTGACTTCACCTATTAAATTTGTAAAGGTGGCTACTCCAATTTTGTAACGAAGTTTAATGGAGTGAGATTTCTATTTTTTTTACTTGGATCTTATATTTTTTGTCAACTTTGTGGTGAATGTGTGGATAACTTATCTCAATTGTAATAGGATTTGAGATTAATGGCATGGCACGAGCAAGGTATATGTTGATCGTTTAGGGTCACTAACTCATAGGATCTGACTAAGTTTGAAGTAGTGACTCAATAGGGGCCCTCTCAATTAGGAGCCAACTTTTCACTCATCTTTGCTGGGTTGGTTGTTGCCGCTCACCTCATCACTAGATCACTTATGCTCAAGCATCTTTACTTGACTCGTTGATTGTAGTACTTAGTGATAATTTCCTTATAGGCTTCTTGCTTATCCTCCACTTTCTCTCTTGCAGCTTTGTGAAGGTCAAGGGTTGTCCTCATCTATTCCTTGTTCTCAATGGGGTTGAAGAACTTGACCTAGTAGGATGGGAGGTCCACCTTTAGCGAGATACTGTTTTTCACTCTGTAAATCATGTTGAAGGGGGTTTTGCTTGTAGCAATTTTGACTCGTTCTGCATCCCCAGAGGACGTAAGGTAACTCTTTTGAGCATTCGACCTGGCTCGGCTCGAATCCACTAAGGGTTGATTTTTTTTCTGGACTTTGGTCCAGGTTGAAGGCCCAAAAATTTCTATCATTCAAGACACAAACCCAGTACAAGACTAATTTTTTCGAGCCAGGTTAGGACTAGAAATTAACTTTATATATATATATTTTAAAATGTAAGTGATTTTGGTGTTCTTTTACAAAAAAAAGTTTTTGTTCCCTTTTTTTTGTAAAAATTATATGAGCTTATCCTAAATTTACTTTGGATTTTTTTTAATAAAGATTAAATTTAAGAACTAATATGGACTTTTTTCTGTTATAATCATTTACAATTTAATTATTTTATTACTTATCTTCTTATACTTTATAAAATTGAAAGTTAACAACTCTATAGATCATGAGTAATTAATAAATTAATAATTGTGAGCAATCTAAAGATAACTCCAAAACAAAAATTTTTGAGCCATTCAGCCTAGTTCGTGTTTTAGCAGGTCGTGGCCTGACCCAGCTTGAAATTGAATGGGCCTTAAAATGAAGGCCAAAGCCCAGCCCACAAAAAATTGGATTTGAGTTGGGTTTATAATTTTTGGGCTAGGTTACGGGTTGGGTTCGGGTTAGCTTGACCTATGCTCCACCCTATGCCCACTTGCCTTTAGCACCGTCAAGCTTCCTCATTAAGGTCATAATGATTGTCTGATTAACCACCTTCATTGTATCGTTAACCTGGGGATGTGCAAATGGAGGAGACCTTCAATCGGATGCCACAATCAATGCAGAAGTCTTCAAAGTGCTTCGATGTAAACTGAGTCCCGTTGTCCAACCTCTGGCACTTATTGCATTTCCAAATGAACTCCTTGGTGTCTTTAGTTATCCTAAGCTAAAATAGTTGTATTTGAGAATTTTGGCGGTTATGGCCTTCAGCTCTTCATGGTTTCCACAAATCTCTATGTAGACATCCTTAAGGGCCTGGTAGGCCTTACTGGGATTCAAGCACCTAAGTAAGGGGAACTCCTTGGCTTTCTTGTATAGAATGCTATCCAAAATTATATAGCTACTTTTAGGTGAAAGACCTTCGAGTTGGTGACTTCAGGTAGTATCTGCCTATGTTGGAGGTAACTTGGGATGGGATCTATCTAAGAAGCTTCTATAATGCTTATGGTTATCATTGAGCTTTGACGAACGAAAGGGCCCGTTAACTCCTTGAGATTAACATTATCATCCTCCCTTGCTTAGATAACAGTGGCTAACTTAGTGAGGGCTTCTACTTGTGGGTTTTCTATTTGTGCTACCTGGTTGATGTTAACAAGATGAAAGTTAGCCTTAATACTTGGATTTCTTCAACGTATTGTGTTGCTAGTTGATCCCTTGGTTGGAATTCACCTAGGATCTGGTGTGTGACCAGTTGAGAGTCCATAATCAAGGTCGGTTGCACCCATCATGTGTGACCAGAGCAGCGTCGGTGACTTCACGCTCTCGCTCTCGCCTTGGACTTGCCCACGTCTCTGACCTCCTCTGTGTCTCCATCTCGCAATAGCTCCACCTGCACAAAAACAAGCAAAAACACCCGTGAAGAGATGGGTGGGAGAAGAGATAATCAGAGGAAAATAATATAAACCGACTCCAGATGGTGCCTCCATGGTAACGAAGCCAGAAAACTCGTGACGAAACGCGGGTATGGTTTTTTAATATGGTGATATTAGCGTCGAAATGCCTATAGTGAGAGTGATTACCTACATGTGAATTTACACAATTTATCAAATTTATTAACCTAGACTAAATCAAATTTTAAACTTGTCACTTTTAGGCATAGGGTCGAATATAGGGAGGCGATTTTGGGGTAAATTGATTTCTATGCGATTTCTAACGACGGGTGATTTCCATTCGCTTATTGTATTTTTGGTTTTTTCTTTATTTTATATTTTTTTGGATAGTCTCATCCTTGCGGTATACCCTCAAAATTGGTCCTTAGCTACACGTCAAAAATTGATCCTTGGCGATTCGCCAAAATCAAGTTCAAAACAGATATTGTCACACACGAGATCGTGTACCTGTAAAAACAAGGTTATCTTTTCTATTTTAGATTTTTTTGGTCTTTTCTTTATCAACAAAATAAAAGACAAGGAAAAGAAATGCGGGAAGGAAATGTTAGTGTAAGGGCACTATGATCGTCAATTTTGATGATAAGAAAACACTTGTGTTTTAAAAATTTGTATTTAAGCTTTAGATTTTAGGAAAATGAAAATAGATACAGGTGTGAAGGAGCTTAGAGCTCGCGTCTATGGTGGATTGGAGGAGCTCGTTGGAGGAGGAGCTTCGCGGGAAGCGAGAGTTAGAAGACAGAAGAATATGATAGATGTTCTTTTGTCTTGTAGTCAGTAATTTGTTTTCGTTTGTTATTTACTCTTCATTTTCTTAGAGTACTTGTTAAAGAGCCCAAAGTAATAATACAATAGTTATAGGAACACTTACTAGACCCTAGGACACTTAGGTTTTTTGTGGAAAACTTAGAAAACTTAAATAGGCTTCAGACAACCTTTTAAGATGTTTAACACAAAAATCAGACGTCTGATAGTGAATTTTAAGACGTTTGAATGTTGGATTAGACGTCCAATCACTTAGGCTGGACTTAGTAGGTTATATCTGTTGAAATCAGATGATCAACCCTTAGTCCAGACGTCTTAGCAGAATCCAATTAGTGGAACATTGGCTTTCACAATATGATCGTTGATAAATGATCTTTAAGCTTCTATCAGATGCTCGTAGAAGACCTTAGACGTCTGATAAGTGACTGTTAATCCTCGATTGAGCTAAAATCACTTCTCTTGAGGCTTATAGCCATTTGTGCATTAGGAAATCGATTCCTATAGTAAATTAGGTTTCCAGACGTCCAGACCAGGTGCCAGATGTCCAATATGTCGTCTGACTGAGTTACACTAGAACCCTGTTTAGGTCTGAATTAAGTCAGTAAGGAAACCCGTCTAGTATTAGATGTCTGATTTAGTTTCCAGATGTCTTAAAAGTATCTTCTAGACGTCTGATAATTTTCCCAGACGTCTGATGACTCTGTTAGAATCATTAATGATTCTGATTGCAGCTTGTTTTGCCTGGGATGATCCCCAACGGCTACCTAAGGCTTACAAAGCCTTTCAAAGCCTTCCTAGGCCATCTATAAATAGAGGGAAAGCTCTTTAAAAGAAAAAATAGAGGAAAAACCCTCCCTTATTTAGATACACCAAGTAACACATTTCCACATCAATTTGTGTCAATTTGATCCTTAGAAGAGATCTTGCTCTCTAAACTCTTGTTTACACTCTTGAGAGCTTTATCTTCGCTGCACACTCGCTCTCCCGCTTTCAATTATGAGTGCCGTTGTGTCATTGCGTGGATCACGCACCCGCATCACTTGCTAATGCACTTCCACCAAAGGGAAAATCCTTTACCTATAGTAGCTAGATTCAATTGTTTACTTTGTGGCTCTATAATATTATTATAGTTTATAATATTTGGTTGGGTATTCGTTTTGTGAATTCCCGTCTCCTTTGTGAGATAAAAATCTTCTCGTGAAGAGAAGGGGTTTGATGTACGCTACCCTCGTATAAAGTAGTGTTGTTGTATTGATGTTGAGTCATCATCGTTTTAAGTGACTCGGTTAGTAGATTTGATTGACTCAGTAGATCGTGAAATCCTAACTTGAGAGGGTTAGGTGGTGGTTTTCACTCGATTTCAGTTTCCACCTAAAAATCTTTTATGCAATTGTGTGATTGTATCTTTTGTGAGATTATTTATTTGCTTCCGCACTTTATTTTATATTCCGTAAATCTCACCCCCTCCCCTATATATCAACAAGAAATGCAGAATGGAATACTTAGCTATTTATATGTATGTATATATAATAGGTATAGATATATATAACTATATAATAAATAATAAGGTGGGAGATTGAATCAAGAATTCAATGGAATGTAGCACGACGCTAGGTTAATCGTCGTCTAGAGAGATGGATTAACTTAGCTATGTGCTGCTTGTGGTTGTGGAGCGGACGTGTGGGAGTGTGTGGAGTGTTTCGATGTATGCGTAAATTGCAAGTGTGCATGCAATTGGTGCGTATCCACTTAGGATAAAATACGTAGTAATAATAAATGGGTTATGTATATATGTATGTGGGTGAGAGGTATGTGTATATAGCTATATACGTATGTATATGTATATGTACGAATATACACACGTAGGTATGTGCATGGATATATATATATATATATATATATATATATATATAAATATATATATATGAATATGTGTCTGTGTATGTGCGTAAGTGCACCGGCTGAGAGAGTGGGTGTGTGTGTGTGTATGGATAGTAAGGCAGATGTTAGCAAATAGAGCTTCATACTCTGTACATTATTTGTCGTAAGAAACACCAAATTAATTGCGTACTTCTTTGTGAATCTCAGTGAATATGGAGATTACTTCGATGCTGACCTTACTCTTGTTAGAGAAGCTATCAACTTAAAGCCTCCAGATTCTTCCACATAAAGTTGAAATTAGAGTGAATTCTATTTTAAAATCGGCAAGAACATGTCATTTTTTTATTTAAATCACTTGAAGTGGCCAATTATTTAAATTAATACAAGGTAGCTTATATGAAGATCTATACCATCATGAGTTATTTGAAAATAACTCTTGTAGATAAGAGAGATATATTATAGCTATCATTTATTTGTTAAGAATATTTTACTAGTAATGTTTTTCAGGTATCTGTTGAATTATTTTTCTAATCTTTTTATTGTAAAATTAAGCATGAAAATGGATCAAGACTAGAGTCGAATGCCTGTGTTTTTAATTATTTACGAATATACTAATTTAGATTCTTTTCTTCTTTTTGATTTTTTTTAGAGAAACATTTTGGTAAAGTCAAAACTAATACCTTAATCTACGTCTCTCTACGAAAAAAGAAGGGTACAAATCTCACTAGTTGGAGTGTTATTTAGAAAGTGAATGTCCTGTGGAAATAAATGTTATGATAAGTTGAGAAGAGATATGTGATGTATAATTAAATGTAAAGATAAATTAAGAAGGGATATATATTGTAGAAGTAAAGATAAAGATAAATTAATGTAGAATGTAATCCGAAAAAGAATTTAGAGTTACAATTAATTATTTTTTTTTAAAATTTACACAAGCTGCTTCGGATTCGGATGCTGTCAAAATTATCGGATCTCGGTCTGAGAGGCTGAAACCATCTTCATCCCTCATTCCATCCTCCCCTTCAACGGCGAGCGAGTGGGAAGACAGCAGCGCGTCGGCGGGCGGCGGAACAGGATGAGCGTGAGCATGGCGTCGTATATGGCGAGGAGGGCCGCTCAGAAGGAGCGGGTGAGGCTCCTTTACCGCAGGGCCCTCAAGGACGCCCTCAACTGGGTCGTCCACCGCCGCCTCTTCTACGAGGAGGTAAACGCATACCCTTCATTCACACGATTCGATCCCATTCTCCTCCACCTCGATCCACCCGCCCTTCGCCTGCCCGCTACGCTTCCCGTCGCCGCCTTGCCCTAGACCTCCAGATATCCTCTCTTTCGCTCCGTCCCGAACCTCATCCCGAGTGAAGGGAGGGAGGGATGTGATTCTCCGCTGGAAGTCCTCCTCCCTTTTTTTGAGCACCGGATTGTCGCAGATTTTCCATGCGAGATTCCGGTCCCTTTCAGCATCTACTTCAGTGATGACATGGTGTGTGCTTCACGTCCTATTATTATTTTCTTGGAATTCAATGTTCATGTTCGAGGAGCCTGTCTTGCGGGTTTCCTCTGGTAGAAATCGGAGACAGGACGCACTCAAGTCAAAATTTATCTGGGAAATGAGTGATATCAGTGGATTATGGTGAGAACCATCCAATTACCGCGTAAACAATGCAGAGTAGAGCTCATGACAGGCTTCTGCTGTAATTGACAAACTTAATGAGCTATCTTTTCTTCCGTGGAAACTCTTCTGTTAGATGATCTTGCATTCTTGATAGAGTTGGCATTATGAATGGGACTGTCAGGACAACGTGACCAGTGAGTCACCGATGCTGACAAGGTTGTCAGTGGTGTTTGTTTTTGGGATTTTGGATGTAAGAGATGGACACGAATGTACAGGAGAAGTCCTACTTGAAGTCGGTTTGGTCGTGTCCATGTATGACAAAGGCCTTTGGATGTTGGAGTTAGGGGCGATCTCGATTCATATACACAAAAAAGTCACAGGATATTCCCACACAAGATCCTTCTAATGCATGAATAAATTAGACACATAAATGCTGCGTAGCATTCCAACAAAGGCATGTTAAGTTCTCACAATTGTCACATAAAAAATGCCATCGAGACACTCATAAGCATCATTAGAGAAAAAAAACTTTGATAGTTATACTACTCCTTTTTCCAAAAGCTTCTCAGGAGAAAAAAATCTGCACGACTTTAGGAACATCAATCCTGTCCTTCATCATGCAGAACAAAGTGAATCGAGACCAATCATTAATAAGGGCTAGTTTATAAGGGGGAATTACAAACCAAGCTTGAAATGTGCAAACAGGGAATATCCCTTGTTGGTGTTTACTTGGAACTTGGATTAATCCCCAGGTGGTCTTTTCAAAAAAAGAATAGGTGTTGCGGAGGGGGTAACGTGGGGTTTAAGGGGAGGTTGGGAGAAGGAATTTAGTATCCTGTGGCCAAACTCGGGTTTGTCAAAACCTGGATTTTGTTGCAAACTTGGGTTGGCTTATCCTAGGAAGTAAACAGGGGATAGCCCTTGTCTTGTTCTGAAGGGATATCCCTTAGCATAAACAGGACCTAAAAGTCACAAAATATCTAAAACCACCCACAGATTTCATATTTGCAGGTTGACAATTTTTTGCGGTTAAATGAATTTGAGTAGTTTTCATTTGGAATGCAAGTAACTCTTGGCAGTGGGAAGATGGGATTTCTTGGTTAAGCAGGCCTGCTATGCTTAGTGTCCACCTTTGCTGTGGGATGCTAGGGCACCTTTGGAGTGGGGATGATTATTTCTTTCCTGGAAATGAGCAAAGCGAGTCTTGTGCTCTAAAGTTTGTAGGTGATTGTGTGTGCTATAGGCTTCTCCTTCTTGCTTCTTTTGAGACTATTAGGATGAGATACTGACTGCCTATGTTTTACCTATTACTTTGCAAGAAAGGTCTAGCTTTGAAGGTTCTATCTCTTGGATTGGTGTTGTCTTTTGCTTCCTTTTGGAGATCCATCAAACTAGGATGTCTTTCTCAAGGATTGGCACAGTTCTTTCAAGAAAGCAGAGAGATGCACCTTTGGCTTTTCTTTCACCCATCTACCTAGAAAAGGATGTGATTGTTTTTAATAGGCTCTGCATTTATGTGGAAAGCATTTTTCACGAGGTAAAATCTTTGATTTAACTTTGATGGGAGGAAATTTGTAATCTTGTTAAGTTGGTACTTCTGAAATTTAATTTTGTTAATGCAAGTAGATGGACAATGGCCTCCAATAGTCATTCTTCACGAACTTCAGATGACAATGAAGTTTTTATTGGTGAAACAATTGCCCCTCAATAATCCACTCCATTATTTGGATGATCGTTATATTACCACCAAAGAAAGAAAAAGAAACTCTTCAGGAGTTGGGTGTGTAACCCAACACTGTGATGGGAGGTGCTGCTTGGTATGTAATCCAGGGAGTATCCTACGACCTACCTTGATTTCCCATGCACTGAAAGAGGGTGCAAGTGAATGGTCGATTAACAAATGTTGCTTCATCACTTTCGTGGCCTTAGATTTTGGGGATCCTCTTTTTAAGATAAGGAGTAAAGTCTCTTCTGATGAGCTACCCATATATAGCTTTCCCTTCTTGTTTCCTTTTTGCCTTGGGAGAAGTAAAAAGACTAACATCACAACATCGCAATGGGGAGCTTACTTTGGAGCAAAGGAAAGTAAACTGTTATACAACTTGCATCTTTCTTTGGAAGGAGAGGGATGATTTCCTTCTTTGAACCTATCCATTTTGGACAATTTGACCAAGCCCTGCAGAATGGTTGAAATGAAGCACCAGAGCCCTTCTCTCTCTGACCCTAATATTGGATTGACCTGACTCAGACAAGAATTGTGGAAGAGACATGGAATGGGAAGTCCCTGCACAAAGCTCATTCATTTGACACTTTTTAGCTTGGTCTCAATAAGGTGGGTGAACTCAAGAGTATAAAGTGGCAGGGATGAATGGAACACCTTTTTGCTCAAAGAGTGTTGCCACAAGTAGGTGAAAATGAATTGAATAGTTGTGCTAGTGCACTTATATCAGGTTGCTTTCTTGAGCATGTTATAAGGATCTATTAAATCTTTTGCATGTAGCATGGGTGGAGTTGATTGGAAAAGGAATTTGATTCACTCAGCCAACAAGCAAGTAGCATGCTTATCTAGCGTGATAGCACTACAGAGTGAGTAGCTCTTCTAGTTGGGCAAGTATGGAAGTCTCTTTTGAATTTGTTGAAGCTTAGATGCCTGGTTTAAAAATTATTGAAGAAGAAATATGTCTTTTCCAAGAGGGATTGATAGTCCTTTGAACCAACCAATTAGGCTACTCCTAGAAAGTTGAAATGGTGAAGAAAAGTCCATTTTGGACCTAAATCGAAAAGTAGGATGAGTGCTCCAATGAGTATTCATGGATCTCCATCAATAGATATTATCTAGATGCTTTGGCCGGACCATTTCACTTGTGAAATCAACCACCTAGGTCCTTTCAACAAAAGAAAAAGAAGAAATCAACCACCTAGGCTGTCCCCAAAACCAATTGGTGAAAGTTTTCTTATAATGATTTGGGCCTAAACCCGAGTTTAATGAGAAAAACTAGGTTTGACAATTTCTCAGGTATAAGCCCAATAGACTTAAGATAACCACTCAAAATGCTTGAGGCTAAGTTGTTAACTGGTAATTTTCAAATTTTTTTGTCTTACTACTCACTTTCATGAGTTTATAATGTGGGACTATCTTTGGAGTGTTACAATCTCTCTCTTGAACTCCTTGTTCTCGTCATGGTTAATATGCTCCAGTAGTATTGGTGGTTTCACCTTATGGTGCACTATTTGACTATTCCAAGGCTAGTCCTTTCCTCTTATTAGAGGGAGTTTTGCTTTGATATCATTTTTACGATGAGGGCCTAAACTTGAGTCAAATAAGAAAAACTAGTCTTGACAACTTATTGGATATGGGCTCAATAGACCCAAGACAACCACCTAAAATGCTTAAACTCAAGTTGTCAAGTAATAATTCTCAATTTTTATATCCCACTACTTTCATAAGTTTATTATGTGGGATTGTTGTTGTTGTGAAATTTTTGGGTAGCAGACTATCCACAACATGACTTATTGCTTGTCATTGCCCCTCTCCCCACAGACAGCAACTTCACTGTGAACATGATCCGGATGTTCTGAGCCCTATCATTTTAGCAGACAAGCAATTGACTCTAGATACCCTTCCAAAGGATTGCATTCGCACCCCTGAAAAAGAAATGGGCTGGTGAATTCTGTGGAGACTTGCAATAACAAAAGGAAACAAACTGGTCACTTTTGTCTCTTTTGGACTAATGCTCCATATTGGGGATATATTGGCACCAATATGTTGAGATTAGGGAGCTGCGCTTCATCACAGCTGAAAAACCCCTGTGAACTTGTACACTGTTGGAGGACATTGGCGACTGACTTTGTTTGAAAGGCATATTGTTCAGCAGAAGGACCTTGCCAACTACGGCTGGACTTCCTGAATGCATCCTCATCAACTTTGATGAATGTCAGACCCAATCTTGATAAAAAGTCAGCTGCATCAAAACTCTGGAGAGAAATACCATCCTCAAAAATCTGAAAGAATCCTCACTAAAAACCAATACACAGCAATGACATGCCTTTAAAGTAAGTTCCTGGTGACTCTATTAGTCTTCCCAGTTCTTTTCCAAAAAAAAAGTCTCCTTAGCAGTGATTTGAATTTTGTTGGTGTCTTGTCAAAATGGCAATTTTTGGGAGAAGGCCATGTCGACATCATTATTATGTCGAAACATAGAGGTTTCAATGAAATTTCACGTATTTTGTCGAAATGGTCGACAAGTGGAAAAATACACTTAGCATTTCGATAGTTGCTGCTACTATTACTCCCATTCTTTGTTGCTGCTGCTACTGCTGCAACAGTTGCTGTTATGTTTTAAATCCCTTGTTGCTGTCTATCCGTACCTTGAACATTGATTTTTTTTTTTGTACCTACCTTAAAAAAATTATACTAAAACTTCAACTCATACTTAGTTGATATCAATAACTCTAATGACTAGTGGAAGAAATAAGCATCATCCCTCCCCTTTACCTACTTAAATACCCTATCTCAATTTTATCTTCTCCTTCAGAGAAGGATTTTTCATTGTCGTTGGCGTAAGGCAACTACAACTGCTGCTCTGTAGTCGGTTCTTCTCTTAAGGTTTAATTCCATTCCACATATATCCCAAATTATAGAGTAAATCTACTATTATTACAAACATTTTGGTCTAATCATAATTTAGAATTGAGAAAAATCTCCGTTGAATTACTAAAAATAAAATTTCAAGTTTAAGTGTTGACATTAGCGTATTTCTTCTTGCAGTCAATTTTGAAAATAATTATTCATTTAAATACGGAGTATAAGAATGGCTTAGGATTTGGGCTTTAAATGGAAATAGTTATTCGTAAAATTCTAATCATTTTGACTACTTTTATCATTTTAGTTGACATGTGTCGGTGTGCCTTCGAAATGGACTATTTTCGAGGCATCAAAATTGTCGAAATCCAACATTGAAACACAGGTGTTTTCATGGCGTGTTGGCGAAATGCACACTTGAAAATTTATTGAAACAACGTCAAAATCGGTATTCAGAACTTTGCCCCCAAGTTCCCTTATAATAGAGTCCCTCCATTAGAGGAGAGTGAAAGTCTATTAAGTGTTTTATTAGAAGAAATAGGTATTTATTTTGGAAATGATTGTGGTAAAGCTTCTTCTATAGTATGAATGGATCATTTATTGGTCATCTGTCTGGAGTTTGGGTTTCTCCCATACCTAATTCCTTGCAAGCCCTCTACAATGAAGATAGAAGGCTTCTTGTTTTAAAGGATCATAGATTTTCAAGAGAAAGGTAATTAGTAAAGCATTCAACTTTTTGAGGCATTCCTTGTCTTAATATAATGGTTTGTGGGCCTGTAATATAAATCTCTCTCCATTGAATCTCCAATTGATGGATTATAATGCTCTACATCTTGTAACAAGCTCAGTAATGACCAGCGAAGTACTCTTTTAGCTTGCTCTAAAGAAAGTGATGTGGAGGATATGTAGGAGGGTTTTTTTACTAAATAATATGAAGGGGTTAAAATTATTCTTAGAGATATTTAGTGTTCGACCGGATTATTTGACAGCAACGATGTTTTTGTCATCCATCATCCAAACTTATCTTCATTAAAGGAGTATGCGTAGAATTCTGACAGTGAAAACAAAAAAGTAATTCTCATGATTATCCAGCTCTATGGATTAAAAACTCAGTCACTGAGGACATCAGACATCCGAAAAGAGCTATATGCTCAAGGATCACCTAGTTTAAGGGGGAAAAGACAATGTCTGAATCTGAATACTCTATGAGAGGGAAAGAACACAACTTTCCTGATTTTATACATCAGAGAAGAGCTTTTTTTTTTTGAAAGGTACATCAGAGAAGAGCTTGCTAGACATCCATTAACTTCAAGTAGATCTCCTTTCAAAAAAAAACTCCAAGCAAACCCATGAGAGTCTTCTTGGAGAGGATGAACCCATAGTTGACCCATGAGAATACAAACTTGAGTGACAAATGTTCCTAGAGTAAGATCACAAGAAACTTGCTTGGGGAGCACCCAGAGTCCTAATCAAGAGACATTTGAATATGAAGCAAGTTCAACTTGTCCTACAAGACTATTTCCAAAGTATAGAAGCTCATATATACATATAATAGCAAGACTTAGGCACATATATTGTATGTATGCATATGCTTATATTAGCAACTCACCAATTCTGATGATTCTAGACAAATGTGGTATCTAAGTTCATTACAACAAAGTCGCTACATCAGCATTTACTGAGTCAATAGGATACCGCATCATCATAGAAATATTTTGAAGAGCCAAATGAGTCTTGCAGTTGCAGATGAAGATTCAGTTGAAGGGATGAAGATTTGGGAGAAGTGGAACGTTTCAGAAGAATGGAATATCTAGAACTTTCTTCCATGTAACCATTCAGTTGCCAACCCAGCAGGTGGTTACAGGATATCACCACCTATAAATAGGGGTCAACCCCATGTAATCACTCTCTTAAACCCATCTGCAATTTTTTTCTTCTCTTTGCTCTCTGTCGTCCTTTGCTCCTGTGAGATCTCCTCTGAAAGGTTTGAAGAGAAAGTTGTAATCCTCTGATGAACACCTACATTTTCTTGCAATCAAAGATTTGATCTATGAATTTAGTGACTGATTTACCTTTCAAAAAAACATGTAGTGACTGATTGTAGGATTTGGCTTGTGGTTACTGAGTTTTCTACTATTTTGGTGGGAATCTTAAGCTTGATCGCCACAAGATTACGCGTAAGATTCTTCAATGCATTATTTATGTAATTGAGGCCTTGGATGCTAATTTAATGATCAATAGGATGCTCTTTTGGCTTGCTGTAAAAGAAAGTGATATGGAGGATGTACTAGGAAAGTTAAATGTAAACTATTTTAAAACCTATCAGCCGACCTGGTCTACAAATCTATTCTAACTATTGTCAAATTCCTAAGAATTTAGGTGGAATGGGAATTACAATGCTTTTCACTTCTCAAGGTATAATGATAGATCAGGAAGCTTGACTAAAAGGAATTAGAGGAGAAATGTTGTGTCATACATTCATGTTGATCCACATCCTTGGGTTGGGACGACCATGCACCTGATCTCTGTTGAAAAAAGCAATACCCAGCTACTTGTTTGATTGAATATGCAACATATTTGGGAGCCACATTGACTATCAATAGTTGGGCATATCCTTGGGTGGCTTGAATGTGCATTCTAGTGAATTGGTTGCTCATAGTAATTGTCCACTAACCATGCCTTGATCAATTCTAGACTATGATACTTTTATGGAATTAGATATCTAGCTCTCCATCTTATGTCCACCTGGATGCCCTTTCCCTTCCTCTTCACACGAACAAATTCTCATTGCCCTTTTCTCCCTGTTGCCTCCTTTCTATTGCCCTTGTCTCACTTCCTTGTTTTGACATTGCCACTGATTTCCATCTGCCTCCCACCTCTCCCCACCGGATCCAACTCCCTTCCACCCAGTTGTATTGCTGGTCTTATCATAGCGGTGATGGTGGTTGTTATGGTGTGGTGGGGCCAAAGAAGGGCTAGTGCTGCTGGTTCTAGTGTGGTGATGGCTATGGTGTTGGAGGTGTAGAGATAATGGTGTTGTAGCGAAGGTGTGGTGTTGTTGAAGAACGGGGATGGTGGGGAACAATAATGAGGTTGTGGTGGTGGTTGATAGTGATTGCAATGGAGGTGCTGGGTGGTCGCCGTGGTGGAGAATGGGGGGGGAGAGGAGGTAGCCAATGAGGTAGCACAAAAAGTATACTGCAGAAAAAGCACTAGCATGGAAAAATCATAGCATGGAATACAAAATTACAAAGAAGTTTGCATTGTAAAGCCCCCTTTTAAAAATGATACTTGTTATTATGAAATTCCCATCCCAATATCTTACACCTTTTTTCTCAAGATGTGTTTTACTTTGGCATGTACTGTCCATCTGGTGCTTTGCTCTCAAGAAAATTATCTTCATATTTTTGTATAACACAAAACCTTTTTGTGTTATAATGTAAATTGATAGTGCAAGAAAGTTTTTGTTCTACACCTCAAAATGGATGGCACAGAACAACAGAGGGTGAAAATGGGTGAAGTGGCTTTTAGGGATAACATGGTGTAGGGGTGGTTGATGTGGTACCCTGGGCATCTTAACAGGGTCCATATACTGGTGCAGTTATTTTTTTGTGGTGATTGTACTTCTACACCTCATGGGAAATATCTTTTTCAAAAAACCTCGTGGGAAATACATGTCCGTTGATGTATAAATCAGCTGGAAGTGATTAGTATTGTTATTTAGGAAGTTCAAAAGACCACTCCTTAAGTTGCAACTTGATATTATTAAAAGGAAAAAGTGCAGTTGTCATGGAATCTAGAAAATCTAAAGGACTGGGCATTAATTGGCAATAAGTTTGTGCAAATGTGCTAGTATTGCATTTTTTTTGAAAAGGGCTAGTATTACATTTTACAATGTTTTTTCAAAAAAATTACATTTTTCAAATGTTTTCTATACTCTATATATGATTATCTGCATTGATTCAAATCAATGAATAACACAAACTGGCTAGTCTCCCATTATTCCCTTGTGTACCATATACTTCTTGGTCAATGGCTTTAATAACTATTGTGAGAATTCGATGCTGCGGTGTGCAATACGTGCACGCGTGAGAGAGAGGAGGGATTAGGCGTTTGAGAGAAGATGTGGAGAGAGAGAATTTGTGTGAGAGATAGAAGGCGTGTGAGAGTTCTTATGAAATGCAACTCTATTACTTGAACTTAAATGACAAAAAGGGGTATTGGTCTCTTTATATAGAGATTCAATCCCAATAATAATCCTAAACATAATTCTAAAAATAGTAAATTGCAAATGAGCAAATCTTATTTCTAAGGAACTCTTAACAACTTTCTTAAATGACTTACCTTAACACCCAAGCAATAACTAAATTCTCTCTAACAAATTTGTGATATTGGCACCCACAACTCATGCACACATGCACACACATGGACCCACACACACTCTTACATGTGGACTGTTGTGACACATGGTACATACCTCGTGTCCTTTTTTCTGGATTAACAACTATCACATCTCATCTCTGGACTTATCAAATATGTGTATATTATTTATTTTATTTCTAAATAAAAAATGGTTAATCTCCTGTTATTCGGCATCCATATATTCCTTTATCAATTGCACCAAACTGAGATTGCAACCTTGCTGAGATATTGCAATTACTTGGTGATACTTGCCACCTGTTTCAGTTATGGTGCAGAGGTGAACATATTTTAATGACGTTTTTGATTGAATTTATTGGAGTACATCGATATTGGTAAAAATTGGAATGCCTTAGCTGTAGATGATCAACAAAGCACTTACTGCATCCACTGAGCTGGTATCATAATTTGATATATCCTTGTTTTCAATTGCAGGCAGATGCTTTGCGAGAAAAGTTTGAAGCCAATAAACATGTGGTGAGTTGTTATTTCTGTCTAGAATAGAGGTTGTGCATTATTATTCCTAATGTACTACTTGGTTAGTTTTTGAGGAATTATCTCACTCAATTTGATCATTTCTGACTTGTATGTGTATGTGTACATTTTTTTGGAGAATATCGATATGTCTATGAAAGAATGACCTTACTCATGTTTCTCTTCTCTGTGCTTTGTTTGCAAGTGTGTACTTTTTTCATCAAATAAAAGGTTGGAATGATCTTTTATGGAAAGATCTTGATGTCACCGAGCACTTATTAGGAATGGCAGACAAATCCCCTCCAACACTTTCAGAAAAGAAGGCACTTTTCAAAAATTGCGTTATTGCCCATTGTTTCCTCGAGTATATTCCTTTGTGTATGTTGGCATATAGTTATGTTTCTGTGCTTGCACTGGTTTGATATTGTTAGAGGAAATTAAAGATTCCCTTACCAGCTAATGCAACATACAAAGCAGTAATGAAAGACTAAATAAACTGGAAAATTGATCAATCATGAGAAGTAGAATGTTTTCAGCAAGGACTTCACTGTCAATTTGGTTGTCGTAATAAAAAAAGGAAAGTAAAGAAAAGTATGCCAGTTCTACATAATGCAAGAAATTTGCATGCAATCAGGAAGTCAAGCAATTGATTTCTGTATGTTATATATTCGAGTGCGATTATGAAATAATTGTTTTTTCCCCTTTTGAGTAGTAAGATGAAATGCAATTGGAGAAAGATTCTCACAGTTATGGGTGGTTATGACTGCATAAAAAATATTTGGTCTCCCTTGATTTCCATTAGATTCACTTATATTTTGGTTGATCTTGTCATGGGATCTCTAATGAGTTGATGATTCAACCTAAAATTAAAATGCTTAGTGATGGATTTTCACCTTTAGAGGGCTGGTGAAGCAGTTTCATTGTGAAGTGCCTTCAAAATGATTGTTGCAATTATTTCTCTCTATTGTATGATTGCATCTATTGGATCGAGTGGTTTATATGCAGATTCTTTTTACATGTATGTTTTCAAAATTTATTATGATTTTATGGATCATCGGCATGCTTTTGTTTTTCTTTTTCTTTTTTCTTTTTTTTTCTCCTAAGGCACAATGATGACTACCCTGCCCATAAGTAATATTAATAATTTAATGCAAAACAAACAATATTAACAATGAAAACTGTGGCCCCATCCCTCCCTCCATATACCACCATGTCAGAAGGATGCCCTTCGGATAAGGCCCGGAAGAATTAAATACTGTTAAAATTTATAAATTTCCTCATATACTTGCACTTGTTGTTTCATATTTTATTAAAGGCAATCGTGTACTTTTCTAACTAATCCTTTGGATAAAGAGGACCAGGGTTTCATAATATGATAAACTGCTTATTTCTTCTAATGTGGTATCAATGCATGGTCCTAAACTGTAGACTGATACCCTGCTTGTTCTCTCTTTTGATTCTTCACAAAAAATTCTACTGTTTTTTTGCTTCCATCTCCATTAAACCATAGCCTTTTAGCACTATGGCTGTAGAGCTGTGCCGCTTGTGTGGCTGTAGCTTTGAGTTAGTTGGCTGGGTGCACTTGTGGTGCCTGGTATCCACAACAGTCATTAACTTATTGTGGAGATCACATGATCTGATCTTGTTAAGATTGATATGATGTGGTAGATTATTTCTATACTTTATCATGTGAGAGGCCTTGATCTTGGATTAAGGCAATATTGGTTCTTTTGAGGTGAGGTGTTTCTGATGAGCAAGATGTCTATGAAACTGCCTGATAGGATATTTGGTGGGATTTTTGATATCTTTATGCCCAAGAGATGATTGGTTTTTTTGCATTTGTTGGATGAAGTTGCTATCACGAGAACATAGTAAGAATTCGTGTTCTAATTTGATAATGAAGTTGGAAGGTATAAGTTGAGTTTGCCAATTAATGAAAGTCGGGATTAGAGGAATATTACCATTAAACTAGAGCCCAAGGAGAAACTTAGGGTGTTTACTGATGGTGCAAGAGTATCTCAATTGTTGATTTTAATGATAACAAAATACTTAATAATTAACATTTGCATTGAGTTTGAGTCGTCAGGAATAATGCAAATGAATTCAAGTGTAAAGGAGCTCAAGCTCGCGTTCATAGCGGATTGGAGGAGCTTGATGGAAGAGAAGATGGAGCTTTGCTTGGAGAGAGAGCTCGAAGATACATGAAGATGAAGAATATGATAGATATTTTGTTTCTCATGTATTTTGTACTTCTTGTTTTGTTCTTTGCTCTTTAGTCTCTTACATACATTGTTAAAGAGTTCAAAGTAACAAACATTAGTCATAGGAACATTATTCCATCACTAGGACACTTAGGCAAATCCTAGAAATGAATCAGAAAATCAATATAGAAACCTGACAGCTTGATCAAACATCCAATATGGACTTCAGACGTCTGATTCTGGACTTTAAGACGTTTGATAGTTTGTACTGATGTTCAAACACTTAGGTTGGACTTAGTGTTCTCTGATCATTGCTTTCAGACGACTAGCCCATAATCTAGACGTCTGATGACCTTGACAGACGTCCAGCAAGAGGACCATTGGTCTGTCAGAACATTATCTTCAAGGATTATCTTATGATCATATTTATTTTATTTCCAGACATCCATAGAGCCTCTCAGACGTCTGATAAATAGACGTTAGGCCACATCTGACCAAAATCTACTTTTGTCAGATCCTACTAGCCGTGTGAGTCTCGGGAAATCAATTCCCGTAAAGATTTCTCTTTCTAGACGTCCAGACACTTTGCTAGACTTGTCTGACCTAAAATTACCTAGAACCTTGTTTCGATCTGGTGAAAATAGGAAGAAACCCGTTTATATTTAGACGTATGATAATCTTCTCAGACATCTTATAGATGACTTCTTAGACATCCGTCTTGATCCAACATTGTCCAGATGATTAATCATTCTAGATCAGACGATTGACCTTTAGATCAGACGTAGTGCCAAACATCTGACCTTAAATCTGGACGTTTGATAATCCTGTCAGATTCATAAATGACCTTGATTTCGTTGGGATTTTGGCTTCACCTTTTGTGATTTGTTCTCAACAGCTATAAAAGCCTTCCAAAGTCTTCTAAACCCTTCTCAGGGCTTCTATAAATAGATAACCATTCCTTTGTTAGGCACACCTTGATAGAATACTTTCTACCATATTTGTGTCAAAGAAGAGATAGAAAAGAGTTCTTGCTCTCCAAGCCCTATTCAACAAATTTGAGAGCGTCAATACTTTGTTGAATTCACGTCGAATCACTTTCGGTTTAGGGAAGATCCTTTCGTCTATAGTAGCTATGTTCATTTACCTATTTGGGTTCTATAGGCTTTTGTTTTTCTCTTTTATTTTGTGGTTGGGTATTCGCTTGGCGAATTTCAATCTCCTTCGTGAGACAAAACACTTTTCGTGGAGAAGAGGGATTTGAGGTACACTACCCTCAGTTCAAAGTAGCGTGGCTGTAAGAGATTGAATCATCTTCGTTTAAGTGACTGGGTTAGTGGATTTGATCTACTAGGTAGATCGGGAAATCCTAGACTGAGAGGTTTAGGTGGTGGTTTTTATCTGGGTTTGAATTTCCACCTAAAAATCTATCTTTTGTGAGATTGCTTTTTGTGTGATTGTTATATTTTATTTGCATTATTTCGTATCATGATCAATCTTACTCCATTCGTCAGGAATTACATTTACTACTTGGAATAAGTATACACCTGCTAGTTGATGGAGACACCCTTGTCATTATGTATTGAGCCTCAACCAAATGTGTTTAAAGCTGACTGTAGTAGCCTTGCTACTTAACTCCG
Source organism: Thalassia testudinum (assembly GCA_037157565.1). Classification (NCBI taxonomy): domain Eukaryota; kingdom Viridiplantae; phylum Streptophyta; class Magnoliopsida; order Alismatales; family Hydrocharitaceae; genus Thalassia; species Thalassia testudinum. Next base: position 195,974,912 of record JAZHRO010000073.1, on the reverse strand, counting down.
CATACATTGTTGCTTATGCTTTTCACAATGATGATAACCTACATCCGAATTGGTTGATTGCTTTAGGTTTGTTTAGGCATCTTCTAGAGTTGCATGATGGTTTGCAAGACTTCAGCATGTTGATTGCCATGTTCTGCAGGTGGGTGGCTGATGGTAGGCATTTCTCATCCTTGGTTGAGATCACCTTAACTGAAGCATGTATCTTGGTGATGTCTATCTTGTTCTAGATTTTCCATTGAGCCTACTGCAGTCAATCAAATTACTAAGGAGCTGAAATTGCAGAGCTTTTGTTGATCTTGTCTTATGCATCATTTAGGAAATATTGAAAGGGAAGTGATTTGAAGGAAGGGGGTGGAAAAGGTGTTGATTGACTACTGCAAAATCCTTGTGTTGCACTCTTTATTATCCCCTCTAATGGTTCATCTTGCTACTAATAGCATCTTCTGGAGAGGGGGTTGAAAGGAAAAGAGGGAAGATGTAGAGGAAGAGAATGGTGAGGAGAGAGAGGGGGCGATTGGGAGGAGGGTGGTTTGGTTGGCAAAGAGAGGTGGTGTGCTTCAAGTATTGGGAGCGTGGTCACCTTGCAGCTGTTTGCAGGGATCCTGTCGTTTGTGTCGTGTGCAGGGGTATAGGACATCGGAGATGGGATTGTCTGAGTTGGAGGAAGCCACATCCATTTTCTTCTATCACTCCTTTACCACTTGCTTTGGAGGTGGTGCTTGGTTGTGTGGTTGTTGGGATTCAGTGAAGGAGGTTTTGCGAAGATCTTTGGTTGGTGTTGTGGTTTGTGGCTGTGTTGATTTATCAAGTGTTAAGGGGTATCTTGGGAAGCTTTGCTTGGGTTCGCCTGCATGGAGGATATCATCTCCTTCTCCAGGTCGGTTTCTCTTGTTCGGTTTGGAGGATGTGGATCTTGAGAGGTTGTGTTTTTGGAGATAAAGGTTGGGGAGGGTACTGTTTGTTGGAGGATGCCATCTTTGTATGAAGGAGCCAGTGAGGAGTGTCCCCCAACGAGGCCAATGGTTGAGTCCTCTATTGTTGGGATTCCTTTGAGGTTTTGGTGTTGTGAGGTGGTGGAAGACTTGTGCGTGAGTTTTCTGAGATTGAATTCGTGTGTGGGGATTAATATCTCTGAGGGTGATTTGTCTTGTATTTTCATTCAAGGAGAGCTGTTGGCGGGCAGGAGTTGCCATGGGAAGCCATCGTGAGGTTTGATGGCTGTTCTTGGATTGTTAGGTTCGAAAAAACTGTTGCTGCAAGCCAAAAGTCATTTGCTGAGGTCATTGATGCTGGTGATCGGAGTGCTACTGCTGGCGGTGGAGCTCTGGCAAAGGTGGTGTGGCAGCTTTGGAAGCCAAAGGATCAGCATAACATTTCAAAATTTGAATCCACGCTGGTTGGACCTTCCAAAGTTGGCCCTTTGATTGCGGAGGAGAGAATTTCGAAATTCAAATCCGTGTTGGTTGGACGTTCCAAAGCTAGCCCTTTGATTGTGGAGAACAACAACTGTTGCCAGCCTGTTCACCCACGTGTTGTTGGGTTGGATTTTGATGAGCGTGACTTGCGGTGGGACCCCCATGCTAATGTGGCGACGATGCAATTAATGAGCCCTTTGAGCAATTTTTTTGGCAACGAACATGGTGCTTCACTGCTTCCAAGTCTGGAAACATGTCGGGGTTGGTGAGTTTCCTTTTGGACCTTGTTTGGATCAAATTTTATTTAGACCTGATCTCCCGGGTCTTCCCTCCTTCTCTCCCTGCTGGTCCATCTTTTTGCTGGAACGATGGGCCTCTTTTGCGGCAGCATTTGGAGACGGGTGATGGGTTTGAGTCCTCGTGTGGGAGCGTTGCAGGGGTAGGTGTACTTGCTTCCGTGTCTGATGATGATGCTGCAAGGGAGGCTGCGGCTTTGCAGCAAGTTGCGATTACTGCTGCTATGAGTTCTGGGTCTGATGACGATGCTGATGCTGCTAGTGTGATACTGTAGCTTGCTGCAGTGGGTTCTGCTGGCAGTGCTGCTGTGAGATTTGGGTCTGACGATGTTCTGGATGGGGTTAATGCAGTTCTGCAGCAAGCTGCAGTGGGGGCTGTTGCTGGCAATGCAGGGGCTAGTGTTTCTGTTTTTGATGGGAGGACGATTCTGAGTAAGGTTGGGTTCCCTGTGGCTGCTTGTTTTTCCTCAAAGGTGGCTGGTGGCAAGAGGGGAGGTGGGTTAGTACCCTCAGATTCCAGGAGTTTGGGTGCATATAGATCTTTGTGTGTGAGAAGTAGACTCATGTATTGCTCTTTTTATAAAAGAAAAATTGCAAAGAGCGGGAAGTTGGAAGGGGATGAGCATGAGGATGATGTTGAGCTCAGAGTGACGAAGGTTTTAAACTTGAAAAAGGCTCCACATGCTTATGAAGCTGGGGGAAAGGATGTATCTCATGGTTAGAGTTCCTTCATGGAATGATGGTGGGTGTGGCTTGGGGAGCAAAATGAGCGAGAGGGGGAGCGAGAAGGGAAGCGAGTGGGTGGGGGAGAGAGAGTTCTGGTTGGGCGTCGGTGAGGAGGTCGCGGAGGGGAGCGGAGCCGGTGCGGTGTTTCAAGTGCCTTGAAAGGGGATATGTTGCGGTGAGCTGTAGGGAGCCGGTGAGGTGTCTGCGGTGTGGTGGTCTCGGACATTGGCGGTCGGGCTACAAGCTCTGTGGGCCGGTTGGCGGGGCTCCTCTGAGGAAGGCGAGGATGCTGCCGCCTCCTTTGGAGGGGGAGCCTCTCGTGGAGGTTGAGGCGTTGTGGTCGGAGGAGATTGGTGTAGATTCTTCCCTACCAGGAGGGGTGACGTAATAAATTGCGGAATAGAATATAAACAATCTCACAAAAAATTCAATCACACGAGTACACAATAATTTTTAGGTGGAAACCCAAACCGGGTGAAAACCACCACCTAACCCTCTCGAGTTAGGATTTTCCGATCAACCAAGTTGATCAAAATTCACTAAACGAATCACTTTAAACGAGGGTAATTCAACCTCAATTACAACCACGCTACAAGTGCGAGGGTAGCGTTCCTCAACCCCTTCTCTTCACGAGAAGGATTGTCCCTCGAAGGAGACGGGAATTCACAAAGCGAATATCCAACCAAATAACAAAGATAAAATAACAAATAATCCTATAGAGCCAACAAAGTAATTTTAAACCTAGCTTCTATAGGAATTAGGAAACTCCCCTTTGCAAGGAGTGCGTCGAATTGATGACGCGGGTGCGTGAGCCACGCGACGGCGCAATGTCGCTCTTCGTGAACTATGGCGGGAGAGTGGGTGCGCAAAGGGAATTTAGCTCTCTGGATGATGGAACTTAAGCTTGGACAGCAAGAGCTTTTCTTGGACATAAAAGAGTAGAAAGTATGTTGCTTAGGTGTATCTAGGTGTGTCTTGGTGTGTAAAAGGTTCCTCTCTATTTATAGAGGCCGCAGGAAAGCTTTTGAAGGCTTTGGATAGCTGCCATAGCCGTTGGGAGCAAAGCCCAAGAGAATCAGGCCGAAATCAGGAACAACGATTGCACTGACAGGCTTATTAGACGTCTGATCCTAGCATCAGACGTCTGGAAGATCACTTTAAGACGTTTGAAAATAAGGTCAGACGTCTGATTTTGGGCGGGTCTCTTCCTGACTTGAATCAGATCTAAACAGGGTTCTAGCGCAAGTCCATCAGACGACATACAGGACATCTGACACTATGTCTGGACGTCTGGAAACCTACTTTTTCGTGGGAATATATTTGCAACGGCTAGAAAATCTCTGAGAAGAGATTTTCGGGTCAATCGAGGCAAAACGGTCAATTATCGGACGTCTGGAAAGGCTTAAGGACGTCTGATAAGGCTCTAACGGTTATATCCTTGAGTGTATGCTAAGACAGCCAACGGTCCACTAATTGGACGTCTGGCAAAGTCATCAGACGTCTCCTAAGACGTCTGGTCTAAGGTCTGGACGTCTGATTTTATCAGACAGAACTACCAAGTCCAGCCTGAATGTTTATCAGACGTCTGAATCAACAGTTAGACGTCTTAAAACACATTATCAGACGTATGATTTGGTAATTAGACGTCTGGAAATTCTGTTTGAACCCTATATTGGTTTTCTAAGTTTTCTACAGAAAATCTAAGTATCCTAGGGTTGTGCGGGTGTTCCTAGAACTACTGTTAGGGTACTTTGATGCTCTTTAACGTAATGTTCTAAGGAAATAAAGAGCAAGAAAATAACGACAAAAGTACATGAAAGGAATAAAATGGAATTATATCCTATTCTTCTTGTCCTTCCATCTTCAATCTATCGCTCCTCGCGAATCCCCTCTGTTCTCCATCAAGCTCCTCCAATCCGTCCTGGATGCAAGCTCGAATTCCGTCTAATCACGTCTTCATTTGTAATTGACCTGAAATCTAAGACTCCAAGTGCAAATGTTAAATAACACGTGTTTTGTTATCATCAAAACAAATGATCGTGGTGCTCTAGCACCAACAATTGGGACCTTGGAGGGGAGGTTAGCGACGGCTCTGGTGGCGGTGGTGCTAGAAGGGAGGTGGATGTGGGGGACTTGAGAAGAGCAGTCGCGTTGTTCTTGGGGATCGGTTGGGGGACCTTTGGTGTGGCATCCCTCAGGAGCGACTGCCTGTTGCTGTTGGGGCTTGGACAGGAGAAGCTTCGACGCCTAGCCTTCAAGGAGCTGCCGTGTGGCTGGGGTGTGGTGAGGTAGCGGTGGTCGGTGAGGTCGGATGGCGCCATAGAGGAACGGCCGCCGGTTAGCGCGAGGCAGAGGGTGTTGATTGAGGGGGTCCCTTTCTTCCTCCGTACGGTGGAGGTGGCGGCAGCAGTGGTCGCTCCATTTGCGAGGCTTTGAAGTTGCGAAGGTTTGGGGCTGAGATCGGTGGACTTGTAGAGGTTCGGGGCGTGGGTGGAGATGAAGCCGGGGAAGCAGCTTGCAGAGAAGGTGGTCCTCAGATGGGGGAGCTCCTCCTAGCTGGTTTGGGTCTCGCGGGGACCGGGAAGACCTCGGTCTTTCACTGAGGCAGTGGTTGGCGGTGCGATGGCGGAGCTTGGTGGCGTAGGTGGCGTGCGGACACCGAGCGAGCTGTTTTTGGGAAGGCGGATGATCACGGCGATGATGGCGCAACTGTTGCGATCCCAGCGGCGCGATATGAGGCAGACGAGAGGGCGAGAGTTTCGGAGGGATTTGCGGGATTTGCGGAGGAGGCAGTGGAGGAGTCCGCAGCGCTGAGGGCGGAGGACCCTGTTGAGGTGGATCTGGGTCTTAAGGAGTGCTGTCGTGGCGGATCCGGGTCAGGCGGACTGGATCCGGAGGTGGGGTGTGGTGGCTTCGGAGGGGTAGTTGGGTTGAGCTTCGTTTCGCGTGAAGGTCCGGGACAGACCTCCTGCGTTGGCCGCAGTCTGGGGGCTTTGGAGGCGAGCCCTTATTGTGACCTCGACTGGACCGACTGGGTAGCGATGAGCGATGCGGATGGCGAGGTGAGGCACGTGCAGAGGTGGAGACCGAGGACGCCGTTATCGCAACGGCTCACGTACAGGCCGAGGTGGTCCTATCGGAGGGGGAGGGTTGTGACCGTTCCAGCTAGGAGCGAGGTAGGGGATGGCCAGTGTCGGAGGATGGTGGAGTTTGGCGTTGATGCGCTAGCCGGTAGGTGGGGGGAGTCAATGGTGGGTTTGGTAGGTGGCGGAGGTGATGCGGGGGTTGGGGCGGTGGCTGCTGTTGGAGAGGTCAGACAGCGGGTGGCTGGAGCTGGAGGAGGTGCTAAGGCGGTGGAGGGTGCGGCGGAAGTGGGAGGGGTTGGTGAGGCAGAGACACGGGCTATGGAGGGGGTTGCCTCACTGGAGGGGGAGGGGGGCAGATGCTGCAGGACCTGCTCGGTAGGGTTGTGGAAGTGGAGGAGGGGGAGGTGGACAGGGTGGCTACTGAGGTGGGGTTCAGGCGTACGATGGAAAGGGGAGTCTCCCGAATATCTCCATGACTAAGGTCCTTTCGTGGAATGTGAGGGGATTAAATGACCCCTCCAGGCGGGCAGCTTGTGTGGGTATATTCAGAGGTGGGGTCCTGAGGTGGTGTTTCTCTAGGAGACGAAGTAGGGGAGTTGTGACAGGAGGTTGTGAAAGGAGGTAAGGGGGAGCGGTTTTGGGGAGTTCTTGGCCTTGGATGTGGTTGGAAGTGCAGGTGGCATTGTTGTTGGGTGGAAGGATGATGCTTTCTCCTTGCTGGACTGGATGGTTGGGTCCCATGTTGTTACTATTAGGTTGCAGAGTCGGGACAATCTTTGCATGCTTTTCTCCAAGGTTTACGGTCCGATGGATAGTTGGAGGAGGCATGCTCTGTGGGAGGATTTGAATCAGGTCGCGGCAGCGTATTAGGGGGTACCGTGGTTGATTAGAGGTGATTTTAATGTCACTTTGCTGGCAGAGGATAGATCAGATGGTCGTGGGGGGTGGACCAAGGTTCTGAGGCCTTTGCGGGATTTGTTGCGGCGCATGGGTTGGTTGACATGCCACCCTCCTCTTGTCACTTCACCTAGAGGAGCTATGGAGGACAGTGGTCTCGGATTGATAGATTTTTTGTCTCGACGACGATGGCAGAGTCATTCCCTGTGGCGGAGGTTAGACCCCTAGAGCGGTTGTTCTCGGATCACACTCCTTTGTTGTGGGTGACGAATGAGGGTTGGAGACATGGAACGTATTTTAAGTTCGACAGGGCCTGGCACCTTAAAGATGGATTCAGGGGGTTGGTGGAGGAGCGATGGAGATCTGTTCATGCAGATGGCTCGGCAGCTGCCAGATTAGAAGCTAAACTGCGAGACTTGAGGTCCTTCCTCAAGGTCCATAAGAAGCAAATTAAGGAGGAGCGTGGGAAGAGGAAAGATGAAGCTCTCAGTGAGATTGCACGGCTGGACTTGCCGAGGATGTTGGTCTCCTATCTGATGTTGACAGGGTGAACAGAGCGAAGTACTTACAGGTGATACAGGAGGAAGATCGGAAGGTGGAGATAGAGTGGAAGGTGAAATCCATGCAGAGGTGGCTCAAGGAGGGCGACTCTAACACTCGGTTCTTTCATATGGCTGCATCAGGAAGGAGGAGGAACTGGATCGATAGGTTGGTGGTGAAAGGGGAGGAGTTAATGGGAAGAGAGGCGGTAGGTGGGGCGGCTGCGAGGTACTTTAGAGAGTTTACCGGGAGGAGGCAAGGGGGAAGATGGAGGTGGCTGGGATCCGAGGTGCCACCGATCGGGGATGCAGAAGCCTGTTTCTTGACGGGTCCGTTTGAGGAAGATGAGATTTGTAAGGCAATCTGGGGGCTGAATGCTGATGGGTGTCCAGGCCCGGATGGTTTTCCGGTTGCCTTTTATAAGGAGTTTTGGCTGATGGTGAAGGAGGTTGTGATGCAGGTCTTGCAGAAGTTCAGAGATGGAAATTTGGACTTCAACAGATTGAACAAGTCTTACATGTTCCTGTTGCCGAAGGAGGGTGTTGAGGAGATCCAGGATACAGACCGATAGCTCTCTCAAATGCTATCTACCTAATTGTGGCTAAGCCCTTGGCGAATAGGCTGAGGGCTTTGGCTAGGATTGTGGATCCGGTACAGACGGCTTTTATCCCCGATAGAAATATTTTGGAGGGGTACGTGATGGCCTCGGAGATCCTGTCGTTTTGGAAGAGGAGTAGGAGGAAGGCTTTCATGTGGAAAGTTGATTTCAGTAAGGCTTATGACTCAATGTAGTGGTATTTTCTTTGGGCATCCTTGATGAAGAGGGGTTTTCCACCTGTGTGGATCGACTGAATGAAGAGGTGTGTCACTACGACATCGTTCTCGGTCCTTATCAATGGAAATCCGGCAGGGGGTTGGATTCAGTCGAGAAGGGGGGTGAGGCAGGGGTGTCCTTTGGCTTCAATGCTTTTTGTTATTGCAGCAGATGCACTTGCGAGGGCGGCTAAGAAATCATGTGAGAGGAACTTGGTGTGGGGTTTCTCTTTGGGAGATGGGACGGACATTCCGTTACTGCAGTATGCGGATGATACAATCTTTTTTATAGAAGGCAGGGAAGCGGAAGCCAGGAGGATGCAGATCTTACTTTTCTTGTTTGGCGAAGCCTCAGGTCTGCACATTAACCTGTCTAAATTAGAATTTGTCCCTTTTAATTTGACAGAGGCAGAGGAGAGGGAGTGTAGCTTGGGTCTTGGCACAGAGCAGGTGAAGCTACCGATTAGATACTTGGGTTTGCCGTTGACGGACTGATGGAGAGGCTAGAGGGGAGGTTGGCGGGGTGGGCGTCCAGGCTTTTGTCGAGGGGTGGAAGGCTGGTCTTGCTTAAGGCTGTTCTGGCGGCGATGCCGTCGTATTTCACCTTTGTCCTGAAGTTGCCTCGGTAGGTCATCTTGAGGATGGAAAGGCTTATGAGGAATTTCTTCTGGTCCAATCAGGGGTCGAATGGACCTGGTGCCAGGTTGGTGGCATGGGAGGAGGTTTGCAAACTGGTGGAGGGGGGGGGGGGGCTTGGGGTGAGGGACCTGGGGAGGTTTAATGATAGCCTGTTGGTAAAGTGGGTTGGGAGCCTCTTGGAGTGCAGGGAGGATTTGGTGGGCAGGGTTTTCAGGACGGCTTATGGTGGCCTGCTGCGTTGGGATCTCCTGATATCTCCGCCGAGGGATGCTTCTTACTTCTTGAAAGGTTTGTCGATGGTGGCTCCTAAGGTGCAGAATTGTTTTGTACCGGTGGTGGGGACGAGGGAGATCTTCAGGTTCTGGCAGGATGATTGGACGAGGCAAGGTGCGCTTGTTAGGAGATTTCCGAGACCTTTTGCTATGTCCTAGAGCAAAGAGGCGTCAGTGGCCGAAGTTTGGGAAGGTGGGTGGTGCCCGTCCTTTGCAGGGAATCTTTTAGATGCGAGAACTCACGATTTCCAGAGATTGCTTCAAGAATTAGAAGGTTTGCAGTCGGCTTCCTGAAATGATATGTTTGGATGGGATGAAGGTGAGTTCTCGGTGGGGGCTGCGTACAGGAGATTGTCTGGCGGGGATTCCACAGGTGATTTGGATCTGGTGAGAGATTGCAGACAGGTTTGGAAGGCCTCGTGTCTGTTGAAGGTTAAGATTTTTGCTTGGCTGCTTAGGAGGAGGAGACTCGTGACTAAGGTTTGGAGGGCGAGATGGGCTCCTGGGGAGAGTAAGGTCTGCTCGTTGTGCGGAGGTGAGGACGAAGAGGTTGATCACCTTTTCTTCTCCTGCCTGTTTGTCGTATAGATTTGGTGTTGTATGGGAGCGAGGTGGTGGAACTGCCGGTCATTTGATGAGTTTTGGTGCAGCTTCAGAGGTGAAGGGGGTAATGCTGGGCAGAATGTCTTCTGTATGAAGGAGAGGGTCAGATCGTTGGTAGTCCTTTGGGGCATTTGGTTGGGTAGGAATGCTGTAGTCTTCAGAGGCTAGAGGCCTTATGTAGAGAATTTTGTGGAGTCTGTTATTATTTTGATTAAGCTCTGGAGTCAGTCCCTGTTAGTGAGGGGTCTTGATGTTTGCCCTTTGTATTGGCGTTGGCCGTTGATTCTCTCTTTAATATATTTGGGTAGTTATCATCTTGGATGACTACCCTTTCCTTTTTCAAAAAAAAAAAAAAATGGTGGGTGTGGCTTTGATGTTGGAGACACTTTCTGGGGCTTAGAGGTAGCTATTGCGATACATCCTTCAAATGGATTGTTTTGTGGTATGGGTGGTTTTTTACCTCGCTGTAAGGTTTTTGGTTTGAGTAAGAAGTTCAATTTGAGTTTCTTGTGAAGAGTGTCCCTGTGGGTGTGACCTTTGTCATGTGACTGTAGGGTTTGGGTAGGACCTGGTTTTTGTGGCTTCTCAGCCACAATGTCTTGTGCTTATTGTACTCATCCTTTTCTTTAGTGGATATGGATGACTATTAAATGCCAGTAGTTTTCCTATTTTCTTTCTCTAAAAAAAACATGTTCTTCTTAGCAATATGCCTCTATGGCTCTGTAATAGTTTCATTGTAGTACCTGTCAAATTTCTTCATCAATTAGGTTTTGTTACGAGGAATGTTAGTTTGGAAAGTATCATAAAGGATCATTGCTTTAGAGTTGCATCTTGATGTGTAAGGTCTGAGATATATTCCTGATTGTTAAGGGTGCATGTACTCTTTGATGATTGTGGACGATCTCTCTGCAACTGGATGTGGATATATCCAGATCTATCCATGATCGTATTTGTTAAAGAGGATATGGCTATTAGCTTTGCAAGATTGACGGATATAGATGCAGATAGGATATGAATATTTGAATTTTCATATCTTCCTTAGTGGTCTTCTGGGAGTCTGCTGTGTAATTGGTGGTTGTTTGATGTTTTAATGGAATGAATTTAGGTGGTTATCGGTTGGATAACTTTCCTTTTACTTCTCAAAAAAAATATTTAAATTTTCATAGATACAGATATGGATTTCGAATTTTGGATTTTAGCGGATGCAGATGCGAATATCCATTTTTTGCAGATACAGATACACACTTAGATATCCATTTTTCATAGAGTTTTTTTTACATAATATATGTATGGAACATAAATGCTTTAAATAATGGGGTGTTATATGTAAATTGTCTAGTGTTTCCCAAAATCCTTTTTTCTTAACCTTATGCACCTCGCTCCCCCTCTTGCAACCTTACGACCTCAACCTCCATTTCCGCCTTTTCCCATATAATAATAAGTTAGATATGTTTATTTTTATTATTTAGTTATATTTAGTTTAATTATTAAAGTTTTCATGCATGTTGTGGTTTGTTTAGTAGCTAGATTTTTTGACTTTTGAATAATTAAGAGATGTATAATATTTGTAGGGTAATTCGTATCCGGATTATGAATATTTGTTTTGTACTCGTATATGTATTTTAAGAATATGGTTCTTTAGTTTTCACATCTGTATAATTTTTTTTTCATATTTGCATTCATTTTATAAAATAGATATGGATATGGTGTTAATTGTTTGCATCCCAAGTCCCGATGCTTTTTTCCTTTTGAAAGGTAGAAGGGTAGTTATCAGGATGATAACCACCCAACTTTAATTAATGAAGGGGCCAAAAAATTGCAACCAAGTTACAAGCAAGTTTCCTACAAATAAAACAAAGAAGAAATGCTAACAATAAATTTTCAGAGTAAGGATGCTGCCCTTTAAATATCACCACGTTTCTTCCTAGTCATATGGCTCAAAGCATTGCCAATATCTTGGCCTTCTTTTTTGATCTGAATGCATTCTATCTTGTGCGTTGACTTCCTCTCTTGAAAGAACTTCAGAAGTTTTTGTTTGAGTGTGAGATCCACCCAAAGCCAAAGTGTTTCCATATTTGCGATGAGAAAGCATAATTAAAAAACAAATGGTTAATGTCCTTATCTGTTGTACAACAAAGCAGGCATTGTTTGCTTCAAGCACCCATCTAGCTCTCCACATGTAAGGGTGCTAATTGAATCAAACATACTTGAATATAGGTATGTTCGAGTTTGAGTTCGCTAAAATGTTCAATGCACGAGTTTGTTAAGTGTTCGATTACTCATGTTTGAGTTCAGTTCAATAACGAAATCGAATATTTGGGTTCAGTTTGTTATTTGTTTGTTTGTACTATTCGAATAAACATGTTTGATTAAGTTCGATAATATGCTCGAAAGTAGAGTTGATAATAGTTCGCTTGATTAATGTTTTAACTTAAATATTTTTCTAAAGTTTAAGCATATTATATGTTTCAAAAAGGACTTTGGGGTGGTTTTTTTGTTTTCTAATGGTGATGGGAATATTGGGAAGTGGTGGAACCATGGCTTGGGAGAGCGGGGGGAGTGGAATTGAACGAGCTGTGGATGGATTTTGTTTTTAGGTTTCTATTTTTTTTTGTTTTTGGGATGGGTTAGGATGGGAGGGGTCACTCTTTTTTCTTTCTTGAAAAATCAAATGGGTTCTTTATATTTACATAAATATATAATTACACACACATGCAGACACGTATGTTTGTATGTGTTTTTGAACTCGAACTTTTATTGAATGAACATACATTATGTTTATGTCTGGTTCGTTAAGCTAACGAATGTATTTTAATGTTCATGTTCAATTTGTTTTTTCTCGAGCAAACTTTTATTGAATATTTCATCGAACGAATTCGAGTTAAATTCGAACTGTTAAGTTAGATTAGCACCTTTATCTACATCCTTGTTATCAGTCGTCTTCGTTTGAGTAGCCTTGCAAATATCTTGATCTTCAGGGGAGGCTGTTGTCCAAATCCACCTAATCCCTAATGAAGTCAATATTTGTCAATTGCGTCATGGTCCTTAGCCTTGAGTACACCTCCCGAATAGAGAACTCCCTACCATCCTATAGGAAAGTACCATGTTCTTCCAATTGATAACCCTCTAGCTCTTGAAGCATCAGTCGAAGATCTTGTAGTCTTTGATCCAAAAGGTTCCAGGCAAATGCAGGGCACCAAGAGCTATCCCAACATTCCTCCACCTTTGCTTCCCTATTGGCGGCTAGTGCAAAAAGCCTTGGAAACCGGTCACGTAGAGTCCCCTCACCCATCCAATCATCCTTCCAGAATTGGAATGTGTCACCTGTGCCTACAAATGGGGAGAAGAATTGCTGTATCTTAGGGGCCATAGTGGTTAGGCCCCTAAAAAAGTGAGAAGCCCCATTTAGAGGGGAAGTCATTAGCTTCTAGCTTGGCAAAGGTCCATAGCATGCATTGATGACCCTACCAAGAAGGTCTTGTTTGCACTCGAAAATCCTGGTGATCCCCTTGGCCAGAAAACTTCCATTGTGCATATCTCTCTAACCCCCAACCCTCCCTCCTTCACAAGTTTACAGATGTCCTCCCAAGCTACCATCATGGCACCTTTCTCGGTTGAGCCATAATTAGTCCAGAAGAAATCCCTCATCAGTTTAGATATCTTCTTTTCAACCTTTTGGGGCAATTTGAAAATGGATATTGTTGAGATTGGCACGACCCAGAGTGTGGAGGCTCTTCCACGTGGGAAGAGATGGCAGCAACAGGGTGCTGCCAATGGTGGCTGCATGTGTGAACAGAGAGTGAGAGATGGCAACCGGTGGTGAAGAATAGAAGGAGAGGGAGGGAGTTTATATGTTGGAACAAATATTGCATTAACTCAAGAGATTACAAAGAGGGAAGGCTCTCTTTGATAGAGTACATATCCCTATTCTTTGAAATCAAAGATCTTATCCCATAAGGAAAGATCCTATCTCTCTAATTAAATCAAATCACAAACACTTTTCCTAAAACACATTTACTAAAAATAGAAAACTTAACTTATAAGCAAAAGACTCTAAACTTGGGTTCCAGAATCCATGATCGACTGCCCTATTGGGCTCCTCAGATGCTGCCACGTGGACTGTCCATGTGGCCTGCTGTGCTGACTACTACGTGGATAATCCACGTCGCTTTTTATTCGAATGTTCCAACACTCCCCCTTTAGTTGAAGGTTGAGAGGCCGACGACTCGGTTTTCAACTTGTGAGGCGAGACGCCCTACCACTCTTCTTCATCATCAAAATTGCCTTGTGGCTTCTCGGAGTCCGCAGCAAGACTAGTTGCAACTTCAGAGGTAGTTGCTTCTTCTTTGGCAACCTCACAGGTGGTGGCGATGGCTGCAATCTTCTTTTTTTCCTTCAATGTGGCAAGGATTTTTTCAAGATCTGATATAGTGAGGGAAGTGAGGTCCTTGTCGCGAGATGGGTAGCCATATTTAGTCCAGCACGCTTTAGAATCATGATTGTTTCACCCATAATGTTAGCATGGAGGAAAGTGTGACCAAATCCGCATCCCTTTTCACTCCCAATTCCTTCCGTGGTAGCAACCAAGGCTGTGGTCTCAAATTTTCCCGTAATAGGTGTCTTAATTGGACTTGAGATCTCAAATTTCTTGAGGTGACTGTAGATTGTCTCGAGATTGACGTCCTCCTCCATAGATAGGATTTGGTCATGAGCAGATTGATATTGAGGGTGAATTCCCCCGAGAAACTTGAAGGCTTGCCATCTTGCTTGTGACATGGATTGTTTCTTATGACGTGCTGGCTTGTAGATGTTGAGTTCCTTGAATATGGTCTCCATCTTTGCATAGTAAGCATCAAGAGACAGATCACCTTGACTTGTGTTCCAGATGTGCCAATAGACGTCTACAAGCTTGCCACATCCAGTCTTCTTTGCAAATTGCCTCTCGAGGGTATCCTAGATGTCCTTTGCCATCTCCTTGTATAGCATGTTGGAAGTAATATTAGAATCAACAAAATTCATGAGCTAGTTCATTACCAGATAATTCTCTTTCTCCCACTTCTTTTTGGCCACGTCTTTTGTCTCTGGCGCTTCTTCAAGGAGGATAGGTAGCTTCTCCTATCTACCAACAAAAATCTTGAATGCATGTGCCCAGAGAACGTAGTTGGAAGAACCAACCAATTTAATTATGGTTCCGTGCACGAACATCTTGGTCTCACTGGAAATTTGTATTTTCGAATTCACCATCATCCTCCAAGATAGTTTGAATCGGAAAAGACTTCGATTTTAGTTGGGGGTCGAGAAAGACTTCGGCATAACCGGAAAAGACTTCGGCTTTTAGAAATGGTTGAGAAAGACTTCGACCTGAGTTAAGGTTGATGCGGTTTGGTGGCGCAATGCTACACTCCTTATTTCGATTCACGTGCATGGAGAGAATAATGGCCTAGAGCATTACTACTCTGACACCATGTTGAGATTGGTGTGATTTGGAGCATGGAGGCTCTTCCATGTGGGAAGAGATGGCAACAATAGGGTGCTGTCAATGGTGGCTGCACGTGTGAACGGGGAGAGAGAGATGGCAGTTGGTGGTGAAGACTAGAGGGAGAGAGAGGGAGTTTATATGTTAGAACAAATATTGCATTAACTCAAGCGATTACAAAGAGGGAAGGCACTCTTTTATAGAGAATACATATCCCTATTCTTGGAAACCAAAGATCTTATCCCATAAGGAAAATCTTATCTCTTTAATTAAATCAAATCACAACACTTTTCCTAAAACACATTTACTAAAAATAGAAAACTTGACTCCTAAGCAAAATACTCTAAACTTAGGTTCTAGAACCCTTGACCGATTGCCCTATTGGGCTCCTCTGATGCTGCCACTTGGACTGGCTGACTGCCATGTGGACAATCCACGTGGCTCTTTATTCAAACGTTCCAAAAGATATAAAGTCTGACGACATGGAGGCTAATACCACCTTCAAGAGGATCAACCTGCTACCCTGGATAGTACTTTGGATGCCCAACCAGCTAATCTCCTTTCCATCCTTTCAATGAGGGGAGCCACTCGTGTGCAGAGATTCGCTTGTTAGACAAAGGGAGGCCAAGATATGAGAGGGGTAGAGACCCCTCCAGGATATGCAAGGCAACCTCCTTGGGCGACATCTGAATATGTACAAAGGTGGACTTAGAGAAATTAATTTGCAGCCTCAACACTTCTCCAAATAGCTCTAGGAGGCACAGTCTTCTTGCCTCGATCGTGAAGCCCTCAACAAAGAATAAAGTATCATCTGCATATTGGAGCATCGGGATCATCACATCATTCTCTGCCGCGAAACCCTTGAATAGGTTTCCTAAGTAGGTTGTATATGTGGATCTCGTCGAAGCATCTGCCGCCAAAACAAAGAACATTGGTGTAAGGGGGCACCCTTGCCTTAACCCCCTCCTTGGCTATATCCAACCTCCAGCTGGATTGCCATTCGCTAGAATAGAGAAGGACGTTGTCGTTACGTAGCACTTCACCCTCTCAACCCAACGAGGGGGAAAGCCCCTCTTCCTTAGGAATGCCTAGAGGAAAGATCATTGCATCGAACCATAGGCCTTGCTGAAATCCACCTTCAAGAGGAAAGCCCTCTTCTTCAACCTCCTTCACCAAGCCAATATTTCTGAATCGATAACAAATCCATCCAAAATGCTTTGTCCCAGGACAAAAGCCATTTGCACGGGTAAGATAATATCCTGTAGAACTCCCTATAGTCTGTTTGCTAGTACCTTGGCCGCAAGTAGATATATCGCATTGGATAGAGCAATAAGTCTGAAATCCTCAATTGCCTCCGCACCATCCTTCTTGGGCAAAAGGAACATATGAGCCTATTAAACACTATGTTGTTGGCGAGAAATTCTGATACAACGTGCATAACATACTCATTCAGGAGAGATCAGAACTCCTCATAAAAATACATAAAAAAATTATTAGCTTTAGGACAACCTTCTGCATTCAAGTCCCATATTGTCTTCTGTACCTCATCCTCTGAGAACTTTGTAGTGAGTTCCTTTTCCTACTTGTCACTGATGGATTGGGCCTCCGCACCTGCCCATGTCCAACCGCCCATTCTTTTTCTGCTAGTGAAAGCCTTGTAATATTCTACGGCTGCCCAAGCAACCTCTTTCCTCCTTGAAACCTCAGTGCCATTCACTATTAGTTTGTCAATCCATTTCTTTCATTTTCTGCCTGATGCCTTCATGTGAAAACAGCATGTATGTGTGTCTCGCTCTTTCAGGCATCTTTGCCTGGACTTGACCTTACATTCCACCTCCAGCTTTCTGTCCTCCATCTGGATCATATGCAAATGTTTGACCTTGGCCGCTTGCTTCTCCTCAGAGAGTACACTTGTATCCTCTGGTCTTTCCAACCTAGCACTCTCTACTAATCCCTCAGTCTTACCTTCTATTCTGTTCTTCTCTGACCTCCTTCCTATATGTCTTTAGAAAGGGCTGCAGTCTTCACAACTTGGATGCTAGCCTTGCTGCCACTGAGCCTTCTGGCTGAAAGGACCTCCACTTCTCCTCCACCAAACTCCTGAACTCTTCCTTGAGCATCCGTGATTTGTCAAACTTGAAGTAGGTCCCAAATTACTTATCTTCATTTGTTTGCCACATCAATGGTGTTTGGTCCGAGAATGGTTTGTCCATGGGCTGAACATCTGCCAGTTTTTGGTTATCTCTCTCACACGCACCCACACAGTTGGGGCTTGAAGTTGGTGTTGTGATAAAAAAATTTTAATGGAAACTGAGAATCATAGCTGATTCCATTTACTGAGGAAAAGGCTTTGTTGTTGTTATGGAAATCAAAAATCACTTTAGGATCGTGGTCAAAGTTGTTTATTCTAACAATGTTTTTGAGTTTCACGCTACTGCACTATGTTCAATAACTTGGCATAGTTTATTAAACTAGCTGTGCCCACACTTTCTTCATAAGCAGATTTCACCTTAGACTCATTCCCAGAGAAGGCTTTGTTTGGTGTTCCTTTAACGTTTTTGGATGTGTTGCCTATGTGCATGCCAATCATCCTTATCTAGACATGCTCACTCCTTGGGTAGTCAAAATGCATTCCTTTTGGGTCATTCGTGAACTTAAAAAGGGTATATGCCTTGATCCTATCCATTATTAGCACTATAGTAGCACAGATGTCACTTTCTTCGAATTAGTTCCGTAGTTCTCTATTGCATGTTCACAGGCCTAATACTGCTGGTTGCTTCTGATACATTGAAAGCATCCATGCCTGTTCAGTCTGTGCCACTGGAAGAGTTTAAGGCTGCTGGTCACTCCAATACATTGAATGCAACCATGCCTGTTCAGTCTATATGGGAGAGCTTCTTTTCTAGTGCTCTTGATGCTTCATGATCTGTGTCTAGGTGTGAGTAGTGTTGCAGATATAGGCCTTTCAAAAAGGGAACCAATGATCACGATATGCCATCTGCCATTGTTTGCAGGAAGGAAAAACACACCTGCATGATGCATCCTAGTTTAAATCTTAGTTTCCCTGGATTACTTTGGTAACAACTTTTAATGGTTTGTGATTGTAGTTTCTTGCATATTGGTACCAATGTCCCACCACCAGGCATTCCTCGATTTAAAATGGCATCATGCCATGAAGATAAAGATGTTTGCTTTCTAATCTTCAGGCATTTCGGTACTGGTAGATACAACCCCCATATATGGTAGCTTTGGGGTGTAAATGGGTGTTCATTATGATGCACAATCTAGGTGGTCATGTGGAGAGGTAAGCAAGCCATTTAGTAGCAAAAGGATATTACATAGACAAATAAGGTTTACTTCTTTAATAACCTTTCTCTGGTGGCATGCTTACTGACAATTTTGATTCTCAATGCATCTGGATTTGCTAATTTTCAGCTGGATGTGAGGCTTTCTTTGTGATGATCTCAATGAGATGGTGTATATGCAATAGTTCTTGCTTTTGAGCCCAAGGGGAACCCTTTCAAAGGTGTTCCCGTTGGAGAAAGTGATTTGTGCATGGATCCAAATCTATTTTAGGTAGTTAGAAATCAGGGTTTTTGCAAGTTGTCAGTTATCAGAAAACCACTCTGTACAAGAAATTCTTGGAGGGATTGACACCATTTGTCTACGTAGATGTTATTATTTTGACAAGAAATGTTTCAAGGTATAAGACGATATTAGGAAATATCTGAATTAAACTTATTGTGACCAAATATTTAGGTCCTTTTGGATATTTTTTCACGTATCAAGGTTGCTCAAAGTAAGGTATTGTGTTTTACTACAGTGTTTTTTTTTTAACCTCTTACTAGACTGCTAGGTGCCAAGCCATTTATTCGTATAGATTTTAAGACTCACCTACTTGATGGTAAATCTGAACAATTAGATGCAAGACTGTGCAGATGACTAGAACAGAAAACTCCTCAATGTTTACCATTATTCAACTAGATATCTTTTTAGTAGTTGAGAAGATAAATCAGCTTATAGAGAAGCCTATATGAATATATTAGGATAGGCCAATGATGGTATTCACGTACTTTAAATCTTTTTTGGGTAAGGGCCTCTTCATGAAAGGAACTTTGATGTGGTTTTGCCTGTAGAGATGTAGATTACGCAGGCTGTCGCAATGATAGGAAATCTACTACTGGTATTTGCACTTATGTGGCTAGAAATCTAGTTACTTGGAGCAAGCAGCAAACTGGGATAGCTAGGATTTGAATATTTGAGTCCTGGACATTGGTTTGGACTAAAGTTGAGCTCATAAATAAAGTCTGTGCTTCAAATGATCTATGTGTCTCCCTTCAGCCTCATATGGTGATGGGATGTGTGAATAGTATGACTAACATTATTTCCAATAATTTAGTTTTTCATGAAAGAACTATGCACGTGGTGGCTGATTGCCATTACATGTAAGGCATGGCAGAGAAAGGATTCCTTTACACTATATATATGTTATCCGAAGAGCCAATTGCTGATATCCTTATAAAAGAGTTCCACTCAATTTGTTCGACTGATGCTATTTGAAGTTGAGCATAATTTAAATCTATGATCCAGATTTATTACTCTGCATGTTCTTATATTTGTTTCTTATTTTCTTGAGGGTCTTCTTGTAACTAATGCTTTATATAAAGAGGGTTAGAGGTTTCATAATAAGATAAATTTGCCTATTTGTTCTATCTTCTACTTTGAGGAAAAAAAAAGAAACAATAGCGTAGGAATCGTGCTGCACGGGGCAGCTGCAGATGTGGGATGTGAATATTCCTCTTTGTGATCTTTGTATTTGAAACTTTTCATTTGCCAATTGCTGCAAATTTCAGGAGGATCTTGACACCATCGATAGGCTCATTGAGGAAGGTGAAGCAAGCCATAGAAAGTGGCAGCATCCTGATCCTTACATTGGTTAGTGTTGCACATGCTGCATTAGTTCATAAGATACAGTCAATTGGATTGAACTTTCCCTGTGCCCTGGTTGATTTTATCTCTCTTGCCCAGAAGCTTGTTTGCATGATGCATTCTAATTTGACATTTTGCTTTAGCTACAAAGAACAGGTTGTGCTTGCCACATATTTCCTCTTTTCTTTCCTTTAGCAATCTGTTTGCCACATACTTCTGATGGCTGGAAACAGGAATGTTGTGACAGCTCCATTGCAACTATCCTAGAGGTTACTGGAGTAAACCGACAATATATATTCTTGTCTTGGTGGTTGTACATCTCTGTTAGCTGCGTACCTAAAATAAACTGTTGGAGAAACACAGATTTTGTGAAGTTCTTGAACTTCAAATTCCAAAATGTGGAACCCAATCCATGTTCTATTCATGTTGAAAAATATTTGGTTAAATAACCAATTTTATAATCACATAATTTAGAATTATGTGAATTGGCATTTTACAGCAGTGGTTTAGATATGCTATGAGATAAAGTCATGAGACTTTTTGCTTCCTCCCAAAACGGCTTTCTTGCAAATTTGCAATTACATCGGAACCGAGTGTAAACTGCTTGGTTCAATTTCTTGATATTTTCCCTTCTATTTGTGCTAAGCTGATCTTACTTTTCTTTTTTGTCTTTTGTTTTTACTTTTTTTTTAAAAATTTTTTTTGCTCTTTTCATCGAGCAGTTCCCTGGGCTCCCGGAGGCTCCGCATTTATGCGAAATGCAGCACCACCTGATGGAGTAAGATTTATTTAATAATATTTTTTCCATGTCAAATAGTTACGAGGGTCATTTTTCACATGGGATACTTGCAATGGATAAATTGTTAGATTTATTCAAATTTTAGGTTTGCTTGCTTTGCCATCCTAGACTCCCAGTACAATTTAAAATTGAACTTAAGGTAATAAGGATAAGAATGGGTCAATCTCACAAGGAGGGAATCAAGATGAAGTTTAGATCAATTATTATTAATTTTGTACATGTGGATGCATGTAAGTTTTAAATGTCGATATTGATGTAGGGGATGTGTCGGGGTTATATTGGGGATATATTATTGATATGGGTGAATTTTGAGGAAATTATTCAAAAAGATCCAAATGACACAAATTTAATGAAAATTAACATTTTAATAACTGTTACATGCACGAAGAAATAGCTGGAAGATTAAAATTATAAATTTTGAATGAAAACATAATAAAAATACAGTAATGACATATCAATAAAGTCATATCATAACAATAAAAAGAATATGTATATAACATGAAAATTAATGTGCAGACAACATTAATCTAGCTAATATTTAAGTATATCAAGAGATTTAATTGTGGGATTAACGGTAACTAAGGTTAAAACATGGTCATTTCGGCCACGAAATCATCACAAAATTAGAGTTTAATTAAGGATTTTACTAAATTAATATGCAGACAACATTAATTTAGTTAATAATCAAGTATATCAACAGATGTAATTTCGGGATGAAAAATAATCGAGATTAAAAATATGGTGATTTAGGCGACAAAATTATCACCAAATTAGGATTTAATTAGGGATTGTACTAAATTGGTGTCTAGATAACATTAATCTAGCCAATAATTAAGTATCTGAAGAGATTTAACTTTGGTATGAACAGCAATTAATGTTCAAAATATGGTGATTTGGACCTAATAATGCAATAAATTGAAGAATATGGTGCTTACCTTGCTGAGAGATGAGACAAGGTTGAAAATCACCCAAAAGATGGTGTATAAGCAAATTTCAGAAGTGCAGTAAGGAGGTTGCAGTGTGGAAGAGAAGTAGCAAGGAAAATGAAGAGGAGGACAACAGAATTAGCCAACATTGCCAATATATCGCTCATGTCGGGCATGTTGTCGAAATAATAGAAATTTTGTATCGAGGGACTCTAATTTTAACGATATCACTGATAGCTCTCGACATCGGTGACATATCGACTTACATCAGAGAAAAAATATGGAGGGGAGGGGGTGTCGTTATACCGACATATCGACGATATAAATTTCCAGCATCTTTCCTTTGGTGATGTATTGTCAATATCTTGGAAAAAAGATATTTCCGTGATATTGATATAAGTTATGTTGGAGATATGGATATATTATCGATATATCGCTGGTATATCGAGATATCTATTTCAGTGGATACGTGTGAACACCTAATATCAAGAGACTTATGAAATACGCAAAATAGTTAACCCAGATTGTGTATCCGACTAGAAAATCTTGGACAAATACCCAGCATGCTTGGAAAAATGCTAAAAACTTATTCTAAACTACTAATAACCTAAACAAACCACCCTCCAAAAATTGTGATCTCAGAAAATCTATGAAGTAGTGACTTGCGATCAGGGATCAAAATTTATATCCGTGTAGTCTATGAATTTTAGGATTTTTTATATATTAAATCTGACCACAAAATTTGGTAGAGACGTAAACTACTAAAAGGGTAACCTCAACAAAATTATATAACTACTTCCAAGGAGATAAAAATTTTCTAATAGACAACTTCTAAAATTGTTATCAGTATGATATTTTATTTTTTTACGTGTGAATTTTGGGAAGCAACTAAATACCTACAAAACCCACGCCAAGTAATTTTTTGGATTTTGATTAAAAACATGGAAATAAAACTGTAAATATAACTAACAACTAAGAATAGCAAGAATAAAATTTAATTATAATTAATTTAAACTAAAAATAATGTATTCAACCTAAACAACCAAAATGAATGCATGGGGCCATAAAAAAATGTGAACCAAGATGAAGGGATGAATTGTTGAGATGAGGAAGCACGTCGCTGAACTACAGATCTCGTGGATGCCATCATAGTGCTCATCTGTGATCTGGGAGACCTACCGACGCATGTGTTCACGCCATGATCGAGAACCGGCTTCTTGATTGATGCAAATGATGCATGGATGTGTAGAACAATGTAGTAGATGTTTCGGATGGAAGGGGATGAAGAGGGAAGAATGGCCGGGAGGCAGGGAAGGTGGCTAGGGGGGAGGAAGAGAGATCCTTCTCAATGGTGGCCTAGAAAGATTTTTATAGATGGGTAAAGCCCTAGACATTCCTCACAATTTGTCACCTTTGGAGGTCAAAATAACCCTTAATCCTAATAAAATTGTGATATTCGGTCATTCATCCATCACATATGCATGGTTTAGACGGATCTGTATCTTGATTTTTCTTTTGATCCAAGTACTTAAATAGGTCCAATCGTTTAATCACAGCTTTTTGCTAAATTAATCTTTTGACCTTTTATTTATTTGCTTTTATTTTTTTTACAATCATTTTGCATAAAAAATGTGATTTCACGTAAATAATTTTCATGACAGTTTATTTCTGCATTAAAAATATCAAAATATAAAATTATTATTGATATATAAAATATATACTAAATATCTACTCTAATTATATGAACAAATATTAAAAGTTAATGTAAATAGACATGAAATAGCAACCATTAACAACTCATCAACGTTCAACTCCATTTTTTAGGTAAATTACTCCATGATTTCATCCATTTGCATTATACCGGGAGACGTAGTGTTTCAAGTTAAGCTGTTGACATTCGGCTTTATGCTAAGGGGGCATTTCTGCCTTCTGTTTGGCATCACTGGTTGGACAAGGTGTTAGTATGTAGCAATGTAATCACGTATCCTCTGTACTTAGATGTGAGGAGATCTGTATTTTAAGGTTTGAAATATTAACTTCGATGTTATTTCGATAAATTTTTAAGTGTATATTTTGTTGACATGTTGATAATATGTCGTAAAAATATCCGTATTTTGACGTTAGATTTTGATGTCTTAAAAAAAATCTATTTCGGAGGCATGTTGAAGACATATCGGAGGTATGTCAATAAAAATGATAGAAATGGTAAAAATGATCGTAATTTTAAGAATAATTATTTAAATAAATAAATATTTTTATTTAAGTTCTAAATCCTGTATTATATTTTTTATTTAAATAGATAATTATTTTTAAAATTAAGAACTACGAAGAAAAATGTTAATGCTAATTCAAAATGGGATATATTGGTGATAAATTGTTGATATTAGGAAATTTTGAGGAAATTACTAAAAATAGTTTAAAATGGGTAAAAATGTTACAATATGAAAGAATGCATAGGTTCTAGAAGACTAAAATTTTGTTTTGAGGAGCTTATCATGGTATGGATCATCAATATCTTTCAAGTTGGCGATATGCGATACATAAGTCTTGCAACAGGAGTAGGAGTGCAGCACAACAGCAGCCAACTAGTAGCTAATAGTAGCAATGACATGTGGCATGCGTCACGCCCAAGTGACCTAGCAGCAGACAACAACACAAATTGACATATTGCCAACATGTCGACGATTTCGGTGACATGTTGTCGGCATGTAGGAGATATTCCAGTATTTTGATAAGTATGTTGTGTCTATTTGATATCTTGTCAAAAATTTTCATTTCCTCGATGTACCGATATTTTAATCACTACTATGTTCTCTGTCGGCACCACAATGTTAGTAAGCCCAATCTATTGATTGACGGTTGGCACCATGATACAGTCAACAATTCTTTAATGATCAACTAATGCTTTCAGACAATGATAGAGTTAGACACCTATCCATTTCAGGATTATTTACCAAGGCTAGCTGGTAATAACTGGCGGCAGCTAAAAATTTAAGCTGCAGACGGACAGGGAATAGGATTTTGGTCACTTTATTGCATAGTTCCAAGAGGATGTTTCAACTTTTTCGGATAATCAAATGAACATGTGCCAAACTTGTACTATATTCTAATTACAGTTAAGAAAATTAGGACAACGTCATGTATGATGACACAACGTAATCACTTGTGCTTCTCTTATGACTTTGGAACCATTTTCACGCCTAATCAGTTGCATGCGTACGATTCTCTGATGCTTCCAGCAATGGTGTATTCTACATGATGGTCTAAAATGAGTTTTAGTTCCTTCTTCCACTTCTTTGTTTTCTTCCTTTTACTGTTCTTCTTCTTCTTCTTCTTCTTCTTCTCCTCCGGGGTGGGTAGGCATTTTGCAGAAAAAAATTGACATTTGGCTCATATTCATTTCAAAAATTTTCGTAATGGATATCTTAATATCTTTTTGGGTGGACAGGCACATTCAAATTGGGCTCTTAGTTTTTATTTGGATGAGATGATGCTTGATGTCCCTTGCTTTAGATATGGATTATTAACAAAGAATTGCTTTGACGTAGATCGAGATCGTCTATGATCATGGGAAAGAACCAGAGGAATATTGAAGTGCTCTGTACGAATAATGGCGGGACAACCTTGACGAGCAAAATTTACTTTTCCTTATCTTGTTGGATTTGACTGTCCAAATTGAGAACAGAGCGAGTGACCATGCTTGCCTAATTGTTTGTTTATGCACAGTGGTTTTCTTTTGGAAACACCTGGAAGTAATCTTCCGATTTTAGATAGATGCACCATTACTTTGCGACCTACTTACTGTGCAACAGATGTTATTGTCCAATAAATGTGCTTCATACATATAGCACGAAGTGCCTCTACTGTTCTTCTGGTATCTTTTACCAAGGGCCCGGCTGATCATTAAAGTGGCAAGTGAGCTAAGGGTTGGTTTGCTATCAAAATTCTTTTCATTATTTTGTGCCTGCAAATATTCTTTTCACGTGATCCTTTTTTTTCTTTAATTTTTTCTATTTGTGGAGTCTGGAAGATTTTTTATAGTTTGTTTGATTGCAGGAATAAGTTAACTTAGTCTGTGTTTGAAGTCTTATCCTGGGTTAAAGTTGACTTTCCGGTTAAAGGAATAAACTCAACCCCCTTAATTGTTCCTTAATGCTCTGTTAACCATTCTTTTTTTCCCCCTCTTCAATGGGATTCAAAGTGCAATCAACCAAAGAATAATTGCATCTTATTTCTTTCGAAGTATCATTCTAAACTTGTTCCTTTATTTGTTACGTACCCCAATCAAAACGAAATAAAATATTTATTACTCATTCCCTGTAACCTGTTCAACCCCCAGTTTCCTATCCTTCTAACCAAATATTGCTTCAAAGCGGAGATGCAATTCGACGAGGGAGAGATCAAGGAAAGATATGTGGGTAGGGTTGAAGACAACGAGAAGTGGGTAGGAAGATGCGAGTAAGAATTAGTATTTATTTGTTTTTTATATTTTAAAATTTAAACTTTCGTAAGAATAAAGTACAATAGGATGTAACCTGATAAAGGACAAAGAAGGAAGAGATAAAGCCGTACACTCTGACAAAGAGAAGAAGGTTGCATCCCGTTGAGATGAGAGAATGCAAAAAATCATAAATAAATAAAAAGAAAAAAAAATAAAAAATATAGAAGAAATAACAATAAAGGTGCTCGAAAGTGCTAAAGTTCTAGTTGCGTTCAACCAACACATGAGGAGCGGTAATATCATACTCATAGAAAAATGACTGTGCAATCAAGATAGAAATCTTGGCATTCATATGGATCCATGCAAACAAGAAATTTAAATTAAATCAAAACTTGAAACATAAGTTGGGAAATTTCTCAGTCGAAGAAAGTTGATGTCACACATGATTTTCAAATAACAAACAAAAAGTAGGTCGTAATAGTGGAAAGTGGATCTCGAACATCATACAACATTAAACAAGACACAGTGCGAGAATGATAAGGGGGATGAAATATGCAACCCGTGAATAGAAAGATGACACGCATCCACTTCAATTAGCAATTTGAGATCCATTGCATGAGCTACTGCTAAATCATTGCGCATCCTAATAATAGCATTGCTGTGGCTCGACCAGCAAGCATTGGCAACAGCAAAGGTCGTGACGATCCTCATGATTTACACCAACAAGATCCATTGTCGAGTCCCATATTGCCATCGCAGTGAGCACCGATGAGCTTCACTGTCAAAGTAGTGCAGCCAATGCACCAGGCGCCACCACCGTGAGCACCATCGTTGTTTAGCGAACAAGCCACTAGCACCAGAGCACAATCGCAAGGCAACGGAGGGCAAGGAGGAACCAGTAGGAGCAACATCATACGAAAAAGTCCATCAATCAACGACGAGCAAGGAGAGGTGGAGTGGGAGGCGTAATGAGGGAGGAAGGGGGGAGGGGGTCCTCAGTCAGTGTAGAACAGTCAACTAGGGGCTCGACAGAGGATCTATTAGCGGTTAGGGTTCGGAAGGAGGCAAACTAATTGACAATGAATTAGTATTTATTTGTTAGTAGCCCTAAGATTGTAAGCATTTTCTTGCAGTTTGCATAATTGCAAGATCCTTCTAATCAGTGATCTAAATGCCCCTTATCATATGAATTTTCCTAGATTTGCATGCTTGCCTAGATGAATGGTGACATTTGGTTGAGGGCTTCATGGAAGAGCTAAATGCATGACATACATGTAATTGTTACTTGTGGTGAGTGGAGATTTCTTTTTAAGCACACCAAAAAAAAGGCCTTGTAAGTTGAGGCAAGTGAGCCAAGAATTCAAATATTTATCTTCGGCTTAACGTTTTTTTCTAGGGCCTATCTTTGACTCATATTCTTATCAAAACATAGTCCAACATATAGTATAGATTAGGTACTTTTCCCAGGATACCGATTATTATCCTTCAAAAAAAATGTCAAGGCAATATTTATCAGGACATACCCTTGATATTCTGAGTATATTCCTCATCTATTGCCTTATATCAGGGATGACTACTTCTCACATGTATTGATGAGGATGTTTCTAATATAGCGATGTATTTTCTTTTTCCTTTTCTTTTATTTCTTATCTTGTTTCTGTATTTTGACTTTTCCCTATTTCTAAATGATGTAACCTCCCCCTATTGAGGACGTTAGGCTTTTCCTGTCATTTCTCTTTCCCCTCTTGGGAAGCATCCTCTTTGTCGCGACCTGCTCCCGACTCCCTACAGGATCCGAGAACGACTCGTCTCGACTATTTTCAAGACCCAGTCATCCAGCAATAAACAACAAAATACCATATTCATTCCACAACTACACGAGTAATGTAACTAAGTAGAAAAATATATGACTGAAAATAAAGGAAATGAAATAACAAACCACTAGTATCTCACATTATACAATTGAAAGTATGATTACAAGCATAGCCATGATAATAGAAACTGGTATGGATATAACATAATAGAACTATGAGCAACAGGTACTCACTACTAAAAAACTCTCTGTAAAAGAAATAGAAAGAAACTACAACTGGACTTGGCTGGGCCCAACGCCCTTAGCAGCTGGTGGCTCTGGCTGTTCGAATCCCTGACCTGAATGAGGTTATAAATCTGTGGTTAGCTAACGCTAAATAGAGTGGTGGTTAAATCACTTACATACGATATAATTTAAATAGATAGCTAGCTAAACATATATTTAACAGTTTACTTATTATCATCTGTTTCCAATTATCGTTTTTCTGATCCGAGTACTTTAACCAGGTTCCATGACATTTCTCAATCTTCTTATTCTCTAAGGGAACGATTTTGCTTGCAATTTTCCCGCAATATAAGATGTACATGTGGCACTCTCCTGGCCAGGAGAGTCCCCCGTGGTAGTCTTACACCCAGTCTACTACCCTGAGGTCACGGTTGTGACATAGCAGTGACTACAGCATGCACGATAAGCACACGGGTAGCTACCGTGCACTAGCACGCGGTCAGTTGTTTCCGCTAATGGGTACGCCCAAATGTACAGCACGAAACAGCATAGGGCTTTGCCCTCTCAAAATAGCGGTCTCGCCCCTCAAAAATAGGGGTCTCACCCCTCACAGTCTGCGTACCCTTGTCCGACTATCCATGTTTGCCCAATAGGCTAACAAGAGTCAGTGTAGGGTGGCTATACCTAACCTCAGGTCCCATGGGGCGGTTAGCTCCTCCCTACACTAAGTAGCTCACTTCGGTACCACGTATGCGAGGGCCAAACAGGAGTCGACGTAGAGTGGCCAAACCCACCTTGGGTCTCAACCCAAGGGGTGGCAAGCTCCCCTCTACTCTAAAGGGATAGTTGCTTTTCTTGGTACTACGTACACGAGGGCCAGCTCACTTCCCTTAACCAAGTCCGAACAACTGCTTGTAGGCAACATGTTCCAAAACCAGCAGGTTTTCCGTACTACAGTATTCCTGGTTTCTTTCTAAATTCCCCGTAGGGTTCGTATATGGATTTTCTCATTTCCATATCTGGTTCGTTATATGTAGAGCAAGCAACTCAAATTCCACCATTTATTACTTAGTACAGGTATGTATTTCCATTCATGACATGGTTCATTACAGGTAGTACAGGCAGCTCATAATTTATTTCTTTCCAGGAAGCATCACGGTAACTCGATCATTCATTAACTACATATGCATTTCTTCCAGCCCTAGTGTTCATTTCACAACCTAGGGTTCAATTGAATATATTTTAAAGTAGCATGCACTTGTCTCTTTTCAGTCATATGGTTCATCTCATAACCTAGGGTTCAAATAATTCTATGCATGCAATTTAATTATTAACTTCGAGATTAAGGTGAAAACCACTTTGCAATGGTAACCGGGTGGAATGGGAGCTCGTACAGTAAGCTCCCGACGTCTCCACAGATCCTGTATACTCGATGGATTGGGAACCTATGACATAGATCGACATATTAAATGAGTTCAAAATCGTATAGACAATGTATCAGTTTGGAGAGAAACTCAAATGGAAACTAATGACGTTTCGTTTGCTAAAAATTGACTTCGTTTGGGCCCTGAACGGGCCCAAAACATCAACCCTAATCAAAATCAGACATCTGGGAAGAGTCCTAGACGTCTTAAACGAACTTAAGGACTCACCTTACTCGGGGCACCTTTTCCAAATGTTTGGAACTCTATACAGACTTCTGAGAGTGGCTTCAGACGTCTGGAGACACCTTTGGACGTCTGAGACTGCCTCGGTCCTCGCACTAGCACGCTTCCCAATCCTTTGACATATGCGCGCGTAGGATCAGAACTTGGTAGGAAAAATAATCAAGAAAATGTACTCTCAGGTGTCTGAGATTACCTTTGGACGTTCGACCCGATGTCTGGAGGTCACTCCGAATGTCTGATTCTACGAAAAAATGATTCCGTAGAACTATTTTCGAGCCTTTTCTCACCGCAAAAGCTACAGCACCGCCCCGTCTCTCCTCACAGCGTTCCACCCTCCGACTCCCTCCCAGTCCCTCCTATCTCCTCTGCTCTCTACTCTCTCCCTCGCTCCTGCTCATCTGCAGTGGTGTGAGAATGAAATGGAGGAGGTGTGGGGGAAGGAATGGGGGAGGTGAGGGTGTCGTAGCGGGGATGGTGTCGACGTGTGTGAGGGGTGAGATGGGAGGAGAGGGTGTGCGTGGGTAGGGGAGTGGTGGTGGGGATGCCCCTATAGTTTTCCTCCCCCCTCACAAATCCCACAACAAAAACCTAAAGGGTTAAAAAATGCATAAAAATCTCAATGCATTTCGAAAATGCCAAACGACCTTAAGAAATGATCATTTTACTCTTGTATCAAGTTCTTTCCTTTAATGAAAAAATATATATAATTTTAAGAAAACACATGTATTGATGAGGACGTTTCTAAGAATATTTCCGTAGCATATCTGAATGATTTCAGAATGAAATTATATGACTATCATGCGCAAGTAATGCTATTTTTTTTTTTGAAACAAAAGTAATGCTATTTTAATTGCCTAGTGTTCAAATATGGGTCCTAGAGGATTGATCCTCAAACATTTACATATTCTTCTGCAACAATACCGTGCCTTCCTTCCTGAAATAACTAAGCATTATCCTTGTCACGCAAAACACAACTATCATACTATAATCACTGCATATGAACTCGAAATGATAATTGATTTATGTGATTTATCGGTTATTCAATCTTCTTGTGTAAAAGCCACAAACCACTTATTACATGTATCGGTACTTCTGCTGGGGTACTTCAAGGTACGGACTTATCATGCATAGAAAGTATAATTCCGAGTGCGCGTGCTTGTATTAATTATTGTAAAGCTAACAGGAAGTGAAGGGAATTCACTGCATCAGAGGGCTAGCACTAGGATGCTAGACTTGCTAGTGTAATCAAATCTCAGTTTGTAAGCTATCAAATCAAGATATGTGTCAGGTTCAGGTCAAATTCATTTTAATTTGAATTGAAATTTCTCAAACTTTTTTCATACAGTCAAGCTTCGAACTGGTTCATCTGGTTCCTGAATTCATCTTTGAATGGAGACAACCAGTTATCAGATAACAGTGGACCGAGGAGTTATTTCTGTGCCTTTAGTTTAAGAGGCTCAAAAGTTTCTTCGCATCATCATTGTAATTTATCATGCAAATATTACATGAATAACAACGATAACATGAATTAATTTTACTCTAAGAAGATATATAGCAGTGTGCATGATATATAAAATAAATGCCTTATTTTCTCGTCTACGTACACTCGTTGATACATACCTTACGTTAATTACCAAATTAAACTATTTCAAATCTAGTTCATGCAAGTTCATGTCTAGGTTTGACTTCCGAACTTACATGTAAGCTTTGGACTCAATCCATTTTCTTCTGAGAGCAAGCCATCATGAGCTTTATTTGATTTTTAAACTAATCCGATTCCATTAGTAGCCGTAGTCTTGAGTTTGTGTTGTTGGGTGGGGAGGGGGGGGTGGTGTAGTTGTCGTGGGAAGATGCCCCCTCTTGCCCCACCTTGTATCCGTCCATGGATGCAGGTGAAGAAGGTGGTGGAAGTTGGAGAAGTGGGGAAAGAGAGGAGGAATGGAGATGGGAGCGAGAGTAATCATTCAGGTTGCTCCAAGTCAAATTGTCCCCCAAAAACAACTAATCAAATTCCATGACTTAATAGGTTGAGTAAAGTGCGGTGGTGAGCTGCGATCCTGGTGTGTATCAAAAATGCTGGATGACACTATAGAGTTTGGAAAATTTCTAATTCATGCTTGTCTCGTATGTGAATGGTTGTTGGTATACCCTGTTTGCATTCAGGAGTTAGTATCCACCGGTTATTGCATGCTGTGAGGGATATAATGATTTATTTTATAGTCGACCAACTTTAGCACGAGAGAAGGGATTCAAAATTTGGTATAAATTTACTCTAAGGGGGTGCGAGGGGTGAGATAAATTTCTCTCTCCTCTCATGAGACACCATTCTTAGCTATTCTACAAATATCACTGTTTATTTTATCATTTGACTCATATCGTCGTTAAATATCAAAATTAATTTATTTTAAATTTATCCATCGATTCTATCACTTATAAAATTTTTCTTTTAATTTCATCAATTACAAAATTTATCCCTACCTACATCATAAATAAATACTTACAAGTGAATATTAGTGTCCTTACATGCATGCAAGAATTTGTCTCTCCTTTGTGGGGTTAGGTCTAACTTGAGTCCTACCGATGTAATTTGCCTTTAGACTGAAAAATAAGGGTATTCGTTGAATGACGTATGGAAGTTTGAATAGGATTTTCTTTTAATGACCCAAAGTCACAGTTAGGTAGATTGCTGGAAAATTGGACATTTTCGTACACCAATCCCCTACTTAATGCATGGACGGGGATTTAAACTTAAATCTCTTCCGTCAAAGTCACGTGTTTCCTCTTCCCGTGGTTCAACCACATGTGACGGTAGAGATTTTCGGCTCGAGGCCGGCCTACACAAAGATTCGAGCCTTGGGCCGGATTCTTTGGGCCAGAATTTGGGCCGGGCATATGCTCCAGCAGCTCCACTCTATTCGCCCACACGAAGTTGCCCTCGCCCTCCCCTCCTTCTCACTCCAGTCCACTCGCAACGATGGCGACCCGGTGGATGTTTCCCTTGAGGGCCCTGGCGGCGCTGGCGGAGCGACGCACTCCTTTCTCCTTCTCCCCTCCCTCGTCCTCCTCCTACTCCTCGATCCCACTTGCCCCTTCCTCCTCCTCGCTCCTGTCGTCTTCGGCGACACCGGAGCTGTGCGGGAGAGGGGACCGGAAGACCAAGAAGGGGAAGCGCTTCCGCGGGACCTACGGCAAATCGAGGCCCAAGAAGGACAAGAAGATCGCGCGGATCAAGGAGAAGGTCGAGGTGCCCCCCTCCACCCCTTGGCCCCTCCCCTTCAAGCTCATCTGACTCTCTGGTTTACCCTCTAATCTCATCTCATCTCATCTCCTGTGCTTACACATGCCTACTGCTAGGAAAGGCATCATTTGCATTTCGCTCCCCTTCGTTCCGTTTGTGTTTTGCTGAAACGCCAAGTGGAGATCAATTACCGACTTTATAAGTATGTCGTGTAATGCCCTCAAGCCAAAAAAAAAAAAAAAAAAAACGTAGTTTAATTTTTTCCTCTCTTCTTTGGATTTTTCTTTTTTGTGCTTCTTATTGTTATTGTTATATATATCTGGTGAAATGTGCTTTGTTCTGAGTCGGGATCACGTTGGCGAATTCTTGAACCTAAGATGGGTCATTGGTGGGGCTGAAACTAGATTGAAGGTTGATGTGGTTTAGGCATATCAAAGGATCAAGAGACGGTTCGAGTAGAAAGGCTGAGCAAAATTGGGACATATTAAGTTGTTGGTCGTGGATAGGATGGACTTGAAGTAACCACCCAAAATGCTAGAGCCCTGGTTGGCTGTGATGTTCTTAACTCATCATGTATCTTTGCGCCAATCTCAGAAGGAAGGTTGTTTTAGTTGGTTGGAAGTTCTACTGCGAGATGGTTTGGGTAGGGGGTGATCTTGGAGCTTAGGCGAGCAGCTTAATGGCAGCAGCTTGGTCTGTAGTGTGGAGAGGATGCCTTTTTTGATATGTGTCAATTCAATGAAAAATGGTCGGCCATGAGATGTAATAGTGAGAAAGGGTATTGTAGGAAACGGTCTTATTTGCAAAGGAAGGTGTTATGACTCGACTTGGCTCTATACGAGAACCAGGTCGGACTGCATCTATTGTCCCAAGACCTAGTCGTCTAACAAGTAATAAACATAAAATAATAACATTTTCCCTGCATGCACCATAGCAACAAAATAATTAAATGGTAGGAAGGTAGTAAGGTAAACCACGGCCCACAAGAGTACCGGGATAATGGAACAGAGTTCGCTCATAGCCATTATATCACAAAGACCAAATAAAGAGTGAAAGGAGAAACTAATAGCTCTAAAGATAGAACGTACTGCAACAAAAAGAGAAACAATTAACTACGGCTGGGCATGGCTGGACCTAGCTTAGTTTACAGTCGATGAAGCTGGCTACTCAGTTTCCTACCTAGGTTTTAGCAGAGTAGGCGTTAGCAAAAAGTTGAGTAGAGTGGCAGTAAATAAAATTAATTCGTGTAGGTATTTAAATACAGGTAAGAAAAATAAACATAACGTATGTCGTGATCAGTTTCCATTTCTTTAATTTATTATCGTCAATTTATTTAGTTTCCTCCCACTAGTAGCCCTAAGGCTGGATCACCTTTCTTCTTATTGCACATGTCCCCTATTTGGGATGATCTTGTTGCGGTATTCCTGTAATGCAGGGTGTGCACGTGACGTTCTCCTGATTGGGAGAGCACTTCGTGTTTGTCCTACACCCGATTTATCACCTCGAGGTTATAGTCACGGCGTAAGGGTGACTACGACACACGTGATAAACGCACTGGAGGCTACCTCGCATTGGTACGCGGTCAGTCGTTTCCGTTAACGGATATGCACTAAACTGTACAACGCAGAATAGTCAGGGGCCGTACCCCTCACAAGTCTGCATACACTCGTTTGATTATCCCGGTTGGCCCACTTTGGCCCACAGGAGTTGGTGTAGGAAGGTCGTTTCTACCTTAGATCTCTACCCAAGGTGGTCAGTTCTCTTCCCGCACAACGGAACAGTCAGCTCTCCTCGGTACACGTGTACTCGAGGGCCAGCTTGTTCCCCACAACAGAACTCAACCCGGCCTGTCTCGGCCTTACATTCTCATTACTATCTCATCCCACTCCAACGATTTTCGTGTATTATCAAAATGCCCTCTCGAGTTTATCTTAGGGTTCAATTAATTCCTACAACAAGTGTGACGACTTAGCATTGACAAGATTAATATTCCTCATATAAGTAGAATTCTCTAGTTTACCTTAGACTTCAAATAAAAACCCTACACAGTCGATAACTAATTTGAGTATCTAATTTTCCTTAATGTTCATGAGTAACCCTAATTCTGTCTCTAATACTTGCTCTCCAATCAGAGTCAAATGTTCATAATTGAGGTTAGTAGCTCCCTGGCGGGGCTAATCCATTCTCAAGCATGCGAGTTTTGCACCTCTAACATAAGCATGTAATTTAGCCTCACAATATTCTTCGATCTATCTAACACTTTGATTTTGTAAATTTCACATTCCACGATACATACTTGGAAGCACAACACAGAAGAATGGCTTAAAAGTGTAACAAAAAAGGCTCAGGCTAGGGAGCTCTAGTGCATGGTATTAAATTCAAGACCTCAGCAAGTAGAGGGAGAGCCACTCTAATTCACCTTAGGGTTCAAGGGGATTCCTAATTGATTTCTAACAAGTTTCGGTGGCAGAATAAGATTTAAGCATTTGATACGCTTAGGATGAGTATCTAGTTTCCTTCTAAAGATTTAGATATGATCCTAGTTGTGTTGCTAGAGCATTTCCCGTGGTGATAAATTCATATGATGAAAAAAATCAAGTGCTAAACATGTGAATAGTAATTCTATTTCGTTTACTCATGACGAATCATAACGCGACCCCACTAGTGGCAAGCCTACATTGAAGACATACTACTAGTGCAATTATTCTTTAGTGACTTGAATTAAGAAGGACGATATCAAGACCTATTTGAAACAACCTCACGAGAGTACTGGGTATACTCAATAACGAAGGAGAGTTAGGTCAACAAAAGTGACTGGCAAGCTACTTACAATGGCCATACTCGATGATGGAAAGAAGGTTAGGTTCAACCATGTAAGGAGATGAGGAATGGAAACCACCCTACCTTGACCCTTCGAAAGGGAAAAGATAGGGTGTGGCGGCCTGTTCGTGCCTTCGTCAGCCACCACGGGGTCTCCTTTGGGGGTTAGTTATTTGACATATATGGTCACGGGGGTTCAAGCTTGACATATGTAGCATTACGTGCATTGGTTCTCTAAGTAGATTTGTGGTGTGTTATGAGCGAGAGAACCAGGCAATTTGCAATAATAACTAATGACCAAAACAATTAATGAAACATTGAGCATTTCGCTATCACAAATCATGGCCATATTACTTAGCACCAACTTATAATACTCATCCAGGGCATTGAACACTAGCACACTAGGATAGAAGTAACTACTCTACCTAGATTTTTCGGGATATGGGGGCGTGCTAGGTCTTCCCGACACTCCAATAGGTGCTGCAGGGGCCTTCGTTGGTATCGAGTCACTCTTGGGTGGAGTACCTAGCTGACCCATGGGTTTAAGGTGAGTTAAAGCAATATCTACGAATTTTCAGTACATAAAATGTACTATAATAGTGTCAACCATAGTACCAGAACGTGGGAAATCTCGTTAGCTTTCCAATGGTATCTTGTTTGCGTAAATGAAGTTCGTTTAGGCACTAAATCGACCTAAAAATTGATCTAGGGTCACATGGGTCGGCCGCGGTCAGTTCAGACCAACCGATTTGCATGAACCGACCCACCTTTAGCCCTAGACACTCGTCGCGCGTGCGTTGGCTTGCGCCTCACACCCCGAATTAAAAGCTGACTGTGCCCTCGTCGTCGAATTGCATGGCCTCGACATGCGTTCTGCACCTATGCTCCACATACTTGTGCCCCCACCTGTGCACCTCGAGCCCTACGCACACCTGCTCTTCATACCACGCCTTGACACATGCGCACATGTGCTTCAACATCACCTCGACCTCGTCTGCAGCGCTGCGTGCCACGTGGTGTCGCTTGCCATGCCCCTTGCGCAGTGCACACACCTCGCTCCACGTGCATTGCGACACCCAAGTTGCGTCCTCCTCCCTCGACTTGTGTGAATGGAGAGAGAGAAGGGGGAATGCGACAACATGCCTCCCGATCTCTCTCGTTGAACCTCTCTCTCTCTCTCTCTCTCTCTCTGCGGTTACTGCGGCTGGGGAGTGCGCCGCTCGAGGTGGTGAGGCATGGGGAATGAGGGAGGGGTGAGGGACTTTATAGAGTGGAGTTTTAGGGTTAATGTGGGGCCATGACATTTATGAAAAAGACCCTAAATTTGGGTA
Source organism: Thalassia testudinum (assembly GCA_037157565.1). NCBI lineage: Eukaryota > Viridiplantae > Streptophyta > Magnoliopsida > Alismatales > Hydrocharitaceae > Thalassia > Thalassia testudinum. The sequence goes on along the minus strand of JAZHRO010000073.1, from coordinate 195,937,960 downwards.
AAATATCGTGGGGCCCAAAATACAAACGTACGGTCAAAAAGTTTACATTGTACCCCTCAATGCATGGTACGAAAACATCACGGTCTCTACACGGGTTCCCTCGTGTGCATCAAATTACTATATGACCCTTGGGTACTCATTTTGAAGTGTGAAAGTTGTAGAGACCACCCCCGGAAAACCCAAAATTTTTGGTCCCCAGGGTCATTTCAGAAGGGAAGAACCCACCGGAGAAATGATGATTATGAAATATGCAAGGTGGTTTTGATGCTTGCAAGGGTGTGTATTGGTGCATGTAAATGATTCAATTAAGATATTGATGTTACTGGTCGAGGGGAATTAGAGGGATTAGATTTTCACTGAATGATTCTCAATCAATTGATGGCTGAATATACAAGCAATGCAAGGTACTAGGAACTAGGAACTAGGAAGGGCATAGAGATTGACTTTTTCCCAGTTTTTTTAACCAGGAATGACCTATTGCAATGAAAAAAATGAGAACAACCATATTTAATTTATCTCATTTGAGATAAAGAGAGAATTTATCCCAAAAGAGACTATCTATTTTGACCAAATCATGTCGGTCGCCTCACTTTCTTCCAAAGTAGCCATGTTCCCGGATCTCAAGCGCAAGGTCAATACTGTAATATTCAGGCTGCAACTACGCACCAGGGTATTCAGCCTCTAATAGTACTAAAAAAGCCATATGTCATACTTTTCCAAGAAAGAAGCTTAGCCTTCTATTATCTGCTATCTAGTGATTGAAATATGATTGGCAATAATTAATATAACTAAGGTTCTGAGCGCCAACCATATATTTCAGGACCTTTTGTTCTTTGTAAAGTTCTTCTATATGTCGAGTCGACTTAAACAAGAATCAGCGGATACATTCTGAATGTCAACTGTTTTATTTTCATAATTTGCAGAGATTATATTGAGGACCTTAAGTTTAGTCTGCTCTAAAACATCTTTCCAGTGCTTGATTTTCCATGAAAAGCTGAAATTTTTAGTTGAAACATTCTTTTTTCCATGCTCTGTATGGGCAAGGGGGCGTTCTTTAGGATTTGAATTGACTCAAGCAACAAAGTGACAGTCTGCTCCACTCGGTCTACTCTGTTACTTCTTCCACAAGACAAACAACTCTATTTCCGGTAGTTGTTTATCTTCGTGGAGAGCTTCAAACTCTGTGCTATCTTCTTGTCATGTCTATTCATGCTCCTAATCCACCACATCTTGACTATAATCCACAATGTTGTGAAATTTGGTATCTATAATAATCCCAAAAAGTAACCAAGGAGTAAACGTTATGTGGTAATTGGAAAATAATTTGCTTATATATTTTTAGGACTTAAATTTAAATGTAAACGATACATGCAAATTAACAAGTTAAAAAGTAAAATCGTAGCTAGATTTTACTATTAAAATTTACCTTACATGTCATATTTGAGGTATATGCTTGGGCTTATCGAATCATGTTTTTGTGTATGTAGATATGTAATAAGAAGAATTTTGTGTACATAGACATCCTGTAAGGAGGGAGCTACCCATTAAAACCTCATCTCCCTTTAGGCACCATTTTAGAAAGTGGATTAGGGAGGAGCAATGATTCATGGAATAAAATTTTATTATGAGATAAGTGACTTTATCCATTTCAAGATAAAAAAAAAGGTGACTTTATTTATTTGGGTAGGGATAGAGATTGAATTAAGGAATGAATAAATTCAAATGGATTTTCTTTTAGAGAACAGGAAAAAAAATCTAATGATATTATAAAGTATACTTTGTATCACATCATGGAGTAGGTAAATACAAATTGGAGTCAAATCAAGTAGGAGGAATAAAGTTATTCCATCATTGGGTGGAATTACTTTACACTTGAATTGGGGAGCTTAATATAGAATAACTTTTTACTTTAATCTGGTATAACTCCAACCGATTAGGGGTTTAGAGATGTTTGTTCCTCTAAACAAATGGCATCTTAGTGACCAAAGAGAAAACTGTTACATGTGGAGGGATGCAACCGATCAGAAGGTGGCAAGCCTGGGTTTTGAGCATTCTATTGGGAAGGATTTCAGTGATCTTTCTATTTTGGAGCTTCCTACGTGGTAGAGACTCTAATCAACAGAGTTTGCTACATTCTTTTTTCTTTTTCTTCTTCCCATCCAAAGGACTTGAAAGGAAGGATTTTGGAATAGAGTCTCTTTGTTCAGAGGATCTTCAGAATGAAAGGAGCTTTCATTGCTTTGTCTTGGTGAGATTATCAATGCATAATGCAATTGTGTTCAAGATTTGCTAAAAAAAAGCATATAATCACAGTGTCAAGTAAAAAATTCTCCTCTTATGATGTCACCACCTCTATGATGGATCACAGCAGGTAAAGACTTTTTTCAAGGCCAGACATCGGTCCTGTATCTGATGCTGATGTAGCAGTTATGTGGCAACTGCCACATAGGTGGAGTGCGAAAGAGGGTGAACTAATGACTAAGGTTGCATTTGGATGTGGGCTAACTTGTATGAAGGGGTAAGTAGTAAAAAGTTATTTGGTTTGATTGCAGTGGGTTAGATTTAATAGGTGAATTGATTTGTTGTAAGTAGAAAATTGAGAATGGCAGTTGCTCTGTACATGATGCTGATTAGTTTTATTTTTTTATTTATTTAAAATTAGTTGGTAGTGGAGTAATTCTGGATGTGATAGGTGAGTAGATGTATCGTAATTAGGCAAGTGAAGACTGTAGTTTGCTTGTTTTAGATTGATGTTGGGGAGTTTGTAATGCACTGGAAGTCTCCTCACCACCACTAAGCCCTCATTTTAACGCATGTTCTCCATAGATACAAACCCACCTAAGGTAGGGCAAATCATCACTTAAACTGCCACCTAACACAGCCTAAATAAAAGATTTTTCTCGTACTTATCCATTGGATACATTGATTATGTGGTAAGCTTTTTCGGAAAGAAGGATAGGATAAGCATACAGGTACAGAGTTGGTCTATTCAGTAAAATAAAAAACTATGCAAATGTTTGTAATAATCCTTGGCTTTGGTTTATGAATCAGAATGATATATTCTATGAGCACAAAATAAACCCACTTCATGTCCAACCCATGCAATCTCAGACTTGTAGGTTTGCTATGCCTATCTCGAACAGGTGAACTTGGCTAGTCCATGTATGCATTTTGATTGAAGGGGTTGCGAAGCATGCCGTTTGAAGGAAGGTCAGATTTCATCGTCAGCCAATGCCATATCACTTAGGTTCCTTCTTTTGCATACTTTTTTTGAGAGGTCTCTTTTCTTTTCTTGGAATGCCATGAGGTTGCAGCCTTACAGTATTAGTGACCATGGTGATTTCTTCATTGAAAGTGGAGAACCTCTTGTTTCATTTCCTTGTGGTGAACTTTCTATATTGCAGAAATCTTTGTCAAATATTTGAAGTTGTCTTTGTCCCTCAAAATTAAGCTGGATTCTTCATCCTTGGAGACATTCTTGCTTTGGCATAAAAAATATCTGGCTTTAACTCTGAAGGTGTAAATAAGTCATCGATCTTGACATGATTCAAGGGTTGTCGAGTTTAAACATGACAGTTAGGTGGTTCCTCAGTTTCTAAAATCCAATTTGGGTTTAACACCATTATATGGATCTGCAAATGTAGATTCATGGCTCTAAAAAGACAGGCTTGCATTCATGCTCGATGGACTTACATAAGGGCAAAAGCCCATCAACTTAAATCTGTGTGGTGAGTTCCCTCAGTTTTCAATATTTTTGCAACATCTGGTTTAGTTTTCGCTTGCCTTATTGTAAGTGGTGAGCAATAGAGTTCTCAATAACAAGCATTATCCTTCAACTGAAGCTGACCCCAAAAGCATTGCGTTGATGTTAAAACTTGCCACAACTGGAATTGCCAGTGCATTTCTGTAGATTAGAGCACTGAGTGAGATCCTTGCAGTGTTGGCTGCCTGCACAATAGCTATGGAACTGGGTGAAAAGCATCAATGACATCTCCAGCAGGCCCCTTTGTCAGTGAGGAAGGCCTGGAATGTCTGAATTTCAGAAGCATGGGACCTTCCAAAGAGAGACATAAATTGCTAGACACACTTCACAATGAATAGCAGCATGAGTCGCTAGATTTCTCAAGTGATTGAGTGAAGGAACATTCTTTTCCAGAGAGAGAGAGAGAGAGAGAGAGAGAGTAAAGCAACAATAACCTCTCTACAACACATGTCAAGAGGTATGCCATCCGATCTTATGTCCGGTACACACCTCAAGTGCATTGAAGATGCTGTGAAATTGGATTCACCAACACCTCCCATCCAGTTGCAACAAGATTGAAAGCAAACTTTTCTTCCAAATTTTTGTCATTTGATATAACTAAAAAGTTGGGTAAGGGGTTCAACCATCATCCGGCCTTGAAAGTTGGAAAATAATCTCTGCAATGAATCCCGTGTGTCCCCTTTCAAAAAAAAAGGAATTCCATCTGTAATCCAACTAAGGAAGTCGTCATCCTTTAGCAAGACCGATTGCTTGCATTTGGAGATATTTCTAGTTGGAGTCCTAATCCTTGAGGCTCCATTTGGTACAGGTTGAAAGTTTAATATAAGGTAAAGTTTAGGAAGTCTTAAGAAAGGGATAAGTGGATGGGTAAGAGGAGGGTTAATAGATGTGGATGTGATAATTAAGTTGATATGTTATTATTGATTTTTATTTTTGTTTGTATTGGGAGTGGGTTAGTAGGAGGTGGATTTGATGGGTGTGAAAGAGCTAGTGAGGGTATATATGTTTGGTGAGGGATAGATGTGATGGATGGTTGCTGATGTGATTGGTGGGAAATAGAACTTTTGTATTGTTCATGCACTGTAACGGTTATGACCGACACGTAGGATAAAAACCTTATTTAAAACCATGCCAAACGGGGCTTGAATGAAGGCTCATGAAGGCCAATCCACGGGTGTGTTGACATGTGCTTGGAAAGGAAATGTAACCTTTTATGGCTGAACTGATTTCGATGGGCATGTGGCACAAAGGAACTTGGAACAATTACAAGCTAGGCACTCTGGAGAAGATTGATGGATAAATGAAAAATGACCCCTTTCATTGCAACTGAAGCCAAGCATTTTGTTGTTAAGAATCCTCCTCCATGATTCCAATCTCTCATTCAATCACCTTCCATGCCATCTCCTGCCTTCATCTTTCTCACGGTGGCTCTCCCTTCCTAATTATGAGTGTAGTTTTTGAATTAAACCTGCGAATATTTCCCCTAGAGTTTATGAGTTAGATCACCTTTTTATGTTTTATGTGCTGCGGATGTGCCAAAATCTGTGAGCACAAGATTAATGCAGCCGGATTTCAATTTTGCTTGTAAATGTGAAGGATTCCTGGTGTTTAAATTTTATAATTTTGAGTGACATTTCTATGTTTTTTTAATGCCGATGGCTTGTTGGGAAATGGATAGCTCTCTACTGCAAGGAATTTGAAGAAAGTTACAGGCAGATCTGGGAAAGAAAGCACATACAGACTGTTTGGGAAAGAAAGTTCATACAGATTGTCAGGGTCTTGTGGAGATGACGAAGATCCTACTTTGCATACATATTATTAGGGTCTTAAGGAGATGATGAAGATTTTCTTCTGGTGTAAGATGGTAGGTGCTAGAATTCAATCTTGAGTTAGTAATTGGGATGATTAATGAATAACAAAGTCGTAGCGTAACGAGGGAAATGAGACATTGAGATGCAATGGAATCGGATTATTGGCTTTGATAATATGCCGGAGCTTTTGCTCCAGAAAGTGGCACGATAATCTGGATATTTTTGTCTCTTCAAGTAATGATTGTCGTGATCTCCCTTGTAATTTTTAGAGGAATTTTGTTGTCATACAAACTCCTAAGTCACGTATTCACTTCTATCAACGTGAATGATTTGACATCACCATTGATTCCTCCCTCTCACAAAAGAGTTGATCTATACGGTTGATGACCTCTTTCTTTGGGATAGAATATGTCCTAACTTTCACCCTAATTCATCTATCTTCCTTGCCATTGCCCTTACATTACATATATTTAGGTTTTGTTTTGCTTAGTCAAACCCCTTGGATTCAATGACCTGTCCCTACTACTACATCCACTTTGAACTTTTGACCCTCCTTGCCTGTCCACAGGCTACGCCCTTCCCTGCTTGCTTCATCCAGGAGCATAATGTCATTTGTCAAAAGCATAAACCATGATATCTTAACTCGGGACACATTTTGTTAACTCATCCATGACAAGACAAGAGTGAAGAGGCAAGGGCTTAAAATCAAACCTCGGTGAAAATTGGCGTTTATTTTGAAAGAGTTTGTCAACCCGCTCCAAGTCGTTACACATTACAACTCTATCGTACATGTCATTTATAAGGTTGCTATGGAAAGCTGTAACATCTCTTGTAAAAATTCTCCACAAAATATTTCATGAAAGAAGATCAAGCATTTTTTGGATTAGTTAAAACTCAAAATTTTCACCGAATGCCTCATAATATGTATTGATTCAGTTGTAAATTTATCGAGCATTAAGTTAAAACTAGTTCTATGTGGCGTACCTCCTTTCGATTGCTATCTTCTAAAGCTTTTCCATGTCACTGGTCAACTCGAAATCGGTATAGTTTGTACTCTTAAGTGTGTTTCCTTTATTTTTGTATAATTATATTGTAGAAGTCTTTTCCCCATTTTTACGTCATTTTCATGATTCTCTAAATGAAATTAAATGACTCCATAAATTGAACGATACTTTCCTTCCGCACCAAATTATAAACATGTATCATGTCCAAATGGTCTTCCCCATGTCAATAATTTTACGACTTCACTTACTTTATATCCAATGTGGGAGGAAATTGACTTAAAAAAATTTATCCATTTAGGTGGGTTCGAGTCCAAGAGTCTTAGAAGCCCAATGTGGATGGATGGGATAATTACAAGCCCAGAGAAGTTCTAAGATCAGATCCACCTATAGATCCTTTATGGATAGTTTAATTGAGGAGTTAGGAAAGTAATGTTAAGAAATGTAAAATTGATATTAACCTGTAATTGTGTTTACTTGTAGTGTGGTGTTAACATCAGCTTATGTTTACTTGAATTGCTTGAATTGGTGTTAAGTTGTGGTGTTAACTATTATAATGTTTATTTGGTAGTGGTATTAGGTATATAAAATATGAGGAATGTCAGAGACATAAGTGATGTAGAATTTTAACACAGGTTTGACTAACATGAGTTAAAACTGATGTTAGATAAATTCGTGTTAAAATTGCTAAATTCAAATTAGTAAATGAGAGGTTAAGTAGTCAAGTAAATGTCCTTCAAGTAAACTAGGCTTTAGACCTCTCTTGATGGCCATCCCACTAGGTGACCTACCTGGTGGTTTAACACAAACCATGATGGCAAAGGCCTAAGTGGGTCCAGCTGAGAAAGAGCCCTAGTTAGTTAGGGCGGCTGGCAATGCAAGCAGAAAGGCTCATCTGCTAGGATGATATTAGCTGCCGAAAGAGCCATACTTGTAACAAATCACAATCCTCTCAACAAAATTCACCAAAATTTCTATAACAAACTTAGGATGGAAAGTCTAGATGGAGATACCCTGAGATGGGAATCTTAGAAGAGTTGTGATCAACAAGAGTCTGTGAGAGAATCCTCCATTAATTACGGGACTTGTTCCTCGTACAAATAGGATTATTGGTTTGTAGAAAAAGAGATGATGGGTGTTGTGTTAGACATTCCGTCTACTTTGAATTACACATAGTAAATGATTTAGGGTTAGATTCACTTTCTTTTCATGTATACCATTACGTGGAATTAAATTACAAAACCTTTTGTGTGCTTTTTCTGTGATTGAGCACACCCTCCACCTGAACCTAGGAGGGTTATTTGGGCTCCGATAAATATCTGTATATTAATTTCTTGGTTCAATAAGTATCAAAGTTTGCTAAATCTTTAAAGTCATTTCAACTATATTATTGGTTTTCACTTTTGAAAGTGACTTTCCCACCTTTTGGAATATCTTTACCGACGGGGATAAAAGAAGACCTGGCACTTGAGTTATTCAAGGCCGTAGGCTCAAGACTGGAAGTTTTTATATATTGTGTTTATCTTTGTTAAATTCTAAGTTAAGCTTGAAACAAACCAATAAATATGATTGGTTCAGAGTTTCAGACATATTTGTTATTTCTTTCAGCACTAAAGACTTTCTTTAACTAGGGCAACTACAAGATAACTCTTCTCATGGCCAAGATATCCAGACCAGGGCATTAGATTATCCATCACCAAGATGTTATTCGTCCAAGAAATCAAGAAAGATCAAATAACGCAAGAAGATGTAGTGGACGCTAAATGTGTAGCTTAGCTGCACAAAGTGATGCATGATACTACTAAAAATGGGCATGAAATATATAAATATTACTTAATATGGATGACTAAGCCTACACACGTATGGGACTCCTATCACTTCTACAAGCTTGTGTCTCCAAGCACGGTAGTCCTCTACCATGGGTGGATGTGGCCACTGGGGGCACCACGCATGGCATTAAACCACACCCTCCATGGTTGTTACCCTTGGGAGCGTTCCCAGTGTTCCTACACGCTAGAAGCTTGCATGTGCCTTTAAAGCTTAGGTACTTGCATCACACCTTTACTCTAGAAGCTTACATCAAACCTTTACCCAAAAAGCTGAGTCAACATTGAAAAGTGTTTCATTTCCCAAAGTGCTCCCCCCATCCAGGGTTGAATAAGGGATGAAGGGCGTCGGATCCTTGGGTTTCTGTAATGTACAAAACACTGGAATCCAAATGTGGATGATTCTACTAAAAAGACTATTAAAGAGGTCACCGTTTCATGAGACATACTTTCTTGTGCACTAAGATGTGAGGCAAAATAGATCTATATAGGTTGGATGGCGCAAAATCTAAAGGAGGTCTAGTTCTCAATCAGCAAGACAATAATTGACTACAGAGTGGGGGCTGAAAACTGAGGGTGAAAATTATCCTACATTCCTCGAGTTTGGATAGGCCTTGGCCAAGCAATGCCCTACCTATCAGTCTCACTCGCGTGTGATAGTTGGCATGATCGTCAACCATGCCAACATGGCCATCCTTGTTGGAACCTAGAACATTCCCGCGGAAGACCTTGACGGTCTGATGCTTGTTGCTATAACTAAGCTGACTTCACTTCGACACTTGGCTCTCTCACAAGTTCTCCAAATCACAAACCAAGCTCTCGAACATTGGACTAAGAAGATGATCTTCACGTTGAAAGATAATTAGTCAAATTGTAGAAGGCAGTTGCGATCCCATTGCAAACTCTCTTCTCCTTCCCTTCCAAGATATATACCCTTTCGGATAAAAAAAAAAAAAAAAGAAACACAGGACCAGAAACTCTCTTCCCTTGTCTGATTGTAACTCCCCAATTTTGTTGACCCTCTCTTCTACTCCTCCGTTAGTGTCGGTTTCATTTCTACCCTTCCGTTAGTGTGGGTTTCATCTGCGTTAAACCTTTGGAATTTCTTCTCATCACCGGTCATTATAAAGCTCGAGGAAATACATATATCTTGTTCAAAGTTTTCTAACAAGACCGCGTTGATTATCATCTATCTTAACTTGGTCGGAGCATTCTGAGTAGAAAGCCATAAGCAATATGGTTCGGAGCAATCACGACTCTTGTGGTCTTTAAACAAATATAGTTCGGGCCACTTTCTAGTTGACAGGTACTCCTCTCTATCCTTTGCCTAAAAGCCTTCCATATATATTTTTTCTAAGATTTATTATCTTGTTATTTCATATTATTATAGATTATCACAAGTTTCCTTCTCGACCAAGCTCTTTTCTTTTCGTACAAACCATAACTCGACAAGGACCGGATATTTAATTTCTAGTTTTGAACATGGATATGAAGTGTGACAGGTAACCTTCTAAAACTTGTGACACGGAATAAATAGTTAATAAATTTGAAGACGATGAGGGTAGTGGGTGCCATCATCTTACAATTCCATTATTATTTTACTCAAACTATTCTATCATATTACTTTATTTTTTTAATGTCAAAATCAATCTACCTTTATTGAATCCGAATCGGCCTCACAAGTGGGTTTTGTTTAAACAAAAACAGTAATCATGCTAGCGTTTACATGCTTCCTCTCTCAAACTTAGGACTAATTTATTTGAGGGTTAGGAATTTAAGGTTAGGAAATGAAAAGTGGTGTTAATTTTGATTTCTGTTTATTTGTATAGTGCTATTCCTGTGGTATTAAACTGTGGTGTTAATTCCTACGGTGTTTATTTGATGGTGATGTTAGGAATATGAAAATAATTCTTTTATTTTCTTTGAACTAAATTACATCATTGATATTTAGATATGAACACATGATATTTGAGTTTTGAATTAAATTACGTTAGTGATTTTCCGATTCTAAATAAAATATCATCGGTGATATTTTATTTAGAATCAAATATTATTTGTGATATTTAGTTCTGAATCAAATATTATTAATGATATTTTAGTTCTGAATTGAATATTACTTGTGATGTTTGAAATATCACTCCTGATATTTGAATATGTTGATTTTAATGTCAGTGATATTTGAACCCATCGAGAGATTAGGCGTAAGAATGAAGGGAAAGGGTAAGAAGATGGAGAATATTTGTGCTAGCTAGGATGGAGCATCGTGTTTGTTGTCGTCCATGGTGATTGTGATTTGGGTGTTAGGGGTAGGGAAGGGCAACTCTCGAGGGTGGAGTGGGGGGGTTAGTGTCAGATGTGATGTCATAGATGTGGTGATGGGAGATGGTATTAACTTGTGTTTGCTTGATACTAGTGCGAACTGATGTTCGGAGAAATATGAATTTTTACACTCCAAACATAGGTTTTGCAAATGAATGCTAAGTTGAGAAGTAAACAGGGGTTTAGGTGTCGAGAGGATGCTTGATGTAAAGTGTCAGACCAATAGGTGACAAGCTCATGTGGAAACCCCGATTCTACGTACCTTCCTACGGAGAAGGGGGGTGGAAGGGTAAGGAGATCATGGCAGAGGAGGCTAATACAGTTGGAATGAATCATGAGGTCAGCCAGAAACTACACTCGTTTCAGCTCCAGCTCCATGCAGCTTTCCATGAAAAGAGAGGTTGTTTGCATATGAATGCTCGCTTTTTCTATCCTTATAAGAAGCTGGCAGTAGGGATGCCAATTCCGATGAGATCTCACCCTACCTTTCTTAATTATTTTATTGCAAATCTTCTAATGGAACTTAACCCTAGTGGCAGTTATGCAAAGCGGATTAAGTTTGCTTTGACGTTTAAGTACATACGAAGTTCGCATTGGCGATTACGTAAGCTCAAAGAACTTTAGTTCCATTTACATGAAAATTCTATTCTTAATTTTCTTTAATCCGCCGTTGACTACTTGGAAACGAAAACCTAGCTAAGCTTACTTGATATCACTGTTAAGAAAATGTTATTACGTGTCCCGGATTCACACCTAGCATGCCACGGCCTCAGTGGGCTCAACACCAACTAATCTGAAATGTTTAAGCCTATTTTAATTAGTTGTACACCTTCTATGTATTCTTATGTATCCTTCACAACGTTCATGAATTGAGGTAGTACCATGGGTGCCACGCACTTTCCCATTTTAGGATTGCAACGTCTTTGTTGCAATTTGCTCAAATGTTCCTCCTAGAGATGGCTGCAATTGAAGGGTAGTCCTTTGCCTCTGACAGAGGAGAGTAACGGTTTGATACCATTCCACGACGTGTTGGGCTCTACAACAAGCACACCACCAGGATATTACCAAGTCAATACAGGCTTTAATATGGTTGGCACCAACTGGCCTAGAATGCTCAAGCCCACATTACTACTTAATACCATGCCTTCCACTCTGATATATCAGCCCCAACTCTCACGAGTTAAATGAGTCATTTCTATCTATGTAAGCGATAATGGGTGCCACGCTTGTCCTTGAAAGGGGAGTATTACCTATAGATTGCATTAGTTCAGACTATAGCGTTTTAATTAATTGTTCTCTCTTATGCCCCTGGAAATATCTTCGTCCATGCGAATGTGATTACTATAGATTATCCGTATTTTCACATACACATTCCAATACGATTTATAGATTAATTGTATGAGATAGTATTTTATGCGAAAGACAACTTTGACCTCTTTCTATATTCAAAAGTGGGCATCTCTTGCACAGTTTTCCTTCGGGACTCTTGCGATGCCGAACTTCATGGTTAAAATTTAGAATTCACAAAATTCAGAATTTACGCAGTGAAAGACAGATGAAAGGAAGATTTTGTTTATCTTAAATACGTACATTCAAGTGTGAGATGCAAAATTTACCTTTTTTTTTTCTGTCAATGCAGAAAATCAGATAAGTGATTCCAATCCACACTGCGGTAAAGAGCAATCAAAGGGGATCATCGAAAAAGAAAAATTGTAATTCACGGTGTCTACTTCTTACCTATAAAAGAGGGTAAAACTTGGTGTACATTGATGTGTATATCGATTTGTATATCCACCTCTATTAAAGAAGGGTGTTATGTTATATGACAATATCATCGGACAATGTCATACATCCTCTAATGATATATAAATTGATGTATGTATCGATGTACACCAATGATCGCCTTATAAAAAAGTGGTGGAAATGGTTCCACGACTAGAGCAACGACTATACAACGGATGGCAAGTAGGAGCTACTTGTCCGAGTACCTTGAGATACGTGTTTGCCGATCACACCCTAAGCAAGAGATAATTATATTTTGGACAGATATTCTATGAATATTTTGCTTTTAGAACCTTATGGACATCGCATATTAATGCATGCGTTTATTATTTTTGATTCACACATATATCCCCCAAAGTTGCTCCATATGATCATTTTGCTTCTCCATTGGTATATGAGGCTATATATTTAACCATATATGAATGAATATGGGTTAATTACAATTAGTTTATCTGAGAGATCGAGGCCTAATAAATACATAAAGATTATCAAAAGAGGGGAAATCTTGCCATTAAACCTGGAAGTTGCAAATGCTCAAAGCCACCTTAGCTCTATGTTTGAGGTGATTTAAGGGAGGTAAGGTATTAGTTTGAATAATGGAATATGGATAGGGAGAAGAATTTACTTTCGATTATGTTTATAAGAAATGGCAAATTTTTTAGTGGAATTTACCGTGAAATTCATCTTTTGGGAAGGTATCAACATTACGGTGTATGTATGCAAACGTAAAAAAAAACACATGGGTGCATATGTAGTGTCGAGAGTTCATGATGACATCTCTTCACAACCTCCATAAAATAACTATGAATAATCGATATGAATTCTGTGTATTGGAAACAAAACTCTCACCTGAGGGAAGTGTGATCGGGTGTTGCAGAAAAAAGGGTCACTTATTGAAATGACCATTGTCAATGGTTGTTTAGGATTTTTTGAAATTTTAGGAATTTTCTCATAATTTTTCTTTACACCAAAAGACTTCGTGTGAAATTTTTGACTTCTAGGGGGGTTTATCGCAATTTTAACCCCCCAAGAATTATCCTATGGGATCAGGTGCAATTTTCTCGACCCTACAACATCTCACTCCATACCTAATAACACTGCATCTTGGGGTGATAATTCTGTTAAATGAGATCTTAAGAACAAAATGTACAGATAATACATCATAAATAGAATGGGAGCATTACATGATCATACATCAAGATTGCTTATAAAACAGTATTAATGGTCATTTGTATAAGTACTTGTCAAAGCAGGCTTCAGAGGAGCAATCGGACCGCACGGATAGATTTAGAGCAACGAACGAAGTCCAATGGACTCGAAATCGGCTAAATCCAACATCCGGAGCTCCTGCAATGGGCCCAAGAAGTTCTGACTGTTAATCTGATGATCAACGGTCCACGGCATGTCATGTGGCGCCTGATCGCTGCATCCAGATCGCCGCTGCTTCCACCTTTACCCAGAGGACGAATCTCAACCGTTCGATTGAAGAACACCCGCGCGCCCGACGCTCGCCGCGACAGCGCAACGGTCGACGCCTCAACCTCGCAACAAGGGGTGCGGGTTCGAAATGCACCGCGTAGCAAATCGAAGGCGAAGGTGCGTGAGGGCGAAATTGGACCGTAGATCGGCGAGCGGAGGGGCGCGATTGTGAGACGTGGCGCCTGCAGATGCGCCTTGACCAGACACGTGTGATGACACACGCGATCCGCGCCAGCGCCCCACGCGGAAGCTTCGATCAAACGGCTTACGACGCGCACATGCGAATCAGGCGCGAAGAAGCACAGACGCGCGTGAGTGACCTGTGGGTAGGGGCCTTCACCAACGTTTTGGGAAGGGTTTTAGCGATGTCCCGGACGTCACTAAAACCCCATCTTCATTTGGAAAGCCCTTCTTCCTATTTAAATCCCTTCCAACCACCCATGGGAGGCATTCACTCCACTTGCAAGTGTTCTACCCCCTTCCTAGCTACCATTAGCCCTCTTTGTAATTGCCGGAGACAACGAACTGCCGACAGAGCCCTCCTCCACCACTGTGGCTGCCTCGCCGTCTTCTCTCTCTTTCTCTTTTCCTTTTTTTCTTAAGCTTTACTTTACTTATGTTCAAGCAGTTATCTAGTGTTGTAATTATGAACTAAAGTTGCGTGTCAAATGAAGTTGTTTTCTATTCAATTGCTTGCTCTCTTTTATGTTTGAATTGTATGCTGTGAATGAAGAAATTCTAACCCTATTCTCTCACACACACACTCTCTCTCTCTCTCTCCCTCACTCACTTTTCACCCGCACCTTTTTGCAAGCAAAACCCCACGATTTTCGTGACATTAAGTGACAAGAAGAATTCGATTTTCACGCCTCCCTGAGATCGACACTTAGACTCACATCCGTTTCTTCATTTTAAAATCGATGTTGCGAGCGCAAGCTATAACGACTCTTCTAAGCATACGCGTCACGCACACGTCAATACCCACCATAGCCCCCATGCCCACCATACCCCAATGCACCCTTAAAACACCCCCCATCCTCCATTTTGTTCTCCACAGCAGCCTTTCTCTCACATCCACCAACGCCTCCCTACTGCAGAGAGATGTGTAGCCAAGGGAGGGAGGGTGTGAGAGGGAGAGCGTGAAGGAGATTGAGAGCGGGTGAGGTTGGGGAGCAGAGGAGGGGACATATTGCAAGGAAGGCTCTGTGTGTGGAGCTGGGGGTTATTTTTCTGCATTATCGGATGTTTGCAACGTTCGCCAGATGTCTGGAGGGATCATCGGATGTTCGGAGGGAGCTCAGGACGTCTGGTGGCATGTAGGTACTAGGGAGGTTAGGAAGGTGCGTTAGCACGGCATTCAAGGCACTTTAGGACGTCTGGAAGCATCGTCAGATGTATGACTGCTCTCCCAAACGACCGGGAGTAGTGTCAGACGTTTGGAAACACCCTTAGACGGCTGTGAGGGGCAATAGATGGCTGGAACAAAAATAAGAGCTCAAGGTGAGGTTCTACACACGCTTAAGACGTTTGGGACTCACTCAAGACATCTGATTTTGGTCAGGATGCGCATGTTTGGGCTAGTTTAGGGCCCAAACGAAGTTAGTTTTGAGCAAACAAAGTACCGTTGGCTTTCTTTTAAAATTTCCTACGTGTCAGGGTTGTTTCCATATTATTTTGAGCTTGTCTTGACATGCTGAAATTTTGGTCAAAGTTATTGATGTTTGGTTTGACCAACCGTTTAGAATAGGGTTCTAGTTCATAGAGCACTCTGGACCTGCGGGAACACCAGGATTCGTCGTTCGTGCTCCCATATCTTTCGTACACTTTGGTAGAGTGGTTTTCTCTACTCTTGTGTTTTAATTTGTTAAGTGCATGTTAAATTAGAAATATTTACTTGGAATCTAGGACATGACATGAATCCTAGGGTTGAGAATGGTGTATGCACATTACTTGAACCTCGCTGGTTATAAATTGAGAATGCATGTTGTTACATTTTCCTACCATGAGAATTTGTATAGTTAATTTGATAAGATTGTATGCTTGTACTGTTAAATCACGAGCTGCCTGTTCTATGATTATGAAATCACAATGTGAATAGAGATACATGTCATGCATTGAAATGAGACGAGTACTATGCATGAACCCTATGAGGAACTAGGAAAGGAATCAAAGTATGGTGACATGGATATTGATGTATGATGGAACACTTTGCCTATACAGGCATGTTGTTTGGCTGTTTGGACTTAGGTATGGAAAGTGAGCTGGCCCTCGTGTACGTGGTACCGAGGAGAGCTACTATCACTGTTGTGTAGGAAGAGAGCTAGCCTCTCCTTGGGTTGGGACCTAGAGTCAGGAATGGTCTCCCTACATCGACTCCTGTTGGGCCCACTCGATAAACTGAGATAATTGAGTTAGGGTACGCAGACTGTTAAGAGGTGTTGCTCCTATCCTGTTCTGTGCTATATGTTAGAGTGTACCTGCTAGTGGAAATGACTGACCATGTGCTAGTGTTGAGTAGCTACTCGTGCACTTATCGCGCGTGCCATAGTCATCACTGTGTCGCGATCATGACCTCAGGGTGGTAGACCGAGTGTAGGACTACCACGGGGCACCCTCTCGACTAGGAGAGTGCCACGTTTGTATCCTGCATCGCAGGAAAACTGTATCAAGATCGTTCCCTTATCGAATATGTGGATTAAGTGATGTGGACCTTTACTAGAATACATGAATAGTTAAACACATAGTTAAATATGTAGGAAACTAGATGACAATGAATAACTATAAGATGCACGAATGGTTTATTGCTTTCTTTCTATTTGAAAGGCATTAAATGTCTTATGTGCCACTGTACTCAGTATTAGCTGACAAAACATGTATGTATATATGTTCAGGTTAGGGAGTTGAGCAGCCAGCACTACCGGCTGTAGAGGGTGTTAGGCTTAGCTGAGCTCAGCAGTAGTCCGATCATTTTTCAATTTTTGTTTCAGAGGCCCTGTTTATTGTAGTGAGTACTTTCAGTATGTTGGAACCTGTTGTTGCCTTATGTCTTTATTTATAGTGTGATGGTTAGTTAGCAAACTCTATTTTTTCGCCTGTGACATGTTGTTCTTTTTGAACTTCTATTCTACTTTTGGTGCTACCCTTTTTTTTAGCTACAATACATGTGCGGGAATGTTTATTTTTATGCGTTTGACTTATTTCTCAATGGACGATTAGATTTTGGAATTAATCTAGACGAGTCATTCCCACGTTCCATAAGGAGTTAGATTTAGGTTGTAACACTTCTCAAAAGGGAAATAGTGAAATAATATGAAAAATATAATAAATTACAGAAATGTGACCTTTAACGTAAACGTAACAAACGTAAGACACCCATTCCCTTGCATCCTTCCTATTCCTTAACCACTTT
Source organism: Thalassia testudinum (assembly GCA_037157565.1). Taxonomy (NCBI): domain Eukaryota; kingdom Viridiplantae; phylum Streptophyta; class Magnoliopsida; order Alismatales; family Hydrocharitaceae; genus Thalassia; species Thalassia testudinum. The sequence goes on along the minus strand of JAZHRO010000073.1, from coordinate 195,920,570 downwards.
ATCCTACTCTCCTTGCCGTATGGGACTTGTGGAACCACAGCTAGGAGAAAAGGAGAAGATATGGGAGGAAAAAGAGATGCTCCTCGAGTTTTAAGAGGTATAAGGTTCATTTTTAAGGGTTAATTTACGGATGTATTGTATGGGATGAAACCTTCTAAACATAGGATATCTTAGGTTGGTATTTACATATAATTTAAGATAATTTGATAGGAGTATTTAAGTGAATATAAGAAAAGATGAGAATAAATTATCACTCCAAGTAATTTAAATATGGGATAACTCATCTCTCACTCACATCCCACAAAAATGTGAAATATCTCGCAACGTAAACAAATCCTAAGTTTATATGAGTATGCTTATGTTGGATCGCAGAGGTATGCAAGTACAAAGTCCACGGGCCCTATTCATAAACATAGAAAGTTCGTAGGAGTAAACAAAGAAAATCCCTCTCCCTCTTCCTCTCCCTCCCTTTCTCGCTCCCGCTCGTCTTCTCCCCTCCCACAGTTCCCCCCTGAAGCGGCTGATTGCCATTTCGTCGGCAGCTCCCTCGTCGTCGTCTTCCTTCTTTCCAAAAACCTCTTTCTGCCTCTATCTCTCTCTCCAAATCCAAATTCCATCTCCCATTGTTCCCCTTCGTCGTCTTCCTCATCGTCCTGCTCTTCTCCACCCCTCTCTCGTCCCAACACAAAGCTCCCGCCTTTGACCTCCCATTCCCCCCCTTCAGCTACGTGTCTACGACCTTTCATGGGGCAGTGCTACGGCAAGTCAACCCTAGTCGCCGAGAGGAAGAAGCCGCTTCCGCCGCCCCCCTCCGCCTCCCCTCCGGCGCCGGCCGAGTCCCCCAGGCACTCGCCCCCGGCCAACGCCTGGCCCAGCCCCTACGCCCAGAGTGCCACCACCCCCCTCCCGGAGAGGAAGCCGTCGAGTACCCCGGGGAGGTTCCTGCGCAGGGCGTTCATATCGCCGTCGCCGGCGAAGCACATAAAGTCTACGCTGCGGAAGAAGAAGTGGGCGCAGGCGAGGCCCCCCGCCGCCGCGGCGGAGGGGGCGATCCCAGAGGATGCGGTGCTGAAGGGGGAGGATGCGCCTCTGGACAAGACCTTCGGGTACAGGAGGAGTTTCGCGGGCACGTACGAGGTGGGGATGGAGGTGGGGCGGGGGCATTTTGGGAACACGTGCCTCGCCAGGGCCAAGAAGGGGGAGATCAGGGGCCAGCACTTGGCCGTCAAGATCATCGCCAAGGCAAAGGTGCGGTGGTATGTCGGTGTTTTTTCAATTATTTTGCCTTTTTCCTTTTTCTTTTTATGGCAAGGGTTAGTTAATTCGGGTTACCATACGATAGGAGATAATTCTTATTTGTTTGTAGTTGAGAACGAAGGTAGATCTCTATTTGTATTTATTGATAAGGGTTTGGAATAGAGGTTAACCTTTGATGTGAGAAGAGGATATTTACTTGGATATAAAGGTTAGAATGGAGGATAGAGTTGGAAAAGATATGTTTGCGAGGGTCAGATAAGTTAATTGGTATTTTGTATTTATATTAGGATGGGGTGGCATGTTGGAAAAATTAATATGTGAAGCTTATGGGAGAGGAGAGATAAAATATGGGTTAATTTGCAGATTACCTCAACCACTCTCCTAACATGAGTTAGCAAGACAGATAGAGGTTGGATTATCCCCCATTGTAAACACAGGATAAGGGTTTTCCCTCTCTGTGAATTAGACCTTATGGGTGGTGGACCCCTCCCCCCAAAATTTTTTCTCACTGGTGCTGTTCGTGGGGGCGGGGGGGGGGGGTGGTGTGTGTGGTTGGTTGGCGAGTTGGGTTGGGGTCTGGTGCGTTTGGTCATTGTTCACGGCTGGGGCTCTGCATTTCCTTCGAGGAAGCCGTTTCCATGTTCTCGATCATCCATGCTAATGGTAACTTCTGATGATGTTTGGTAAGTGACATTAGAAAAATAATGGAATTGGCAGAGGAAGTGTGGAAAAATAGAACAGTGGGAAGTATCGGAGCCTTTCTATGTGTGTGTGGTATTAAACATTACATCAAGGATTTAAACATCATGACCGAGATTTTTTGGGAAGAATGGAATAATTTTGTCTCTTAGGTCGAATTATCTGGATCTGGAATTTGGGTTGTCGAATGCGGAATCCAATATTTAATTCTATCATTCAAATACTATGTTCTTGAACGAAGGCATGGAGTGAAACGGATTGGAATTGACAGACTTGTTTGTTTGCAAATTCATTGGAAGGGAAGGGAAGGCTCGAGGAGGCAAATAGGGGCAGATCTTTTTCCATTCCAAAATGGATGCTGATCGTTGTTTTATTTTAAATGTCCCTTTTGACCCTTTTTATGATCAACACTAAACTCATATACAGATATTTAGAGGCTATAGTATAAAATTTATCATAAATCTTTCCATCCCGTTCGTTAGCTCATCTAGTTAAAATGGAACATCAACTTTCTTTTCTCTCTCCTTCTATGACAGCAAACCACACTTCCCTTGTCCTTGTCTTTTTGATTTTCCGATTTCTGACAATGGCTTTCATTTTTCTTCCCAAAAAGTCAACTTTCAATGGTTTGGCAGTGGGATTTTTATTTGGCAGTTTTGCACTATTGGCCCTTGAAGAATGCACTCTTGTGAAACAGCCATATGCATTGATTGGATTATGGCATGGCACTAAGATTTTTTCTTTTCTGATGATTGGCATTGCTTGCTCTAGTACTAGTTCTCGATGGCATCTCAGATTCCTTGGACCTGACTCTGGAACCAATAATGGAAGAGAGAGAGCTTATAAGAACCCCTGTTATGATTTGATGGTCAAGTCGGATGAAACTAACTATGCATGTCAGGTGTAGACCTTTTTTTTGACAGTGAAAGGTTGTGATAAGGTCCATATATTGGCCCAACCGGAGTCAAAAGGACAAGAGTGGCAAAAACACTACTTGGCAAAGAGAATGTCATGGTCCAAACATGGATCATGAATAGTGTCATTCCCAGAATCAGGGATGAAATTATAAATAATTTCACAGTCGAAGACATGTGGGATATAGCTTGAATAATGTATATTCCCACAAGAAGAACTGTACCGAGATCTTCCAAATCTATAGTGATATTGCCTACATGTGACAAGAAGGCAAGTCTTTATCATAATATTTCTTAGCTATTAAGGGTTCTTTTGAGAAGTTGAAAGCCTTTTGCCTTGGTTGCACCTGCCCCACACAGCAAGCATGTTGCAAGGAACTTGCCGTACCATGCTTCCTTGCTGTTTTATGGCTTGATTATGTGGTAATGCAGCTCTCAATGCCCATTTTTCCTACTATGGAAGAGGCCTACGGATGGATGAGTTGCACTTTCCTTTGTCTTTCACTAGACAAAGGCAACTCTCAAGCCTCTGCCATGGCAACAATTTATGGTAGAGGAAGTAGCTCATTTCCTACACTAGGATGTAGTTGTGTGTGCTCATGGATCATAAGGAAGAGGGTGCCCCCCCTTGCCCTATTGTGACAACACTGACAAGATGGGCCACATGGAGGAGTCCTGTTAGGCCTAGCATGGCAAGGTCATAGCACTATGGTACCTACTGAAGCTCCTAATGCAGTTTCTAAACCCAGATTGGACCATGATGAGCTTCTTCAGAGGCTGACCTTTCTTTTTGGCTTGCCCACTATGTTGACCCTACAAGTACCGTTTCTTTTGCCAGTCCATAGGGTACAACTCTTTTACTACAGTCTACTAGCTCTTGTGGCTTTGGCTTGTGGGCCCCGGAGCATCTTGATGCTTATATAAAGACAAGAACTGTTTCACTACATTATGGGACCAGGGAGGATGGTGCGAAATCTGCAGTTTACAGATGGGCAACATTGCCTGATTATTGGGTCAAGGGGAGGTTATAACATGTGATTGACTAATGTTCTTGTGCCTAGCTTTCCTATTAGCCTTTTAACTGGGCAAATTTTGACCGAGTTACCTATACTGTTCAGGACATATTGATAGGGAAAACAGTTGATGGCAGCTGTGAAGGAGTCAACTGGTTAATCAATTTGCTACACGTAGCTAGTGTAACTATTCCTGCTTCGAGTAATTCCAAACACGATACCACTATTGGAAGGGTGTAGACTATTTCATTGGTCAGACACACAGTTGATCAGTTTGATAGTGGATTCTGAGAACACAGGGAACAGAATCCACTTGATGAGTCAAATACCTCCTAGCTTGGTTGGATAGATCCAACCCCTGCACAAACCAAAAAGACTGAACTGCTATTTGACTAGTTGAACACGGACACAAATGGTTGAACAACAATAGTCCCTAACAGGGTGATCTCTTTGATTGATCAATGAGTTTCCTAATTGGTTGGGTGGATAGATGATTGGATGCTGAACTGGAGGTGGGCTGACTGATAGGGGAAGCGGCTTACTGGTTATTGCTGGTGAATCTGCAAATTCTCAGCCTCCTCAATCGCTTGAAACACGTCGTGATCACCAACAATGAAATATAGCTACCTTTTCAAAAAAACAATGAAATATGGCTATCCATATACCCATTTATAGTGATACTCAACATTTCTCAAACTGCTACATTTTATTCCAAATTGAAATGGAACTTGCCTCAATCATCATCAGCATGAGAATGCCCAAAGCCTTAACAACTTGTTTCAGTGAATTAAAGCCTAATGATTCTAAAATGGATGTTGTTCAAACATGGCTCACTCTTCAACTAATCCAGGTTTGTATGAATGCATGATGCGTGCTTCTTGTGAGATCTTTCAACACCTTCCAAACACATAATCCTTTGAAAGAAATTGTTTATTTAATGCAAGATATTTCATTAAACGGGTTAAAAACTTGTTATGTTTGTGCACTGCTCCTGAGACTTTGGTGTATATTTGATGATCAAGCTAATATGTTGACATTTTTAAAGTTGAAATTACTGTGTTGGAAGGTATATTTGTGTTGTTGGATTGTTGGGTTATTCGATTCAGTTTATTTAGTCTCACATAGTGGGTGTGAAAATGTGAGTGGTGTGTGGTAATCTATATAAAGGCTCTTGTACGCCCATTTGTTCTTGGAGAGGAAACACAGAATATCTGCTTGTTTGGACTTTCACGGTTTTCTCCCCTCTCCTTGTGAGAGGGGTTTCCATGTAAACCCGGTGTTTCTCTACAAGGTTTTAAATATCGATATCGATGTCGTATCAATAAGTTGAAAAGGAGATATGCCGATGATATGTTAGAGATATATTGCTGGTATTAGTGAATTTTGGGGAAATCACTCAAAAAGGTTCAAAATGTCACAAATTTGATGAAAATTAACATTTTCATAACTACTTCATGCACGAAAAAATGCCTAGAAAATCAAAATCATATATTTTAAATGAAAACATAATAGAAACATACTACTGACATAGCTACTGACATATCGATAGAGTGAGCATTCAAAAGAAAAGACACAAAGCAGCTATACACAATTTTAAAGTTTATGTGGTATCTGTATTTTCACCTTCTTCATATCCTTCTATATTAAAGAAGAATTCCCAATATTGAAGATCTCAATACAAAAGTAAATAACCAAGACATGATGTTATAGCCTTTAAATTTCCAAGATGCCATCAATATAGTTGCAACCTTAGAATGTTTCCTTCATCCATTTTTTTGAGGACAAAAGAGTCTTTTGGTAGGTTGCATCACCATGGATATTTGTAGTCTCTGTTTGTCATGATTTCCACAAATTGTATCGAGAAGGATCTTGAGACTTGATGTATAGACTTCTATATCACCACCATCAACTAAATTAGATTTGAGGCATGTGATTTTAGATATATTATATGCTGTTGCTTATAGGTTCACTGCCTACAACATTGCCTCATGATGACAATTCTTCAGAATCTTTGTAAAGTAGGAATTACTTACACATATAAAGAAATATTTTTTCTAAAGGAAAGAAATGTTAGCTTGGAAATTTTATGCTTAAGGAGTCCAATTTTGACGATATGTCGCTGATATCCCTCGATATCGGTGATATATCGACTGGCATCATGGAAAAAGATATGGCAGGGGCCATGGGGTGTCGATATCTCTTGGAGTGTCGATACCGACATATCGGTGATATGTTGGCGATATGTCAGTGACATTTCTTACCCTGTTTCTCTATGATGCTTTGTGTAGTGTTCGTGTTATTCCATTAATTTTTATTTTGGCATTTCTACATTGATTCCCCTAAATATATGGCTAATTACATTTATACCCTCGCAAACTTGCTAATTACATCTATAGCCCTAAAAAGTTACGTCATTAGAAAGATATCCCTCCTGTTAGTTTTTTGGACCAACTATGGTTATATCTCAACCATACAACATATATCCACTTAAAAAAAAGGGATACTTATAGAGATATACTTGGAAACATGGTGAATTAGATCTTGAGGTGGCTAGGGGACAAGGAGGAGGGGGGGGGGGGGGGGGGGGGGGTTGCAGGAAGAGGAAGAGCAGGCTGGGACAGAGGGGGGTTTGAAGGAGGAGGAGGGGTGGAGGGGGGTTTGTAGGAGGAGGGAGGGGTGTTCATAGGAGGAGGTTGGGGTGAACTCGAGGTGGAGGGGGGTTGTAGGAGGAGTAGAAGGGGGTTTACAGGAGGAGGAGGTTGGGGTGGTGGGAAGTTGAGGTGGAGGGGGGTTACAGGAGGAGGAGGGGCGAAGGAGGGTTTGCAGGAGGAGGAGGTCAGGGTAGAGGGGGGTTCGTAGGAGGAGGGGGCAGTGTCGTTGTCGTAGGTGGAGATGGTGTATAGGTCAGAATGAAGGTGGTGGATGGAGAAAAGGTGGTGAAGTCAGGCTGCGAGCTGCAGAGGAGGAAGGAGGACGTGGATTGACGAGGAAGAAGGGAGGAAAGGAGGAAGAAGAAAAAAGACAAAAAAGAAAGACAACATGAAGAACAATAACGATGTAATTTTCTATAGTAATGTCGTTAAACTTAAAAGAAATAGAATATTCCTAGAGAATTAACGACGAGTTAACCTAAGGGCATGGTCAAGTAATGGTTAACAACTTTTTTAGAGGTATAGATGTAATTGACCATGTTTCTAGAGGCATATATGTAAAAATCACTTTTATTTTTGCCATGGTATTAGAGCAAGTTGGTCTTGGGGTGCTGTTGCTATTCGTATGCTAATGCGATTTTTCTTGTTCTTGATATTTTATTATTGTTGGGCATCTGGATTATTCAACCAATTAGGATCTAGATGCCATGATGGTAATCAAGATTTGATGGAGTTAGGTGGCTTGATTGTCGTGATCAGCACCATTAGAAGTGGTGTCTAACTCATTGTAAGTCACCTTCAGTAAGAGCATGGTTCTTGATAACGTAGCCGAGGATCATGCCCACCTCGTCATCCAGTGTTGCACCTCCACCCTTGGGTTCATTATTGATGATGAGGACCTCTTATGTTGTCATTGGTGGCTGCCTTGGGGTGTTGGAGACATCTTGGGTTCATGTCCCATTGTGATTGCTAGCTATCTTAGATCTATCCATGCTCCTCCACATGATGGACTCTTAGTAAAGCCATACCTTGCGAGCCATCAAGTTTCTTGCAACAAAGGGTTGCGTTGACGGGAAGTGAGGTTCCCTAAACTCTACACTAGAGACACTGATAAAGAGGTGGTGGTGAGAGATTGCTAGAGCGGAACCTGGTGCCTGGGTGCGATGTCAGATAGAAGTTGTGTTGACATGCAGGAGCTTCTTGCGATGCTGGAGGGGTGGGCCTTGGAGCAGGATAGAGATGGGCTATTCTGGGATGATGGAGAGTTTTTTGCGCGAAAGGCGTATTGCAGGCTATTGTGGGATAACCAAGGTTTTAAATATCGATATCAATATCGTATCGACAAGTCAAAAATGGGATATATCGGGGATATATTGCTGATATCGGTAAATTTTTGGGAAATTACTCAGAAAGCCATAAAATATAAAGAAAAGTCAAATTAACATTTTTATGACTAATATATTATAAAGGAATGGCTGAAAAACGTGTGTGTGTGGGTGTGTGCGTGCCTGTGCGTGTGTGTGCATGTGGGTTCCGAACAGTGCCAGTCCAGTCCTGCCTGTGTGTCTGTGTTTGTGTTTGTGTCTACCCATTTTCAATCTCACGCCTCCCGCCCAATCCTACCCTACCGTTTTCAACTTCCTGCCCAGCTATCCCATTTCAACAGTGCCACAACACCATTTTTCCCACCCAACCGGCGATATGTCGTTGATATATCGGCGATATATCCCCATATCGACGATATATCGCCGATATCTGGGAAAAGTACACTTTGGGTGGTATCGATACCACCCAACCCGTCGTATATCGTCGATATATCGCGATATGTCAAATCTTGGCAAGTACTTAGATAAGCCATGCTGAAACAAGTGAGCCTGTCAACCCTAGATTGTTGTGGGGGAAAGAAAGAAGAACCATCATGGATGACATTTTTTAATCAAAGGAAGATGACAAGATAGCTTTTTCAATATCCCCATGGATTATCAAAGTGCTTAATTTTATGCATCTTTTTATAGAGGTTTAAAGATGCTAATGTATTTCTTACCGATGTTTTAGAATCTTCTTCCAATTTTTCAATAAGTAAACCCAAGTGTAATGACTGAATTGTCGACAAAAAATGTACAGTTCTAAAGTTGACATATTTGATGGACTACAAGGAAGCAAGAACCCTAGCATGTACAGCTCTAAAGTTCAACAAAAGTTCATGATATCGGCGATATATCTCCGATATATAGGCGATATCATGAAAAAAAGATATTAAGGCTGATATCGATATGTGCTGACCCGGCGATATATTGCTGATATATCAATCCTTGGGGATAGCTGCCCAGTGGAGATGGACATGGCACGAAATTGCGGGCTCCTCTTGACGGTAGACTATCCGTTAAAGATCAGGTTCTTTGCTTGGTTGCTTAGAAGGAGGCGATTGGTCACCAAGGCGAGAAGGGCTAGATGAACGTAGGGGATGGACACTACATGCTATGCAATGCTGAAGAGGATGAGTTCTTTAGATGCAACGTGGCAAGGTAGATTTGGAGTTGGATAGGCCTTACATGGATTGATGCCTTCGATGTGGAGACTTTTTGGGCAAGTTTCCGGAGGGGTAGTACTAAGCATGGCGGCTCGGTATTTAGATCGAGGGTAGAGAGGGCTAGAGTCCTAGTAGTCTTATGGGGGATTTGGTTGGGAAGGAATGGTGTGGTGTTCAGGGGAGACAGGCCTTATTTGAAAAATTTTTTTGTGTACATTTCCTCCCAACTTGGGATATTGCTGATGTAATTGTTGCTTGTGGCCACTAAGGCCTCATAATACAATGGAGGTGATAATATGCACACTGCTTAATCTTGTAACAAGGGAGAATGTATTAAAGAAGTCAATACCATACATTTGGATATATATCCTTTTACAACGAGACGTGCTTTTATAATAATCGATACTACCATCTGCCTTGTATTTGACAGTGAATGCCTACTTGCTCCCCACAATAGAAGCTCTAAGAGGTGGTGATAGTAACTCCCATGTTCCATGGTTGAGTAATGCATTCATTTCTTCTAACATTGCTTGTCTCCAAACTTCACTCATCAACACTTGATGAAGATTCCTGGGAATGGACGTGGTAGATATACTCATAGCAAATTCTCGAAATAAATGAGCACGTTTTAAAAGAAACATGATTAGAGATTGGGTGTATAGTACAATGTCTCTTCCCTTTCCTAAGAGCAATTAGGAGGTCTATCTCCACAAGGGTATCACTTGAAACATTATCATCATCATCAACATCAACAATATCTGCAGGGTTAGCATTGTCACCCGGTAGAGAAGTAGTAGCATCTGTCGATAGACCTTCGTTACAGGGTTCAATTAGTGTTGGTTGTCAGAAGGTACGACGAGAATAAGCAACAGGAGGATCTTGGAACCTACCTTGAGTGGTAGCAGAAGAGAAATCCTCGAGAGAAAGAAGAGGGACAGGAAGAGGGAGATTATCTTGCTTAGTAAACGAGGTGCGAGAACCCACAACAGAGAAATAGGGTGTCGACTCAAAAAATGAGACATCTGCATTGACATACTCTCAACGGTGAATCGGATCATATCATTTGTATTCCTTTAGAATTCTAAAGTGCCCCAAGAAAATACACATCCCTAAGAACTGTCCCTTTCAAATTCTAACAAACGAATAAAAGCAACACAACCAAAGCTTTTAGGTGGCAATGTAAATAGGGGCTTATTAGGAAACAGAATGGAGCAGGGAATTTGCTCATCTAGAACACTAGAGGGCATTTGGTTTATCAAGTAGTAGCTTGTAAGAATAGCATCACTTCAATATGAGGGAGGTACACCATTCTGAAACATAGTGGAAGGTGCTACATTAAGGATTGTCTCGTAGCCACTCCATTTTGCTATGTGGCATGGATGTAAGAAGTTTGATGGATAATACCCAAAATTCTAAAGCATTGTCGGTGTGTAGATATTTAATGGTGGCATTAAAAATGTTCTTCATTTGATGTGTGAAATTTTGTATTACATTGGCAACCTCAGATCTCTCTTTCATAAGATATACCTAAGAAAGCTTGAAGAAATCATCAAGGACCAAATAGTAATGATACCCATGATGATTGGGTACAAGACTTGGACCCTATACATCAACATGAATCAACTGAAACAACTTAGTAGTTCCAGGATTCTGACTAGTAGGGAAATTGGACTTATGATGTTTTCCCAACTAACATGCTTCACACCGAAACTTGTTTAATACAGAGATCTAAGGAAATATATGATGCAACTTCTAAAAAGATAAGTGACCAAGATGGAGATGCCACATGTAAGGGCTTGATGCTTCAATAGGAGAATGCAGAGTGTAAGCCAAAATGGAAGAATGATATAAGTAGTAGATGCTACATTCCTTACAGCAACACTAATCTCCTTCCCCTTCCGGAGATCTTGCATTAAAAAATGCATTACATCGAAAATAACGTGATAATTTAACTCCTTTGTTATCCTACTAATAGAAAGAAGATTAAGAGGAAAATCAGGTGCATGTAAGACATTAGTAAGTCTAAAAAATGGGGTAAGCTGCACATCCCCTTGTCCAGTAATAGGAGATTGACTACCATCAGCAAGATTCACAAATTGGTCTCTCGATACAGCATGTAAACTATTAAATTGAGAAACATCTCCACATAAATGGTGTGAGGCACTTGAGTCAAGAAGCTAGTTTGTGGGAACATGATTTTTTTGTTGTGACAGGACATGAAATATGAGTACCTCTAGATTGCATAGCAACAACAACCGTTGTGGTAGAAGGAGATGACCCACTAGTTGAAGATGTTGTGGTAGATTGGTGTTCAGAAATTCCTCATATTTCGCTTTAGGAATGGATACTGTTCTTGTAGTAGAGGAGCTAACCACTTGGGATAGAACAATAGCTACAGTAGGGGGTCTACCATGCTTATTTCAGTAATGATCCTCAAGATGCCCTTGCTTTCCACAAAAGGTGCATTGAAGTCTACCATGTCTAAATGAGCCTTGCCCTGCTCCTCGCCCTTTGCTTCTAATACCTTCAATAGGTGAACATCCACATCTATGTGACATTGCCATAGTAGAAGTAGACAAATCTACGTGTGATACAATATTCAATTGACTCAACCTGGTCTAAGCCTCTTTCAGGGTGGGAATCACCTTCCTGTTAATATCTTATCTCTCACTGAGGTATAATCAGGACCTAGGCCACCCAAAAACCTTGCCACTTTCATCTTCTCTCTCTGATCCTTCTACTTGTCACAAGCAGGGTTTGATATATCGTTGATATATCGGTATCGATAGCCTAGGGTGTATTGATATCACCTGAGGTTTCTTTTTCCATAAAATCGGTGATATATCGCCGATATCATGATATATTGGGCGATATCCCCGAGATATCGATAATATATCGTCGATACCAGGCATTGTTGGGCGGGAAACTTGAAAGCTATTCACTGCTCAGTGGTGGGCGAGAAGTGAAACCTATTCACACAAAGCTGAAAGCAATTCACACACACGATTTTCACCTCTTAGGTATTTCTTTATGATGTATTAGTCATTAAAATATTAATTTTCATAAAATTTGTGCCATGTTTTTTACATTTTTGGCCTTTAATTTATTGATTTTCATCTTCTAGGTATTTTTTAATGATGTATTAGTCATTAAATTGTTAATTTTCATTAAATTTGTGTCATTTTTTTACATTTTTGGTATTTCTAAGTGATTTCCTCAAAATTTACCGATATCAGCGATATATCCCTGATTTTTTTTTTTGACTTGTCGATATGATATCGATATCGAACACATTGGTTGGTATGTATTGAGTTTCTCAAATAGAACCTTCACAACAGGGTAGTATTGAGATAAAGTCTAGTCTCCTTGAGACAATGTGAAAGTCTCTTGATAGAGGCGAAGAATCAAAGAGTATGTGTTTTGCAAGCTCTCCTATATCTCCTTTGCAGTGTTATAGTAACTTATTTCATTTGCAATTCTAGGGACCATACTATTCAACAACCATGCATGGACAATACTATCATCCCTCTTTCATTAAGGATATCTACTTTCTTCTTTACTTGGTGCTGGTGAGAGAAGAACATATTCCTTGTCATGTCCACCCACATAAAACATAAACATCTTCGACCAATGACTATAGTTGGACTCATCCAACTTGACTGTGGATCCCTATGCAAATGGTTTTTCGGACATCTTAAGGTTGCCACTCGAACTTTCCTTAAGGCTAGGTAAGGCTTTTGATTCTCCAACCATGCTAGTCTCACACGATAAGTGAATACCACTAGTGTTTTGGAGACAAACCGCTGAATTGCATGCCCCTATAGTACTTCCACATATACAAGCACTTAACAGAGACCAACTTACATCAACACCCTTACACTAACAGGGCCTCAGGAACCATTTAAAGAAGATAACATGGATTGGTGGTGGTCTTGCAGCGATTCAACGACATGAACAATGGTTTAGCAAGGCTTCAACAGAGGTTTAATGATAGTTTACACCAAAAGAATGACTTCAAAGAGGTTTCAGTGGAGTGAGGTGGTCAAATCTAAGGTTCCACGACTAGATCTGGCCAACCATATCAATTGGGAACTTAAAGTAGATCTAGTCGGATTTTAGGAGGGTGGTGGCTGAAAAGAGCTCATTGTTGCGAGAGATGAGAACTTGCTGTTGTGAGGGAGGAGGCGCAGCGATGCAGTGGAGTTGTCGGGAAGTCTGGTCGGTGGTGGCAACACAAGGGCGGTGATCGACCTCCCAGTTGAGTCTGGTGATGGTTGGGAGAGAAGCAAGTATTAAGATAGCTCTGATACCACGTTGTTCTAAGTGCAATCATCTTGACTAGAAACTCTAGCCCTCTTTTGAGATAGAGGACTATTTGTAAAATTACAAGTAGGTCCAAAAAAGAAATAAAAATGACATCATAATAGAACACAAATACAATAACAGGGTCATTAGATTCGGTTTATTTAGTCTTACATAGTGGGCATAAGAAGACACATCTAAATGAGAGATACGTCTAAGGTGGTTTGGACATTTGCAGAAAAGACCACTAAATGCCCCAATCAGGAGATGTGAGGAGTTGGGGTTGAACTTGCTAGGAGGGGGTGTGGAAGATCAAAGAAGTGTTGAAAGGAAACTATTAAATGTGACCTCAATTACTTCAATTTAAGCCCTTAAATGGCTCAAAACATATTTGGGTGGAGCAAAAAATCCATGTAGTTGACCCCACTTAGTGTGGGGGAGGGCTTGGTTATTGCTGTTGTATATAGTGGGTATGAGAATGTGAGTGGTTTGTGGTAGTTTACATAAGGGCTCTTGTACCCTCATTTGTTCTCGGAGAGGAAATAGAAAATATTTGCTTGTTAAGGCTCTCCTGTGGTTTTCACGTAAACTTGAGGGTTTTTCTGTGATGCTTCGATGTTGTGTTCTAATTTTTATTTTCTACACTTTGGAAAGTAGTCATCAATGATTCCTCTCTCTTTCTTTAGAAACTATATTTATCATATCATATATCCATGTAGTATCAGGCATTTTATTTAGTATGAAATTTTATACATGCTATTGCATTAGCATGATGGTGCCAAACAAATTTGACACAATTGGAATAACTAGAAAGAAACATCTTTTTGCCAAAATGCAGGATCTAGCTACATAAAACAGTAAATGTGAACCCTTATTCACAAGTTCAAGTTATGTGGTTGTCATTTATCTAAAACGTGACTTCTACTTGCTTGTTGATTGCATTTACTCCAAAATTTCCTTTTTCCATTCTGTTTTTTTTTTTCTTTTTTGGAGTGGGAAAAAGGTATTATGTATGCCATCTGATGAGAAGATAACCTTGAAAAAGGAAAGGAAATACCGTAACTAGCAATAACATTAATGATGTTTCATGGGGCTGTACATAGCTCTTAATTTTAGAAACAAGCAGGGCTGTTTGTGGCACAAAAGCTGTTGAGGTGGATGTGTAGCTACACAATATTGAACTTGAACTAAGACCTTCAAGAAAAAGTTGATTTAGTGGCAATATAGATATAATGGGATAGCAGGTTTATGGTGGTCTGTGCATCAAGAGATAAGGCCAATTTGATAGTCCAATATTGAGATGTGAGAGAAGTCGAATGTAGAGCTTTGCAAGAGAGGCTGGGAAGGTAAAAAAATATTAGAAAGAAACACCAAATCTTTCTTACTTGTTGTTTGCATGGTGGAAGATGATAATGCAATCTCACTTAACGCAGAAAAGGAGCCTGGTTTTATTTGTAATTCTTGTTAATAAAATTACTTATTTGATAATGCATGGATTGTAAATTAGATGTTCTGTATCAAACTTAATTTTTGTTTTCGATCTAAAATCAGCGTTAAATATGCTCTATTATACGGTTGAACCTTGTGCCATCAACAAATTTCTGTCCCTCCTTGTGTGCATATATGGGCTTAAGTGCATGCATGAGAATATGTGTTTGCATGCTGGCATGTGTAACATGTATGTGTATTTTTGATTTTGTGTAACTGTTCCTGATTTCTGTAATTTGGCTTCTTAAAAGTATAGCATTTTTACCATTATAAATTTTCCTTCCAATTTATATTGCTCATTGTGGTTCATAGATGACAACAGCAATCGCCATAGAAGATGTACGGAGGGAGGTTAAAATTTTGAAAGGATTATCTGGTCACCCTAATTTGGTCAAGTTCTATGATGCATATGAAGATGCCACAAATGTTTACGTTGTAATGGAGTAAGTAAATTCTACCTTTCTTTTTGTCACTGAGATTGCTAATAAGAGTGAGAAATCAACTAAAAGAGTGTTGCCATGCAGCTGTTTTTGCTTTTTGTGTAGAACTCTGCTGCCCTTATCTAGTTGTTTATTGAGGTTTTGAACTTGTTGAAATATAAGTTGTGAAATCCTTGTCTGAATACCAAGTATCTTTCACCATTTGTGGTTTCTGTAGTTGTGATGACTGATAGGAGCCCTATGTTCATGTGGTTAATTTGAAAAAGTTCAAAATAAGCATCTAGGAGAAACATCATACCCTTTTTTGGTCCTTGGTGGATTATCATTGTTTAGGTACATTGCATTTTAGCATGTTCCTTGACTTCCTAATTTTCCAAATCTCAGATTGTGTGAAGGTGGAGAGCTGTTGGACAGAATTCTCTCCAGGTAAAAAGAAGTTTTTAGCAAGACCATCTAAGTTTGGCATCATATATGCTCATGAATATGATTTCTTTACATAATTTACATTCTAACAAACACAGAGGGGGAAAGTACACAGAAGAAGATGCTAAATCTATTGTGATACAAATTCTGACGGTAGTTGCCTTTTGCCATCTACAAGGTGTAGTTCACCGTGACTTGAAGCCTGAGGTTGGTTACCCAAACTGTGGAACTTGAATAGGAATATCTTTTTTTTTTTACCAGATGCATTTCATCAGCTTACAAGAGTTAGCTTATCAATTTTGCAGAATTTTCTTTTTACTACTAAAGAGGAAAGTTCTCCAATGAAGCTTATTGATTTTGGCCTCTCTGATTTTGTACGACCAGGTAATTGTAGAATAAAGCTGAGTTTGCATAAAAAAACTGGGTGTAGAACATTTTCTTTCAGTTTGTTTGATGTCTATCCATTTATGTTTTCTTATCTTCTGGTGATTTGTGGTCATTATGGTTTGTACTTTTCATTTTATAAGTTCTGAAAAATAAACCAAGGCTTGGTCTCGTAGCCAACTGAAATCACTGCATTCTTTCCAACTTCCGAATTGATGCAGTGTATGTGGAAGGAGATTCCCTATGGAGAATCTGCTGCAGTCTACTCTTCCGCTTTTGGGAGCTTGGGCTAATTTTTTGAAGTAATGTTTGGATTCAACAAATATAGTTTATTCATTTTAGATGAAGCAGGCTAATAACTAATCTCAAATGATTATGCTTTTTCTTCTAGAGGGACAAATCCAAATTGCTGTATAGTTATTTTGATCACGATTTCTACTAAGATTTTATGATATTCTGACATGTAAATATAACTTCTTTTGTAGATGAAAGATTGAATGATATTGTTGGAAGTGCATACTATGTCGCCCCAGAGGTTCTTCATAGATCATATAGTATGGAAGCAGATGTTTGGAGTGTTGGTGTTATAACTTATATCTTGCTCTGTGGTAGCAGACCATTCTGGTCTAGGACGGAGTCTGGGATTTTCCGTTCTGTTCTTCGATCAGATCCTAATTTGCAAGATTCTCCTTGGCCATCTATATCTGTAGAGGCCAGAGATTTCGTGAAACGGCTTTTGACTAAAGACTACAGGAAAAGATTGACAGCTGCTCAGGCTCTAAGTATGTATGATATCCCGTATGCAACAATGCAATTTTTTGAGACTTCAGTATCATCTTGTAAAAAACAACTTCAAGACTATTATCCTTTGTAGCCTCATTATTCATCTCTAGTAGATCCAACCATAGCCATATTAAGGAGATTCTCGGCCATGGCTAGATTCTGCGAGGGGGAAGCAGTTAGCAAATAATTGGACCTATTTGGGTAATGAATTTGGTTCATGGTGCTTCTGCATGGTATTGGTCATATAGGTCTAAACTTTATATCTAATCTCCACATTGCCATTTGATGTGTCCACATATTGCACCAAAGCTCAGATTCAAAGGATTGAGAAACCATTTTAAATGGATGAATTGTTGGAACTAGAAAGTGGCCAATGAATTGCCTGGTGTCATTATTCGTTATAATTGAGTTGGGTTTTTTCTCAGATGCTTTTGAATTGTCATCCTAAAGTCTTTTAACAGCTGGTTCAACATGCAGCTCACCCATGGTTGAGCGAGAAGCAGTGCCCAGTGTCTCTGGACATACTGATATTTAAACTTGTGAGATCATACCTTCGTTCAACTCCTTTCAGACAAGTGGCGCTGAAGGTTATCTTCCATCACTTAATAATAAATAAAACATCAATATCATCTGCTGTTCAATCATACAGATATCTAATTGTGAAGTATTAGATTCTGATGGTAGATTTTTTCTGTTTTGATTTTGGATTATAGAAATCTTAATTATTCCTTGTCTCAAAATGTGGTTGAGAATTGAATTAAAAGGCTTTGTTGTTATTGTAGACATGCTTTTCTTTACAAGAAGCTTAATGTTGTTGCTATCTTCTTTTAAAAAATGTTGTTGCTATCTTGTAGGCAGGGCTGGATCCTGAACTGGGAATTTACACCCTTTTTGATCGTTACAGCTCCGCAAGAATGGTAAAAGTAGATATAAAATAAATCATGCCTTGAAGAGGCATTAAAATTGAGCCTTTTTTTTTTTTTTTGGTGGTGGTGGTTTCTGTGGGGGTGGGGGTTCAAGTAATGAATAAATTGAATCAAACTATTGAAGGAGGCATAGGTATCCCATGGACAGACATGCATGTTATACACATTATTTGGGCATGTTTGGCATGCACAAGATTATAGCAATTGGATGTATGAGCTAGATCAGCACAGCGAAGCATGTTGTCAAAGGCACGGGCAGCATGATCCTTGTGTAGATGAACGTTGTGCAAGGCATATAAACTGAAGGTGCAGTTGGCACTTGCAGCTGAATGAAATACTTGGCAACTGTGGGAGCAAAGGAATTGTGGAAAAGGATGAGGATGACAAGCAGATGAAGGGAGCAATCACTAGTGACAGCTACAGATGCATGCAAAGGGAGGTGGAGGGACCATTGAACACACCACAAAGCAAAGTCATTAATTCCACATTCACCCATCATGCCACCATCTCCATTATAATGAACGAACAAACTTCTAAGGGTCTTCAAACTAGAAATCCTACCAACACCATCAGCACTCTCTTTGCAAAACCACTACCACAGGGCAATACCTAACCATGTCTCCAAGCCATTCACGTGAGGAAAGGTGAGATGAGAGGCAGAGGTAAGGGTGGGGATGCAAGAGGGTAGCAGAACAACAGCATAACCATGGGTTGGGGGAGGTTTCTAAGGAGAGGGGAAGCTCTCTCTAAGTACTTAATGCAATAATTTAGCCTGTTTGTTAAAAAACCTATATACTAAAGCATTTTGGGTTTCTACTATAATATAAAGTCCGTAACAAAAAAAATTGTGCTAGCCATTGGAAGAGGCTATTGAAGTCTCATGGTGATAACATGAACAAATTCACTTGGAAGCATATCATGGTGGAATAGATTCTGCTGAGTGATGTTCCAGTAACCATAGAGGTGATAACTGTATTCTGTTGAAGCATGGTCATTGCTGTAGTCATTGATGTGGTAGCTGAACTTAAAAAATGAACTCCGTTGCTATATTTCAAGCAAAGAGTAAACAAATTCACTTGGAAGCATATCATGGTGGTTTAGATTTTGCTGCGTGATATTCCGGTAGCCATAGAGGTGATAACTGTTTCTGTTGAAGCATGGCCATTTTTGTAGTCATTGATGTGGTAGCTGAACTTAAAGAATGAACTCCGTTGCTATATTTCAAGCAAAGGGTAAACAAATTCACTTGGAAGCATATCAGGGTGGTATAGATTCTGCTGAGTGATATTCCAGTATTCATAGAGGTGATAACTGTATTCTGTTGAAGCATGGTCATTGTTGTAGTCATTGAGGTGGCACCTGAACTTAAGAGTATATTTTTGTTGGAAAATGAACTCCGATGCTATATTTCATAGAAAGGCATTGGTACAGTTTAGGAGCCATTAACTGTCTGGTCCAATCCCCTTAGAAGTATGTATTTTTCATGCTTATTGCATAAAATTAAATGACAGCATTTTGGTTTTATCATAGGCTATGATATGGCATGTGCTCGATGTCCACCTTTTCAGTAGAATGCCATCATGACAAAAAAGAGAATGTCTGCGGCATTATCTATCTTTTGGGGCCTATTATATCTTTGTTGCAATGTTTTTGAACTGCAAATCATTTTTTTAGTTCTGGTGGCATTACCAGTAAGGAAAGGCCGGTGCTTTGGAGATTTGACGGCTAATTTCTTGAATTTCAAGGAACTATTCTTGCAGTTGTACTTTTATCTATTTCTT
This sequence comes from Thalassia testudinum, assembly GCA_037157565.1. Taxonomy (NCBI): domain Eukaryota; kingdom Viridiplantae; phylum Streptophyta; class Magnoliopsida; order Alismatales; family Hydrocharitaceae; genus Thalassia; species Thalassia testudinum. The sequence goes on along the minus strand of JAZHRO010000073.1, from coordinate 195,900,979 downwards.
CAATTTTCTTCATCTTCTGTCAATGTTAAAGAATTGGAAAATGTAACCATTGACTCTAATTGACAGATTAGATTACATACTAAAATAATAGTTTGTTTTACTATTATTTAGTCCTTTGGACATGTGGAAGCCGCTTGCTTTATGTGTAACTCATTTTTCCTTTCATTTGCCATCTTTTTTGTCTTTAAAGGATACAGACCACATTTGTGATTTTGCTACTTTCTAGAATTGGCTTGTGTATATAATCTTTTTTTTTAATGGTTGGTAATTCATCATTTGCTGCATTCAATCAGGCTACATCAAAGGCATTGTTTGAAAAAAAATAGTTGTGTATATAGAGCTTTGTTTGGCTTATTAGAATTAACAGAGAACAGTGGTTGGAGAACTTTTAGTTGCAATCTTTATTGTATCAGATTTGTGATTTTGATGCATTCTGGAATTGGCATGCGTACCTGATTTCCTCTGCAGTGGTTTGACAATTCATTGGTTGCTGCATTCCATCAGGCCCTGTCAAAGGCTTTGACTGAAAAAGAACTTGTGTATATAAGAGCTCAGTTTGAGTTGTTAGAACCTAACGCTGATGGTCATGTGGGATTGGAGAATTTTCGGAAGGTTGTGATTTCCTGTCCGATTATCATGCAATCATTTAAACAGCATAATGTACTTAAACATCAATTAACATTGTCAAATTATTTTCAGGCTCTATATCGAAATAGAAGTGAGGCCATGGTTGAATCCAGGGTTCTAGATCTCTTGAAAGCTGTAAGTATATCGTGGGATTCTTTTCTTAATGATTTGAAATTAGTATATAAATCCTATACATTTATATTTCTATCGGAAAAATCAAGACCAAAGAGTGAAACTAAGCATCTGTGGACTAAGAATGAATTAAATGTGGGACAATGTAACGTGGGGCTCTTCATTTATCTTACCAGATTGGGTGGCTCTCCCAGAAGCCCAGGCAGATTGGTTTCCATAGACTGGGTGGCTTAGCAGGGAGGGTAGCTTACCTAGATTGGCATGGCTAGTTGGGTGGACTGGCTCACTCGGACTAGATGGCATGACTAGATTGGCTTTTCCGGACTGGACAGCTTAGCTGAGCAGACAGGATGGCTTTCCTGGGCATATTGGCTTGCCTTGTCTAGTAGGTTTACTAAGGAAGACTGGATCGATTCTGTGGGCTGGTTTGCACTCAGTTGCCAGGTTGATCATTTTACATGCTGGGTGATGAAGGGCAAGGATTGATTTCTTGCACTGTTCATTTGGGTTGTAACTAATTGAGCTTCCTCCTTTATTGACATTTAAGTAGGAATGTGGCAGAGTGAATACCAAGTTAAACATTGGACTGTGTGAAACATTGGCGAGGATAGAATATATGTGGCAGTGTGAGAGGCTTGCATTGCCAGTAAGATATAGAAAGCAAACTCAAAAATGCACCACATGCACTGAGATGTTGGGCAATTGTAGAATCTTCAATTTGTAATTGAAATCTGTAATGAACTGGTAAACATGATAACATGCCATCCCTTCAATCTTAACGAGAAATATGTTGAAGTGTTGTGAACAATGTCTCCTTTTTCAAGATCATCTGTAAATTGTTGTATTCTATGGAATACACTTTATAAAAAGGTATAACTTGTGCAGTTGGAACCATTCGCGGACAGAAGAATGAACTTTGAAGAATTTTGTGCTGCTGCAATCAGTCCGTATCACTTGGAGGCTCTTGAAGGGTGGGGGCAAATGGTTGCTGCAGCTTTTGAACATTTTGAACGAGAGGGAAACCGGGTCGTTACCGTTCAGGAATTGGCAAGGGTAGGATTTATACTTTGTAGCCGTGATTTCCTTTCTTTTGTTTCCTTCCCCATGATTTTTCTTATGATAAGCTGTTTGTGTAGGAACTGAATCTGCCTCCTGTTGCACACTCGGTTATTCAAGGTTGGATCAGACATGATGACTGCAAGCTCAGTTTTCTTGGCTATACCAAATTTTTACATGGTGTAACAATACGCAAAGTGTCCGACACAAGACAGCAGTAGATCATGTGAATTGCTCATATCTATTTTCTTTCCTTATGTTTCACGCAGGGGCTTCAAAGTCTTGTTCTCGTCTTCCCTGTTATCATTTTCATGCATGTAAAAACTTTTCCCTTGTGATTATAGAGAAACATGTGTAAATGAAAGGTTGATTGCACCAGATGTGGGCTTCTTTTTGCAATAATGTTATTCAATTTCCCCCTTCCCTCTGTGATGGGGCAAACGTTGTAAGTCTCATAGTTTGTCTGTATATAGGAGTTCACAAGAGTGATTATCAGGAAATCGGCGATTTTGATCATAGAAATGGAAGAAAATGGATGATGATATTAAGTGATGTCGGTAAAGTTTTGATGGGAAATTAGTAGGATAGATTGTTTCATGTCTATCTTAAGGATGAGTTAATCCTTACATCCGTTTCTGTATGGCAACCAGGACAATTAGCTCCTTTTGTTAAGGACAATTGGTTTTTTTTTGTGTATGCCAGAGTCATGAAGTCATCCATTGAAAATTCCATCTATTTCAGGCTATAAGCTGAGCATGCCTCCCCGTTTCTGGGTAGAATTTAATACGGTCACCCATCTCCCTCTAGCATGTCAAGATTCCTTCTCTTTTAATGATGTCCAATCTTTTCTCATATGCAGAGATAGCGTGAGGATGCCGGCCGTTAGATTATTCCTCTTCTTGAAATATTTCTTTGTTGTTTGTATCTTTCAAACAGCAGCCATCACCTCATCTTTCCTGATCATTCCAATATTCGAGCCTCAAGTTACTTTGATTAGCTTAGTTACAACTAGATTTTAAATTGATTTTATTTTGATTCCGTTTCTATTCAAATTCAAGAAGGAGCAAGCGTAAGTCTGATAATTTTTGTATGGACTAAATTGAATCTCTCTTGCTGATTTTACCGGAAGGCATTTGTATCCATCAATCAAGCCATATTTTCACCAAAGTCTTCCAAGTTGTATGAGTGGCTACCATGCTAGGCCACTTGTGATATTCCTCTTCCTAGATGTCGTGGTCCAAAGAGTAAAGAGAAAGGGAGTGAGAATCTTTCAAAGTGCATATTTGTACTCGTCCTCTCGTGTGGGCGCAACCATTGATGGTGTAAAAGGGAGCTCTTGATTTTGAATCATTCCTTGACTGCTCACCCTAATATTGAACTATTATATTAGATAATATTGAAGGATATAATAATGTCATGGTCACAGTTTTGATCTTATGAATTGGCTCTTAGTTAGTTACCCTATGAGCTATGGTAGAAGGATTTTATTGAGGTTTGTCCATTAATGGTAAGGGCAATAGTTGCTTCAACATTGTTTGCATAACTTTGTATCACTAGAACATATTTTTGAAGTTAAGCAATTAAAATGCTCAAACAAATGACTAATAAATCACAAATCAAACTACAAAATTAAATTAGACTTTTATCTAAGCAACCTTAATTTGTGATTCATTTGAAGTTCATATGCTTTTGATGGATCAATTTCTCTAACATAACTTGAAATAATAACCTAGGTCAAGAGAAGTAGAATATCATTGAAACAAATGTTTGATCTATTATTTGTTTGAATGTTAGCCCAGAAAGTGAATGATAAGTGAAAGAATCAAGAATTTACAAAGAAAAGAAAGAAAGAAAAAAACTAAAGAGAGGTTAAGACTCAAGAGGATAGGAACAAGTAGCAAGGCTATCTTAAGACCAACTTGAACCTATCTAGCCCTTGCACTATGAATGTTCTTCTATTTTCATGTGACTCCTCCTCCTTTTATTCTTACTCATTATACGATAGTAGCAAAATTAGAATAAAAGTTGAGTCCAAGACAAAGGAACCTATAGTTATTGTTATAAATCCAAACGTTAAGAGGATAAAACGTAAAGGTCAAAGATTCAAAGTCATAAATTATAGTGAACTATTCTTGAAGAAATTAAAGGGACTACCTTCACTCATCCTCTTACTCTGCCATTGATGCATGTGTTAACAAACACGTAAGATAAATCCCTTCCATGGAGGTTGGTTGACCTAAAATACAAGAGTTAGTTGGGGTCAACCCTCAACTAAACTAGGTTCTCTATGTCCTATGACTTGCATTGTGAAGCGACTAGAACAAGGGTTGTCACTATAGACTTACAGCTATAGCTCCCTACTTCACGAGTGAAGCTCCATCTTCATTTTCATAGACTCCTAGGATCACATCTTTTGGTCGATACCTGAAATGACCCTTTCTAAGGATCGTTTGGAGTTTTTTCGGAAAGATAGGGGTGTGAGCAACATTTTAAACCCCTTGGGTTTAGGCATGCGGGGCTTACGGGAAAAGAGGAAACTTCGAGGGGTTTTACACAATTTTTCCCTCCCCCTCTCTTTTCCTACTCACACACTCACGCACACACACCACCCTGATTGCGCAGCAATCATAGGTCTTAATTGTCTAGAATTAGGCTAGGACTTAGCATAAGTTAGGGTAGTTTATGCATGCATAACCATTATTTGCATCTTTACTGTTCCTCCTATAGCTATGTATAGAATAATGCCATAATATACTAATTAGGTGCATTATATAAATTGCAGGAAATAAGAAGCTCAGGAGCTGGATCTAAGATTGGATCTAAAGCTGGACCTGAAGCTAGAGTTGTAGCAGAGCTGGAGCAGAAGACCAAGAATAAGATGTAGTAGACAATAATGTAAGGGGTTGAGGTATGCTATTCTATTAAGTAGGAATAAAGTAGTAAACTACGAAGAACTTAGGTCCATCCTAGTCCTAGGATAGCCTAGAAGCTTCCCCAAGCCTTAGCTACCCTTAGATTAGGTCACTGTACCCTAGGAAGCCCTAAAACCCTATTTCCAACCTCTATCTGGACGTCCAGATGAGTTACAGGTCATCTAGAACCCTTAGCCACAACCCGTGACCTAAAACCCACTTCTGCAGCATTTTAAGACGTCCAGACACTTGGTCTAGATGTCCAATTTCTGTAGACAGAACTTTAATTCTTCCCTGTCTCTGTTTGGACGTCCAGACAACAAGTCTAGACATCTAACTTTTCATTTTAAGATGTCTAACACTATTGTCAAACGTCTGGAACTGCTCTCTAGTTCCTGTTTTTGAATTCAAGCTTGGATCTTGAATTTCTAGGTCTCTAAACCCAATTCCAATCCCATAGGAACCTAAATTAAGGTACCTTAACCCTAGTACATCACCTCTAGACCTCCCTAAGGACCTAGTTAGGTCATCACTAAACCTAATTAACTTGGATCTTAGTCAATTCCATCAGCCTATTCAATTGGACTCGTTGAGTCAAATTGAGCCCTAATCTCAGCACACATTGTCCAATTGGACTCAACGAGAGTCCAATTGACCTAGACCTACCTTAATTGAGTTGTTTTACTCTCAATTGTGGTTTCACACATCCAATTAAACTTGTATCAAGTTTAATTACATTTTACCATAATGAATTATGGTTTACAACCCTAATTTGAGACCTACCTTGACCTAAACCCACTAGAACCTAACCTAATCACCATAACTACCTAGGTTTCGACCCACACACACCCACACACACCATCTACATGAAAATATCTAGCCTAGAGTTCTCTGGAACTCTCTATCATATGTTGTTTCCTTGGTTGCTAAAAATAACAACCAAGATGCATTCAATTTTTAGATCCACCAAAATGTGGATCTAAAAATCACCCATCCATCCTCTCTCTCACTCTCCCACGAGCTCCCACCATAGGCCTCTATAGAGAGTTCTACACTTCTCTAGAGAGGCTCCCTTGGGTCTACTTGAAGGACGTTTGGGTGGCCATTTGCACCAATCTAGCCTTCCATCTAGTTTTACCTTCATTCCACCTCCATTACTCCACCTCCATCTCCACGAGCACACCATGGTATCCACATCACCTCCATGCCAGGTCAAGATCACCTCCAACCTGTCTCCAAGGGCCAACCTAAGCACTATTGGCCACCCCTCCATCTATTCTCAACCAAGTCAAAGGCCATCAGAGCTACCTCCGAATGCCCTTCATTCTGTTAGCTAGATAAGTAGCGTAGTTCTTCGTAGATTAATGCTTTATTACTGCTTAGTAGTGTAGCTCCATATTCTCCCCCAATGATGCATGCATAATTTCCCCATAGATTCATGTATGCACTCGTTTTCTATTAGCTAGTTTATTGCTTTCAAGCTTTCCTGTGCAAGCTTTTCGCGAGCTTCACTCTGTAGCCACCATGATGCAATCAATGAAATCATCTTTTATATATCTCTATGTTTATGTGTGAAAATCACTATGAGTTGATTGCCATATTTCCTTCTGATTAAAGTTGCATGCGCGAAATTCATATTCTTTTGCAACTAAGCATGTTGTGCATCAATACGAATTATTGTAAATGGGCATGCATTTCTAAATAAGTAGAGCGAGCTAGATCGAATTCAAATCTGCATTTCTAAACACCACCCAGAGACGAACGACCGGGACTCAAGTCTCATTATTTTATAAATTATTTTTGATGAGTGTTTTCATGCACTATACTATGATGAGATCTTTGTTTTCAAAACATGCGCGAGAACCACCTCCTGTCACACCCTTCCCTCCTTAAACCCTAACCCCACTCTTATTTAAACCCTACACCCCTCTCCACCTTCACACCACCACCTCCACCTTCGTTCTCCACCACCTATTGGCGAGCCACAGCCTTCCCGTCTCCACTTGTAGCCATGCGTGGAGGAGAGGAGCTTGCGAGGGGAGGAGAGGGAGAGAGTGTGAGAGAGGAAGGGGAGAGCGTGGGAGAGAGGAGAGAGCTCGGGGGAGCTCGAGTAGGAGAGCTTGCTCGTGGGAGCTGCCCTCGTTGCGATTGCAACAGCGATGAGCTCAGAGGTGTGAGGAGAGGAGCCACGGATGGAGGAGTCGCGTGAGCTGAGGGAGCTCGTGTGAGAGGAGAGGAGGTCGTAGGAGGAGGTCTTGCAACCTCCTACAACTGCTGGAGTAGCTGTTGTGGGCCCTACTGGCGGAGCTCGCGAGAAGACGAACGTCGCGAAGGAGTTCTGGATACTGGATTTTCTCAGTATTAAACGTCTGGAGTATCTACTAGACGTCTGGAGTAGCAGTGGGACGTTCGGAGCTGAAGGCAGACATCTGAAAATAAGTGGTGTGCCGAGGTATGAGTTCTGTATGTTCATGCATGCGTGTACGTAAAGTACGTTAACGCTGCGCTGTCGTTGTTTTAAACTTACGAATTCATGCTGAGGTACATGCCTTGGAAAGGCACGTAAGCATGCTCTTCGAGGTGCTTTAGGACGTCAGGATGACTCTACAGACATCTAATTAGATGTCTGGACGCACTTACATACATCTAGAAAGACCCCAGGATGACGGTGAGGGGTTCCAGACGTTTGCTAGTAACGCAGAAACACAAGGTGAGTACTGACGTTGTTTAAGACGTCTGGGCCTAGGCCTAGACACCCATACTTCTAATTTAGTTAGTACGCGCATTTTTGGCTCGTTCAGGACACAAACGGAGTCGGATTTACGCAAACGAAGTACCATTTGTAGAAAATTCGGCCCTACCAGGAGGGGGTGACGTAATAAATTGCGAAAATGTAAAGCAATCTCACAAAATACAATCACATAAGGTACACAATTATTTTTAGGTGGAAACCCAAACCGGGTGAAAACCATCACCTAACCCTCTCGAGTTAGGATTTTCCAATCAACCAAGTTGATCAAATCCACTAAACGAATCACTTTAAACGAGGGTGATTCAACCTCAATTACAACCACGCTACAAGTGTGAGGGTAGCGTTCCTCAACCCCTTCTCTTCACAAGAAGGATTTTTTCCCATGAAGGAGACGGAAATTCGCAAAGCAAATGCCCAGCCAAATAAGAAAGATAAATGACAACAATCCTATAGAGCCAACAAAGTAATTTAAACCTAGCTTCTATAGGAATTAGGAAACTCCCCTTTGCAAGGAGTGCGTCGGATCGATGACGCGGGTGCGTGAGCCACGTGATGGCGCAACGTCGCTCTCGTGAACTACGGCGGGAGAGAGGGTGCGCAAAGGCTTGATGCTCTCAAGATGTAGAACTTGAGCTTAGAGAGCAAGAGATTCTTTTTGGACACAAGAGAGTGGAAATGCTTGTTCTTGATGTGTCTAGGTGTATCTAGGTGTGTATTGGTGTCTCTAGGTGTGTCTTAATGTGCAAGAGGTTCCTCTCTATTTATAGAGGCCTTAGGAAGTCTTTGGAAGACTTTGGAAAGCTTTCATAGCCGTTGGGTGTAAAGCCCAAGAGAATCAGGCCGAAATTAGGAACAATGATTGCACTGACAGGCTTATCAGCCGCCTGATCTTGGCATCAGACGTTTGGAAGATCACTTTAGGACATCTGGGAACAACATCAGACGTCTGATTTTAGGCGGGTTTCTTCCTGACTTGGATTTGATCTAAATAGGGTTTTAGTGCAGGTCCATCAGACGACATACAGGACGTCTGGCACTATGTCTGGACGTCTGGAAACCTACCTTTTCGTGGGAGTAGATTTTCAAGAGAGTGCAACGGCTAGAAAATCTCTGAGAAGAGATTTTGGGTTAGCCGAGGCAAAACGGTTATCTATCAGACGTCTGGAAAGCCTTAAGGATGTCTGATAAGGCTCTAACGGTCATATTATTATGTGATTGTTAAGACAGCCAACGATCTACTAATTGGACGTCTGGCAAGTCCATCAAATGTCTTCTAAGACGTCTGGTCTAAGGTCTGGACGTTTGATTTCATCAGATAAAGCTAACTAAGTCTAACCTAAATGTTATCAGGCATCTGAATCAACAGTCAGACGTCTTAAAACACATTATCTGACGTCTGATTTGAGAATTAGACGTCTGGAAATGCTGTTTGAACCCTATATTGATTTTCTAAGTTCTCTACAAAAAACCTAAGTATCCTAGGGTTGTGCCGGTGTTCCTAGGACTACTGTTAGGGTACTTTGAGGCTCTTTAACATGAATCTAAGTAACGAAAGAAACGAAAAGTACAAAGAGTACACGAGAAGGAAATTTATCCTATTCTTCTTGTCCTTCCATCTTCAATATATCTCTCCTCGCGAATCTCTTCTGTTCTCCATCAAGCTCCTCCAATCCGTCTTGGATGCGAGCTCAAACTCCGTCTAATGACGTCTCCATTTACAATTGACCTGAAATCTAAGACTCCAATTGCAAATGTTAAATGACACGTGTTTTGTTATCATTAAAATAAATGATCGTGGTGCTCTAGCACCAACACCATTATTTTTTGCTCGAGTTTTTGTACGTGTTAGCATCAATTGTATACTGTTCCGAACCTATCTGATGTGATTTAGTCACTGGTGTAGGTCTCTAGCCAGTAGCGTGTTTGGAGCCCGCGGAGACTACAAGATCTACGGTTCTGGCCCCCATTCCTCTCGTGTTTTCCGGTAGAGTGGTTTACCTTCATAGTAATATTTAATTAAGTAAAATGCATGCTTAGAATAACTTGATTGAATCCTAGGATGTGAAATAAACCCTAGGGCAAAAACAAATGAACATTGCTTGAGCTACACTATTTACTTTGAGATGCATGTTAAAACCCTAATTGCTAGCAAGTGTATAGATACATTATGTGATACTTATTCAGTTATTAAAACACGAATTGCCTGTTATATGAATGAGGATCATAATGTGAACAACGAGATATGTGTGCTGAGAAATAAAATGAAATAAATACAAGCATGAACTCTATGGGGAACTAGGAGAAGAACTCCTGTACACGGAAAGAATCTCGTATATAGATGGGAGGTGAGCTGGTCCTTGTGTACACGGTATCAAGGAGAGCAGCTGTTCCTTTAGTGTAGAGGGGAGCTAACCGCCTCTTAGGTTGAGACCTGGGGTTAGGACTAGTCATTCTACATCAATTCCTGTTGGCCCTTGTGTATATGGTATCGAGGTGAGCTATTTAGTGTAGGGAGGAGCTAGCTGCCCCATGGGGCCCGGGGTTACGATTAGCCACCCTACACCGACTCTTATTAGGCCCATTGGGCAAACCGAGATAGTCAGACGATGGTATGCAGATTGTGAAGGTTCCTCCCTACGAGGAGGGGTGACGTAATAATTGCGGAAATAAAACGTATATAAAGCAATCTCACAAAATAAGCAATCACAAAATGTACACAAGTAATTTTTAGGTGGAAACCCAAACCGGGTGAAAACCACCACCTAACCCTTTCGAGTTAGGATTTACCGATCAACCTAGTTGATCAAATCCACTAAATCGAATCACTTAAAACGAGGGTGATTCAACCTCAATACAACCACGCTACAAGTACGAGAGTAGCGTTCCTCAACCCCTTCTCTCCACGAGAAGGATTTTGTCCCACGAAGGAGACGAAAATTCGCAAAGCGAATACCCAACCAAAAGATAAAGATAAAATAAACAACAAACCTATAGAGCCAACAAAGTAATAAACTTAAGCTTCTATAGGATTTAGGAAACTCCCCTTTGCAAGGAGTGCGTCGACGATGGCGCGGGTGCGTGAGCCACGCAACGGCGCAATGTCGCCCTCGTAGACAACGGCGGCAGAGCGGGTGCGCGAAGGGAATGATGCTCTCAAGATGTAGAACTTGAGCTTAGAGAGCAAGAGCTTCTTGGACACAAGAGAGTGGAAGTATGTTGCTTAAGTGTGTCTTGTGTTTTTCTAAGTGTGTCTTGGTGTGTAATGGCTCCCCTCTATTTATAGAGGCCTTAGGAAAGCTTTGGAAGGCTTAGGAAAGGTTCTATAGCCGTTGGGTGCAAAGCCCAAGAGAATCAGGCCGAAATCAGGACAATGATTACATTTGACAGGGTCATCAGACGTCTAATTCTAGCATCAGACGTCTGGAAGGCCATTTTAAGACGTCTGATTTCAATGTCAGACGTCTGATTCTATGCAGGTTTCCCCCTGACTTGAATCAGATCTAAACAGGGTTTTTACGCAAGTCCATCAGACGACATATAGGACGTCTGGCACTATGTCTGGACGTCTGGAAACCTACTTTTACTGTGGGAATTGATTTCCAAACGTTGCAACGGCTAGAAAATCTCTGAGAAGAGATTTTGGGTCAGCCGAGGCAAAACTGTCATTTATCAGACGTCTGGAAAGTCCTATGGACGTCTGATAAGGCTCTAACGGTCATATCTGGAGTGGTTGCGAAGCCAGCCAACGGTCCACTAATTGGACGTCTGGCAAAGTCATCAGACGTCTCCTAAGACGTCTGGTCTAAGGTCTGGACGTCTGATTTTATCAGACAGAACTACCAAGTCCAGCCTGAATGTTTAGCAGACATCTGAATCAACAGTCAGACGTCTTAAAACACATTATCAGACGTCTGATTTGGTAATTAGACGTTTGGAAATTCTGTTTGAACCCTATATTGGTTTTCTAAGTATTCTACAGAAAACCTAAGTATCCTAGGGTTGTGCCGGTGTTCCTAGGACTACTGTTAGGGTTCTTTGAGGCTCTTTAACATGAAATATCTAAGGAAATAAAGAGCAACAAAAGAAACGAAAAATAGAACAAGTACAAAAGAAGGAAATCTATCCTATTCTTCATTTCCTTCCATCTTCAATCTTTCGCTCCACGCGAACCTCCTCTGTTTTCCGTCAAGCTCTTCCAATCCGTCCTGGATGCGAGCTCGAACTCCGTCTAAACACGTCCTCATTTGCAATTGACCTGAAATCTAGGACTCAAATTGCAAATGTTAAATAACACGTGTTTTGTTATCATCAAAACAAATGATCGTGGTGCTCTAGCACCAACAGATTGTGGAGGGGCGAGACCCCTTTTATGTTATGAGGTGAGAGACCCCTGTTTTGAGAGGGCAAGGCCCTGTGCTGTTCCGTGCTGTACTTTTGAGCATACCCTCTAGTGGAAATGACTAACTGCGTGCTAGTGTGGGGTAGCTACCCTGCGCCTATCGCCCATGCCGTAGTCACCGCTACGTCACGACCGTACCTCTAGGTGGTAGATCAGGTGTAAGACTACCACAGGGGATTCTCTCGGCCAGGAGAGTTCCACGTGTACATTCCAAATCACGGGAAAAACTGCAATCAAGATCATTCCCTTAAGGAACAGGCAAGATCAAGAAATGTATGGATCCTAGTAGAACAAACTAATCAGAACTGCTTAGTTGAACTAAATGAAAATGAATAATTAATTATTTGCTTGTCTTATGTTAATTGCATGTAAATGGCTTAACCACCACTCTACTCAGGGTTAACTGACCACGGATTTTGTAACCTTGTTCAGGTCAAGGAGTTGAGCAGTTAGCACTACCGGCTGCAGAGAGAGCTGGGCCTAGTCGATCCCATCTTTAGCCATTGTTACCTTTTTGCTTTAGAGTGTTCTTTCTGTAGTTGTAGTGAGCACTTTGGTATATGTAATACTATTTCTGTTATGTTTCTGTTCTACTTTCCGCTGTTGTAGTTGTGATGACATGTAATATTGTGAGACATTTCATTCTGTTTCCTTTATTGTCTCTTATTATTTCTGCTTAGTTACATTATATGTGTGGTTGTGGAATATTTTCTACTTTTGATTATTTCTTGTTAGATGACTAGGTTTTGGGATCTAGTTGAAGCGAGCTGATCTTGGGTCCTGTAAGAAATTGGAACCTGGTCGTAACAATACCTCTTTGGCACTTGGGACACTATATCTTTTAAATAGTATTGATACAAGGAAAAAATACCATTCTAGTACCATACTAATGCATAAGAATACAAAAGCAGAGAGAGTCTTCATGATGAGTAAAAGGGGATGACTTTTGTGTTGCCCTAAAAATGAGGCCTCAAACTCTATGTTATAGCCTTCATGCCCTCTAAGGGGTTAGGCACCCAAAATTGTTCAAATGAGATTTAATTCAACAATATTTGATAAGATTTTCTTGGCTCAATTTTATCTTGACTTGCTTGCTAAAGCCTTTCACAATTTTGATTTGAATTGAGTTATTTAAAGTCCTTCAAAGTTTTGATTTTTTTTTGTGTGCATTTTATTTTTGAATTAATTTACACAATTGGATTTATTGTGTTTCATCATGTTCACTTTGGCATTTAGCTTTATCTAGTTTTAGTAGTCTAAGTATCATCAACAATGACTTTCAATTGTAACGCATGGCTAAAATAGAAAGTGAAATAACTAATCAATCAAATTATCCTTCAGACAAGGAACAATTGAAATAAATATGATGGACGAGATTACTTGGTAGATTACATCTTCAAATAATCATTTATTAATGTTGGAAGAAAAAATTTTGGATGTAGAGAAATAAATTAAATGGATTAAGGAAGGGTGACAAAAAGGTTACTGGCTTTCACATGTTTGTGTCCCAAAATATGGAAAACAATTCTTATATTAGATTGGATAGAAATTCAGTTACTTCTATAACAGAATTTGCAACATTTTATAGAATAGTATGGTAATGATTTCTTTAGAGAGAAAATTCCTTTGTTTATCCCCCTTGTTTTTACTTTTGTTTTGTTTTTGTTGTTGTCGGTAACGAGCTGATCTCCTTTGATAGTCCTGATATCCTTGGGTACATTCCTTCCCTTGAAGAGATTAATAATACTCTCTTCTCTATGAAGCCTTTTAAAACCATCCCTTAAAGAGATTGACAATACCCTCTTTTCCATAAAACCTTTTAATGCCCGTCATCAATGTGGTCTCATTTACTTTCCCTTGAAAATGTTGGACCATGGCTAAAGATGACATCCTAGATTTTGACCCAATCCTTCCATAAGTGATCTATTCCTGATCATACTGATAATTTCTTTATCACCTTTACATATGACCACTTTGGAGAATAAAGACTTTTGACTTATATTTGACAAACAACTTTATAAAATTATTGGATGGATGGCGGCCAACAAGATTGAATTGATTTTGCAAGATGTTATGTGTAAATGGCAACTAGCTTTCTAAAAGGCAAGCTATGGATAACATCATCATTATCGGAGAGATCTTGCATGCTTTTGAGAAAACGAAGGCAAAGTTGAATCATATGCTCATTAAACTTGAGAGAGAGAGAGAGAGAGTGTGTGTGTGTTACGACCTAATTTTCGAATCCCTACAGGACCTGAGATTGGCTCGACTTGACTAATCCCAAGACCCAGTCGTCCAACAAGAAATAATCGAAAAGCAGAAAAGTAAACCACATTCACTATACAATGTAATTAACAGTAAAAGCGTACAAGCAGTAAAGGAAAGTAAAAGCTGCTAGTCAATATATACCACCACAACAATAGGAAAATAGAACAAAAGTACAGTAACAGGAACAGTAAACAAAAGTTTGAAACTCACTATAGTAAAAGAGAGTACAACAACAATACGGAAAACTACGGCTGGGCTTGATTGGGCCCAGCACCCTCTGCAGCCGGTAGCTCGGGTTGCTCAACTTCTGGACCTGAACATGGTTATGAGAAAACGGAGTCAGTGAACGCTGAGTAGAGTGGTAACTAACTATCTAAAGTAGTAAAAACTAGAAGGTAAATTTATCTGTTATGACCCGGTTCCCGAATCCCTACAGGACCCGAGACCGGCTCGACTCGAGTAATCCTAAGACCCAGTTGTCCAACAAGAAATAACCAAAAAGTAGGAAAGTATACCACATTTACTATGCTAAGTAACTAACAGTAAAAGAGTACAAACAGTAAAAGAAGTAAAAGCTGCTAACAGTACATATCACTACCACAACAGTAAAACGGAACAAGGTACAGAAACGTAAAGGTAACAAGAGTCTGAAACTCACTAACAACAGAAAGTACTACAACAAGAAGACTACCGCTATTGGGCTCTACTGGACCTAGCACCTTCTGCAGCCGGTGACTCGAGCTGCTCAACACTTGGACCTAAAAAGGGTTATGAGTAACAAAGTCAGCGAACGTTGAGTAGAGTGGTAACCAACTACTAAAGTAGTAAAAGCTAATAGGTGGTTAGGTGTTTCACGGTGTTATAAAAATTACGTTCGTTGTAGTATATTGCGAAAAGCTATCACCAGTTTATTACAATTTATTACTCGGAATTAAAAGTTTCCCAAGGTCGAACTCGAGGAGCTCACTATGATTCCAGAAGCTTACAAATTCACAATTACAAAAAGTCAAGAGAGATAGAGGATAAAATAAAGAAAGTCCTTTTCTTCTTTCTTTCCCTTCTCTTCTTCTCTTCCCCGGTTCTCTTCCTCTTTTCCTTTCCTTCTTTTTCTACCTTTCCCTGTTCCGGACGTCTGATTCTCCGAATCAGACGCCTTATCGGCCCCGTTGCTACAGTGCCTCCTTTCAGTTGTCTTTGCAGCTTTTTCTTCTTCTTTCTCTCTTCTCTTGCTGCGGCTCTTTTCCTTCACTTTCTTCTCAGCTTCTTCTTTTCTTCCTTGCTGCGGCTTCTCCTCCACCTTCTTCTTTCTTCTTTGCTTTGCGGCTTCTCCTTCTCCTTCACCTTCTTCTTTCTTCTTCTCCTTGCGGCCAAGTCTTCGCCACTTCTCTTCCTCCTCTTCTTCACCTGTTCCCTGCACACACGGGAACGCAAAACCTACCCATACCCTTCCTCACATCTCTCTCTCTTTGAATCTCACTTTGGTACACTCTCCCAGAGTCGAGTAATCGGTCGGGTCGCGTGCCCAGGTCCAGGCGCACCGGCGTTTGTGGTGCGCGAGGAGTGCACAGGCAGGATAGTTGGGTCGGGTCACCAGGCCCGCGTGGGTAATGCCGCGGATGAGGCGTGTGAATAGGTGAGGGACCTCACTCCTGTGTGACTTGAGGCGAATAGCCTTAGTCACTTTTTCACCTTATATTGATGCGGGCGCGCGTCAGCTTTCAAGGTGGGACTAAAGTCCCACCTGCATCTTCGTGCGTCTGCGAGAGGAAGGCTCGACCGATTCGGGCAGCGGCAAAGGCCTTTGACCCCAATTGCGAGCTTGAGTGTGTGCATGAGGGTGTTCCGCAGTTGCTAGACTTGACGACCTGGAGCGCTGCAGCATGGAGCAGCTCGTGAAGCAGCTTCAACCTGTTCGTCAATGGCGGCCGGAGCTCGGACCCTGTCTGACACAAAAAGGGCCTTGTGGCTCTATCAGACTACAGGAGGACCTTCGCCGTGTCACGGCGAAGGTGAGGCGGTAGGCGGCAGGCCGCGGGGCGGCCTAGGCGTGCGTGCCTAGGTCGCTCTATGGCCGGAGTGATGGGTTTGTTTGGGGGTGTGTTTGGGTGAGTAGAGTGGTGGTGTGAGTGAGGGGAAATGCTGAGTGAAGCGAGGGGATGCTTATGGGCTTGTCGGAGAGGGGTGGAATGGCCTGTGGAGGTGGGGCGGCCTCGTCGGAGTTGGTGGCCAGAGGTGGAACTGATGGTGGTGGTAATGGCAGTTGAGGGGTTGAAACCAAAAATTGCTGAGGGGAAAATAAAGAGGGGATAAAATGGAAGACTTTTTACCTAGCTAAGCAGACGAAAAGGGGCAGGAGGCGGATGGCACAATTCTGTCGTCGCCGGAGACGATGACTTGTGGGAAGATGACGACGACGAGGAAGATAGACCTGAGAGTGCCTGCTGATACGGTGAGGCACGACGAATGATGGCAGAGCTAACCCTGCCACTGGTATGGTGGCAGGGTGACGAGAGAGGGAGCGGAGAGTCGCCGGAGCCTGCGGGCGAATGGTTGGAGGAGGAGACGAAGGTTGGGGAAATTCCTTGGCCAAAACAGGCTTGCCCCGACCGGAGACCCCTGCTGTCCCTTAAATAGCAGTTGGTGAGGAGAGAATCTCGAGGAGAGAGCGTGGAGAGCTTGCTGGAGAATGGCCGGAGAAGAGACCCATTCCTCTCACGCGTTCGCACGAGAGGAATGGGCAATGGCAGGACGTGGGAGGGGGTCCCTGCGGAAGAGGACGACGCAGGGAACCCCCCTTTCATTTCTGAGAGCGGCTCTCCCATACCCTACGCGGCGCCATCCTCCGCACAAAGTCGCCGGAGGTATGGGCAGCTGCGCGGGGTGGAAGAAGGACCATTCTGCAAAGAACGAAAGGTAAGCTTGGGGGCAAAGTGCAAGGGTTCAAAAAGATAAGGGTCAAAAAGTAATTCAAGAGAACAATTTGTAAACTAGGTCAAGATGGCCTTCTCTTAAATCCAAATTTTGGTACAACCCTAATTTGGACCTAAGGAATTTAATGGTGAAGTTTGATTTTAGGTTTGACCACTTTTGACCGGTCAATTTGCACAAAAACCCAAATTAGGTCAAAAATTGGGTATGGTTCTCAATTTAGTCAAGATAGGTTCCATTGGCCAAATTGAAGGTTCTGAACCCTAGGAAATGTTTTTCCATGAATTTTAGAGGGTTTATTTGACTTTTATTTTACCAGGAACTTCGTGAATTAAAGCAGGTTTATTTTTAGGATTACAAAATGTCATTTAATTCCTAGAAATCGCTATAACCCTTTTCAGATCAAATCACCCCACTTTCTTTTTTGTTAAGCCCATTTAACCTGTGTTTAGAGCTTTAGACATCCCGTTTGTGTATTGCATTGGTAAAATTACAGTTTTACCCTTTATGTGTTGCTTTATATTCAGATTTATATTTCTTTTATTTAGGCTTCCGCTGAGGTTTTGTAGGAGGTTTTGTATATTTATTTAGGTCAAAAATGTGCTAGTTGGGACTCATGATGATGCTTTCATCAATTGGTAAACTATCTATGCCAATTACTTTATTTTACAAGCTATTCCTTTTCACCCATTTGTTTATATTTCAGATATCTTTCTTGATCTCGAGTGTTCCTTGTGGGAATGATCTTGATTGAAATTTTTTGCAAAGAGTAAAAGGCACAAGTGGTACTCTCCTGGCCGGGAGAGTCCCCCGTGGTGATCCTACACCCAGTCAACCACCCCATGGTCACGGACAGACGTAGCGGTGACTATGACACGTGCGATAAGTGCATGGGTAGCTACCCTACACCAGCACGTGGTTAGTCGTTTCCGCTAACGGGTACGCCCAAAGTACATCACGGAATAGAGTAGGGCCTAGCCTTCTTATTAAAAGGGGACTTGACCCTAAGAACCAAACAGGGGTCTTGCCCCTCCACAGTCCGCGCACCCTCGTCTGACTACCCTGGTTTGCCCAGTGGGCTTAATAAGTCGGTGTAGGGTGGCTAGCTGAACCCTGGGCCCCATGGGGTGGTTAGCTCCCTCCCTACACTAGTATCTCTCCCTGGTACAGTGTACGCGAGGGTCAAGAAGTCTGTGTAGAGTGGCCAATCCTAACCCTGGGTCCCAACCCAAGGGCGGCTAGCTCCGCTCTACACTAAACAGGGGACAATCGCTCTCCTTGGTACCACGTACTTAAGGGCTAGCACACTTCCCACTACACTTCCAAATCCATTTCATTTATTCACAGGAGCTCTACTCCTAATTCCTCGTAGGGTTCATGCTCGTATTTCTCATGCCATTCCATAACAGGTTTCATCATTCACATTTCCATTATCAGATTATCTACATGCAGCTTGTATTTCCATTATTTAACATATACAACAAGTAGTGTTACAGGTAACTGTCTAACCAACACAGGCACTTCATATTTCACAGGTAGCTCTTGTTTATTAACAGGTAGTTGTTCACATTTCTATTCATTCATTTAAGATTGCTATTCCAAACACGCCTACAAACAGTGTAAGTACTTCTCATCATAGGATTCATGTCACATCCTAGGTTTTCTACTTATTCCATTTCACATATGCAATCAGGTTTTATAATTAAAAATAGGGGGAAACCACTCTACCAGCCAACCCAGGACTATTGGGGGCTCGAACGTCAGGCTCACGTGCCTCTGTAAGCCCCGAACCTGCAACAGAAGAAGTCCTATACCAAGGAACAACCACAATGGAACATTCAGAATAGTATAGAAAGCCTTTTAACAAGTAGAGGAACTCACAAGGAAAACACCGGTATCTTGTTTGCGTAAAACGGACCTCAAACGGGTCAAAAACAGGGCTACAGACCCAAATCAGACGTCTGGCACAAGGTCCATACATCTTAAAAGTAAACAGGAACTCACCTCAGGTTCTGTGTCGACCTTAGATGTCCAGAACCTCTTCCCGATCGTCTGGACCCAGCTTTAGACGTCCGACCTCTCTTCCAGAAATCTGGGAGTGATTCCGGTCGTCTAGTAAGCTGTCCAGATGTTCGAAACGAGTGGGAGGGCATGTTCGGTGCCTTCCCGAAGCAATCCCTGTACACTACAGCCGAATCTCCTCTATTTAGCCATGCAAAACGTAGCTGCGGTGCGGCCTGCATGGCCGTATCCGCAAAAGGAACGTACCTTCGCGGAGATCTGCTTTCAGACGTCCGGTGTAGTCACTGGACGTCTACCCCGTCGTCTGGACGTCACGCCAGACGTTTGATTCTAGGAAAATCCCAGAACCAGAACCGCTTCCTACTCTCCCTCGCCGCGCGCAGCCGCGGCCTCGCCTCCTCGCCTGCAGCTCCCGCTACAGCAAGTGTCCGGGACGGGTCCCCCCCGACGCACTCCTCCCTCACGTGCCGCTCTGACCGTACGCTCTTCAGCGAGCACCCACGAGCTCACAAGCTCAAGCTCCTCCTCTCCTCACGTCGCCTCTCCTCCTCGTCACCGCTCTCGCGCTCTCTCTCACGCCCTCTCCTCTCACTAGGGTGGAGAGGAAGGGAAGGAGGTGTTGTGGTGAAATGGGGAGAAAGGGAGAGGGGAAGAGGGGTTTATATAAAGGTGCATTAGGGTTCGGTGGAGGAGGGAAGAGGGAAGAGAGAGAAGAAGGGTACTGTCTGCATGCTGCCCGCGTGCAGATGCTAAGGCTCGTACCAAAATTTCGATTTTCAGATGTCTGGAAAGGGGTCCAGACGTCTGACAGACAGTCCAGACGTCTTAAAAGGCTCAGGACAGAATGGGTCTTTACATCATCCCTTTTCCAGTTATTTATTTTACAAGTAATTTCTTTTCACCCCATTGGTTTACTTTCAGATTTTTTTCTTGATCTTGCATGTTCCTCGTGGGAATGATCTTGATTGCAGTCTTTTTCGAAGAGTAGAAGGCACACGTGGTGCTCTCCTAGTCGGGAGAGTCCCCCATGGTAGTCCTACACCCAGTCAACCACCCCGAGGTCACTAACAGATGTAGCGGTGACTACGGCACACACGATAAGTGCACGGGTAGCTACCCCACACTGGCACGTGGTCAGTCGTTTTCATTAGCAGGTATGCCCAAAGTACAGCACGGAACAGTATAGGGCCTAGCCCTCTAAGAAACAGGGGTCTAGCCCCTCAGAACTAAATAGGGTCTCGCCTTTCCACAGTCTGCACGCCCTCGTTTGACTACCTCGGTTTGCCTAGAGGGCTTAACAAGTCGGTGTAGGGTGGCTAGCTCCCTTCCTACACTAATGGCTCACCTCGATACCATGTACGCGAGGGCCAACAGAAGTCGGTGTAGAGTGTCTAATCTTAAGCTTGGGTTCCAACCCAAGGGTGGCTAGCTCCGCTCTACACTAAAAGGGGACTGTCGCTCTCCTTGGTACCACGTACTCAAGGGCCAGCACACTTCCCGTCCGCATTCCAAGCTTTTCCGTCTATCCACAGGAGCTCTACTCCTAACTCCTCGTAGGGTTCATGCTCAAGTTCACCATATTATTCCAATCCAGGTTTCATTATTCACAGTTCGGTTCTCATTTATATACATGCAGCTCGTATTTCCACAATTTAACACTTGCAATAAATGATATCACAGGTAACTGTTTAGTTATCTCAGGCAGCTCATATTCATTCAAGCAACTTGTATTCATTAACATGAAGTTGCTAACAATTTAGCTCATTCATTTATGAATATAATTTCAATCACGCAAACAAGCGGTTCAATCATTTCTCATCCTAGGGTTCATGCCACATCCTAGGTTTCCAGTTATCTAATTTTCATAGATGCATTCATATTTTATAAGTAGAATAAGGGTGGACGACACTACCATACAATTTGGGAGTACTGGGGGCTCGAACTGTAGGCCTACGCGCCTCTGCAAGCCCTAGACATGCAACAGGTCGAAGTCCTATACCAAGGAACACACCACAACGGAGGATTCAGAACAATTTATAAATGTTTCTAATATGTAGAGGAATTCACAAGGAAACCACAGATACTTTATTTGCGTAAAACGGATCCCGATCGGACCCTAAAAGGGTCAAAAACGTGTTTGCAGACCCAAATCAGACATTTGGAAATAAGTCCAGACGTCTTATGTTACGACTGCAGCTTCAAAACGTCTTTTAATACGTTTGGGAGCTGGCCCAGACGTCTGGGATTTATTTTCCGCGGCACGGTGGGTTTCGTCTACGCGCCTACGCGCGCAGACCTGCAGATGCTCTTTTCCCCTCTCACCTCCGCAGGCGCTGCTCTCTCTCTCTCCCTCTCCCTGCACGGCTTTAAAAAGCCATGCCCTCTCCCTCACTCTCATCACCTCCGCTCCCTTCCTCCTCTCCTTCCAGCCGGTGCGTGAGTGCGAGCGAGCGGCGGCAGCGATAGCCGCGGTGAGTGCGGGAGGAGGTGCTGCGCGAGGGAGGAGGCGCTCGGCCGTGAGGGCGAGCCTGCCAGGGCTGCTAGAGCCGGCCGGCGGGGGGAGCAGCAGACGTAGGGTGACGAGGGAGGCCTGTTGCAGCTCGAGTAGCAGGCGGATGAGGCACGGCGCGGCCGTGCGTCGTGGGCAGAGGGCGAGTCGTGCCCTGATTCTGGAAATTCTTCCAGAATGAGACGTCTGATCTTCCAACCAGACGACGGTGAGGACGTCTGGAGGACTATCCAGACGTCTGGAAAGTAAGTTATTCTTTTCCATCCTTCGTCCTTTTCTGCGACCGTTGTGCTGAGAGCGATGAGTGGGTACGTGCAGGCTGAGATTCGCATCCAACGCGAATTAGACGTCTGGCTGCAGTGCCAGACGACGTGAACGACTTCCAGACGTCCGGGGTGACCATCGGACGTCTAGGAACTAGGCCAGATGCACCCGCAAGCTTCTGGACGTCTGAGAGACTACGTAGGACAAGGTACCATCTGATCCCCATTTTTAAGACGTCTGGAAGAAGTTCCAAACGTCTGATTTTGCACTGTTTCGTCGTTTTCGACCCGTTTAGGGCCCGTTCGGAGTCCGTTTTCCGCGTTTCGAGTTGCATCCTTTTCGGAATAAAATCCTCTACCCGTCTACAGTGATTAGATACTATTTTGAGAAACTCTTTGTGTTTGATCCTTGTGATAGGACTTCGTTCCATTGCAGTCTCGAGGGTTGCAGAGGCACGAGGGATTCCCGACCACGCCCCCAGTACTCCTGTTGTAACTGGTAGAGTGGCTTTTAAGTTTATTAGCATACTCTGTTAAACTATGGAACCATAAATAGAACCTAGGACATTGCATGAATCCTAGGAATGAGAAACTGGATTGAATGATAGATCCTAGGGTGTTGCATGAATCCTAGGGCTGGAAAACCAGATTGTATGATGGATCCTAAGGTATGGCATGAATCCTAGGATGGAAAAACTAGTGGAATATATGAATACTGTAGTCTTGGAAAAGTGAAAAGGAATAAATAACTGCCTGTAATTTGATTTAACAGCTGCCTGTTATGAATAAATAAACGTGATTTAGAACATGGATTGTAAGAACGTAAAACTGGAAGATGAAACCTAGATGTTCTGAGTTAAAAGAGCTGGAACCCTACGGGAAATTAGGAGTAGAACTCCTGGAAAGAGAAATGAATGGAACTAAGAAAGAAAGACGTGGTAGTGTACTGTCTCTTGGGTACGTAGTACCAAGGGAAGTACCTGTTACTTGCTTAGTGTAGAGCGGAGCCAGCTACCCCAGGGAGCCGGGGTTAGGTCTGGCCACTTTGTACCGACTTGCTGGCCCTCGCGTACGTAGTACCGAGGAGAGCTACTAGTGTAGGGAGAGCACTAGCTACCCCACGTGCCCCAGGGTTCTGCTAGCCTCTTACACCGACTTGTTAGGCCCACTGGGCAAATCAGGGTAGTCAGGCGAGGGTGCGCGGACTGTGGAGGGGCAAGGCCCCTGTTTGGTTACTATGGAGGGGTTGGACCCCTGTTACTGAGAGGGCTCTTCCCTGTACTGGTTCCGTGCTGTGCTTTGGGTGCACCCGTTAACGGAAACGACTGACCGCGTGCCAGTGCGGGTAAGCTACCTGGGCGTTTATCGTGCGTGCCGTAGTCACCGTTACGTCTGTCCGTGACCTTGGGGTGGTTGATTGAGAGTAGGATCACCACAGGGGACTCTCCCGGCCAGGAGAGCACCACGTGCTACTTCTACTGTTCAGAAAAGACTGCAATCAGGATCGTTCCCACGAGGAACATTCGAGATCAAGTGAAGGATCTGAGAAATAGATAAATTGTGAAACAATAGAAAGACGTAAATAAAGGAAGTAAGAAAATAAAACAGCTACTGTATACTTTACTGTTTCTTTAGTTTAGCTGCCACTCTACTCAGCGTTTCGCTGACGTGTTACATTCGTTACTTTTCAGGACCAGGTGTTGAGTAGCCAGGGTCAGCGGCTGCAGAGGATGCTGGGCTGAGTAGGGTCCAGTAGAGTTCCACTGTTCTTTTGTGCCCTTTTGTTCTACTGTAGTGAGTAGTTTTTGTTACTCTCTGTACTTTTCTTTACCCGTAGTTCTTGTTATGTTATAAATGTTGTTCTACTGTTATGGTGGTACATGCTGTAGTAGTTCTTTTTCTTACTGCTGTATTTTGTTACTGTTAGTTATATTTCATATTGAATGTGGTTTATTTTACTGCTCTTTTGGTTACTTCCTCGTTGGACGACTAGGTCTTGAGATTAGTCGAGTTGGTCCGGTTCTCGTGTCTCGTAGGGACTCGGGAATCGGGTCATTACATCTTAAAAGTCACAGAGACTCACCTCAAGCTCCTGCGATGATCTCAGACGTCTAGGACTCCTCCGCAATCGTCTGGAAGCAGTTCCAGACATCTGACCAGTTGTCCGGTCGTCTGGGAACATCTTTGGTCATTTGGTAAGCTGTCCGGACGTGCGAAAGCGCGTGGAAGGGCATGCCGTGCACCTTTCCAAAGGTACTCCTGTGCACGACAGAGCAGCACGCCTCTTTTAGCCAATAGATCTCATTTGCAGTGCGGCCTACATGGCCGTAACCGTGAGGAAGACGCACCTTCGTGATACACTTGCTTTCTAGTCGTCCGGAAGACACTCCAGATGTCTTCCAGTATCAGACCGTGCTCCTACGCTTCTCGCCACGCTCCGCTGTGGTTCCTTCCGCTCCGCTGCAGCGCCGACTACTGCAGAAGGTCGGGGAAAACGCCCCAACGTCCTCTTCCCGCACGCGCCGCGGTGGCCGTGCGAGCCTCCGGCGAGCTTCCACGAAGCTTTGCGACCTCGGCCCTCTCCTTCTCTTCACGCCCACTCCTCCTCGCTCTCTCTCTTTCTTTCTCTCGCGACTCAGCTCATGGCAGTGGAGTGGGGAAAATGGTGGTAGTGGAGTGGAGAGGAGAGGAAGGGGGTCTCTTTTATAGTCGAGGGGTTAGGGTCGGAGGAGGAAAGAGAAGAAGGAAGGAGAGAGAGGAGAAAAGTCTGTGTGCTGCCTGCACGTAAATCGCAAGATGCGTACTGGTTTTTCAATTTCTAGACGTCCGAGAAGGGATTTAGACGTTTGGCCAGACGTCTGACTAACACTCTAGACGTCTTAAAAGACTCAAAACAGAACAGATCTTTATAGAGAGAGAGTCTCTACAATTTCCACCCAAAATCATCAATCTAACCAAAGTTATTTTTCATTTATTAAATGCTCTATGTTAATTAATGTTGCCCCACATGGACTTGTAAATCCCTTGTTTGACTTTGTTAAGCTAGAGAGAGAGAATGCCGTGGTTCATCTCTACAAGTTCCACCCAAAATCATGAATCTAACCAAAAGAATGTTGCCCCCGGTGGATGTATAAACCCCTCGTTGGATTTTGTTAAGGTTGCTTAATGTTTCCCTTTTTATTCATCCTTAATTGGAGGTTTTACTTAGACTAATTAATATTAATGTAGAAGTTGGACTCCTTCTTTGCCCTCCGGTATACTTAGAGATTAATGTCTTGTCTTATACTGGTGATACTATTCTACTTGATAAAGCTAGCGAAGGTTAGGTTTGGGCTTTGAAGGATGTTATTGATTTATATTGTGAAGTATCCTATGAAAGTCAATTATAATAAGTCTTTTATTATTTTTAATAAGGAATATCTATTGCTTATTTGTGAAAGAATTAGAGATACTTGTGCATCAAAGATGACAAGAAGCTTAGATATTATTTGGAAGGCCCATTTATTGGCATAAAATTTGAGAACTTCATTTCTATGATATTCTTAGAAAAAGTGAAAACTAAAATGTAGGTTTAGGAGATCTCTACGATATTATCTCAAGCAGGTGGAATTGTCCTTATTATGTTCAATCGTGTCAACTATCTTTCTCATTATCTTATGTCCATACATTTGATGGACTATGTTGGTTTGCCTTTGCACTTAGTGGGATAGGTACTTTGTCTCACATATCTCAATAATATTGTGAATTCTAATGTGTTTACATTCTTGGAGTCAGAACGTAGAAAATGGGATTTCCAATGAAAATGATGTAAAGAGCTGTAAAAAATTTCGAAATGAGGATGAGTCTACTGATACAAATCCATTAAGGAAATTCAAATCGTTTCTTTGGCCAAATTATCGATTAGAGGATTTAGCTTGTATGAATCGATATTGGTTTCAAATTATCCAAAATTGGTTGCAGACTTGTCATGGATAATATGATCTATTATTCAATTTTTTTAAAGGAATATATTCCCTTCTTTTTTTGTTTTTGGGATACTAATGTATCTATACATCATTCTAAATTTTCCCAGGAAATATCTCTCTCTCTCTCTCTTTCTCTCTACTTTTGTTTTGCAATTAAATCACAATTCCAAGACATGGAAAGTAAATATGTCAAATCTATCTTTGAGTAGCCTATGAAAATTGATTCCAAATCCAAAACACATCGATTGATATCATCAGGTAAAGAGGAAGTATTTTTTTAAGTGCGTGAATCTACTACGTACAGTGAAAAAATATGATTTTATCATTGCACATATTGTAAAATACGTTGCAACGTGTATTTCGTAACCTTTGTCTAATATAAAATTTTATATATAATTATAGAATAGATTTCAAGTGCAAGAAATATATTTGTGAACAACTAATAAAAAATCTTGGTGCTAATAACATGTGCCTTCCATGATTTGGAACCTCTTTTATTCTTTTGAAAAACTGCGTAACTTGAATTCTTTACTTTTAAAGGAGTAGTTACCCTCTCAATTAATTTTGATCATCTAGATGGAAATCAATTTGATCATTCAAAATTTTCTTCCTTATAGATATGTACCACCTCAAAATCAAGAGGGTGCCTACATTAAAAGTTAATAAATTTATATTTAAGATGAGTCAAATCAAACTATATATTAGAACTTCGAATTTATTTCAAATCGACAAAAATTCAAAAACAAGTTTGACTCCGATGAATATGAATATGACATATGCAGCGAATTGAATCGATTTTCTTGGATTTAATTCAATTTAATGATAGATATCATTGTTTAATATATATATATATATATATATTCTAATACTGATTTTGTCCTATTTAAACTATCTACTCACAAATAGCAAAATGATAATATAATATATAATAATCCATTAATTATTACCCATCCTTATGCAACCCCTCAGTGAAAAAGAAATCAAAGTCCTTGTGCTACATTCCCTTCCATCGGTCTCTTCGCCTGCTTAACCCTATCTCCTATATTTCAACCTTATCCTTTTCCTTGCTCGTGCACTGTGCCTTCGTATGAGCCGCATGCATGACGTAATCTGTACCATTCATGTTTATCCAAATTTTTCTTAACAGATTCCCCTCAAGTCATCTTTGCTTTTAACTCTGATTAATCATTAATTGTTCGTATCATAATCAGCAGAGAAAATTCGCTTTCCGTGAAATAAATCGAACTTCGCAAAATGAAAACTTAACTGACCAACCAAGAAATCAACGATCAATGAGTTAGTTTCGAATTAAAAATTTACGTACTCGATCTAAATTACGAATCCAGATATAAAATTAAAGCAACAAAATCTCATCAACTCAAACAAAGTTATTCAATTTAAATATCTGAACTTCGTATCAAATTGAATTCGAATATGGAATTTCAATTTTTTTTGGACAATTTAAATCAAAATTGGTTTCGAAGTTCACTTTCCGAGTTAAATCCAACTCAAGGCAATCACTGTAAGTTTCTGTTCAATTATTTATCTTGATTTCCATTTACTCGGAAATCTTTGCCCCGTGGGGTTCCTGCCCGCTCTTCACCATCCAAACCTTCTGGTTTTGGGCGTAAGACCAAGGACCGGGGGGTAATTTGAACAAAACTCTGTGTTCCCACGTATGCTAATCTTGTTCTTTTCTTCATCCTTGACTTTGGTTAAGGATTCACAGGATCAGATCGCAAATTGGCCGGCAATTATTTTTACGTTAAAAAGTGATATCCATATAACTTGAACGACTCGAGATGGTAGCGCCAACTAATTAATTAGGCGACAAAGCTTCCTGATTAGAATAACTCGGGACGCTATAATATTTTATCGTTAGGTGGCAGGGAATGCATCCTCCTTATTTCGAAGAACAGGAGCCCGCTGATGACGCATGCGCAGCTTTGCAGAGTTTACATGCGACGATTATTGGACGGCGAGGATACAAAAAATATTAAAGTTAGACGTGAGGCGTAAATTATTTCAGATCGATATAAAATTATTTTTCAATTAATATAAAATTACATAGATTTAATTTACGCCGACGTAAAATTATTTGACATGGATGTATCATGTCTATATATTATAAAATACGTCATGGGACTTATTTTTATATATTTTCTTGTTATTTTAATCGTGTGGTGTGACTCAATTATTTACTTCTTACAAAAATTGATTTTGCATTGAAGAAGAAGAATTTAATATAAGAGATACAAGGAAAAAATAAAAAAACCTCGTCGGTGACCACTACTTTACTTGGTCAACATCCAACGGGCGGGACCAGCTGATTCCATTTCTAGTTGTATTTTTGTTTCCCCTTCTTGGTAGACCAAAAATACGTAGAAGACATGGTCTTAACTATGTTTAGATTTTTTTTATTTAACCCTTTAATATTAAATTGTTACAGTAGCATCCCTAAACATCAGATTCATTGCAAAATATTTAATGGGAGAACTTAGACATGGTGAGGATGTGATTTTGTTTTTCGGGGTTCTGTGCGGAGACAAATTTACGATATATTTGAATTAGAGTGGCTCGTCTTTATCCTTCTCGATTGATCGAGGATCAGGTTGGGGAAGAGGAAAAGAACGTAATGGTCTCCTGCACGTCTCATAATTAAATTGCTTGATTTTAAAAGATACCATGACACTTCTTCCCAGAAACGGCTCGAGATACGAACAAATAATTTTACGTCATTCTCGTGTACTGATATCCACGTTAATTAAACTTTAGAAAACTCCCTTACGGTCAATGTGAATAATAATTGGTCATCGGAAAGCAAAAGAATGGCCTTTTTTTTATTATTATTTTGGGTAAGGTAAGATTTGAATTTCTATTTTTAATTAGCGCATGTCATGAAAAGTGCGTTGCAAGCCTCCACCCACACCCTTATTCGATAAAAAAAAAGATAACGATACGTGTACATAAGATTGTACGTAGAATTGTATATATACTTACTTAAAATATGATATTATCTCGGCCACATAACGTGTCATACGTCACGTGATCTCTTTTAATGAAAGATATGTTATATATGTATACTTTTATATATAATTCTGTATCCACGTAGTATTTTCTTAAAAAAAGAAAAATTAAAATATATCAATTTACTCCAAAAAGGTTGTGGGTTCTTACTCATGATCCACTCAATAAAAAAGAATAAAATACAATAATTTATTTAAAAAAAGCAACCAAAGTTTAACTTCAAAAAAAAAAATCCACTGTGTTACAATTAGAAAAATCAAAACATATATATTTAAAATGACAGTGCGTTGATATATTTTATTATTTAATTGATAGAAAATGATTCTTTAACTTAAAAAGTACAAAAGTTAAAATTAACATATATAATAATCCAACATGCTTTCTCACTACATATAAGGTAAAATCATAAAATACATTAATATATATTTCTTTATCGTTTTATTAACCAAAACTATGCACAAAATATTACCTTCATGCTTTAAAACTAACGGCTGCCGACAATATTTTAACCTAGAGCTGCCGCGAGATGGAGTCGGCAGAGTTAATTAAAATTAAAAAAATATATATATATAAGTCAAGTCAAATAGACCAGAGGTTAAAACTTTTATTATTATTTTTAATTTTAGGTTAAAAACCTACAAGAAAAATTTCCATGAACATTACAATTCAGACAATGTTTTGACATCATATGGGTTGATTGCATAGTAGATGTATTTATTTTTGAAAGTGAGTAGTGCACATTTTCAATAAGAACCTTAACACATTGTTAGATTATATTAGTAATTTTTTAATATAAATGCTGTTGGAGAAGAATTTAATTTAGTGAAATATAGGCGTCAGATGGTACAGCTATCCTCTACAAATCAACATCTAAAGTCAAGTGAAGACCTTTGAAAATTACCCCAACAACTTTTATCTCTAATCTATAATCTTTTTACAAGGGTTCTCCTAACAAAATATTTGTCGAGGGAGGTCGCATTTGACGCAATATATTTTTTGGTTATTGCCGTATCAATAATTTATCATATATATTATCAGGAACATTTACGAAATTTGTCCCTAGCCTATTCTCTCTCCTCTTGTAATGTGTGTCAGGTATCTCGAAAAGAAATTCATGGTATTAGTGCGCATTGTTAGTTTCACTATCAGAACCTGTACGTTAAATTAAAAGTAATGGGATCTAGTTTAGTTTGCGGAAGGGGATACTTTCTATTTTTAAGGGTCATTCCAAGAAGAATTTAATCCCTATTTATCTTATTAACCAATGTTATCTCAATGTGTGTTAGAGATAAAAATTTGGGTAACTTACAAGTTAATTTTTATTTATTTTTTTATCCAACATGTCCTTTCGTATGCGTTGTTCCTAACATATTCCTTTATTACAATATAAACAGAATCGAACAGCAAATATATCTTTTTTAACCTAATCCTTCACTCTAATCTTGATATTCAATTAAATATCTTTCTTTAACATCATAGGTCTACCTCCATTACTAATTACTGTTTAGTTCACACAAATAAATATTAACTCAAATATCAAGTAAACATAAATAAAAATTAAAACTAACCAAGATTAGTTAATTTTTACTATAAATTAGATAGTATCATATTTATTTTGATATTTAAGAAATTAAACATCTAAAAGGTTTTTTTTTCTCCGTGTTATCTTGCAGTGCTATAAATCATTGTCTAATTTACCCTTTGCTTATGGTGAATTTTTCTCTTTTCCCTTGCTTTTCAATATTTTGTCATGGTAGGAGATTTGAGGGGGATTGAATTGAATTGTTTCCTTTCTTCCTCACGAAATAAATGTCTTTCTAGTTGCCTCGTGCAATATTTTTTGAAATAGATTGGAACATAGTCTACTTGTTCTCTTCATAACTTGTACAAGTTAGGCTATGCTATTGCATTAAATCTACGTAAATTAATTTTTAGCTTGCAAAATTCAAAAGTCAATTATCACAAGAATAAATTTAATTGTATGAAAGTTTAATATAATTTTTAATTAATATATCTTAATCTTTGATTGATGAGAAAATATATCACGTGTTAAAAAATATATTATTTGTTATGTTTTAATTTTTATTGATAAAAATAAAAAATATCAATTATAAATTAAAATATATCGTATATTATAAATTATATTATTTATTACATTTTGACTTTTGATTAATATCTTAGATTATATTTACATTGTCTGATTTTATATATATATATATATATTATTTTATATTTTTATAAAAATATACTTAATATTGATTTATAATAAAAAAGTAAAATATGAGAGTGTCGGAGTCAAAATTTGAAATGAATGTATGAGTAAATAATGTGTAAAGATAATGAAATTAAAGTTAAAAAAAACATCAAATGAGAGAGGAATCGGAGGGATACTGTAGCAGATAAGAGAAAAATTAAGAAAGAGAGACGCCTGTAGCGGAATGGAAAAAGAAAACATCTCTACAATACGATGAATAGTAATAGCACCCACGGTTCACGCCGCTTCAGCTACAATAACGAAGCCTTCCGATGGCTAAGAATGTAAATTAAATTAAAATTTAAGAGCACGGTTGTGATCAGCACGCGGGATGAGCTGATTCCAAAAGGGCGTTGTGGGCTTGCACCAATCCATGTGCAATATTAAAAAAAGTGGAAATGTTGACTCTGTACATACAACCAATACTTTCTCGATCGAAACAAAGCACGTGGGAGGATTTCCATCACCTCGTGCACGTCGTAAGAATTGGCGAGGGATGTGTGAGGAACACGTGAAGGCTTCAGCACCCTCCAGCACTCTTCACCGGATCGACCCGGAGGGCTACACTCACTTTCGCGTGGCCCCACTTCCCCAAATGTTACCGTACGTACGTGCCTTTCCCTCGAGGGAACGCAACATATAGACAGAAGAAAAAGATCAGACGAGCAATCACGTCTCGTTGAGGTCATCTCTGATATATGCATGGAAAATCGCCTCACGCCTCTCTCTCTCCCTCTGTCTCTATGTATAAATTAATGCTCAAGGTGGAATACCACTTAAAATTAATAAAAGGAAACGAAACCACGGGCGTAAGGTACATGCATCGATTGTAATGTAGCCACGTGTTTGCCTCAATATAATACGACGTGCTGAGGCATCACACCCTCCGAATTATCATGGGAATCCGTATGTAATGGTACCTTGGATTGTCTCATTGTCCTTTGAGA
Source organism: Thalassia testudinum (assembly GCA_037157565.1). Classification (NCBI taxonomy): domain Eukaryota; kingdom Viridiplantae; phylum Streptophyta; class Magnoliopsida; order Alismatales; family Hydrocharitaceae; genus Thalassia; species Thalassia testudinum. Next base: position 195,868,918 of record JAZHRO010000073.1, on the reverse strand, counting down.
AGCGGAAGAGCATCGTCTTTTTCGAGCGTAAATCGACGCCTATGCCTCTAGACATCGTTTATTATTTACGTTATATTTGGATCTTTTAATTTTAAATTATAATAATTTTAGAATTGCATCGTTAATTACCAAACTATCTAATTTTAGATGAAAGGGTAAGATAAATTTATTTTGAGATTAAGTGACAGAACAACCACACTTATTTCATCAGACATCTTATAATTAGATTTATATTTTTCCAAACATAAAAATTTTACGATCTTACGTTTATCTCGTAATCTTAGTACTTATAAATTTAATTCTTCAACATTAATTCTCCAAAATAAAAGATAACTTAGAAGGTTAATTCACGCATAAATTTGAAAGTCAAAGTCGGACTGGGCCCCGCCACCTCCGTTTGTCGTCTTATTCCGATTGAACGACGATGGAGAGAGTGGCTTTTCTTGTCGATTAAGGTAGTAAATTACTTCTGCGAAGGCATTGCTCTTTATCCTTTGGCAATCTCTACGTAGCGGTAAATTAAATAACTGTCAGTATAATTATTAGGGGCATTCATGTATTGGTTGCAAATAATAGTTTCAGGTCTATATATGCTACTAGTTTGAATTAATGTCAATTTCGTTATAATATGTTTCCGCTGTCACTTATAAGTAGCATAATGTCAACCTCCTTGTCTTTAAATCACATCCAAAATTTAGAAGCCCTAAAACGAGGGTCATCTTGTTAATAAGAAGTAAAAGGATATGTTCTACTCTAACAGCAAAACCCTATGAAATCGGTCAGAAAAGGATTGGGAGCCCACAATTCGGACCAAGTGGGTTGCTACAAAACCGTCACTTTAAAGTGGTACATCAGTCCAAATCAAAATGAAGTGGACCGGGTACCTTACGATTTCGATTAGGTTTAGGACCTAATTTGAAATTCCAATTAAATTTACACAGGCTTATACATGTAGCATACATATGTCCGATATGCAATTATTATGATTTCTCATCGGTGATAGTGAAAACGGACAGAAATTCAAACAGCTTTCCATTTTGTAATGTAAATATGTAACTAATTTTTACCATATATATTAGCATTTAACATGTGAGTTTGTTTAGTAGATCTCATATATGAAAAATAATATAAGTATTGTTATGTAATAGAATCCACAATAACTTAAATAGTCATCATCGCTTATTAGTGAAATATGAGGATAATTTTTTATTCTGAACTAAAATGCATTGATCACTTTTGAATTTCAAATATAATGTAAGAAATATTATCAATGTAATTTAATTTTATGGAGGTGCATTTGATTCTATGTTTTTATAATTACCTTGATCGAAATGTTATCGGTGATTTTTAATTATTAATCAAATATCATTGATAATTTTTAATTATGGGTAAAAATTACAAATGATTTCTTAAATTTTCGTTGGTGTTGAACTTTATACCTCTATCACAAGATCTTTTATATGATAATGATAAATATTATTATCGATAATATTTTAAATTCATCAACATTTTATGCTGATAGGTCCTATTCAAATGAAAAGGATACATGCTTGAGTGAAATATATATATGACATGACATAGTTTCTACTTTCACGTCCTAAAATATATTTCTTTACTCTTTTCTCGGTGATATTGCCGTTAAAGTCATTTTGGATTTTTTTTTGTTACTTTAAGCATTACGTAATTAGGCCGTCTTTGAGGCTGGTATCTCCGCCCTTCGTACAGAACGGGCATCCATCATAACATATTTAACAACGATATTCGACTTTTCTGGGCTCATAAAAAATATACTGAAGATTTGTAAGGTGCGACAACCAAGAACATGAAACGAACAAATTTTGAAATGTTATAGCTCTGTGAACCTTTATAGCTCTGTGAATCGTTCCCAAATCATAACTTCATGGCACAAACCCAAGCATATATATCAAGAAAGCAATATGTGTAAATCCTTGTAGATGTTTGCCATTAATGGGTAATTATAGGATCAAGTTTGGAGACCACCGTATTACCGGTCCTTTCACAGACAAAAAAATAAGTGTGTGTTTTTACTAGGACATACAAGGCCCGTGAAATTAAGTTGGATACTGTATTCCTGACCCTTTTGTGTATTTATTACGAGATCTTGAACCTTAGCATGATATATATATATATATATATATATATCGCAACAAATTAAGTACCCACGTAATTAATCGGAAAGGCAACACCAGAGCCTTCTCAAAAACCTCCAACGTCTATATGGATAAATATTTTTTTACATATTGCAAAACTTCACATCCTAATTTTGACCGGGACAACGAAAGAACAAAGGGACCGGACCTCAACAAACTGCGCAATTTGACGAAACTCAATAACTAGTAACTACATCAGCTAATTCAACAACCTTCTTCTTCTTCTTCAATATGATTGGACCATTAATTCATGGCCATGGTCATGGATGCCTTGAAGCACAACAGGTGCATGCTTCAGCTCTCATGCCTTGAAGTAGCCAATTCATGGCCATGGTCATGGATGCCTTGAAGCACAACAGGTGCATGCTTCAGCTCTCAAGCCTTGAAGCAGCCAACAAGAAGGTCATGGTGGGTGGTCCCATGGCCATGGCCGACCTTCGCGAAGGAGCTCTCGTGATCGATGAGGCCCTGGACCTTCCGGAACTCGGTCACGCAGCAGGGGAGGGTTATGGTGCCCTTCTGGTCGAACCCGTACTCGTCCTCGGCCACCCTGAGGAGCTGCAGGAACAAGGGGTGGTTGACGTACACCACGGGGATCCAGAACCTCTGCCGCTCCTCTCCTTCCTGCCCCACCTTCACAGCCAGATGCCCTTTGGGTATGTGCTGCTGAGGTCCCTTCTTCTGCAGGAGGGTTAGGTGGGGGATGTGGAGGTTACCCATCTGAGGCTCGGTTTCAGAGCTTCTAAGATTTTTTATTTTTTATATATGTAGAGATGGAGATAGGGATTGCCGGTGGTGTTAGCTAGGGAGCTTAATTAGGGAGATGCTGGAGTTAGAAGGATGAGAAGAACCAGGAGTCAAAGCTGCAGATAGTTAGCTGGAACAGGCTTAGAGAAGAGTTGGAGAGGGGAGTTGGCAGGTTGGACATTATGGCAACAGCTGGAGTACGGCGCTTCCACGAACACTATACATTTAAGATGGATAGAACGGATGGAGAGAGTCGTAGGGGAAGGAGATGGGGTATATATAGAGGAAGGTGTGTAGGTGTGGATGGCGGTCAGAAGCCACGCAGAAGAAGGAAATATATATCATATATTAGCCTGTTGATGAGAGGGAGAGAGGCATTGGATTCTCTTTGTAAGCCCTCGGAAAAAAAAAAAAAAAATCAAGAATCGAAGCTTCCGAAGAAGCACCAAATCGTCATCCATCAAATTCTGCCACACGGAGATGGTACGGCAAAAGGTACGATTGGGCCGGGTGGGGGGGGGTGGGGGGGGGGGGTGATCCATAAAACCAATCAAGCCCACCTTCCACCTTCCGTGTCATTTAAGTCTTCTGGCGATATGAATCGTCTTGGTTGGTATATTTTTTTCCTCAATAAAACGTTTTCCATTTTGCTAAACGCACCAAAGAACAGTATCCCTTCGTGAAGTCCTAAATCGATGCCAATACATCACGTGAAGGTAAATAAATATAGAGAAGTTGATCTCAATACGAAATCAGAACTTTTTCGAAATCATGGTTTATATGTATTTTATAATATTTTCGACAGGGATTCAAGTGAAAGAGATATATGTTTTGGTACTTCGTATGTCAATAAATTTATCCATATATATAAGTTAGAGCCCTTCCAGTGGTTTAGTTCATTCTTAATTATAAGTTAAAATAAATTACAGTCTAGTGCCTATTTGGCAAAAATAGTATCAGGGAAAGATTAAAAAAAAAAAGAAATTACATGTACAAGAACATCTCACTTCCTTGCCCGCACCATCATTTGACATGTGATTTGTGAATAGCATTGTTATCATCAACCACACCGACCATGCCACGAGTAGTACCACTCATTGATGTTATAGCATTGTAGCATGATCGGTACTATAATACTAGAGAAGAAGTGACTACTAGCGTTGTAAAATTGGCATCAGTGCATATATAATAAGCCATACAATCTCTTTGAAGTACGATTGCTACAATATTGAATACTGATCATGTTCTTTCTTGATTGTATTATTCACATGCAAGCTTAAGATACTAACATCCCTCCCCCCCACCCTTCTTACGACTTATTTTCCTCCCTCACCTATATGGTAAATTATCCTGCAATTAAGAAGCATTGCTTCTTAGTAAAGTACTCTCTTGACATATAAGCACTTCTTCTTCACTTACTTAGCTCATCCTCCTCCAAATGATAAGAACGCTCTGCGCCCTACAACAAATGGGATCGAGAAACAGTGAGAGATTTCTTGATTATATACGTGATAATAAAAAATCCAAAAACCTTTGTTTTAGTCATATGTATTTTATGGTTCGTTGAGCTTTCCCCATATATGACTACGCCAAAAAGGTCTGACCGAGGACAAACGGAAATAGCGCGCTTTGGAACTGGAAGGGTCGGCCGAGTGGGAGAACCGTGTAGGGCCTTTCGGTTCTAAAGCTTACCGACTTCTTATTCATGTTTATAGAAAAAATATTTTTAATGCACCCTATCCTGTTTTGCTGATAATGATATATCGTTGTTTGAAAGTACATGCTTAACCCTGTTCGTCGAGGGATAAAAATCAGAGAAAAAAATTCGTGTAGTAATATGAGGTCAAGGTATCTTTCTCCTCACAGAGGTAAAACCTTTTGATTATTTTATTTGATTTGTAGTTTGAATGCAAGAAAGAGCCAAGTGAGGACATTTGAATGTTGTGCTTCCAATGGACGCAGGGCATATCTCTGCGTAATGCTTACAAAATAAATTCATGCAAGTGTAGAGATTTGGTGACGACCAGTGCCTCTTTTTTCTTTAATATATAAATATACATAATGGGGCCTATTTTACGTTGTATCACCTCAATTAAAAAATGACTACCCCTTTGAATTAAATAAAATAATATGAAATAATTTTATGACGGTATAATCTTTTTTTTATGTAGGTATAAAATAATTATAAAAGATATCATCACTTTAAATCAAAATGTTATGGTAGAGAATAATTTTGTATTGATGTAAAATAATTTTGAAAATAATTTGTTAATTTTATATTTTTAAATTTACTATTTTGATTGTCTCTAGTTCTTTATGTTACAAAATACATATACACTTTTATGTTTTTGTTGCTGTATCTTTAATTTTAGGTAGTAAATCTGTTACTAGTTAAGTCTATCTACTTACACGCTTAGATTACAAATCGGAGTGACAAACATGTACCAGAAAATAAAAATTGCAGATGAAACCAGCCAGATATCATAGATAAATGCGGTATAATAATCCTAGGTAGGGTTTAGCTCCCTACCAACTCAGGTGAAATATGCGCATTATCCCACATTACTCTAAGTGCATTGATTTTTGATGTGTTAATAATCTGAGTAGAGTTTGATTAGTTGGTATTACGATCCGATCTCGACTCCCTACAAAACACAACATCGACTCGTCTCGACTAAATCCCAAGACTCAGTCGTCCAACGAGAAAAAATCAAATGCAGAAAACATTTCATAACCACACATGTAATGTAACTAAGTAAAACAGATAATAGATAGCAATGGAACTAGAACAGAATATCTTAAAGATATTACATGACACAAGTGGAAAAGTACTAGTATAGACATGGCCATCACAACTAGAATAGAGAGAAATATAACATAAACATAGCAGAAACGGTTACTATATACAAAAGATACTCACTACTATAAAAGAAACCTTAGCAATGGAAAAGAGAAAGACAACTATAACTGGGCACGGCTGGGTCCAACATCCTTTGCAGCTGGTGGCGCTGACTACTTAACTCCCTGACCTGAATATGGTTATATGAATTTGTCGTCAGCTAACGCTGAGTAGAGTGGTGGTTAAGTCATTTACATGCAATTAACATAAAGGAAATAAGCAGCTAACTAACCATCCAATTTCCAGTTATGTATTATTATTTGTCTTCGTTTAAATATCCATGTGTTTCTAATTCAATTTTTAGTAAGGGTCCACAACATTTCTCAAATCCACTAGTTCCCTAAGGGAACGATCTTGATGTAGTCTTCCCGCGATGTAGGATGTACATGTGGCACTTTCTTGGCCAGGAGAGCACCCCGTGGTAGTCCTACACTCGATCTACCACCCTGGGGTCATGGCCGCGACGTAGCGGTGACTACGGTACGCTTGATAAGTGCATGGATAGCTACCCCGCACTAACATGCAGTCAGTTGTTTCCGCTAACGGGTACGCCCAAACTTATAGCATAGAACAGAATAGGGGGGCCACACCCCTCAACAGTCTGCGTACCCTTGCCCATTTACCCGATTTGCCTAGTGGGCCTAACAAGAGTCGATGTAGGGAGGCCACTCAAATCCTCGGGTCCCAACCCAAGTGTAATGACCCGTCGTACTTTTAGCCTTTTAAGACGTCTGAAGTCTCAGTCAAACGTCTGGACCCTTTTCCGGACGTCTGAAAATGAAATTTTTGTATGCACATTGCGCCCTGCGCGCAGGCGACGTGCATGACCCTCTTCTTCTCTCTCCCTTCCTTTCCTTCCCCGAACCCTAAACCCTCCACGCCGTCTATGTAAGCCACCCCTCCCCTCTCTCCACTCCACACACCACCACCATCTTCATAGCTGTGCGGGAGTGGCGAGAGGAGGCGAGCGAGGGATAGCGAGAGGGAGGAGGAGAGCGTGGGAGGAGGAGGAGGCTAAGGTCGGAGAGCTTCAGTGGAAGCTCGGCGGAGCTCGCACGGCCACCGCGGGCGCGTGTGGGAGGAGAGAGCTCAGGGAGGCGGCCTCCCAACCCTCTGCAGCGGTTGGAGCTGTAGCGGCGCGAGGCGGAGCGAGCGGAGAGCGCTAGAAGGAGGTCATGATACTGGAAGTTTTCTAGCGTCAGACGTATGGAGTGGAGCCCAGACGGCTGACGGAGTACCTGGATGTCTGGAGCTAAGGCCGGACATCTGAAAGCTCATTTATCTTGAAGGTACGCTCTTTTTCGCAGTTACGGTCATGCAGGTCTCACCGCAGATGCATGGTTTTGCCTGATTTGGGGGCCTGCGGTTGCCGTACACAGAAGCAGCCTTGGGAAGAAGCACAGAACGCTTTCCCACGCACTTTTGGACGTTTGATCAGATCACCAGACGTTCGGAGGTGCGTTCAGACGATCGGAGGCATTGTTTGACGTTTGGAACTGTCTTCAGACGATCATAGAGAAGGCCTGGACGTCTGATGACACTGAAGGGACTTAAGGTAAGATTCTGGCACCTTTTAAGATGTCTAGACTTGTTCCTAGATGTCATATTTTGAAAAGTAGGCACGTTTTTGACCTGTTTGGGTCCGATCATGGTCCGTTTTACGCAAACGAAATACTTGTATTTTCCTTGTGAGTTTCTTTACATACTAGAGTACTTTGTACACTGTTCTGAACTCTACTTTTGTGATGTATTTGCTGGTATAGGGTTTCAGCGTGCTGCATGTTTGGGGTTTGCAGAGACGCCTGGGTCTGTGGTTCGAGCCCCCATTACTCTCGAGTTGCCTGGTAGTGTGCTTAATTCTGTTAATAATATTTAAATAAGAATGTGCTTGTGAAAATAGCCAAATGGAACCCTAGGATGAGCCATGAACCCTAGGATAGAGAAATGAATGAACCGCTTGTGCTGTGTAATGTATTTGCATGCATGATTGAGCTAAACTGTTAGCAATTGCCTGTATTATAATGATGAGCTGCCTATAATTTATGAACAATTACTTGTGAAACCACCAGTTGCATGTATCGAACTATGGAAACACGAGCTGCTTGTGTATGCTTGAGAGATGAATTGTGAATGGTGGAATCTGGATCGGAATAAATGAGGTGAACATGGGCATGAACCCTATGGGGAATTAGGAGTAGAACTCCTGTGGATAGATGGAAACCTGGAATGTAGACGGGAAGTGTGCTGGCCCTTTAGTACGTGGTACTAAGGAGAGCAACTGTCCCCTTTTCGTGTAGAGCAGAGCTAGCCGTCCATGAGTTGAGACCCGGGGTTAGGATTGGCTACTCTACACAACTCCTGTTGGCCCTCGTGTATGCGGTACCAAGGCGAGCTACTAGTGTAGGGAGAGAGCTGGTCGCGCTTGGGACCGATTTGTATTTGTATTTTTATTTTATTACTGGAAAATAGAAAATCTTTGAGGTTGAACTCAGGGAGCAACACTTGATTCTAAAAGCGTACAAAATCACAATTTACAATATATATACTATTTTACAAAAAAGATTAAAGAAAGGAAAATTGATTCTTCTTTTCTTCTCTCTCTCTTTCTTCTGCCTCTCTCTTTCTCTTTTCAGACGTCTGACTCCAAGGGTCAGGCGACTTAAACTCCACTTGCTACAATGTCTTACCTCTTCTTTTCAGCTGTTGCTGCTGCTGGTTCTTCTTCTTCCTCTTGGCTTCTTCTTCTCCTTCTTCTTTGTTGAGCTACGCCAAGTCCTAACTTCTTCTTCTTCTTTTCTTCTTTGCTGCTTCTCTTTCTCTTTTTCCTCTCTGCTGTGCCAAGTCCTTCGTCTTCTTTCTTTCTTCGCCTCAGCTTCTCTTTCTCTTCTTCCTCTCTGCTTCTCTGCTGTGCGAGGCCTTCTCTTCGGACTTCTTCTTCTTCCTTCTTTCTCCTTCTCTTCTTCTTCTTACTACTGCACTATCTCCTCCTTCTTTTGCTGCCTTTCCTGCACAGTGCACGGTTAGGAAAAACCTAACCCCTACCCTCCCCACGTCTCTCTCTCTCAAATTCACTCCTGGGTTTGCTCTCCTAGAGCCTTAATCAGGTATGCGGGTCGGGTGACGCGCCCGGGACCAGGCACATCGATGTGGGTGGTGCGCGAGGTGTGCGCAGGTAGGGTTAGTTGGATCCGGGTGCCAGGTCCCCGGAGGAAGTATCGCGGACAAGGCGTGGTGGAGGCGAGGGACCTCACCTCAGTGTGTTTCGAGAAGATAAGCCTGGAACACAAATTCAGTATAAGTGCGGGTGCCCACCTGCGAACTTTCGAGGTGGGATTAAAGTCCCACCTGCTTCCGTGCTTGCATCCGCAGCAGACGACTTCGCAATTGCAGCAGGCGTGGAGTCTCTTTACTCCACTTGAAGTCTGAGTGCGTGCGTGCCTCAAACTCGCACTGCCAGAAGGCTTCTCCTGGAGCCGAGCGTGACCTAGAGCGAAGAACAAGCATGCTTGCTTTCTCGTTAATGGCAGACAGAGACCTGACCTTGAAATCAATAGCACGGCCTTTAGGCTATGTCAAATCGTTCGGGGAGGTTCGCCAGAGCACGACGAAGATGGCATGGTGGTCAGAGTGGCGCAGGGTGGCCTGGGTGCCGAGCGGAGAAGACGATGACGAAGATGAGGTGCTGGAGGTGCCTGCTGGTACGGTCAGGCACAATGGACGACGGTGAGGGTAACCCTGCCACTGGTATGGTGGCAGGGCGATGAGAGAAGAGGAGGAGGGTCGCTGGAGCTTGTGGGCGAATGGCCGGAGGAGGAGGAGGTGAATTTTGAGGGAATTCCTTGGCCAAGACAAGCTCGAAGGAAGCGTCAGGGGATGCCGTTCCTTAAATAGGTGCTGGCTGGGAGGGAATCGCGAGGAGGCGTGGGTTCCCCCCCGTAGGCATGGTTGGAAAAAGACTCATACCTCTCGAGCGTTTGCATGAGAGGTATGGTGGCCGACAGGGCATGGGAACCAGCCCATGCAGAAGAGGACAACACAGGGAATACTCATTTCAAGTTTAGGGCCGGCTCCCCAGGTCTGTGCAGCGCTATCCACCGCGCAAAGTCGCCGGAGGTATGGCCTGCGCAGTGCAGGGGTAGAAGGACCTGTCTGAGGAAAGAGATGAGAAAGATATTGGGTATTTGCAAGGGTCCAAAAAGTTAAGGGTCAAAAAGTAATTGTTGAGGACCGTTTTGTAAAGTGGGTCAGGGCAACCTTTCCTTAGGTCCGAATTTTGGTATGACCCTAATTTGGACCTGAGGAATCCAATGGTGAGGTTGGATTTTAGGTTTGACCATGTTTGACCAGACATTTTGCTAAAAAACCCAAATTAGAATAAAAATTGGGTACGGTTCTCAATGTAGGTCAAGATCGGTTCCAATGGCCAAATTGGAGGTTCTAAACCCTAGGGGATATTTTTTCATGAATTTTAAAGAATTTAATTGATTTTTATCTTACCCGAAACTTTGTGAATTAAAACGGGTTTGTTTTGAGGTTACAGGATGTTATTTAATTTTTCGATTTTGTCATAACCCTTTTCTGATCAGTGTATCCCACTTTTTCTCTTATTAAGGCCATTTGACCTGTGTCTAGTCCCTTACAAATCCTGTTCATGTACTGCGTTGGTAAAATTACAGTTTTACCCCTTGTGTATTATTTTATACTCAGATTTGTAATTCCCTGATTTAGGCTTTCCCTTAGGTTTTGTAGGAGCTTTTGTACACTTAATTAGGTCAAAATGTGCTTGTTAGGATTCATGTGAGGTTCTCATCATACCCCCATGCCTAGCTTTTGCTAATCTCTTAGCAAAAATTTAAGGTTTTAACTTCTATTCTAGACCATGAATTCCTTTCATCAAATTTGATAAGTGTTTTTTCTCTTGTCTCCTTGATTAGGTCAGAATGCCAACCACGGGCCTAAAAGGTACTCTAGTACCAACTAATATCCAGATCTGTCTAGCTTTAGCCTCAGACTTTAGCAAAGGTTTTCAAGGCCCTCGGAAACTATCCTAAAGTTTATTGGACTTCGTGGTTAAAGCCCCCATGCTTGAGAAATTTTTAGCCTTGGTTCAGTTTACAGTGCATTTTGTAAGAGAGAGAGAAGATTTATTTGTTTGGAGAGTTTTCTCTCTCTTTTCTTTTTAATTCTACCTTAGGATTGGCCTCACAACCCGGTCTGTATCGGATTCTTCGTTGCCATCATCAATCCTCAAAAGTTCCTAGCAATCGATGCTTCGAGATAGCACCGCCCATGGCAACCCCCAGAACCTTGGCCTCCGAGATTTTGAGATAATCCCGTCCATGGTGTTCCGTGACAGAATTCAAACCTTGGCAATTGACACTTCGTGATAATGCCATCCATGGAATCTGAAATAGCAGAGTGCTTATGATGAGAACCTCATCATGAACCCTAACTAACACAATTTAATCCAAATGAGTGTGAAAAAGCTCCTACAAACCCTAAAGAGAGGCTTAACTCAGAGAATTCTGAGTTAAAGAATAAAATAAATCATAAGGGGTAAAACTGTAATTTTACCAATACAATACGCAAACAGGGTAATTAAGGTCCAAACACAGGTCAAATGAGCTTAATAAGGAGGGAAGTGGGATGATCTGACCTGAAAAGGGTTATAGCAACTTTTAGGAATTAAATGACATTCTGTAACTCTAAAACAAATCCATTTTAATTCACGAGGTTCGAGGTAGGATAAAAATTAGCTAAACCCTCTAAAATTCATGGAAAAATATTTCCTAGGGTTTAGAACCTTCAATTTGACCTTTGCAACCTATTTTGACCTAAAATGAGAACCATGCCCAATTTATGACTTAATTTAGGTTTTTATGCAAATTGACCGGTCAAACATGGTCCAACCTAAAATCAAATCTCACCATTAAAATCCTTCGGTTGAAATTTGTTCGGTATAAAAAAGTTGGGCCTAAGAAATGACCAACTTGACCGTCTTTACAAATTGGTCCTCTTAATTTACCTTTTGACCCTTATCTTTTAAAACCCTTGCGATTAGCCCAGTATCTTCTCGTCGTTCTTTGCAGAATGGTCCCCCCTGCCATTTCTGCGCAGCACCATACCTCCAGCGACCTTGCGTGGAGGATGGCGCTGCGCAGGCCAAGGCGTCCGCCCTCAGGAACAAGCGGGGCTTCCTTGCGTCGTCCTCTGTCGCAGGGACCCTCCCTTGACCTCTGCAACCAGCCATGCCACTTGTGCGAACGCACGAGAGGCATGGGTGTCCATCTGCGGCCATCTCCGGTGAGCATGGCACGTCGCCTCCTCGGTCTCCTCTCTTTGCCAGTGCCTATATAAGGAGCGGTAGGGTCTGCCATCTCCCTCAAGCTAGTTTTGACCGAGAGAAACCCTAGATTTCATCTCTCCCCTCTCCGGTCAGGCAGCCCAAGCTTTCGGCGATCCTCGTTCCTCCTCCTCGTCGCTCTGCTGCCATACCTGCAGCAGAGCCCAATCTGCCCCATCGTCCCACGCCAGGCCGCACCAGCTGGTGTCCTCAGATCTCCTCCTGATCGCCGATAACCCCCTCCTGGGCATCTTCGTCCCCAGCTCCGGTAGGCACGAGCCGGACGCCTCCCTCTCCCTCTTCGTCGACTGAGTAGGTAGGAATCTTCCCCTCTCTCTTCCTTATATTTTCCCCTTCCTAATTTACCATTTTAACCTACCGACCGCCACTTCCACCCCCATCTGCTCCATCTCCGGTCGTCTTCTTCGATGAGGTCACTCCACCTCCATAGACCATTTCACCCATCGCCGACAAGCCCAGAAGCTCCCCCTCACTCCACTGAAACGTTTCCCCCACTCCATTCACTGCCCGACCACCCCCCGAACACACCCTTGCCCTAGGCGCACCTCCACAGGCGCTTTCGCGCCTCGCCGACCCTCGCACCACCTTCGCCACCCTCTGGCGAAGCTCCCTGTGTTATCTGATGTGGCCAAGAGGCTGTCTTTGTGATTTTAGGTCTCCGTCTCCTTGCCGCCATTAACGAGATGCTGAAGCTCGTTCGTAAGCAGCTCCAGGATGCCTCCAGACTAGGTGTGAGCCCCAGGCAGCGTGGGCTACTTCTGCGGGTGTGCCCAGGTTTGCGATTGGGGTTGCGAGCTTTCGCTTCTGCCCCAATTGGCAGTGCCTTCTCTCCTGCGGGCGCGCAGACTGGAGGTGGGACTTTAGTCCCACCTCGTAAGTGTGTGGCCTCGCACTCACACTTAAATTGAAAAAGTGAATATAGCTGTTCGCCTTTGATACACAGGGGTCAGGTCCCTCGCCCATGCACACAGCGTGCCACGCGCTCGCACCAGCCCTCCCCCGCGCTCACGCCTCGCAGGTTTGGGCCGAATCTGACTACCCGACTAAGCACTCCTCGCCCACCACCACACGTCGGTGGGCTTGGTCTCGGGCGCGCAACCCAAACCTGATTACTCGGCTCTGGGAGAGCGTTCCCAAAGAGAGATTCAGAGAGAAAGAGAGACGCGGGGAAGGGGTAGGGGTAGGTTTTGCACTGATAGTCGTATGTGCGCGAAGGGAAGAAGGAAAAAGACGGAAGAAGCAAGCGAAGGAAGAAGAAGAGAGGAGGAGGAGCAGCTGATGACTTAGCCGCACTGAGCAGCTGTTGAAGAAGAGAGGAAGGTGAGGAGCTGAAGAAAAGAAGAGCCGCACTGTAGCAAACACATAGTTAAGTCATCTGAGCACCGAGTCAAACGACAGAAGGTCAGCAGCCAGAGTAGGAAAGAAGGCAGGTTGAAGAAGAAAGACGAAAGAGGAAGGGCCAAAGCAAAGAAAAAAGAAGAAGGAGACAGGAAGGAGACAGAAAGAAAGAAGAGGAATGGCTAGAGCAGAAGAAGAAGAAGAAGAAGAAGAAGAAGAAGAAGAAGAAGAAGAAAAGGAAGAAGAAAGGAAGACTTAGCAGCTGAAAGAGAGAGAAGGCAGAAGCTCTGCAGCCGCAAGGAAGAAAAGAAGAAAATCAGAGAGGAAGAAAGGAAAAAGAGAAAGAGTCACCGCAGCCGAAGCAAAGAAAAGAAGAGAGAAGAAGGCAGATTGAAGAAGAGAAGAATCAGCTGAAAGAGAAGAAGAAAAGAGAAGAGGAAGAGAGAAGAAGAAGCCAAAAAGGAGAACTTTTGCCCCCCCTCTCTCTCTCCCTTGTTATTTTTGTAACATAATTGTGAATCCTTATGTTTCTAGAATTATAGTTGCTCCATGAGTTAGACCTCGGGAAAACTTGTCATTCTGAGTAAAAAAATTGTATTAAACTGGTAATTGTTTTGCCTTATACCGCAATGACTATAATAACCATAAAAATGAAAGCAGGCAAGGCAAGCGACCAGCTTACATGCCCCCAGTAGGATATGTAAATATCTTAGGAGACAAGCGCCGAGGAGATGATATGTTGTTACGCATCTTCGAGGGGGATTTCCCACCTCTCCGCACTGGGAACTTGTCCAAATCAACTTGTGTTGATCGGCCGCTCCTAATCTAGGTGACATTTTCAGAATATTTGAAATGCTTCCGCGTGATTTGATACTTATGCTTGCTGAACCAGACTGTGAGTGTGAATTTGGGTGCTTAAGTTATTGACCTTCGGGAGGTATTATGTCAATTGTTCGGGGAGGTATTATGTCAAACCGAAGGTCAGTTAACGAGGCCGAATACTCTCCAAGCCTTAGACCTAATACCTAAGCTTTTCATTTTCCTCAACCTCTTGAGGAATATCTAGATCTTAATGGGTACTAAGAGTCTAGACAAGAATGCCAAGGTTTGTGTTTCCTACTAATCTTGTTGTGCACTTTCGCTTTACTTTTCCTTAATGTGGTCTAGAACTTTGGTTAATTCCTTAATTTCTTACTAATGACTATCCCTTTTCTTTTTCATTTTGTGCTCCATTTTAGCATTCTGCTCTTTTCTCCGCCTCCTTTTGTAAAGTTTATCAGCACTTTCTTCCCTCCTCCAAAGTTTTTCTTTTTATATATGCGGATTTTTTTTGTTGAAACCTTTTCTTATTATGTCATTTTATTGCACTTTCATACCCCCCCATGCCTAAGGTTTACAATGTCCTCATTGTGCAATAGGTGGGTTTTTATTTGGCTTGGTTCATGCATTAGGACAGATATTAGGTGAGTGGATGGGTCAAGGTGACTGTTGCAGACAATTTCTAATCTCTGGTACGTGTACCTGTGGTGACATCGACTGTCCTAAGGAATGAACCTAAAGTGCAAAGAAATGTCAGAAAAAAGGTTTTGATTTTTCAAAAAGAATGACGAGATACCTCCCGTTAAGCGCTGAGTTTTATGCCATCGGCTGGGTGCAACAAGCTCAAGGAGAATGGAGGATAAATGATGACTTAGCCAAATCTGTATTGGTTGCGTCAATGAATGGTTTGAGTCTCTGACCATTCACGATGAAAGGTTCGGAATGGTGGCTAAGTGGACTGATCTTGACGGTTCCATTTCCAAAAATCTGTCGGACAAGGTATGGTCTGACCCACTTCGATCGCAGTTTCCCAGGGAACAATCTATGTTGGGCATCGAAAAGTAGGACCTTCTGACTAAGGTGGACAATCTTTCTAGATATGTGCTTGTCATGAAAGGCTTTAACCCGATCTTTGTAGATTTGCGAGTTCTTATACACATCAAGGCGTAATTCATCAATCTCGCTTATCTGAAGCTTTTTGTGGGTTCCAGCCTTAGAAAGATCTAAGTTGCAGCTCCGTACTGCCTAATAGGCTTTGTGCTCCAGTTCGAAGGGAAGGTGACACGCCTTCCCATACACCAATCTAAAAGGAGACATGCCTAGTTGGGTCTTGTGGGCAGTCCTATAAGCCCACAAAGTTTCCGGAAGTCGGGATGACCAGTCCTTCCTGTCAAGTTGAACAGTAACCTACAGGATTTTCTTGATCTCCCGATTTGATAGCTCAGCTAGACCATTAGTCTGGGGGTGGTAAGGAGTAGAGATTCGGTGAGACACCCTGTATTTGGTCATCAGTGACCTGAACTGAGTATTGGTAAAATGGGTCCCTCCATTAGAGATGATTACACGAGGAATCCCAAACCGTGAGAAGATATTCTGATGAATGAATTTGATGACGATCTTGTGATCACAGGTTTGGGTTTGAATGGCTTCGATCCATTTGGACAAGTAGTCCACAGCGAGTAAATGTACTCAAAGCTGTCCGAGATAGGGAAGGGGCCCATAAAATCAATCCCCCAAATATCGAAAATTTCGCATACGAGAATCTGTTGTAAAGGCATCATGTCGCGATGGCTCATGTTGCCCAAAGTTTGGCAACGACTGCATGCCTTACAGTGACTGTATGTGTCCTTGAAGATAGTGGTCCAGTAAAAGCCACACTGAAGGATTTTTGATACGATTTTATGCCTAGAAAAATGGCTACCGCATGCCTGGTCATGGCAGAAAGAGAGAACGTCATTGATTTCGCCCTCTGGGACACATCGCCGACGAGACGGCGAGCAAACAACGGATCCGCCGCACGTCGACCACCAGATTGGAGACCGGCGCCGATGCCCGGGCCTCCAAGCTACGGATGGGAGCCCCATCCGATGTGGCATCCACCACCACCATTCGGGCCATTTTATTGGCCATGGTAGGTGAGGTAAAACCCTTTACCCTATCTTTTTATCAGTAGCATTTAGATAGGGGGAGTTAAAAATTTTATGAGCTAATTGTCAATTTTTAAGGGGGAGAAATAAGGTAGCTAAATTTCCTTTAATAAGGGGGAGAAAAATAATAGCTATCTTGTTGTTACGAAAAGGGGAGGACATTACCTTTGTTAAAATAAACTCATAGAAGAGCATGTTTTAAGGGGGAGTTATAGGAAATGTAAAACCAATCAAACCTTTTTGATAATGTCAAAAAGGGGGAGGATTTTTTGTATTATTATTTACGGTTTTGTCATCATCAAAAATGGGGAGATTGTTGGTGCTAGAGCACCACGATCATTTGTTTTGATGATAACAAAACACGTGTTATTTAACATTTGCAATTTGAGTCCTAGATTTCAGGTCAATTGCAAATGTGGACGTGTTTAGACGGAGTTCGAGCTCGCATCCAGGACGGATTGGAGGAGCTTGACGGAAAACAGAGGAGGTTCGCGTGGAGCGACAGATTGAAGATAGAAGACAAGAAGAATATGATAGATTCTTTTTAATCCTTTCATGTACTTTTATCTTTATTTTTTTGCTCTTTATTTTTCTTAGAAAATTATGTTAAAGAGCCTCAAAGAACCCCAACAGTAGTCCTAGGAACACCGGCACAACCCTAGGATACTTAGGTTTTCTGAAGAATACTTAGAAAACCAATATAGGGTTCAAACAGACTTTCCAGACGTCTAATTCACAAATCAGACGTCTCATAATGTATTTTAAGACGTCTGACTGTTGTCTCAGACGTCTGATAACTGTTAGGCTGGACATCCTCAGTTCTGTCTGATGAAATCAGACGTCCAGACCTTATACCAGACGTCTTAGAAGACGTCTGATGGATTTGCCAGACGTCCAATTAGTGGACCGTTGGATGGCTTAGCACACACTCAAGAATATGACCGTTAGAGCCTTATCAGACGTCCTTAGGCCTTTCCAGACGTCTGATAAATGACCGTTTTGCCTCGGCTGACCCAAAATCTCTTCTCAGAGATTTTCTAGCCGTTGCAACGTTTGGAAATCAATTCCCACAGTAAAAGTAGGTTTCCAGACGTCCAGACTTAGTGCCAGACGTCTTGTATGTCGTCTGATGGACTTGCAAAAAAACCCTGTTTAGATCTGATTCAAGCCAGGGAGAAACCCGCATAGAATCAGACGTCTGACCTTTTAATCAGACGTCTTAAAGTGGCCTTCCAGACGTCTGATAATAGAGTTAGACGTCTGATAACCCTGTCAAATGTAATCATTGTCCTGATTTCGGCTGGATTCTCTTGGACTTTGTTCGCAACGGCTATAGAACCCTTTCTAAGCCTTCCAAAGCCTTCCTAAGGCCTCTATAAATAGAGGGGAGCCTTTGTAACACAAAAACACATAAGAGACACTTAGAAATACACTTGGATACACTTAGCTACACACTTTCACACTCTTGTGTCTAAGAAGCTCTTGCTCTCTAAGCTCAAGTTCTACATCTTGAGAGCATCAAACCGTTGCGCACCCGCTCTCCCGCCGTTGTCTACGAGAGCAAAGTTGCGCCGTTGCGTGGCTCACACACCTGCGTCATCGTCGACGTACTCCTTAAAAAGGGGAGTTTCCTATTTCCTATAGAAGCTAGGTTTAATTATTTTGTTGGCTCTATAGGACTATTGTTTATTTTATCTTTGTTATTTGGTTGGGTATTCGCTTTGCGAATTCCCGTCTCCTTCATGGGACAAAATCCTTCTCGTGGAGAGAAGGGGTTGAGGAACGCTACCCTCGTACTTGTAGCGTGGTTGTATTGAGGTTGAATCACCCTCGTTTAAAGTGATTCGTTTAGTGGATTTTGATCAACTAGGTTGATCGGAAAATCCTAACTCGAGAGGGTTAGGTGGTGGTTTTTACCCGGTTTGGGTTTCCACCTAAAAATTCCTGTGTACATTTTGTGATTGCTTATTTTTGTGAGATTGTTTATATTTTCAATTCTGCAATTATTACGTCACCCCTCTTCCAAGGGAACCTTAAATTGGTATCAGAGCAGGTCTTGCGAGATCGGAGTAACACCCGGCAAGAGATCAAATGGAGGGAAGCACATCAGCGATCAAAATTTCCGAGGGGCAGTCCACAACCCGTCCGCCCTACTTTGACGGGAACAACAACAGCTACTGGAAGCTGAGGATGAAGACGTGGCTCCAAGCCACTGAATTCGAGGTATGGGGATGTTGCGAAACCCCATACGAGATCCCGAAGCGACCCCAAGGAGGGTACTCGCGGGTGCAGATTCTAGAGCTCTCACTCAACGTAAAGGCAATGAATGCCTTGTACTGCGCATTGAGTCTAAAGGAATTCGAACGAATCCAAGAGTGCACCACCGCCCACGAGATATGGAGGAGGTTGGAAGGCACTCATGAGGATTCCAGCTCGAAGGAAGAAGAAGAAGAAAAAGAAGAAGAAACCACTTGCTTTGGTTTCATGGCCAGAGGAACCAACAGCGACAGCGAAAGTGGAAGCGACGACAGCGACAACGAGGTAAATCTCGATCTTCAAGAAGCATTTAATGAACTTTTTGAGATTAGTAAATCACTTAGGATAGAAAATAAAAGCATTAAAAAGAACCTTAGTTTTCTTAAAAATGAAAATGATAGGTTAGAAAAATGACTTAAGGACATAGAAACTAGTCCTAAGGATAATAACCTGCTTTTAGAAAATAAAAATTTAATCAATGAAAATACTAAATTGATTGAGGAAAATGATAGTCTAAAGTTAGAAATTTCTAATTTAAAGACTAAGATGCAAACTATAGAAAAAGAAATTGCATGTCTTAGGGAAAATTCTAACAAATTAATCAACAAAGTAGACAAGTTTTATAGCCCTAAGGTTGAGATAGGATCTCCGTCAAGGAGACCCACTAACAAATCCGGATCCAAGCTTACTTGGATACCGAAGAAAAATCTGGAATCTTGTTTTGTAGGATTCAGAGATAACTACAATACACAGGACTGGACCTACAAACTCAAGACTGGTCAACTCGAATTGGGAGAACCAAGGAGTAGACCAAGGAGGAGAACAAGAAGACCGACGAGACGGCGAGCAAACAACGGACCCGCCGCACGTCGACCACCAGATTGGAGACCGGCGCCGATGCCCGGGCCTTCAAGCTACGGATGGGAGCCCCATCCGATGTGGCATCCACCACCACCATTCGGGTCATTTTATTGGCCATGGTAGGTGAGGTAAAACCCTTTACCCTATCTTTTTATCAGTAGCATTTAGATAGGGGGAGTTAAAAATTTTATGAGCTAATTGTCAATTTTTATGGGGGAGAAATAAGGTAACTAAATTTCCTTTAGTAAGGGGGAGAAAAATAATAGCTATCTTGTTGTTACAAAAAGGGGAGGACATTACCTTTGTTAAAATAAACTCATAGAAGAGCATGTTTTAAGGGGGAGTTATAGGAAATGTAAAACCAATCAAACCTTTTTGATAATGTCAAAAAGGAGGAGGATTTTTTGTATTATTATTTACGGTTTTGTCATCATCAAAAATGGGGAGATTGTTGGTGCTAGAGCACCACGATCATTTGCTTTGATGATAACAAAACACGTGTTATTTAACATTTGCAATTTGAGTCCTAGATTTCAGGTCAATTGCAAATGTGGACGTGTTTAGACGGAGTTCGAGCTCGCATCCAGGATGGATTGGAGGAGCTTGACGGAAAACAGAGGAGGTTCGCGTGGAGCGACAGATTGAAGATAGAAGACAAGAAGAATAGGATAGATTCTTTTTTATCCTTTTATGTACTTTTATCTTTATTTTTTTGCTCTTTATTTTTCGTAGAAAATTATGTTAAAGAGCCTCAAAGAACCCTAACAGTAGTCCTAGGAACACCGGCACAACCCTAGGATACTTAGGTTTTCTGAAGAATACTTAGAAAACCAATATAGGGTTCAAACAGACTTTCCAGACGTCTAATTCACAAATCAGACGTCTCATAATGTATTTTAAGACGTCTGACTGTTGTCTCAGACGTCTGATAACTGTTAGGCTGGACATCCTCAGTTCTGTCTGATGAAATCAGACGTCCAGACCTTATACCAGACGTCTTAGAAGACGTCTGATGGATTTGCCAGATGTCCAATTAGTGGACCGTTGGCTGGCTTAGCACACACTCAAGAATATGACCGTTAGAGCCTTATCAGACGTCCTTAGGCCTTTCCAGACGTCTGATAAATGACCGTTTTGCCTCGGCTGACCCAAAATCTCTTCTCAGAGATTTTCTAGCTGTTGCAACGTTTGGAAATCAATTCCCACAGTAAAAGTAGGTTTCCAGACGTCCAGACTTAGTGCCAGACGTCCTGTATGTCGTCTGATGGACTTGCACAAAAACCCTGTTTAGATCTGATTCAAGCCAGGGAGAAACCCGCATAGAATCAGACGTCTGACCTTTTAATCAGACGTCTTAAAGTGGCCTTCCAGACGTCTGATAATAGAGTTAGACGTCTGATAACCCTGTCAAATGTAATCATTGTCCTGATTTCGGCCTGATTCTCTTGGACTTTGTTCCCAACGGCTATAGAACCCTTTCTAAGCCTTCCAAAGCCTTCCTAAGGCCTCTATAAATAGAGGGGAGCCTTTGTAACACAAAAACACATAAGAGACACTTAGAAATACACTTGGATACACTTAGCTACACACTTTCACACTCTTGTGTCTAAGAAGCTCTTGCTCTCTAAGCTCAAGTTCTACATCTTGAGAGCATCAAACCGTTGCGCACCCGCTCTCCCGCCGTTGTCTACGAGAGCAAAGTTGCGCCGTTGCGTGGCTCACGCACTCGCGTCATCGTCGACGCACTCCTTAAAAAGGGGAGTTTCCTATTTCCTATAGAAGCTAGGTTTAATTATTTTGTTGGCTCTGTAGGACTATTGTTTATTTTATCTTTGTTATTTGGTTGGGTATTCGCTTTGCGAATTCCCGTCTCCTTCGTGGGACAAAATCCTTCTCGTGGAGAGAAGGGGTTGAGGAACGCTACCCTCGTACTTGTAGCGTGGTTGTATTGAGGTTGAATCACCCTCGTTTAAAGTGATTCGTTTAGTGGATTTTGATCAACTAGGTTGATCGGAAAATCCTAACTCGAGAGGGTTAGGTGGTGGTTTTTACCCGGTTTGGGTTTCCACCTAAAAATTCCTGTGTACATTTTGTGATTGCTTATTTTTGTGAGATTGTTTATATTTTCAATTCCGCAATTATTACGTCACCCCTCTTCCAAGGGAACCTTTAGTTGTAATCGGAGTACCCGTCAAGAAAGCAGAAGAATCTATTTTCCGCTAGTTTTTCGAGAATTTGATCAATAAACGGTAGTGGAAAATGATCCTTCTTCGTGATGGAATTGAGTCTTCGGTAATCTATGCAGACTCTCCACGAGTTGGCTATACGGGCAGGTATGACCTCTCCAGTTCAGTCGTGATGGTGGTGAGCTCTGCCTTCTTAAGCACAACCTGGATTGGGCTCACCCAACGCCTGTTGGAGATCGGGTAGATGATCCCTGCATCTAACCACTTAATGATCTCCCTTTTCACGACCTCCTGCAGATTGGGATTCAGACGTCTCTGCATCTCACGTGAAGGTCGTGTGCCCTCCTCAGGATAGATGCAGTGTGTGCAATAAGAGGGACTTATTCCAGTCCAATCATTGAGTGTCCATCCAATGGCTCTGTGATGTTGCTGAGAACAGTAATTAGACGGGATTCTTGGTCAGGTGTGAGTTTGGAGTTTATAATCACCAGAAGTGTCTGATTAGAACCTAAAAAGCCGTATTTCAAATGATCGGGAAGGGGTTTGAGTTCAAGAACGGGGTTATCAGCAGCAGCAGGTGGTTCAGAGTGAGTGTAGGGTACAAGGGTAGGAGTTATGGGTCTGTCTTGATCAAGTTCTGACTCCTCTAATTGCGATTTTAGATCTTCTTGTGGTTGATGAGGGATAATCATATTGTTCACAATTTGTGGTTCATCAGCCACGGCTGTTATGACCCGATTCTCGAATCCTTACGAGACACGAGAATCGGACCGACTCGACTGATCCCAGACCCAGTCGTCCAATGAGAAAGTAACCAAAAGAGCAGTAAAATAAACCACATTCGCCATATATATAACTAGCAATAACAAAATACAGCAGTAAAGAAAAGAACTACTACAGTATACACTACCACAACTGTAAAGAAATAAACATGTACATAAACATGATGCTTACAATAAAAGAGTACAGGGGTAACAGAAACTACTCACTACAACAAAAGAAAAAGTGCAGTGGGTACTACAGAAGTAGAACTACTGGGCTCTAGTAGGCTCAGCACCCTCTGCAGCCGTCGGCTCTGGTTGCTCAACACCTGGTCCTGAAAATGTGACAAAGGTGACAGGTCAGCGAAACGCTAAGTAGATTGGCAACTAAAAGCTAAGAAAACAGTAAGGTGGATAGTGGCGTTATATTTTTAATTTCTTTCTTTATTTTTTCATTTACTCGTTATTGAGTTATTCCTCAGATCTTTCTCTTGATCTTGAATGTTCCTCGTGGGAACGATCTTGATTGCAGTCTTTTCTGAAAAGTAGAAGTAACACGTGGTGCTCTCCTGACCGGGAGAGTCCCCCGTGGTGGTCCTACCCTAAGTCAACCACCCCAAGGTCGCTGACAGACGTAATGGTGACTACGGCACGAGCGATAAACGCACGGGTAGCTACCCCTCACTGGCACGCGGTCAGTCATTTTCGTTAACGGGTGCGTCCAAAGCACAACACGGAACTAGTATAGGGCAGAGCCCTCTCAGTAACAGGGGTCCAGCCCTCCACAGTAACCAAACAGGGGTCTTGCCCCTCCACAGTCCGCGAACCCTCGCCTGACTACCCTTGTTTGCCTAGTGGGCCTAACAAGTCGGTGTAGGAGGGCTAGCAGAACCCTGGGGCCCGTGGGGTGGCTAGTGCTCTCCCTACACTAGTAGCTCTCCTCGGTACTGTGTACATGAGGGCCAAAAGTCGGTACAAAGTGGCCAGACCTAACCCCGGGTTCCTGGGGCGGCTAGCTTCGCTTTGCACTAAACTAGGGGGGACAGTTGCTCTCCTTGGTACTCCGTACTCAAGGGTTAGCTCACTTCCCCAATTCTATTCCACTTACTTCTCAGGAGTTCTGCTCCTAATTCCCAGTAGGGTTCATGCTCTTTCAACTCAGCCAATTTAGGTTTCATCATTTCATCTTATTATTCACATAGCCCATGTTCTCAACCGTAATTATCCATTTATAAACAGGCAGCAGTTAACCAATTACAGGCAGTTATCGTTTCCTTTCTACTTTTCCAAGACTGCAATATATATATTCAATCTGGTTTTCCAGTCCTAGGATTCATGCCATATCCTAGGATCTATCATTCAATCTAGTTTTCCAGTCCTAGGATTCATGCAATTCCCTATGATCTATCATTCAATCTAGTTTTTCAGTCCTTGGATTCATGCAATACCTTAGAATCTATTAATTATTTCATAAGTGCATAATTTTTGATAAATAATTAAAGGGGCCACTCTACCTGCAAAATCGAGAATACTGGGGGTGTAATCGGCAAGCCCGCACTCCTCCACAACCCCGAGAGCTGCAAGGGAACGGGATCCTAACATAAGGATCAATTACAAGGAGCTACTCAGAATAGGATATAATTACTGTAGACAGGTAGAGGAACTAAATCTAAGAAGAACGAAACTTGAAACGCAAAAAATGGACTCCGAACGGACCCTAAACGGGTCAAAAATGACAAGTCTGCCCAAAATCAGACGTCTGGAACATCTTCCTGATATCTTAAATGATAGCTCAGGTCATCCCTTGATCCTGTGCGGTCCTTCAGATGTCCAGAAGCTCGCTGAACTGTCTAGGCTTAGTTTCCAGACGTCCGACTGTCACTCCGGATGTCTGGAGACCCTTTTCGTCGTCTGGTGCTGTGCCCAGACGTCCGATCTATGTGGGATGGCTGACGTGCCTTCGTGCGTGTGTGTTAAGAGGTGTCGTTATAGTTGCACTTGATACGTCGGTTTTAAAAGAAGTAAACGGAGGTGAGTCCGAGTGTCGATCTCAAGGAGGCGTGGAAATCGGATTTTGTTTACCACTTGTTGTCACGAAAAAGGTGGAGTTTTGCTTGCGAAAGAGACGGTTTTGAAAAGCGAGAGATAGAGAGAGTTTAGGGTTAGAAAGCTCTTGGTTTTGATCATGCACTTTAAACAGAAATTAAAAAGGCAACTAAATGGAAAATAATTTCATTAACATGCATTCGTAGTTCACGGTTTACAATATTAAATACATGCTTCAACAAAAGTAAATGAAAGCTTAAAAGAGAGAGAGAGAGGTAGAGAGAGAATGGGGAGCGACGATGTAGCCACGGCGGTGGAGGAGGCTCCGTCGGCGGCTCGTCGTCTCCGGCGATTACAAGAGTGCCTAAGACTAGCTAGGAGAGGAGTGGAGTAGTTGCAAGTGGGAGAGGATGCCGTGAATGGTGGTAGAAGGGGGTTTAAATAGAGTTAAGGGCTTCCTAAAAGAAGAATGTGCTTTAGCGACATCCAGAACGTCGCTAAAACTGCTTCCAGATACGTCGGTGAAGGCCTTCTGCCGCCGGTCAGCCGCCCGCCCCTCTCTCTCTTCAGGCGCGATCCGTGGCTGTCGAACGAGAGTCGTCCGATTGATGATCGGACGGCTGAGATCCTCCCGCGCCTGCGCTAGGATCGCGCTTCGAGCGCGCGTGCGCGCGCGCGTTTCCGCCCGGCGTGCGCGCGCGCGTGGGAGGTGGGGCGCTGTCGTCGCGCTGCGTGGCGCAATCCTAGCCGCTCGCTTCTGATCGCGCGGCTCAATTTTGCCGCGCCCTTCGCCCGCAAGTTATTTTCGCTCCGCGCGAATCGAACGCACGTCGCCGCAACGCGGGCGTGCGCGCTAACCGTTGCGCCACGCCCGCGCTTTGTCGCGGCGACCGCGGGCGAGCGCGCGGATCTCGGCCGTTCGATCGAAGATCAACTCCCGAGATGCGTCCTTGGCTGGCTTGGGGGCGTGCGGGCGGCGGGGGCGGGGCGACGTGGCACGTTCTAGGCCGTTGATCTCCAGATCAACGGTCAGGATTTCTTGGGCCCATTGTGGGAGCTCCGGATGTCGGATTTGGCCGATTTTGAGTCCGTTAGACTCCGTTCGTCGTCCTGAATCCATCCGTGCGGTCCGATTGCTCATCTGAGGCCTGCTTTGACAAATGCTTTACACAAATGGCCATTAATACAGTTTATAAGCAATCTTGGTACTTGATGCATGCAATGCTCCTATTCTACTTTATGTTCTGCCTTTTATTCTAAAGATGGGCCATATTCAACCTAATTACTACCCCCTTACGTGGTGTTATCATACCCCCATGCTTACTCCTTGCTAGTCCCTAGCAAGGTTTATTCTAGCCTTTATTTCTTTGACGAATTCAAGAAGTAATTGCTTAGGCACTTCGTTACTTAATAAGAGGAACTATACGAAGATCTTAATCTACAAAGACTAAGCAGCGCCCGGGTGTTTGCCAAAATATGAATCGCCCGAATCCTTGCTTTGTATATATAACTATACTTATGTATACGTATATATCTATATATGTCTTTTTAGAATTTTTAAAATTCAGTGTGGGTTGGTAACTTTTTACGGCTACCCAACCCACCCAAAACTCGGTCAAAACCCTAAGTGCTAAGCATCTTGGTGTGAATGTTGTGATAGACTTAACGGTAATTGAGACAGACTTCGAGTTTCTACGCCTCTAGGTGACCGAAAAAGAAAATAAATTTTTGCCTGAAGCTGTATTTGTTCGATTGGTAGCTTTCTCCCTGCGTTCATTTTACTTGGGGTCAACACAAGGATTTTCCAGTGTATATCTCCCCGGCTTGTACTACTTCCCCGCTTCGTCCTTAGGTGTTTTGGTATTTTTTGTGCAATTATTGAGCTGGGCTCTGGACAACCGACCAATGGGCTGTTACCCACGATCACTTGCCAGCCATACTTGTGCAGTGAAGTGTGGTTTATTTTCTTTTCTTTTCTTTTTTTTTTTTTCGTAGGTGGCTTCCCTAATCTCAAATGTACCCAAAGGCAACGAAAAAGAAATGGCCTGTGGCTGGGTTCTGGACAACCTGCCAATGGGCTGTTACCCACGACAACTTGCTAGCCATACCACCCTAGAGAGTTAATTAGCTACCCAATTTCTGTCAAAATCTCCGAGAAGTGAGTCTGTGCAAAAATGTGTGTAGATGCTTAGACTCAAAGTTTTCCTGAGTTAGAGGGTGAGTTGATAAGTCGTATACTTATTACCTTATTTATTAGGTGGATTAGAATAGCTTAAAGTTGCAAGGGTTCGCCGCTAAATCCATATTTTAATGGACACCAGGGCTAATTAAGCTTGAAGGCCTGAAAAGTCTAAGTGTTTAAGTTCTTTTTGTATTATTTCCCACTATTGACAAGTTTCTAATGCCTAAGTTTTTCTTCCTAAATTCATTTTTTTTTTTAATCAATTAATTTATTCATTCAGACTGATTAATTAAGCTCAGGATTATGCAGTTTACCATCCCCCCCATGCTTAAGTTGGACAATGTCCTCATTGGCAGATGCATGGATGCAAAAGGGTTCAAAAAGATAGTACCTGAGTGACGTAAACTACTAGATCAGTCTGAATCCGCTGGGTTGCCTCCCAGGAAGCGCTGAGTTTAACGCCTCCAGCTGGGCGGTGCACAAACAGGAATGACTTGGGTCAAGAAGGTATGTTCAAAATTAACCAGACCCAAAATCAGAAGTCCACAGATGCGGATAAGGTTGTGGTGGAGTCCCGTTCCTAAGGGGTGGGAATTCTGTAACAGATATATCATGCATGCCCGTGTCAGATCCTCTCTTAGTTTGTGGGCATGCAAACAAGTTGCTGTGGACGAACGCACCCCAAATATGACATGCCAAACACTAAAGATGTAGGTCTTATATTCAGCTTGTGTCCCCATAAAATTGTAATCCATCGAAAGTGTATCAATTCTAGTGCATTCGGGTTGCGGGATCTTTATTCTGGTAGGGCAAGTAACAAAGTCCAGAGTTTCATACTGAGCCCTACAACCAAGCATCAGTCTTCTCTTCAAAGACGAATCCATCTCTTCCGTAACTATGATTTCATTGCTCATTCCCTCCAAGCCCTTGATCTCAAGAATATTTTCTTCAACCTCCTTTGTATCAGATTCATTGTTTGGGGTTGCATTAGAGGTAGGGTCAATTTCATCCTCTAGATCATATTCTTTCTCTCGGCCCTCCTCCAAATTTGTGATGGGGATTCTAACCAATTCATAATCAATTTCTTTGAAATTGTAACTCCATTCTCCATTTCCGACGTTGGCTGCTACTCCCACCGGATTACTTGTCTTGAGCTGATTAGATTCAGATTCCAAGGTCTCTCCCCTCACCTTCTCAGTTTCCTCCTGATGTTTGTTCTCAATGCTCCCCAAATTGTGCTCCAAGGAATCCTTACTTTCCTTATCCACTGAGCTATCCAACTCCTGAGGGGTATCAATGGTGGACTGAACCAAATCAGGATGACTAGGTGTAGTCCAATTGATCATGGTAGGTCCTTGCTTTATGAATTCCATGAATGGCGTTGTATGCAACAGCTTTCTTTGGCCTTCTTCCCCCAATTGTTGGAACAACTCCAACATGGCATGTTGCCCTTTAACCAATTCTTGATTCTGTCTGTGTAGTTCTAACTGGAGGTTATCAAGAATTGACATGGTGTCATTTGGTGTCCTTTGGATTTCCTCCTTGAAATCCAGGTTAAGAGAGTATGGTTGAGGTTGTGGATCAGAATCCATATTGGTGTTTAGGTTCTTGGGTGGGTCCTCTATTCTGTCATGTTCAGGGTCCAGTTCTTCAAGAGGAACCATTCTCTGTTTGGTCCTACTCCAGAATAGTTGAGGTTCTAAGTCTTCCTCCCAGTCAGATTCTTCATCAGGGGACCAAATCAGAGGTTGATGATCCTGGGCTTGCCTAGATTTCTGATCATTTTCTGATTTCCATTTGTCTAGAACTCCTTCTAATCCAAAGGTCAAGTAGGCAAGGTTGTTGAATTCAGATGACCTTTCTTGGTTATTATCTTGAGATGGGTAGGGTTCTTGGTGTTCTCCTAAAGTGTAGGTCCTATCACAGTAGAGCGGGTCGGACCTAAATGAGGAGGCATCGTGAGGACAATCGAGATATGGAGCCCCATGATTTGAATCGTACCCTTGGGTGGCTATGTTGGGTGTATTCCAATAAGGGGTTGGTGTGGTTTGGTCATAGTTGGGCCAAGAGGGATATTCCAGGTTGCATCCCCAACTTGGTGGTTGGTTAGCCCAAGTCGGCTGTGGGTATGGTCTACTTGGGTTAGCATACAAATCCTGTTGGGGGTAATTTGGGTAAGATGGATAGGCATTGAAATCCATGGAAGAAATGGAGGGATGCGGGAAGAACATATGAGAGAGAGTTGTGCACTCAATCAAACAAACAAGCCAAATCCTTATGGTGTATTCCTTAGGAGACCTAGAAATCTCACAAAGGTTGATTAAGTCCGTAAACACTGGACTCCCCTTCCCAAGGCTAATCTGGCCAGGTTGATTACGAGGGGATTGCAGGGAAGTTTCTTCCTTTGGCTTGCGCCTCCGGTTCCATAGACCCCACAACCACGGTCGTTTGACACTGCCCCGCAGCCTAGTCACCAGATTCTACCAAGGGAATGAAAGCCAAGTGCCTAGCAGACAAAACCTCACCTTTTGAGACTTAACTCAGTCCTGCCTTGGGCACGTCTACTCAGTTTTAAAGGGCTAGGATAGTGCTTGTGCTTAGGGTGATGTGATGAGGCGTTGATTGGGGTGGTGCCTCTTAATGTTCTACTTTCAAAGTGTGTGCTTCTAGCAAAGCATGATTTTCAAGCAAGGATTTGTTAAGATATAGTGTCTTTTTAGTGTTTCATCCTTACTTAAGTACTTTTTAGGGTTGACGTGTCTTAATTTTTTCAAACAAGTTTCAGTGGGCACGTCAAGTTCTGCACACAACTTAGTGAAAGTAGATTTCCTTTTATTTTGTAGAGGCTCTAAAACCCTAGTGTACTCATCCTGATAATCATGCAGCTTCTATTAGATGAGTCAGTTTTAGGGTTGAGTGGTGCGGCCCAGGTCAACTCACGGTGGCTTCGCAAACACCACTCAAGAGAGAAAGAAAAGAACACTCCAAGAATTTGTCCAGTATATTAGAGTGTACATTTTTTTGTAGGGTGGTGTGTTAAGAATGTGGGTCAAGCAATCATTCGCCACGCCAATTTTTTTCAATTTTTATGATTTTTTTTTTGCTTTTTCACGCAAGCAAACAATGAGAGAGAGAGTACTCACTATCGGTCCTCGAGGCGTCTACTTCCTTGCTACCATAGTGGAATGCGTCGCTTCGCCGTCCATGCGCCGAATTCCTGCATCCGTCAAGTAAAAAGGAAAATAGGGCATTAGACGATATGAGAATGAAGGTGGAATGGAGGTGATAAAACAAATCCGTTGCCTCCCCGGCAACGGCGCCAAAAACTGACGTGCCTTCGTGCGTGTGTGTTAGGAGGTGTCGTTATAGTTGCACTTGATACGTCGGTTTTAAAAGAAGTAAACGGAGGTGAGTCCGAGTGTCGATCTCAAGGAGGCGTGGAAATCGGATTTTGTTTACCACTTGTTGTCACGAAAAAGGCGGAGTTTTGCTTGCGAAAGAGACGATTTTGAAAAGCGAGAGATAGAGAGAGTTTAGGGTTAGAAAGCTCTTGGTTTTGATCATGCACTTTAAACAGAAATTAAAAAGGCAACTAAATGGAAAATAATTTCATTAACATGCATTCATAGTTCACGGTTTACAATATTAAATACATGCTTCAACAAAAGTAAATGAAAGCTTAAAAGAGAGAGAGAGAGGTAGAGAGAGAATGGGGAGCGACGAGGCAGCCACGGCGGTGGAGGAGGCTCCGTCGGCGGCTCGTCGTCTCCGGCGATTACAAGAGTGCCTAAGACTAGCTAGGAGAGGAGTGGAGTAGTTGCAAGTGGGAGAGGATGCCTTGAATGGTGGTAGAAGGGGGTTTAAATAGAGTTAAGGGCTTCCTAAAAGAAGAATGTGCTTTAGCGACATCCAGAACGTCGCTAAAACTGCTTTCAGATACGTCGGTGAAGGCCTTCTGCCGCCGGTCAGCCGCCCACCCCTCTCTCTCTTCAGGCGCGATCCGTGGCTGTCGAACGAGAGTCGTCCGATTGATGATCGGACGGCTGAGATCCTCCCGCGCCTGCGCTAGGATCGCGCTTCGGGCGCGCGTGCGCGCGCGCGTTTCCGCCCGGCGTGCGCGCGCGCGTGGGAGGTGGGGCGCTGTCGTCGCGCCGCGTGGCGCAATCCTAGCCGCTCGCTTCTGATCGCGCGACTCAATTTTGCCGCGCCCTTCGCCCGCAAGTGATTTTCGCTCCGCGCGAATCGAACGCGCGTCGCCGCAACGCGGGCGTGCGCGCTAACCGTTGCGCCACGCCCGCGCTTTGTCGCGGCGACCGCGGGCGAGCGCGCGGATCTCGGCCGTTCGATCGAAGATCAACGGCCGAGATGCGTCCTTGGCTGGCTTGGGGGCGTGCGGGCGGCCGGGGCGGGGCGACGTGGCGCGTTCTAGGCCGTTGATCTCCAGATCAACGGTCAGGATTTCTTGGGCCCATTGTGGGAGCTCCGGATGTCGGATTTGGCCGATTTTGAGTCCGTTAGACTCCGTTCGTCATCCTGAATCCATCCGTGCGGTCCGATTGCTCATCTGAGGCCTGCTTTGACAAATGCTTTACACAAATGGCCATTAATACAGTTTATAAGCAATCTTGGTACTTGATGCATGCAATGCTCCTATTCTACTTTATGTTCTGCCTTTTATTCTAAAGATGGGCCATATTCAACCTAATTACTACCCCCTTACGTGGTGTTATCAATGGCGTGCCCTTGCGCCTTCCCGAACGAGTCCTACACACATATGCGGCCGTCCTCAACACGAAGCGATGCAGAAACCTTCGGCGGAATGGCTGCATGGCCGTACACGCGAAAGAAGAAGGAAGGTAAAAATATCGTAGCTTTCAGACGTCTGGACCTTCCACCAGACGTCTCCTGCGTCGTCTGGACATATGTCCAGACGTCTGATTCTTGGAAATTTTTCCAGGATCAGGACCTCCTCGCCCTCCGCTCGTAGCGCACGGCTGTGCCTCGCCGCGCCCGCCTGCTGTCTAAGCTGCAGCAGCTCCTCCCCAAAACCAAGCTTCCGCTGCGCACCCGTCGGTTGGCCCTGGCTGCTCCTGCGAGCTCGCACCCTTGCGATCTAGCTCTCTCTCCCTCTTGCAGCCGCCTCTCCTCCCCACGCACGCACAGCAGCAACTGCTGCTGCCCTCGCCCGCTCACTCTCTCGCTGACAAGAGGAAGGAGAAGAAGGAGGCGGTGTAGTGAGGGTGAGGGAGAGGAGAGAGGGGGGTATTTGAATGCAACCGTGGGGGAGAGAAAGAGAAAAAGGTGGCTGCGTCTGCAGGAAGGAAGGAAAGAGAAGAAGGAGGGCGGCGGTTCAGTCTGCGTGCGCATGCATGCAGACGCAAACCCGTATGCTGAAAAAATTTAATTCCCGACGTCTGACCAGACGTCTGGACCACTTCCCAGACGTCTTAAGCGACGTTTGATGCCCTGGTTATAACAACGGCTTTGATGTCACAAATTTGTTCAACGACACAGCAATTAATCCCTTGTTGGGCCTTAAAGATATCAATCTTGAGAGTCTGCTTTCCAAATTTCAACTCTATTTGGCCCTCTTCACAACTTATATTGGCCCTTGCAGTTGCCAGAAAAGGTCTCCCTTGTATGATTGGTGTATCCCTTTGATTTTCCGGTGCGTCCATGTCTAGAACTATAAAATCTACAGGGAAGTAGAAATCCCTTACCCTAACAATAACATCCTTAAGAATTTCCTTAGGTGACTTGATAGATCGATTAGCTAACTGCAATGTCACCTCAGTCGGTTTCAGTTCAGATTCTTCTAGATGGTTAAGTGGGGATGTGGGTATCAAGTTTATGGAGACACCTAGGTCCAATAATGCTCTAACAAACTGGGTCTCACGAATCTTACATGAAATCAGAGGAGTGACTGGGTCTTTTGCCTTGGGTGGGAGTTTACTCAGGATTACAGAGTTGGCTTTCTCTGATAGTACAATCGGACTCCCACTCTTAGTTTGCGGGTTACGCTGAGGTGTACACATGTTCTTCAAGAATCGTGCGTAAGTCGGTACGTGGTGGATCGCATCCATCAAGGGGATGTTGATTTGGACCTGCTCAAGGAGCTTGATCAGGTCCTCCTCAGGAGCCACGGGTTTAGGTGTCCTCTTTCCCTTGGTCTAGGCCTCGGGAAATGGAACCTTGGTTGGTTCTTCTAAGATAGGTCCCGATTTTTGATCTGGGACAGGGATAGGAACATCCTGGATGACTATCCTAGGGTTTGGGTCACTACCAGGCTTGGAGTGGTCTGGATAGGGTGGATCTTGGGTTGCTTTACCACTACGGGTTGTTACCAAATTTAGTCCTGCCTGGTTCTGGTTGGGGGTTGGTAGGATGGGCTGCTGCTGTTGGTAACCCACATAGGAGGTTGAAGCTTCCATCCCATCAAGTGATGGAACAGAAGGGGCCTGATAGATCAAGTGTGCTTGGCCCGGGTTTGGGTTCATAACGCGCCGCTGGGTCGGCATGCTATTCGGGTTAGGAAGAGGTTGAGAAGGAAGTGTGTCAGGTTGGTTGCGGACCTCTGTGATTTCGTCCTTATGTCGCTTCTAGATAGCCGCATTCGTTCTTTGAATGTCAGCCAGAGTTTGGAGGATAAGGGACATTTGATCTTGGTTGGGCCCAGATGGATAAGTGGGGTTGGGCCGAGGCTGAGGCGGCTGATAAGGACGGGGGGCTTGTGGATGGGGCTGAAAGGGTGGTCTTGGGTTCTGAGAATTTCCCGCCCACTGAAAATTGGGATGGTTTCGCCATCTAGGGTTGTAGGTGTTGGAAAATGGGTCATTCTAGATGGAGTTGAGGTCCTCGCAGGTCTGAGGAGCCTCAGAAAAGTCGGAGAATGGGGGAGTAGGGTTCCCCCGGCAAGGATAGAAAGGATCAGAGGTTCCACCAGTCCTGGAGTCAGATGGGGGTGGATACACGTCCCCCCCAGGAGAATGTCGGTGAAAAATGTTTTGCACAGTTTCCCGTGCGGGGGGTGACTGTGCGAAGGAATTCTGCGCAGAGGTGGCTCGCTGCAAGTGCTGAGTCAGCTCGTCCACCTTCTTCTCGATGATTGAGACCTTCTCCAATCGATTGGCCATTAATTCTAGGTCGACTGATGTGGACAGGCCCTGCATTTCATGTGCTCCCCTAGGGTTCGTTGCTGCACGGGTATTCGTTTGGTCGAATAATTCCATGGAGTCATTGTTGATGGAGTTCTTGCACATATTCTCGAGAATCTCCCACACGGTGTCCTCTTGTTGACCCATGATATTTCCTCCGCAAGTTGCATTGACGAACAATCTGTTATCTTCACGGAGTTCCTGGTAAAAAGGCTGGACTTGTTCCCATTTAGGAACTCCGTGATGGGGGCACTTTCTCATGAGATCCTAGAATTGATCCCATGCCTCATGAAGAGGTTCTCCCGTTTGCTACGTGAAGTGAGTAATCTGGTGGCGCAAGGCGTTTGTCCGACCAACGGGGAAGAACTTTAAAAATTTGGACTGAAGTTCTTCCCAAGTGTTGATCGGGCAGGGCTGTGTCTGATACCAATGAGCTGCCTTATCCATAAGGGAGAAAGAGAACATCTTCATGAGTAGGATATCTTGGTTCTATGCATCTGACCCGAAGGTTTGGGCCAGATGCTTAAGCTGCTTGATATGCTGGAAGGGATCTTCAGAGTTAAGCCCATAGAATTTAGGTATGGCATGAATCATGTTGGGCTTTAATTCAGAATCAGGTCCTCTAGTCGGCATTTTAACTCGAGGCTCAATTGCCACCACAGTAGGATTATAGTGATCTCGCATCATGGGGCGCTGCGGTGGGTTCATGAAGTTTTGGAAGATATAATTGAGTCGCTGGAGTTGGTGATCAAGATTATTCTCTTCTTCAACAGGCTGAGCCATTGTGGAAGAAGGGGAATTAGGTTCAGAGTCAGAAGAGAGGTCTATGTGGGGTGGTTGTCGCACAAACAAGGGTATCGAGGCTTGGCCTCAGGGAGAGTGAATTTCTAGAGGAGGTTTCAAGAACCTCCTATCAAACATGCACTGAAGGATTGGATGAGGTTAGAAAGTGTCGGGCCCAATCAAGACACCTAAAATGTTGGATGACTATAGAGGTTCGGGGTGGATGATACCCCTTGATCAGAAGGTCGTCCACCTTAGAATTACCTGGGTAGCCAGAGAGGGTGAGTCCCGCGAAGACCCTTACACGGTAGAGCACCCTCACAGGTTACAGGGTTTCCCCCACCCGACCTCTCTTGTCACTGAGATTCTAGGTAGACCAGAATGGGGACCTTGACCTCTTAAGTCTACCACTTTTAATTAAGATCAAGGTGCTTAGGGTTTCACTTGAACTTTAAACCTTTTGTGTGCAAAAAGTGACCTAATTTAAAGGTTAATTGATCCAAGGGATCAACTTCACCTATTAGTTTCTGTGAGAGCTTATTAGGTCATTTCTTTTATGGTTCAAGTGAATTAAGAGCCGGATTGCTTAGGATTTCTCTTAATAGATCTTTTGAAGCAATGGCTTAGGCATACTTCTTTTGGGAATTTTCAGTTCTTGATTAGAAGGTGTGTCTCCAAAACCCTAGCTTGGAATCCTAAGTTGGCTCTAATTGGTCCAATTAGTTGCGTCAGAATAGGGTAACTAGGGCTCAAGCAAGAAGGTTTTAGCCCTAGTTACCTTAAGTGGATTTGCAGATAAAATGTGTTAAAATTTTAAAAGCAGGCAACTCTGTGATTTACTATGTATAAAAGACAGGTACCCTTAGATTGATTTTTCTTTTCTTTTTTCTCTTTAGAATTTAAGGGGTTTAAGAGAGATGATAGAAGATTGCCTGTCCCTTGGTGTGGTTGTTGTGCGGCTGCTTGTTCCTTCTCGCCTTTCTGTGCCTGCACAACAAAAGAGAGATTAAGTTAATAGTCAATCAGAAATTGTGATTTAATAGCTTCTAGAATGCCCGTTGCTCCCCGACAACGGCGCCAAAAATTTGTCACGCTTGGGACCAATTTGTATTTGTATTTTTATTTTATTACTCGAAAATAGAAAATCTCCGAGGTCGAACTCAGGGAGCAACACTTGATTCTAGAAGCATACAAAATCACAATTTACAATATATATACTGTTTAACAAAAAAGATTAAAGAAAGGAAAATTGATTCTTCTTTTCTTCTCTCTCTCTTTCTTCTTTTTCTTCTGCCTCTCTCTTTCTCTTTTCAAACGTCTGACTCTAAGGGTCAGACGACTTAAACTCCACTTGCTACAGTGTTTTGCATTTTCTTTTCAGCTGCCGCTGCTGCTAGTTCTTCTTCTTCCTCTTGGCTTCTTCTTCGCCTTCTTCTCTATTGAGCTGTGCCAAGTCCTTCTGACTTCTTCTTCTTCTTCTCTGCCGCTTCTCTTTCTCTTCTTCCTCTCTGTTGTGCCAAGTCCTTCGTCTTCTTTCTTTCTTCGCCTTAGCTTCTCTTTCTCTTCTTCCTCTCTGCTTCTCTGCTGTGCGAGGCCTTCTCTCCAGACTTCTTCTTCCTTCTTTCTCCTTCTCTTCTTCTTGCTGCTGCACTATCTCCTCCTTTTCCTGCTTTCCTGCACAGTGCACGGTTAGGCAAAACCTAACCCCTACCCTCCCCACGTCTCTCTCTCTCAAATTCACTCTTGGGTTCGCTCTCCCAGAGCCTTAATCGGGTATGCGGGTCGGGTGACGCGCCCGGGACTAGGCACACCGGCGTGGGTGGTGCGCGAGGTGTGCATAGGCAGGTTTAGTTGGATCTGGGTGCCAGGTCCGTGGAGGAAGTATTGCGGACGAGGTGTGGTGGAGGCGAGGGACCTCACCCTAGTGTGTTTCGAGGCGATAAGAAGAAACATATTTTATAAGAGATATTCACTTATAAAGCATGCAACATTCCATTAAGAAGGAACATATTTACACATGTGATTTTTTATTAAGAATCAAGTAAACATGTTTATTCACCCATTACAACTTATTACAAAAGATTAAGGCAAGAAAAATTATACAAGTGAATACAAATGCCTCATTACATCAATAAAGCTCGAAATATTAAAAGGAGACATATTATTACAATGAAAACACAAAAGTAAAAGATTAGAAGTCAAAAGAGTCTCCTTTCTTCTTAATCTTCAGCCCTTTCTTCTTCTCTTTTATTTCTCTATCATTACTCTCTCTCTCTTTCTCTTATTCTTCTTTTTCTCTTCTTCTTCCTCTAATCCCTCTCTATTCTCTTTACTTAGCTTTCCCCTTAAGTTTTCTCTCTTCTAAATCTCCTTTAGTATTGTGCATATATTCTCACAATTAACCAAAAATTTGGTTTTTATAGTTGGTGGCTCAGATAGATCGGGGATACACAGCACCCCCTAGAGGGTGGGACCAGATCCTACTTGATCCGGGCCTAGTTTCTATTAGGTGTTTTCCTTCCATTTCAAGACAATGCACAATCTTCGGCCTCCCAGGCCCACACACGCCCTCTTAGGCCCACGCTCACGCCCACAGGCGCACACACACACATGTGCAAGCACGTGCAATGCACGCACCTGCACTTGAGAGCTCAAGTTTCCTTTCGTGCCCTACGCTAACGACTGGTAAGGCCATGTCACTTTTTCATAATATACCGGTGAGATGCTTCACAATTAATCGAGGTGGGACTATCTAAGTCCACTCTAGGCCAATCTTTGGCCCACGGTTTCGGCCGATTGGCTAGGCCAAGTCAAGCGTTCCAAAGCTCGATCGAAAGCTCTTGAGAAGTTCTACATGTACGTAACACCAATTTGGTGTTCAGATCAAATCTGGCCCTTCAATTTGAAGGGCTAAGGTGAAAGGTTTTCATGGCCATTCATGGCTTGTAGAGGGTGATCTCAGGTCTCTTGACCTGCAGGGAGGCTTTGGTATCCAGCTGAAGGCTTGAATACCTTTAGGGATTAATTCTGCATCAATTGGTGAAGGAAGAGAGCTCTGTATGGCTTCAAGAAAAGGAAGAAGCTTATAAGCTTTGTTCTTAGTGTTAAGGGCTTAGAATTGAGCTCTAATTCATCCATCAGAGAGAAAACAACCTCAACAGGTGATCTGAACTGATTCAGAAGGCTAAAAACAATTGATCTAAGCAGATTTGGCAACCAAAACTTGCCAAGAACACACTGAACACAGTATTGGGTTTTAAATAACCCAAACCGTCCGAAACATGATTTGCACTAAATCCTTAATAAAACTCAATCAAATCAAATCCAACTCACTTTAAATCATCCCAGAAAGAATTTCAAGCTTTTAATCTGCAGAATTAAACAATTAATCCTCAAATTGAACCTGGGATTTGACCACAGTAAGCTCAAAGTTGACTTTCATATTTAACCAATTTCTGACCTAATTGAAACTCTAAATCTGCTCTACATCATCACAAAAATTAATTCAGATCATCAAACTAAGTTTTGAGCTAAAATTCTACAATTTCAAGTTCATCGCCTGAGATCCTAAAGGGTTTTGTTCAGTAGAACAAATCTCAACTCTAATAGGCAAATAACCATAAGGAATGACATCATCATACCTCACTTATGCTTTTAGACTTCTTAGATTGAACTAAATCCTAACAAAGATGTCTCTCCAACTCTGCCGGAGTTGGAGAAGACAAAAGCCTAGGTTGAGCTCCAAGCATCACAGCATCAAATTGACAATTGCAACGTAGTTCTTAGGTCCTAAATAATCATTCTGGAGCTCTGCTCAGAGTTCTATGGGCTGAAGATCAATTTGGACTCGTCGGAGCTCGCCGGAGCTCTGGGGAGTTAGTTTTGATACACAGAGATGAGCAACACAGTAATTGAGGCCATTAATGACCTGTGGAGATTCCTGGGATCTAGACAAATCCTAAGTTCTCCCCAATTAGCTTAGAAAATAATTAGAACTTGTCACGACTCATTTTTGGCTCCCTACAGAACCCGAGAACGGGTCGCCTCGATGAATCCCAAGACCCAGTTGTCCAGCGAGAAATAATCGAATATACATTCATTCCACAACCACACAAGTAATGTAACTAAGCAGCATCATAATAGAGAACGGCAATTACCACAGGACTACAGGCCATCATAATAGAGCTAGTACAGTATGATCGAAATATTACTGGAATAACACAAACTATAGAACTCACTACAATACTAGCAGAAGGAAACTACAACGAGGCTTGACTAAACCCAGCGCCCTCAGCAGCCAGTGGCTCTGGCTGCTCGAATCCCTGACCTGTACAAGGTTATAACATCTAGAGTCAACTAACGCTGAGTAGAGTGGTGGTTACACATGTTATGTTACTTAACAAGCATCTTAAAAATATCATCTCCCTGTTCCAGTTATCTTATTACGTGTTGCTGATCTGAGTATTCTAATCTGGTTCCATTACATTTCTCAATCTTCCTGTTCCCTAAGGGAAAGATCTTGTTTGTAGTTTTCTTGCGATGCAGAATGTTTACGTTGCACTCTCCTGGCTAGGAGAGTTCCCCATGGTAGTCCTATACTCAGTCTACTCCCTCGAGGTCACGGTCGTAATGTAGCGGTGACTACGGCGCACGTAATAAGCACACGAGTAGCTACCCTGCACTGTCACATGGTCAATTATTTCCGTGGGTACGCCCAAACGTACAACACGGAACAGTACAGGGCCTTACCCTCTCAGAACAGGGGTTTCGCCCCTTACAGTTCGTGTACTCTCGTCCGACTATCCCGGTTTGCCTAGTAGGCCTAACAAGAGTCGGTGTAGGGTGGCCAGTCTTAACCTCGGGCCCCCTGGGGCGGCTAGCTCCCCGCTACACTAAGTAGCTCTCCTCGGTACTACATACGCGAGGGCCAACAGGAGTTGGCGTAGAGTGGCCAAACCCACCCCAGGCCTCCACCTAATGAGCGACAAGACCCTAAAAGGGATAATTACTCTCTTCGGTACTACGTACACGAAGGCTAGCTCACCCCTCTAAACTAAGTCCGAACAGCCGCCCGTGGTGGTGTGTTTCAGAATCATCAGGTTCTCTATACTACGGTATTATTATCTTGTTCTACATTCCCCGTAGGGTTCATACATGAACTTTTCTTATCTGGTTTGTTACCTACAAAATAGGCAGCTCGGTTTCCATATTTATCATAGTAGAGTTTGTGATCCATTTCAGGTAGTATAGGCAGCTCATGATTTATTCACATTCATTTCTCCACACATGCATTTCCTCTAGCCCTAGTGCTCATGTCACATCCTAGGGTTCAATTGAATAGATATATTCTAAGGCATGCGTTTACTCTTTCCTAGGGTTCGTCTCACATCCTAGGTTCAACTAATTTTATGCATGCACTTTATTAATTTCGAAATTAGAGTAAGAACCACTCTACCAGGGTAACTGGGTGGAATGGGGGCTCGTATAGTAGCTCCCAACGTCTTTGCAAGTCCCGTATACTCAATGGACTGGAGACTGTAAATTCGCCCTACTAGGAGGGGGTGACGTAATAAATTACGGAAATAAAATATAAAGCAATCTCACAAAATTCAATCACACAAGGTACACAAGTATTTTTAGGTGGAAATCCAAACCGGGTGAAAACCATCACCTAACCCTCTCGAGTTAGGATTTTTCGATCAACTAAGTTGATCAAATCCACTAAATAAATCACTTAAACGAGGGTGATTCAACCTCAATTACAACCGATTTTCCGATCAACCAAGTTGATAAAATCCACTAAACGAATCACTTAAACGAGGGTGATTCAACCTCAATTACAACCACGCTACAAGTGCGAGGGAAGCGTTCCTCAACCCCTTCTCTTCACGAGAAGGATTTTGTCCCACGAAGGAGACGGGAATTCACAAAACGAATACCCAACCAAAAAACAAAGTAAAATAACAAATATAGTCCTATGGAGCCAACAAAGATTTAAACCTAGCTTCTATAGGAATTAGGAAACTCCCCTTTGCAAGGAGTGCGTCGAATTGATGACGTGGGTGCGTGAGCCACGCGACGGC
Source organism: Thalassia testudinum (assembly GCA_037157565.1). Lineage (NCBI taxonomy): Eukaryota > Viridiplantae > Streptophyta > Magnoliopsida > Alismatales > Hydrocharitaceae > Thalassia > Thalassia testudinum. Next base: position 195,828,121 of record JAZHRO010000073.1, on the reverse strand, counting down.
GCAACATCGCTCTCGTGAACTACGGCGGGAGAGCGGGTGCGCAAAGGCTTGATGCTCTCAAGATGTAGAACTTGAGCTTGGAGAGCAAGATCTTTTCTTGGACACAAAAGAGTGTGAAAGTGTATTACCAGGTGTGTCTTGTGTATTCTAGGTGTGTGTTTGTGTGCAAGAGGTTCCTCTCTATTTATAGAGGACTTAGGAAGGCTTTGGAAGGCTTTGGAAAGCTTCCATAGCCGTTGGGAGCAAAGCCTAAGAGAATCAGGCCGAAATTAGGAACAATGATTGCACTGACAGGGTTATCAGACGTTTGATCCTGGCATCAGATGTTTGGAAGATCTGTTTAAGACGTCTGAAAACAAGGTCAGACGTTTGATTTTCGGCGGGTTACTTTCTGACTTGAACCAGATCTAAACAGGATTCTACTACAAGTCCATCAAACGATATACAAGATGTCTGGCACTATGTATGAACGTTTGGAAACCTGCTTTTTCTGTGGGAATGGATTTCCAAGAGTTGCAATAGCTAGAAAATCTCTGAGAAGAGATTTTGGGTCAGCCGAGGCAAAACGGTGATTTATCAGACGTCTGGAAAGGCTTAAGGACGTATGATAAGGCTTTAAGGTCATATCCTTCAGTGTTTGTTGAGCCAGCCAACGGTCCACTAATTGGACGTCAAGCAAAAACATCAGACGTCTTCTAAGACGTCTGGTCTAAAGTCTGGATGTCTGATTTCATCAGACAGAGCTAACTAAGTCTAGCCTAAATGTTATCAGACGTCTGAATCAACAGTCAGACGTCTGATAATATCAGACGTCTGATTTTGGAATTAGTCGTCTGAAAAGGCTGTTTGAACCCTATATTGATTTTTTAAGTTTTCTACCGAAAACCTAAGTATCTTAGGGTTGTGCAGGTGTTCCTAGGACTATTGTTAAGATACTTTGAGGCTCTTTAACATGATGTTCTAAGGGACAAAAAGAGCAAGGAAATAAAGACAAAAGTACAAGAAAGAAATAAATAGAATTCTATCCTATTCTTCTTGTCCTTTCGTCTTCAATCTATCGCTCCTCGCGAATCTCCTCTGTTTTCTATCAAGCTCCTCCAATCCATCCTGGATGCGAGCTCGAACTCCGTCTAATCACGTCTCCATTTGTAATTTGCCTAAAATCTAAGACTCTAAGTGCAAATGTTAAATGACATGTGTTTTGTTATCATCAAAACAAATGATCGTGGTGCTCTAGCACCAACAGAGACCTATGACATGGGTTGGCAGGTCAAAAGGGTTCAAAATGACACGAACAAAGTACCATTACATAGAGAAACTCTCACGGAAACCAAAGACATTTTTTTTGGGGAAAATAGGCCCCGTTTGGGCCCTGAATGGGCCCAAAAGCACCAATCCTGACTGAAATCAGACGTCTAGGAAAGCTCCTAGACGTCTTAAACAAACTCACAGGCATACCATGCTCAAGGTGCCTTCCTCGGACGTCTGGGACTTAGTGCAGACGTCTGGGGGTGCCTCCAGACTTCTAAAGATGATCCTAGACATCTGAAATTACCTCGGTCGTCGTGCTGACATGCCTCCCAACCTCTGACACATGCACATACTTGATCAGGTCTTTGGCAAAAAAAATAACGAAACAAAAAATGCTTTACCAGACGTTTGATACTACCTTCGGACGTCTAGCTCAACGTCTAGAGGTTACTTCGGACGTCTGATTCTACGAAAAAATGATTCCGTAGAACCGTTTCTGAATCTTTTCTCGCATGCAGAAATAGCAGCATCTTCTCGCTCCCTTCATGAATCCACCGATCTCGACCTCCGTCCCCTTGGCCCTTCGCTCTCAGGTCTTCGCTCTGCCCTCAGGTCCTCCTGCTCTCCTCGCTCTCCCTCTCCTGCTTCCTTTCGACTGTCAGTGTGAGAGCAGAAAGAGGAGGGGGTATATATGGAGAGTGGAGGTGAGGGCGACGGCATGGAGGGAATGGTTGTCGCAGGGGGAAAAAAGAGGAGAGGCGTGCAGAGTGAGGGGGGAAGGAGTGGATTGTGTACGGTGAGAGGTGGGATGGGGAAATTGCAGGGAACGTCCCTACAATTTCCCTCTTCCCCTCACAAACAGCCAAAACAAAAGATAAGGGGTTTAATACTGTAGGAAAACCCCTACGGATTCCGAAAATATTAAACGACTCTAGGAAAGGGTCATTTCAGAACATAGAATTTATCAAGGAATTTGGAAATTGAGCATACTTAGTTCGTCAGAACTCAGAATGCTTCCTTTCACTCAATTGAGTGAGGGAAAGTATTCAAAGGGGTGAGGCGATACTAATGAACTAATTATTTAGGTGATAAACTCATCTCTGAGCCGCCATTGCCAGTGAGCTTAAAGATATGGTGGAATTTAGGCGTTTACTTTCTATGAGTTAATTATACTAATTAGGTATAAGATCGGGCCCCTAGATTATGAAGAGGTGATGGAGGGCCCCAGTGAATGTGTTCTAATCTCAGAGACCTCCGCCGTGGAGAACAGAGGTCGTCGGTGAATGTGAAGATGAATTAGGCGATACAGTTGCTAAGAGTGAGGGAAAAACAATGTTTTGGAATCATGATAAGGTGGTGGCGGTGTGTAAAACCGACCGGTTTGATTTTAATTTTTTACTCGAATGCAAAAATTCTCCGAGGTCAAACTCAAGGAGCAAACTTGATTCTAGAAGCGTAGAAAATCACAATTTACAATATACTATTTTGCAAAAAGATTAAAGAGAGAAAATAAAAATTTGTCTCTTCTCTTTTCTTCTCTCTTTCTTCTTTTGTCCTTTCTCTCTGTCTTCAGACGTCTGACTCCATGGATCAGACGCCTTCAGTAGCCACTTGCTACAGTGCTTGTGCTCTCCTTCTTCTTTCTTTCAGCTGCTTCTTCTTCTTCTTCTTGGCTTCTTTTTCTCTTCTTTCAGTTGCTTGGCCTTCCTCTCTGCGACAGCTTCTTCTTCTTCCCTTCCTCAGGTGGCTTCTCCCCTTCCTCTTCTTTTGCTTCAGGTTCTGTCTTCTTCTTTCTTCTCTGTTTCGCCTTTGCTTTCTCTCTTCTTTCTCTTCTTTGTCTTCCTGCGGCTAAGTCTCAGCTGCGCCTCCTCCTTCCTTTTCTTCTCTACGCCTCCAAGTCCTTCTTTTCTCTCTGGCCGCAGCTGCTTTCGCAGCTAAGTCCTCAGCTGCGCCTTCCTTGCTTCTTCTTCTGTTCCTTGCACAGGCATACGATTAGGAAAAACCTAACCCCTACCCTCCCTGTGTCTCTCTCTCTGTTTCACTCCAGGGTTCTCTCTCCCAGAGCCTATTCGGGTATGTGGGTCGGGTGACACGCTCGGGACCAGGCCCATCGGCGTGCGGTGGTGGGCGAGGTGTGCACAGGTTGGGTAATCGGGTTGGGCCAGGTTCACGGGGGGTGGTCATGGACGAGGTCGGGTGAGCGGGTGAGGGGGACCTCATCCCGTGTGACTAAGGCGATAAGCCTCAATCACTTTTACAATTTATTCCACACCGCCCGCTTGCAATCTTCCGAGGTGGGACTAAATGTCCCTCCTTTTTCTCACGCGTGCCCACAGCAAGTCGACGTTCAATCACAGAAGCTATAGACTCTTTGGCCTACAATTGTTGGGTGTGAGGGGTTCGTGAAGGGAGCCCGCACACTTGGGACCCTGCTCCCTGAAGCCTGGGGCAGTAGGTGAAGCTCTCGAGCTTGCTTCGCCCTCCGTCAATGGTGGTGAAGGCCTGAACCTGTCCACAAGCAAAATGTCCTTACGGCCTCGTCAAATCACACAGAAAGCTTCGCCGTGACACGTCGAAGGTAGCCCGGTGGTCAACATGGCGCAGGGTGGCCTGGGCGTGCGTGCCTAGGTCACCCTGTGGCTGTGAAGGTGGGTGTGTCCGGGGGATGTGTTGGGAGCGTGTGGCAGTGAATGGGAAGAGGGGTTATGATCAATGAGTTGTGGCGGAGCTTGTGAGGTGATTGGCGAAGTGGGTGGATGCGTTGAGTGGTTGGAGCACTTCATCGGTGATCTGGTCTGAGGTGGAGATGGTGAGGGTGGGCAGTGGTGTAGAGGGGTCGAAACAACAAATTGATCGGGGAAATTAAAGAGAAGGGTAAGAGGGACAGCTGGTAGGTCAGGAGTGAACGGAGGAGACGAAGGTGGCGAGCAGTTGATACTACTGTTGCCGGAGACGAAGGCGCCCAGGGGAAGAGATGACGACGAGGAAGAGGGGCTGGAGGGTGACTGCTGGTACAGCGAGGCGCGGCGGAAGACAGCGGAGGTAACCCTACCATGGGTATGGTGGCAGGGCGACGATAGAGGAGGAGAGTCACTTGAGCATGCGGGCAGATGGCCGGAGGAGGAGACGAAATTGGGGGGTTATCTCTGGTTAAAACAGGCTTGAAGGATGCGGCAGAGGGTGCCGCTCCTTAAATAGGTGTTGGTCGGCCGAGAAGCGCGCAAATGCGGCGGGAAAAACCTAGCCGGAGACGTGGGCAGACGAAGACCCATACCTCTTGCACGTTCGCATGAGAGGTATGACGGCCGATAGGGCATGAGAGCTAGGCCATGCGGTAGGGGGCTTCGCAGGGGGCTCCCCTTTCAAATTTGGGGCCGGCTTCCCATGCATGCGCGGCGCCATCCTTTGCGCAAAGTCACCGGAGGTATGGCCTGCGCATGCGAGTGGCAGAGGGACCAGATTGAAGAAGATGACGGGAAAGATAGGGGGGTCTTTGTAAGTTTTCAAAAAGTTAAGGGTTATAAAGTAATTATTGAGGACCATTTTGTAAAGTGGGTTAAGACAACCTTCCCTTAGGTCTAAATTTTGGTATAAACCTAATTTGGATCTCGGGAATCCAATGGTGAAGTTGGATTTTATGTTTGACCATGTTTGATCAGACATTTTGCACAAAAACCTAAATTAGGTCAAAAATTGGATATGGTTCTCAATCTAGGTCAAGATAGGTTCCAACGGCCAAATTGAAGGTTCTAAACCCTAGAGGATGTTTTTTCATGAAATTTAGAGGGTTTAATTGATTTTTATCTTTCCTAGAACTTCGTGAATTAAAGTGGGTTTGTTTTAGGGTTACAGAATGTCATTTAATTCACAGATTTTGTCATAACCCTTTTCTGACCAAACCATCCTACTTTTTCTCTTATTAAGTCCACTTAACCTGTGTCTAGACCCTTAGAAATCCTGTTCATGTACTGCAATGGTAAAATTACAGTTTTACCCCTTGTGTAATGTTTTACTTTCTACTCAACAATTCCCTGATTTAGGTATTCCCTTAGGTTTTGTAGGAGCTTTTATTCAATTTATTAGGTCAAAAAGTGTTAGTTAGGGTTCATGATGAGGTTCTCATCATAAGGTGAGGAAGTTGAACAGTGCGTAAAAATGACAAAAGAATGGCTCAAACGAGCTCAAAGAGCTTACCGGAGCTAAGGAAGATGACATACAATTTGAAAATTTAAACCTAATTAACTATCTAATCTACTGAACTAAGTTACACCACTCTTACCTTATCCTAATCCTACTGTTACCTGGACGAAGGACGTTGAGAAGTCTCCGTTGATGGTTCTTAACGGAGGACGAAATCAGAAGATTGGATGAAGAACTCCGGTAAGTGGTTTCGTGGAGTGGAAGCTGAGTCTAGCGTCGGCGCTTCGTCAGAGGACGCAGCGGACAGCGGCGGAGATCGGAAGTAAGTGGAGACGAACGGAGGAATAGGATGGAGACGGAGATTGGTTGCCGGAGAAGAAAGAATAACCTATCAGTTAGTTGCGGTTGGGGAAGAGGGTAGGGAGCTAACCTTTGAGATCGGAGGGGTTGAGAGGTATTTCTAGGTTTCGGCAGCTGTGAGGGAGGGTGTATCTGGACACTAAAAATTCTACGTACAAGGTAACCACCGGTGTCATCTCTGACACTGGTGAAGTTAACCTTGAGCCGTAATTAGGATTTCAGGGGCATCCAGACCGTGGGATGGAGAGATAGTGGTGAGCACAAGCTCTAGGAGCTTGGCAAGGGAGGAAGGACGTCAGATGGAAGGTGATTAGGTGGTAAACGCACCACCGTTCGTCAACCGTTGGAGCGGCTGAAGAAGAAACGAAGAAGATGTACATAGGGACCTACATGTGAGGAAAGCTAAGGACCTAGGTGAAAGGAAAGGACTCAAATGCGATAAATTATAGGGACCGAAATGCAAACAGATACTTTTAAGGTTAATTTAAATTATTTTCTTTTCTAACTTTTTTATATATTTATAATTTAGCTAAATATTATATTAAAGCCTTGTATTCATATTTTTTATCCATTTATTTATATTTTACTTATTAACTTACTTAAGTTATTTAAGACTTAGTTCTTAAGTTATACATAAGTTAAATATGATATTAATTAAGTAATTAATTAAAGGTATTTTGAGTCCATTTATTAATTAAGTTATTAATAATATTAATTGGCTTATAATTTATCATTTTTAACTTATTTTAAGGTCCTTTAATGGTTTGTCCCTTAGTACATAATTAACCCTTATATATACATATTCCTAGCTAATTAATTAGGGAAACTAGTTAATTAGGGGTAATTAGAAGCCATGATAAGCCTCTCATCACACCACATCACTTGACTATTCAATTGCTAGCAGTAAAGACTTTAACATATATTTCAGAATATTACCGTGTGGCTCAAGTAATGTACATTCATTCTTTTCAGCCCTAGGGTTCATTTCATATCTTGGGATTCAAAAAGATCATTCTAATATAGCATGCACTTTCATCATTTAAATTATAGTACCAAGGAAGACCAACCTACCAGGGTATTTGGGTGGAATGGAGGCTCGAACGGTAGATCCCATCGTCTCCGCAGGTCCCGTATGCATGACAAACTGACGACCTATACCATTGAAAAATCACATTAAACAAGTTCAAAATAGTATAGGTGGGACACTAACATGTAAAGAAATTCGAATGGAAACCAACGATACTTCGTTTGTGTAAAATTGACTCCGTTTGGATCCTGAATCGACCAAAAACACGCGTACTAACCAAAATCAGACATTTGGGGTGAGTCCTAGACGTCTTAAACGAACGCAGTAGTTCACCTTGCTCTCCTGTGCCTGTATCCGTTGTCTGCTACCTCATACAACCGTCTGAGGGGGTCGCCAGACGTCTGACACTGCTCTTGGTCGTCTGGAGGAGTAGTCAGACATCTGACATGGTCTCCTGATATCCTAAAGTGCATCGAAGGGCGCGTCACATGCCTTTCCAAAGTCTCGTACCTGAGCATGTACACGCAGGTTTAAAAACATGACACATATATATGATGTACATGCATGCAGGCTCGTGCAGGGTATATACCTTGCACTCTGCATGCTGTCAGACGTCCGTTGTCAGCTTCGGACGTCCTGCAGCTCCGTCAGATGTCTATAGAGCGTTACATACGTCTGATACCGCGGAGAAATGATTCCAAAGAACCCCTCGTGAAGCTTCTCTTCGCAAGCTTCGGCTGCTGCAACCGTAGCAACGGCGCCTTCCACGCGCAGGTCCCCCCTGCTCGGCTTCTCCTCCCTCTCAAGCTCCTCTCATTGTGTGCACCGCCCCTCTCCCGAGCTCCTCGTGCTCCTTCCCTCGCCCACGCTCTCCCTCTCTCTTGCCCACGCTCTCCCTCTCCTTCGTGCTCCTCCCCTCTCCTCCTTTACTCATGGCTACAAGAGAACGAGGGAGAAGGTGCTCGTCAGCGGCGAGGTGGCAGAGAAGTGGAGGTGGAGGTGGTGGTGGTGGTGTGGAGAAGGAGAGGGTGGAGGGGGTGTGGCGGGTTATAAAGGAGAGAGTTAGGGTTGGGTTGTGTGTGTACGTGGGTGGGTTGTGAAAGAAGGAGAGGGGAAATTGCGGGGTTGCCTCTGCAAGGTTTTCTTCTTCCTCACATAGTCGACAACTAAAATCAAGGGGACTTACAATTACACTCACACCCCTATTCTTTTGAGAAATTCTTGAACGACCTTTGGGAATGATCATTTCAGTTAGATCTTAAAAAAGAAAGACTAAAAATTATCATATTTTAAGACATGGCACTCTATGGTGCTTTACTCTCCACATTCCCCATAGCCTGCAATGCTTTGGGATTTTATGATTTTTAATCTTAATTTTTAACTCTAGGGATAAGATAAAGATTACTCAGATTATTAGTATATCAAAACGTGCAAACTTTCTAATGCTCATGATCACTCCATCTTGAATAGCCAAAAATCCATCATTTTGGATGACTTTTTATGAATGGTAAATATTGGCATCTTTTTTAGTGGTAAGATAGAGGAACCATTCAAAATTAATTTGTATGATTTTTGTGATATGTTAATAACTCAAAAATTGTTAATTCATATTTACGGTTGGATCCCAAAAATTAAGATAAAAATCACAAAATTTAGGGCACTACAATTTATGTTGCTTTTGGAGCAACAGAGGAACTCTACCCATCTGATCCACCAAACAAGCACAACATTTTTATTACGGGATTTTTGTTTTTCCACTTACCAGGCAGATGTTAATCTACATTTTTAAATCAGACTATTTAAATTCATCAATATTTGATTTATATGTTGCAACTACCATATAAAAAAAAAAGTTCAAGATAGAGATTCAATTAAAATATTAAAAATATATTAAAAAAAGGAGAGAGAGAGAGAGAGAGAGAGAGAGAGGGTGACCTCGGGAACCCACATAGATGGATTTGTGGTCAGTTCCATCTATGGATATTAATCACCAAACAAGCACAACATTTTATTACGGGGTTTTTATTTTTCCACATACCGGGCAGATGTTAATCTACACTTTTAAATCAGGCTATTTAAATTCACCAATATTTGATTTATATGTTGCAACTACCATATAAAAAAATAGTTAAAGATAGAGATTCAGTTAAAATATTAAAAATATATTAGAGAGAGAGAGAGAGAGAGAGAGAGAGAGAGAGAGGGTGACCTCACGACGCTTGTAGGAACCCACATCTATGGATTTGTGGTCATATATTATACTTTCTACCGCCCGTGGTCAGTTCCCACAAGTCACCTAGATGTAGATGTTGCACCGTTGCTCAAAGTCACACGATGGATTTGTGTTTGAGACTATTGAAGATAGATGTTTAGTTTGAATATTGACGGGAGCGGCTTGAAGAAATATTTGTTTTTTAATGTTTTCCATAAAGATTGGAAGTTTATTTATGGGACATCACTCTGAAAGACATTTATGCAAAGAGCATCAACTACATCAGGGGTTACATATATGTAAAGAAAAAGATAATGAGGTGTCCGTATAATATCATTAACTTATTTGATTAATGGGTAGTATATGACATTCTTTGATTGATTATATATATACATTATGTATATATCAATTCATATGTAAAATTAAAAAAATCAACGATGCATGCACGATTATAAATTTTAATTTGTTTAAAATTTAATTGAGTAAAACTCGATCACTTGTTTTATTTGAAATCTCGTTCCTAATCCCTCCCTTTGCTCTCTTTCCATCAAAGAAAAACTAAACCTTAGCTCTCCGTCGCTGGGGCCTCGGCTTGCCATCGCGCAAGTCGGGGCCCCCCTGCTCTTGATCGTCGACACCATCTCCTTCCCCACCTTCTCAACCGGTGAGTGGACTTTGCGCAGCTGCTCGAGGAACCTTCGTTTCTTTACATTGGTGCGAATCTGATTGCAATAGCCTTGATCCCAGAGCGCTTTTCTATCTCTAGTCATCTTTGACAGGGGGCGACAGTTGCAATGACATTGGTGATGGTGATGGTGTCTGGTGTGGTGGCTCTGACTGGTCTAGCCATGTATGAGTTGTTGTGTTGCGGTCTCTTGATTTCTCGCTGTTTGAGGGTAGGGGTATATACGGGTTGAGGTGGGTCGGGTTAGGACTCAACCCAAACCTAACCCATAGTTTTCGGTTTGAAAATTTTTCAACCTAATCCAACCCGTTACACTATCGAACCCAAGCCAACTCAATTCGTTACACTACCGAACCAAACCGAACCCAACCCATAAAGATCGGGTCGGGTTGGGTCGGATTGAGCTGGTTGTTGACTAGTTAAAATATTCAAAACTTATGTTTATTTCCTGCATATTTTCTATGTATTTTACACCTAATAATAAAATATTTTAAACTTATAAATAACTTATATCTCTAAAAAAGCAAATAAAATAAGTAAAAAAGAAACTTAATAGTTGTATAATAGTAATTGTCTCTTTCCTGTGGATAAGTAAACACATATTACAAGATGATTATCTTATCCATGTAATTGTTTTGATAGATGTAGGCATTCAAAACAAAGAATTTGACGAGAATGAAAATAATGTTTTATTAGTAAGGAAAAAATTCAAGGTGTACATGTGGATACCTTTTAATTCTGTCTAAACAAAGAATTAAATGAGGACCTAAATAATGGTGTTTAATTTAAGTATCAAAGTTTGAATGCCTACGTCGAAGTTTTAAATAGTTTAGGCTAAGTTTAGGGAAGGTAGAAGGGGAGGAGAATGGCTGAGAGAGGGGGTGGTGGCTATTGGCTATAGTGAAGGAGGATGATCGGTGATAGGGTGGTAGGTTGTGTGATGATTGTGGTGGTGGTAGCGACTCTAGTGATAGGATAGGCGGAGGGGAAGGTAGAGAGGATGGTGGATGGCTGGTGAAGAGTGGTGGGCTGTGTAGTGGTGGTGGTAGTGGGCCAGCGGCTCTGGTGGTAGACTCAGGCTGGGTAGAGGGAAGGTAGTGACCACGATGGATGACTGGTGATAGGGTGGTGGGCTGTGTGGTGATGGTGGTGGTGGTGGTGGCGGTGGCTCTAATGAAGGGAGGTGGTGACTATCACTAATGTAGAGGAGGAAGAGAGGAGGGAGGAAGATGCTAACATCGAGTGGTAATGACGAGAACAATGGCCCCAACGAGATGGGAGTTGCGAGAGAGGTTGGTGGTGATGACAAAAGAGGAAGCTTGATTTAGGGCTTGCGAGCGGGAGGAAAACTGAAAAGAAGTGCATGATGGAGAACACAGAGAGAGAGAGAGAAAAGTGAAATTGAGGGAGTGGCGTGCATTATTTTCGTGGGGTTTTTTTATCTCATTTCAAGTTTAAACATGGTAGCTTTTTTTTTCCTTTATAATTTTAATGGTTACTCTCGTGTGTGTGTGTGTGTGTGTATGGTTGAATCGGGTTGAGGGTTTGGTTGGGTTTATTATACCTCAAACCTAGCCCAACCCATTTTTTTCTGGTTAGAAAAATCTCAACTCAACTCAACCCAACCCAACGTGAACCCAACTGGGTTGGGTTCAGGTTGTGTACACCTCTAGTTGAGGGCTTCTGCTTGATGTTGATCTTTAATCTTCACCTCACCTTTTCATCAATTGATGTCATTTTTGAAGTTGGGGCCACACTCGATCTGGATTTATCACACGACTAGGTGGATGGTCGGCTTGCCTCTGACCACTCGTCACTCATGTGCGCGGTTTGTCGACAACGTCGGTGACACTTTGTCGTACTTAGAACGTGGTGCAGGATCTTTATTTGCTTCGGAAATGATATAATGGAAGCTTCTTTTCTTCTTTTATTTGTTCCATGATGTCTTACTTTGGAGTTTCCCCCACTTAAGGGGATGTTATGTTCCCATTCTTTGAGCCTGTTTGTTATATGGGATATAATGATTTATCCCATGTTTGAGGAGCTTTATCCTAGGATAAAGTTATCCTGAGAGAAAACTTTAAAATTCGGAATAAAATCATTTCGAGAGGAATGGTATAAATTTATCCATCTTCTTGTGAGATATTTACTTCAACTATTCCCCCAAATCCCCCTCTTTATTCTATAATTTGACCCATACCTCTTCCAAACATCAAAATCAATTTATCTCATATTTACCTTTCAAATACACGGGCTACAAAATTTATCCTTCTAAATTTACAACATAAAACAAACAGGCCCTTTGAAGTGCGTTGAGGTTGTTTCGTGTACCGTATTCTACGAGACTGCATGCGTGTATCACTTCTGTTCTTGTAATAAAATATTTCCTTTCAAAAAATTTTGAGCGAGTAAAAACACTGCTCAAGGAGAGCGCGCTCTCCGTCAACAAATAGTTTTGCTTACGGGAACGTTATTAATTTATTAATTAATTGATTTATTGTGGTTATTACCAATGCTATAATTAGTTGTAAATATTTGCGGCGGCCGGTACATACGAGGCGGATCCCGTGCTAGGAGTTGCCGCATCGCTTCGCTTACAAGCAGGCATTAGTTTTTGATACGCAATCGGATGGGTGTGAATTTTCTTTTTGATTTGAGCAGGAAGGTAATATATTGAACTCTTGGCACAAGCCCTTTCGCAAGTTGTTTTCCACTCTCGCGTATTTTTGAGGGTGTGCTGCCGTGAGATGGGGAGGTGGTCACGTGATTCTCACGATTAGATGCGTAGGAATTTAGCATAGTTAATCGGGCATTTTTATCCCTTGCTAGATTTGTTGTTCTTACTGCAAGGAGTGGGTTTCAGGTGTGCCATTGTGGGTGTGCGGTGCGCCTCCAAGTTTGCTGCTGGGATAATTTGTTTTAATAATAAATAAATATCTGTATAATTTTTATATGCATCATCATTTGCAACCACGGAAATGCACCCTTGCTCAGTGGTATATGTTACATAGATATTTCTAAAAATTACTCGATTTAAGGATTATAATCCACTCTGTCAAATAATAACAGAAATGCCCCCTTCCTTGGTAGTATTTATTAGTAGTGGGCTATAGTTCTTAGCAGCACTCACCTATGCTCCGTAGTAGGTTGTATATGAGCTTCCATAGTCAGGTGTACTCAGGTGTGCAACTACGATCCCACTCGATTGATTTGTTTGAAATTGTTATGAAGCAGGGAGTTTCGAGTGAGCGGAGATGTATTATTTCACGTGAGTGGAGATGTACTATTTCCCTCGAGTCCCCTTGAATAGTTTCTTAAATTTGGGTGCTTTGTGTTATCCACAAGTTGGGTGGACGCCATTGCTTTGATTGGTAAGTACGTGTGCTTTGTGCTGTGCATTCATTGTTCGATATGGTTGTGTTGTGTCGTTGGGTTACTTATGCGAAACATATGTGAGTTTCCAACAATTGAAATTGAGATTATGATTTTATTTTGTGCCCTCCCTTTTGAAACTGAGTAGGCGGGGGAATGTGTGATGCTCCATCTATCAAGGTGACCACCATGTGTCTGCTCCTTTATTTTGCAAAGTTAGGGTCGTGTTTCAGTTTTATATCTCCTATGTTCGTTGTTCAATTTTGTCCCTCATTTGCATGTATCTTGTATATGCCTCGTGTACTTATATGTGCTTTTGATATGCAATATGTCTACTATTTTGGGCGATATGTCGTGGCTTTCATGTGCTGGACGTTTGTCTTAGTGCATCTCAAGTTTTATGAATCATGTCTATATTTTTAACCACACACACCAACTAAGCACAAGTCACCGCACATGACCCCATCAAGACTAACCTCTGCATTGCAGCACACTTAACCGCACACATCAACCAAGCATAAGCCACCGCACATGGCCCCATCAAGTACACACCAACGCACATAGGCCGTCAAGTAGTAATTGCGACATGGTCTTCGACTCGCATAATCGTTCACATCGCCCAGGGCATGGAGTCCGCCCTACAGCAGAATTAACCACATGCACCAACAAAGAACAGATGAACCCAAATGCTGGAACTAAAAAAGCACACACAGATGGACATGGATCCTCCGAAGCACACACCATTGCATGCACACATAAGAGGACTAGCAGGTAATACAAACCGCAGCACACATAACATTCACATTGTTAATATATTTCATGCAAATAAAAATGCATATTTAACATTTGCAGGTATCGAAGATTAAGTCCTATTTGAATTCAATTTGTAATAGCAAGGATTGTTCATGGCATTTTGTCGGAATGTACACACACTGCAAGAAAAGGTTGGAAGCAACAACTACAGTGTGCATGTGATGAGGGCCTCACATATGGTCATGAGTGGTCTTGATTTGTCCAAGAGAGATCGAGCTAGACAATGAACTCTATAAGCGAAGAACTAAGTATGTACTCGCACTTTTGAAGAGTAGGCTTGCTAACGTTGACTACATATAAGAAGCTAATTGCTTGATGCACACATGTGATTCGGTGCTAAGCTTCCACAAGGGCTGTGCTAAGCTTCCGCAAGGGTTGTGCTAAGCTGTTGTGCAGTGCCTGCTTCTTCAACCCCAATGGGTTGTGTTGTGTCATCTATTTCAGAGATGAGTGGGTGTGGATGCTACCAATGGGACCCACTTGGCACACAAAGCTATAGCACCTTTGTCTGACACATCGGAGCCGCTGCACGCCACGACACACCTATGTTCTCGAGTGGTGGGTCGGGGGGGCGTCGGGCACCTATATACGCGTGATTACCTAATCTTAAAGTGTTAATACCCATGCTATTTAAGCCTTTTAAGACATCTGGACTGTGGGTCAGACGTCTGGTAAGACGTATGGACTGTGGGTCAAACGTCTGGAGACCTTCCTAGACGTCTAGAAATCAAAAATCTTTGCATACGAACTCGCGTCTGTGCACGTGCTGCGCGCAGACAGTACCTTCTCATTTTTCCTCTTTCTCTCTCTTCCCCCACCTCCAAGCAAACCCTAAACCCCACCTTATAAACCCCTCCTCCACCCTCGTTCTCCTCACTTCTCAACCACCAACCACCTTCCTCTCTTCTTCCCAGAGCGAGCGAGAGTGCAAGAGTGGCGTAGAGGAGGAGCGGCGTGAGAAGGAGAGGAGGAGGTAAGCTTGCGAGCTCGCGTGGGAGCTCACCAGTGAGCGCATGGTCGGAGCGGCGCGTGCGCAAGGCTGAGGAGTGCGTCGGGGAGGTCCTCCTCGACACTGCTGTAGCCGGAGCTGCAGGCGAGAGGGCACGGCGCAGCGGAAGCAGGTTCTGGTTCTGGGTTCTTCCCAGAATTAGATGTCTGGAGTAACCTCCAGATGACGGTGCGGACGTCTGGAGGTGGTTCCAGATGTCTGAGGAGAGGGCTTCGCGAAGGTACGCCCTCTTTGCGAATACGGCCATGCAGACCGCTCCGCCGATCCCTTTTTGCATGTCCATTTTGAGATTCGGTGTCTGCGTACAGGATTCGCTTTGGGAAGGCGCGGGACACGCCTGCCCACCCATTTCAAACATCCGGGCGACATACCAGACGACGGGAAGCGCTTCCAGACATCCGGAGTGGTGGTCGGACATCTGGAGCTGGGTCCAGATGATCCCGAAAAGTTCCTGGACATCTGAAGATTGGCGCAGGGACTTAGGTATGATACTGGTCACTTTTAAGACGTCTAGAAGTTGTTCCAGACATCTGATTTGAGATAGAAACCCTATTTTTGACCCATTTAGGGTCCGTTTGAGTTTCGTTTTACGCAATTAAGATACCGTTGTGTTCCTTGTGAGTTCCTCTACTTGTTAGAAGGCTTTCCATACAGTTCTGATAGTTTTCTTGTGATTGTTCCTTGTCATAGGACTTCATTCCATTGCAGGTTCGGGACTTGCTGAGGCACGTGAGCTTGCCGTTCCAGCCACCAATACTCATGGGTTTACTGGTAGAGTGTCTTACCCCTAAATTAATTATAACCTAAATGCATGTGTGGAATGAATGATTAGAACCTAGGATATGGCATGAATCCTAGGACGAGAAACACTTGAAATGTCTGTAATGGATGATTGAATTACAGTCTTAAATGAGTAGATAGAATGATAACAATTGCCTGTGAATAAATAACAGCTACCTGTGAAATATAAAGTACTTGTGTTAACAAATTGTTGCATGTAAATTCTTGTTGTATACTTTAAATGACATAATACGGGCTGCATGTATATAAATTGAAAATGGTAATGTGAATGATGGAAATACGAGCTACCTATGTATAACCTGTGTATGGAAATGTAAACGATAGCAATACGAGATGCATATGTATAACTTGAGACTGGAAATAGAAATAATGAAACCTGGTATAGCTTGGTCTGAGGAATATGAGCATGAACCCTACGGGGAATTAGGAGTAGAGCTCCTGGAAATAAATGGAATGGATGTGAAAATGTGAGTGGGGAAGTGAGTTGGCCCTTGAGTACGGAGTATCAAGGAGAGCGACTGTCTTCCTGTTTAGTGCAGAGCGGAGCTAGCCGCCCTTGGGTTGGGACCCGGGGTTAGGATTGGCCCTTGCATACACAGTACTGGGGAGAGCTACTAGTGTAGGGAGAGAGCTAGCCACCCCACGGGGTCTGGGGTTCAGCCAGCCGCCTTACATCAACTTGTTAGGCCCACCAGGCAAACCAGGGTAGTTAGGCGAGGGTGCGCGGATTGTGGAAGGGTGAGACCCCTGTTTGGTTCTCAGGGGCTAGACCCCTATTACTGAGAGGGCTAGGCCCTATACCAGTTTCGTGCTGTGCTTTGGGCGCACCCGCTAACGGAAACGACTGACCGCATGACAGTGCGTGGTAGCTACCCGTACGCTTATCGCGCGTGCTGTAGTCACGTTACATCTGTTCGTGACCTTGGGGTGGTTGACTGGGAGTAGGATCACCACGGGGGACTCTCCCGGCCAGGAGAGCACCACGTGTGCTTTCTACTCTTCGGAAAAGACTGCAATCAAGATTGTTCCCACGAGGAACATTTGAGATCAAGAAAGAGACCTGCTAAATAAACCAAGTGGTGGAAAATAATAATTCGTTAAAGAAAATAAATGGAAAAGCAATAGCTACCTGTCCACTTTTACTACTTTAGTTAGTTGGTTGCCACTTTACTCAGAGTTCGCTGACTTTGTGTACTCATAACCCTTTTCAGGTCCAGGTGTTGAGCAGCCAGAGGCTACGGCTACAGAGGGTGTTGGACCTAGTAGAGCCCAGTTGCTATAGTTTCCCTTACTGTACTCTTTGTAGTAGTGAGTAGACTCTTGCACATTTACGTTTGTACTCTTACATTATGTACTTTATATTCTTGTACCTGGTTACTTTTCTACTGTTGTGGTGGTGTGTACTGTAGTAGTTTTACTATTTACTGCTGTACTTTTGTTATTGTTAGTTGCTTAGCACAGTGAATGTGGTTTACTTTCTTGTTGGATGACTGGGTCTAGGATCAGTCGAGTCAGTCCGGTCTCGTGTCTTGTAGGGATTCGGGAATCGAGTCGTAACATGAAGTAGGTGCGGTCGTCCATGTGCTTTGGTGTGCTACGGCACTGCACGTGCTTCGTCTTGTTGTAAGTCGTTGGTGTCGCGGCACCTCGATTCAATTGCGACACCTCCGGTGCTAGCTTGCTTGGGTGCTCGAAGCTGGGAGCATACAGCCTTCAACTCTAGGGGTGGAATGAAATGTGTGGAGAGCAGACATGCATGTATGTGGGGGGACTTATTTATAGCTTATAGGTGTCGTGGAATATGGCTTATACTAAGACTTCTATATATTATTACTCAAAAAAAAAAAAAAGGCCACCAGATAGTCCAAGCATCGGATGGGTGTGACTTTGGTGGGTGGTCAGAAAGGTACAAGCCAGGTAAGTTGAAAGATTGTAACTGGGAAAATAGAAGTCAAAACACCTGCGTGCGAAGCAAGGTAGACCTCTCCACTGCTTCCCTTCTCTGATCCCACCGGAGATCTGTTGTTGGGACCTCGATCGACCTTCAATCACCGATTGCCCCCCTCCCCCTCGCTCCACCTGCACCGTCTTCCCCCCCTCCCTTCTGTTGTGGGCTGTTGCGCTCCGATGGCTTCTCTTTTGCGGCTTGCAACCTATGTCTTCTATGGTGGGAGGTCGCGGTGGCACTTCAGCGTCAGGCCACACTGAGGATGTCCATTGTTTTGCGATCACTCTATATTGGAGGAGGGTTTCACTACACATCGATCCTTCACCTCTTGCTCCACCTCTACGTGTCGACGTCGTTTTTATTGTAAGGGTCATGTTGAAGTTGAACTCATCACGATCGGATAGATGATCGATCTTACTCCGATCGCTTATCACTTGTTTATGTGGTATGTTGACGACATTGACGACACCTTCTCATGTCTAGCTACAGTGTAGTGTTGATTCTCCTATAACAAAAATAATATCTAAGATACTTATTTTCTATTATCTTTTATCTTTATTTTAATTAGTGCCGGTAGTTTTTGAGATCCTTCTTTTGAGAAAACCCTATTTTCTCCTCTATTAGAAAAGTTAAGGTTATCATTGTCCCTTATTGTTAGAGATTATCCTTCTCCCTTATTTTAAGAGATTACGTTCCATATCATTTTTCATTCCCCTGAACTTATGATTAAAATGAAAAAAAAAAGTCAAAACACCTCTGAGGAAAGCAGATAAGCTTGGGAGCGTGAAATAACTAGTGTGGCCCCTCGTTGCGACCCTTCGGTCCTTTGGAAAGGCACCGTACGGTGGAAGGTGGTTGGGTGATTAAATTGTCCGGAAGAGGTTAACGTGTTTCGGATGCCAAACATCTGGCAATTGTAGTACATTACTCATATATTAAATCAAATGAAGAAATTTATTTTGAAGGCTTAAATCATTGGCAAACGATTCGTCTCAGCATCAACCACATTTGTCTAAGGGAGTTCACATGATAAAATTCGAAAAACCAGCCCATCATCTTTGAAGCACCACAAGCTACAGAACCTTTTTTTTATTCTCATTTGAGCTAGAGACATTGGACTCAAGGTGGTATCTGGTTGGAACGGTCATCATGAATGGTGTTTTCCTTTTTTTTTTTTTTTAATTTTATTTCTTTTTCTGGCTGGGATCGTTGTGAGTGATGCTTATCTTTTCTTTCTCGTTCCTGCATGAGACAGTTTAGCAAGTGGTTGGGATCGTCGGATTCCATCATGTTTGACACATGTTGCACTCCGGCACCGTTCATTCACCTGGAAGATCTCACGGCAAAATATGAGCTGCAACTAGTTGCAGTATATTACTCATATATTAAATCAAATAAAGAATTTATTTTGAAGGCTTAAATCACTGGAAAATGATGAGAGCAAATTATTTACGGCTCTACGTCTAAACCAACAATCGTTGATGTGCTTAGATAAGGAACATATGCCCGCCGGTATGATGTTGATTTTGCGTCTCGAGAGGGGCCGAGAGGCAGTGTGAGCTAACGTGACGAAGGTTGCAATGTTGGATGCTATATTCCTATGTCATGATATTGAAAAGACCTTTTTAGGATAAAATTTGTAAGAAATCTAAAATTTAACACTTTTCTTTAATATATATATATATATATATATATATATATCTTTATAAATTTTTGATAATATATATGTCTTTGTGTTCATGATATTTATATATATATTCCTGTAAATTTACTTCGGTGAGTTCATATTTTTTTGTTCCGTTAAATTTAAAAGAAAATATTAGAAAAATAAAAAATAAAAAATTTATATATTTATCTTTAAATATATCTCTCTAATTTTTCCCCCTAAACTTTGTCACCTCCTCCTCCTCTCCCTTCCTCTCCTTCTCCCTCAGCTTTGGCTGCCAAGGCGGATGCGAGCCTCGAGGACAAGGACGTGGAGGGTGAAGTTGCGAGCTGCAAGGTCACGGTGAGACAACCGATGGACGTAGGCGATGGAGGGCTCTATGCCTTCCTCCCTAAAGAGGGTGTTGGGGAACTCGACGTGGTGCTTGGTGGAGATGAAGACGAGGGTCTGTTAGTTGAAGACAATGTGCTTGCGGACGAGGCAGAGGAGGGTGGCGAACTTCTCCTTGTGCCTTATGGTGAAGAAGGCAAGGGTGAGGTCGGGGTTGATCTTGGTCTTGATGTTAAGGCTGGTAAGGTAGGGGTCGCGGAGGCCAGCCTTGGCGAACTCGACAAGGGCGCTGGGCATGGTGGCGTTGAAGAGGAGGGTCTGGTGAGCGTCGTCGAGGTAGGAGAGGACCTTGTGGAGCTGCTCGGCAAAGCTCATCTCGAAGAGGGAGTCAACCTCCTCGAAGACAACGTACTCGATGGAGCGGAGGGAGAACCCATTGATCTCGACGAGGTGGTGCATGAGGCAGTCGGGGGTGGCAATGATGACGTTTGGGGAGTGGGAGAGGTCGTCGAACTGGCCCTCCATGGAGTCGCCCCCAACGAGGGAGGTGTGGAGGTAGGTGATGCAGTTGAGGTCCCTGGTGAAGCAAAGGGTCTGGAGGGCGAGGTCTTGGGTGGGGGAGAGGACAAGGGCATGGACGCCGGCATGGGGGAGGTGGAGGCACTGGAGGAGGGGGATGAGGAAGGCTACGGTCTTGCTGGAGCTGGTGCGGGCCATGGCAATGACATCGGCTTCGGAGAGCATGTGGGGGATAGTCTTGTGCTGGATGGGGGTGGGGACCTTGTAACCTTTGCATTACATGCCACGATACACCTCGAGGCAAAGCCCCATCGACTTGAGCCCCCTGAACTTGGCCTTCTTCCTCTCCTTCGCCTTGTGTCGGAGCTTTGACTTTGAGCTCACTACCACAGCCTCTTGGTCCGCTTCTTCCTCCTCCTCCTCCTTGGGGTACTTCTCCTTTGATAACAACGTTCTCCTCCTCTTCGAAATTGCAGGGGTTAGGGTTTTTCTTTTCAAGTTTGACACGCACGGTTGCCTTTTCATGGTCTCGCAACTCCACAACTTCAGCCCCCGTGTCCTTGTCCTCGAGGCCTGCGCCTGCATTGGCGGCCAAAGCATAGGGAGGAGAGGAAAGGGGGAGGAGGCGTGAGGATTTAAAAGAAAAATAAGAGAGAGATATATTTGGGAATGAATATATAATTTTTTTTATATTTTATATTATTTTGACATTTTGTGTTGAATTTAATGGAGCAGGACATAGGACTCCAATAGAGTAATCAGAATATATATAAATATAAAAAGTATGAGAATATATATTTTTTATTAATATATATATTTTATATATTTTTATTTCGTCTGCTTTCGTATCCGCACCCTTCGACATACGTACTCATGGCGCAAACATGGCGTTTAATTTGTAGTACTTTACCAACAGAAATGCCGACTGGGGGATCTATCATTTACTCGATATAACTCAACAAACAGAATTACGCATCTAAGTGATAAGAAGCGTGGTACGTAGCAAATCACAAGATATAGCAAAGTCTTAAATAAGTAGCGACTTCCGATTTAAAAAAAAAAAAGGGTTTATTTACGTCTCTTAGGTAAAAACTGTGACTTTGGTTTCACTGTCCTCAAGAAATTAAGTTTATGATCGGTAGTGGGTTAAGTTCACGGGAGGAATTAATGTGAATTATTTAGGTATTTGGTTATCTGTCAAGATAAGTGATGAATTGTGTCTAATGATTATTATTGTTTCAAATTTAATTAAAAGAAATTAACTTTGACAATTTGTGGGATAAAATCCTAATAGATTCATATAATTAGTTAGAATGTTTAAGTTTAAGTTATCAAATAATAATTTTTAATTTTTATATTTCACTATTCACTTTCATGAAAATACCATGTAAAATTATCTTCCAAGTGTTATAATATTCCTCTCTTGAAATCTTGATGAATTTGTCGGAGTTTGATATGAATCAATCAATATACTTTCTATATAAGTGTGATGACTCCATCCCATGACACATACTTTTACCATTTCAAAGGGTAGTCATTTCATCCTATTGAAGATTCTTGGGGAGGTTGCATATAACTCTCAAAATCAAATTAAAGTTTAGCATTGCATTTCATTTGTTGACAGATAGCCAACTGAAGAGGATGATGCAAATTCTCGAAGATAACCTTAGAGCTTTTTTATCTAGACTTTGCTGGCAGTTGGGATGATCACATGCTTTTGGTAGAATTTACGTATAATAATAGCTATTAGGCAGGAGTTGGCATGGTACCGGTTGAGCCTTCATATGGACGACTGTGTAGATCCCTCTTACGTTGGACAGAAGTGGGTGAAAGAAAGATTATTTGATCTTGACCTTGTGCAGATGCACCCGAAGCCAAAGTAGTTCAAAGTTGCTAAAGTAGTTCAAAACGTTATGCCCGATAACTGTTGTCGAGATTTCTCCCTTGAAGCCAATGATCATGTATTGTTGAAGGTGTCGCCATCTAAAATATTTAAGTTAAAATTATCAAATAAATAATAATTTTTAATTTTTATATCTAATCACTGACTTTCGTAAATTTACTATGTATAATTTTCTTTGAAATGTTACGTAATATTGAATGTAATACTTTTTCTTACCGAATTCTAGTGGAGATTTTTTTATTTTTTGTGGAAGATTGCAAAGTCAAACTTTATCTCCAACCTATCCCCAACGTAATGCCTCAACCAAACGCATCCTGGACGTTTTGCCACGTGTTAGCTGTTGTATACCAGCCTTAGCTACGCATGGCATGATATATATCGATTAGTTAGTTAATCATATCATATTGAGATAGAAATAATAGCAGTAGTTCGAGTTTCGCGTAATGTAGGTCGCACAACATATGATGCGTAATCATTAGGTAGGAATCCTCGAAGATCATCAGATTTTTGTGATCAAGGATCCAATAATTGAGAATAAACGGGTTTAATGAGAGGGCAACCTTTCCTAATACTGCATATACATCTCTAGCACGGTACGACACTTGGAATTAAATGAGATCAACGAGGTAAGTTACAAATAGGGAGAGTCAATTCAATCTTGGCCAATCAAAATGGTACGGATCTCCAATCGCTTGTGGTTTCCATTGATGCTTCTTGCGAGGTTTCAAAGCTTAGAAGCTGTGCATGTATGGGCCGGCCGACTTGAGGGCTTAATGGGCCCAATATGTCTTCGGCCTCTTTCTTCATGTTTAGTTTCCACCCGACCACGGGTCCACGGTAAGGTTGTTCACCTAACCTATTGCCAACAACTTGTATTCTGTATAGAAAAATTACGATATATCGCACATGATCTTGTAGTTCTATGTTTTTTGTCAACTTTAGGGAACATGCTACATGTCCTAATTTAATTACCACCTTTCCTTGTCAATGTGCTGTGAACTAGTGAGGCAACGTTCTGAGGTTCTCTCTCATTGTCCATCCAGTCGATTTTTTTTTTTTTTTAAGCAATGGATCTGGTTCGATTTGTCTAGGAGTTCATGGCATACGTATCTAAAGCCATACGTCTTCGCTCTACTTGCGTTGACGTTTTCTTATAATTACCTACACGTAGATAGTTATATATGCAAAGTTCCATCTTCCTGTAGGTTCCTACTACTTCAAGGCTGCTTGAAATCCATTTGACGTAGTACCGGAGACTGATGTTTACGATAAAAATGTTTTTTGTCATTTGCTGGTCAAAAACCTACAATGGATGATGCTATCTTTTGGTAATTGCATGGTAAAGAATTCATTGCATTCACGATTTGTTTGCTTTCTCTCTCTTCTTTTTTTTTTCCGTGAAAAGTTAAACATTTGTTCACAAGGGAATGAAAAAGATACAAAGAGGTAGTTCAAAGATGAAGAAGAAGGAAATCCTACACTTCTTAAAGAGGGGGAAAATAACTTTCCCTTAATAGATGGGAACTCTAAAATCATTTATCATAGAGAAAATAAAAAAAAGAAAATAAATAAAAAATAAGCACCCTAACGTAACTTTTGATATTGGAAAAAACTTACACATCACAGTGGTTATGACAAAGTACTATCGACATTGTCAACAAACCACGCAACAGATGATGGACGGTCAGAACGATAGCAACCTAGCACCCCATCGTGGTGAGTTCGAATTCGATGTGGCCACATTCCTTGAAAATGATGACGATCCCGATAAAAGTGAAGTGGAGATGAAAAATTGATATCTAAAAGAACCCCGCACCAAGCAAGATCCCATGAAAGACTTCAGCCGCTGGAATCGTTCCGGCAACAGATGATTTGTTTGCTCTCTACTAACCGTTTATGTTGTCATCTTCATCATTATTGGAAAGTTGGATGGACACACGACGTAGGGGCAGGTTTTACTCGAAACGTAAGAGCTCTAATTACCCGAAACGTTTTACTACTTTACCGACGCTTATTCTGTGTTTGTGGGGGAGCATGTTTTACTACTTTGCCGACGCTTATTCTGTGTTTAATTAGTTTGTAATTAGAGCACTTCAAACCATCCACTTCCGACTGGTGTGGGCCGTAATGTTTGTTCATCTTGGGCATCGCATGGTGCTGGGGCTGGGACCTTTCTATTCTTTTTAGGATTATTTCAAGAACAGTGTGTGCTCAATTATGTTTATTAGAGTAATGAGGTTTGTTTAGATGGTAATTTATGATTCTTCGTAAAGATGACGATGGTAGTTGGTTTATTATCGATTGAATGATTAGGTTCTATTAGAAGCACTCGGTGCTCAAGTTCTTCCCTATGACAATAGGAGAATAAACTTGGAATTGTATGCTCTTATGAATCTTGCGCCAGGCTATATGTAGAATAAATGAAGCGGAAATGCCATGCAACTGTATCATATTTTTAGACTGAGAAAGAGATCATGTTTGAATTTCGTGAATCTGCCTTTTCTCTCCTTTCATGATGTTTTATCTTCCAAAACAATGCTCGGGAAGATAATGGTTCGTAGAGCCCGAAGGCAAATGCTAAGCTTTAGAGAGCTTACATGCTTAGGAAGTCTAATATATGATGCTTTGGGATGATTGACTGTGCATCAAGTTGATGGTACCCTGTAGAAGGCATTGGATTCTTCTTTGTTTTCTTCCTTCCTGGATGGCATGTAGAGGAATAAACTCCCGAAGGTGGGACTCATCCTTTTTTTTCTAACCAAGGCTTCCTTCATATCTAATTTATTTGGTAGGTTAACATGAACTTCATGATTTAGAGAGAAGATAGAAATTTTGCAAAACGAGTGTTCTTATTGGTGTGGCGTTAGGAGTGAGATTAATCTCCTTCCTCTGCAGTTTCTCTCCTTAACATCACATGTTAATAGAAGTAAGTGTTAACCCACAGATTAACAGTCCTATAAAGTGAACAAGAAGATGTGTTAACACCACTTGCTCATTTTAAAACTCATATTTTGTAATATCTCAAATAAACTAGCTAGTCCTGAGACACACATCCGCACCTTAATGCAAGGGTTGTTGTTTCCAATTAGCTTAGGGTCCGACACTCCCGAAATGGGGTTTGTTCCCACTCCGCATCCCTTTCCGGGTAGCAATTCTACTCCTCGGAAGTCCTGAAATCAATTCTAATTAGTTTTGCCACTAATTGAGTAGTAGATGATGCAGTTTGCCTAATGAGAGGGAAGATATTCTTTGATGTGGTTGCGTCGAAGGTGGACGCTGCTACTCTCGAAGAAGCAGAGGTTCACACAATCGGACAAGGAATTTTTAAGGGCTGAAGCTTATGCTTGCTACCGTATCAATGCCATCACCAACTGGTACAATGTGGTGCAAATGTTGCTTGGTCATCAGGAGCTCATTTGGAAAAAGAGGAGAAATTTGAAGAATTGTCAATCCTAGTTGTTTGATTTTGAATCTGTTCATCTTTAACTTGTACCCAGGAGTGACATGTTCTTATTGCTCATGATTTAGCTACCTTTTGTATAAGAGAGGGGGTGGTTGGTAGGCACCCCCACCTCCTTCCCCCCACCAGCTTCCCGTCCTCTGAGCCTTTGCTCATCATTTTTTTAAAATAGTAATACCATCCCTTTGAACGTTGCTTAGAAGAAAGAAAGAAGCATTAGTATCAGTACTTTAATTTTTTTTCTAGATTCTTTCATGGTGCAATAAGAGTTGGATCTAATATTATTTACTATTTGATATTCTCTATTTTGTTAGTTATTCATTTAACTATGATTATACTTACCACAACACACACTCTTGACTCCACACCGACCCTACCTCTTATCCCATACTCCAATGATCCGATCTTTCACCTTGTTTTTCCTTGAAAGAAATCTGATCTTTCACCTGATAGTGATGCTTCACTTAATTGGGCCTTTCTCTCGACATCTTATTTGATCTCCTCTTGCCCACCCTTTGATCCCATCTCCCAAATATTCACTCTAAGCACCACCTTCTAATATCCCTCTTGCCATCACCATCCTCTACTCTCCCCATTTTTGCTGCCGTCATGTCCTGGTGGTAAGTCCTATTTCATTTAATATTACTTTTTATCTACCGTACTTTATTATCAAGTATACTTTTTTTCGCCAACAATCCACGCTTAGCCTGTCAATTTTGGGCTTTGGTCTTGTAACGCGGCCACCGAGAGGCTCTAAGTCCAAATTAGTTGCGTTTGAATAAGATCTTATCAAGCCTGTGTCAACTTTGACTTATTGTGCCCAAATCTGAACAGCATCCCGAGAGGCTCTAAGTCCAAATTAGCTTGCGTTTGAATAAGAGCTTATCAAGCCTGTCTTAGCTTTGACTTATTGTGCCCAAATCTCAACGGCATCGGACTCAATGGATTCAATTCATTAGACTCCATGGAAAGTTCGTACACGATGTACCATGCGAAGGAGGAGTACATTTTCGTGTTATCATGCGTTTCTATTTAAAAGTCAAAAGAATTATCCGATTTGATTAACCTATTACCATATGAAATACACGATTTACTTCATTTCAGTGACACGAGGGACAAAAGGAATTAACCTAAAGAATTATAACTTATCGGACATCAAACTTAGGGATTGACGTTGACGTTCCCACAAGCCAAAGGTGGTCAAAGGGAAATCCCTCCTCCCACACACACAAGCGATATCTCCTCCTCAGGCAAAAATAGCAAAAGTCCACGAAACGACCTTTCCTTACTAAAAAGGCGGGAAAGGGAAACGGAACAACGACCGCCCATCCACGGCTTCCACCAATTCAAACGACCCCCGACAACAGCAACCCCCAACTCCTTCTGGTTGGCTAAACCTCTCGCTCCCACCACCATCCTCACCCTCACCCTCACCCTCACCCTCACCCTCACCCTCACCTTAGCTGTACCCATAACAAATCAATTAACCCGATCGATTACCAAAAACCAAGACCCCGTCAGTCACCACCAGACCCCCCCCTCCTTGTCCTACCTCCTCCTCCTCCCCATGCAGAGGACGCGCGAGAGGGGTATGAGGCGAAGGAGGAGGAGCACCAATTGACCACCGCCTCCCCTCCATGTAGAGAGACCGACCGACCGGCCATGCAACACGATCACGTGGACATCATGCAGCAATCGAGCGCTGCTATGAAATGATCGAGCCTCCGCGGGGACACCACCACCCGTCGGACCCCTCGCCTTTCGACGCCACGGTGGCCGCCCTCGTCTTCGCAGTCCTCCTCTTCTCCCTCGCCTCCGCCCTCATCATCCTCCACTTCCGCCTCTTCAGCTCCTCCCGCACCCACCGCCTCCGCAACCTCAACTCCCTCTGGGCCGTCCGCGTCCTCCTCGTCTCCTTCGCCTGTCTCTGGGCCCTCGCCGAGCTCCTCCGCTTCCCCCACCTCCTCCACCTCCTCTCCCCACAACGCCGCCGCCAACCGTACAGCTACACCTCCAGCCTCCGCCTCTGCCGCGCCTACATCCTCACCTCCCACGCCTTCGCGCAGCCGTGCTTCTTCTCCACCCTCCTCTTCCTCCTCCAGGCCTCCCTCGACGACAAGCGCCACTACCAGTCCCACCGCAGCAACGCCTTCGTCTCCGCCCTCACCGTCTCCCTCGCCACCTCGTTCCCCTTCTTCGCCCTCCACGTCCTCCTCCTTGACCCCTCCTCCTTCTGGGCCCTCCAGAAGCTCCAAATCCTCCCGGAATTCCTCAACAGGCTCGTCGGGGGCGTCGGGATCGAGGACGAGAACTCCGTGGTCGCCATGCGCTGCGCCTACCCACTCTTCAGCACTGTGCTCCTCGCTGCCTTCGGGGCCGTCTACGGTCCGTGGTTCCTGTCTGTTTGCCTGCGGGCGGTGACCGTCGTCATCAACAAGAAGCTCAGGGTGAGGCTCTACGCGCTGGCGGCGTCCGTGCTGCTGGGCCTGGCGGTGCAGGTCACCGCCCTGGCGCTCACGGCGCTGTGGAAGCCCGCGGAGGCCGAGTTCCAGGTGCTCGGCCTCGTCGGCTTCCTCGCTGTCCTCGTTTGCGCGCTTGTCGGGGAGGGGGTCCTCGTCGTCCGGCCGATAAGGGAGGCGATGGAGGTCGGGTCTTGGTCTCGCGGCGGCGGCGACCAGAGGGGTGGTCCACCGGCGAACTCCGTCATGGCTTGAGGTGGTGTGCCGGGGGTCCGCCGAGTACGAGTGGGCTAAGCGATGCTGACGTGGATACCCGATGAGGACGTGGCGGGTGTTCGTGGATAGTGTGTATATGTTTGGCGATTTTTTTTGTTTTCTTTTATTAAACTTTTTTCGTTGTTGTTGTATTTTTTTTTTTTTTTAAGTTAATTTGTCGGAGTACCGTGCAAAAAAACAAATAATTGTCTACTAAATTTTGCCAAGGCCCTGTTTCTTGTTTTAAGATTATGGGACGTATGTATCATTTGTTAGCTCATCTCCACAACATCTCGTCCTCCTTAGCAAAAAATTAAAAAACTGCAAATAATCTGGTTATAGCTATCGGCCTATTTCCCAACAACTCTTTCGTGCAAAAAGGAAATAATTGTCCACTAAAGTTTTCCAAGATCTTCTTTCTGAATTTGAGATCGTTAGCTCATTACGTGCTTCCATTCGATTTGCTTCCTTCAACCAAAGGAATTTGATGGTGCAAGATTTGTCTGACTATCTATTTAATCCGTATAACCAGTAGCGGAGATGGTGCAAGATTTGCTTCCTTCAACCTGTGGCAAATGCCTTCTTCTCATGGATGCCAATCATTGAGTGAGTGGTCATTTGGTGGGTTCTTGTGGTTGGTGGTGTGGATGGTGGAATTGGAGTAAGTGGCAAGGGAGATGGTGGATGGGTTGAAGGGGTTAGAACGTCAGGTGGAGGTGGTGGCAATGAGATGGCTAGTGGAGTAGAACCATAGAGGTAGGTGTAGTAGTAGAGGCCTTGGTATCTTGAAATGGAAAAATAAATTGAAAAAAAAAAAAAAAACACATGTTGAAGCATTAAGCTATAGCCAAGATAAATGTGAATCATGGATTGAGGTTGGAACTTATTAGAATTCTAAGCCTGCAATAATGGATAACATCAAAGGTCATTAGCAAGTGATAGTTAGGGGTTCACCAAACAAAATTGCGTCAGGGATTGTGTTGTTTATAACAAATGAAGGGAGAGATTAGTTGATAATATAGATAGTTGCTTGTAATGCATAAAACCAGTAGCAAAGGGGAGTATGACTTCAATAGAGAAGAGCTTTGGCCAATTCAACCATGTACTTGTTTTTACATTCAACCGATTCATTTTATGGAGTATGAGGCACCGAGATATAGTGATGGATTCCTTTAACGTTGAACCCAACTATGTAATGTTATGTATTCACCATTCGAATCTGGTTTAATCGATTTAATTTTCATATTAAACTGAGTCTAAGCATCTATGAAATTGATTAAATGTTTGGTAAATGTCAGAATTTTAGATGAGGGAAAAAATCCAAGTATACTTTGAACAATTATTAATACAACAACATATTTGTAAATGTTATTGGATATTTTGGGAGATGTGTAAACATCTATAAAGGCCAAGTCAAAAAGATATTTGCTGATAGTATGTGTAGCTCATACAGAAAGTTTATGAGCTTTGGCTTGAAGACAAACACCACAAGGAAAATGAAACTTATCATTGTTGATAGGAAGACTCTTGTTATTTACTATATGCTTAATAGCTTGATGATTGCCACGGCTTAATCACTGGTGTCATACTTGAAGAGGAACTCATTCAGAGATAAAAGCTTCAAAGCTAGATGAAGTAGCAGGCATGTTGGACAATTTGGAAGATGGAACCCACAACTGGTAATGGCCCTTGCTAGGCCATCCTCCTAGAAGCGTCTTCTTTGTCACTCAATCCTTAATATAGACAGCATCATAGGTGAATGTGACTTTTCAATTATTATCAGAAGTAAGTTTGTGAATAGATAATAGGTTCTTATTTGTAATAGGAAATGAATAATCTCGTTGAAATGATGAACAAAGGAAGGAAGTTTAATAGCAGAAGAACCAATATTAAAGATGCTCGCACCTTGGCCATTGGCAAAATGAACTTCGTCAGACCCTAATAATTAGTGCTAATTGATGGCATCGCCATCATCTTCTATAACTAATCTAATTTAGCTAAGTTTTAAAGTTAAATTCATTTAATTAACATGCTAAAAGGTTATTACTCAATCAAGGCTGAAGAGAGAGGAATTACTACAAAACGGGATTAATGCTGCAGTTTTCACGAACAATCATGAATGCAAAATGGCGGGAGGGTGAACCTTTGATTAATTAAAGGTCAATTGAGTTTAAACATCATAAAAGTGGGTTGGTATTGAGTAATTTAGGATTTATATTTAAATTGAATGTTTAATTCTAATTAAAACCATAATTTCAACCCCACTTCAATTAAAACAGTTTTGATGGAAATAAATGCAATATAAACCTCCTAAAAATTAATTAAAAATATTTTATAAGGTTTGGCATAGTTAATTTGACAATCGAAGCTCGTTTTGACCTAAAACAAATCTGAGACGGGTATTTGGTATAATTTGGGTCTAAATGTAAATTGACCATGCAAATGACATTAAAATCCAAAATTTAAGTCACCATCAACTTCCTTATATCCAAATTAGGCTACCATAAGAATTTGGGTTGATTTAGACTTCGTCTTGGTCAATTTTACAATTTAGTCCTTAATTCCTTATTTCATTACAAAACCCCCACTAGCCTTTTGACTTTCTTGCGATTAGCCCCTTAGCTCTTTATCTTCTTTGCGGGAAGGTCCCTCGACCTTTAGGCAGCCATGGCACGTTGGGTGAAGTTTGCACGCTGATTACGGCCACCTAAGACCTCGGTTGCACTTGACATTTGAAGGATGTCTGCTCTACTTGTTGTTCGGCATCCATCGACGATGGTTTCATCACCAGAAACTCCCTCAACCGCCTGCAATCATCGGTCAAAAGCTTCGCGATTGTTGCAGGTTGTTGCGAGCTTTTCTCGCAACCTCCGACCGCTACATGCTCCAGAATTGCTCTATAACTACATGTGCGGCTCCTATGAACGTTTTCATCCAGAGATAACACGCGCAGCCACCTCCTCCTTCCTCCCACACGCGCGGCCATTGAAGGACCTCAGAGCTTCTTCGACCTCTTCCTCCGCAGCTCTCTCGCCGAAATTTAGAGAGGGCTTCCACTCTTCTTCCTCGCGTGAAGCTTCCCACGAAGTTTCAGAGCTTCCCACCTCCTCCTCAGCTTCGATTTCATCTCCAAGCTCGTCATTCGTGGCTCTCACAGATAGGTCACCTCCTTCCCCCTTTCATCCAATAGTTATAGGTCTTTTGTTCCTCTAGGTAGGTAGAATAGATCTAGAGCTTTAGTGCTTCATCCCTCAACTTCTCCCCCTTCATCGGACCTGCTGCCATTAACGGCAAGCAAGCTTCTTCGTGAAGCTCACCGGCCGGCCATCGCACCCAATCTCTTGAGGGGTTTTCTTCAGCATGACACGCCGAAGCTTCCCCTGTATTTAATCTAGGCCAAAAGGCCATGTTTCATGTGTTAGGTTCTTGCCGGAGCTAAACTTGACCACGCCATTGTCAACCCTTCTTCGACCGTCAATCCAACACAAAGCCATCGCCGTCTAGTCGGCCACACACTAGAGATACTTGTCCACCCTTCACCGGAGCAAGCCGGCCACGCTAGCCCTATTTCGACCACTTGTCGGCGAGCTCCACCGGAGAAGAAGCAACGAAGGAGGAGAGTGTCCTTTCAAAGAAAAGGTGCGAGGACCTTTCTAAAAGAAAAGGACTAACTTGAATGAATTCCCAGGGACCTAATTGGAATCTACAGGGGTCTAATTGTGACAATGCAAGGATAGAATTGAAAACCAGTGTTTATTCTTGATCTTAAGTCTGTTCTGAGTAATTCTGACTATAGTAAACTGTTAAACATTTTTGTTAGAAGTTCATTTATGCTTAAATTGATGAATAGTTAATTATCATTGATTATTAATTTGTATTGAACTTTTAACAAATATTATTTGTGTTCACATATATATTCTCTAACTGCTGAAGTTTGAATGCAATAGCGAGCTTGTTCTATTTTTGTCAGTTCATTAAAATCACCTGGACAAAATAGTGGTTATCACACATTTGATTGCTCCAAGAGACGACTTTGGATTTTCTTCTTTAATTCGAGTATTAAAAATTTAAATGGTTAATTTGATTTGATCACTATGCTATAGCGCGACAATTTTATAATACGATCGAAGCGAGTTAGCACTAATGTCAAGATTTGCAAGAGAGTTGGTAATACGGTGAGATGCCCTCAATTAGGATACCACAAATCCGATCCATTATTTATCTTAGCGATATTAATAGCTAGGGTTGAGGATGAGTCTTGCTCATACCTATAGTAGCAAGTAATAGCTGTATGATTGGTGAGGGGACAAATTTGACATGCTTGAGTTTGAAGGTTTTTCCTGGGCATGCATGAGCCTGAGTAGCATAGGGCGACCACAGGGGGACCAACCACGATTGCCTTAACCATGAGAGGGAGTAGCATGACCCCTTCTAACATTGTTGATAGAGGCGCCAGAAAAGGATTTATGCATTTGGTCATGCAAGAGAAGATGGCCAAGTATGTCTTCAAAGGAAATAGCTTCAACATGAGTTATTGCATATGTTATAATGGAGTCATAATCTAGACCAAGTCCGTAAAGTATAGCATGAACGAGCTCCTCGTTATATATATGGCTTTTCCAGAAGCAACGACGAAATTGGTTACAAGTTGTTTGACTTTAGTAGTGAATTCAGTAATGGTTAAATTGCCTTTGCAAAGAGATGAAAGCTCGACTTTGAATTGAAGGATTCAAGATTTATTTGGTGTAGCAAAATAATTTTCCAAAAAGACTCAGGATGCTCGAGCAAAGGGAAGATAAACAAGATGAGATCCAATCTCTTCAGAGACAAATGCATAGATCTAACTCGTCATAAGTCAATCTTTACGATGCCATTTGGAACAGGCTTTGGAGGAAACAATATTACCTGTGTGCAACATCCTACTCAGCATGAGTAGGAGTGATAGATTAGTTCACAAGATGATAGAAATCATATGCAACAAGAAGAGTAGTAATATGTGCTTTTCAGAGTGAATAATTGGTACCACCGAGTTTAATAGAAATAAAGTGTTGGATATTTGAGGGAAGAGATAGAGAAAAAGAGAGATAGAGAACAAGTGTTGTAACATGTTGCCTCAAAGTTTGTATCATGCATAAGAAAACACTGACTTTTGCCACAGGACCAGGCTATAGTTCTGATACCATATGCAGATCACACCATTGCTAAGGGGGAGGAAGAAAAAGAAGGTGAAGCGGAGAGAGGGGAAGGAGAAGTTGAAGATAAAATTGTACTCCTGAGGTGGTGCAACCACCACCTCACTTCTATATTTATAGAGAATGTTGTAGGGAGACAAGATTGATTACATGCTCAACCGTTCTACCTTTCTAAATGGATGCAGCTATCCTTCAAATTTTCTTATAGTGCACTTACTTATTAATGGTCCTTACAAAGACTCATCGTCAGTAGATCAGGTCGCACCACCACAGGTGGACCTGATGGAAACCAACGCATTGATGCTCACCCCATGGCAGCTTTACAGGTTGAGCCCCCCCCAGGCGCGTGCACATCATCTCCACGCAGGCGATGTTGTCCGTCACCCTCCCGCATGCGCCAACGACAGCACCTCCAGCCTCTGGTGCCTTGCCACCGTCACCTTCCTTACCCCCTCATCCCTGATGTCGCACCCTGACATGTCTAGTTCCCTCAACCCCATGCACAGCCTTGCTATCACCCCCATGCTTCGGGCCCCACCCCTGCGCACCCCTCCATGCTCAGCGACTGCAACTGACCCCTGAACACCCTCGCCACCTGAAATGACCCTTCCCAATGGTCATTTGGGCTTTTCTTAAATCTTAAGGGCCTTTTCGTAAATTCTGCACACCAAAAGGACCCCGTGCGAAATATTTTTGGCTTTTGGAGGGGTTTAGTGTAACTTCCAACCTCCTAGGACATGTTCTGTGGGCCCCGAGAAGAAGAGGGGTTTTACGGGGCCAAACTTGCAAATAACCCTAGCTCCACACGATATCCCACGCAACTCCACCCCCCAAACCCTATTTCCACCCTTATAAACCCCCTCCCCCCTCCACTTTGTCCTCCTCGAGCGGCGCATCTTCCTCCCCCATCCACCGTAGCCTCCTTGCCTGCAGAGAGGTGTGTAGCTGAGAAAGGGAGGGCGTGAAGGAGATTAAGAGAAGGTAAGGTCGAGAGGGAGGGGAGTAGCAGGAGGAGCTCGAGAGAGAGAGAGAGAGAGAGCGTGGGAGAGGATGAGCAGGGCTGCTACGGGAGTCGTTGTTGCAGTTGCAGTAGCACGCAGCTCGAAAAGGGAAGCTGCTGCAAGGAAGGCCCTACGTGCAGAGGTGAGCCGCAAATCTTGCGATTATCAAACGTCTGCAACGTTTGGCAGATGGCTGGAGGGATCGCCAAATGTCCAAAGGGAGCTCAGGACGTCTGAAAGCATACAAAGTACCGAGGTAATCTCTGCCCGAGGTGTGTGTAGGCGTGAAACCAAGTTTCCCCTGCCCTAGTGGTTGTTGAGTATGGTCTTAGTTGTGTATATTTGCGCAGGTGCAAGAGGCGTCAGGAAGGAGAGATGGTGCTACATTCGAGGTGCTTTCAGATGGCTGGAGGTGGTGTCAGACATCTGACTGCCCTCCCAGACGACTGGGTGTAGTATCAGATGCCTGGTAACACCCTCAAATGGCTGTGACGGGTAGCAGACGACTAGAACCAAAGCAGGAAAGCAAGGTGAGATTCCTGCACATGTTTAAGATGTATGGGACTAACTGCAGACGTCTGATGTCAGTCTGGACACACTACTGCGGTCACCAGGCGACCGGTCTAGCCAGACTAGCCTACATGGTCCGGTTCAGGTGAACTAGGAGGAGTGTTTAGGCCGGTTCAGGGTCCATATGAAGTCGGATTTGCACATTTAAAGTATTGTTAGTTTCCTTTCTGAATTTCCTACATGTTAGAAGTGTTTCCAAGATATTTTTAGCCTAATTAATGTACTTAAATATTGGTCAACGATATTAATGTCTGGTTTGACCAACTATTTAGAATAGGTCTCCAGTTTATAGTACGCACGAGACCTGCGGAGACATTCGGATCCACCGTTCGTGCCCACATATCACCTGTACCTGTTGGTAGAGTGGCCCTCTCTACTCCTGTTGAATTAAATTGTTAAGTGCATGCCAAATTAGAGATCTCTGCTTGAAACTTAGGGCATGAAATGAACCTTAGTGTTGAGAATGGTGCATGCTTACATTCAAGCACTTGAACCTCGCTTGTTACAATTTAAGTATATATACTGATGAATTCCATATTGTGAGTAATTGGCAACTAAATTAATGTAATTGAATGCTTTTCTTGTTGAATCACGAGCTGCCTATTCGATGACTAAGAAACCTGAATGTGAATACAGATACATGCCACGTATTGGAATGAAACGAGTACTATGAATGAACCATACGGGGAATTAGGAAAGTAATAAAAGTATAGTGACATGGATACTTGATGTATGATGAAATACATCGCCTATACAAGCATGTTGGTTGGTTATTTAGACTTAGGTATAGAAAGTGAGCTACCTCTCGTGTACATAATATCGAGGAAAGCTACTGTTACTTTTGTATAAGGAAAGAGATAGACTCCCCTTAGGTTAGGACCCAGGGTTAGGATTGACCTCCCTACATCGACTCCTGTTGGGCCCGCTGAGCAAATCGGAATAGTTAGGCGAGGGTACGCAGACTATTGAGGTGTGTGGCCCCTGTTCTGTTCTGTGTTGTACATTAAAGCGCATCCACTAGCGGAAAGGACTGACTGCTTGTCAGTGCGAGGTAGTTACCCGTGCACTTATTGCACGTGCCATAGTCACTGCTATGTCGCAACCATGATCCTGGGGTGATAGACCAGGTGTAGGACTACCACGAGATACTCTCTCGGCTAGGAGAGTGCCACATGGGCATCTTGCATTGCGAGAAAACTGCATCAAGATTATTCCCTTTGGGAACATGGAGATTAAATACTGATGTGGACCTTTACTAGAATAACAGAATTTTAACACGTGGTGATTATGAGTGAAACTAGATGATAACTGTCTAAATAACTGAAAAATGTATAAATGGTTTACTGCTTTCCTTTTATTTATTGCATTAGATGTTCTTATGTTGTCACACTGCTTAGTGTTTAGCTGACAATAGCTATATATGTTCTGGTGAGGGAGCTGAGCAGCTAGTACTACCGACTGCAGAGGGTGCTGAACCCAGTCGAGCCCAGCAGTAGCCTGTTTCCTTTTCGTTCTACTTTTGAGATACTTTTACTATAGTGAGTACTTTTAGTATTTGGAACTTATGTCGTCGCTTTACGTCTTCTTATAATTGTTGTGATGACTAGCTAGCAAACCTTCTTTTCGCCTGTGTCGTGTTATCTTTCGAACTTATGTTATGTTTCTGTTGCTGTCTTTTATTCTAATGCTTAGCTACATTACACGTGTAGGTTGTTGTATGATTTCTTACATTTGGCTTATTTCTTGATTGACAAGTAGGTGTTGAGATTAGTTAAGGTGAGTCGTTACCGAGATCCATGAGAAACTGAGTTCGGAGCGTAACACCACTGCTGCTGCAATCCTCCCTGTCAACCTCATGATCCCAGGTCTCGCTCGCCTCCGAGGAGGTCTCCCTGACGCTTGATGACACCCTTCTCAGCAGCCTCACCACCCCCACGACGGTGATGTTGCGGAGGCCCACCAAACCGACGTGGATTATCTGCTTGCACCACGGTGCCATCGCCACCAAGAAGGGGTTCTTCACTCCTGGGCAGCTCCTCAGGATGAGGGTCTCCAGCACTGGGAGGCACGACCCATCCTCCGGGACCTTCAGCTCGTCAATCCCGAGGGCACCGCACCTTGCGAGGCAGAGGACCTTGAGGTGGCTGCTCCAGTTCCTTAGCGCGGCCACGAGGGCGTCGACGCTAAGCAACTCACCCTTCTCGAGCGTCAGCGTCTCGAGTTGACAGGTCAACTCGGTGAGCCTCACCAGATTGGCGTCTGTCAGATTCGTGCAGCAGCTGATCTCGACGTGCCTCAGGCCCCCGAAGCTCCACCTCATCACCCCTTCCGCCCAGAACCCCCAATCTGCTCCAATGCGCGGGATCCCCGTCGTGCCTAAGCCCTCGATGTTCCCAGGGAAAAAGCGTCTCTATGGGGTCGCCCCTCCTCCTCCCTATGGCCTCGAACAGCCCATGCCCAAGCCTCAGCCATGAGAGCCGGACCTTGGCGAGCTTGGGTAACCCAACGATCATCGCCATCACACCAGCTTCACCCACGAGTGGGCACCTCGTCAGCATCACCGTCTCCAATGACGTTGAACACCTCGCGAACGCGAGCAGTGCCCTGTCCCCGATGTGCCAGCACGCATCGAGGAAGAAGGTCGGGAGGCGAGGGCAGCTCTCGGCGACAGCCATGAGGCCGTCGTCATCGATCCTCCCCGTGTTGGCGATGTCGAGCTTCGGGCAGCACCACGCGACGCATGTGAGCCCGCTGCTGGTGACCTTGAAGCAGTCCCACAAGGAGAGGGAGATGAAGTTCGGGAAGGACCTGGAGACGATCTCGAAGCCGAGGTCGGTCACGCGGTTGCTGCCCCTTAGGGATAGGGCACCGAGGAGGGTGCGCGCGTAGGTGCCGATGGCCATGGCCGCAACGCGCGCATCGTTGGCTTCGCGGGCCTCCAGGCAACGGCACACCGACGCCTCCTCCTCAGAGCCGCTGCGGGAGCGGAACTCGCACCCGCGCATGCGCGCGAGGAGGAGGAGCCACCTCTTGGAGACGGCGGCGCACGTGCAGCGATCGCGGATGGGGACGAGGCTTAGGATGTTCTGCACACACTCCTCCGGGAGGTTGCTGATCGGATCCATGCTGTTGTTTGCGGTGGGTCTAACAGGTGGACGGCCGCGGCCACGCCGGCGGGGCCTCTTGTTGGGTGGGCTACGTTGGTGGCCTCCGACGCACCTCCTGGATGGAATCGCGTGGTGAGGGGTTAGAACTTCGAAGATGAGTAAATGGGAAAATAACCAACCATTGGCATGGTAATTTATTTTAACGTATAGAATTCCCCCCACATTTTTGGGTTTGTTAAAATGAACGTAAAAGGTGCTTTCCCTTTTCAAGGGTATCTTCTTAATGCGGAAATGTAGTGGCTTTTTAATTTTTTTTGTTTACAGCGACTAAGCCCACGTGTGAAGTATCTCGTGCCACCGAGAAGCTGACTCCGTGGTAGAGCATCAATCCCATTCCCACCCTACTTTTCTTCTTAAGAAAAAGATAGTGGTATGTTTATTTGCACCGAGAAAAATAAATATATGGAATAAATAAAAATAAAAAATATATAAAATAAAGTGCTAAAATAAAGAGGTTAATATGTTCGAATATTTTTGACGTATCAAAGTAATTTCATAAAAGGAGTGAAATAATTTTAATTCAATGCAAGTGAAGCTTGATAGGATGCAAGTGAAAGTTATGTTAAAATAGTGGATGAAATACTTAACCTGTAGCATGTTCACTTAATCAGATTAATTTGTAACTCCTGTTGGTTTGGTTATATTCCTGAGAATGCCTAGAAGTCAAGGATTAAGAAAATGAAAGAAAAATGAAAAAAAAAAAAATAATATAAAAAAGAATGAAGAAAATGAAAATACGCACGTAGACCCACCATGCTTTCGGCGAAGATCGGTAGATAAACAAATATAAGTCGATGAAAACGAATCTACTATATGAGATCTCGAAAAGGATACGGTGGCGTGGGTATACATACCTTGCTGGTCCATGGTCACAGACGTGATCAGGGCAGATGGGAGGGGAGGAGGTGGGTGGTGCACCGGGAAGAGGTGGTTCCGTGCGATGCACATGAGGGAAGGAAGGAAATTAAAATGGGATTGGCGTGGGCTGAATAAATCTTGTGATGGTGTTTAATTGATGTACGGGAAAGGCGTGCTGCACGTTGGCATCGCGTGACCTCTCGCTGGACACCGAACGTGCCACGGCCTGACATATCACATCGCCTGTGCCGTCCCCTCTGTCTCTCTCTCTCGCTCCCCACGCTCGCGTTCCTCGGATTTTTGTGTCGACATCTAGTAATGGGGTTCCATGTGCGCAGGATCTCTTTCTCCGAAAGCAGCACGGCGGTTTCTGGGTGACAATCCAGCACAACCTCACGGCGACTCCGTATCCGTGTAGCACTTTTCTTTGCATTCACATCCGCCACCGTTTTATGCGACTTCCTTTGTTAATTTTTGTTGATAAATCTCAAACTTCCTTTTTTTGTTCCCATGTCGTGACTCTTTAAGTTGTTGCTTTATGTTTATGATCATCTCCATGCTCATGTGCATCGTGATTCTAGATGACACGTAAATAGGCATGTTAAAATCTATAACTCTTGATACTACTTCTAAAGAGGTATCTTGGGGATTCTAATTTCTATATGAAGCATGCATAAGAATTTGTTAATGGATTCATGATGCATGCACTTACAACATATCCTTATATACAAATCTAATTGCGTTTATACTCTTCTATACTTGATTATTACATCTATACCTTTATTAACTTACCCCTTGTGATGACACTAAATTTAAAGAAATAAACCCTAATGATCGTTAAAGTAAATAACATAAAATTTAAAAATTATATCAATACCCTTATTAATATTTTGAAATTACATTGATATCTTTACTCATGACTTTTTTTTTTTTTTTTTCTCTCAAGATTAGACGACACCTCTCACTTGAGGCCATGAGAGCAATAGCGATGTCAATATCATCTCCAGAGTCCACCCTCCTTGTTCCTCTTATTGCACATCGCCCCTCCTCCCTTCCCTCTCCCTTTTAGTTGAAAAATTTTATTTTTAAGAGGATTTGGCTATAATTAAAAAAATTTTAGGGAACACGAATGTAAAAGTCTTAAGTATCCTTTTGTTGACTATGGTGGAGAGTTA
The DNA here is from genome assembly GCA_037157565.1 of Thalassia testudinum. Classification (NCBI taxonomy): domain Eukaryota; kingdom Viridiplantae; phylum Streptophyta; class Magnoliopsida; order Alismatales; family Hydrocharitaceae; genus Thalassia; species Thalassia testudinum. The sequence continues at coordinate 195,787,948 of JAZHRO010000073.1, read as the reverse complement.
GATATTAATTATAATTTTCATCACTTATAATTAAATATAATGGCAAAAGTTGGGAAGGATGTGAATATAATAATGAAATATTCGAAAGTATAAATATGTCTACAGGGTCATATATGTAACGATCTAAAATAATAAAATCCAACCAATCGAAGAAACAATTAAATGCAACCCATCTATTATTAATTACATTTTTAAAAGGAAACAAATATAAATTTTATTTTCCTTGAAATCTTGTACAATCAAAAATAATGAGCATGAAAACTTTTCCACATCTATAAGCCCCTGCCAAGTTTGTGCCAACCTTAATCAAGCGCGATCATGGAGTAAACCCATAGACTAATGCATCACACTGACATTAGCCATTAGATCTTTCTCGTACCAAGTGGTCAACTTGGGTCAACCTTTGGTCACCAAGGTTGTACGCACTAATCCAACTGGTTTGAAAGGGCCTAGGAATCATGTAGTATCTTCACAACTAATCTCTCGTCGTAAACTTATAAAAGTGATTATAGCTTGACAACTTAGGTCTAAGTTTTTAGGTGATTACTTGAGTCTAGGGATGCAAATAGGTCATGTTTGACTAAATCTATACCCAAATTTATTTATAAAATTCATACCCATACCCTTCCCATTTACCCATTAAGTATAAAAATCTAAATCCATATCCATATCCATCTATCTATCAAGTATGCATTTACTCATTGGGTACTCATTTATAAATTTGTGTTACAATGAAATTGTAATCAAATTAAAGTTAAACGAGGAAAAAATGTATAACATAATTCATCAATTATTATTTTTAATAAGCCTAAAAGATATGAACTCAAGCTACTCTAATTTTATTGATCCCTATTGAAATTATTATAAAAAGAGCCCTTTAAAAGAAGATATCAAAAACAAAAATATAAAATATAATGCTGGATAGAATACAATTATAATTCAAATAAAAGATCCTAAAATAAATATTCAATAAAAGTTTCAGAAGCACTTCCAACCTTTAAATTCGTGAAAGGAATCATGAGGTAGATTAGGACTGAGAGAGCGAGGGATTTACGAAGAGACTTATATTTCTTGGGTAAATGAGGATTTTATTTGGGTACTCAGATTGGGTAATCAAATATAGATTCATACGCATACCTATACCCTTCTCCAGTTAGGCTTTTTTAGATAAAACCCATACCTGAACCTAGTTGAGTTCAGGTTAGGTTTTACCCATTCTTTTTTGGGTTGGTTTGAGTTGAGTTCAGGTTGGCTTGACCAAAACTTGCATCCCTACTTGGGTCCATTAGACCAAGATCCAATATAAATGGTTAATGTCAGTTTTTCTTAATTAGACTTAAATCTAGATTCAGGTTGTTATAAATGGTATGGAAGGGCTACCCTTAGGATAACGAAAGAGTGTGCCATGAGGTGGAGCCACCATTCTAGTGGGAGTACATTGATTAATTGAACCCTGATGATAATATCATATTTCAAGTGAGGGAGATTCTAACACCTCAAAAAATAGACTCACATCGTAAACTTTTGAAAGTAAGTAGCGGGATATAAGGATCGAGAATTATTACTTGATAACTTGAGTTTAAGTATTTTAAGTGGTTGCTTGGATCCATTGGACCTAGATCTAATAAATTATAAAAATTAATTTGTCTTGATTAAACTCAGGTTGTTACAAATTATTAGCTTGATCCTTTGCTATTTGCCACTAAGTTGACCTAGTTCAAGGTAATTGGGCTCGAGAGAGGATTTGGGCAACCACTTACACAAGAATGTGAAAATTGATTATCAAGTTCATGCTTACTACGGAGTGCTATGTCTAGGGAAAGAAGTTGCTCTCTCAATGCACTATCTTACTAGTTAAGTACAAGAGTTTTGATTAGCAACTACTCAACCAGAGTTAAGAACAAGCTATTATATTCGTACAAGCCTCTAGATTTAGCTCAAGCTAGATTTAGCAGGATTCGATCTACTGAATGTGATCAAGTCTTATGAGATTCAATTAGAATTTCCATCCTCTCCTTGTGAGCTCAATAGGTTTCATATAGTTAAGAAATTGGTCTCCACATGGAAACGGATCAATTCCTAATATATGTTTACATGCAAGGTAGTTTGTCGTTAGTAGAAATGAGAAATGATCTCGGTTACATCAGTAGGGTCACGTTGCTTGTTCTTTTTTTTTGCAAGAAGGAAAATTTTCATTAATAGGCTTCCGGTTACAAGGAAGATTACCAAACTGCTACAATCCCTCAAGATTTTTCCTCAAATAGAATCTAGCTAAGTTGTGAGCCTTGCTAGCCATATCTCCCCGTTGTGTTCGAAGCATTGAGGTACAACGTTGCACAACGTGTCTCAACTTCTAGGAAGGCTGCATATGGGCATTGATTTGATTAATTGGAACAACAGCACCTGAGAAGACTACTATATCCAACAACTGTAGATGGATGGCCAATAACAAGTCATAGTAAATCACCCAGGTTTCTGGCATCACACAGCTTGAGACATTAACAACATGCGAGGATACCACTATAATTTTCCCACACCTATCCATAGAGGCTGCTGCAACCATGGAATGGGAATCATCCATCGCTACATCAACCATTATGATATAAACAGTCTCCTCATGCATCAACTGTGATTGCAAGATCAATGGCTTCTTAATTTCTGTGGGTTAATCAGAACTTCCATTCCAATTGTAAACTTTCTGCATATTAATGACTACTCCAATAAGTAAAATCAGATTCGGTGTAATCTTCTCCATCACAATTCTGCACCTATATAACCATAAGGCATGCAAAATATAAAAGAGCAGATTTTTTGCTTTCCCTGCCAATTGGAATAATTCTCCCATTTTGTCAACAAAATCCACCCATAACAATACCCAAATAGAACCATACCGCCCTCATAAAGGATTGGTCTTTTTTGTAGAATTACTCTTAGAGGAAGCACATTCACTCTTGCTTTCCAAAGGAGTGGTCTTGTACCGGGTGCAAAGTCCTTTAAAGCCCAATTTTTTTTGCAATAAGAGATATGCTTATATATCAGACTAGAAGCGATACCTTCCTCCTTGAGTATGGTCATATAGGTTGATTTAATTGAGAAGTTTCCTTTTGGGTGGGGTCTCCAAATTAGCATATCTTCTCCCATATGTATTAGTGTGTTGATCACTACTTCAACCATTGAACTATAGAAGCTATTGCTAATAATCTCTCAATTTCATGCTTGCCCTTCCCCATTTAGAAGTTTTGAAACCTTGAGTAGGATTACGTTGCTTGTTACAGTATGGTAAACGTGATCTTCTTGCGAGCATCATTTTATTCCCCCAAGTAATGCCTCGTGTCTGGCACCACCCACTACAAGCTAGGTGCTAATTCGATTCTTGCTTGGTAAAAAAGCTTTCTATAGTCAAACTTGGGATGTTGGAACCTTGAGTCTCCAAATCCTCTAGGTAGTTGGTTGGGGGTTTGATTTGGTCCAAAGTTGACAAAGTTCTATAGGGACTTAGCCAAAGCTTGAGCTCGATGAAAAGAGTTAGTTGGATTCCTGTAATTTGCAAATTTTCTTCAAAGTTTGCCTAAAGGATTTGAGGCTTTGTTACTTTCTTGTCATGAGGTTTAGTGCATGAACTGTAAGACTTGAACCCTCTAGATGACCTTCTGGGGATTCTGTTTGGTTTAGAGTTGGCACGAAGTTGGTTGTAGGCATAGGGTTAAAGCCCAATCCCTATTATTTGTCCCCTACTCTTTGCAACAACATAGCTCAATATGTGAAGTGTAAGTTGGATTCTTACTTTTGCAAATTTTCTTCAAAGTTTGCTTGATGGTTTCAACACTTCGTTCCTTTCGTATTTGAAGGCTTAGTGCCCCTAGTTGGAAGCTTTTGCTTCTAATGCCCTTGAGTAATTTGCACAGGGGTTTTTAGAGGCTTTGAGCTTTTCTAAGAATGATGATTTGGACAAACTCCTTCTTGAAATAGTGCATGGAGTTGAATTAGAGTTCAGTGTTTGGTCGGTTTTCTCTTGAGGCTCCTCAAAATGGTGCAGACAGGGTCGTAGGGTGGCAATTGGAACATCTAATAACCTATTTGCAAACCAATTTAGGCTGATTTGGGTTTTTAACCTAAACTTCATCCTCAACTTTAAGACACGTTAGGTAAAGTTGGTTCACTTTGTGAATCAACCGACCTCCAAATTAGGTCACAAATCAAATTAAATTCAAGTTCAAGTGAAATTCAAGGCACAAGCAGGATTGAAATTAGTAGACTTAGGAGTCAAGCTCACACATTCCGATCTACTTGGAATCGCGGTGACTATTGGAGGCTTAAAACTACTGAAGACTAAAGAGAGGCAAATGTAATTAGTGTTTAATCATTTTTATGCCTATGTGATAAACATTCATTTTGATGTAATTCTTCTTACTTTTCAATGTAATATCATTTCCTTTTACATATGGAATGATTGACATGTTATAATGTTCAATTTTATGCAATTTTCATGTGGATAACATATTAAGTAATTAATAGGTAATGATGGTAACATCATCGTAGGCCCTAACTAGCCACAATTAGTCAGGTTTAAAGGATAAGTGCTCCTACCTAATCATTTGAGGGTTACAACTCCGCAATACACTGATTTGAGAAGAAAACAAAGAAATAGGGTTAATTCTACAATTTTAACAGTACATCACAAATGCTGATTAACCACGGGGTCACTGAGGGGTTACTTAAAGGTCAATTGAGCATAAAAGTCTAAAAAGTCGATTTACACTGACTGAAACAGGGTTTCATGCATTTCGAGGATAAAAATAGTATTGAAAACTCTAATTATCAACCCCACTTAAATTGAAGAGGTTAAATTGAAGAAGTTCTCATTAGGAGAAAGTTAATCTAAACCTCCTAAAATTCATAGAAAAATATTTTAAGAGGTTTGATACCATTGCTTTGATCATCTAAACCTATTTTGACCTAGACAGAGTTTCAGACAGGAATTTATCCTAATTTGGGCTTCACTGCAACTTACCCAGTCAACGTGGTCAAAACTCAAATATAATTTTACCATTATATTTCTTGGGTCCAAATTAGGTTAACAACAAAATTTGGGCCCAATCATAGTTCATCTTAACCTAGTTTGCAATTTAGCCCTTAGAAACTCCATTTCATACATTTAGCCCCCCAGGTTTTGAGTTTCTTGCATTTAGTTCCCTATTTTGGTCATCATTTTTTGCAAATGGGTTCCTACTACCATGAATGTGAATAGACCTCCACCGCTGAGTTTTGAGCAAGGATTTCTTGCCCAATCCTCGCTCAAATCTCTCCAAACTTGGAGAGATTAATCCTAAGATGATTCCCAACAGATTGGGCTAGATCTCAAGGCCAATCTTGGCTAATTTCTCCGTCGGCGATCCCAAAATTTTCGAGCTCCGAAACCAACTCCCAGCTGCTTGATTGAACTCTTAAAGTGGCGGACAAGACTGTATTTAAATCCCCATAAGTCTTAGTGTTCAGGTCAACCAAGGAACGATTGAGAACAACCCTCCTCCGCCTTCCCTGACCACTGTTTTCGCAACTCTGGTGAGCTTCTCTAACTCCTTTATTAATCTGGCCAACGGTCAAATTGACCGACTCACTGTCCTCTCTTCTTTGCGACCACAACCATCCAAAGTCCAACCGCTCTTCGCCGTTCCTTCCTCGTTGTCACCTCGCTATCGATTTCATCTTCTTCACGTTCGGCTGGCCAACGCCGGATGCTTTTGTCATACTCTCACCTCCTAAGTTCCTCTAACCTCTTCCTCTACTCTACTGCATTTCTATCCACTTAAACCCCACTTTTGATCACCATACCGCCCTCTCCCCCTCTGTCATCCCCACGTCCATCACAAGTTTCGACGAGTTCGCACTAGTGCCACACACCATCAAAAACACTGCCACCACTTCCAAAGCACTCCTTGCCACCTCATGGTTAAAAGCCCTAACCTAATTAGGGTTATTAACCCTTGATTTCTTCGATTGACCACCACACATCTCCGCCACCTTCTCCGACTCTGTCCGACCACTCCACACCTCCAACCACCACATCACGACCACCACTGCACTCGTCGAAGACCGACGAAGCTCGTAAGCTTATTTGATAGGTATAGTTTCAGGTATCTCACCGGACCTCCACTGCCACCACCATCTTCTTCGACTACGTTCGCTCCACTTCGGCCATCATCCAACCAGCAACTGCCCTCGCTCAATGCGGCTTCATCTCCTGAGGGTAGCTATAGCATTAATTGAGCATAATAGGAGCAATTGCCTCAATTGGCACACACTTCAACGACTGCCAACACATGAAGGAAGTGGGGACATTTAGACCCACCTCGTATCTGCCAAGTTCAGAACGTGTAAAACGCTTTTGGTGAGAGGACTTATCGCCTTAGAATGCACCAGGGTGAGGTCCCACTCACACATTCATACGCACGTGCCCTCGCCCACGCTCACCCCCGCGAGTCTTGGCTTGGATCCGTTTACTTGGTATTGTTCACCTGGGTCTGGTTTAAGAAAGTGAGAGAGATTTGAGGAGGGAGGGGGATTTTGCACTATGCTGCATTGGGATTCATGCCCACCCCCTCGCTCAACATTTAGTCGCTGTTGCCTTTCTCTTGTGCTGTTGAGGCCAGTGCTTTGTGTTGTGCTTATGAGGTTTTGGGAAGCTTAAGGCATCTGATGTGCTTGGCCGACGTCTGATTGATTGCATTATGGAGATATTTACTTGCATGGATTAGTGGTTTTGTTCTGATACTATTGGGTTATTTAATTCTGATACTGCTGAGATTTGTACTTAAATTCTAGGGTTAATTTGGTGGTTTCAACAACCATTTTTAGCCCTTTCTTTTTATATTTTCTCCTTAACATTCTGAGATACCTTTTGCCATATATTGAATATCATTCTGATTATTGATTTCACCTGCATTATTATTCTTGATAATTGTGATTAGTGGATTGATTTGCTAAATTTTCTCTCTACAAATGACCTCGAACTCAAGCCTAATTTTTAAGCTTATAAATTTAAATGTTTTCGATTCGCTTTTGTTGATTATATTACAACTCATATTTCAAACTCGATGAGAGCGCTGTCAACAAGTAATTAAGCTACTAATTATGTAGATGTTAGAATGGTAAACTTTATTGTAGAGTAATATAAACTAAATTAGTTAAATAGTAAGTAGCTAACTTAAGTAATTAAGAATAACAGTTAAATTAGAATAAGGTGGTGAATGATTTAACATAATTAAGCCTCCTAGTGAATGACCTAGACTCAACCAGTTAAAAGTATAATTTTCTAAATGTTAGGTTATCTGGCACCTTGTATTATAGTTAACAACGATAATTTAATTAAGCGAGGTAGCCCAAGCATCAATTTTAGCACGATTAATTAAGATTAATAACCTTAATTAACTGTGTTGAAAAATGCTATAACAGGCTACAGCACTCGTCAGGGGGTTGTCGAATTGGGGTACTGATGAGAGGCTCATCATGGCTTCTAATTACCCTTAATTAACTAGTTTCCCTAATTAATTAGCTATATATATATATATATATTTATAAGGGTTAATTATGAAATAAGGGACAAATCTTTAAAGGACCTTAAAATAAGTTAAAAATGATAAATTATAAGCCAATTAATTTTATTAATAACTTAATTAATAAATGAACTCAAAATACTATTAATTAATTACTTAATTAATATCTTACTTAACTTAAGTATAACTTAAGGCTTAAGTTTTAAATAACTTAAGTTAATAAGTAAATAAATATAAATAAATGGGTCAAAAATGTGAATACAAGGCTTTAATATAATATTTAGCTAAATTATAAATATATATATAAAGTTGGAAAAGAAAATAATTTAAATTAACCTTAAAAGCCTCTGTTTGCAGTTCAGTCCCTATAATTTATTGCATTTGAGTCCTTTCCTTTCACTTGGGTCCTCATCTTTCCTTGCATACAGGTCCATGCAAACATCTTCTTCTTCAGCAGCTTCAACGACTGTTGATCGGCAGTGCATTTACCACCTGATCACCTCACATCTGACGCCATTCTTTCCTTGCTAAGCTCCTCGAGCTTGCGCTCATCGTCATCTTTCCATCCCACAGTCTGGATGTACCTGAAATCCTAATTAGGACTCAAGGTTAACTTCATTGGTGTCGGAGAAGACGCCGGTGGTTACCTTGAACCTAGACACATTTACATCCAGATTAGGCCTCCTTCACACCTGCCAAACCATATAAATACCCCTTGAACCCTTCGATTTTCGAGGTTAGCTCTCTTCCCTCTTCTCCTGACTGACGCTAACCGATAGGCTATTCCCTCCTACTCCGACGACCTTCCTCCACTTCCACACACTTCCTCCGATCATTTCCATCATTCGTCGAGCTCCACCATCCTCTACCGCACCTCTGATCAAGGTGACAACTTCGGACTATGCTTCCATTCCTCGAATTTGCCCGTCAGACTTCTTGCTTCTTCCTTCTGCTTTCCTCCTCCGTTACAATCGTTGACGGAGATATCTTTGCCTCCTTCGTCCAGGTAATAGTAGGATAGGTAAGATAGAGTAGTTAGTTTAGTTAGGTTAAATGTTAATTTCTTTTGTCATCTTCTTCAGCTCCGGTGAGTTTTTTGAGCTCGGCTGAAGCATCTTTTTGTCTTTTTAATTCATTCATCACACTCCACAATCTTCCACGATCATTTCTAACTCATTGATTTCATGATTATATCACCTACACTCTTAATCCATCTTCACACTCATTGGCAACCTCCGCTGTCCACGATGGAGGTTTCTAAGACTAGAACACACTCACTGGGGCCCTCCATCACTTCTTCATTATCTAAGGGCCCCAATCTTATACTTAATTAGTATAATTAACTCATATAAAGTAAACACATAAATTTCACTCTCATTTCTGAGCTCGCTGTTAATGGTGGCTTAGAGATGAGTTAATCATCTAATTACTTAGTCCACTAGCAGAACTCTTTCCTTCACTCAATTGACTGAGAGGACACTCGTTGAGTTCTATTGAAGTCAGAATTTACACTTTTTAAATTCGTTGCATATCTTCTGCTATGTTAATCAATGGAGTAAATTGATGAGCTCTTAAGGTCCCTTGTAACCTCAGGAAGCTTTCCAGACCTTCAATGACTTGTTTCATTGAGTTTTATACTCTAGCAGTCATTTTCTGGACTCATCGGAGCTCCAGCGAACTCTGGTGAGCCAAAATTGATCTTCAGCCCATAGAACTTTGTGCAGAACTCCAGACTGATTACTAAGGACCTAAGGATTATGTATTGATTGTCAATTTGATGTCCTGATGCCTGGAGCTTGTAGATGACCTTTGTCTTCTCCAACTCCGGTAGAGTTGGTGAGTCATTTCTGTTAGGGTTTAGGCTGCTGAAAGAGGTTCAAAAGCAAGAGTAAGACTTGTTTAATTCATCCTTGACCTTCTATTGATCTAAAAACCTCTAGGATTCTCCACTGAACAAACCCACCCTGGTGCTCAGGCGATGAAGCTTGAGACCTTAACGAACTTAATCAAGCCCAATTTTTGAGACTCAGGATCAATTCCTGAGGTTAAGTAGAATTGAACTAGGATCTTAATTAGGTCAGAGAAGCTCTAATTCAGAAAGTCAACTTCGGGAGCTTTATATTCAAACTCAAGTCTGATTTAGAGAATTCTTGAGTAAAGTCGATGTCTATTGAGTTGAATCTGATGTCAAGGTGATTCTGAGGTTGTTAGAATAAATTATAAGTTATTTTATTGAGGATTTAGGCCAAATCATATCACTGTCCAGTTTGGGTCATTTTTGAACCTAACCTGCTTTCAGTGCATTCTTGGCGAGATTTAAATGCCAAACCTGCCCAATTAGAATCTTTGCAACCTTCAAAGATTGTTTGATCTAATGTTGTTGGTCTTTAGCTTTCTGTTGAGTTGTTCAGAGCTTAAAATGAAGCTCTGAAGCTTTGAAGCTCCTGTAAGAAGCTCATAAGCTACTTCCTCTTCCAGAAGCCTAACAGAACTCCTATCTCCATTAATTTGATACGAAATCACCTACTAAATAGAGGATAGACCTGTTACGAACGCGTGCCCCAGACGCCTTTTAAGACGTCTGGGATCACATCCAGACGTCTGACCAGACATCTGAGATCGTTTCCAGACGTCAGGAAATCAGTTATTTTCGACACGCGCGGGTCGTCTGCGCGCAGACCGCATATTCGCTTATTGTTCTCTCTGCGGCTGCAGACGCCGCTGCCGTGCTCCCTCTCTCTCCTCCTCGCGCGGCCTTAAAAAGACCACACCTCCCCTCGCTTCTGTCACCTCCACCCCTTTCCTCTTCTTCTTTCAGTGAGCGAGCGCGAGAGCGGGCGCGGGGTTGTTGCGGCGGCGATGGCCGCAGTGAGCGCGGAGGGGGTGCTGCGTGCGAGAGCGGCGCTCAGCCGTGAGGTCGAGCTCGCCGGGCTGCCAGGGCCGACCGGCGGGGAGCGCAGCGGGCGCTGGAGGCCTGCTGCGGCTAGAGCAGCAGGCGCACGAGGTGCGACGCGGGCGGCGTTGCGAGCGGAGGGCGAGTCGCGCCCTGGTTCTGGAAAAAATTTCCAGAATCAGACGTCTGTGCTGATAGCCAGACGGCGAGGTCGACGTCTGGAAGACTGTCCAGACGCCTGAAAGGTGAGTTTTCCGTCTTCCTCTTCCTTCCTGTCGACTGACCGTACTGAGGGAGAGAGATGGGTGTGCGCAGGCTCGATGATTCGCCATCCAACTCGAATCAGACGTATGGGCTGTAGTACCAGACGGTGCGAGTGACCTCTAGACGTCCGGGGTGACCATCGGACGTCTGGGAGCTAGGCCAGACGTCCCCGCAGACTTCTGGACGTCTGGGAAACCACGCTGAACAAGGTAATTCTCTGATCCACTTTTTAAGACGTCTGGAAGAAGTTCCAGACGTCTTATTTTGCACAGTTTCGTCGTTTTCGACCCGTTTAGGACCCGTTCGGGTTCCATTTTCCACGATTCGAGTTGCGTTCTTTTCGAAATTAATTCCTCTACCCGTCTACAGTAGCTATACACTGTTTTGAGACACTCCTTGTGTTTGATCCTTGTGATAGGACCCCGTTCTGTTGCAGTCTCGGGGGTCGCAGAGGCACGTGGGATTCCCGATCATGCCCCCATTACTCCCGTTGTACTTGGTAGAGTGGCTTTAAGTTATTAATAAAATCTGTTAAATTATGGAACCATAAATAGAACCTAGGACATTGCATGAATCCTTGGAATGAGAAATAGATGGAATGATAGCTCCTAGGTGTTGCATGAATCGTAGGGCTGGAAAACTAGATTGTATGATAGATCCTAAGATATGGCATGAATCCTAGGATGGGAAAACTAGTGGAATGTATAATACTGCTGTCTTGGAAACTGGAATGAGATATAAAGCTGCCTATAATTTGAATTAACAGCTGCCTGTTGTGAATAAATAACGTGGTTGAGAACATGGATTGCAAGAATGTGAAACTGGAAAGTGAAACCTGGATGTTTGAGTAAAACGGATGGAACCCTACGGGGGAATTAGGAGTGGAACTCCTGGAAAGAGAAAGGAATGGAACTGAGATGTAGTTGTGTACTGTCTCTTGGGTACGTAGTACCAAGGGAAGTACCTGTACCTGTTTAGTGCAGAGCGGAGCCAGCTGCCACAGGGACCCGGGGTTAGGACTGGCCACTTTGTACCGACTTGCTGGCCCTCGCGTACGTAGTACCGAGGAGAGCTACTAGTGTAGGGAGGTACTAGCTACCCCACGGGCCCCGGGGTTTTGCTAGCCTCCCACACCGACTTGTTAGGCCCACTGGGGCAAACCAGGGTAGTCAAGCGAGGGTGCGCAGACTGTGGAGGGGCAAGGCCCCGGTTTGGTTACTGTGGAGGGGTTGGACCCCTGTTACTGAGAGGGCTCTACCCTGGACTGGTTCCGTGCTGTGCTTTGGGCGCACCCGTTAACGGAAACGACTGACCGCGTGCCAGTACGGGTTAGCTACCTGTGCGTTTATCACGCGTGCCGTAGTCACCGTTACGTCTGTCAGTGACCTTGGGGTGGTTGACTGAGGGTAGGATCACCACGGGGGACTCTCCCGGCCAGGAGAGCACCACGTGCTACTTCTACTTTTTAGAAAAGACTGCAATCAAGATCGTTCCCACGAGGAACATTCGAGATCAAGAAAAAGATCTGAGGAATAAATGAAATAGTGAGACAATTGAAAGATGTGAATAAAGAAAGTAATCGAACATAACAGCTACTGTACACTCTACTGTTGTCTTTAGTTTTAGTTGCCACTCTACTCAGCGTTTTGCTGACGTGTTACACTCGTTACCTTTTTCAGGACCAAGTGTTGAGCAGCCAGGGTCAGCGGCTGCAGAGGACGCTGAGCCGAGTAGGGTCCAGTAGTCTTACCACTGTCTCTTGTACCTCTTTTTGTTACGTGGTAGTGAGTAATTTTTGTTCCGCTGTACTTTCTTTACCTGCAGTTCAAATTATATTATGAATGTTGTTCTGCTGTTGTGGTGGTACATACTGTGGTAGTTTCTTTCCTTACTGCTGTACTTTCTTACTGTTAGTTATATTCATGCTGAATGTGGTTTATTTTACTGCTCTTTTGGTTACTTCCTCGTTGGACGACTAGGTCTTGGGATTAGTTGAGTCGGTCCGGTTCTCGTGTCTCGTAGGGACTCGGGAATCGGGACGTTACAAGATGGTATCAGAGCAAGGTCTTCCCGAGAAGTGAATCAATTGACTGTAGAATAACCAATTCAAATGTTTATAACTAGAGTAGCCACCACAACATATCTCTTGACATGAGCTCTTAGAAGTTTCGTTAGGTACCGTTTGTTTTGACGTTTTTCCATTTTGTTTCACGTCTCCTTACAGGAGGCGCCTCGTCGCGGGACTGGCGAGACTGGCCGCGGGCGCGGCCGAGGACGAGGTAGGCGAGGTGGACGTGCTGTTGTTGACGTCTCGGTGGACCAGCCACCACTTCCGGGCATCCAGGCCCAGGACCTCGCTAAACTGATACAATACATTGTACAAGAGGAGCTCCACCCACCGCCCCGAGCACCTCCTCCTGGGCTGCAGAGGGGGAGTCCTCTATGGGACCACGCGACGGACACGGCGCTGGACACGAGGGAGGAGATGGGTTGCTGCCGCCCCCACCTTCCTCCGACACTTCTGTACACGAGGCACCTTCGCCTGGAGGTGCACCAGCACCATGCCATGGTGGACTGTTTTGAGAGGAAGATCGTCTTCTCCATTCCGGAGTTGCCTTCTTTCGAGTTTCACGGACAACCAGTGGACAGAGGTTTCAAGTGCATTTCGACACTTCGGACGGTGAGACTTTTAAGCCAGGGGTGTGAGGGCTTCCTAGCTTGTGTGGTGGCAGAGCCCAGCCCTGTGGTAGACTTCCAGAGCATCCCGGTGGTCAGAGATTACCCTGACGTGTTTCCAGACGAGTTACCAGGACTACCGCCCGAGCGTGAGATCGAGTTTGAGACTCACTAGTACCAGGGACCAGCCCCATCTCCACTGCGCCATACAGGATGGCACCTCTTGAGCTGCGAGAGCTCAAGTCTCAGTTGCAGGACCTTCTGGAGAAGGGTTTCGTGAGGCCCAGTGCGTCTCCCTGGGGAGCCCCGGTACTGTTTGTGAAGAAGAAGGATGGGACCTTACGCCTTTGTGTGGACTACCGACAGCTGAATAGGGTCACCATCAAGAACAGATATCCGCTGCCGAGGATCGACGACTTGTTTGACCAGTTGCGGGGTGCCACGGTGTTTTCCAAGATCGACTTGAGGTCTGGGTACCACCAGTTGAGGATCGGGGAGACCGACGTCTCCAAGATAGCTTTCCGCACCCGGTACGGACACTACGAGTTTTTGGTCATGCTGTTTGGGCTAACCAATGCCCCCGCTGCTTTCATGGACCTGATGAACCGGGTGTTTAGACCGTACTTAGACCAGTTCGTGGTGGTTTTCATAGATGATGTACTCATCTATTCTAGAGATCGGACGCAGCACGGACAACACTTGCGGATGGTTCTGGACACTCTGAGACGACGCCGGCTGTACGTTAAATATAGCAAGTGCTAGTTCTGGTTGAGGGAGGTGACCTTCTTAGGTCATGTGATCTCTGGAGACGGCTTGGCGGTGGACCCAGCCAAGGTCGAGGCAGTACTCAGGTAGGAGAAACCGCGTTCAGTCACTGAGATTCGCAGTTTCCTAGGACTGGCAGGCTACTACAGACCTTTCATCAGAGGATTTTCACAGATTGCATGTCCTATGACACAGTTGACCCGGAAGGACGTGCCTTTCGCTTGGACAGACTCCTGTAAGGCATGTTTTCTGGAGCTGAAGGAGAGGTTGACCTCGGCTCCCGTGCTCATCATCCCAGACAGTAGTGGCGGGTTCGTTGTGTACACGGACGTCTCCTTGCAGGGGTTAGGAGGTGTGCTCATGCAGAGGGATCACGTTGTCGCTTACGCTTCGCGGCAACTGAAGCCCCATGAGCATACCTACCCTACCCACAACCTAGAGTTGGCAGCTGTTGTCTTCGCGCTGAAGACTTGGAGGCACTACTTGTACGGTGAGACCTTCGAGATTTTCACAGATCACAAGAGCCTCAGATACCTTTTTGATCAGAAGGAGCTCAACATGAGACAGAGACGTTGGTTGGAGCTCCTGAAGGACTACGACTGCAGCATCTCCTACCACCCGGGAAAGGCCAATGTGGTGGCTGACTCCTTGAGCCGTAAGGCGCCCGCACGCTTGGCCAGTCTACAGTTACAGAGTTGGAGCCTTTTGGAGGAGGTAGGCAGTTGGCGACCTCTAGAGTTACGAGGGTACTGTGGGGCAGTGACGGTGACACGGCAGACTAGGCCAGAGCTGATAGACCGCATCATCACAGGACAGATGGCTGATCCGTACTTGCAGTCTTTGCGTGACAAATGATGAGAACCTCATCATGAGCCATAACTAGCTCATTTTGACCTAATACAAAGGATAAAAGCTCCTACATATCTCAAGGAAAGGCTTAACTCAGAGAATCCTGAGTTTGAGAAGAAAACAAGTCATAAGGGGTAAAAATGCAATTTTACCAGTATAATCTGCATACAGGGTAATTCAGGGCCCAAACATAGGTCAAAGCAGCTTAATAAGAATAAGAGTGGGATGAAATGATCTAGCAAGGGCTACAGCAATTCCAAGAAACTAAATGATAATCTGTAACCCTAAAACAACCCACTTCAATTCACAAGGTTCGAGGCAAAGTAAAAATAGAATAAACCCTCTAAAATTCATATAAAAATAATCTCCAGGGTTTAGAACCTTCAATTTGGCCTTCAGAACCCTTTTTGACCTACATTGAGAACCATGCCCAATTAATAACTTAATTTGGGTTTTTACGCAAATTGACCGGTCAAACAAGGTTTAATATGGAAATGAAATTCACCATCAGATTCCTTAGGTCCTAATTAGCCATGTATAAAAACTTGAGCCTAAGAAGAAACCTCCTTGACCGACTTTACACTTTGGTCCTCATATATTTACTCTTTGGCCCTCAACTTTTGAACCCTCGCATTTTGGCCCCTAACTCTCCTTCGTTCTTTGCAATCAGGTCCCTCCTGCAAAACCTGCCAGCACCATGCTCCGGCGAGCTTGCGCGGAGCATGGCGCCGCGCAGGGTGAGGTGGGGGACCTGGCAAGTAAACCGGGGGTGCCCTGCGTCGTCAGCCGTCGCAGGGACACCCCCTGGTCGTTGTAACCCACCATACCGGCCGTGCGAACGCACGGACGGTATGGGTTCTTGTTTCCGACCATCCTCCGGCGAGGGAGACACGTCGTCTCCCTCCGCCTTCCTCCCTGTTTGATCCCTATAAATACCCCCCGTTGCTCCACCGACCGGGGCAGCCTGGATCTGACGGAGAAAATCCCCAACTTTCCTCTCTTCTTCCTCCGGCAGACGCTCACCAGCTCCGGCGGTTTCCTCCCCCTCCACCTCTTCGCTCTGCCGCAATACCAGCAGCAGAGACTTCCTCCCCTGCTCTTCCCGCGCCACGCCGCACCCAGCTGGCGCCTCTCCGGCTCTCTGCTCGCCGCCGCCCCTTTCCATGAGCATCGTCTTCTCCGGCGACAGTCGATACGACTGTCGCCCTGTTCCTCCCCCTTCGTCCCTGCAAGTAAGCTAGAGCTACTCCCCTTCTTCTCCTCTTTCTTTTCCTCACTGTCTTTTATTTGATTAAACCCTCGACCGCTCCTGTTCACCCTCACCTTCTCCGCCTCCGGCCATCCTCCGGCGAGCCGCTCCCATCACCTCAGCGACCCACACGGCTCGCCGACCACCGCAGGACCTCCGCCTCCTCACCCTGATCAACCCCCGCCCTGCCACTTCCCCCACATCACCCTCTGCAACCCCACCGAACAGACCCATCCTCCGACCCACAGTCCGAGCTAGGGCAGCCCTCGCACGCCGCCCCGCGCCTCGCCACCACCCACACGAGCTTCGCCGCACCCTGGCGAAGCTCCTGGCACTTTCTGATTAGGCCGAGAGGCCGTTTTCTTGTGAACAGGCCACCCGACCTCCGCCGCCATTGCCGCGCAGGAGGAACTGCTTCCGCCTGCAGCTACAGGCGCGCCACGCTCAGCGCCACGCCCAGATTCAACTCCCAGGCCTTGCGAGGCGTTTTGGCAAAACACCAGGTTCGCAGCTAAGGCAGAAAGCTTCGCGTGACGCCGCAATCTCCTGCTGACTTCCCCGCTGCGGGCGCGCAATTGAGGTGGGACATTTAGTCCCACCTCGGAAACGCCTGAAGAGTCGCAGCGACATAAGATGCAAAAGTGCTGAAGGCTTACTGCCTCAGCACACGGGGTGAGGTCCCCTTCACCCGCCCGGTTACCCGGTCTCGTCCGCGCTCACGCCCCGCGGACCTGACCCGACCCGACCCGACTTAAGACTGACCTGCACTCCTCGCCCACCACGCACGCCGGTGGGTCTGGACCCGGGCCTGACACTAACCCGGTTACCCGGCAGCTCTGGGAGAGCTTTCCCAAGAGTGGTTTCAGAGAGAGAGAGAGACGCGGGGGGGGAAGGGTAGAGTAGGTTTTGCCTCTGACGAAAAACTCTGAAGTGTGCTGGCACAGGCGAAGAAGAAGACCCGCGGAAGAAGAAGGAAGCTGACTGTAGCAACAGGTAGTTAAGTCGTCTGATTTGGAAATCAGACGACGGCCTGAAGGGAAAAGAAGGAAGGAGGGGTGACGTCCCTGGCTGAAAAAGAAAAGAAGAAGCTGACACTTAGCCGCAGGGAGGAGAAACAAGAAGAAACTCTAAAGAAGAGGCTGAGCAAGGCAGAAGAAGAGGAAAGGCTGCAGAGAAGAAGTACAGCAGAGCCAAGGAAGAAGAAACCTTCACAGAAGAGACTGCAGAAAAAGAAGAAGAGAGGCCAAGACAGAAACCAAGGAAGAAGAAGAAGGAGATCTGAAGAAAGAAAGAGGAGCATCACCTCTGCAGAACAAAGAAGAAGAAGGAGATCTGAAGAAAGAAAGAAAGAAGAACATCACGAGGAGAAAACAAAGAGAACAACAAATTCTTTCCCTCTCTCTTTCTTTATTTTGTAAAAGAAACATGTATATCTCTAGAATACAACTTGCTCCCTGAGTTCGACCTCGGGAACTCTTTTATTTTCCGAGTAAAAAATTTATATATTTGAAATGTTGGTAATAACCGGCTATACTACAACGTTATAACAAACTAAAACCCGGTTATCCCGAAGCCAAGCGTTTCAACAGAGTACTGTCAGGAGACCCAGGGGATTTCTCTTTCACAAACCAGGTGCTACGCTTGAGGGGACGGTTGTGCGTTCCCAGAGACGAGGAGCTGTTGAGAGAGCTCCTGACTAAGGCACACGGTTCCAGATTCACCATACATCCCGGAAACACGAAAATGTACCACGACTTGAGACGCGAGTTTTGGTGGAGAGGGATGAAGCGGGATGTGGGTGAGTTCGTGCAGCAGTGCTTAGTGTGCCAGCAGGTGAAAGCCGAACATCAGAGGCCTGCAGGGCCGCTCTAGCCGCTTCCAGTGCCAGAGTGGAAGTGGGAGAGCATCACCATGGACTTGGTGGTGGGCTTACCTGTTACCCAGCGGGGACACGACGTAGTCTGGGTAATAGTGGATAGACTGACGAAGACGGCGCGATTCTTGCCGATCCGAGTCACTTTGGGACCAGCACAGTTGGCAGAGAGGTATATCCGTGATGTGGTACGACTACACGGAGTTCCGCGAGAGATCGTATCCGACCGGGATACCCGCTTTACGTCCCAGTTTTCGGCTGAGTTTCAGCAGGCCTTGGGGACAAGGTTGAGGTTTAGCACGGCTTACCACCCCCAGACGGACGGATAGTCTGAACGCACGATACAGACACTTGAGGACCTTTTGCGTGCCTGTGTACTGGACTAGAGGGGCTCTTTGGAGGAGCACCTGCCTCTGGCAGAATTTGCATACAACAACAGTTATCACTCGAGCATCGGCATGGCTCCCTACGATGCTCTGTACGGACAGAAGTGTACGGCACCCTTGAGTTGGGTTGAGGTGGGGAAAAAGTGGGAGGTTGGCCCCAGGTTGATCCGGCAGAGTCAGGAGGTAGTCGAGCAGATCCACAGACGACTCCGCACTTTCAGGAGCAAACAGAAGAGCTACGCAGATCGGAGACGCAGAGAGGTGCAGTTTAAGGTTGGGGACCACGTCTTCCTTCGTGTTTCGCCCATGAAGGGCCTACAGTGGTTTGGGGTGAGAGGGAAGCTCGCGCCGAGGTTCGTGGGGCCCTTTGAGGTCCTGGAGCAGGTTGGACCCGTTGCTTACAGATTTGCCCTTCCCCCGCAGCTTTCTGGTGTGCACGACGTGTTCCACGTGTCCAACCTCAGGAAGTACATAGTCGATTCCAGTCACGTATTGAGTCAAAAGAGCGTCGAGGTGGGCGACGACCTGACCTACCCCGAGCGGCCAGTGCAGATCCTAGACCGACCCGTCTGCAGTTTGAGACGAAAGCAAGTACCCCTGGTAAAGGTTTTGTGGAGGAGCCAGCGGTACGAGGAGGCTACCTGGGAGCCTGAGGCGGCAATGCGGGAGCGGTACCCGGAGCTTTTCGCAGGTACGTCTTTTCGGACCGGCTTCGATCCTCGTTGAGTTTGTTATGGTTAATTGGACATCTTTTCCCGCACCCTAGTTGGTGCAAGGTTCGAAGACGAAACTTCCTTTGAGTTTGTTATATTGTTACGAACGCGTGCCCCAGACGTCTTTTAAGACGTCTGGGAGGTGGCCCAGACGTCAAACCAGACGTCTGGGATCACATCCAGACGTCTGACCAGACGTCTGGCATCGTTTCCAGACGTCTGGAAATCAGTTATTTTCGACACGCGCGGGTCGTCTACGCGCCTGAGCGCGCAGACTGCATATTCGCTTATTCTTCTCTCTGCGGCTGCAGACGCCGCTGCCGTGCTCCCTCTCTCTCCTCCTTGCACGGCCTTAAAAATACAACGCCTCCCCTCGCTTCCGTCGCCTCCACCCCTTTCCTCTTCTTCTTCCAGTGAGCGAGCGCAAGAGCGGGCGCGGGGTTGCTGCGGCGGCGACGGCCGTAGTGAGCGCGGAGGGGGTGCTGCGTGCGAGAGCGGGCTCAGCCGTGAGGTCGAGCTCGCCGGGGCTGCCAGGGCCGGCCGGCGGGGAGCGCAGCGGGCGCGGAACGACGCGGGAGGCCTGCTGCGGGTCGAGCAGCAGGCACGAGGTGCGACGCGGGCGGCGTCGCGAGCGGAGGGTGAGTCGTGCCCTGGTTCTGTAAAAAAATTTCCAGAATCAGACGTCTGTGCTGATAGCCAGACGGCGAGGTCGACATCTGGAAGACTGTCCAGACGTCTGAAAGGTGAGTTTTCCGTCTCCCTCTTCCTTCTTGTCGACTGACCATACTGAGGGAGAGAGATGGGTGTGCGCAGGCTCGGTGATTCGCCAACCAACGCGAATCAGACGTCTGGCTGTTGTACCAGACGGCGGGAGCGACCTCCAGACGTCCGGGGTGACCATCGGACGTCTGGGAGCTAGGCCAGACGTCCCCGCAGACTTCTGGACGTCTGGGAAACCACGCTGAACAAGGTAATTCTCTGATCCACTTTTTAAGACGTCTGGAAGAAGTTCCAGACGTCAGATTTTGCACAGTTTCGTTGTTTTCGACCCGTTTAGGGCCCGTTCGGGTTCCGTTTTCCGCGATTCGAGTTGCGTTCTTTTCGGAATTAATTCCTCTACCCTTCTACAGTATCTATACACTGTTTTGAGACACTCCTTGTGTTTGATCCTTGTGATAGGACCCCGTTCTGTTGCAGTCTCGGGGGTCGCAGAGGCACGCGGGGTTCCCGATCACGCCCCCATTACTCCCGTTGTACCTGGTAGAGTGGCTTTAAGTTATTAATAAAATCTGTTAAATTATGGAACCATAAATAGAACCTAGGACATTGCATGAATCCTTGGAATGAGAAATAGATGGAATGATAGCTCCTAGGTGTTGCATGAATCCTAGAGCTGGAAAACTAGATTGTATGATAGATCCTAGGATATGACATGAATCCTAGGATGGGAAAACTAGTGGAATGTATAATACTGCAGTCTTGGAAAATGGAAAGAGATATAAAGCTGCCTGTTGTGAATAAATAACGTGGTTGAGAACATGGATTGCAAGAATGTGAAACTGGAAAGTGAAACCTGGATGTTTGAGTAAAAAGGATGGAACCCTACGGGGGAATTAGGAGTGGAACTCCTGGAAAGAGAAAGGAATGGAACTGAGATGTAGTTGTGTACTGTCTCTTGGGTACGTAGTACCAAGGGAAGTACCTGTACCTGTTTAGTGCAGAGCGGAGCCAGCTGCCCCAGGGGCCCGGGGTTAGGACTGGCCACTCTGTACCGACTTGCTGGCCCTAGCGTACGTAGTACCGAGGAGAGCTACTAGTGTAGGGTGGTACTAGCTACCCCACGGGCCCGGGGTTCTGCTAGCCTCCCACACCGACTTGTTAGGCCCACTGGGGCAAACCAGGGTAGTCAGGCGAGGGTGCGCAGACTGTGGAGGGGCAAGGCCCCGGTTTGGTTACTGTGGAGGGGTTGGACCCCTATTACTGAGAGGGCTCTGCCCTGGACTGGTTCCGTGCTGTGCTTTGGGCGCACCTGTTAACGGAAACGACTGACCGCGTGCCAGTACGGGTTAGCTACCTATGCGTTTATCGCACGTGCCGTAGTCACCGTTACGTCTGTCAGTGACCTTGGGGTGGTTGACTGAGGGTAGGATCACCACGGGGGACTCTCCCGGCCAGGAGAGCACCACGTGCTACTTCTACTTTTTGGAAAAGACTGCAATCAAGATCGTTCCCACGAGGAACATTCGAGATCAAGAAAAAGATCTGAGGAATAAATGAAATAGTGAGACAATTGAAAGATGTGAATAAAGAAAGTAATCGAACATAACAGCTACTATACACTCTACAGTTGTCTTTAGTTTAGTTAGCACTCTACTCAGCGTTTTGCTGACGTGTTACACTCGTTACCTTTTTCAGGACCAGGTGTTGAGCAGCCAGGGTCAGCAGCTGCAGAGGACACTGGGCCAAGTAGGGTCCAGTAGTGTTACCACTGTCACTTGTACCTCTTTTTGTTACGTGGTAGTGAGTAATTTTTGTTCCGCTGTACTTTCTTTACCTGCAGTTCAAATTATATTATGAATGTTGTTCTACTGTTGTGGTGGTACATACTGTGGTAGTTTCTTTTCTTACTGCTGTACTTTCTTACTGTTAGTTATATTTATGCTGAATGTGATTTATTTTACTGCTCTTTTGGTTACTTCCTCGTTGGACGACTAGGTCTTGGGATTAGTTGAGTCGGTCTGGTTCTCGTGTCTCGTAGGGACTCGGGAACCGGGACGTTACAAGACCTCACCTGGAGGTCAGAAACTTCTCTGCAAGTCAAAAGATCCGATTCATTCACTGTAGGCCATCAGGGCCGTGTGAACCTTCCACCTTCACCCTTCAAATCAACGGGCTAGAATAGTCTCGAACACCAAATTAGTGTTACAATTAGATATAACTTCTCAAGAGCTTTCGATTGAGCTTTAGAATGCTCGATTTGGTTCAGTGATGAGTGGCTACTCATCATAGCTAAAAAGCTAAAGTTATGCTAGAAACTGGATTAAACAATATCAAATTAACACATAAAAAGGGTTAAGTGTGGGAATCAAAGAAAAAGATCTAAAACCTTAATTCTGTGTTAAAATTACATAATTTGGTCATAAAACGAGATATTCTTAAGAAAAAGGTCAAATGGTGATTCAAGTGTTAATTGAACGCATAAACAAGTCTAAAAGTTCAAATCAAAAGTATAATTAATTTCTCAAATGTTCAACTGAGTACATATAAAAACTTGAAGGCATTTGACATCATTAAGGCCTTGAAACTTAGAGTTTACATTTAGGTCTTTTATGCATCACATTTTCTTCTATAGAAAACTTTCCCGGACCTATTTGTAACCTGCAGGCACCTCTTTGAAAGTCCTTAGGGTCCATTCGGTTATCATTTCTTACCACTTATGGACCTACCTATAATTTTTCTACCCCTTCGTAAGCGGCCTCTCCTTGCAATTTGCCCAATAGAACCGGCAACTTGCTGCCCCCGCACGTGCACTGTAGCACGCGAAGAGCTCGGTGGATCTCGACAGTCCATTCTCCCTTGATTATGATCTGCAGCTCGTTCTAAATCGAAGCTTCGCGCGAGGCGGCGTGTGTGCTCACCCAACCCCATAGATCCCATCTTACGGTCAGATTTCAATTTGGCAACTCGCGCGCTCCTCTCTTCTCATCCTTTCCGCCGATTCCCTCGATGTCTATCTTCACCCACACGGTGATCGGAACCACTGAGATTGCTATTTAAGCACCTCAGTGGTCGCGCACGCAGGGGATCGCTCTCTCCTACTCTCTTAGCGATCGTTCCTCCACTCCAGTTTCCTCTCTTCATCAAATCCCTGATTTCACAGCCACTGGCTGTGAAATCCTTGACTTCTCTCTGACCCTCCTTGTCGCTAAGGACCTCAAAGTACCTGAGGACGACCCTGAAGCTTCACTAGAAGGCTTTTCCCTCCGCTGGAGCTCACCTCCCTCCCTTCTTCCTCCTTAGCCACCAGCTAAGGACCCACAGGTCCCTTTCTTCCTGTTAGAATAGTTTTTATTGCTTTGTAGTTTAGCTATAGCAGTAGTTAGGTAGATTAGCAGTAGAATTAGAGTTAGAATTAGTGATTAATTTGTTGTTCTGTTAGTTTAGATTAGGAGTATATTTAGATTAGATTTCCCCCCCTCACCTCCTTTGATCATTCCAGATCAGAGGGGATGGTTTCACATAGTCACTGATCATGAATTTTCTCCCTCTTCATGTTTTCCATATCACTTCTGATTCCTGTGATTTGTTTCTTGCAATTCACCCACTCATTAGGCCTAATTTTAGATCTGATTGGTTTCTAACTTCAGATCTGAAATTAGCATCAAAAATCACATTAAGGGCTCCCTATTCATTCCATCCTGTTCACAAAAGCCCCTGATCTGAGCTAAAAATTGAATCAATTTGCCGGAGTTTCTATGAATTCAGATTTCAAAGATTTTTATTCATTTGGGCTTTGAATGCTTTTATCTTGCAAACTGAAGAATTTGGATTTTGATTCACTAATTGGCAGGGAATCTGAGGTGATTCTGAAGTCAGAATTCGCCTCAGAAGAGCCATAATCTGATTTGTTATTTTTGAGGATTTCAATGTGTTGAATGGCTTGTAGAGCAAAGGAAGATCAACCATGTTGATTGAGGCTTTATTAGGGATTCTAATCTGAATTATTTTTCTGAGAATCTGATTTTTACTTAAGGGATTCTTAATATCCCTCAAGATGTGTAACATCTTGGGATTTAGATGGATTTCTTATGTTGATTCTAACCCTTTCTACATGTTTCCTATAGCATTAGAAAGAGTTAGATCAACAATTTTTATGGACTGAATGGGTGTGATTTTTGTGATAAGGAACTTGAATTTAAGATGCTGAACATCTAAGCATGGTTTTGTGTGAATTTAAATCCTTGTTAAAATGTGATTTAGTGATTTTTGTTTTGTGTTTTTGAATCCCAAAATTAGAGTAAATTGCTGCCATTGCAGCTACATTCCCCCAAATCTTAGCTAAGTGATAGCTTGAAACAATCATTTTGAATCCCTGATCAGGTTGTCTTGAGTCTGATCGGGGATTTAATTGGTTGATTTAGGCTATTAAGTAGTTGGAATTTAGCTTTCTTCCCTGTTGCAGACTTTTTTGTCTTCCAGATGGATTAACTTAAGCAGCAGTTAAGCCATCTGGAATTAAATTTGGTCTGTAGCAACTACTAATGTCAGTAGCTATTGGACTGCTGGATTTCCAGCAGTTATTGTGCTGCTGTTGCCCTACTTCTACTGTTTCAGCAGAAGATTTCTGGTCTGAGATCATTTGGACAGTAGGTTAGGTTTTAGTTCTGTTAAAATAGCTGACTAATGTATAAAGGTGTGTCTGAATTGTATACAAGCATTCATGTAAACTCAATGAATTTTTAAGCTTGTCTAGAATGCTTGTAATCTTATTTTTGATCCTTGGTCAGCTAGTTTTAAGCTTAACTGTCCATTAAGTATAATTTAATTGAATCCAAATTGAAATGTGTCCCAAAATGTTCGAATCCTTTATTTATCTTGTTTAGAGTCTCTTGAGGTAGTCCACTGCCTTTTGAAACACTTTAGGTTTCATTCTAGGCCTTAACACACATTAGAAAACCCTTGAAAGGCCTAGAATATGTGAACTTTTGAATTAAATAAAAATTATAAAAAATATATAAAAAAATAAAATAAACTTGTCTGATTGAAGATTAGGTATTTCTTTAAATGCATACCACGATTCCTGGTATTCCGAACACTCAACTTGGTAGAATTTACCAGTCGACTGTTCTGTATACCATAGAACTTAATAAAAGAAACCAAACATAAAAAGATAAAAAACATCTCATTCTTCTCGTCTATTTCTTTTCCTCTCATCACCTACCTCCATAACAAATATAAAAACCATAAAAAGTGAAAAAAACCTAAAAATACTAAAAATCTTTTGTATAATATGTATATAAGTGTATATATAAGCTATATTGTAAGCTTATTAACCTATAATGTGAATTATACATATTTATAATATAAATAACTTATGTATACATTATAGTATGTAAATTAAATATTTAAGTTAGATTGTACTATATATAACTAAATTATATAACAAATTATTAATTAAACTAATTTATCCGTACTAATAAGCTATATAAATTAGTAAACACTATAAATAACCATATTAAGTTATAATACTGTATATATGTATTTATATGTATATTATAAACATATTAAACCCTGTACCTTAATTTAATTATGTATATAGAATAAATAATTAATTTATTAAGTTAGTAGTTAAGTTAGTAGATTAAATTAAAATAAATTAGTAATTTAAGTTATAATTCAACTAACCTATACTGTATAGTTTTACTAATGTATTTTAATTAATTTAAGATAATTTAAGTATATTTATATTGTTTATACTATTTAAACTTAAGTTACAACTAAAATAGTCTAAAATTATACTAATTAAATGTAAATAAAATAGAAATAAAGCTTGTAAAATATAATAAAAATGTTTATAAAATATTTAAACATGTATACTAACTAAATATAAGGTCAATTAGACCATATAATAACTAATTTATACGTAATTAAAGAATAAAACCTAAAATCAGTTATGAATAAACTGTATACTTTACCTAATTAATTTTTATAGTAAATATAATTAAAATTTTAAATTAATTGCACAATTGTATAGTACTATATAAATACTTTATTTTCACATAATTTATTTTTAATATCTAATAAATTATGGCCCTCGAATTGAGGGCCAAAATCACGACTTTGGCACAGCCGCGCCTGATTTCTAGCGCTGCACAGGTGCCTGATTTGTCCCACATCGTGGGCGTGCGAGCGTGCAGAGTGCTATAAACTGTTTCTGTTATACACATAGCTCAGTCGTCACGGGCGCTCGAAACAACTGAGCATATATCTGAGCATACTGACATTGAGCATATACTGAGCATGTATGTGTGTGGCCGGGGGCTGGTTGCTGTGCGAGGGCTTGGTTAAGCCCAAATCTGAGCTGAAAATGTACTTAAGTGGCCTAATTAAGAAATTAGGACACGCTTAGTAGAGACCTGGTCCCACCTAGTTTCTGGGTGCTGTCTATCCCTCGAAAAGCGTGTCCGTAAATTAAACAAATTTTTGATTAAGAGCCCTAATGACACTTTAAGCACAGAGAAGAAAGAAAGCTAAAAATGCCTAAGTGTTAAAACGAAGAGTGAAATTAAGAAGAGAAGAAGAAGTAGTACTGAGAAGATTTGAAGAGTGAAAGAGAGAAGAGAAGTTTGTATATGTATAATATATAACAGAAATCCGTATAAATAGTATTTGTAAATAAATATGTATAAGACAAATAAAGTATATATATACAAGTATAGCTATTTACATATATATATAACTTCATATTTTTACTGACAAAATAAAATGTCACTAAAGGTAAGAAAACTGTCGCTATAGACCCTAGTTTTTTGCTTTGGAAGTTGTATATAGTTTTTCTGGGGTCCAGCGACGTTTATATCTATCGCTGTAGCTACTATATCTGTTGCTGTATATGTTAAAATGTGAAGTTAAGTAAGAAGAGTGTGTATTATTAGTTAGTTTGGGATATAAATGAAAGCATTGACAGTATAACTTATAAGTAGATAGTTTAGAGTATAGTTATTAAGTATTTAATGCTTGTTTGTAATTAATTTTTGCAAGCATTTTTAATTGATTTCTTTTTGTACATTATTAAACCAAGCATTCATTCATTCATTCTTTGTTGGATATAAAATTTCTTTTTGGAATTAAAGAATAATTTTGGACCTAGAGAGTAATGTATATTAATAACTGTCTCCCAATGAATGACCTGGAATAAACAGTAAAAATTAGGTAATTAAATAAAATGGTCGTGATAACGGTTTGTATTTCCGACATATACTACAATAACAACGACATTTTTTATATGAACCGTGGATAATCATATAATGGATTCCATTACCATAAATTCACAACCATCATCGACCAGAACATATTATCCAGCCAATCGACTAGAATCGTCGGCTGAAATTTGGCCTGGAATGGACTAAGATAGTCCCACCTCGAGAGTTTAGAGACGCATGCCTTAGTATATTACGAAAAAGTGTTGACAACATTTCTGTCATCAGCGCAGGGCGCAGAGAGAAACTTGTGTGCGGGCGCGTGCGTGTGCACGTGCCTGTGTGGGTGTGTGTGTGTACGCAGGCATATGCTTATGTGCGTGGGCCCGAGAGTGGGTGTGGATGTGATGTGGGTCTGGGAGGCCGAGACAATGCATTAAGATGAAAATATGAGAATCCACCTAATAAAAAAATTAGGCATTGCTGAGTAGGGTCTGGTCCCACCCCTTGTGGGTGTTGTGTATCCTCGAAAGGTAGGGCCACTCATTAAATAAATATAATTTTGGAATAAAAGGAAGTTAATGGGCTTAGTTAAGTGCACTAAATTTGGTTAAGTGTGACATAAGTAAATGCACAGAACTAAGAAAGAATTGGAAGAGAATAAACTTAAGGAGAAAGTTAAGAAAAGAGAACAGAGAGGGCTTAGAGGAAGAAGAAGAAGAGAAAAAGAAGAATAAAAGAGAGAGAGAGAATTACGATAGAGATTAAAAAGAAGAAAGGCTAAAGAGAAGAAGAAAGGAGACTGTTGTGATTTTTAATCTCTGCTTTTGTGTTTTCATTGTAATAATGTCTCCTTTTAATATTTTGCACTTAATTGATATAATAAGGCATTTGTATTCACTTGTATAAATTTTCTTGCCTTAAATTTTTATAATAAATTGTAATTAGTGAATAGACATGTTTACTTGATTCTTAATGAGAAATTACATGCGTAAATATGTTTTTGCTTGATGGAATGTTGCATGCTTTTAAGTGAATATATTTTATGCAAGATTCATGTACTTAAAATAATCTAATTATGATCCTGATTGATTAAGTAGTTAGTAATTTATGCTAAGAAGTTAATGATGAATTAAGATAAGTTATGCCTCCCAGTGAACGACCTGTACTCAACCAGTTAAAAGAATTTAAAATCTAAAATGTTAGGTTAACTTAGCCCTATACTACACAACTGACATTAATTCAAGTTAACCTAAGTTGCTTTCTCAAGTGATTAATTAAGTTTAAATAACTTAATTAACTGCGGTGAGGAATTAAACGAATAGGTACCCGACTGACTGAGATGGTCTTGAAATTCGACAACTGCACCTTGACCTTGTCACCATATAGAATCATATTTAGATCCCTAGCTTGGTATTTGTCGTTAACTTGGTTGGCAACCAACTAGGAGTCCATATAGTTCTCCAGAGATGAGACGCCTCCTGACTTGGCCACTCGGTGTCGGCTAACATGGCCTCTACTCCACCACATTATTGGAGGCAGGAAAGATAAGCTTGACGGCATACGTATGAGTAATGCCATTTGAGGCGGTTAGGGCTACGCCTGTCCCAAACCTGGCTTCCATGGAAGAGCCATCTACATACAACCTCCAAGGCAAAGAGAGGGAAGCATTTGGGTTTGTGAATTCCGTTATGAAATCTGTTAGAACTTGACCTTTGATTGATCTCCTTGGCTAGTACTGAATGTTGAATTCTGCTATAGCTTCATGGCCCATTTTATCTGTCGTGCCGACCCTGTGGATTTATGTAGCATTCAGAGCAAAGGGTAGTCAGATATGACTACTATTGAATGGACTTGGAAGTACGGGCGTAGCTCTCTGGTGGCAGTCACCGAGGCTAGCCTAAGTTTCTCGATCACAGTATACTTAGCTTCTTCACCTTCATAGGTTTTGCTAATGAAGGATACTGGTCATTGCTCTCCTTCTCATTCACCTACTAGAGCAGCACTGATGGTGAACATGGACATCGCAGGTAAAGGAATAAAGATTCCCCAGCCTTAAGGGCCGTCAAAATGGGAGGACTTTTAAGAGCTTCTTTTACCTCCTCTAGAGCCTTCTAGCAATAAGGAGCCTAATGGGCGACGGTATAAACTTTGCCCTTTTTTATACACTTAAAGAAGGGAAGACATTTGTTAGAAGATCGAGACAAGAATTGTCCTAAAGAGACGATCTTGCTGATTGGCGACTATATCCCTTTCAAAGTGTTTGGCGGTCCTAAAGCCTTGATAGCCTGAATTTTGTTGGGGTTGGCTTCTATTCCTTGGTTAGAAACCAGAAAGCCTAGGAATTTTCCCTCTGAAACGTCAAAGACGCATTTGTCAGGGTTCAAACGGAGGGAGGTGTGTCTTAAGACAAGGAACACCTTCGCCAAGTACTCTAAATGTTTTAAGAAATTTGATCCTTTTACTAACATATCATCAATATACACCTCAAATGATTTTCCTATTAAATGGGAAAAAATCATGTTTGCAAGGCACTGACAAGTAGTTCCAGCATTCTTCAAGCTAAAAGCATGAGTCTATACTAAAATAGACCCTTGTCTATTATAAAGGAGGTATGAGTTTAATCTGTTGGAGCAAGGCTTATTTGGTGGTATACGCTGTAGGTGTCCAAGAAGGACATATGGGACTGGCTACTGCATGAGTCCACCAGCACGTCGATTCTAAGCAAGGGGAATTCATCTTTAGGGCATGCTTCATTCAAGTTGGTGAGGTCGATGCACATCCGCCACTTGTCGTTTGCCTTCTTCACCATGATTACATTAGATAACCATGCTGGGTATTGGGACTTCTCAATGAATCCAGCCTCCAAGAGCCTTTCAACTTCTGCTTCAGTTGCTTGACATTGTTCAGCTGGCTTGTGCCTGAGGGCTTGTTTCACTACCTTAGCATTTGTCTGGACATTGAGTTGATGCTATATCAGGGACGGGTCCACTTCCAGCAAGTCATTGGCGGACCAAGTGAAACATCAGCGTTGGCCCTTAAGAAAAGCAGTAGCTCTTAGACTTCGAAGGGATCAAGGTCTGCTCCAACTTTGACGAGCTTAGTCGCATTGTTAGGATATAACTGAATAGCCATGGTTGAAGAGCCTGGCTGAAGCTCTAACGTTGCCGGAGGACCAACCGAGTTCACTTCCTACTTAATCGCCTAGACCTGGCCTATTTTCTTTCCCCATTCCGTGGCTTTGGTTCAAGGATCGCTCCAACTCGATTCGAAGGAGTTCATGCCTGGCCAATTGATCCCCGTGCACTATCCCTACTCCTCACGGAGTTTGGAAGAGCATGAATTGGAAATAAGAGGAGGGGATCACCTGGAAGGCATGGGTCGTTGGGCAACTAATGATGCTATCAAACATCGCCGTCATCCCAGCCACGATGAATGTGATCGTTCTATTTAGGTACTTGTCCCCATCACATATAGATGAATGTGGCTGTCAAACTTGTCTCTCCTTTTGGCATCACCTTGTTACTTCCAAACCCCACAACAGGGTGAGTTGATGGGGAAAGGTGTTCTTCTTTGAATCCCAACCTTAGTAGTGTTTTCTAGAATAGAACGTCCATTGCACTGCCTTCATCCACTAGTAGCCTAGGCTGGAGTTGCCTCGCCAACAGGAGAGTCACTAGGAGTGGGTCCGTGTGCTCTGCCGGGTCTAGCAGTGTAGAGAATAGCTTTGAGGCTACCTGCTTGACAGAGCCTCTCTTTCCCCATTGAAGGGTGGGAACGCGTTGTGAGAAATCCGCTCACGAGGAGCAGTTTGTTGGCTTGGGGCGATGTTGACCTCGAAAATGATCTTGACCTCCGCACCCATTGATTTTGGTAGTGGGAAGTGAGTATTCTGGGGTAGTACTACTGCCTTCGCCACCAGGACTTGATGGTGATATTCCACAGGGGGGAGCCATGGAGACACTACTTGCCTAATTTGATGAGCTTCAGACAAGTCCAACTCCTAATTTGCCACAATGACCATATTGACCCTTCGAAGCTATTGAAGCTTCTCCTCATGGTACTCCTCTGGACCCTCCATAGGTTTTTTGCGCTTGTCTTCGCCTTCATTCCTCTTGACGAAATAGGTCAAGTTTTCATTTCGGATTTGCGACTCAATCTAGTCGCGTAGATCCCAACAGTCTTCCGTAGTGTGTCCTTGAGCCTGATGATGGGAACATCATCATAGGCCCTAACTGGCCACTTTTAGTCTGGAATAAAAGATAAAAGGTCCTACATATCCATCTGAGGGTCATAACTCCACTTCAGACGGTTTTGAGAAGAGAACAAGAAACTGGGGTTAATTCTGTAATTTTAACAGCATACCATAAACACAAAATAACCTAAGGATTTTCTAGGAGTGAATTAAAGGTCAAAATAGCATTAAAATCTAATAAGTGGGTTCATGCAGACAGAAATGAGTTTTCGCACATTTCGAGAATTAACAGTAACCCAAAACCCTAATTTCAAACCTACTTAAATTACTAATGTTTTGGTCAGGATAAAATTCATATAAACCTTCTAATATTCATATAAAAATATTCCTTGACATTTGGAACCCGTGATTTGACCTTTGGAACCCATTTTGACCTTAAACAGAGTCACAAACACAGTTTTGCCCTAATTTAGGTTTTTGAGCAAATTACCCTACCAAACTTGGTCAAAACTAAAATATAACTTCACCATTAGATTCCTTGGGTCAAAATTAGGTTTGTACCAAAATTTGGACCCAATTAGAGTTCAACTTGACTTAGTTTGCATTTTAATCCATTTAAGTTGTGTTTCTCACACTTAAGTCCCTATCTTTCAAAATCTTTTCATTTGGCCCCCCAACTTCTCTTCATTTTATTCAAAAAGGTCCCTACCACCATTAATAGTGTGAACTCAGCCACCTTCGTCTCCGACACCAGCCAATCATAGTCGGTGCCATCTCCACATCACCTTCGTTTGCAACATCCCTCATACAACTCTGCTTCGCCCATTAACCCGCTTCACACACTCGACACATGCTTTAGAACGCCCTCACACACGCACCACCATCATCCCCCTCGTCTCTGGCATATCTCCAACGACCTTGTAAATCTGCTTCATTGCACCAAAACACCCCCCACCAGTCTAGAAACCTCCGTCGTATCCTCACGAGCAAAACCCCTCAAGTAATTGAGGGGATTAGCTGCTCACGCACTCCTCCCGACACGAGCACCTTCGCTTCACCTTCTCGAAGTCGTCAGGCTTCATCACTCACCCGCACGCCACGCCACACCCACCAACGCACTCATCGTTCCACGGTGATCCTCCTAAGCGTATTTGGGGTGGCTGCGAGGCCATCTTTTGCTTTTTGGGTGATCATCGGACCTTCGTCGCCACCCTCGAATACGCCGAGCACGACTTTAGTTCTCCGACCATGATCCCTCCAAGATCCACTTCCAGACTTCGTGGCTGATTCCTAAGAAGTAATCCAGGCATTCAATTGACTTCCAAAGCCTCATTCTCAGCATCAATTAGAGTTATCTTTAGCTGCTGCTGTGTTGCGACGAAGAAGGGACAAGATAGTCCAACATTGGGGACTTAGCAGTTGGTTGTGCGGCGTAAGAGGAATTTCTGCTCTTGACCCCTCACCTAAGACACAGGGGTCGGGTCCCCAACCACCTTCACCCACTTACCCGAGCACTTACTCCTTACTTGCGACCACGCCCGCAGGCTTGGACCCTGTTCACGCTCGATTACTCGACCTATTACCCAATTGAGCCGAGTTTCTGAGGAAAGAAATGGAGGAAAGAAAGAGAGAGGGGGGGTTTGCCCTTCTGCTCTCTACACTTAGCAGAATTTGAGAGGCCTTTGCCTCTGTGCTGTGGTTGTCTCTCCCTTGAGGCACGAAGGAAAGAGGAGGCCTTTGCCTCTTTTCTGGAGCTATGCTTTGTTGGTTCTAAAGCTACTATTGGTTCATTTAACTTGGTTGACGTGGAATATTTGGTTGGATTTACTGTTCATTTATTTGAGATACTTGAGCTTAATTTCAAGGGTTAATCTGGTGATTCAAATCACCATTTTAGCCCATTCTTTTTGCACTTTACTGCTGGATTTCATATCTATATCATTTTGAGTAGCTCTAAATAAAGTTTTGATCATAATTGCTTATATTTCTTGTGACTAGTGAGATTGAATTGGCATTACTTACTTCCTGTATTCGACCTCGGACTCTTGTGATTCTAAGTTATAAATTTAAATGATTTGAGTGATTTTGTCCTATACTACAACGCATCTCTTAAATAACAATGAATTTGCTTAAACACCTGATGATAGTTGCTATAGGACCCAGTGTTAGCCTTCTTTTTGAGAAGCTTTGGCAAAGGTAGAAGATCCTTATTACCTATTACGTTCGAAAATCGTTGTATTTAGGAACATATCACATTGTAGTACTACAACGAAAATCAATGCGACATTTAAATTTATAATGTTCGAAAAATCGTGAGTTCTGAGGTTGTTTGTAGAGAGCAATCATGAAATTCAATCACTAGTCGTAATAATAAAGAATGAGCACAATAACTAATTACAAGAAAAGATATGAAATGAATAATCAAATATACTTCAATTTAGAACCCACAAATGTATCTCAATAATCAATGAGATAAAAAGATAATGAGAAGCTAAATATGGTGATTTAAATAATCAATTAAATCCATAATTAAGTACATATCCTAAGGTCAACAGTAGTTTCATTGTCTCAACCACAATCAAATGTTTCAATAGTGGCTTTCAACCACTTAACCACGTCAACCCAGAGCCAAATAATTTCATTGTACCTCAAATTAGACATCTCCAAGGCGCGACAGACGCCTTATCCTTCACCCTCAGATCACCTTAAGAGTGCCTACTTGAGGTGCTATAGTGCAAAACCACCCGCTCCCTCCTTAGAATCTCCTCTTCCCTCTTTCTCATATCCGATTATAGGCTAATCGGGTGAACAATAACAAGGTAATCGGGTTAGAGCCTAGAGGCGTGGTGTAGCGAGTGAGAGCGTGCGTGGACACTGATGAGAGACTCATCATAGCTCTTAATTACCCCTAATTAACTAGTTTCCCTAGTTAATTAGTTAAGGATATACTAAATACAGTGTTAATTATACTTTAGGGATTAAATAAAAGGACCTTCAAAATAAGTTAAAAATGTTAAATTAAATATCAACTAATATTATTAATAATTTAATTAGTAATTTGAATTCAAATATTAAACACTTAGCTATCTACTTAATATTTAAACTAACTCATATGACCTAAGTACTTAATTAACTTAAGTAAATTAATCACTTAAGTAAATATAACTAAAAAGGGTAAAAAAGTAAATTCAAGGCATAAATATAATATTTTCCTAGTTTATAATCATATATAAAAGGTTGAAAAATAAATAAATTAACTTAAACCTAAAAACCAACTATTTACGTTTAGGTCCTTAATTTTTATGTCAATGGAGTCCTGTTTCTAGAAATAGGTCCTTAGTTTTCATTGCGTATAGGTCCCTATGTGCACAATACCTTCATCTTCTTCTTCTTCCTCAAGCTTGGACAACCGAGGAGGACTGGTGTCCACACCATCTGATTACCCTCCATCTCACGGCTATACACCTCTATCCTTGCCACCAACCTTTCACTCACCGTCGCCATTCAATCCAACGGCTCCGATCTTCCCTAGCCCAACAAACTTCGGCATGGTGACTTCACCGTCATCGGAGACGATGGTCCTTAAACCACTGTACTTGGATGCGATTACGTCTAGATGCAGGCCCCCTACCCCTCGCCTCCACCTATAAATACCCACCTAAACCTCCGATCTTAGGGAGCGATCCCTTTCCACCTTCCCCCAACTGATCGTTCAATAGGCTATTCATCAACAAACTCCGACGACTCCTAGCCCCCTTCCTCTGGACTTCTTTGAAGCCCTGATCACCTCCAAATCTCCGCTTTCCTCCGCTGCACCTAGTGACGAGGTTGCGCCACGTCTTCTTCCTTCTACTCAACGTTCTCTACTCCGCCGGAGCTCTTTTTCCAATCTTCTGATTTCTTCCTCCGTCACGATCCTTCGACGGAGATCTCTATCTCCTTCATCCAGGTAAT
This sequence comes from Thalassia testudinum, assembly GCA_037157565.1. NCBI lineage: Eukaryota > Viridiplantae > Streptophyta > Magnoliopsida > Alismatales > Hydrocharitaceae > Thalassia > Thalassia testudinum. Next base: position 195,752,659 of record JAZHRO010000073.1, on the reverse strand, counting down.
AGTAGAATTAAGGTTTTACCTTAGTGTAGTTTAGTTAGTTAGCCAGTTAGTGTAATTTAATGCTTTGTATTCAGTCGTCTTCTTCAGCTTCAACGAGCTCCTTGAGCTTGTCTGGAGCACCGTTTTGACTTTTTCATCCACTGATCACACTCCACAACTTTCCACAATCACTTCTAATTCATTGATTACGTGCTCATATCACCAAAACACCTAAACCATCACACCTCCACCAGAGACCTCTGCTGTCCACGGCGGAGGTTCTTTGGCATAGAACACACTCACTAAGGGCACTTCATCATCTCTACACCACTTCAGGGCCCCGATCCTACATTTAATTCACATTATTATTCAATATATGGTAAACGCCTAATTTCATTTCGACCTCCTGAGCTCGTTGTCAATGGCGACTCAGGAGGAGTTTTATCACCTAATCACTCACTCATAAAGCTTCGCAAGACTCATCTGAGTCTTTTCCATCACTCAATTGAGTGAGAGGATCAATATTGAGTTCAGGAGAACTCAAACTATTTTTATTAAATTCTTGATAAATCTTTAAGTTTTTTCTTCAAGTGGAGCAATTGATTTGTTCCTGAGATTCCTTGTGACCTTAGGAATCTTTTCAGATCATTTCTATTGTGAATCATTAAGAATCCACATCTTGCAAATTCACGTGTGTTCACCGAAGCTCCGACGAGCTCCAATAAACCAACTTTTATCCTCAACCTTTAGAACTCTTCTAGGAGCTCCAAATCACTCCTTTGTGATCATAAGAACAAGAATCAAGAGTTAAGTTGAGTTTTAAGGAGAATTACTCTCTGTTGGATTTCATCTTCCTCAGCTCTGGCAGAGCTGAGGAGGTCTTTACAAAACACCTTTGATCCTAGTAACAGATCTATAAGCTTGTGTAGAGTCTAAGAAATCTACTCTAAGCTTTAGATAGGTGTGATAATCTTTGTAATAACCTGTCGACCAACCCTACTTTTGAACCCAGGTGACGAGTTTGAGATAACCTCTAGAGTGCTCAAAACTCCAATTTGAGATGCTGTACTACTTCCTGAAGTTGAAATAAACCCATTTATGTCGTTGATTTGATAGAGGAGCTTTAAATCTAAAAGTCAAATTTTGAGATTCATAGGTCAACCTTAGTCTGAATCTAATGATTAAAGGTTTGAATCTCTGATTCAGTGGATAATTTGAGTTCCTGAATTAAATGCAAATCATTTTAAATTGATTTGACTAGATTTTATTGCAATTTGAGGAGGATTTGATCTTCTAAATAGTTTGGGTTCTAAAAGGAACCCAACACTGTTCCTTGAGTTGATGTTGAAATTTGAAGCTAAAAATTGCTCAGATCAGTACTTTTTGGTTCACTAAGTAAGTTTAGATTAGTTCCTGATGATCAGTACTTTCTCGTGATCTAATTTAACCATAAGTTTTTGGTTCTGAACCTAAGATCGGAAACCATGAAGCTTCTTACCTTTTGAAGCTTTCTTGCAGCTCTGCCTATCCTCATTTCCTTCTCTAACCTATGCGGAATGATCTATTAAAGCACCTCAGACCCTCAATTGAGGTCATTAACTGATCTGCAGGTCAAAAGACCTAAGATTGCACTCTCTGGAGTTCATGCCAGGCATGGCAGAGTTCTCATGTTCAATTCTTTAATTGATGGATCAAATCTGATCCATTGATCAAATTGACTTTAAAATTGTGTAGAAGATCCTTAGAGCTTTCGATCTAGCTATTATATGCTCGATTTGGTCCATCCAATCGATCGGAATCTTCATTTGCATATTCGACCCGACGCAGCAATGAGTGAAGGAGGGAGCGGCAAACATAGTCCCACCTTGGGGAAACGTGGACGCACGCCTTATTATATCACAAATTTGTGCACCCTGTAACGAACGCGTGCCCAGACATCTTTTAAGACGTCTGGGAGGTGGCCCAGACGTCGGACCAGATGTCTGGGATCGTTTCCAGACGTCTGGAAATCCGTTATCTTCCACACGCGCGGGTCGTCTGCGCGCCTGAGCGCGCAGACCCGCATATTCGTTTATTCCCTGCGGCTGCAGATGCCCTGCCGCGTCCTCTCTCCTCCTCGCACGGCCTTAAAAGGCCACGCCTCCCCTCACTTCCGTCACCACCGTCTCCTCCCTCTTCTCCTTCAGCCAGTGAGCGTGAGCGCGAGCGCGAGGGCAGAAGCGGCGGCCACAGTGAGCGCGGAGGAGGTGCTGCGTGCGAGAGCGGAGCTCTACCGTGAAGGCGAGCTCGCCGGGGCTGCTAGGGCCGGCCGGCGGAGGGCGCAGGGGGCGTGGAGCGACGCGGAGGGGGGACTGCTGCGGTCTGAGCAGTAGGCGCGCGAGGTGCGACGCGGGCGGCGTCGCGAGCGGAGGCTGAGTGGCGCCCTGATTCTGGAAAAATTTTCAGAATCAGACGTCTGGGTTGATAGCCAGACGGTGAGGGCGACGTCTGGAAGACCATCCAGACATCTGAAAGGTGAGTTTTCCGTCTCTTTCTTCCTTCCTGTCGACTGACCGTACTGAGGGAGGGAGATGGGTGTGCGCAGTCTCGGTGATTCGCCATCCAACACGAATCAGACGTCTGGCTGTAGTAATAGACGGCGGGAGTGACTTCCAGACGTCCGGGGTGACCATCGGACGACTGGAAACTAGGCTAGACGTCCCCGTAGGCTTCTAGACGTCTGAGAAACCACACAGAACAAGGTAATTCTCTGATCCACTTTTTAAGACGTCTGGAAAATGTTCCAGACGTCTGATTTTGCACAGTTTCGTCGTTTTCGACCCGTTTAAGGTCCGTTCGGGTTTCGTTTTCCGCGATTCGAGTTGCGTTCTTTTCGGAATTAATTCGTCTACCCGTCTACAGTAGCTATACACTATTTTGAGACACTCCTTGTGTTTGATCCTTGTGATAGGACCCCATTCTATTGCAGTCTCGGGGGTCGCGGAGGCACGCGGGATTCCCGATCACGACCCCATTACTCCCGTTGTACCTGGTAGAGTGGCTTTAAGTTATTAATAAAATATGTTAAATTATGGAACCATAAATAGAACCTAGGACATTGCATGAATCCTAGGAATGAGAAATAGATGGAATGATAGCTCCTAGGTGTCGCATGAATCCTAGGGCTGGAAAACTAGATTGTATGATAGATCCTAGGATATGGCATGAATCCTAGGATGGGAAACTAGTGGAATGTATAATACTGCAGTCTTGGAAAATGGAAAGAGATATAAAGCTGCTTGTAATTTGAATTAACAGCTGCCTGTTGTGAATAAATAACGTGGTTGAGAACATGGATTGTAAGAATGTGAAACTGGAAAGTGAAACCTGGATGTTTGAGTAAAAAGGATGGAACCCTACGGGGGAATTAGTTGTGGAACTCTTGGAAAGAGAAAGGAATGGAACTGAGATGTAGTTGTGTACTGTCTCTTGGGTACCTAGTACCAAGGGAAGTACCTGTACCTGTTTAGTGCAGAGCGGAGCCAGCCGCCCCAGGGAACCGGGGTTAGGACTGGCCACTCTGTACCGACTTGCTGGCCCTCGCATACGTAGTACCGAGGAGAGCTACCAGTGTTAGGAGGGCACTAGCTACCCCACGGGCCCCGGGGTTCTGCTTGCCTCCTACATCGACTTGTTTAGGCCCACTGGGGCAAACCAGGGTAGTCAGGCGAGGGTGCGCGGACTGTGGAGGGGCAAGGCCCCGGTTTGGTTACTGTGGAGGGGTTGGACCCCTGTTACTGAGAGGGCTCTGCCCTGGACTGGTTCCGTGCTGTGCTTTGGGCGCACCCGTTAACGGAAACGACTAACCGCGTGCCAGTACGGGTTAGCTACCTGTGTGTTTATTGCACGTGTTGTAGTCACCGTTACGTCTGTCAGTGACCTTGGGGTGGTTGACTGAGGGTAGGATCACCACGGGGGACTCTCCCGGCCAGGAGAGCACCACGTGCTACTTCTACTTTTTTGGAAAAGACTGCAATCAAGATCGTTCCCACGAGGAACATTCGAGATCAAGATAAAGATCTGAGGAATAAATGAAATAGTGAAACAATTGAAAGATGTGAATAAAGAAAGTAATGGAACATAACAGCTACTGTACACTCTACTGTTGCCTTTAGTTTTAGTTTCCACTCTACTCAGCGTTTTGCTGACGTGTTACACTCGTTACCTTTTTCAGGACCAGGTGTTGAGCAGCCAGGGTCAGCGGCTGCAGAGGACGCTGGGCCGAGTAGGGTCCAGTAGAGTTACCACTGTCTCTTGTACCTCTTTTGTTACGTTATAGTGAGTAGTTCTTGTTTCCGCTGTACTTTTCTTTACCTGCAGTTCAAATTATATTATGAATGTTGTTCTACTGTTGTGGTGATACATACTGTGGTAGTTTCTTTCCTTACTGTTGTACTTTCTTACTGTTAGTTATATTCATGCTGAATGTGATTTATTTTACTGCTCTTTTGGTTACTTCCTCGTTGGACGACTAGGTCTTGGGATTAGTTGAGTCGGTCCGGTTCTCGTGTCTCGTAGGGACTCGGGAACTGGGTCGTTACACACCCAGTGCTTCAGTTGTCAAGCATTGGGCTCACCTCTTCCTCTGGACGCCTGACCTATCTGAGCGTGTGCGTTCACGTGCATGTGTGTCTGCGCAGGCATGTGCCTGTGTGTATGCCCGGTTGGGCAAGCGAGTGTGTGTGGGCTTGGATGGGCCTAAGACTGTGCATGGATGGATAAATTGATAAAAATGTACGTAATAAGAACTAGGCCTGGGCTGAGTAGGGTCTGGTCGCCCCCCTTGTGGGTGCTGTGTATCCTCGAAAGGCTTAGGTCGCCTACTAACAAATTTTGTTAAAATGGTTAAGTGTGGGTTCGTGCACAGTGAAGGAGAAAAGGGCAAAAGTGATAAAAAATCTAACTAAAGAACAAAGGAAGAGACAGAAGGGCATAGATGAAACAAAAGTTGTCTAAGTGTGGAGAATTGAAAAAAGAGGAGTTAGAGAAAAGAATAGAAGAATTAAAAGAAGAAGAGTTAAGGACAAAAAGGAATTAAAGGAGAGGATTAAGAAAAGGGAGAAAAAATGAAAAGAAAAAGGAAAGATTTAGACGTCTCAAATTGTAATCAGAAGTCTAATTTTTACTTTTAGGTCGTTTAATATTCCTATCAGACATTTGATTGAAGTCTAATTTTTACTTTTAGGACATCAATTAAGCTTGATATTGATAAAGAAGGCACTTTTATTCTTTGTAATTTACTTTTATGCCTTTCATTCTTGTGGAAATTGTAAGAAACATTCTTCAACTTTAGTTTTCATCATAAATTTTTTATGTACATTTCATTTCTTTAATGGAATAATTGCATGATTTAATTATCTATTCTTTTGTGCAAGTATTCATGCGCTTAACATATATATATATAACATATATATTATAAACATGCGCTTAACATCGCGCGATGCAGGATGTCACGTGGCACTTTCCTAGCCAGGAGAGTACCCCGTGGTAGTCCTATACCCGGTCTACCACCCCGGGGTCATGACCACAACGTAACGGTAACTATGGCACGTGCGATAAGCGCTCAAGTAGCTACTCGCAGTGGCACGCGGTCAGCCGTTTCCATTGGCAGGTACGCTCAAACGTACAACACAAAACATAAAAGGGGCCACACCCATCAATAGTCTACGTACCCTCGCCCAGTGGGCTTAATAGGAGTTGGTGTAGGGAGACCAATCCAACCCAGGGTCCCAATCCAAGGGTGGCTAGCACTCTCCTTACAGAAAAGTGACAATACCTTTTCTCGGTACCACATACACGAGGGCTAGCTTACTTTCCATACCCAAGTCTGAATAGCCAACCAACATGCCCGTAGGCAACATGTTCCATTATATATCAGATATCCATCTCAGTATACTTTGATTCCTTTCCTAGTTCCCATAGGGTTCATGAATAGTACTCGAATCATTTCATTTCATGGCATGCATCTCTATCATAAACAGGTTTCTAATTCATATAATAGGTAGCTCGTAAATTAATAGGATAAACCATCATTAATAGGATAAGCGATCATCACATCATTTATAGTATTCCAGTTCTCACAGTAAGGAATTTAACAACATGCATTCTCCGTTTTTATAACAAGCGAGGCTTATGCATTGAATATAAACATTCGCATTCTCAGTCCTGGGGTTCATCTCATAACCTAGGTTTCAAGCAGATATTTCTAATTTAGCATGCACTTTACTAATTTAAACCACAGAAGTAGAGAGGACCAATCTACCAGGGTATACGGGTGGTATGAGGGCTCGTACGGTGGATCCTGACGTCTCCACGAGTCCCATGCGCACTACGGACTGGAGACCTATAATGTTGACCAATATGTCAAATAAGCTCAAAATAGTAAAGACACATCCCTAACATGTAGGAAATTCCAAAAGAAAACCAACGGTACTTTGTTTGCGCAAAACCAACTCCGTTTAGGTCCTAAACCGGCTCAAAAACACGCACCTTGACCAAAATCAAAAGTTTGAGTGAGTCCCAGACGTCTTGAACAAGCGTAGGATCTCACCTTGCTTTCCCTGCATCTATACCCGTCATCTGCTACCCCTCACAGCTGTCTGATAGGGTCTCCAGACATCTAACGCTAGTACAGATTGTCTGGAAAAGTAGTCGGACATCTGACACTACTTCTAGACGTCTTAAAGTACCTCGAATGTCATGCCACGTGCCTTTCGAACGTCCTTTTACCTACGCACACATGCGCAGCACAAAAAGGACAACTCAACCGTCCGTATTGCTCATGCATGCTCGTGCAGAGAACGTACCCTGGCATTCTACATACTATAGGACGTCCTGAGCTCTCTCCAGACATTCGATGACCCCTCTAGACGTGTGACGAGTGTCGCGAATGTCTGATAATGCGGAAATATCCGCACGTAGAGCCTCCTTGCGAAGGTCCTCCTCGCCCATGGAGCTGCTGCAGCCTTCCCTCCTTGCTGCTCTCCCTCTCTTATGCCCCCTCTTCCTCTCCCAACTCCTCCTGCGGCCCCCTTCCCCCTCCCATGCATGCTCCTCCAGCTACCCTCCTATCCTTCTCAACTCACGGTTGGAAGGGGAAGGAGGGAAGGAGATGGACAGTGGTGGTGAGGCAAATGGAGGAGCGTCCTCCATGCTCCTCCTACTCCCTTCCTCTCCTTCTCCCTCCCTCACGGTTGCAAGGGTGGAGGAGGCGTGGTGTGGCAATGGAGATGTGGGGAGGTGGTGTTGGCTGCAAGGGTTGGAGGAGTGGAGGTGGTATCATGGGTTGAGGGTGGAGGGGTGGATGCGGTTTTTAAAGGGGAGGGCTTAGGGTTTTAAGGTGGGGGGTGTGCGTGGGTTGTGTGGGGTCAGGTAAACTACGACCTTGGCCCCGCAAAATCCCCCCCGTTCTCATAGAGCCCACAAAGTAAGTCCCAGGGGGTTTAAAATTACGCTAAACCCCTCTAGAAATCATAAAGTTCGTACAGGGGCCTCTGGTGCACAGAAAAATTACGTTACTACCCCGAAAATTCCAAAAAATTTTAAATGACCCTTGGGAAGGGTCATTCATATACTACCAAATGACAATGATTTGAGTTAACATAAGTCGTTTCTTACGAAATTAATTAAAACTTTTAACCTTAATTAACTGTGTTGAGAAATTACACATCAGGCACGTGCAGTGAGGGACTCCACCCCGTGCTTACTGAGGCAGTCGGGTAATGGGAAGATTTCCTTTTATGCGACTATCTGAATCTTACGCGTACGAGGTGGGACAAAAACCCACGCCTTATCATGCACAGCTACCGTGAGTTGACACTTCGAATTAGAGTTGTTGTACTATTGCCTTCGCTCAATTGAAGATGCAAACTACTTCATGGAGTTAAGTGAATGGGAGATTTCACTTGTCAGAAAAGTATGTCGTCGCAGAATTGTAAATTGTGGTGAAAAAATCCCGAACAAAAATATTTATCAGTAAAACTAACCATGGTGGATTAGGTCATATCCACAGAGAGGAATAAACCAACAAGATCAGAGATAGGTAATAATCATGCTTGCAGAAATATTCATCAAATTAATCAATGGATATGATGCTCTAAATGTAAATCTCCAACTTATAGAGAAATAAAGGGCTATTTACGTAAATTTCATGTAAGAAATCAAAGCTCCAAATATGTGAATAGTGCATGTGTAGTGAGATCCCATGTAAAGTTTACTTGATGCGGATTAGAGTGTAAATCTGAGTCTAAATTTGATGCAATCAAATGTGATAAACATGAGTTAAACAATTATGAGGGAGTGTGAGTGTAACGTCGCAAATTTACCTCAATAAAATAACAACAATCAAAATTGAGAAGGTGGCAACAGCATGAAATGTAAGTACAAATTCCACCCAAAATAGAGGAAAACTTTCTCTCTTGTGTGCGCGAAGAGGAGGCCGTGGTCGGGCGTGTGGAGCTCAGTGGAGGTTGGCCATGAGGAGGGCTTTCCGATGATGGTGGTAGCGCATCGCATAGTGGCCAGCAGTCGCCGGTTAGAGTGGAGGAGCCACCGGCGGTGAGGCTTTTTGGTTGGTGAGATGGTGGCCATTTCGCATGATTGAAGGCGGTGATGTGCCATCGTGGAGGCGACGGTGCGTCCAACGGTGGACGACGTTGGCAGTTGTGTGGAAGTGGAGATCGACGGCTTTTGGTTCTTCTCTGTTGGAGGAGAAGAAAAGTTGGAGGCCAGTGGTCATGCGGAGGTACTGCGTGTGGTGGGGCGCTGCTATCGGTGCGCGGAGGAGGTGGCATTGCTGTGAGGGCGTGCACGCTTGGGTCTATTGCGCCCGGTGAGGCACCAGTGGGTGCGGGCAGATGTAGGCGTCGAGGAGCATGGAGGACGCTGGTCGCGCGCTGTGTAGGCGATGACACCTCTGTTGGCACTGGTGCATGCGTTGGCCAGGTGATAATGTGGGCGCTAGTGGTGGTGGCCGAAGGTGGTGCGAGGGAGCCGAAGGTGCAGGTCGCGGTCGTGGAGGAAAAAGTCAATGAGGGAGGCAGGTGGGCTATTGGTGTCGGTGTCGCGCTAGATGAACTTCCTTCTGGTAATGGGCAGCTCGCTGTGGTAGACAATGGCGTGGTTGAGGTGTCAAGGAGGTGGCTCGCAAATGTGTTTGTTGGGAGGTGGACATGAAGAGGGGGGCCTAGCATTTCCATTTTTTGCAAGGGGGATTGACAGGACCAAAGAGGTAGGAAAGTTTCAACAAGAATTTAGAATTTGATGGAACCAAAAATTAACTCTTCCTTGTGTTTCTTATTTTAGCAAGATCCCTCATTGATTCCTTTCACAACAAACTTCTCATAATTCATATATAAGATGTTATTTCGAATTATCTCATGCAATAAGTACACACATGAATAATTACTTATATGCAACATGTCCTGCATCAAAAGATCACGCTGGAGTAAATCACGACTCAATTAATTTCTCTAATGTACTACCTACTTAAAGTCCAATTTAATCTTAGGAGTCACTGTTCTTAGGCCCAATTAATGTCTACTAAAGTAGACCTATCATTAAGCTGCTGCTGTTGGTCGCAGAGTTGTCGCCGAAGGTGCTTGGACTGCAGCAGACGGAGCTGACAATGATGGTGGCGACGACAGTCTTTCGGTGAGTACCTGAAACAGTCAACAGGGGCTAAAAGCCCCAATCAGATGGTTCATCAGTTCCGCTGTGAGGGGAGTGCAGTGGCTTGTGTAGCTTGGTGAATGGCAGTGTGTAGTGGTTGTACGACGTCGGAGATGGTGGCTGGATGCGTGTGTGTTCGGTGGAGGTGTGGAGTGGGTGGAAGTTAAAATAGGTAGAGGGCTTTTGAAGGTGGAGGTCAGGCGAAGCTCGTGGAGGTGGTGGCGAGTGGTTTGGTGGTCGGAGGTGGCTGCGCGATCTCGTCGGAGGTGGGGCCGGTGCTGGGGAAGACGAAGGGGAAGAGTGGCGCTTGTCGGTCGAATTGGGGAGATAAGGTTTGAAATCAAAGCTAGAGAGGGAGGGTAAGGAAGAGGACCAAGCTATTGGGTTGAAAGAGGTGGGAATCGTGCTAGCGTGAGTTGCCAGACACGGGGAAGGTGAATACCTCTGGTGAGGGAATTGGCGAGGAAGAGAGGGAAGAAGAACTCCTATTTGGTATGCTAGAAGCAGACAAAGGAGAGAAGTAGATTGGATAACCCAATTTTGCGGTTGGATGGCCAGAGGAAGGAGATCGAAGAAGCTTGCCAAAGCCGTGGTGGAGGTGGTCGGAGAAAGAAGGGAAGAGTTGATTTTGGCCGTGATCGGGCTCAAATTGATGTGGGAGGTTCAAGGAGTTTTTATAAAGCTCGAATATGAGCTCAAATTGAAGAGTTCATGGATGGAAATCATGAATTCTTGGCAACTTGAATCCGTGAATCTTGGAGTTCGCATAAGCTCATGATTGAAGCATGCCCAAATGGAAGAGATCTTGATTGGTAATCCCTCCAAATTTGGAGGGATTTGGACTTGGATCGAAGAACTCCTCGATCAAAGGCGGTGGGTGTTTGGGTTGACTTTGTTCACACTATTCATGGTGGTAAGGACTTGATTGTAAAGACAACGAGAAAGTTAGGGGGCTATTTGTAAGTGTGATTTTTTTCCTACTTGTAGGGGTGAGATTAGCGTGACAAAAAATGCGGAATTGAAAATATAAACAATCTTACAAAAATACGCAATCATAAAATGTACACAGGAATTTTTAGGTGGAAACCCAAACCGGGTGGAAACCACCACCTAACCCTCTCGAGTTAGGATTTTCCGATCAACCTAGTTGATCAAATCCACTAACCGAATCACTTTAAAACAAGGGTGATTCAACCTCAGTACAACCACGCTACAAGTACGAGGGTAGCGTTCCTCAACCCCTTCTCTCCATGAGAAGGATTTTGTCCCACGAAGGAGACGGGAATTCGCAAAGCGAATACCCAACCAAAAGACAAAGGTAAAATAAACAACGAACCTATAGAGCCAACAAAGTAATAAACCTAAGCTTCTATAGGATTTAGGAAACTCCCCTTTGCAAGGAGTGCGTCGACGATGACGCGGTGCGTGAGCCACGCGACGGCGCAATGTCGCTCTCGTAGACAACGGCAGGAGAGCGGGTGCGCGAAGGGAATGATGCTCTCAAGATGATGGAGCTTGAGCTTAGAGAGCAAGAGCTTCTTGGACACAAGAGAGTGGAAATACTTGATCTTAGTGTATCTTGGTCTCTCTAGGTGTGTATCTTGTGTGTCTCTTAGTGTGTGTTGGTGTGTAAAGGCTCCCCTCTATTTATAGAGGCCTTAGGAAGGCTTTGGAAGGCTTAGAAAAGCTTTCATAGCCGTTGGGAACAAAGTCCAAGAGAATCAGGCCGAAATCAGGACAATGATTACATTTGACAGGGTTATCAGACGTCTAACTCTGGTATCAGACATCTGGAAGGCCACTTTAAGACGTCTAATTTAAAGGTCAGACGTCTGATTCTATGCGGGTTTCTCCCTGACTTGAATCAGATCTAAACAGGGTTTTTGTGCAAGTCCATCAGACGACATACAGGACATCTGGCACTATGTCTGGACGTCTGGAAACCTACTTTTACTGTGGGAATTGATTTCCAAACGTTGCAACGGCTAGAAAATCTCTGAGAAGAGATTTTGGGTCAGCCGAGGCAAAACGGTCATTTATCAGACGTCTGGAAATGCCTAAGGACGTCTGATAAGGCTCTAACGGTCATATTCTTAACTGTTTGCTAAGCCAGCCAACGGTCCACTAATTGGACGTCTGGCAAATTCATCAGACGTCTTCTAAGACGTCTGGTCTAAGGTCTGGACGTCTGATTTCATCAGACAGAACTAAGTATATCCAGCCTAACAGTTATCAGACGTCTGAAACAACAGTCAGACGTCTGATTTGGGAATTAGACGTCTGGAAGTGTTGTTTGAACCCTATATTGGTTTTCTAGGTATTCTACAGAAAACCTAAGTATCCTAGGGTTGTGCCGGTGTTCCTAGGACTACTGTTAGGGTTCTTTGAGGCTCTTTAACAAGAAATATCTAAGGAAATAAAGAGCAACAAAAGAAACGAAAAATACAACAAGTACAAAAGAAGGAAATCTATCATATTCTTCATTTCCTTCCATCTTCAATCTTTCTCTCCACGCGAACCTCTCTGTTTTCCGTCAAGCTCTTCCAATCCGTCCTGGATGCGAGCTCGAACTCCGTCTAAACACGTCCACATTTGCAATTGACTTGAAATCTAGGACTCAAATTGCAAATGTTAAATAACACGTGTTTTGTTATCATCAAAACAAATGATCGTGGTGCTCTAGCACTAACAGTAAGAAGCTTGAAACCTAGGGGCTTGAGTGTAAGAAATTGAGTTTTTAAGGGTTAAAATGCAGCCTAGGTCAAAATGGACTCTAATTGAGTCCAAATTTTGGTGTTAACCTAATTTGGACCCAAGGAATCTGATAGTGAACTTAGATTTGAGTTTTAACCACGTTTGACTTGGTAAATTTTCATCTAAATCTCTGTTTTAGGTTAAAATGGGTACAGATGGTCAAACTAAAGGTACCAAAACTCTTACAATATTTTTAAATGAATTTTAGCAGTTTTAGATTAATTTTATCCTGACTAAAACCTTTTTCAATTTATGTGGGATTGATAATTAGGATTTTCAATAATGTTTTTGTCCTTGAAATGCGTGAAACCCTGATTCTGTCAACGTGAACCTATTTCTTGATCTTTTGTGTTCAATTGACCTTTAATTAACCCCTAAGTAAACCCATGGTTAATCTGCATTTTTGATGTACTCTTAAAACAATAGAATTAACCATATTTTCTGGTCTTCTTCTCAAATCAAATCAGAGTGGAATTATGGTTCTTAGGCGATCATTTAGGAGCATTTATATCTTAATTATGACTAATTCAAGTTAGTTATGATGAATGATGGAATTACAATCAGTACCTCCGACAACACATCTACCTGATTCACGGCCATGAGAGTGTATTCTTCAAAGAACTCCCACCTGGGCTGGCGGGCCTCGTTGTTTCGGCCCTTGTTGGGCATTTTGCTCCTATGATCTTGGAAGTTTTCCTTTCATTTGTTGAAGCGACTTCCTCCGTGGATGGATATAGGAGCTGGTTCTCTCAAGACTCTTTTCGTCTGTGGTTTCAAAGTCGTCTCCATATCCATCCTCTTGTTGGCTATGGGATCCGAACGAGTCATCCTAGTTTGCAAACCTCATAGCCCGATCCCATGATTCTGCCATATCTCTAGGCGAAAAGTTGTTAACATCGTACTAGAGCTTCTAAGTTAGGAGGCCTAACCTGAAGTATTGGATAGCAATGGCATCGTGGGGCCTTTTGCATTTGAAGTGCTGAGCCTTAAACCGGTCCAGATATGACCGAAAATTCTCATTTTTACACTGTTGGATCTCTGAGAGTCTAAGTTATCCCTAACCTGTTGTTGTCTTGTGGAGTATTGGCAGAATTTATATGCCAGTTTTTGGCAGCAGCTATTCTGTCCTATCGGTAGCTCATTGAACTATTCGTGAGCCATGCCGAAGAGAGATGATGAGAATACTCGAGAGAGCACCTCGTCAGGACAGCAGTGAACGAGCATTATCTGGCGGTAACTCTCCACAAAGTTGATGGGGTCTGCCATTCTGTCACATTGGGCTATGATGGGCTGCTTGAATTTCTCCGAAAAAGTTGCCATCATTACCTCCTCCTTGAAGGGGTAGTTAGTGACATACGCCCGTGAGTGTATGCCTCCCATTGCCCAGGTGACCTGACGGATGATCTCGAGTAGCATGCCCCCTCTGCTGGTCACCATGGGGTGAGCCCCGGACTGTTACCCTGACGAAGGCGGACAGGGAGCTTTAGGCCGGATAGGAGGAACTTCCCCTTTCTGGCTACTATGCTCGCATTTTAGCTTTTCGAGTTGTTCGTGCAGGCGGGCACTTTCCTCTTCTACCATACAATGCCAGTTTAGTTGGTTGTCGGTAAGACTAGAGTTTTGGGGCTCTTTCGATTGAATCTTGCAATTTTCCTTGATTAGGTTGATTTCAAGGAGTTGATCTACAATCAACTGTTGTTTAGCCTTTAGAGCCGCCAGTCTGGCTTAGTACTCATCTTCTCTCGCCTACATCTCGAGGGGAGAGTCCTGTTGAGGATTCTTAGGACACTAAGGTTCAGGTTGCCGATTAGGGCTTCTCCCTGCTAGGTCTGGTGTGCAGATGGCGTTCCTTGGACACCGAAACACTGGACTCTGCCGAGGTGGCCTTCTCGGGGTTAGCGCAAGAGGAATTTCAAGTTGTGGGAGCTATTGCTACAATTCATATTAAGGAAACGATATCAAACAATAGTCGTTTCTCACAGACGAGGCCAATTAATCGAGGCCCTGATTGATAAGGGACACAAATCAACGAATATCACAAATAATCGCAAAGATAGATGCAAAAGAAATTGGTAACCCTGTTCTATTCGAAAGGGTGTACGTCTGGGGGGAGGATGATGCTCCTAAGATTCTACTATGGTAGTTGATAATACAATCACTTCTTGTTCTCTCTCTTGGAAATGCGTGAAGCCTTTTCTAAAGTCTTTTCTTCTTTATTTATAATACAAAAAAATATCACAACAATTTTTCGTTTCGTAATGGACTTCGCCGATCCTGTGGCTCGTTCGTTACTTGGCTATAAATGGACTTTACAGTGTAAACCATTAGCATTGAAATGGACGTTGTTGTTGCCTTTTTAACTCCAATCAACAAGATCCTTTGGCAAGTTGGGTCCGCTTAGATCCACTTGGGTTTTGAACCGTCAGGTAACTGAATTCACTGAACTATCGAAGAAATGGATCTGTTGAATTTTGTGCAAAACTTTAATTATGAGGATGCATTTTACCCCTCGTCACCTTCTCAAATGTTTGATTATTTTGTCATTTGTTTTAGATTTTATTCTATTATTGAAATAAAGCTAATCAATTGAAGATGGTTCAGGCACAAATATTCTTGAAATCTCGTATCTTTTCCCATCAAGTTAGAAAAAATGTCACTTCTTATATATAAACGATACGTTGAAATCGATAACAATTCGATATAAATGTGTAGAATTTGGAATACAAAAGTAAACCTCCTATGAGGCTTCTCAAGTTGCATTTAATTTGTTAAAAGTTTGATTAGATTGGTAAATTTATAACCCTAATGAAGTGAGTTTTGTGTTTAATGGATGGATGATAATTAGGCCCACTCGATGTCCAACCGGTTGTATATGTACAAATGAAGACATCTAAGATGACTAAGTTCTTAATCAGATTTTGACAATGTTGATCAGCTAATTTTGTTGCCATTTCTGTGATAGGAAAGGAAGCGATTTCACTTCCATATGCAAATAGTGGAGCATTTTATATATATATATATATTCTGGGTAAAAGTCAAACAAAAACCTCCCATGTCAGCTATGGACGTTGAGGGGCGTATTACACCAACTCCCTGCGATCCCACTGCTACTACAATCAGTCGACAGAGCATTTTTTCTTTTGTTAGTTTTCTAAAATCTTTTTTGTCGTAATTGCTAAAATCCGCTCCTTCGACAGGGAAAAAGTGACTGGGGCCGATCGGAGCCCCCCCTCCCCACACTCCCCGCTCCACCGGACTTCCTCTTCTCCTCCCCAGTCCTTTCCTCTCAATGGTGTGGACCTACAACCCAACATGCAGAGGCGGTGGCTGCTCGGAGAGGCTGTTTGAGGCCGAGGTGTGGTGGCAACATCGACGCTCCGGGTGGTCGCGTGATGGTCGGACACTTGGCACGAGAGGGATGCTGCTCGGTGCGTCGTGTATCGGATGCTTGGCACGAGGGGATCTTGGCGTCGCGAGGCGTTGGGATGCTCGGCTCGTGGCTCATCCGGTCTCAGTCCCTTGGACGTCGCGGCCGCATGGAGGATCGGCACCGTCAGCGTGCGGTTGCTCCGCAAAGTGGCATCTTGCGCGGTTGGCGGTTGTTGCTGGTGGAGATCGGTTAGCACTCGGAAGCTCGACGGCTTTGCAGGTGGTTTGTCCGTTATTGTATTGTTGGGTTGGATTTGTAATGTTGAGAGTTTTACGATTTTTTTTCTTTTTCAATGTAGTTTAGTTTTCTTTAGGAGTTACTTATGACCTCGTGTTTCTTTCGATAGAATTTCCTAATCATGTTTTAGGGTTGTCTATTGGTATTTTATTGATTTTACGATTGTGAGGTTAATCTCTTTTAGAAGATTGCTCAATTCTCATTTTTAAGGTATGTTTTTTTCTTTTATTTTTTCTTTTATTATTTTATATTTTAGAATTTTCCCATTCTATGGAACTTTTTATCTTCTCCTTCTCCCGATTAGATATTTTTATCTCTCTTTGAATCTCTTGAATCAGATTCTTTCTTTTCTTTTTTTTTTTCTTCTTTCATAGGAGGAAACTTTCACACAAAAAAAAAATCTAAGGTTTATGGGAGGATAATTCAACTTTTTGAATAGGGTTATTCGATCTATTGTCAAGGGAATGGTAGGTGTGGTTTTAAAGTAAGATTATCCGATGCGGCGGTGTTCATTGTTACGGTGTAAAACTTTTATTCTTTTTTATCTATTACACCTATTATTATCCACACTTACAAATTTTTTTTTTACCCATTCACTTATCCATCCTTACTTCTTAAATTTTATTCAATTTTAAACTTTCAACATTTAAGAAATGAGACCTAAGACCCCTCTTTGATCCGAGACATCTATCATATTCTTTCCCTCTCTTATTCTCTCCCTTTACATACCTCTTGAGCATAGAGAACCTACGACAAAATGCTACCTCTTTGTTGTTGTAGCCATTGTTGGCCACCCTTATTGTGTCAACACCATTACATTGAAATCCTCTCGTGGCTCGTTTCCTCTTTAATTTTAATTTTAACATTATTTTGATTATTAAAATTTTATTCTAAATTTTATTCTCCAAATTACTGAAAGATTTATGAAATTTTCTTTTATTAGTTTCTACACAATATATTTAATTTTCTATCTAATTTCGTACATAGATTCTCTATATAAAAAATATAGAATGCATTTTTATATTGATCATTATATTATTACAGCCTGATCTTTTATAGTTATTCAGGGGTGTGATGAACATACGAATATTTATCTAAATCATACGTGAGTGATGTTAATTTATAGTATTAATTACGTAACTAAGATAGAGCTAATTAGATTGAAATTCTAATAAGATAAAAAGAATGGGCAATATAAAATCTTTAATCTAAAATTAAGTGTTATATCTAACCGGAATTCATCAATGGACGTGCCTTTCACCGGTGAGAAAGGCTTTGATTATTTCTGATTGCTTAATTAATGTGCTTGAATCATATTGAAGACAAATCGCTACGAGTCAAATAACATTCTTCTCTAGTTAATTTCCCGATCTATTTAGGAGAAAAAAAATGCTTGATCATATAATCTCCCTTTTTTTTCTTTTTATTATTACCGCTGTTTGGTGGGAGATCCTAACTTAGGACCTAACTTAAGTCCTTCAACCTAAGGCTCCCAATTTGCATGGCAATCCAAGGTTCATTTGTCCCACATTGGTCAAGCTGTGCCCGCCAATGTTCTGGTCTGCATGTGGCGCGTTTCTGTCTATGATCTACAAACAGTCCAACTACAAGCTTCCTCACTTTATTTTATTTTTAACATAATTTTTTCTTTGGATGAAAGATCTCGATACAGGAGACATGTTTCACGAGGAAAGGAAAGGATGGGGAAGTTTCACCCACGAACGAGAAAAAATGTTCCGTAAAATAGGAAAATTCAAAATACAAAAAATGAGATAGAAAATAAAGGAGAAAAAAAATATTACATTCCTAAAATTAGGAATCAGATTTTCCAAAGGAAGATGACCTCCTACTTATAGGAATAATAAGACACGAATGGGACAAATCTTAAAAGAACCACACCACGCCCTACAAGCTTCCTCAATTGATTGAGAGTTGGCTGGCAGTTGGGTGGTGAAAATTCTGGGATATCATACATACTTAAAAACGTACCTCCCCCACCTCACAAAAAAATTGGGTCCCACCATCTGACCGTGTACTTTTGTCTGATTTTGACTCATCTCATGGTGAGTATGAATTTTATAAGATATTAAATGGGTTCGAGAACGAAATTATGTATTGTAGTATATTTTACTATGCCTCCGTTCAAAGAATTAATCGATTGAAAGCAAAAAAAAAAAAAATAAATCCGTTGAAAGTTAAAATCATAAAAAAATAAAAATATATTGATATATTTTAACTATGAATTGATATATATTTAAAATAATTTTTTATAAATTAAAAATTAAAATATAACAATTGAGATCTTTAAGATCACATCTATGAACATGAGTTTTTATTTATAAAAATTAATTTTAAAAAATTAAAAATTAAAATATAAATCACGTTCTCTTACTTTATTCATCGTAAAATATACCATAAGTGTTTATTCTTTTACTTTTTAATATGACAAACGATACCTGAAATAAAACGTGTTTGGTTGTACGTCATCTTTATGAATAGTTTGTAGAAATCAATGCCAAAAGGTCATTTTCAGATGATTAACTCTCGTTACTTAAATAAAAGGTCTTGTGCGTGTAGATATCAATGCCAAAAGGGCGTTTTCAGACGATTAAATCTCTTGATTAACTGTAAAATCGATCTCAGAAACCCGTCAGCAACGTTTTTTTTTGTTAAATCTTCAGAGACAAACCGGCAGCAATGTAAATGCCAATAATCCAAGAACTCCTTGCAATAATGTTGTGGCAGTTACCACTTCCACCAGACCAACGTTTCTCTCCCTGAATATTTCAACTTCATACAACCAATCAGTTGCACAATAAATTAAACAGGCCCTTTTCTACCACCCTTAATTACCCCAAGCACTACTTGGTTGATTGAGGAAAATTAAGCAATCATACTTTTATTTCTCTCATCATAATTAGCTAATGACACAATTGGAAGCAACAAACTCAGCAACCAAACAGGCGCAACAAACCACACGAACGACACGGCCAACCTCTCCAATCTCAGCCAATTCAACAAAATTAACCCCACGTCTACTAGGCTACAAAACGTTATTACCCAATTACATAATCCCGTGATTTAATTAGTCTCCCAAACTAACTAATGAATCCCCACCGATCCATATATCAGTGGATTCTCACCCAAGTGCCCGTCGAAGGCACCCCCTTGTGCACCACGAACAGCATATAGTACCCCGCCGGTGCAAACACCGCTTTCTCCGGCGCAACGCACTTCGCTTCACATCCCCCTCCCTCCAGTCCCCTCACCGCCTTCACCCTCACCACCAGCACCCTCTGGCTCATCGTGAACGAGTGCGTCGCGAAGGCGGGGGCCACCATCGTGACCCTCACATCCCCGCCGCCCACCTCACCCCCCGCCTCGAATCGAACCGTCAGATTCCCCGCGTACCTCAGCTCCTCCCCGTCCACCACCTCCACCACCCTTGGCCTCGCTCCGCTCATGTACGGAGGGTGGAACGCCTCGAGGCTGAGCTCCGTGGGGTACATCACACCGCTGAACTCGTACCTCACGTTGGGGTTGCTCCCACCGACGAGCACGCGGCCGTCCGATAGGAGATGAGCGGTGGAGTGGTACATCCTGGGGGTCCCCGCTGGGCTCATCACCTCGAAGGTCCCCGCAAGCTCGTCGTCGTGGGTTGCACCCACGTGGTAGAGCACGGGGCTGAGCACGGGGTCCCTCCCCACCAACCACCCGGCGCACCCCTTCGCCGCCCCGTTGATCAGCAGCACGTCCCCGTTGGGGAGGAGCACCATGTCGCCCATCACCCTCGCCAGGGGCATCTCCGTCATTTCCCACCTCGGCGCCTCCTGGGTGATCTCCAGTGCACCGCACGAGGTGGCGGCCGGGAGGAAGACCGACCTGTTGGCCATCTCCGAAGCCCGCGGCGGCGCGCCGCCGCAGACCAAGACGCGGGCGCCGACGCTCGGCTGGTCGAGGAGGAGCGGGAGGAGGACGGAGGAGCCGCTGCTCGGGTAGTTCCGCGCGGCACCGCCGGGCATCTCCTGGAAGCGGCGCACGACCTTGTGGTTGACGTAGTCGAGGAGGATGGACTTTGTGTTGGCGAAGACGAAGAGGTTACCGTCGGTGGAGAGGTGCACGAAGGGGTAGAGGTTGTTCTCCGCTGATCGATCCCTCGTCACTCTTAGGAACTCGAGTGGGAACGGGGTGGAGTGCTCTGCGGGGGTTCTCTTGGGCACGAACTCGTAGCTGAACTGCTTCCTTCCCCCGACGACGATGGCGGTGTCGCCGTCGGGGAGGATGTGGTTGGTAGCGTACCACCTCCTGGTGGCGAGGCCATGGGGGTCCTCCTCCCAGTCGCAGCCGTCGCGGGGGTGGAGGCGCCTGACGGCGCGGTCGCCGTCGTTGAAGCCGCCGGTCTGTACGAGGGTGCCGTGGCGGGTGACGTGGCCGGAGGAGCACCAGGTGTCGGTGAGGATGGTGAGGGGGCGGAGGGCGGGGGTGAAGGGGTCGAACTCGACGGAGTGGGCGGAGCAGTCGTAGGTAAGGGCCTGGTCGTTTGGGTCGTCGCGGCACCGCCCGAGGGGGAGGGAGATGTTAGAGGTGCCGAAGTCGGTGCGGTCGAAGGCGACGAGCTTGCCGTTGGGGAGGAGGGCCACGTGCATGGCCGAGATGCCGATGCTCCTGCTCATGAGCTCCCATGCACCCTTCTGCGTCGCCTCTGACGTGAATAGCAAGAAGAAGAAGAAGGAGGAGGACGAAGAGGTGATGGTGAGGAGTGACTTGAGGAGGGGTACTGCGGCTGTCAAGGTAACCGCCATTGCCGAATTAAGGAACAAGGTGTGGGTTGTTTGGCATGACGGGGGAGGGGTTAATTTAATTTAAAGTGTGACGGCTGTGATTGGGAGGTAGCTAGGAGATGGGCATTTACGGTGGTTGTAGATATGGAGTAATAACGAGGTGAGAACCCAATGTTGAACGGGAGGGGGTAATGAATGTTGGGAGGCAATCGGGAAGGGGCGGTAGGGTGCAGATCTCCGACAAGTTGAATGAGGGCGGGTGCCCACACGCGAGGGTTTTTTTTTTTTTTTTTTTTGAGTAAATGGGTAATTTTTTACTCTCAATATTTGACTGCACGAAGCGCAACTTACGGGACTCTCAACTCCGGGAGCTGACAACGTGAGGGGGATGGGGGCCTCACCCAAAGCTAAACCACAGCAAATAACTAGTATAGCAGTAAAAAGTAGGGACCCTATAGTGGAGCACTATCAAATTTTACTACTCCCTGAATGGAATCCTCCGGGCACCATTGGAGATTCGAGCTGGTTAAGGTGTTGGTCTAGACATCCTTTGAGTAAGGGCGATTGAAGAAAATGTAGCTAATGTTGTCATCATCCCGGTTGCACGGTAGACATCTCGGGTCTAGTTGTCTTCCCACAATTGACTAGTCGATACTTTCTCAATAATTTGCCCTTTAATGCCAATGGCGTGGAACAAGACCAGTTAGGTACATGGCCCCTCTCCTAAAGAATGCCATACTTCAATGCATGCGACAGCTTGTATCTAACAAGATTCTAGATTTCATCTTTCTTTTTGAGCCAACACCATTGTCCAGATGAATAATTACAGAACCTCTCGTTGATGTCCCCCAAGTGCTGTTGGGTATGCATCCAGCTTCTAGATCCTCTCCGTGCATCACCAACATGGAGATGGTTGGGATCACAGGCGTACCGCATCCAGTCCACCTGAATGGCTCCATAATTACAACTCATGATTTTCCTGACCCTTTTATAAGGGGGACAGCTAAGTCTAAGTTCAGCGGGTGTCTAAGACCAAGTCCCCCTTCTCCAACAGGCAATAAACTTCCCTCCAATTTAGTAGGTGGACCCATAGGAAGGAGGCCTCTAATGCGATGATTTTCTTTAGGATGGCTCGAGGGACCATAGAGGATTCCTGCCAGCAGCTTACCAAGCCCTCAATGACCTAACGCTGGAGCTTGGCCTGATCCATCCTTGAGGGAAACTTGATGCTTTACCTCCCGAAGTGACCCTGGGCTTTGTACCCCACGCATTGGAAGGGGAATGCCTTTTCCAACCCTGGGAAAAGCGATGTACCAAGATAAGAGGCCAGCAGCCTTCCTTCCAAAATTCCGAGTATAAGGCAGACTGCCATCGTCCCCATGCACCCCTCTTGAAATGTACACTCCGCTTTTATTCATGCTTCGCAAAAGGCTAGAGAGGTCCTCAAAGGTGAGAAGTGTGATTTCCCTACTCGGAGGAGGTGAGATCAGCGTGACGTAAAAAATGCGGAAAAAGATAATAAACAATCTCACAAAATACAATCACACAAATTACATAAAGATTTTTAAGTGGAAACCCAAACCAGGTGAAAACCACCACCTAACCCTCTCGAGTTAGGGTTTTCCGATCAACCAAGTTGATCGAAATTCAAGTGTGTCTAAGTGTCTATTAGTATGCAAGAGGTTCCTCTCTATTTATAGAGGCCTTAGGAAGGCTTAGGAAAGGTTCCATAGCCATTGGGAGCAAAATTCAAGAGAATCAGGCCGAAATCAGGAACAATGATTGCGCTGACAGGCTTATCAGACGTCTGATCCTGGCATCAGACGTCTGGAAGATTACTTTAAGACGTTTGGGAACAACATCAGACGTCTGATTTTAGGCAGGTCTCTTCTTGACTTGAATCAGATCTAAACAGGGTTCTAGCGCAAGTTAATCAGACGACATACAGGACGTCTGGAACTATGTCTGGACGTTTGGAAACCTACTTTTTCGTGGGAATGGATTTCCAAGAGAGTGCAACGGCTAGAAAATCTCTGAGAAGAGATTTTGGGTCAGTCGAGGCAAAACGGTCATCTATCAGACGTCTGGAAAGGCCTAAGGACGTCTGATAAGGCTCTAACGGTCATATGCTTGAATGTTTGCTGAGCCAGCCAACGGTCCACTAATTGGACATCTGGCAAAGCCATCAGACATCTTCTAAGACGTCTGGACTAAGATCTGGACATCTGATTTCATCAGACAAAACTACCAAGTCCATCCTAAATGTTTATCAGACGTCTGAATCAACAGTCAGACGTCTTAAAATACATTATCAGACGTCTGATCTTGGAATTAGACGTCTGGAAATGCTGTTTGAACCCTATATTGGTTTTCTAAGTTCTCTACAGAAAACCTAAGTGTCCTAGGGTTGTGCAGGTGTTCCTAGGACTACTATTAGGGTACTTTGAGGCTCTTTAACAAGAATCTAAGTAACAAAAATAATGAGCAACAAAAGAGACGAAAAATACAAAGAGTACATGAGAAGGAAATCTATCATATTCTTCATCTCCTTCCTTCTTCAATATATCGCTCCTCGCGAATCTCTTTTGTACTCCATCAAGCTCCTCCAATCCATCCTGGATGCGAGCTTGAACTCTGTCTAATCACGTCTCCATTTACAATTGACCTGAAATCTAAGACTCCAAGTGCAAATGTTAAGTAACACGTGTTTTGTTATCATCAAAACAGATGATCATGATGCTCTAGCACCAACAAGAAGGGCATTTTTAATAGCATTAGTTGAAATGATTCTTCATAAGGGTCCTTGCGTAATTCTCTGAATTTTTGAGGTATTTCGGAAAATTTTACCACCCCAATTCTTGTTCTATGGATTCCATGGGAAAAAAAACTTCTTCGAGATCAAACCTGCAATTTTTCCAAACCTAAAATCCTACCCAAAGCCCTTAAAAACCCCCTTGTAAGCCTCACTTTCCCCCCACACCTCTCCCTTGGGCGACGTGCCCTACTTATTTTCTCGTTTCTAGCAGCGAGAGAGAGAGAGGTGAGCGGGAGAGGAGGAGAGAAGGTAGGAGAGGAGGTGAGGGATCGAGAGGAGGCAGGGAAGGGATGCAGGGCACAGCGTGTGAGGCTGCAGCGGCTATTGATGATTGCTTACGAGGCGAGATCGTGTTTAAAAAGACATTCATTGCAATATAGCTGAAATCTCCTCGAAAACAATTAACAATTTTATTTTACTCAAAAACTAAAGTATCCGAGGTCGAACTCAGGGAGTAAATTAGTATTTTAGAAACTAAATCACAATCTCAAATTACTCAAAAGATGATATCAATGTAATCCAATGTATATGAAAACTAAAGAAAGAAAATGCAAAAAGAAATAGATTTTTCTTCTTCTCTTCTCTTCCTTCTTCGTTCTCTTTGTGACTTCTTCTTTTTCTTCTCTCTTTCTTTTCCTTTTTCTTTCTTCTGCTTGGCCGCACCTTCTCCTTCTTCCTTTCTTTGTCTTTCTTTTCTTAGATGTCTGATTCTGTGAATCAGACATCTTAACTGGTGAATGCTACAGTACTTTCACTCTTTCTTCTTCTTCTTCTGCGGTTCCTTCTTCTTCTGTTCTTCTTTGTCTACCCTTGTCTTCTTATTCTTCTGTTCTTCTCTGTTGCGCCTCCTACTTCTTCTTCCTTGGCCTTTGCAGTCTTCTTCTTCTTCTTTTTCTTCTCCTCCTCTGCCACTCCTTTGCTACAATGCTTCGTCTTCACCTTCTTTCTTCTGTCTTCAGCTACTCCTCTTCTTCTTCCTTTTCTTCTTCCCTGCCTTAAGCTTTGGCTATGGCTGCACCTTCAGCTTCTGCCTTCTTCCTTCACTTCTTTACTGCGCCTCTTCCTTAGCTCCTTCTTTCCTGCACAACACCACGCAGCAAAACCTACCCCTACCCTCCCCCGCGTACGCTCTCTCTCTCTGTTTTCTCTCTTTGGTTCGCTCTGCCAGAGCCAATCGGGTGCTCGGGTCGGGTCAAGTGCACCCGGGTCCAGGTGCACCGACGTGGATGATGCGCGAGGAGTGCAGGGTTATCGGGTTAGGTGAGCCAGGCCCGCGGAGCGTGGGTCGCAGATGAGGCGGGTATACGGGCGAGGGGACCTCACCCCGTGTTCAGAGGCAACGAAGAGAAAACACAAAATCAATTTAAGCCACTCACCTGCATTGAAAACTTCTGAGGTGGGACTAAAGTCCCACCCGCTTCTTTGCGTGCCCGCAGGGAGGCGCTTTGCTCAATTACTGCTGCTGCGGTCGATGAAGGCTTTGATTGCTAGGTGCGTAAGAATCGTGGAATGCTTCCGCGCACCTAGGACTCGATCTCCTGGAGCGGAGCGACCTGGAGGGAGCTTGCGAGCAAGCTTTGCCCCTACTCAAATGGCAGCAGGGGGTCAAAACCTGCGATCACTGAAGACGGGCTTTCGGCCCCATTAGAGCACACAGGTGGCTTCGCCATGGCTTGGCGAAGCTGAGGCAGGGGGTGGCGTGGCGCAGAATGGCCTAGGCGTGCGTGCCTAGGTCAGACTGTGACCGTGTGTGTGGGTTTGTTCGGGGAGAGTGTTGGGTGCGAATGGCGGTCAATGAAGAGGTGGGTGATGATCAGTGGATGATGGTGAAGCTTCTGTGGTCGGTGGCGAGGCGTGTAGGTGCGTGGAGTGATGGTTGTGCCTTCGCCGGTGGTCTACCAGAGATGAGGAAGGCGAAGTTGGTCTGTGGTTGTCGGGGGTTGTTTTGGGAAATAAAGAGGGGGAAAATGAAGAGAAGGAGAGGAGGGACTTATCTGTGGTGATTGGAGCGAAGGGGAGGCAGAGGGGCGGACGACGTGTATCTACCGTCGCCAAAGACGAAGACCCTGAGGTGGAGATGATGGCGACGAGGAAGGGATCGGAGAGGCGCACGCAGGTACGGCGTGACGCGGAGGAGCAAGATGGAGATGACTCTGCCACTGGTATGGTGGCAGAGCGACGAGAAGAGGGAGGACAGATGGCCTGAGATTGCGGGTTGTTGGCCGGAGGCGAGGGAGGACGAATTTAGGGGTTTCCTCAGGCCAAATCAAGCTTAGAAGATGCGACCGAACCTGAGGCAACATTTAGAGGCACAGGCAGAAGGCATTGTGCTTGGAAGGAGAGCTTCTAAGCGTAAGACTCTCGCTAGATTTATGGTCGGAAATGATACCCATACCTCAGGGGGAGCTGCTCAGGCAGTAGGAGACTTCTCAGAGAACCCCCCTTTCAAATTTGAGAGCAACTCCCTGGGGAAGCGAGGAGAAATCCTCCTCGAAACTTCGCTGGAGGCATGGGTCTCTACTGCAATGGCAGAGGGACCGGAATGCAAAAAGTGTTGAAGAAGTTGAGGGGGTTTTGGCAAGGATTTTCAAAAGTTAGGGGCCAGAATGTAATTGGATGGACTATTTTGCAAAGTAGGTCAAGATGACCTTCCCTTAGGTCCAAATTTTGGTACAAACCTAATTTGTACCTAAGAAATTTAATGGTGAAGTTTAATTTTAGGTTTGACCACATTTGATTGGATATTTTGCATAAAAACCCAAATTAGGTCAAATATTGAGTTTGGACCCCAATCTAGGTCAAAATAGGTTCCAAAGGCCAAATTGAAGGTTCTAAACCCTAGGGGATATTTTTCCATGAATTTTAGAGGGTTTAGGTGATTTTTATCCTCTCTGTAACCTTGTGAAATTAAGTGGGTTTGTTTTAAGGTTACAGAATGTCATTTAATTCTTAAATTTCACAATAACCCTTTTCTGACTGAACCATCCCACTTTTTCTATTATTAAGTCCAATTGGCCTATGTCTAGACCGTGAGAAATCTCTTTGATGTACTGTAATGGTAAAATTACTGTTTTACCCTTTGTTTCATGTATTCTTTTTGGATCAGTAATCTCTTGAGTTAGGCCTTCCTTTAGGTTATGCAGGAGCTTTTGTTCATTTTATTAGGTCAAAATAAGCTAGTTAGGACTCATGATGAGGTTGTCATCAGCGGCACAGCAAATGAGGAGGAGGGCTGAGCATAGTTCGAGAGGTTGCATTGGAGAATGCTACTACACGGGGCAGGGGAGAGCCCTACGTCCATCGGACATCTGCAAAGCCCTACAGACGGTCGGGATGAGCTCCAGATGTCCGAGGTTGCATGAGGTGCGAGGTGCGGTGAAATGACCCTTCCAAGGGTCGTTTGGCTTTGCCAAAATTTTTAGGGGTTTTTGTGCAATTTTAACTCCTCTAAGTTTTATTGTGTGTATGTGGGGGAAAAAGAAAACTTGCAGGGGTGCCCCCATAATTTCTCTCACACAATTCCCCTCCCCCACGTACACCACCACCCTCCCTCACCGTATGCCACCCCCCTCACCGACGACACCTTACCCCGCCACCATACCTCTCCGCCATTCCCTCCCCACGTCCCAAACTCCATATAAGCCCCCTCCTCCTCCATTCGTTCCCACACTGTAGACGAGAGTAGAGGAAGAGCAGGGAGCAAGAGGAGAAAGCAAAGAGCAGAGCAGGCCAGAGGCCTGAAAGTAGGAGTCGGGGAGGTACTGCAGTTGTTGCAACTTCAGCGGTGAGAGAAAGAGAGGGAGAGCTCGCAAACAGTTCTGCAGAGTTATTTTTCTGCAGAATCAGACGTCTGGAGAGACCACTAGACGTCTGTCCAGATGTCCAAAGGTAATACCAGACGTTTGATAGCGCATTTCTCTTCAATTATTTTTTCTCCCTGCTGAATTCCGACTTCATGTGTCTGTGTCAGAGATTGGGGAGGCACGTTGGTGCGAGGACCGAGGCAGTTTCAAACGCCCGGGAGCATCTCCAGACATCTGAAGACACCTCAGACGCCTGCATGAAGTTCCAGATGTTCGAAAGAAGGCGCCTCGAGCAAGGTAAGCCCCTGAGTGAATTTAAGACATTTGGAACTCTTCCCAAATGTCTGATTTTAGTCAGAGTAGTATTTTTGGGCCCATTTAAGGCCCAAACGGAGTCGGATTTCCGCAAACGAAACGTCATTAGTTTCCGTTCGAGTTACCCTACGTAATGATATAGTGTCTATGCAGTTTTGAGCTCATTTGACCTATCGGTCCATGTTGTAAGTCTCCAATCCGTAGAATATACGGGACCTACGGAGTTGTCAGGAGCTACCGTACAAGCCCCTATTCCACCAGGTTAGCTAGTAGAGTGGTTTTCTCTAACTCCAGAATTAATAATTGAATTGCATGCTTTAGAATTATTCGATTGAACCTTAGGTTTTGAAATGGACACTAAGGATGAAAGAAATGCATGTGTAACTAATAATTGAATGAGTTGCCATAAATCATGAGCTGCCTGTGCCACCTGTATTACATACATGTACTGAATAATCGATTATCGAATCTTGAGTTTCCTGTTATGCATTTAACAAATCAGATATGTAAATGAGAAAGTCTATGTTTGAACCCTACAAGGAATTTAGGAAGAAACCAAGAATACTATAGTATGGAAAACCTAATGGTTTTGGAACACGTTGCCTACGGGTGGCTGTTTGGATTTGGTTAAGGGAAGTGAGCTAGCCCTCGTGTACGTGTTACCAAGGAGAGCAACTATCCCTTTAGAGTAAAGGGGAGGTTGCCGCCCCTTGGGTTGAGACTTGGGATGGGTTTGGCAACTCTATGTCGACTCCAGTTTGGCCCTCGCGTATGTGGTATCGAGGTGAGCTATTTAGGGTAGGGGGAGCTTGAAACCCCATGGGACCCGAGGTTAGGTTTGGACACCCTACATCGACTCTTGTTAGGCCCGTTGGGCAAACTGGAATAATCGAACGAGGGTATGTAGATTGTGGAGGGGCAGGACCCCTGTTCTGTTCTGAGAAGCGAGACTCCTATTCTGAGAGGGCAAGGCCCTGTACTGTTCCGTGCTGTACTCTTGGGTGTCCCTGCTAGCGGAAACGACTGACCGCGCACCAGTGCAGGGTAGCTACCCGAGGGCTTATTGCGTGTACCATAGTCACCGCTACGGCACGACCGTGACCTCGGGGTAGTAGACCAGGTGTAGGACTACCACAAGGGATTCTCCTGGACAGGAGAGTGCCACGTGTGCATCCTACATCGCGAGAAAACTACAAGCAAGTTCGTTCCCTTAGGTGTTAAGACCCATGCTGTTAAGCCTTTTTAAGACGTCTGGACTTTAGGTCAGATGTTTGGTAAGACGTCTGGACTAAGAGTCAGACGTCTGGACTCATTCCCAGACATCCAAAAATCAAAAATTTCTTGTACGAGCTCGCGTCTGCGCGCGTGCTACACGCAGACAATACACGTCCCTCATTTTCTTCTTCTCTCTCCTTCCGCCCGACGAAAACCCTAAACCCACACCCTTATATAAGCCCCCCTCACTGCTGCAGCCGGAGCAGCAGGCTAAAGGGTACGGCACGGCGCAAGAGGGCGGAAGAAGGTTCTGGTTCTGGGATTTTCCCAGAATCAGATGTCTAGAGTGACCGCCAGACGACGGTGCAAACGTTTGGAGGTGGTGCTAGACGTCTGAGGAGGAGGCTTCACGAAGGTACGCCTCCTTTGCGAATACGGCCATGCAGGCCGCTCCACCGATGCATTGTTTCATGCCCGATTTGAGGAGATTCAATTACGTGTGCAGGATTCACTTCAGGAAGGCGCGGGACACACCCTCCCACGCAATTCGACGTCTGAGTGACGTACCAGACGACGGGAAGCGCTTTCAGACATCCGGAGAGGTGGTCGAACGTCTGGAACTAGGTCCAGCGGAGTTCCTGGATGTGTGAGGAGTGGTGCAGGACTTGAGGTATGGCACTGGACACTTTTAAGATGTCTAGAAGTTGTTCCAGACGTCTGATTTGAGTCGGGAACACTGTTTTTGACCCGTTTAGGATCCGTTTGAGGTTCGATTTTCGCAATTAAGATACCGATGTTTCCCGTATGTTTTCCTCTACTTATTAGAAGACTTTCTATACTATGCTAAGTATTCTCTTGTGTTTGATCCTTGTGATAGGACTAGTTTCCGTTGCGGGTTCGGGGCTTGCCGAGGCACGTGAGCCTTTCGTTCAAGCCCCCATTACTCCTGGGTTTACTACTAGAGTGGTTTCCCCTTAATTTAATTAAAACCTAAATGCATGTGTGCAATGAATGGTTAGAACATAGGATGTGGCATGAATCCTAGGACTAGAAATACTGGAATGTCTGTATTGAATAAATGGATTGCGGTCTTGAATGAATAGATAGAATGATAACAATTGCCTGTAAATGAAAAACAGTTGCGTGCGAATTGTGTAGTATTTGTGCTAGTTAACTGTTGAATGTAATTTCCTGTTACACACATAATATGAGCTGCATGTATATACTTTCGAAATGGAAAGGTGAATGTTGAAAACACGAACTACCTGTGAATAACCTGAATATAGAAATATGAATGATAGAATTACCAGTTGCATGTGTATAACCTGAGAATGGAAATAGAAATGATGAAACCTGATATGGAATGGCCTGAGGAATATGAGCATGAACCCTACGGGGAATTAGGAGTAGAGCTCCTGGAAATAAATGGAATGGAACTGGAAATGTGAGTGAGGAAGTGAGATGGCCCTTGAGTACGAAGTACCAAGGAGAGCGACTGTCCCCCCTGTTTAGTGCAGAGCGGAGCTAGTCGCCCTTGGGTTGGGACCCGGGGTTAGGATTGGCCACTCTGTACCGACTTCTTGGCCCTCGTGTACACTGTACCGGGGAGAGCTACTAGTGTAGGGAGAGAGCTAGCCACCCCACAGGACCCAGGGTTCAGCTAGCCGCCCTACACCAACTTGTTAGGCCCACTGGGCAAACCAGGGTAGTCAGGCGAGGGTGCACGGATTGTGGAGGTGCGACACCCTTGTTTGGTTCTTAAGGGCTAGACCCCTGCTACTAAGAGGGCTATGCCCTATACTGGACTTGTGC
Organism: Thalassia testudinum; assembly: GCA_037157565.1. NCBI lineage: Eukaryota > Viridiplantae > Streptophyta > Magnoliopsida > Alismatales > Hydrocharitaceae > Thalassia > Thalassia testudinum. Next base: position 195,721,810 of record JAZHRO010000073.1, on the reverse strand, counting down.
TGTGCTTTGGGCGAACCCACTAACGGAAGCAACTAATCGTGTGCCAGTGCGGGGTAGCTACCCGTGCACTTATCGCGTGTGCCGTAGTCACCCTTACGTCTGTCCGTGACCTTGGGGTGGTTGATTGGGTGTAGGACCACCACGGGGAACTCTCCCAGCCAGGAGAGCACCACGTTCAACTTATACTCTTCGAAAAAGACTACAATCAAGATCATTCCCACGAGGAACATTCGAGATCAAGAAAGAAACTCGATAAATAAACCAAGTGGTGAAAGAAAGAATAATTAGTAAAAAAAGAAAAAAATTGAAAAACAACAGCTACCTGTCCACCTTTACTTCTTTAGTTAGTTGGTTGCCTCTCTACTCAGCGTTCGTTGACGTTTTGTGCTCATAACCCTTTTCAGGTCCAGGTGTTGAGCAGCCAGAGCTTACGACTGCAGAGGGTGCTGGACCCAGTAGAGTCCAGTAGTTGTAGCTCTTTTTGTACTCAGTTGTAGCAGTGAGTAGCTTCTTGTACCTTTATTTTCTATACTCTTTCGTTCGGCACATTACATTCCTGTACCCGTTGACTTTTCTATTGTTGTAGTTGTGTGTACTGTGGTAGTTTTACTTGTTTACTGTTGTACTTTTGTTACTGTTAGTTGCTTAGTATAGTGAATGTGGTTTACTTTCCTGCTTTTTGGTTACTTTCTCGTTGGACGACTGGGTCTTGGGATCAGTTGAGCCGGTACGATCTCGTGTTCTATAGGGATTCGGGAACTGGGTCATAACAAGATGGTATCAGAGCAAAGTCATCCTAAGAAGTGAACCCACTAGCTTGAGAATAACCAATTCACGTGCCTGTAACTAGAGTAACCACCACAACGTACCTTTTGACATATGTTCTAAGGTTCTTTTGTTGAATGTCAGTTAGATTTGACGTCTTCCTGTTCTGTGTTCGTGTTTCCTTGTAGGATGCCTCGACGTGGAGCCATTGAGGCGGGCAGTGGATGCGGCCGAGGACAAGGTCTGAGGGGCAGACGTGTTGAGCCCAACGTCTCAGTGGACCAGCCACTACTTTCGGGCGTTCAGGCGCAAGACCTCGCCCAGCTGATACGGGAGATTGTGCGAGAGGAGCTCCACCCGCCTCCACAGGTGCCTCTCCCTGGGGCCGTGGAGGGGGAGTCCTCTATGGGGCTGCGAGACAGACACAGCACTGGACGTGAGGGAGGGGGTGGCCCTCCACCGCCCCCACTGTCCTCTAACACTTCCGAACATGAGCCCTCCTTGCCTAGAGGCGTACCAGTTTCCCTACTTCAATGCCTTTATGAGCATTTTGGACAGTTCCGGAAGCTGAAGCCCCCCTCCTTCAAGGGGGATGAGAACTCGACCAAGGCGGAGGACTGGCTCGAGCAGATCGAGAAGGTGTTTGACACCCTTCTCCCCCCTGCGAAGTACCGCGTGGCCTTTGCCACGTACCAGTTGGAGTGCACGGCTCACAGGTGGTGGAGGGTGGTCAGAGGTCAGGAGAGGGCCGAGCCGACATGGGACCAGTTTGTCACCCTCTTCTACGAGCAGTACTTTCCCCAGACGTGGCAAGATCAGAGGAGGCTGGAGTTTCACACTCACCGCCAAGGGACGATGACCATGAGCGCATATCGCACGCGTTTTCTGGAGCTATCTCGTTTCGTCACGACAGCTGTAGCTACTGAGGATGAGCGCCTGTGGAGGATCACCGAGGGGCTCTGGCCTGCTATTCGGGGGTATGTCAAACCCATGAAGCTACCTACGTTCTTGAGGGTGGTGGAGGTAGCTATGACATATGAGGAGACCAGCCCAGCCACACGTGACACTGACAGTGGACGGAAGAGGCCCTACCAGCTAGAATACTCACAGGGCAGGCAAGAGAGGAGGCACGCGACGCCCGCAGGAGAGCTGTCACTCTTTGTGTGGCCGTCAGTGGCCTTTGGGGTCCCCGACAGGGGCCAGCTACTAGCACTGGACCCCCGCCCAGCCGTCAGCAGGGACCTACTGAGGGCGGGGGTCGAGTTCCCCTTTGCTACCAGTGTGGCTAGCTGGGCCACATCAGGAGGGACTGCCTGTCTAAGGCAGGAGGTCAGCAGATGCTCCCCGCACCGAGTGTTGGAGGACTAGTAGGAGGCCGTGGTTCCCAGACGCGTGGGAGAGGACAGCAGTCACGGGGAGGGTACCAGCCAGTGGCTACCCGTCTGATGCAGAGTGTGGCTACTTCTTCGACATCGAGGACTGAGGGGCGTATTAACGCCCTGACACACAAAGACGTTAGAGCTTCAGGTTCAGTGGTGGAAGGTATGGTTACAGTTTCCGGCAAACTAGTTTACACACTTTTTTATTCCGGCGCCACGCACTCGTTTGTTGCTGCTAGTTTTGCTGTCAGTTTGGGACAATTCTGTGTGTTGTTAGAGGATCCATTTGTGATCAAAGGTCCAGGTGGTCAGCTGTTTGTAGTTGAGGATGTTTACATAGGCTGTGAGGTCAGTGTTGGGGGACACAACCTCCCAGCTGATTTGATTGTGATACCGATGGAGGACTTTGGCGTGATTCTGGGGATGGACTGGTCGTTCGCTTACCACGCTTTGGTGAACTAGTTTGAGAGGAAGATCGTCTTCTCCATACCAGAGATGCCTTCTTTTGAGTTTCACGGACAGCCAGTGAACGGAGGCTTCAGGTGCATTTCTGCGCTTCGGGCGATGAGACTTTTGGGCCAGGGGTGTAAGGGCTTTTTAGCTTATGTAGTGGTAGAGCCCAACCCCGTGGCAGACCTTCAGAGTATCCCGGTGGTCAAAGTGTACCCCGACATGTTTCCAGAGGAGCTGCCAGGTCTACCGCCTGAGCGTGAGATCGAGTTCGAGATCTCACTAGTATCGGGGACCAGCCCCATTTCTACAGCACCTTACAGGATGGCACCACTTGAGCTGCAAAAGCTCAAGTCCCAGTTGCAGGACCTTCTGGTGAAAGGATTTGTGAGGCCCAGTGCATCTCCGTGGGGAGCCCCAGTATTGTTTGTGAAGAAGAAGGATGGTACCATACGCCTTTGTATGGACTACAGACAGCTGAATAGGGTCACCATCAAGAATAGGTATCCGCTGCCGAGGATTGACGACTTGTTTGACCAGTTGTGAGGTGCCACGGTCTTCTCCAAGATAGACTTGAGGTCTGGCTACCGCTTGTTGAGGATCAAAGAAACCGACGTCTCCAAGACAGCTTTCCACACCCGGTACGGACACTACGAGTTTTTGGTCATGTCGTTTGAGCTGACCAACACCCCCGCTGCTTTCATGGATTTGGTGAACCGGGTGTTCAGACCATATCTGGATCAGTTTGTGGTGGTATTTATCGATGATGTGCTCATCTACTCTCGGGATCAGGCGTAGCACGGACAACACTTGCGGATGATTTTGGACACATTAAGTCGACGTAGGCTGCACGCCAAATACAGCAAGTGCGAGTTCTGGTAGAGGGAGGTGACCTTTCTAGGTCATGTGATATTAGGGAATAGCTTGGCTGTGGATCCAGCCAAGGTTGAGGCAATGCTCAGGTGGGAGAGACCACATACAGTGACAGAGATCCGCAGTTTCTTGGGACTGGTAGGCTACTACTGGCGGTTTATCAGGGGTTTCTCGAAGATTGCACATCCTATGACACAGTTGACCCGGAAGGACGTGCCCTTTTCTTGGACAGACGCTTGTGAGGCATACTTTCAGGAGTTGAAGGAGAGGCTGACTTCGGCTCCTGTGCTTACCATCCCAGACAGCAGTGGCGGTTTCGTTGTGTACACGGACGCCTCTTTGCAGGGGTTAGGAGGTGTGCTCATGTAGCGAGGTCACGTTGTCGCTTACGCTTCACGGCAACTGAAGCACCATGAGCATAGCTACCCTACCCACGACCTAAAGCTGGCAGATGTCGTCTTCGCGCTGAAGACTTGGAGACACTACCTGTACAGTGAGACCTTTGAGGTATTCACAGATCATAAGAGTCTCAGGTACTTGTTTGATCAGAAGGAGCTCAACATGAGACAGAGACGTTGGTTAGAGCTCCTGAAGGACTATGAATGCAGCATTTCCTACCATCTGGGGAAGGCCAACGTGGTGGCTGACGCGTTGAGCCGGAAGGCGCCCGCTCACTTGGCCAGTTTACAGGCACAGAGTTGGAGACTCATGGAGGAGTTGGGCAGTTGGCGACCCCTAGAGTTACTAGGGCACTGTGGGGCAGTGACTGTGACACGACAGACGAGGCCAGAGCTGATAGAGCGCATCATCACAAGACAGATGGCAGATCCATACCTACAGCCGTTGCGTGATAGAGTATTGTCAGGGGACCCTGGAGACTTCTCCTTTACTGACGAGGTGCTGCGCATGAGGGGACGGTTGTGCGTTCCCAGGGACAAGGAGTTGCTGAGAGAGCTCCTAACTGAGGCATATGGTTTCAGGTTCACCATACATCCCGGGAACACAAAGATGTACCATGATCTGAGACGTGACTTTTGGTGAAGGGGAATGAAGCGGGATGTAGGTGAATTCGTACAGTAGTGTTTGGTGTGCCAGCAGGTAAAGGCTGAACATCAGAGGCCTGCAGGGCCGTTGCAGCTACTTCCAGTGCCAGAGTGGAAGTGGGAGAGCATCACCATGGACTTGGTGGTGGGCTTGCCTGTTACCCAGCGAGGACACGACACAGTCTGGGTGATTATAGACATATTGACGAAGACAACACGTTTCTTGCCGATCCAAGTCACCTTGGGACTAGCACAGTTAGCAGAGAGGTATACTCGCGACGTGGTACGTCTGCACGGAGTTCCACGTGAGATTGTATCCGACCGAGATACCCGCTTTACGTCCCAGTTTTGGGTTGAGTTTCAGCAGGCTTTGGGGACACGGTTGAGGTTCAATACTGCATACCACCCCCAGACGGACGGACAGTCAGAGCGCACGATACAGACGCTTGAGGACCTTTTGCATGCCTGTGTACTGGACTGAAGGGGCTCTTGGGAGGAGCACTTGCCCCTGACAGAATTTGCATATAATAACAACTATGACTCGAGCATTGGCTTGGCACCCTACGAGGCTCTGTATGGATGGAGGTGTATTGCACCCTTGAGTTGGGTTGAGGTGGGGACCAAGTGGGAGGTTGGACCCAGGCTGATCCGGCAGAGTCAGGAGGTGATTGAATAGATTCACAGGCGACTTCGCACCGTCAAGAGTAGACAGAAGAGCTATGCCGATCGGAAGCGCAGAGAGGTGCAGTTTGAGGTTGGGGATCATGTTTTCCTTCGCGTTTCGCCCATGAAGGGCCTACAGCATTTTGGGGTGAAAGGGAAGCTCGCGTCGTGGTTTGTGGGGCCCTTTGAGGTCCTGGAACTGGTTGGACCCATTGCTTACAGGCTTGCCCTTCCTCACCAGCATTTTGGTGTGCACGACGTGTTCCACGTGTCCAACCTCAGGAAGTACGTCGCCGATCCCAGTCACGTTCTGAGCCACAAGAGTATCGAGGTGGGTGACGACCTGACCTACCCCGGACGACCAGTGCAGATACTAGACAAAGCCATCTGGAGTTTAAGACGGAAACAGGTACCCCTAGTGAAGGTCTTGTGGCGGAGCCAGAGGTACGATGAGGCTACCTGGGAGCCCAAGGCAGCGATGCAAGAGCAGCACCCGGAGCTTTTTGAGGGTATGTCTTTTCGGACCGACCTCGTCCTCTTTGAGTTTGTTATACATATGTTCTTTTCCGCACCCTAGCTAGCTCAAGTTTCGGGGACAAAACTTCCTTTGAGTTTGTTATGATGTTAAGACTCGCGCTGTTAAGCCTTTTTAAGACATCTGGACTCATTTCCAGACGTCTGAAAATCAAAAATGTCGTGTACAAGCTCGCGTCTGCGCACGTGCTGCGCGCAGATAATACACATCCCTCGTTTTCTTTTTCTTCTCTCTCCTTCCGCCCGACGAAAACCCTAAACCCACACCCTTATATAAGCCCCCCTCCTCTCCCTCATTCGAACCCCACTTCCTAGCCACTCCCCTCCTTCCTCCAGCGAGAGCAGTAGAGCGACAACAGCGGAGAGAAGGAGCGGCGTAAGAGGAGAGGAGGAGCAGCGTGAGAAGGAGAGGAGAGAAAGCTTGCAAGCTCGCCGGTGAGCTCACAGCCGGAGCGGCACGTGCGCAAGGCGGAGGAGTGCGTCGGGGAGGTCCTCCCCGACACTGCTGCAGCCGGAGCAGTAGGCGAGAGGGCGCGGCGCGACCACGTGCGGCGCAAGAGGGTGGAAGCGGGTTCTGGTTCTGGGATTTTCCTAGAATCAAACGTCTGGAGTGACCGCTAGACGACGGTGCGGACGTCTGGAGGTGGTGCCAGATGTCTAATGAGGAGGCTTCACGAAGGTACGTCTCCTTTACGGAAACGGCCATGCAGGCCGCTCCGCCGATGCACTGTTTCATGCGCAATTTAAGAAGATTCGATTACGCGTGCAGGATTCGCTTCAGGAAGGTGCGGGACACGCCCTCCCACGTAATTCAAATGTCTGAGTGACCTACCAGACAACGGGAAGTGCTTTCAAACGTCTGGAGAGGTGGTCGGACATCTAGAACTGGGTCCAGACGATCAAGCGGAGTTCCTGGATGTCTGAGGAGTGGCGTAGGACTTAAGGTATGGCACTGGACACTTTTAATACGTCTAGAAGTTGTTCCAGCCGTCTGATTTGAGTCGGGAACACTGTTTTTGACCCGTTTAGGATCCGTTTGAGGTTCGATTTCCGCAATTAAGATACCGATGTTTCCTGTTTGTTTTCCTCTACTTACTAGAAGACTTTCTATACTATTCTGAGTATTCTCTTGTGATTGATCCTTGTGATGGGACCGGTTTCCTTTGCAGGTTCGGGGCTTGTAGAGGCACGTGAGCCTACCGTTCAAGCCCCCATTACTCCTGGGTTTACTAGTAAGGTGGATTCCCCTTAATTTAATTAAAACCTAAACGCATGTGTGGAATGAATGATTAGAACCTAGGATATGGCATGAATCCTAGGACTAGAAATACTGGAATGTCTGTATTGAATGAATGGATTGCGGTCTTGAATGAATAGATAGAATGATAACAATTGCCTGTAAATGAATAATAGTTGCCTGCGAATTATGTAATACTTATACTAGTTAACTGTTGAAAGTAATTTCCTGTCGCACACATAATATGAGATGCATGTATATAATTTGAAAATGGAAAGGTGAATGTTGGAAACACGAACTACCTATGAATAACCTGAATATAGAAATATGAATGATAGAATTACCAGTTAAATGTGTATAACCTGAGAATGGAAATAGAAAAGATGAAACCTGATATGGAATGGCCTGAGGAATATAAGCATGAACCCTAAGGGGAATTAGGAGTAGAGCTCCTGGAAATAAATGGAATGGAACTGAAAATATGAGTGGGGAAGTGAGCTGGCCCTTGAGTACGGAGTACCAAGGAGAGCTACTGTCCCCCCCTGTTTAGTGCAGACAAGAGCTAGCCGCCCTTGGGTTGGGACCTGGGGTTAGGATTGGCCACTCTGTACCAACTTCTTGGCCCTCGTGTACACTATACCGGGGAGAGATACTAGTGTAGGGAGAGAGCTAGCCACCCCACGGGACCCGGGGTTCAGCTAGCCGCCCTACACCAACTTGTTAGGCCCACTGGGCAAACCAAGGTAGTCAGGCGAGGGTGTGCGGATTGTGGAAGGGTGAGACCCCTTATAACGGCCCGATTCCCGAGTCCCTATGAGACACGAGAACTGGACCGACTCGACTAATTCCAAGACCTAGTCGTCCAACGAGGAAGTAACCAAAAGAGCAGTAAAATAAACCACATTCAGCATGAATATAACTAGCAGTAACAAAAATACAGCAGTAAGAAAAAGAACTACTACAGCATGTACCACCACAACAGTAGAACAACATTTATAACATGAGCTACAAGTAAAGAAAAGTACAGAGAGTAACAAGAACTACTCACTACAGTGGAACAAAAAGGGGTACAAAAGAACTGCGGTAACTCTACTGAACCATACTCGGCCCAGCGTCCTCTGCAGCCGCTGACCCTGGCTGCTCAACACCTGGTCCTGAAAGTAAATTAAAATCCCAGACGTCTGGGCCACATCCCAGACGTCTTAAAAAGACGTCTTGAAACCGCGTTCGTAACAATATAACAAACTCAAAGGAAGTTTCGTCCCCGAAACTTGCGCTAACTAGGGTGCGGGAAAAATGCCATATAAAAACATAACAAACTCAAAAGGACCGAAGCCGGTCCGAAAGACGTACCCGCGAAGAGCTCCGGGTATCGCTCCCGCATTGCCACCTCAGGCTCCCAGGTAGCCTCCTCGTACCGCTGGCTCCTTCACAAAACCTTCACCAGGGGTACTTGCTTTCGTCTCAAACTGCGGACGGCTCAGTCAAGAATCTGCACTGGCCGCTCGGGGTAGGTCAGGTCGTCGCCCACCTCGAAGCTCTCGTGACTCAGTACGTGACTGGGATCGGCTACGTACTTCTGGAGGTTGGACACATGGAACACGCCGTGCACACCAGAAAGCTGAGGAGGGAGGGCAAGTCTGTAAGCAACGGGTCCAACCCGCTCCAGGACCTCAAAGGGCCCCTCGAACCTCGGCGCGACCTTCCCTCTCACCCCAAACCGCTGCAGGCCCTTCATGGGTGAAACACGAAGAAAGACGTGGTCCCCAACCTCGAACTGCACCTCTCTGCGTCTCCGATCCACGTAGCTCTTCTGTCTGCTCCTGACAGTGCGGAGTCGCCTATGGATCCGCTCGACTACCTCCTGACTCTGGCGGATCAACCTGGGGCCAACCTTCCACTTGGTCCCCACCTCAACCCAACTCAAGGGTGCTGTACACCTCCGTCCATACAGAGCCTCGTAGGGAGCCATGCCGATGCTCGAGTGATAGCTGTTGTTGTATGCAAACCCTGCCAGGGGCAGGTGCTCCTCCCAAGAGCCCCTCCAGTTCAGTACACAGGCACGCAAAAGGTCCTCAAGTGCCTGTATCGTGCGCTCAAACTGTCCGTCCGTCTGGGGGTGGTAAGCTGTACTAAACCTCAACCGCGTCCAGAGGGCCTGCTGAAACTCAGCCCAAAACTGGGACGTAAAGCAGGCTTCCCGGTCAGATACGATTTCCCGCGGAACTCCGTGTAGTCGTACCACATCGCGGATATACCTCTCTGCCAACTGTGCTGGTCCCAAAGTGACTCGGATCGGCAAGAATCGTGCCATCTTCGTCAGTCTATCCACAATTACCCAGACTGCGTCGTGTCCTCGCTGGGTAACAGGTAAGCCCACCACCAAATCCATGGTGATGCTCTCCCACTTCCACTCTGGCACTGGAAGCGGCTGTAGCAGCCCTGCAGGCCTCTGAAGCTCGGCTTTCACCTGCTGGAACACTATGCACTGCTGCACGAATTCACCCACATCCCGTTTCATCCCCCTCCACCAAAACTCGCATCTCAAGTCATGGTACATCATCGTGTTTCCGGGATATATGGTGAATCTGGAACCGTGTGCCTCAGTCAGGAGCTCTCTCAACAGCTCCTCGTCCCTGGGAACGCACAACCGTCCCCTCAGGCGCAGCACCTGATCTGTGAAAGAGAAGTCTCCTGGGTCTCCTGACAGTACTCTGTCGCGCAAGGACTACAAGTACGGATCGGCCATCTGTCCTGTGATGATGCGGTCTATTTGCTCTGGCCTAGTCTGTCGTGTCACAGTCATTGCCCACAGTGCTCCCGTAACTCTAGGGGTCGCCAACTGCCCATCTCCTCCAAAAGGCTCCAACTCTGTAACTGTAAGCTGGCCAAGTGTGCGGCCGCCTTCCGGCTCAAGGCGTCAGCCACCACATTGGCCTTGCCCGGGTGATAGGAAATGCTACAGTCGTAGTCCTTCAGGAGCTCCAACCAACGTCTTTGTCTCATGTTGAGCTCCTTCTGATAAAAAAGGTAACTGAGGCTCTTATGATCTGTGAAAATCTCGAAGGTCTCACCGTACAAGTAGTGCCTCCAGGTCTTCAGCGCGAAGACGACAGCTGCCAACTCCAGGTCGTGGGTAGGGTAGGTATGCTCATGGGGCTTCAGTTGCTGCGAAGCGTAAGCAACAACGTGACCCCTCTGCATGAGCACACCTCCTAACCCCTGCAAGGAGGCGTCCGTGTACACAACGAACCCGCCACGACTGTCAGGGATGGTGAGCACGAGAGCCGAGGTCAACCTCCCATTCAACTCCTGAAAACATGCCCCACAGGCGTCTGTCCAAGTGAAGGGCACGTCCTTCCGGGTCAACTGTGTCATGGGACGTGCAATCTGTGAAAAACCTCTGATGAATCGTCTGTAGTAGCCTGCCAGTCCCAGGAAACTGCGAATCTCAGTGACTGAACGCGGTCTCTCCCACCTGAGCACTGCCTTGACCTTGGCTGGGTCCATCGCCAAGCGGTCTCCAGAGATCACATGACCTAAGAAGGTCACCTCCCTCAACCAGAACTCGCACTTGCTGTATTTGGCGTACAACCTACGTCGTCACAGTGTGCCCAGAACCATCAGCAAGTGTTGTCCGTGCTGCGTCCAATCTCGAGAATAGATGAGTACATCATCAATGAATACCACCACGAACTTGTCCAAGTATGATCTAAACACCCAGTTCATCAGGTCCATGGAAGCAGCGGGGGCATTGGTCAGCCCAAACGGTATGACCAAAAACTCGTAGTGTCCGTACCGGGTGCGGAAAGCTGTCTTGGAGACGTCTGCCTCCCTGATCCTCAACTGGTGGTATCCAGACCTCAAGTCGATCTTGGAGAACACCGTGGCACCCCGCAACTGGTCAAACAAGTCATCGATCCTCGGCAGCGGATATCTGTTCTTGATGGTGACCCTATTTAGCTGTCGGTAGTCCACACAAAGGCGTAAGGTACCATCCTTTTTCTTCACAAACAGTACCGGGGCTCCCCAGGGAGACGCACTAGGCCTCACGAAACCCTTCTCCAAAAGGTCCTGCAACTGAGACTTGAGCTCTCGTAGCTCAAGCGGTGCCATCCTGTATGGCGCGGTGGAGATGGGGTTGGTCCCTGGTACTAGTGAGATCTCAAACTCGAACTCATGCTCGGGCGGTAGTCCTGGTAACTCGTCTGGGAACACGTCAGGGTACTTTCTGACCACCGGTATGCTCTGGAAGTCTGCCACAGGGCTGGGCTCTGCCACCACACAAGCTAGGAAGCCCTCACACCCCTGGCTCAAAAGTCTCGCCGCCCGAAGTGCCGAAATGCACCTGAAGCCTCCGTCCACTGGCTGTCCGTGAACGACCCGATTCCCGAGTCCCTACGAGACACGAGAACCGGACCGACTCGACTAATCTCAAGACCTAGTCGTCCAACGAGGAAGTAACCAAAAGAGCAGTAAAATAAACCACATTCAGCATGAATATAACTAGTAGTAACAAAAATACAGCAGTAAGAAAAGGAACTACTACAGCATGTACCACCACAACAGTAGAACAACATTTATAACATGAACTACAAGTAAAGGAAAGTACAGAGAGTAACAAGAACTACTCACTACAGTGGAACAAAAAGGGGTACAAAATAACTGCAGTAACTCTACTGGACCTTACTCGACCCAGCGTCCTCTGCAGCTGCTGACCCTGGCTGCTCAACACCTGGTCCTGAAAGTAACGACTGTAACACGTTAGCGAAACGCTGAGAGAGTGGCAACTAAACTAAAGAAGCAGTAAAGTGTACAGTAGCTGTTTTATTTTCTTTCTTTATTTATGTCTTTCTGTTGTTTCACAATTTATCTATTTCTCAGATCCTTCACTTGATCTCAAATGTTCCTCGTGGGAACGATCTTGATTGCAGTCTTTCCCGAAAAGTAGAAGTAACACGTGGTGCTCTCCTGGCCGGGAGAATCCCCCGTGGTGATCCTACTCTCAGTCAACCACCCCAAGGTCGCTGACAGAAGTAACGGTGACTACGGCACGCGCGATAAACACACGAGTAGCTACCCCTTACTGGCACACAGTCAGTCGTTTCCGTTAACGGGTGCGCCCAAAGCACAGCACGGAACCAGTATAGGGCAGAGCCCTCTCAGTAACAGGGGTCCAACCCCTCCACAGTCCGCGCACCCTGGCCTGACTACCCTGGTTTCCCCAGTGGGTCTAACAAGTCGGTGTAGGAGGCTAGCAGAACCCCGGGGCCCGTGGGGTAGCTAGTGCTCTCCCTACACTAGTAGCTCTCCTCGGTACTGCGTACACGAGGGCCAGCAAGTCAGTACAAAGTGGCCAGACCTAACCCTGGGTCCCTGAGGCGGCTAGCTCCGCTCTACACTAAGAGGTAATGTGTGCTCTCTTGGTATCACGTACCCCAGAGACAACACACTTCCACATCTTTCTTTCTCAGTTCCATTCCATTCTCTTTCCAGGAGTTCTACTCCTAATTCCCCATAGGGTTGCAGCTCTTTTACTCAGCACATTTAGGTTTCACCGTTCCAGTTTCACGTTCATGCAACCCATGTTCTCAGTCATGTTTATTTATTCATAACAGGCAGCTGTTAACTCAATTTGCAGGCAGCTATTATTTCCTTTCCTCATTTTTCCAAGACTGCAATAATATATTCATATCACTAGTTTTCCAATCCTAGGATTCATGCCGTACCCTAGGATCTATCATTCAATCTAGTTTTCCAGTCCTAGGATTCATGCAACACCCTAGGATCTATCATTCAATCTGGTTTCTCATTCCTAGGATTCATGCAATGCCCTAGGTTCTATTAATTGTTCCATACTTGTAACAAATTATGTTAATAACTTTTAAAGCCACTCTACCGGCTACAACGGAAGTACTGGGGGCGTGGTCGGAAATCCCACGCGCCTCCGCAACCCCCGAGACTACAATGGAACGGGGTCCTACCATAAGGATCAAACACAAGGAGTTTCTCAGAATAGTATATAATTACTATAAACGAGTAGAGGATTTTATTCCGAAAAGAACGCAACTCGAAACGCGGAAAACGGACTCCGAACGGACCTTAAACGGGTCGAAAACGACGAAACAGTCCAAAATCAGACGTCTGGAACCTCTTCCAGACGTCTTAAAAGGTGGTTCAAAGGATACCTTCGCTCTGTGTAATCCCTCAGACGTTCAGAAGCCTGCAGGGGTGTCTGGCTTAGTTCCCAGACGTCCGATGGTCATCCCAGACGTCTGGAACTCCTCTCCGTCGTCTGGCACTGTGGCCAGACGTCCAATTCGCGTTGGATGGCAAGTCTCAGAACCTGCACGTATCCACTCCTCGCTCACAGTATGACGGGTCGAAGAAAAGGAAGAAGGACAAAAATAACTTACTTGCCAGACGTCTGGACAGTCCTCCAGACGTCTTCACCGTTGTCTGGTTAGAAGCCCAGACGTCTGATTCGGGAAAAACTTCCAGAATCAGAGCTCGACTCGCTCTCCGCCTGCGACACACGGCCGCGCCGCGCCTCGTCCGCCTGCTGCTCGAGCTGCAGCAGCCCTCCCACGTCATTCCACGCCCGCTGCTTCCCAGCCGGCCCGCTCTAGCTGCCCCGGAAAGCTCGAGCCCTCACGGTCGACCGTCTCCTCCCTCGTGCAACACCTCCTCCCAAAACTCGCCGCAGCTGCCGCTGCCGCCGCGAGAGCGAAGAAGGGAGCGGAGGAGATGAGAGTGAGGGAGAGGGTGAGGTCCTTATAAGGCCGCGCGGGGAGAGAGAGAGAGTAGCACTGTGCCTGCAGGAGGAGAGAGGGAAAAAGAGGGCGTTCGCAGGTCTACGCGCGCAGGCACGCAGACGCAATGCTGCGTGCTGCAGAAATTAAAATCCCAAACATCTGGAAGGGGTTCCAGACGTCTGGTTAGACGTCTGGGCCACATCCCAGATGTCTTGAAACCATGTTCGTAACACCCCTGTTTGGTTCTTAGGGGCTAGACCCCTGCTACTGAGAGGGCTATGCATTATACCGGTTCCGTGCTGTGCTTTGGGTGCACCCGCTAACGGAAACGACTGACTGCGTGCCAATGCGAGGTAGCTACCCGTGCATTTATCGCGCGTGACCTTGGGGTTGTTGACTGGGTACAGGATCACCACGAGGGACTCTCTCCTGGCCAGGAGAGCACCACGTGCGACTTCTACTTTTCGAAAAAGACTGCAATCAAGATCGTTCCCACGAGGAACATTCGAAATCAAGAAAGAGACCTGATAAATAAACCAAGTGGTGAAAGAAAGAATAATTAGTAAAAAAAGAAAGAAATTGAAAAACAACAGCTACCTGTTCACCTTTATTACTTTAAGTAGTTGGTTGCCACTCTACCCAGCGTTCGCTGACGTTTTGTGCTCATAACCCTTTTCAGGTCCAGGTGTTGAGCAGCCAGAGCCTACGGCTGCAGAGGGTGCTGGGCCTAGTAGAGTCCAGTAGTTGTACCTCTTTTTGTACTCGGTTGTAGTAGTGAGTAGCTTCTTGTACCTTTATTTTCTATACTCTTTCGTTCGGCACATTATATTCTTGTACCCATTTACTTTTCTATTGTTGTGGTGGTGTATACTGTGGTAGTTTTACTTCTTTACTGCTGTACTTTTGTTACTGTTAGTTGCTTAGCATAATGAATGTGGTTTACTTTCCTTTTTTTTTGTTACTTTCTCGTTGGACAACTGGGTCTTGGGATCAGTCGAGTCGGTCCGGTCTCGTGTCCTGTAAGGATTCGGGAACCGGGTCGTAACATTAGGGAACAAGAAGATTGAGCAATATCATGGAACCTAAATAACATACTCGACTAGGAATCATATAAACCAAAGAATTGGAAACGGATGAAAATAAATAACCAACAATTGAATGTTTAACTGATTTCTATTTTAATTATGCTGCATGTAAACTAGTCACCACTCTACTCAGCGTAAGCTGACTCCGGGTTTTATAATCATGTTTAGGTCAGGGATTCGAGTAGCTAGAGCCATCGGCTGCTGAAGGCACTGGGCCAAGTCGAGCCCAGCCATAGTTCCTTTCTTTAGTTTCACTGCAGAGAGTTTTGTTGTAGTGAGTACCTATAGCTTATTGTTATATCCAGTTATGTTTCTACCAGTTCCCTATTGTGATGGCTATATTTTTAACCATACTTTTCCACTGTATCATGTGAGATTATAGTGGTTTGCAATTTTCTTTCTTTTATTATTAGTCATATATTTTCTGCTTAGTTACATTACTCTTGTGATTGTGGAATGAATATGGTATTTGGTTGTTTCTCGTTGGACAACTGGGTCTTGGGGACCGTCGAGGCGAGCCGTTCTCGAGTCCTGTAGGGAGCCGGGAGCAAGTCGTGACATGCGGCCTACCCGAGGTGTCTGCGGCGAGGATGAGCTCGAGGAGCAAACTCGCGTGGGGAAGCAGCACTCATGAAGAGAGAGCTTGCGTAGGGAGTCACACGCGGGCGGACTTCGAGGTACTTTCAGATGTCTGGGTAAGGTATCGGATGTTTGGAGTGGTCCCAGGACAACTGGGACACCCGCTAGCCGTCTGAGGAAGAGAGTTAGAGTTTCACGCTATATAAGATGTCTGAGGAGTGTCTCAGACGTCTAATATAGGCGTCAAGCTCTTCCTAAAGTAGGTAGGCAGTTAGTTCAGCTACACCGAACCGACCCGATCCAATTCAAGTGAACCAAGAAGGATTTTTGGGCCGGTTCAGGGCCTAAACGAGGTCCGATTTTCGCACGAATGGTATTATTGGAAAGCTCTTGAGATTTCCCACATACTGAAATCATTTCTATACTATTTTGATCTGTCTTAGTACACTGACATGTTGGTCAAAGTGTTCATGCTCCATTTGACCATTAGATTTGTGTAGGCTCTGAGTCCGGGGTGCATACAGAACCTACGGGGATGTCCGGATCGGTTCCCATTGCCCCCATTCCTTCCATACACCTAGGTAGAGTGGTTCGCTTGTCCCGATGTGTTTTAGTTTTGTCTTGAATACATTTATAAGTAGTTACTTAATGAATTGTTAACATTCTGCAAAAAGCAATTTGTGAATGAAATTGATAACTACTTGTCTTAGAGACAGATATATACACACGCATGCCCTAACTTTGAATTAATGAGATTTTTACTTGTTATATATGTGAAAAATGATTAAAGCATGTTGTGAGAAAATGATGATCCTAATGATGAAGATAAAGGCATGTACTGTATTACATCTAATTGTCAATTTCCAAGCTTAGAGTCTAAACATGAATGAAGAAGCATGTTATTGTTGGTGTGAGAAACAGAATTAAAGGAACTATGAACAAAGCTTAGGGGGGGCAGAAGAATAACTTATCTGCTGTGGTATGAAATTTGGATGACAATGGAATGATTCGCCTACTGTGGGGCATGACTATTTGTTGGATTCTGGTTTTAAGGGTGGGCTGGCCTTCAGGTACGCGCATACCGAGGAGAGCAAATTACTCTTGTGTAGGAAGAGAGCTAGCATTCCCTCGGGTTGAGACTCAGGGTAGGAATAGCCTTTCTACACCAACTCCTTTTAGGCCCACGGGATGAACCAGGATAGTCGGACGAGGGTACACAGACTGGTGAGGGGGTGCAATCCTTGTTCTGTTCTGTGTTATACGACTTAGAGCATATTTGTTAGCGGAAATGACTGACCGCATACCAGTGCGGGGTAGCCTCCTGTGCGTTTATCGCACGTGCCGTAGTCACTGCTACGTTGCGATTATGACCCCGAGGCGATAGACTGGGTGTAAGACAATCGTAGGGTATTCTCTCGACCAGGAGAGCACCACGTGCACGTTCTACATCACGGGAAAACTGTAGCTAGATCGTTCTGTTACGAAACATGTGAACTAAGAGAAAATGAGATTTTTTTCTAGAATAACAGAAACCACAAAATAATCGATACTTAGAAATAGAAATAAAACATTTAAATGATTGAAATGTTTATTATTGCCTGAAATGTTTACTGCTTTTCTCCTTAGTTCAATTGTTTTAGTTGAATGTACATTTGCTACTTTACTCAGCTTTTTGTTAACATTTACCACTTGTGTTCAGGATAGAGAGGTAAGCAGCTGGTATCACCGGTTGCAAAGAGAGCTGGGCCTAGCCGAGCCCAGCCTTAGTTTGTTTCCGTTTCCGCTGTAGCGTGACTTTTCCCTCCTGTTGTCGTGAGTATCCATTCCTAGAACTAGTAGTTCTGTTTCTGTCATTCTATTATGGTTGTGATGGCTATGTTAAGAACCTTGTTATTCTCTTGTGGTACTATCTATAGTTACAGTCTACCTTACCGCTTTACGTCTTTTGTTTAATGTTTCTAGCTATATTACAAGTGTGGAATGATTTCCTTCTTGGTATATTTTTCATTGGATGACTAGGTCTTGGGTTAGTCGAGTCGATCTGACCCAGGCTCCATGTGAAGTCGGGTTCGGGTCGTAATACCAGTCGATTGTGCATTACCCCAAGCAACAATCAAAACATCATCCGCAAAGAGAAGATGCAAGGGAAAATCTACTATGCAAGCTCGTGGTCTCCTTAGTCTTCCTGAAAGAACTAGCACTTGTAGTAACATAGATAGAACGTTCATAACCATGGCTAAAAAAATGGGAGGAGAGGGGGTCCCCCTGCGTTTGTCCATGGTTAGTGTGTATGAGGTCCATCGACACCTTGTTAATAAAGGGAGATATGGAGGGGGCATCAAGGCAATGCTTAATTCAGGAGATCCGTTGATTGTTGAAGCCCATGACAACCATTAAATTGTAAATAAATGTCCTCTGCACCTTATTGAAGGCCTTGGAGATATCGACCTTAACACACATTCGCTTCCCTGCCTTTAATCCATGCATGAACTTCAAAGCTAGAAGAGAACAATCAATTAGCTTCCTCCCATGTCTAAATGCACTCTGATTGGGCTTAATGAGGTTTAGTAAATTTTTAGCAAGCCTACCAGCCAAAATTTTTGTAATCACTTTGTATATGATGTTCCAGCATGAAATGGGTTTAATATCTCCTAGGGAGGATTTGGGAATGAGCGATTAGAAAGGAGTGATTAAGCTTGCTAGCCACACCTCCCTCGGCAAGGAAGAACCCTACCGCAACCACCACTTCTCGATGGATGATCCCCCAATAGGCACCGAAGAAGAAAGCGTTGAATCTATCCGGCCTGGGTGCTTTATCTATTCTAATGGACCATACTGCTACTTTTATCTCCTAAAGCATAATGGGTTTGGTAAGCATTAGATTCTCCTCAGTAGTGATCCAACGCCTGAATGGAATCGGGAAGTCTTCAATGGCAACTTCCTACTCCTCGTTGAACAAGGACGTGAAGTGGCCAATCACTTCATCCCTCAACTGTTGACTTTTGTCCAAAATGGAACCATCTAACCTAATAAGTGTAGTGAGAGCATTGTAGTTTTGACGAAGTCGGGTGGCCACTATAAGAAATTTTGTATTTTTATCCTCTTCCTTGAGCCAAGATACTCTACTGCATTGCCTACATTCCATCTCCTCATCTAGCAATAGTTGATCAATCTTCCTTTTTAACTCACCCTCCTCCTTCAGTTGCAAGTCATGGGTCCCCAAATCTGCTTGAAGATCCACGGCCACATTCCTAAATTAGTCATGTAGCATGACTACTTCCTTTAGCCTCTCCATGTCAGGAATAACCCACTTCTTGAGTCTTGATTTTACCTCCTTAAGTTTCCTTATGCATACAAGGAGTGGATTCCCTCTTATAGGAACAACCCAAGCCTCCTCGACGAGGGGAAGGAACCCCTCCCTTCTCGCCTAGTGGTTGTAGAACCAGAGGGGCCAGTGCTTCTTGGACTCCTCGAATAGTGGGATATTAAGGACAACAAGACGGAAGATGGTCATTGCACTTAACAAGGATGTGTTGAAGTTGTGTCAACGGGAACATTTTGAACCATGGTATGTTGCCCATGGCCCTATCCAAGTGACAAGCAATACGTTCTACACCAATTGATTGGTTAGACCATGTAAAGGTAGGACCAATAGAAGCTAAATCTAAGACTCCATGGTCCATGAGACATTCATTGAACTCTCCCGTACTTGAATATGAAATACTGCTACCTCTAAATTTTTCCTCAGTGTATCTAACCACATTGAAGTCTCCCACAATTACCCAAGGCAGTGCTTATCCAGAGGAACATCCCTCAGGTGATCCCAAAGACGCTGCCTCTCTTCATGTCAGTTACACCTCCCGCTATTGACATCCTGGACTAGAAGAGCTTGGGGCTGCATTTGAAGCAACTCTAATTCCCATTTTATCTTTGAACCATAGTACGTTGCCCCTTTCATATTGGGTGACTTCAAAGTTCGAAAGTACCCCCCAAGTAGAAGGTATCGAACGGAGAAAATCTTGCCAATTTCCTATTCTAATTTAGGACTCAAATAACTCGACTATTTCAACCTTCAATTCATTAGAGAGGCGAAAGGTCCCCTTCCTCTCCTCGAAGTCATTGAAACCCCTAATATTTCACGTAATTATTGGCATTCGGGTGAGGTGTTGGTGTAGGCGTGCACCTTAGTTGGCCCATTTGAAGGTCTTGGCTTCTCCTTGTCTGCTCTTCGATTGGAATTTTTCTTGAGCTTGCCTGCCCCTTGCGAGTGAGAGCGGTACCCACCCCCATCGCCCAACTTAGTCTTGTCCTTCTTCTTCCTTTTGGATACTTTCGTCTAGTCATCATCCTTGCCATCGTGACTTGATCTGAGGCGAGCCACAACATCTTCAAAGTTACTAACTGGTGGTTGATGGTCCCCTCTATCGAAGTCAGGGTCCACTTCTCCTTCCTCAAGAGAGTTATTAAGATTAGATATATTCCTCCCACCCTCAAAATGAGTGGATAACTGTTCATGTACCCAAAGGGTTATTCCCATGCAAGGAGTAGTCTAAAAGTGGTATTTTTCTGATAATATATATGAGGTTTCAATTTTAATTTTGTAATGAGCTTTATATTAAACAATGTCCTATTTGAGTGTTGCTTTGATGCTAAACTCTGGCTTTATTTGGTTTTTTAATTTTGTTTTGATCACGCTATGTAATTAAGCTTGATTTTGGGTTCTTGTTGTAGGTTTTTAAAGGAGATCCTTGTATAAAGCTAAGACATGGTAGTTCAACTGAATCCAGAAGAACCTAGGACTAAGACTTTCATTATTAAGTTAAATACTATTAAGGTCATGACCAAGTTGTAAATAGCCTACTTACTTTTACTTTCAATATTTGTGGGCACGTGGGTAAGATTCTTGAGCCGATTCTTGAGCCAACTTGTCACTTTCCTTGAAGTTTGATGTTAAAGATTGCGATTACAAGTTTTCTCTACTTCTAATTCACTATAAGTATATATACATACCCTAAGTATGTATATGTTATCAGGGCACAGAGATCTAGATCTAATGATAGCTTATTTAAAGGAAGACTGGGAGAGGAAGGGGAAATTGAAACGAAGGAGGAACTAGGAAATGGCAACGCCAGTTAGAGTGGACAATTGGTCCAATGGAAGTGGGTGAAGGAAAGTGGGAACCATGAAAAGAGGATGGAATGGAGGAGTGACGTTGGAGTGATATTAGAGGTGATGGCATGAGCTCCAAATTGAGATTTCTAAGGATACAATGGTCTATTTTTTAACATTTTTCATTGAAGATGGCAACATTTATTAACAACAAATAACCTAAAACCTAATTTGCAATGCTTTATCATGAACTTTAGCTAGAGGTTCAGACACATTAGTTATCCATTTACTATCGACATTATCATAGCAAGTCTCGAATGACTCTTCGATGAGTGCATCAGTGGGTGGAGTCTCTCTACAAGCCATGGAGGGATTTCTCCACTATGTTCTTCTTAGGAGCTACAAAAAAAGGTCATCATTATAGTACGATGGTTAATTTAGTCAATTGCTACCCTTTTAATGTGGCTGCAAGGCAAGTCATATATGTGCATATTTCTATGAACGTACGCATATGTGTGTAGGTAGATTGCACATGTATCCTCAAGGAGAATGAAAAAACTTGTAAAAGCCAAGTTAATGAGAAAGTTATAAAAATATTAGCTTGTAAAAGTTAAAATGATAGGATGAAAACACGCTTGGTCTGCAATAGTACTCTCACTCAACCTTCATAAAATAACTCACAAGCTCTACAAAAACATAAGCAAGCATTAGTAATGATTCAAATAAGATATTTGAACCTTAACCTCACAAAATAATTCTTCTACATACACACATCATATATTTTCCACAGTAAGATTGGTATTGATGGACCTTAGTTATTGATGTCTTGCAGTATAAAATGGATGTAGGTAGTGATTTTTCTTATACAAATTGTATCCTTATAATTAGAATTTATAAATTTTTATATTTTACTCTGAGCGGACTGGGCTTAATACAACTTAGCACACGCATGGATTAAGCCGGCCCACAGCCTAAAATTAATAGCCCGAGTCTAACTCGATCAGTGTGGGTTAATCCAACTTAGGTGCTACATGGGTACAATGTTTTACGTTTATCCGATAATATTGCGATTCATCGGTTTTTTTTTTTTTTTTCACTAAAAGATGCTAAATTTTACATGATAATAGTACATTTTACCAACCAATTTAAAGATATGTTTATGACCAAATCCAAACATATATCGATTGACGACCGAAACATAAATTTTTGGGAGGGAGATCAGGTGGGCCTGAGTAATAACATCAAAATCCAACCTCGTCATCTATGTTGCAGGATATATTTTATGAGATAAAAAATTATAAACAGAGGATATCTTACGCTGTTGTTTACGTAAATCGAGAATAAGATGAAGATAAATTGAGATTATAAGGAATTTGAGTATAGCATAACTCATCCTTAGCTCAACTTACATTTATGGTAAAATAGGGGTTCACCTATTTTCCTTCGTAAACAAGGGATATTCCACAAAAATATAGACAACGTAAACGGTCTCTGAGAGAGCAAGTCTAATTGCCCGGCGGGGTTGGAGCGATAGCCACATGGAAGAATTTATCTCGAGGTCAATCCGATTCTGGCAGCGCAATACACATATAACGAAGAAGAGTATGAAAGTGGATGATCTCTCATGCCCCTTTTTGCTTTATGGAAGCTGAAGATTGGAATTATTTGGTTAGGAGATGTTTCTTCGTCATAGCGATCTGGTTCTATCGGGGTATTGTAAGGATCTCTCAACAAAACTACCGGTGGAATGCAACGAAGGAATTAGACATGAAATTTCAGTCGGTGTGGTACGCCCTGCATGCGTCGTGGATGCATTGATGCAAGGTAGTGACGAGAGGTGGAAAAATCAAATCCGCAGATGGTGATAGAGGCATATGAAAAAAATGAATAGCTTCTATGGAAATTCGTTGGAAGAAGTCACCTTGTCTCGTATTGAAAACAAAGATTTAGTCCCACAGGAGCAAAATGATACACCGAAAGGTAATAGAAACCTTGTGGATGCAGCTGTAGGAAGTGAATTATCGATGACAGCAGTGGTATTATTAAACGATAGCTGCTTCAACGTCTAAAGTGGAAACTAACTCCAATGTTACGGAGGAGACTTGGGTAATTCACAATGACCTTGAGATGGCCATGAGTCTTAGGTTACCGGAAGTCAACGTCTTCTTCGACGCCATCAATCTAGTTAGCCAAGTAAAAGCCTAGACAAAGCTTGAATGTAAGATAGGGTATGTAATACAAAGGTGTGCCTCTATGTTGAGATCAAATCAATCCTTCACTTCTATTTGAAACAGTATGTTCATGGGTTATGATTTTATCCACACGTACCTTCCAATTTAGAAGGCTGTTAATATATTACCTTTCCTTTGCCCAAAAAAAAAAAAAGAGAGAGCACACATAAAGGGAAGTTTTATTGTTGTTTTTGACTCGATAGCTCGAGTTAAAGAGGGAAGCGGTGAAAGTTCGTACAGAGATAGTTCAGCTTCAGCATGGACCATCACGGGAAAGTTTTCCATTTGGGCCGCAAGAGAATGAAACAACTGTTCTTTTTTTTATATATACATGGGCTCTCCTTTAA
This sequence comes from Thalassia testudinum, assembly GCA_037157565.1. NCBI lineage: Eukaryota > Viridiplantae > Streptophyta > Magnoliopsida > Alismatales > Hydrocharitaceae > Thalassia > Thalassia testudinum. The sequence continues at coordinate 195,698,760 of JAZHRO010000073.1, read as the reverse complement.
TGCCTACCTTTTGTTCGCAATTTTAGGAAACATTCCTTCCGCTAGAAATCTGGAGTGAGATCTCCGTTATTATTTTCCATTTTCTCTCTTCGGCCCTCTTTATTTAAATTGTGGCTTTTGATTTTAAATTCGTGCATTAAATGTCACGTTTTTATTATTATTGTATTTGGGCGGAATGGCATGAAATTTCGTCAAATATAATTATTTTTCACCAATTTAAAACGAATCCATAACCCGTTTTTTCCTCTAGGAAGCCGTATCATCGCTGAGGGATTTGGATTTCTACATTAGGGAACACGTGTATTTACTGAATGTAGCTAATCCCCTACCTAGTAATTAGTTGAACGCGATGACTATAAATTCCATATTTATCTTGATATGTATATTTCCTTTGTTTCATATGATTTTCAAACAAATGACTCGTTGTGTACCTTTTGGATGCAGGTTTGGAAACGAGAGAAATGATGTAAAAATTAGTGTAGAAAGTTATGAATAAGATTTTTATTTGATGTTTTTTTTTATATAAAATATGCACTCATAGGTGGTAGGATCTATTATTACTGAAATCAAGAATAAATTCTTTTTGTATGGGTACATATCATTTAAATTATTTTTATAATCACTTTATATCGGTGCAAGTGTAAAATAAGATTATATCGATATAAATTAAATTTTAAGTACTCTTTTAGTTATGAGAAATAATTTTTTACTTAAAAAATAATTTATCTCTTTAAATTTAAAATTTAAGATTTAGACCTTCTTTCCAACTTCGAGAATTCCCCTATACACCTTTGAAAAAAAGTGGAGCATCTATCTTAAGAGATGAGATATCAATCGACTCGAAGGGATAAGCTTCTAGTATTAATAAAATTTGTTCCATGGGTAATGATGTTCAGGTTCATACAGTACAGTCAATTCCTAACCAAAAACTTGGAATTTCCAGCCTACATGGACGGATGATATAGAAAAGGCTCGACAGTACGTAATGTTATCAAATTATAGTGTATTCTCAGACATAAACACCATACACCTCTCTCTTGGCAAATCACAACCAAGCAAAACATGGCAGATAATACACTTCCCAGGGGGAAACGAAGAGGGAAGAGTAGTTTACCATGGCACCTTGTGAAGGAAAAGACAACCACATTTGCTGCTTAGAACACCTTTGAAAATTTTTGTACTTATACAGTAACCATTGAAGTTTGTTGTCGGTAAAAGAATCGCTGCAATCTCAAGTTCATCCACGGTAGCTAGATTTAGGTTGAATTTTAGGGAGGTCCAACAAAGGCCATTATAGGTAGCATCGTTTTTTAGGATCTAGATCGCCCAAAGGTAAAGTCCATGCACATTCCAAGCTTGGATGTATAGCCTTTGGAAAAAGAAAATATCCAATGCATCCTTTGGGTGAAGGGAGAACCAATTAGTGTTGGAGCCAAGTCCTTAAGCCTTTGCGAAATTTGCTATCAAAGGATATATAAATGACTTGTCTCAACTCTGGTAGTTGGAAGTAACGGAGATATCCCATTTGATGATATTCTCACCCATTGGAAACTTATTTTTAAAAGATTCACTAGGGTTATTTGCAAGTTTTAAAGGGGCTTGCATTAGAGTGGAGAACGTAGACATCCATGGACAAGATGGTAGAAAAAAAAATTGGTGAAATGACCTTCGGAAGAACAAGTCTAAGTTGAGTGATGACAATATATATCTAGTAAACGACTTGTAGGTAGTTGCTAATCTAGGAAATCGAGAGGAGAAATTGCAAGTGTTCCTTCAAAGTGATATTTGGACGGCGAAAGGGGCATAACACGAAGATACCATCCATAACTCATGCCAAATAAAACTCTCCTTACCATCAACTTTTCTTTCTGTGGCAAGTTGACTTTGATACTAAGCACATTGAAGGAGGTGCCACCATCTTCAGGAAGCGTGACTAATAGGACAATCAAGGCTACCGTGATATCATATACATTACATGAGGGAAGTGGATAACCTAACATCCTAGAAGCACTTTATGTAAAGTGTAAGGATGAACCTATAGAGGAGTTATCCCATCGTTCCTACCCCCACACTGACAATTCCAAGTGACAATAAAACAATCCGGTGAAATAACATGCCAAACTCACTATAATCCTATAAGTTATTAAGGGAACTTTGCTTAAAAGAGATTTGAGACAATCAATGAAAAGATTGAAATTGAGGAATATGAATAAACTTAATAGAAAGAATGGATCAAAAATGGGGAAGGAAACAATAAATTCTTTTTTACTATTATTAAAAGATGTTTTGTGAAATGTATCCGCTCATCTTTGACTAATATTATTGGTGTTGGCTCTTGGGTTGAGTCAACAAATATATGGTTTGAGTTTTTTGCTAATTTGTTTGCGTCGATGGGATCCACCACCATTACCCAATTCCTTCATGTGTTCCCACCTCTTATCACCAACTCTGAATCCTCTCAACTCATTAAGCCTTCATCCGAGATGGAAATTTATGATATTCTTTTTCAAATGCCTCAAACAAAACTCGTGTCCCTGTCGATTTTATTGTTCAGTTCTTCATTAATTTTTGGGATATTGCCAAAGTGATCTCATCGTAGCTATTTCCTACTTTTTTGCTAACCAGGGAGTGCCTGGGGCTTTCAATGATACTTGCATGACTCTAATTCCAAAAAGTCTTATGCTCATGATTTGTCAGACTATAAGCCAATCAGTTTATGTAATGTCATTTACAAAATTCCTTTCGAAATTCTAGTTAATAGGCTTCTTACCATCCTCTAGAAAATTGTTTTCCCTGGACAAGCGGGCTTTATTCAAGGTAGATCTATGTTTGATCGAATTTCTACCACCTTTGAACTTACCCAAAGGATAAATCGCAAGGTTCATGGATCTTATACCTAAACCTTGAGAAAGCTTATATCGGGTCAATTGGACTACCCTCTTCAAAATTTTGCAAAAATTTGGGTTCTCCCCCTCAATTCGTAAATCTTGTCAAAAGTCTTGTTCAATGTGAAGGGTCCTCTGTTTTGGTTGATGGCATCTTGGCTCCTTTCTTTAAGGCAACTCAGAGGTTTAGAAAAGGGGACCCCCTTTTGCCCTCCTTGTTTGACATTTTTGTGAAACCATTTATTCGATGGCTTAAAGAATTGGCTTTACAAGGAAAACTCACTCCAATTTCTATCAAACGGGGTGTGCAAGCCCCTTACACCTTGTATGCTGATAACATTATAATTTTCCTCAATGAAAACATGAGAACTATAACAAATGTTTCCCACTTTATCAAGTCCTTTGAACTTGCTTTTGGTGAAAAGTTCAATCATACTAAAAGTTTATACTACGCTGGTCAGTCGCTTCCTATTGGAAGACTATCTCAAATTCTTTCTACCACCGGTGTTCAGATTGGGTCATTCTCTTTTACCTCCTTGGATCCCATATTTCCTAGAAAACCCAAAATTAACTACTTCCACCACATCTTGGATAAAATTCATTCTAAGTTGGCAGGCTGGAAAGCCAATTTATTGTTATCTACTGCTAGGATGTTGCTTATTAAACATGTGCTTTCCTCTATTCCTATACACACCTTATATGTTCTTGAAGTTCATAAGGCCATCATCCGTAAGTTGGAATCTACTTTTGCAAACTTCTTCTAGGCTTCTTCTGATACGGGAAAACATCATCACTGGATGTCTTGGAAAAAGATTTCTAAACCCTACAGTCTTGGAGGATTGGGGATTCGTGACCTCACCTTCTTCCTCAAAGCCCCTAGGATGAAAAGAGCGTGGAACATCTGGTTTGGAGATTCCCAATATTGTAAACTTTTTAGAGGTTTCTTGGGAAATGTTAATGCGGCCACTACCCCTACTAGATTTCATGTCATTCGTGAGACTTATCTCCAATTGAAACCTTACATCCGCTGTGAAATTCATAAGGGAAATATTGACTTTTGGTTTGATGATTGGATTGGGGATTTCCCCCTTAATGAATTCCTCCCAGCTAATCAGCGTCCGGACCCTATCTCAGTCAAAGAGATGATCCTCCATCATATGGATCACAATCTTCTAAACTACATTCCTCCTTGCATCAGGTTAAAAATCCAAAATCTCTTGTTGGACGATACCAAGGATAAACCTATTTGGAAACTTGAAAACTCAAGTAATTTTGCAGTGGCCTCTGCTTATGGTTTAAACTTGCTTAAGCCTCCCTCAGGCCACCTTTTCGTAGCATTTGGAGTCTTAAGCTCCTGGCTCACATTACTTTGGGCTATTGGAAAGCTGCTCACCATAGACTGCCTATGGATGATAATATTTCCAGCCTTCGTATTCACTTCCCACCTAGGTGCTCTTGTTGTCCTAATCTTCCTCAAGTTATAACTTTTGATACTTATTCTTACATGGTGAATTGGTGCTGAATATCTCCAATAGAACTTTTCAGAAGAATTATCTCAATTTTATCTATCCAACCCATTTTAAACCTTTACTCCAGCGGCAAAGTACTTCCTATCTGATAAAAAAGCTGAAAGGGGCCATCTACTTCATTTGGTATAATGCTTGGAATATTAGAAACAAAATCAAACATGATGGCTTGACTTTCCCAAAGATCCCATATCTTCTTGAGAACTTATGGAATGATCTTCAGCTATTCAAGTGGTCCAAGAATCAATGCCCCACTAAAATTCTTCTTAGCTGGGTTTGTCTGAACTCATTGTTGCTTACCATTATAATACTCACTCATATTTGTGTTGGGTTCTATGCGATAAGACTAGAGATTTTATTATGACAGCAACTAAGGAACATCAAAAAATCACTTTCAAGGTTATTTTCTTTCTTCCTTTATTTACGTCTTTCTATTGTCTCAAAATTTATCTATTTCTCAGATCCTTTACTTGATCTCGAATGTTCCTCATGGGAACGATCTTGATTACAGTCTTTTCCGAACAGTAGAAGTAGCATGTGGTGCTCTCTTGGCCGGAAGAGTCCCCTGTGGTGATCCTACTCTCAGTCAACCACCCCAAGGTCACGAACAGGCGTAACGGTGACTACGGCATGTGCAATAAACGCACAGGTAGCTAACCCGTACTGGCATGCGGTCAGTCGTTTCCGTTAACGGGTGCGCCCAAAGCACAGCACGGAACCAGTACAGGGCAGAGCCCTCTCAGTAACAGGGGTCCAACCCCTCCACAATAACCAAACAGGGGCCTTGCCCCTCCACAGTCTGCGCACCATTGCCTGACTACCCTGGTTTTCCCAGTGGGCCTAACAAGTCGGTGTAGGAGGCTAGCAGAACCCCGGGGCCCGTGGGATAGCTAATACCTCCCTACACTAGTAGCTCTCCTCGGTACTACGTACACGAGGGCCAGCAAGTCGGTACAAAGTGGCCAGTCCTAACCCCGGGTCCCTGGGGCGGCTGACTCCGCTCTGCACTAAACAGGTACAGGTACTTCCCTTAGTACTACGTACCCAAGAGACAGCACACTACCACATCTTTCTTTCTCAGTTCCATTCCTTTCTCTTTCCAGGAGTTCCACTCATATATTCCACTAGTTCTTCCGTCCTAGGATTCATGCCGTATCCTAGGATCTATCATACAATTTAGTTTTCCAGCCCTAGGATTCATGCAACACCCTATGATCTACCATTCATTCTAGTTTCTCATTTCTAAGATTCATGCAATATCCTAGGTTTTATTTATGTTTCCATAATTAACAGATTATACTAATAAACTTAAAAGTCACTTTACCGGTTACAACAGGAGTACTGGGGGCATGGTCGGGAATCCCGCGTGCCTCCGCAACCCTCGAGACTGCAACGGAACGGGGTTCTATCACAAGGATCAAACACAAAGAGTTTCTCAAAACAGTATACAACTACTGTAGATGGGTAGAGGATGTAATTCCAAAAAGCACGCAACTCGAAACGCAAAAAACGGACTCCGAATGGGCCCTAAATGGGTCGAAAACGACGAAACAGTGCAAAATCAGACGTCTGGAACCTCTTCCAGACGTCTTAAAAAGTGGATCAGAGGTCACCTTTGCTCTGCGTGGTCTCTCAGACATCCAGAAGCCTGCGGGGGCATCTGGCCTAGTTCCCAGACGTCCGATGGTCACCCCGGACGTCTGGAAGTCGTTCCCGTCGTCTGGCACTGCAGCCAGACGTCTGATTCGCGTTGGATGCGAATCTTAGAACCTGCGTGTACCCATTTCCTCTCTCTCTTAGTACGGTCAGTCGAAGAAGAGGAAGAAAGACGGAATAACTCACCTTTCAGACATCTGGACAGTCCTCCAGACGTCCTCCCCGCCATCTGGTTGTTAGCCCAGACGTCTGATTCTGGAGAAAATTCCAGAATCAGGGCGCGACTCGCCCTCCTCTTGCGACGCTCGCCCGCGCCGCGACTCGTCCGCCTGCTGCTCGAGCCGCAGCAGGCCTCCCGCGTCACCCCGCGTCCACTGCTTCCCTTGCTAGCCGGCCCTAGCAGCCCCGACGAGCTCGCCCTCACGGCCGAGCGCCTCTTCCCACGCGCAGCACCTCCTCCCACGCTCACCGCGGCTGTCGCTGCCGTTGCTCACTCGCGCTCGCTCTCGCGCACCGGCTGGAAGGAGAAGAGGAAGGGCGGAGGTGACGGGAGTGAGGGGGAGGGCATGGCCTTTTAAGGCCGAGCGAGGAGGAGAGAGAGAGCGGGACAGAGGGCGCAGGAGGGAGAGGGAAAAAGAGAGAGAGAGAGACGCTAGCAGGTCTGCACGCTCAGGCGCGCAGACGAAACACGCGTGCCGAAAATAACCGAATCCCAGACGTCTGGGACACCTCCCTAAAGTCTTAAAAACGTCTGAAGCCGCGCATTCGTAACAATCCCTTTGCCTCTTTTTGTGCCTCTAGGAGTGGGGGATGAAAAATATAGACTCCTGTATTTTGTTAAAAAAAAAAAAAGCTTAATAGAAAGAACATCCAAAAACCATAGAAAGTTACATGTATCTCACAATAAAAATATTGTTTCTGATCTACTCAATGATGCCTAACAATAAGTGCACTTGGATCTACTTAAGAAAATTGGATAGTTGAGATACATGAATAGGAAGCACTTATAGGAGTATGCAGTCATGTTGACAATGCTCTCAAGAATTCTTAACAAGAAACCAACTTTTACTTCACTTTTATAGCAAAGTCAATCATGTTATTGACATAGATGAGATGACTAGTAGTAGGAATGCCACTTCTGGCACCCAATGAAGATGCTTCTGGACATGACCTCATGAAATAAGAAAAAGAGGATAAGGAGGGATCCCCATCCCATCTTATAGAAATAATTGAAGAAGTAAGGAGAAGAAATGTCAAATAAAGGAAGCACCATAATGTTGAATACAATAACAATCAAAGAGATTTATTCACTTCCAAAGACAAATTTCCTCGGAACCTCATAAAATAAAATTTTAGTATGCTCTATAAAGGCTTTTTCCAAGTTAAGTTTTAAATGAGGTTTGTTTCAAGTGTCTTTGCACTTCATTGTTGATAAGGTTAAAAAACATTAACTATTGGTTGTTGAATGAAGAGACTTGCAAACTATATTGTTCAAGTGAGTTAAGCCTAGGGAAGAGGACAAGAAATTTTCTAGAACAAAGTTTTCACACCAATATATACAAAATGATGTAGAGGTTAATGAGGTGAAAATAAGCAAGGGATTGAAGGAATTTGGCATTTGGCACTAAAGTAAGCAACGAGCTATTAAGAACTCTTGGTTAGGCCTTAGTCAAGAATTTTCTCATATTACTGACAACTTAATTGCCAATTAACTCCCAAAAGTAAACCAAGAACTCAACATAAAAAAGTCTTCAAGCCTAGCTGCTTTGTTCTAATATATAGACATGCAAGCCATGAAGATCTCATGTGGGTCGAGGATTGCAAAGGGGTAACATTCTCATTTTTAATGACTAATAGAATGAGAAAGTGAATGATTTCATCACTAGAAATCCTACCTCATGTAGTTATAAGGGTATGTAAGTGAGAAACCAAAAGATTGGCTACATTGATACAAGATCCATGGTAAATAACTGTTACGAACGCGCGGCTTCAGACGTTTGGGAGGTGGCCCAGACGTTGGACCAGACGTCTGGAACCCCTCCCAGACGTCTGGGATTCGGTTACGGCAGCACGCGCAGTCGCGTCTGCGCGCCTGCGTGCGCAGACCTGCGAGTGCCCTTTTTCCCTCTCCTCCGCAGGCGCTGCCCCCCTGTTCCGCTCTCTCTCTCCTCCCCGTGAGGCTTTAAAAATCCTCGCCCTCTCCCTCACTCTCACCACCTCCTCTTCTCCTTCTTCTTCTTCCAGCGAGTGCGAGCACGAGCGCGAGCGAGCGGCGGCGGTGGCAGCCACGGCGAGTGCGGGAGGAGGTGCTGCGCAAGAAGAGGAGGCGCTCGGCCGTGAGGGCGAGGTTGCCGGGGCTGCTAGGGCCAGCCGGCGGGGGAGCAGCAGACGCGGGGTGACGCGGGAGGCCTGCTGCAGCTCGAGCAGCAGGCGGACGAGTCGCAGCGCGGCCGAGCGTCGCGAGCGGAGGGCGAGTCGCGCCCTGGTTCTGGAAATTTTTCCAGAATCAGACGTCTGGGCATTCAACCAGACGACGGGGAAGACGTCTGGAGGACTGTCCAGACGTCTGGTAAGTAAGTTATTTTCGTACCTTCTTCCTTTCCTTCGATCGTCCATACTGAGAGAGAGAAATGGGTACGCGCAGGTTCTGAGATTCGCATCCAACGCGAATACGATGTCTGGCTGCAATGCTAGACGACGGGAGCAACTTCCAGACGTCCGGGGTGACCATCGGACATCTAGGAACTAGGCCAGACGCCCCAGCAGGCTTCTGGATGTCTGAGAGACCACGCAGAGCAAAGGTAACCTCTGATCCACTTTTTAAGACGTCTGGAAGAGGTTCCAAACGTCTGATTTTGCACTGTTTCGTCATTTTCGACCCGTTTAGGGCCCGTTCGGAGTCCGTTTTCCGCGTTTCGAGTTGCGTGCTTCTCGGAATTTAATCCTCTACCCATCTACAGTAGTTATATACTGTTTTGAGAAACTCCTTGTGTTTGATCCTTGTGATAGGACCCCATTCCGTTGCAGTCTCGAGGGTTGCGGAGGTACGCGGGATTCCCGACCACGCCCCCAGTACGCCTGTTGTAACCGGTAGAGTGGCTTTTAAGTTTATTGGTATAATCTGTTAAATTATGGAACCATAAATATAACCTAGGACATTGCATGAATCCTAGGAATGAGAAACTAGAATGAATGGTAGATCCTAGGGTGTTGCATAAATCCTAGGGCTGGAAAATTAGATTGTATGATAGATCCTAGGGTATGACATGAATCCTAGGATGGGAAGAACTAGTGGAATATATGAATACTGCAGTCTTGAAAAATGTGGAACGGAAATAATAGCTACCTGTAAATTGGTTTAACAGCTGCCTGTTATGAATAAATGAGCATGTCTGAGAATATGGGATGTATGAACGTGAAACTGGAAAGGTGAAACCTGAATGTGCTGAGTTAAAAGAACTGGAACCCTACAGGTAATTAGGAGTGGAACTCCTGGAAAGAGAAAGGAATGGAACTGAGAAAGAAAGACGTGGTAGTGTGCTGTCTCTTGGGTACGTAGTACCAAGGGAAGTACCTGTACCTATTTAGTGCAAAGCGGAGCCAGCCGCCCCAGGGACCCGGGGTTAGGACTGGCCACTTTGTACCGACTTGCTGGCCCTCGTGTACGTAGTACCGAGGAGAGCAACTAGTGTAGGAAGGTACTAGCTACCCCACGGGCCCCGGGGTTCTGCTAGCCTCCTACACCGACTTGTTAGGCCCACTGGGCAAACCAGGGTAGTCAGGTGAGGCTGCGCGAACTGTGGAGGGGCAAGGCCCCTGCTTGGTTACTGTGGAGGGGTTGGATCCCTGTTACTGAGAGGGCTCTGCCCTGTACTGGTTCCGTGCTGTGCTTTGGGCGCACCCGTTAACGAAAACGACTGACCGCGTGCCAGTGCGGGTTAGCTACCTGTGTGTTTATCGCGCGTGCCGTAGTCACCGTTATGTCTGTCCGTGACCCTGGGGTGGTTGACTGAGAGTAGGATCTCCACGGGGGACTCTCCCAGCCAGGAGAGTACCACGTGCTACTTCTACTGTTCGGAAAAGACTGCAATCAAGATCGTTCCCACGAGGAACATTCGAGATTAAGTGAAGGATTTGAGAAATAGATAAATTGTGAGACAATAGAAAGACGTAAATAAAGAAAGTAACAGAACATAACAGCTACTGTACACTCTACTGTTTCTTTTGTTTTAGTTGCCACCCTACTCAGTGTTTTGCTGACGTGTTACACTCGTTACCTTTCAGGACTAGGTGTTGAGCAGCCAGGGTCGGCGGCTGCAGAGGACGCTAGGTCGAGTAGGGTCCAGTAGAGTTACCACTGTTCTCTTGTACCTCTTTTTGTTCCACTGTAGTGAGTAGTTCTTGTTACAGCTGTACTTTTCTTTACCTGCAGTTCATATTATATTATAAATGTTGTTCTACTGTTGTGGTGGTATATACTGTAGTGGTTTCTTTCCTTACTGCTGTATTTTGTTACTGCTAGTTATATTTCATGTTGAATGTGGTTTATTTTACTGCTCTTTTGGTTACTTCCTCGTTGGACGACTAGATCTTGATATTAGTCGAGTCGGTCCGGTTCTTGTGTCTCGTAGGAACTCGGGAATCAGGTCGTTACAATAACCATAGTGAAGATATCATCCTCTAGATTGGTAGTCTCTATATTTCACCAAATAATAAAAGATTTTAAACAATGATCCAACCGATTTCTTGCATGAAAGAAGAATATTTTGGTTTAATAGATTGAAATACAATTGTACAATATTTAGAAGATAAAAGAAATAAATATATGAGATGCTAAAATGGCCAAAATTCCTTAGAGATATAGGTCAACTAATGGCTACTCAACTAGGCATTTTGTAGACCAACAAAGGTTACAACTACCAATAATGTTGTATATAGGTTTCGGTAAAAACATGGTTAAATACCAATAATGTTGTATGAGCTCATTAATAATGAAATTGAAGGTCGTTGCCGCTTTTTCTCTAGAATTTGTGTGCAAGTGTGCAAATTAGGGTACAATACTACATAAAGTGACAAGCATATCTCTAAATAGGAATGAGGCCATAGCTTAGATTTAATCGAAATATCTACAGGATTCCCGCAAAGTCATATTTATTTACTTTGCACACTATGCGAATATAGAAGTGTTGTGCATTGCTTTGAAGACAAAACTATGAACAATGGGTACCAATTACAAGCTATTGACGAGGCGAAGCAAGGATAGTGACACCAATGAGTTGCATTTTTAACCTCTATTGTCAAAATCCATTGTTTTTCAATTATAGAGCTAATTCCTTTTTAATTGATAAACAAAACTTTAAATGGGGGCATTGATAGAATCATAGTGGTAATAAGGGTCTTTATAGAAATTAAGCTTTGATAATTTCTTTTGCTTTGATAGATTGTGGCAAATTAGTAAATGTGGATCAAAATTGCATCCATTAATCGTTATATGTTAAAATAAAAGAGAATACATGGGTAAAAGGATGGATCAATTAGAAATCAAATGAGAAAGTTACAATCAAATCTGAAATGACTCTTCTCAAGGGTCGTGGAGTCATTTTCTGGAATTTAGGAGGGGTTGCTGCAATTTGTAACCCCCCAAATTTTTTATTTTGGGGGTTTGTAGATAAATGAGACCCTTGCGGGACATTTCTTGCAAAATACCCCAACCCCACCCACACTCACGCACACCCAGACCCCTAGACCCTAACCCCTTTACTTTATTTTAACCCCTTACCTCAATTTTTGAGCCACCCATCCTCTTCCAGTTTCTACTTGCGACACACCACCACCCTCCCTACCACAAAAGGAGCTTCAGCTGCGGGAGCTCGAGTGCGCGAGGAGGCCGAGCAAGCTGACAACGAAGATTGGAAGGAGGACGTGCGTGCAAAGCTGAGGGAGCGCCATTGCTGCTGGAGCTCCTGGTGCGAGGTGCGATGGTTTCGCGAGGAGAAAAGGCTCGCGAACGATTCTGTGAAGTCATTTTTCCACAGAACCAGTCGTGTGGGGAGTCCAACAGACGTCTGGTTGGACGTCCGGAGCTGTTACCAGAGGTCTGATACCGTGCAGAATCTGAGGTAATGCCCTGCTCGAGACTTATGCACGTCTTTCAGTATACTCTCCTTTGCCCGGTAGGCGTAAGGCTGAGCAAGAGATAGAGTTTTTTTTTGTGTTTTTGGTTTTTAGTTCATTATTAGGTTCCAAGGTAGATTGAACCGTCGACTAATATATTCTACCAAGCCGGGGGTTCAAATTACCCCAAAACTTGGTACACACCTAAATATATACCTAACCCTACTCAAGACACTTTTATTTTATTCTCTTGGAATTTTTTTATGAGTTTTATTTATACTACAAGTTAACACATGTATAGGCTTAAAGAGAATTTAACACTGGGACCCTAAGCCTTGATTCAACTCTTAATGGCTGGAATGAGAGTATCAACACTCAAAATTGTCCATACATCATCATGCAATAGTTCTAAATAATAAAACATGCACCTCTGCTTTAATTTCACTAAAATCACCATTTGGACAGTTAATCAATTTCAAATGAGCTGACAAAAAGTTTAAAATAGAAATTACAAACATTTTGGAAAGAATTAAAATCAAATCCTGATACATGAATGCTTGCACATTATGTTCTACACTATGCACAGGTCAGCTCACTCAAAATCCTCAAATTCAAGTCAACAGACAACCCAAATATCAGCCAAACAATGGCTCAAATAGTTGCTCAACCATGCAACCAGCAACTACTGTAGTAGATTAGTAGCTCAAGTGTTGCTACATCAAATCCAGATGCCATCTTTAGCAATCAGACTTCTTAAAAGCATGCTGCAGCAACTGCTATAGCCAAGAGTGCTTCTCCTATGAAACCAGTAGCTGGAAGATGCTGCTATCATTGAAAACAAGCAACTAATTAGCTACTTTTTTGCTTGAAAATTCTCAGGCCAGATCAAATTTAGAAACTTGATTTGATTATCAAGAAAATCATCTTCAGATCTAATAGAACAGATCTAAGAATCAATAAAGCCCAGTAAAATATTTCATCTTCAAAACATTTGAAATCAAAGATGAGACACATTTCAAAATCAATGTTGGACTGAACATGTTAGATCAGTCTCTATAATTTGTCCACCTTTGAATTCAGATTTAGCTAAATCCATTCATTGAAATCATAAACAATATCACACAGTAAAAATCTGAAAATCAAACTCTCAGAAATCTCAAGATGAGTATGACACTGTGTAAAATTAGATCCTTCATCCCAAACTTCTACAAAGAAATCCTTAAACCCTGTTATGCCGTGAAGACTCATTCAAAAGCCAAATTTATCATCAAAATCGAATTCAAAATGGTGCTAGAGCCTCGAACCAATATAATGATTCTCCATGGCTTTAGCATCTCGATTAAGAACCAAAAACTTATCCCTTAACATGGACATATGACTTTTCAAATGTAATCAATACAATTCATTCAAATCAAAATCAGATGAAATCTTCTATGAATATTAAAACCGTGAAAGGGTTATTTATGGCCAAATGGAATGAGTGGAAAAACCCTTAGTTGGATTTGAGCGCAATTTGAATCTAGAAGTTATGAATCTTAAGATCCATAATGGCTTTGATGAATGGATTAGCTGTGGATCAAAACACGTGGAAAACAAAGAAAATGGAATCATGAGGTGATGAGGGACATCAGAGATCATGTGGATGGCAGTGGATTCATCTCTTCTGATCTAAATTGATTAGAGGAGGTGAGGAATTATCCTCATCTACTTCTACGCTAAACTACAATATCCATGAAGCTAGGTATCTGATCTACTTCTAAGCTATTCTAAACTACACTAACCAGGAAATCCTAATCTAACCAGACGAACGGGACGTGTGGATCCAAAGTGTAGATTTGGCCCGACGAAGGAGGGGTGACGTAATAAAATGCGGAAATAAATATAAACAATATCACAAAATAGACAACCACACAAAGTACACAAAGATTTTTAGGTGGAAACCCAAACTGGGTGAAAACCACCACCTAACCCTCTCGAGTTAGGATTTTCCGATCAACCTAGTTGATCAAATCCACTAACCGAATCACTTTAAAACGAGGGTGATTCAACCTCAGTACAACCACGCTACAAGTACGAGGGTAGCGTTCCTCAACCCCTTCTCTCCACGAGAAGGATTTTGTCCCACGAAGGAGACGGGAATTCGCAAAGCGAATACCCAACCAAATAACAAAGATAAAATAAACAACAAGTCCTATAGAGCCAACAAAGGAATTTAAACCTAGCTTCTATAGGAAATAGGAAACTCCCCTTTGCAAGGAGTGCGTCGATGACGCGGATGCGTGAGCCACGCGACGGCGCAACTTTGCTCTCGTAGACAACGGCGGGAGAGCGGGTGCGCAACGGTTTGATGCTCTCAAGATGTAGAACTTGAGCTTAGAGAGCAAGAGCTTCTTGGACACAAGAGTGTGAGAGTGTATTACAAGGTGTCTCTTGGTGTGTATCTTGTGTCTCTAAGTGTATCTAGGTGTGTAAAGGCTCCCCTCTATTTATAGAGGCCTTAGGAAGGCTTTGGAAGGCTTAGGAAAAGTTCTATAGCCGTTGGGAACAAAGTCCAAGAGAATCAGGCCGAAATCAGGACAATGATTACATTTGACAGGGTTATCAGACGTCTAACTCTTGCATCAGACGTCTGGAAGGCCACTTTAAGACGTCTGATTCCAAGGTCAGACGTCTGATTTTGGGCGGGTCTCTCCCTGACTTGGATCAGATCTAAACAGGGTTTTTGAGCAAGTCCATCAAACGACATACAGGACGTCTGGAACTATGTCTGGACGTCTGGAAACCTACTTCTACTGTGGGAATTGATTTCCAAACGTTGCAACGGCTAGAAAATCTCTGAGAAGAGATTTTGGGTAAGCCAAGGCCAAACGGTCATTTATCAGACGTCTGGAAAGGTCTAAGGACGTCTGATAAGGCTCTAACGGTCATAATCTTGAGTGCCTGCTAAGCTAGCCAACGGTCCATTATCTGGACGTCTAGCAAGTCCATCAGACGTCTCCTAAGACATCTGGTATAAGGGTCTGGACGTCTGATTTCATCAGACAGAACTAACTATATCCAGCCTAACAGTTATCAGACGTCTGAAACAACAGTCAGACGTCTTAAAATACTTTATCAGACGTTTGATTGGGGAATTAGACGTCTGGAAGTGCTGTTTGAACCTTATATTGGTTTTCTAAGTATTCTACAGAAAACCTAAGTATCCTAGGGTTGTGCCAGAGTTCTTAGGACTACTGTTAGGGTTCTTTGAGGCTCTTTAACATAATTTTCTAAGGAAAATAAAAAGAGCAAGAAAATAAAGACAAGAGATACAAGAAAGGATTAAAAAGAATCTATCCTATTCTTCTTGTCTTCTATCTTCAATCTGTAGCTCCACGTGAACCTCCTCTGTTTTCCGTCAAGCTCCTCCAATCCGTCCTGCATGCGAGCTCGAACTTCGTCTAAACACGTCCACATTTGCAATTGACCTGAAATCTAGGACTCAAATTGCAAATGTTAAATAACACGTGTTTTGTTATCATCAAAACAAATGATCGTGGTGCTCTAGCACCAACACAAAGTTGGTAGCTAAGGAGGAAGAAGGGGGGAGATCTCCAGTGAGTGAAGAGCCCTCTAATGGAGCTCCAAGGTTGTTACGACCTGGTTCCCGAATCCCTACAGGATCCGAGACCGGCTCGACTCGACTAATCCTAAGACCTAGTCGTCCAACAAGAAATTACCGAAAAGCATGAAAATAAACCACATTCACTATGCAAGGTAACTAACAGTAAAAGAGTACTAGCAGTAAAGGAAGTAAAAGCTGCTAAATAGTACATACCACCACAACAACATGAAAGTAGAACAAAAGTACAGTAACAGGAATAGTAAACAAAGTCCGAAACTCACTAACAGAAAATGGAGTACAACAACAGTAAGAAACTACTGCTGGGCTCGACTGGGCCCAACACCCTCTGCAGCCGATAACCCAGTGATGAGAACCTCATCATGAGCCCTAAACTAGCACCATTTAACCCTGATTTGCAAGAAAAAGCTCCTACATAACCTTAGAAAGGCTTGGCCCAGAGAGATTCTGAGTTTGCAAAGAAACTAGAAACTGAGGGGTAAAAATGCAATTTCACCAATCCAATCTGAAAACAGGGTAACTCAGGATCCAAACATAGGTCAAAACAACCTAATAAGAAGAAAAGTGGGATGAAATGACTCAACAAGGGCTACAGCAACTCCGAAGAATTAAATGACATCCTATAATCCTAAAAATAAACCCACCTAAATACACGAGGTTCGAGGCAGATAAAAAATCAAATAAATCCCCTAAAATTCATAGAAAAATAATATCTAGGGTTTAGAACCTTCAATTTAGCCTTAGGAACCCATTTTGACCTACATTGAGAACCATGCCCAATTAACAACTTAATTTGGATTTTTGCATAAATTGAGAGGTTAAACAAGGTTTAATCTAGAAATAAAATTCACCATCCGAAGCCTTAGGTCCTAATTAGTCATGTATAAAAACTTGAGCCTAAGAAGAAACATTCTTGGCCAACTTTACACTTTGGTCCTCATATATTTACTTTCTGGCCCTCAACTTTTGAACCCTCACATTTTGGCCCCTAACTCTCCTTCTTTCTTTGCGTTTAGGTCCCTCCTGCAAAACCTGAGCAGCACCATGCTCCGGCGACCTTGCGCGGATCATGACGTCGCGCAGGGTAAGGGAGGGAGCCTGCCAAGTCAAATGGGGGTGCCCTGCGTCGTCAGCCATCGCAAGAACACCCCCCTGATGGCTGCAACCACCCATACCGGCCGTGCGAACGCACGAACGGTATGGGTATCCTTCCTCCGGCGTCCTCCGGCGAGGGAGACACGTCATCTCCCTCCGCCCTCCTCTCTGGTTCTGCCCCTATAAATACCCCCGTCGCTCCGCCGTTCTTCCGAGCTCGGATCTAATGGAGAAAACCCCCACAACTTTCCTCTCTTCCCACTCCGGCAGAATCCCTCCAGCACCGGCGGTTCCTCCTCCTCCTCTTCGCTCTGCCGCAATACCAGCAGCAGAGACTTCTTCCTGATTCTCCTCCGCTTCGCGCAATACCAGCGCGCGCTGCCTCTGCCCCGTCCTCGCCGTCGCCCCTTCCTCTGGGCAGTTTCTTCTCCGGCGACAGTCGATACGGCTGTCGCCTGCTCCAGCCCCTCCTCGTCCTGCTAAGTAGGTATAACTTCTCCTCTTCCTCCCCTCTTCCTTTTCCTCACTTTAAACCTTTACTGTCGCCCTCGATTCCGACCAATCACCCTCACCTTCTCCACCTCCAGCCACACTCCGGTGACCCGCTCCCATCACTCCAGCAACCCACACGGCTCGCCGACCACCGCAGAACCTTCGCCTCCTCACCCTGATCAACCTCCGCCCTTCCACTTCCCACCAATCGTCCTCTACAGACCCACCGACCAAACCCATCTCGCCACCTGCAGTTTGACCTAGGGCGGCCCTTAGGCTCCGCCCCGCCACCTGCAGACCCCCCGATCACCTTCGCCGTGCCACGGCGAAGGTCCTCCGCGCATCTGATTAGGCCGAGAGGCCGTTTCTCTGTGGGCAGGTACTTCGCTCGCCGCCACCATTAACGAGTGAAGAAGCTCCTTCGACCTGCTGCTCCAGGCGCGCCGCGCCCAGATCAGGCTCCCAGGCTGCGTGGGGTGTCTTCGCGAAGTGCCAGGCTGCAGTTGGGGCGAAGCCCTGGCGTGAAGCCCTCGCGCGAAGCCTCGGCTGCCGCTGCCTCCTCCGTGTGGGCATCCAATTGAGGTGGGACATTTAGTCCCACCTCGGAAACCCACTGAGGTGAACGGGCGCTTAAAGGCAAAAGGTGCCTTAAGCTGTTCACCTCAGATCACGGGGTGAGGTCCCCTTCACCCGCCCGATTACCCGGCCTCGTCCGCGCTCACGCCCCGCTGACCTGGCCTGACCCGACTAAGCCCGACCTGCACTCCTCGCCCACCACCGCACGCCGGTGGGCCTGGACCCGGGCGCGACCCGCGTACTCGATTATCCGGTTGCTCTGGGAGAGCTTTCCTAAGAGCGAATTCTGAGAGAGAGAGAGAGACACGTGGGGGAGGGTAGAGTAGGTTTTTCCCTCTGACGAAAACCTTGAAGTGTGCAGGCACAGGTGAAGAAGAAGAAGAAGGATTGCGGAAGAAGAAGAAGAGAACACAAAGAAGAAGAAGATGAAAGCTAAGGGAGACACTGTAGCAGCAGCGGTTTAAGTCGTCTGATTGCAAAATCAGACGACGTCTTGAAGGCAAGGAAGAAGAAGAAAAGAAGAAGCAGGACCGCGGCAAAGAAGAGGAAAGACAAGAAAGAAGATAAAGAAGAAGAAGATTTGAAGAAAAAGAAAGAAGAGAAAACAAGGAAGAACAGAAGACAGAAGAAGAGCACAAGAGGAAGATCTGAAGAACAGAAGAGAGAAGACAAGAAGAATAGGAAGAGAAGAAAGAAGAGACAAAGAGGAAGAAAGAAGAGAAGAAGAAGAAGCCACCAAATTTTTCATCTCTCTCTCTCTCTCTTATTTTTGTAATAAGAATTTATACTTCTACAATACGACTTGCTCCCTGAGTTCGACCTCGGGAGAACTTTATTTTCCGAGTAACAAATATCTGAAAATGTTGGCAATAACTACTGTACTACAACGCTATAACAAAACCTAGTTGTCGCCACCGTTTGCCAGTTGGAGCCGTTGCCGGGGAGCAACGGCTATTCTAGAAGCTTTGAATTTCTTTTTAACAATTGCTAATCTTTTTCTCTTTCTGATGTGCAGGTAAAGGAAGAAAGATAGACGCAGCCGCTCCAAGGACAAGTAACCTCCTATTAAAACCCTAAAAATTCAAAGAGGAAAAACTAGGAGAAAAACTAGGAGTAACCTGTCTTTCATAGTAATAGCTGCATGTTCTCAGAACCACTATTCCTGCACACAATTTTAAAAGGATAATTAAGGGCTAACACATCCTTGCTTGAGCCCTAATTACCCAAACAAGGAGTTAAATGGACCAAGTAGAGCCAACATAAGATTCAACATTAGGGTTTTAGAGACACACTACTTTAATCAAGAATGGAGAAAATCCAAAAGAAGTGTGCCTAAACCAATGATTGAACATACTTATTCAGAGAAACCCTAAACAATTGGCTCTCTAAACACTTGAACCCAAAAAGAAAGGACCCAGAAGCTCTCAAAAGAACAAGAGGTAAAGTTGACCCCTTGGGTCAACCAACCTTAAAATTAGGTCAGTTTCTCACTCAAAAATACCTAAAAGTTCAAGTGAAACCTTAAGCACCCCGATCTTAAACTAAAATTGGTAGACTTAAGAGGTCAAGATCCCCATTCTGGTCTACCTGGAATCTCAGTGACAAGAGAGGTCAGGTGGGGGAAACCCTGTAACCCGTGGGGATGCTCTACCATGTAGGGGTCTTCGCGGGACTCACCCTCTCTGGCTGCCCAGGTAATTCTCAAGTGGACGATCTTTCTGATCAAGGGGTCCATCTGCCCCGAACCTCTATAGTCACCCAACATTTTGGGTGCCTCGATTGGGTCCAGCACCTGCTTATCTCATCCTTCAGTGTTTGGCAGGAGGTCCTTGAAACCTCCTATAGAAATTCACTCTCCCCGAGGCTAAGCCTCGGCTCCCTTGTTTTTGCAGAAATCATTCACATAGCCCCTCTTTCCTCTGATTTGAACAAAATCCCCTTCTTCCATCTTGATTCAAACTTCGATTCTATATCTTGATTCCACCACCTGATTCAAAGATGTAGCCATACCATTTAAGACTACCTTTCAAAAAACCTGAATATCTGAGATCCATGAAAGATAAGATGATTGAGGATGCCCTTGAATTCTATGAGATCAAATGTAAACCCTCAACACCAATAGAAAACATTCAGGTTGATGTCCCAACAACCACAGCTTTCATCATAAACTGTGCCCAAATTCTATTGACAGAAATTACAAAAGGATCAACCAGAGATATGCTCATGACAGGATACATTGAGATAGAAAAATTACACCAATCTGAATACCTTCAATGCTTGACAAATCCTGTACTTTGGGAACAACACCAAGATGACCTTATAAAACGGGTAGAAATGATGAGATCACTAGAACAAATTATCAACCAGAAATACCCGTATATACCAGAAACAGAGGATGAACCATCTTGGAACAGTAGTAAGGAACAATCCAGTTTCCCAGATCTCGGGACTGAGGCACAAAGTGGTTGTAGAACCCCAACCCAGATAGAAGACAACATTGAATTAGGTTGGGATATTGCAGGAGAACACAATGATGAGCTAAACTTAGAACATGAATTGCCAAGCTTAGAGTTCCAAAACTCCTGCAACAATGAGATCAGAACTGAACCTTTTGAGGGTATAAATTCCGCCCCTTATTCTGATAAGGTGACCCTCGAAGGTTATTCGGACTTAGGTTATAATAATTCTACCCACATCCTAAGCTTAGAACCTAGATCTGAAACTTATTGGGAAGATTATGAGGCCCCTTATGAGAAAGATCAAATTTTTACAGAATATGATTCCGGGCCTCTATTTGATGAATATCCCTCTCCAACATCCTCAGGAAATTTGATCGATTTTTCGAAAGTCATGCCAATTTATGATACAGAAACTGAGGAGTTGGACGAGCAAGGTTTTAATTAGGTCTATCCTACCAGCTTGGAGCTTGAGCCTAGACAGAATACCTTTTTAAGCCCAGAATTAACATATAGGCTAGACCCCAATCAGGCTGCTGATTCCACATCTGATGATTTTTGTTGTGGTGGAATTCATGATCATGAATCTCATTTTCACCAACTCTCCGACAATTTCAGATCCGACTATAATTGCGGAGAGACTCTCCTTCCTGAACACACCAGGCCCATCTACGACCTCAGTTCACATGACTCTGACTCCGACTCTGAGGTCCTGATTCCCGAGATCACTGATAACACAGAATCATTCATTTTCGATCCTCAGGAACCAAAAATAGAAAATGCCAAGAGTGATTGCAACCCAGAATTCAAATCTTTTCTCAATTCAGATTTCTTTCATCCTACAGACACTCTTCAGGCATTTGATAGTTACCCAGAAGACTCTTTACAGAAAATCACCTGTCATTCCTTTCTAGAAGAGCCCTCATACACAGTTGCCACCTCATCTGCACACACAGAACTAATCAAAACCTCTTCCCAACCCCGACCCGCAACCGGACTCAATTTCTATTCAGATTCACCTCTCACCGAGCCGATTGCATTTCCACATCGGGTTTGGAACACTGATCAGACTACATATCATGCTCCATCATTCTCTGATCACCCCTGTAAGGTTTCTGCGTCATTCATTGATTATTCTACGGGTCCCTACTCTGACCAGGCTGATTCGACTCAGCCAAACCCTACGTTTTCACTTCCACATCCTTCTGAGCTTCATAGTATATGGTGGGTTCCACACCTTTTAATCCACATCTATCAACCCACCAGATTGATTGGGTTTGGGCTGCATCATCAGCCTGTTGATCTGAACAAGCACCTGGTTGGACCAACCAGGCTCTTAATCAAGGTGCTTGTATTACAAAACTCTGCTGATTTCACCATCCCCTCTCCATCGCATTTTCCGCTTGGCTGAAGGCATCAAATTTAGCACTCAACGGGAGGCAGCCCGTCATTCTCTTTAGAAACCTGAAACCTTTTCTAAAACCTTTGTGCACTTGAAATTCACACTTTAGGACAGCCGACTCCACCTCAGGTGCTTGCATCTGAGATTAAAAATCGTCCGCAACAGTCACCCCGACCCATTCACTCATCAAAACATTTGTCCTAATGTATGAACTAAGTTGAATAAAAACCCCCTAAGTTACAATGAGGACATTGCAAATCTTAGGCATGGGGGGGTATGAAAGTGCAAAACGTGTAAGAAAAGGTTTCAAACAAAAAATTCACATATGCCAAAAACACCATAAAAATTAAAAATTTTTCGAAAAAGAATAAGAGAATAAGAGGAGAAAGGAAATTTTGTGAAGGAGAAGGAAAAGAAACAAAAGGAAAAGGAGCACAAAAAGATGAAAGAAAAGAGTAATAGTCATTAGTAAGAAGCTAAGGAATTAACCTAAGCTCTAGACCTCATTCAAGAAAATAACTGAAAAGTGCATAATAAGATTAGTAAGAATGCAAACCTTAGGCATTCTTGAATAGACTCTTAGTACCCATTAAGATCTGGACACTCCTCAAGAGGTTGAGGAAAATGAAAAGCTGAAGTATTAGGTCTAAGGCTTAGGGAGTATTTGGCCTCATTAACTAATTTTTGATTTACGAGACTCAGTAACCTAAGCACCCTAACCTCACACACAACCTGGTTCAGTAAGCGTAAAAATCAAAATCACGCAGAAGCGTCGCAAAATTCTAAAAAGTACACCTAGAGTAGGAGCGGCCGATCAACACAAGTTGATTTGGACGAGTTCCCAGCGCGGAGAGGGGGGAAATCCCCTCAAAGATGCGTAACAAAATATCATCTCCTCGGTGCTTGTCTCTTAGGATATTCACATATCCTACTGGGGGCATGTAAGCACCCTGCTAGTTCAGATTCCATGGATGGCATTATCACGAAGTGTCAACTGCCAGGGTTTGAATTCGGCCACGGAACACCATGGATGGGATTATCTCGAAATCTCAATAGCCAGGGTTCTGGGGGTTGCCATGGGCGGTGCTATCTCGAAGCATCGATCGCCAGGAACCCTTGAGGATTGATGATGGGAGCAATGAATCTGATACAGACCGTGTTGAAAAGCCAATCCTAAGCTAGAACTAAAAAGAAAAAAAGAGAAAACTCTCCAAACAGAAAAACTTTCTATCTCTCTCTTATAAAACGCACTGCGAACTGAACCAGGGCTAAAATCATTTCAAGCACGGGTGCTTTAACCACAAAGTCCAATAGACCTTAGGTTAGTTCTTGTGGGCCTTAAAAACCTTTGCTAAGGACTGAGGTTGAGGCTAGACAGATTTGGATCTTGATTGGTACTAGAGTACCTTTTAAGCCTATGGTCAGCATTCTAACCTAATCTAAGTTTAAATGAAAAAAGCACTTATCTGAAGCTATTAAGAACTTCATGGTCTAGAACAAGGGTTGAAACCTTAAGTTTTTGCTAAGGGACTAGCAAAAGCTAGGCATGGGGGTATGATGAGAACCTCATCATGAGCCCTAAACTAGCACCATTTAACCCTGATTTGCAAGAAAAAGCTCCTACATAACCTTAGAAAGGCTTGGCCCAGAGAGATTCTGAGTTTGCAAAGAAAACAGAAATTGAGGGGTAAAAATGCAATTTCACCAATCCAATCTGAAAATAGGGTAACTCAGGATCCAAACATAGGTCAAAATAACCTAATAAGAAGAAAAGTGGGATGAAATGACTCAACAAGGGCTATAGCAACTCCGAAGAATTAAATGACATCCTGTAACCCTAAAAACAAACCCACTTAAATACACGAGGTTCGAGGCAAAGAAAAAATCAACTAAACCCCCTAAAATTCATATAAAAATAATATCTAGGGTTTAGAACCTTCAATTTAGCCTTAGGAACCTATTTTGACCTACATTGAGAACCATACCCAATTAACAACTTAATTTGGGTTTTTGCATAAATTGACCGGTCAAACAAGGTTTAATCTAGAAATAAAATTCACCATCCGAATCCTTAGGTCCTAATTATTCATGTATAAAAACTTGAGCCTAAGAAGAAACCTTCTTGACCAACTTTACACTTTGGTCATATATTTACTTTCTGGCCCTCAACTTTTGAACCCTCACATTTTGGCCCCTAACTCTCCTTCGTTCTTTGCATTTAGGTCCCTCCTGCAAAACCTGAGCAGCACCATGCTCCGACGACCTTGCGCGGAGCATGGCGCCGTGCAGGGTAAGGGAGGGAGCCTGCCAAGTCAAATGGGGGTGCCCTACGTCGTCAGCCGTCGCAGGAACACCCCCTGATGGCTGCAACCACCCATACCGGCCGTGCGAACGCACGGACGGTATGGGTATCCTTCCTCCGACGTCCTCCGACGAGGAAGACACGTCGTCTCCCTCCGCCCTCCTCTCTGGTTCTGCCCCTATAAATACCCCCGTCGCTCCGCCGTTCTTCCGAGCTCGGATCTGACGAAGAAAACCCCCACAACTTTCCTCTCTTCTCACTCCGGCAGAAGCCCTCCAGCTTCGGCGGTTCCTCCTCCTCTTCGCTCTGCCGCAATACCAGCAGCAGAGACTTCTTCCTAATTCTCCTCCGCGTCGCGTAATACCGGCGCGCGCTGCCTCTGCCCCGTCCTCGCCGTCGCCCCTTCCTCTGGGCAGTTTCTTCTCCGGCGACAGTTGATACGGCTGTCGCCTGCTCCAGTCCCTCCTCGTCCTGCTAAGTAGGTATAACTTCTCCTCTTCCTCCCCTCTTCCTTTTCCTCACTTTAAACCTTTACTGTCGCCCTCGATTCCGACCAATCACCCTCACCTTCTCCACCTCCAGCCACACTCCGGTGACCCGCTCCCATCACTCCAGCAACCCACACGGCTCGCCGACCACCGCAGAACCTTCGCCTCCTCACCCTGATCAACCTCCGCCCTTCCACTTCCCACCAATCGCCCTCTACAGACCCACCGACCAAGCCCATCTCGCCACCTGCAGTTTGACCTAGGGCGACCCTTAGGCTCCACCCCGCCACCTGTAGACCCCCCGATCACCTTCGCCGTGCCACGGCGAAGGTCCTCCGCGCATCTGATTAGGCCGAGAGGCCGTTTCTCTGTGGGCAGGTACTTCGCTCGCCGCCACCATTAACGAGTGAAGAAGCTCCTTCGACCTGCTGCTCCAGGCGCGCCACGCCCAGATCAGGCTCCCAGGTTGCGTGGGGTGTCTTCGCGAAGTGCCAGGCTGCAGTTGGGGCGAAGCCCTCGCGCGAAGCCCTTGCGCGAAGCCTCGAATGCCACTGCCTCCTCCGCGCGGGCATCCAATTGAGGTGAGACATTTAGTCCCACCTCGGAAACCCAGTGAGGCGAACGGGCACTTAAAGGCAAAAAGTGCCTTAAGCTGTTCGCCTCAGATCACGGGGTGAGGTCCCCTTCACCCGCCCGATTACCCGGCCTCGTCCGCGCTCACGCCCCGCGGACCTGGCCCGACCCGACTAAGCTCGACCTGCACTCCTCGCCCACCACCGCACACCGGTGGGCCTGGACCCGGGCGCGACCCGCGTACCCGATTATCCGGTTGCTCTGGGAGAGCTTTCCTAAGAGCAAATTCAGAGAGAGAGAGAGAGACACGTGGGGGAGGGTAGAGTAGGTTTTGCCCTCTGACGAAAACCTTGAAGTGTGCAGGCACAGGTGAAGAAGAAGAAGAAGAAGGACTGCGGAAGAAGAAGAAGAGAACACAAAGAAGAAGAAGACGGAAGCTAAGGGAGACACTGTAGCAGCAGCGGTTTAAGTCGTCTGATTGCAAAATCAGACGACGTCTTGAAGGCAAGGAAGAAGAAGAAAAGAAGAAGCAGGACCGCGGCAAAGAAGAGGAAAGACAAGAAAGAAGATAAAGAAGAAGAAGAAGAGAAAACAAGGAAGAACAGAAGACAGAAGAAGAAGAGCATGAGAGGAAGATCTGAAGAACAGAAGAGAGAAGACAAGAAGAACTGGAAGAGAAGAAAGAAGAGACAAAGAGGAAGAAAGAAGAGAAGAAGAAGCCACCAAATTTTTCATCTCTCTCTCTCTCTTTATTTTTGTAATAAGAATTTATACTTCTAGAATACGACTTGCTCCCTGAGTTCGACCTCGAGAGAACTTTATTTTCCGAGTAACAAATATCTGTAAATGTTGGCAATAACTACTGTACTACAACGCTATAACAAAACCTAGTTGTCGCGACCGTTTGCCACCCAAGCTGCTCAACTCCTGGACCTCTAAAGGGTTATGAGAAAATGGAGTCAGCGAATGCTAAGTAGAGTGATAACCAGACTATCTAAAGCTGTAAAAGCTAACAGGTAAATTTTATCTTTTCCAATTATTTTATTTTACAAGTAATTCCTTTCACCCCATTAGTTTACTTTCAGATTTCTTTCTTGATCTCGCATGTTCCTCGTGGGAACGATCTTGATTGCAATCTTTTCCAAAGAGTAGAAGGCACACGTGGTGCTCTCCTGGCCGGGAGAGTCCCCCGTGGTAATCCTACACCCAGTCAACCACCCCGAGGTCACAGACAGACGTAGCGGTGACTACGACACGCACGATAAGCTCACGGGTAGCTACCTCACATTGGCACACGGTCAGTCATTTCTACTAGCGGGTACGCCCAAAGTACAGCACGGAATAATATAGGGCTTGGCTTTCTCAGTAACAGGGGTCTCGCCCCTCCACAGTCCGCGCACCCTCGTCTAACTACCTCGGTTTGCCCAGTGGGCCTAACAAGTCAGTGTAGAGTGGCTAGCTGAACCCCGGGCCCCGTGGGGTGGCTAACTCCCTCCCTACACTAGTAGCTCTCCCCGGTACAGTGTATGTGAGGGCCAATAGAAGTCTGTGTATAGTAGCCAATCCTAACCCCGGGTCCCAACCCAAGGGCGGCTAGCTCCGCTCTACACTAAACAGGGGACAGTCGCTCTCCTTGGTACCACGTACTCAAGGGCCAGCACACTTCCCACTCACATTTCCAGATCTTTCCATTCATCTCCAGGAGCTCTACTCCTAACTCCCCGTAGGGTTCATGCTCATATTCACCATATTATTCCTTACCAGGTTTCATCAATCACAATTCCATTCTCATATTATACACATGCAGCACGTATTTCCACAATTTAACATATGCAACAAGAGATATCACAGGTAACTGTTTAATTATCTCAGGCATTTCATATTCTAACAGGCAACTCGTATTTATTAACAGACAGTTGTATACAATTCAGCTTATTCATTTATGACTGCAATCTCAATCACGCATATAAACAGTGCAACTATTTCTCGTCCTAGGATTCATGCCACATCCTAGGTTTCTAGTTATCTAATTATCATGACTGCATTCATGTTTTATAAATAAAACAGGGGGAAACTACTCTACCAGACAATCCGGAAGTACTGGAGGCTCGAACTGCAGACTCGTGTGCCGCTACAAGCCCCAAACACGCAACAGGTCGAAGTCCTATACCAAGGAACATATCACAATGGAACATTTAGAACAGTATATAAAAGTTTCTAACATGTAGAGGAACTCACAAGGAAACCGCAGATATTTTGTTTGCGTAAAACGGATCCCGATCGAACCCTAAATGGGTCAAAAACAAGTCTGTAGACCCAAATCAGACGTCTGGAACCAAGTCCATGTTGG
This sequence comes from Thalassia testudinum, assembly GCA_037157565.1. Lineage (NCBI taxonomy): Eukaryota > Viridiplantae > Streptophyta > Magnoliopsida > Alismatales > Hydrocharitaceae > Thalassia > Thalassia testudinum. Next base: position 195,671,223 of record JAZHRO010000073.1, on the reverse strand, counting down.
TGCTAGAGCACCGTGATCGTTTATTTTGATGATAACAAAACACATATCATTTAACATTTGCACTAGAAGTCTTAGATTTCAAGTTAATTGCAAATGGAAACGTGGTTAGACGAAGTTCGAGCTCGCATCCAGGACGGATTAGAGGAGCTTGATGGAGAACAAAGGAGATTCACGAGGAGCGATAGCTTGAAGAAGGAAGGAGATGAAGAATAGGATAGATTTCCTTTCCTTTGTACTATGTACTTTTGTTTCCTTTTGTTTCTCTTTATTTTTGTTTGTTAGATTCATGTCAAAGAGCCTCAAAGTACCCTAACAGTAGTCCTAGGAACACTTGCACAACCCTAGGATACTTAGGTTTTCTGTAGAGAACTTAGAAAACCAAAATAGAATTCAGACAGCCTTATCAGATGTCTAATCAGAAAATCAGACGTCTGATAATGAATTTTAAGACATCTAACTATTGACTCAGATGTCAGATTATATTTAGGCTGGACTTGGTTAGTTCTGTTTGATGCAATTAGTCGTCCAGACCTTAGTCCAGACATCTTAGAAGATGTCTAATGCCTTTGCCAGACGCCCAATTAGTGGACCGTTAGCTGCCTTAATAAACAATGAAGAAAATGACCGTTAGCCTTGTATCAGACGTCCGTAGAGGATCCCAGACGTCTGATATATCACCGTTTTGCCTCGACTGACCCAAAATCTCTTCTCAGAGATTTTCTTGCCGTTGCACTCCCTTGGGAATCCATTTCCGCAGAAAAGTAGGTTTCCAGACATCCATACCTAGTGCCAGATGTCCTGTATGTCGTCTGATGACAATTCACTAGAACCTTGTTTAGGTTGTATTCTAGTCAGGAAGGAAACCCGCCTAAAATCAAACATCTGACTTTGTTCCCAGATGTCTTAAACGAGTTTTCCAGACATCTGATAACCCTGTCAGAGTCATGATTGATCCTGATTTCGACTTGATTCTCTTGGAGGTTGTACCCAAGAGCTATGGAAGCCTTCCAAGGCCTTCCAAAGCCTTCATAAGGCCTCTATAAATAGAGGAGAACCCTTGCCACTTAGACATAGACTAAGACACACCCAAGCAACATACTTTCTACTCTTTGGTGTCTAAAAGAAGAAGATCAAATAGAAGAAAGCTCTTGCTCTCCAAGCCTTGTTCTACACCTAGAGAGCTTGACTCCAATTGCGCACCCGCTCTCCCGCCATAGTTCACGAGAGCGCCGTTGTGCCATTACAAAGTTCACGCATCCGCATCGTTGACGCACTTCTTGCAAAGGGAAGCATCATAATTCCTATAGAAGCTTAGTTTAAGAATTATTTTGTTGGCTCTATAGGACTATTCATGTATTTGTTACTTTGCTTGTGTTGGGTATTTGCTTTGCAAATTCCCGTCTCCATCGAGGGACAAAATCCTTCTCGTGAAGAGAAGGGGTTGAGGAACGCTACTCTCGCAATCGTATTTATGGTTGTAATTGAGGTTGTACTACCCTCATTCAAGTAGTACGTTAGTAGATTTGATCAACTTGGTTGATCGGAAAATCCTAACACGAGAGGGTTAGGTGGTGGTTTTCACCCGATTTGGGTTTCCACCTAAAAACATTTGTGTACATTGTGTGACTGTTTATTTTGTGAGATAGTCTATTTTTTATTCCGCACTTTATTGTGTCACCCCCTCCTACCAGGGAAACTACAGTCCAGACGTCCTAAAAGTCACCAGAGTCTCACCTAAAGTCCCTGCGTCGACCTCAGACGTCCAGGACTCCTACTTGACCGTCTGGACTCAGCTCCAAACATCCGACCTATCTTCCAGTTCTCTGGGAGTACCTCTGGTCATCTGGTAAGCTGTCCATACGTCCAAAAAGCATGGGAGGGCGTGCTGCACGCCTTCCCAAAGTTGCTCCTGCGCACGATAGAGCAGCAAAATCATTTTTAGCCCAACAAATCGTCCTTGTGGTGTGGCCTTCATGGCCGTGATCGCGAGAAGGACGTACCTACACGAATACTCGCTTTTAGAAGTCTAGTGTCGTTGCCAGACGTCCGGCCCATCGTCCGAAAGGCTCTCCGGGCGACTGATACTGGAAAAACTCCAGTATCAGACCACGCTCCCGCTTCTCTCGCCGCGCTCCGCCGCGACTCCTCCTGCTTGGCTGTAGCTCCGACCGCTGCAGGAAGTCGGGGATGACACCTGATGAGAACCTCATCATGAGCCATAACTAGCTCATTTTGACGTAATACAAAGGATAAAAGCTCCTACATAACTCAAGGAAAGGCTTAACTCAGAGAATTCTGAGTTTAAGGAGAAAATAAGTCATAAGGGGTAAAATACAATTTTACCAGTATAATCTGCATACAGGGTAATTCAGGGCCCAAACATAGGTCAAAGCAACTTAATAAGAATAAAAGTGGGATGAGATGATCTAGCAAGGGCTACAGCAATTCCAAGAAACTAAATGATAATCTGTAACCCTAAAACAACCCACTTCAAATCACGAGGTTCGAGGTAAAGTAAAAATAGAATAAACCCTCTAAAATTCATAGAAAAATAATCTCTAGGGTTTAGAACCTTCAATTTGGCCTTCAGAACCCATTTTGACCTACATTGAGAACCATGCCCAATTAATAACTTAATTTGGGTTTTCGCATAAATTGACCGGTCAAACAAGGTTTAATATAGAAATGAAATTCACCATCAGATTCCTTAGGTCCTAATTAGTCATGTATAAAAACTTGAGCCTAAGAAGAAACCTCCTTGACCAAATTTACACTTTGGTCCTCATATATTTACTTTTTGGCCCTCAACTTTTAAACCCTCGCATTTTGGCCCCTAACTCTCCTTCGTTCTTTGCGTTCAGGTCCCCCCTGCAAAACCTGCCAGCACCATGCTCCGGCGACCTTGCGCGGAGCATGGCGCCGCGCAGGGTGAGGGGGAGAGCCTGGCAAGTAAACTGGGGGTGCCCTGCGTCGTCAGCCGTCGCAGGGACACCCCCCTGGTCGCTGTAACCCACCATACCGGCCGTGCGAACGCACGGACGGTATGGGTTTCCATCTCCGGCGTGCTCCGGCGAGGGAGACACGTCGTCTCCCTCCGCCTTCCTCCCTGATTCGGTCCCTATAAATACCCCCGTCGCTCCACCGTTCTTCCCAGCTCGGATCTGACGGAGAAAACCCCCAACTTTCCTCTCCTCTCACTCCGGCAGACGCCCACCAGCTCCGGCGGTTCCTCCTCCTCCTCCTCTTCGCTCTGCCGCAATACCAGCAGCAGAGACTTCTTCCCCTGCTCTTCCCGCGCCACGCCGCACCCAGCTGGCGCCTCTCCGGCTCTCTGCTCGCCGCCGCCCCTTCCCCTGGGCATCTTCTTCTCCGGCGACAGTCGATACGACTGTCGCCCTGCTGCTCCCCCTTCGTCCCTGCAAGTAAGTTAGAACTACTTCCCTTCCTCTCCTCTTCCTTTCCCCGGTTTCAATTTGTTCAATTAAGCCCTCGACCGACCCTGACCATCGTCACCCCCTTCGTCTCCGGCCACCCTCCGGCGAGATGCCCCCATCGCTCCAGCAACCCACACGGCTCGCCGACCACCGCAGAACCTCCGCCTCCTCATCCTGATCAACCCCCGCCCTTCCACTTCCCCCACATCACCCTCTGCAACCCCACCGAACAAACCCATCTTCCGACCCACAGTCCGACCTAGGGCAGCCCTTGCACGCCGCCCCACGCCTCGCCACCACCCACACGAGCTTCGCCGCACTCTGGCGAAGCTCCCGGCACCTTCTGATTAGGCCGAGAGGCCGTTTTGCTGTGAACAGGCCACCCGACCTCCGCCGCCATTGCCATGCAGAAGGAGCTGCTTCCGCCTACAGCTGCAGGCGTGCCACGCCCAGATTCGACTCCCAGGCCTTGCGAGGCATTTCGACAAAGCATCAGGCTCGCAGCTGGGGCGAAGGCCTCGTGTGAAGCCGCGATCGCCCGCTGCTTTCTCCGCTGCAGGCGCTCAATTAGGGTGGGACATTTAGTCCCACCTCGGAAAAGTCTGAAGAGGCGCAGCGGTATAAGGCGCAAAAGTGCTGGAGGCTTACTGCCTCAGCACACGGGGTGAGGTCCCCTTCACCCGCCCGGTTACCCGGTCTCGTCCGCGCTCACGCCCCGCGGACCTGGCCCGACCTGACTTAGACTGACCTGCACTCCTCGCCCACCACACACGCCGGTGGGCCTGGACCCAGGCGCGACCCGTACCCGACTACCCGGCAGCTCTGGGAGAGCTTTCCCAAGAGTGGCTTCTGTGAGAGAGAGAGACACGGGGCGGGGGGTAGAGTAGGTTTTGCCCTCTGACGTAAACTCTGAAGTGTGCAGGCACAGGTGAAGAAGGACCACGGAAGAAGAAGGAAGCTGAGGGAGACACTGTAGCAACAAGCGGTTTAAGTCGTCTGATTGGAAAATCAGACGACGTCCTGAAGGGAAAAGAAGAAAGAAGGAGAGACGACGTCCTGACAGGAAAAAGAAAAGAAGAAAGAAGGAGATCTGAAGAACAACAGAAGAAGGCGAGGCAGAGGAGAACACAAAAGAACAAGGGAAGAACTGAAAGAAGAAGAAAAAGAGAAGAAGATCTGAAGAAAGGAAAAGAAGAAAGAAAGGAAAAGAAGAAGAACAGGACCGCTCTGCAGAAGAAAAAGGAAGAGCAGGAACAGCTGAAAGAAGAAGAAGAACATCACCACTGCAGATAAAGAAGAAGAAGATAACAGAAGATCTGAGACGAGGAGAAGCAAAGAGAAAAGAAGAAAAGACAACAAATTCTTTCTCTCTCTTTCTTTATTTTTGTAAAAGAAACTTGTACCCCTAGAATATAACTTGCTCCCTGAGTTCGACCTCGGGAACTCTTTTATTTTCCGAGTAAAAAAAATTTATATATTTGAAATGATGGCAATAACTGGCTATACTACAACGCTATAACCATAAAACCCGGTTATCTCTCGAAGCCAGCGTTTCAACACCCCGAAGCTCTCCTCCTCCCACACATGCCGCAGCAGCCGTGCGACCCTCCGGTGAGCTCCTACAAAGCTCGCGAGGTCAACCTCCTCTTCATGCCGCTCCTCACTCTTGCTCCCTCTCACTCGCGCGCCTCCTTATGGTAGTGGAGTGGGGAGTAAGGTGGCAGTGAAGTGGGGAGGAAAGGAAGGAGGCTCTTATATAGGCAGTGGGGGTTAGGGTTGGTCGGGGAAAAGGAGAGGATGAGAGAGAAGGGAAAAAGGGTCTGCGAGTTGGCTGCGTGCATAACCAACTTCGTGTACAGATTTTTCAATTTCCAGACGTCTAGGAAGGGGTCCAGACGTCTGACTGACAGTCCAGACGTCTTAAAAGGTTCAAAATAGAACAAGTCTTTACAAAGGTCGTCCTCAGGTGTACATCATCCCTAGCAGTGAGGAGGAATTGGAGGTGAAAAACCACATCCTTGTCATAGACATGGCGAGCGAAGGGTTAGGAGTGTTGGAGAGGGAAGAATGGTTCGACTCAAGACGTGTAGTGGGGAGTCGATGGTGCACGTGAGGAGGTCTGGAGATACTTAAGTAGCTGAGGGAGTGAATCCAGACACCACAAGGGTGAGATCAAATGCCTGGGGCTTCAACGGTGGATTGGGCTCGAGAGGAAGGCAAGAATGGTTTGGAGGAAATCCAACCATCAGATGAGATCTCAGGCGAGGGGTGATAACACACGTAAAGGCACACGAACCTTCAATTTTGATCAGTTGTAGGATGATTCATACACGAGAGCAATGGTTGAGATGGCGCCTGCTCTTACGGCTACAGTAGACTAATGCCATCAGCAATTTTGGAGAAATTGCAAGGAGGTCCTCTAAAGGTGAAATAATAGAAAAATTGTGAAGAAGCCCATTAGTGGATAGAAAGTATGCGGTGCAGTCCCTGGATATTGTAAGCAAGTCATCAGCGGTTTACAAAATTATCCTTAAAGGCATAAATGTGAAGAAAATGTGAAGGATGAAGGACCTAGATGTGATATCATGAATGCTAGGTCTTAATAATGTCCAAATATAATCAAGTTTTTATTAAAGCCCAATTGAACATTTAGTAAGTTGATTTCACTTTTAATTTGAACTTTTGAACCCAAAAATGTGTTTAATTTGCAATAGATCAAGTTGTATTAATGAATAAAATCTCATTTTATGACCTAAGTTGTATTAGGTCATTTCTATTATTTCTCGCACTTAACATTTTTCATTTGTTAATTATGTAGTATTTAACCTAGTTTTTAGCTTAACTTGGACATTTTAGCTATGATGAACCACACATCATTACAAGTAAATAAACAATAAAGATTAACATAAGTTTCACATTTCTTAATATTAATTTCTTAATCTAAATACATTAATTCTAAAGGATTAGTATGTTGGCGATAACTAAGTTTTTTTCAATTGAATCAAATGAAATTCTGGACTTAATGCCTGCATTTTTTTGAGTAGAGGTAATGTATATACTCAAAAGGCCGACTAGCCAAAATACAAAGAGGGTGTGATAAAAATCAAAAGTACATAGCCTATGGGTTGAACAACAAATCTATATGTTCACATCATAAATTATAGCTGAGGTCACCTCTTGGGGAGGAGTGGCCGCCTCTCCATGACATCTCGCATTCCTCTCCCTCCAAATCTTCCCGATTGTAGCAATGATGGCCTTTCATAAGTCAGCATTAAGGGGGGGGGCCGGGGGGGGGGGGGGGACAGAAAGGGGTTGGTGATGCATGGACTGGTCAATGATGAGTTGCGACTCATCATAGCAAAATCACCTAAGTTAAGCTAGAAATGAGGTTAAACACTATCAAATTAACGCATAAAAAGGGTTAAGTGTAAGAAACAAAGAAAAAGACTTAAACTATCAATTTTGTGCTAAAAATACATAATTAGGTCATTTATTAAGATATTCTATTAAATAATGTAAAATAGTGATCCAATTGCAAATTGAATACACATATGAGCTAAAAATTCCAAATCAAAAGTAAAATTAACTTTTAATATGTTCAATTGAGTTTCAATAAGAGCTTAGGTGCATTTGGACATCATTAGGACCTTGCAATTATAGATTTACATTTAGGTCCTCCTTTCAATACATGTTATTCATTGAAAGATTCTCCAAGGACCTATTTGATACTTGAAATGACTCGCCGCCATTTGGGTTGGATAAGACGTCTGGATTATTGATATGATGCTTTCTCCGTTAGTAAATCATGAGCTGCCTATTATAAAAATGAAACCCGTAATGTGAATAGTGAGATCTGAATGTTGGAAATGAAATGAAAGGAATACAAGTATGAACCCAACGGGGAAATTAGGAGAAGAACTCTTGTATATGGAAAGAACATAGTAAGTAAACGGGAACTTAGTAAGAACACAGTGCCAAGGAGAGCAATTGTCCCTTTAGTGTAGAGGGGAGTTAGCTACTCCTTTGGGCTGAGACCCGAGGTTAGGCCTAGTCACTCTACACCGACCTTTGTTTGGCCCTTGTGTACGTGGTACCAAGGTGAGCTACTTAGTGTAGGGAGGGAGCTAGCTGCCCTACGGAGCCCAAGGTTAGGACTAGCCACCCTACATCGACTCTTGTCAGGCCCACTAGGAAAATCAAGATAGTTGAATGAGGGTACACGGACTGTGGAGGGGCGAGACCCCTGTTCTGAGAGGGTAAGGCCCTGTACTATTCCGTGTTGTACCTTTAGGCATACTCATTAGCGGAAACGACTGACCGCATATCAATGCAGGATAGCTACCTGTGTGCTTATCGCGCGTGCCGTAGTCACCGCTACGTCGCGACCATGACCTCAGGGTGGTTGAATGGGTGTAGGATTACCACAGGGGACTCTCCCGACCAGGAGAGTACCACGTGTATATCCTACATCATGGAAAAGACTGCAATCAAGATTGTTCCCATGAGGAACAGACCAGATCAAGAAATGACCAGTTCTAAGAGAATGAACGAATTAGAACCACTTAGTTGAGCTAAATGGAATTGAATAACAAATTTAATTGCCTGTCTTAAATTAAATTGCATATAAATGGTTTACCTACCACTCTACTCAGCGTTCGCTGACTCCGAAAATTCTTATAACCTTGTTCAAGTCAGGGAGTTGAGCAGCCAACACTACCGACTGCAGAGGGAGCTGGGCCTTGTCAAGCCCAACCTTAGCTATGTTTCCTTACTGTTTCCTAACTTATATTATAGTAGTGAGTATTTTTGTTCTATGCAATACTGTTTCAGTTACTTTTCCACTGCACTTTTCCGCTGTACTTTCCTTTACTGTCTGTTGATTTTCTTTCTGCTTAGTTACATTGCATGTGTGGTTGTGAAATATTTCCTGCTTTTGGTTATTTCTCGTTGGACGACTAGGTCTTGAGATTAGTCGAGGCGGGCTGGTCTCAGGTCCTGTAGGGATCTGGGGTCGGGTTGTAACAATACTCGCAGGTGCCTATTTGCAATATCCTAGGGACTGCTCTGTCACCATTCCTTATCACTTATGGGCTTTCCTACACTTTTTCTACCCCTTCGCGTAAGGGCTTCTAGTGTAATTTCACCATTAGAACCCAGCCACCTGCAGCTCCACGCATGCACTATAGCACTGCGAAGAACATGGGCCATCCTGATTGTCGATCCTCCCTTACCTCTTGATCTATGGCTCGATTTGATTCGAAGTTTCATGCGAATAAGCACGTGTGGTCACCACCTCACCTAGATCCCATCCAATGACCACTTTTTGATTTGAAATGGCGTGCGTTCCTCTCCTCTAATCCTCACTGCCCATGACCTACTCATCTAATTCCACCGCGCGATGAGGAGTTTCACTCTAGATCCTCTACTTAAGTACCTCCGCAGCCTCACACGTAGGGGGTTGACTCCCTTCTACACCTCTCGAGCCGATCATTCAGCCACTCCAGTTCTTCTCCCCACATTACCCCATATTCACGGCCACCGGCAGTGAAGTTCCATCTCTTCCCCGACTCTCTTCACCTCTAAGGACTTTGTAGCACCTGAGGGCGACCCAGAACTCCACTAACGAGTTTTCCCTCTGCTAGAGCGCTTCCTCCCTCCATTCTTCCTCTTCATCAACTGGGTGGAGATCCAAAGGTCCCATTCTTCCATTTAGATTAGGTTTTAATGCTTTCTAATTGTAGCATAGATGTAGTAGTTGATAGTGTAGCGTAGATTAGATAGGAGTAGATAAGGTAGAAATTTGCTGATGATGTAGTTAGCTTAGGAGTAGATTTAGTGTAGAATCCACATTTTCACCTCCTCTGATCACTTTAGATCAGAGGAGACGATTTCACCCTTCCACTGATCATTCATTCTCCCTCCTCATGTTTTCACTTTGCATTCTAATTTCCCACGTTTTTGTTTCGCAATCCACCCATCCATTACAGTTAAAACCTCATCTCATTGCTCTCATGCTTTGAGATGAGGATTTGCTCTCAAATCCATCTAGGGGTCTCCCATCCATTTCAGATTTTCCACAAAGACCCCTGATTTGGTTTTAAATTGAATCAGTTTGCTTTATCAATTTTTAATCTGGTTTTCAATGCAAGATCATAAGATTTTGATTAAATTGAGTTTTAAAGAATTTTTTATCAAGTGAATTGATAGGTTTCTATTTAATTCAGTCTGTGGTCGTGATTCTGAGATGATTCTAATGATAAGTTTTTCCCTTAGACGAGCCATATCTGAATTTGGTTTGAATTGGGATGTTTTGATCTTCAATATGTAGAAAGAGAAGGAAAATCAACCTTGTTGATTTGAGGCTCTCTCCCTTGTATTTCTGTGTGGATTGCATTTTTTTTATTCTGATTTTTCACCTAAGGATTGTTAATATTCCTTAAGGTTTAAAGAACTAGGATTCAAGTTGAATTTAATGGACTGATCTAAGACCCTCCTTCATGCTATCTATAGCGTTAGAAAGGTATTAAATCAGTAGTTTTTCCCTCTAATTTGAAAGGAAAATGCTGATAAGGATTTCTGATAAAGAGTTTAACATCCCAAGTGATTTCAATGTGATTCTTAAGCCTAATCAAATTTTGAGGTGATTTATGTTATTAGTTTTGAATCCCAATCCTTCATATTAAAGTGCTGCATTAGCAGCTACATTCCAAGGATTTCCCAACCCTAAATTCCATGCAAATTATGCCCTGATTTGAACATTTTATATCCCATATCAATCAACCTAAGGCAGGAATGGACCTGGATCCAAACTGCAGCAAAGTAATTGCAAGAGAAGAATAGGTGCCCATGGAACCCCTCATGAGTGCCATTGAGATACAGGTTGTATTAGCGGCTGCATTTGCTATAGTTGCAAATGGACACTGTAGAGATTTTAGGTGGCAGAAGCAAAGCGTGGAGACTCCTATGTGCACGCAGCAACAAGGTGTCACTGATTAAGTTGTCTAGAACATCCACTAGATGTCTGAAGGTTGGCTACTACCTTTGGTGGCCAACTGAAGATAGCTAGTTGGCCTTAGTGCACCTGGTGACAAGAGTGAGAGGGGAGAGAGAGGAGAGGAGCCTTTGAGTTGGGAAATATTCTTTATATTGCTCGAGAGAAAATAGGGTGGGAAGGCTCTATATTTATAGAGAGTACATATCCCAACAAATAAAGAAAGGGATAAAATATTGTTTCCTAAAGAGAAAAAATCTTTTCTCATTTGGAAAGATTTTATCTCTTAACAAAACCAACTCGACCTTGTTGGGCATTGGATGGATGCCACGTGGCATGTGGACTATTTCCAATTCTTAACACTCACCCTCAAGTCAAAGACCGTGAAGCCGATGACTTGGCCTTCCATTGGTGAGGCTAGATGCCCCACCACTCATCTTCTTCTTCGAGAACGAGGCTTTTGGTCTTGTCCTTGGACAAATCGAAGGCGAATCCTTTTACAACCTCCGAAGTTGTTGCTTCTGTGGCAATCTGAGTAGTCGTTGCAATGGCTGCTGTGGACTTGTCTTCTCGTAGAAGAACCCGTAGCTTCTACAGATCATCAATAGTAAGGGAGTTGATACATAAGGTGCTACTAGCTAGCCCCATGTGGTGGTCTCTCATACTTCTCCCAACACTTGCCTTGTGAATTATTATTACGTCTACAGTGTTGGCACTTGGGGTAGACACAGCCAGATCCACGTCGACGCCCTCGTCCTTGTCCCATACTTGCTTTCAGGGTAGCAAGTGTAAAACTCTCGCTCTTTGGCGCATCTTCCTCCTCATGGATCTCCATCTTTAGGAGACTGCAGAAGATGGTCTCTAAATCCATCTTCCCTTCTGAAGCGAGAATCCGATCACGTGCAGCTCGATAGCAAGAATTTAATCTCGACAAGAACTTGGCTGACTACCACACTACATGTGTCTCCCCCTGTTTGTCATAATAGAGAGGCTCGTAGATCTCCAACTCCTCGAATAGTGCCGCCATCTTCTCGTAGTACTTTGTTAAGGAGAGATCTCTTTGACTGGCGGTCTAGATATGGGTATAAAGATCGGTGATGCAAGTGTTGTACGAGGTGTGGGCATATCTCTTCTCGAGGGCATTATAGACTTTGAAGGCACTCTTTTTGTAGAGCATGTTCGAGGTGATGGATGGATCCATCGAGTTTATGAGTCAATTCATGACGACATAGTTCTCATCGTACTTCTTCTTCTTGTGATCCTTGCAATCCGATGCCTCCTCAAAGAGAATACTAAGTTTCTCCTGTCTACCAACGAAGATCTTGAAGGCACGAGCCCATAAGACATAGTTGGCGACACCACTTAACTTGATGGTTGTTCTGGAGACAACCACCTTGCTCTCTCCAAGTTTGAGCGTAGCATCTCCAACAATCATGGTAGACTCTACCATCTCCTAGACTTCCTTCTCCGCGTAAGTCGTTGGATTTATCGAGGACTTCTTCGGATGCACAAACTACCAACCAGTAGTTGGATCTTCTATGCGCACAGGAGCCGAGATCGTAGGCTCTGATACCATGTAGAGATTTTAGGTGGCGGAAGCGGAGCGTGGAGACTCCTATGCACGCGCAGCAACACCATTAAGTCGTCTGGAACATCCACCAAATGTCTAATCAGGTGATCAGGCACGCCTGAAAGAGGAGATCAACAGGAGAAGGTTGGCTACTACCTTTGGTGGCCAACTGTCACAACCCAAACTCAGATCCCTACAGGACTCGAGATCGACTCGCCTCGACTAATCCTAAGACCCAGTCGTCCAACGAGAAATAACCAAATAATATACATCAATCCATAACCACACAAGTACGATAGCTAAGCAGAAAAAAAAATTGGCAACAAAAGAAGAATTATAACAATAATACTAGAATATTACATGCCTTCAAAATAGGAGTACAACCATCACAACAAACTAGTGCAGATAGAGAACATAATGGAAATGTACTGAAAATATAACTACAGGAGCTCACTATGACTAGTAGTAGAAACTATAGATGAGCTCGACTAGGCCCAGTGTCTTCAGTAGCCGGCGACTCGAGCTGCAAAAATTCCTGACTTGTACAAAGTTATATAACTGGAGTCAGCTAACGTAGAGAAGAGTGGTGGAAAAAAACATAAAGTACATTTAACATATTATTTCCCGATTCCAATTAACTTATAACGTGTTGCTGTATAGAGATCTCTAATCAGGATCCATTACATTACTTCAATCTTCCAGTTCCTTAAAGGAACGATCTTGCTTACAGTTTTCCCGTGAAGCAGGATGCACACGTGGCACTCTCCTGGTCGGGAGAGTTCCTCCGTGGTAGTCATACACACGGTCTACCACCCTGAGGTCATGGTCATGACGTAGCGGTGACTACGGCACACGTGATAAGCGCGCGAGTAGCTACCCCGCATTAACACGCGGTCAATCATTTCTGCTAACGGGTATGCCTCAACGTACAGCGCGGAACAGTATAAGGCCTTGCCCTCTCAGATCAAAACAGGGGTCTCGCCCTTCCTCAGTCCTTGTACCCACGTCCGACCATCCCGGTTTGCTCAACGGGCTAACAAGAGTCGGTGTAAGGTGACCATGCCTAACCCCGAGCCCCCTATGGCGGCTAGCTCCTCCCTGCACTAAGTAGCTCACCTCGGTATCACGTACACGAAGGCCAACAAGAGTAGACATAAAGTGGCCAAACCCACCCCGGGTCACAACACAAAGGCGGCAAGCTCCCCTCTACACTATAAGAGATAGTTGCTCTCTTCAGTACCATATATACGAAGGTCAGCTCACTTCCTTAATGGCAGCCCACAATCCAGAACCATCTGGTTCTCTGTACTACAGTGTTCTTATCTCGTTCTACATTCCCCATAAGGTTCGTACATGAACTTTTCTTTATTCCATCCCTGGTTTGTTGCATACAGAACAGGCATCTCAGTTTCCACAGTACGAGTTCATTTTTCCCTATCCATAATGTAGTTCATTTCGGGTAGTACAGGCAGCTTATGGTTTATTTAATCACCCATCTCTCTACACATGCATCTTTTCTATCCTTAGTGTTCAGGTCATACCCCAGGGTTCAATTGAATAGCTGTATTCTAGAGCATACGCTTATTTCTTCCTAGGATTTATCTCACATCCTAGGTTTTAACTAATTGCACGCATTTTCTTTTAACTTGGAGAATTAGTTAGAACCACTCTACCAGGATAACCAGGTGGAATAGGGGCTCATACAACAGCTCCCAACATCTCCGCAGGTTTCGTACACCTGACAAATTGGAGATCTAAGATGTTGATGGACAGGTCAAAAGGATTCCAAAAGATACAGACAGGCTACCATTACGTGAAGAAATTCGTACAAAGAACAATGATGTTTCGTTTACAGAAAACCGACATCATTTGGGCCTTGAACGTGCCTAAAACACGAGGTCTGACAGAAATTAGACGTCTGGGAAAGGGGGTCAAACATCTTAAACCAACTCGCAAGCATACCTCTCTCAGGCGCCTCTATCAGACATTTAGAATGTAGTGCCGACGTCAGAGGGTTTCGTTAGACGTCTGGAGATGCTCCCGGACGTCTGAAATCGCCTCGGTCCTCGCTCCGCCGCACCTCCTAACCTCTGACACATGCGTACACATTGTTAGGACTCGGAAGAGAAAAAATACGAAAAATAGATCTCTACCAAATGTCTCATTCTACCTTCGGACGTCCAGTAAGATGTCTGGATATTGATCCGGACGTCTGATTTCGCGGAAAAAAAATGAATTCCGCGGAATCGCTCTGGCTTTTCTCACTGCAGACGGTGTAGCAAAGCAACACAGCGCCCTCCGCTCTCGCACTCAAACCCACTCTCCGCTCTTCGCTTGCTCTCTCTCTAGCTCCCTGCTCTCTCTATCGCTTGGCTGTGGTGGTGTGAGACGGAGAGGAAGAGTAGGGGGTTTATAAAGGGAGAGGAGGTGAGGGGAGAGGTGTGGCGTCGCAGGGAGTGGTGACGGGGTGCATGTAATGGTCATCTCAGGGTGAGGCGTAAGGCGAGGGAGTGCATGTGCACGGAACGTACCGAAAAGAAAAGCATTTTTAAACGTCTGGCTCTCTCTCCAGGTGTCTGGACAGACATCTGGTGAACATCGCAGACGTCTTAAAGGACAAAAACAATGACAGGTTGTTTCACCATCTGAAGGTAGCCGGTTGGCCTTGGTGTACCCGGTGACAAGAGAGTGAAGAGTGAGAGAGGAGAGGGGCCTTTGAGTTGGGAAATATTCTTTGTATTGCTTAAGAGAAAATAAGTTGGGAAGGCTCTCTATTTATAGAGAGTACATATCCCAACAAATAAAGTAATAGATAAAATTATGTTTCCTAAAGAGATAAAATATTTTCTCATTTGAAAGTATTTTATTTCTTAACAAAACAAACTCCTATAACTTAATTCCTAAGAAACTCAAATACTAAAAATAGATAAACACTAATTTTGGTACACCAAACAAGGTCCACGAGGACCTTTCCCATCAACCTTATTGGAAGTTGGATGGATGCCACGTGACACTACCACGTGACCTGATTGACACGTGACGTGCCACGTGAACAATTTCCAATTCCCAATAGACACCATTTGCACCTTGTCACCTATGCCATGATGTTGGGTATTGTTCTTCCCTACCCTGTCGATAGGACCCTACAACAAGAAATCGCCACCTTTCCTCTCGACCATCTTATCATTTGCTCTACCTTTGTATACCAACACACTGCTGCATGTTTTTGTTCACCTTTTGCATGTCGAGACAGGTAGGAAATGGGAGAAGGATTAAAGATGCGTGTGTTCTTGTTTCCTAGTTTTCGTTTTCGTCTGTACATAACTAATTAATGTCTTGATATATTAATCGTTGCTAACGAGATTCAAACTCACATGATCGATCTAGTTTCCAAAAAACAAGCCGCTAAGTACTTGAGCAGCAGTCAATGACTAAATTAGAAATAATTTGGGATTTGAAATTTGAGAGGAATGTCAATGGCTAATGGCTGAAAGTATAATGCAATCCTGACATTAATCTTAATATCTGATATGTCGACCAAGTCGAATTGTTACGGAGAATTCGATCCAAATATCTAATATGATTGAGCTATGATTTGGCCTCTAAAGGCGTTATTAGAAGAAAAAATAGAAATAATTTCATAGGAGCTCTACTTCCCTGCCCACGTTACAAACTAATTCTTTCTTCTTCTTGTTCTATCTCAACATCTTGCAAGTAGGTTTAAAGAATCTTTCAACCTCCTCCATGCACATCCTTCTATGCTCTTCCTCCATGCCCCCTCGATGCACACCTCTTGTTCCTCCTCCTTCCAAAGGGTATATACACCATCTTTCTACTCCCCTCCTCCTCCTCCTTCGCGTCTCTGCCGCCATGTTAATTAGCATGATAACGATTGGTATGTAAGAGAGGATATAGGGAAATAGTTCCTTCCCTCGTCATTAGACTTCTTTTCTCTTTTATAAGGTTTGTGTACAGTGGTGTTTAATAAAGGAATATATTTGTGAAATAAATAAAGAAATAATGAGGGAGTAGAATAAAATAATAAAATAAATGTGTTTTAACATTTAAAAATTTAGATAAGTTAAATTTATTTTATGAAAAAAATAAAATAAATTTACATGAAATTAAATTCTTTTAACACGACACAAGTGAGAGATGAATTAAATAATAAAAAAATATAAATTAAATATGTTTGCCATTTGTATTATTGTTTGTCTTATCTTGCAAAGCATAAGTCAAATTGAAAGATAATAAAAATGATTGGTGAATATATATGATCGACCAGATGACAGTGATAATCGCTCGGAAGATTCATGGTTGTTCCTTTAGTAAGTTCAGAGTAAAAAAATGGGAAATTTTACACCTTTAAGTGTCCAGAAAAGATTACACTTGCAGAGAGGGTATGGGAGAACCAACAATTACCCATAGTATTTTTGCTAAAATTTAGATGTTCTTAAACAGATACCTTAATTCTGTCCGATACCGAGAATTGAATATTTCTCCAATTCCGCGGATAACTTGAGGTGTTGCTTTTGCTCCGAAAAGAACAGCTTTGATCCTTATCCCTCCTCAAAGGGAAAAGGATTAAAAAAAAAAAAAAAAGCAAAAAATGAGAAAAAAATATTCGAGTACACAAAACATAACCACCTTACGTAGCTCTTTGAGTGCTGCATTTACAATGGTAACCATAGAGTTCAACTTTTTACCCTGGAAGCCAAATGCTAAAGGTCAGTCGAATTGATTAGTCGATAGATGATCTTTACTGGGTGGAAAACCTTATGGTTATAAGTTCCAAATACGACTCTCTCGAATAATCTTTTCAGACTGGAAAAATTGCACAATTGAATTCGATCCTCGTCCATAGATTTTATATCTAAATATCTCTAGATTTATTTGCATTCAGATTGGAAAATCTTCGGATGGCTCCTTGGAAAATCCATCGATTTATTTGCATTAGGAGTGGATTATTTCGAGATTAAATCCACTAATTGAGGATTGTCAAATCCAGAGAAGGAGGGGTAGGATTGTGTAATACCTTAATTTCATCCCTCTTAGTCTACTTTATCCCATCAACAAATATTATAACCAATCAAATGAAGAATTAATTCCTCTAATCCATTGATTTAATTTAAAAGTATAAATAAACACAAAATAATCACAATCCTAAAATTACCTCATGATCCTACCTACATAATTTATAATTACTCAAAATCAATCCTTCCAAACAAGATGAGCATCGTCCTTGACCCAATTGGGCCTACGTCAGAATGCGGCGTCCACTTAGCTGGAGGTTATATGGGCCTAGTTTTTTAAACTGGGTGCTTAGCGGACCCTAGTTTTAAGTGTAAAATTGTCCCACCAATAATTATTTTATAGGTGCACAAGGCAATATGCATGTTTTGAATAATTGCTTAAATTTTCCAAGCTTGGTTGGAATTTCTCCATTTTAAATTCAAGCCTAGATATAGGTATATAACCCCTGAAGGATTGGAACTTGTTACATTGTACGCTATGTAACCATCTAAACCTTTTAATCAAGACTAAGAGAATCCTTGTGCTGTGTTTGGTTAAAAGTTAACTCGTAGGCAAGCTGGATTAACTAAAAAATGATGCTTACTTTTGTAATAAAGTAAGTTTAAGTTAGGTAAATTGATATATAATGGGAGAAAAGCTAGGAAGGTAGTTTATCTGTCTAGTCATCACACGGTCCAAGAAATTCACGTAAAAAGACCATCATGTTGATAGGATATCTCCACTAGATTAGCCCTCAGCTGGTGTGTGGGTCCAAAACCCAAGTACGCACCATTATGTGGTTGTTGGTACAAGAGATCCTCTGTGAGAGATGGAAATGGGAAAATGCGATAGAGAAGAATGAAGACACAAATGGGGATCCATCCCTCTGTCGTCAAGGAGAAGGGTGGAGGTTATATTTATAACAAAACCCCTTTGGAGTTAAAAGGAGCCTCTATGGAACGGATCACATCTGTTTTGGGCCTAATCCCAATAGACAGCATGGACTTATTAGTCGACATAGAAAGATGCTCAACATTGAGTTTGCATAAACAGGCAGAATTGGAAGATCATCTGACTTAATTAAGAGGTCCAGCATGAGTAAACATTGATGGTGGTACTAGATGAATTATGAATGACATCCTTCTATCTTCCAACACACATTAATATGCACTTTTTTTTTTTTTTTTTGTAAATCGTTAATATGCACAATAACAACCCCTGATATCCGCAGCCAAAACAATAATGAAAACATTCAAACCATAATTAAAAAAACCATGGATAAAGGTAAAATTTCAAAGTGGTTCTTCTTCCAAATCAAACAACCATCTAAAGTTCTCAATCGGAATTTTTTTTTTGTGATTTCCCATCACAAAAGCTCACTACCAACAAGGTCACTTACACATATGCCTAAACAAATTAAGTCATGATATTGATTTGCAACCAACAAGGTATTTATCTCTTCCCTTCCCAGAGAAATTATTCCTCTCATGTTTGCCCTTACTTACTTGGTTCTCAAACCCACCACTATGAAAATATTAGCAAGCGAGATCAAGGTGGAAGGACCCTACTCAGATTTGCAATATCACTTTGCTAGATGCCACATCAGCTCTAGAAGGTCAACAAGCATCTACTTATACGATCAAGGCAGTTAATTAAGAGAATGGCCTCCTCTTTTGCGTTGTCTGCCCATCGTATACGGTTTTGTTTAAGCCACCCACTGACATGCCTTGAAATCCAATAGTAGTAGTAGTTTTAGCCTTTCAGGAGGCAATAGGAGCATGCTTACGAAATTGCACGCCTTAACAATGGCAACTTGGTGCCTTGCTTTAATTACGTGGCTTTACTTAAAAAGTAATTAAAAAGCTAGGGAACCAACATTTGGATTGGGAAGCCATCTTAAATTAAGTGTAGTGATGTAGGAGGAGATCTTTGACCATATCGGAACCATCCGGAAGGCAACATTGATAATTATCTTAACCAAGTTTTTTTATTGCATGGGATCATTTGGAAGCACTAGGGCACCGGACCGGTACAAGCAATATAATGACCTAATATAATGACCTCTAGAGTGGTGGAATAGAGAAGCGCGCGATAAAGCCACCGACGAGCAAGAACGACGGTATAGGTTCTTGATTTTAGCCATCTAGACCTAGTCTATATATGAATCAAAGCATGGGGAAATATATATATAAATCCATATAATACCCGTTAATATTCATCAATTGAAGAGGGTCAGGGATATGAGAGCTGAGCATTCAACTTCAGAGTAAAATATAGGGTGGGTCCCTCGTGCATGGCCTTCTTTGACGCCAATAACCGATAAATAATGAAGGGTAATATATGGTACATGGAAGCCAGCTGCGTCCACATATAATTAAGGCTCCTCTCAATTGGCTCGATCGATCCACTGCACACGGTGGTCCTCTCACTGCACCAACGGTTTCCTTGATTGGAGAGTGGTGGTTGGGTTGGGGGGAGGAGATATTCCTAACCCAATATCGATCCTTTAATTTCACAGTAATGAATGGCATGCAGATTCAAATTTCAGCCATTGGAATAGGATGGCAATTGCTTTCTACGAGAACTTTAACAAAAGCAAGTGGCTGATATTTGAGAGGTCCAAACACGTTGAACTCACTAACCTTCGTGTTTTATATTTTTGGACGATTTTCTTAAAGCAGCTAGTGGCCCATTAGCATAGTTTATAATAAGAGAGAGTCCTGGTTTGTTAACTTATGCAAAGACAATTTGGAGGATACTTTTTATGAATAACATATGTGAAATAAACATTAGAAAAGGATCAACCCGAAAACGACCTCCAGGTATTATAGTACAAGCCTTCATCTTTTCCTCGTCGATTCCGTCCATCTAAGTAGTTGATAGTGGATTAAGTAATGAGCAGTGAAACGGAGGAGGAGACAACCATTAGTGGGTTGCCCAAACTTTTTCTAGCTGTCTATGTGAATAAAAGTAGATTAAATATGGGTTTAGATATTTGGTAATTATATTTGAATATGATCGGATTGGGATATTTGAATTTGTATACTTGTTGAAGTTGGATAGTAAATTTAGAATTTTCTCACAAACTTGGATATTTTATGTTGATATTTGAATGGAATCCGAATTAAATTTATGTGTCATGCATTTTTAGTTACTTTTATGTATATCATTAGCTGTTAAAGCTATTTTATGTAAGTTATTCTTTAAGATTCAAATTGTTTGTACCTTTTAATAATTCACATATACTTTTAATTTAGATCATTATATATTTAAATCTAATAATTTATAAATATATTTATAGATAGATTGAAATTTCTAACATTTTTACACTTCTGTCCAAATATTTATTTATATCAATTACACCTTACGTTAATGTTTGCCTTGTATTCATATCCGATTTTCATTCGAACGGTATTCAAATTTAATTTTCTTAAGAAATGGTAAAAAGAAATTATCTAAATCTAAATCCATTTTCAACTTTAAAAAAATAACTTCAAAGTTAATGCATGCTTTAACGGTGATGACTTAGTGGTGGAGAACAAGGGATCGTCATAATATTATATTGATGACCCAAAATAATGTCATGATTTAACGTTCAGCAGGAAGTGAACAAAAAGATACGAATGACGGTTGCGTCACCACTCGAGTAGTGCACCTCAAGTTAGATGTGGAAAAGCCGTCATCTCTCTGTGCACGCTATCATCGTCACCCTTGTTGACGCTGCTGTGTCTTACCTCATCAATCTTCCAAGGCGACCACCATCCTATTAGCTGAGGACGGTCAAGTCCTTCCAGCAAAGGTGGTCTCTCTTCTCCAGCTAAAAACCCTAACGAAGCCTGAAAGTCATGCAACTTATCAAGGTCCCTTGCTTGCTTTGGATTTAGCTCACTACCGCGGGGGCGATTCAAAGCGATGAGGTGAGCTACATCAAAAATGAAGTACAATCTCGATGGAAATCAAAGCATCTGATCCTAAAATGCCTTTGAATCATCGCCGAGCATCTTTCTCTCGATGTTGTTGAAGTTGAAAGATCATTGGTCTCCAAATTTCACAACTTTACAAAACATTGTAACCACCGACGGTCATGGAGTTCTTGGTATGGATCCAATTTACCACGTCACCTGTGAGGTTGCATATATGCTTCCAAATGCAGCGTAAGGCTCTATTCTAACGGATTTAAATACTCTGCACCGAGGGTGCAATGCCTCACCGATCTACAATTTTTAATGTATATCCTTAAGATCCAACCATGGCGACAAATGGAAGATCGTGTAGATTAGACTTAAACGGACATCTATGATATCATTTGAACCGACTTGGCTACGATACTATAACAGAGCTTTTTAATGATTTTGACGTAAAAATTACCCATAAATTTTCATAAATCTTAAAAGTTATATATAAGTCTTCATATGTCTTTGTTTTAAAGTTTTTTTACGATTGGAACTGTATCTAATGATGGGGCGTGGCTATGGTACTGTTTATGGTATGTGGCTGTGCTGGCAGTTAATTTTGTGGTGTAAAAATTGCATGTAAGAATCTATAAATTTTAGAAATTATATATAATCCTTATATCTCTTCTTTTTCGAAGTTTTTCTATAATCAAAATTAATGGGAGTTTCCTGAATGAAATGAAAATAATACACAGGTCCTATGCATAGTAGAAGCCATTGCATTTGATGTGGTGTGAAAATTATATTTTAAGTTTTCATGAGTTCTATAAATTGCAAATAAGCCCCCATAGCCCCCACATCGTTTCTTTTTAAAACTTTTCCCAATCAAAATTGCAATAAGCTCCTTAATTGAGAAGAAAATAACATAAAGGTCCCTATGTACCATAGAAGCTATCGTAAGCATTGCATCCAAACCCTCATGTGTGCTAAAAATCACAAAAAAGACCATATACCTTTTTCTTTTCTAAATTTTTTTTCTGATAAAAAATGCAAGAAACTCCTTGAATGAAATAAAAATAGTACAAAGGTTCCTATGGACAGTAGCAACTACCAAAGTTGCATTGATGTGAAACATTACATACAAACTCTCATATGTGTTAAAAATTGCAAATAGGACATGTGTCTCTTCGTTTTTAATTTTTGTACTGATAGAAATTGCAGAAAGCTTATTAAATAAAATGA
Organism: Thalassia testudinum; assembly: GCA_037157565.1. NCBI lineage: Eukaryota > Viridiplantae > Streptophyta > Magnoliopsida > Alismatales > Hydrocharitaceae > Thalassia > Thalassia testudinum. Next base: position 195,649,080 of record JAZHRO010000073.1, on the reverse strand, counting down.
AACTAACACAGAGGTCTCTATGCACTATAGCAGTTACTATAAAAATTGCATCTAAGCCCTCTTAACTGTAAAAAATTACAAATAAGATCCTATATCTCTTCCTTTCTTTCTTTTTTTCCAATCAAAATTATAGGTAGTTTCCTAAATGAAATAAAAATAACACAGAGGTCTCTTTGTAAATTGAATCCAAACTCTCATAAGTGTTAAAGATTACAAATATGACCTCATATTTATTTCTTTTTAAAATTTTCTTCTGATCGAAATTGAAGGAAGTTCTTTAAATGAAGTGAAAATAATACAAAAGTTTGATATATTTTGATTTTCAATCAATGTAAAATCAAAATTTATTTGTTGAAATCATCTACATTTCTTTACTTTTGTCTCAATATAAAGAAATTGCTAGATTGAAAGATTCTCTTGAAAATATACAAAGAAAAACAAATTGATTTTTTTGCTTACCCGAGGTGTAACAATCATTGAATCCAGAATTTTCTTTTTTCTTTGAGAAAGGGAAAAGCCATTCATTTAACTCTAGAAAACATGGCCAAGCATGGCAAGTACATTGACTCCACTCCAACACCCAAAAATTTTGAAGTAAAGGAATGAGCAATAGAGACATGTTCTCTCTTAACAAAGATGAAACCGCCAAAACTACGATTTTGATGAGCTTCTTAACAGCCCCAAATCAATTCCCTAAGATGCCAAAAGGGAGAGGACACACCCAAAATCATTTGGACTATCGCCTTGCAGTCGTTAAGGACTTGGAATTTGGTAGTAATCGAAGCAAATAGCCAATTCAAGGTCCCGCTCAGCTTCAGTTGTCCCAGGAGCAAAAGATGAAGAGGCTTTAACAGCAAAAGGCTGGCCATTAGGGAGAAGAGTGATGCAAGCAATGACTACTTGATCCCTCTTAAAGGTAGCATCAACCTAAATATAGATGTTGGCGTTAATTTCTAGGGATAAAATCAGGAGTCGGAGGGGTAGCGCAAGGGTTATCAGGTCCAAAGATCTTCGTAGCAAGACCCGATAATGCTAGAGTTTTAGCTCTCTTCAATGCTTGGATAGGAGAGGGAGGCATTCTTCCACATTTTGGCATCGCAACTTGCTCTCCAGATCTAATAGAGGACGCAGTAGCCAAGGGTGCAAAGGCGTTAAAAAGAGAATCATCCTCCAATCCATTCATTATAAGCTAATTCAGTTGCAAGCTCAACTTAAAGGCACGTAAACCAATACCAAACCAAATTGCTCTTGAGAAATGATAGGTAAGTAACAAGTGATTTATGGATTCTTCACTAAAGTTGTGTTTAGTTGACGAGTTAAATATTTAACCCATTACTTAACCTATCTTTTATTTACGTCAGGTTAAGTTGACTTAACCAAGGGTAAAGTTATTCCACTCTCTCTGTGTAATAACTTTAACCCACCAAAATATCCAAATAGGTTAACTCACTTATTCCATAATTCATTCAACTCCTTCAACTTATTCCACAAACTTATCTTTCTTATCAAATGAGACCTAAGTATGCAAAGTGGACACAAATGTATCCCTCCCAATCTTTTTGTGAGAAACTCAACCAAAGGAAGTGCATGCTGCAAGATTTTCGAAATGAATGGTTGAACTCTTGGTAGTAACTAAGTCCTCTACCAAAGGGTGGTGAAAGGGAAGCAATCAGTTGCTTGAACGCCAACCCTTTCCAAGCAAATCTGAAGGTATGCAAACTTAACTGTGAAGATGCGGCTTCCATACTAGCACATCAGGCTCAGTGAGATTAGTCCACATCTTGCAAATATTATCAACATCCAGTGGAGGAAGACATTCTAGCAACGTTCGGTGATCCCAATTTCCATATTCTTCATCGATCATCTCAAGAACATATGTTCCCATCGGTTGCATCCCTTATCGAATGGATGTGGCAGCCAACCGAGCAATCTTCTCAAGTCTTGGTGTTTTGTCCATTCCCCAACAACATCGTCAAACTTGCAATACCATGAAACTTTTGGAGCTCCTGATTCTGGAGCGGTTCCAAAGATCTATGCATCGGATGTTTGCACATTCTTTCAATGAGACCACTCTAATCCATTTTTATGCTTGAATCTAAAATATTTACATTCAAATAATCAAATTAAGGGGCAATTCAGGACTAATATATTTGAAGAGATAAGGAAGTGATGTTAAGAAATGTAAAACTGATGTTAACTCTCAATTGTATTTACTTGTAGAGTGGTGTTAACATCAATTTATGTTTACTTGAATTGGTGTTAAGTTTGTGTGTTAACCCTGTGGTGTTTACTTGTTAGTGGTGTTAAGAATTTAAATCAGAAACTACGAGAACACAACAAAATCATGGAACTTAAATACGGATTTGCCTAACACCAATAGTAACTGGTGTTGGATAAACCAGTGTTAATAGCTCTTAACCTGTGTTAACTAAAAAGGGATTAATCTTCTAAGTAAACAAGGGTTAACCCCTCAAGTAAACTAACCCTCAAAATTTATTTACCGTTTCTATACATTTCCCATACTAGAAGGGGCCTGGTCATTTTCCTTCTTTGCCCTTCTCTTTATGTATTTCATCCCACCTCTATTATTCTCCCTTTCACGCTCCATTAATTTCCACTAGTTTTTAACCTGTAATTTGCTGTAAGAGTACAAAGTTAATTATACGAAAGTCTAACATATTTTTCAATCAATATATATTAATTTTTGATCGATGGAAAAATAATTAATACACCACACGTTGCAAAATATATTACCCGATGTATCTTAATTTTCGACTAATAAAAATTAAAAAATATCAATTGAAAATCAATGTACACCACACGTTACAAAATACTTTATTAGATATATTTTAATTTTCAATCGGTATCTTATATTTGATTTATACTATATAATTTATATGTATATTATTGTATACTTTTGTAAAAATATAGTCAATACTAATTTTTTATGAAATAATATAATAAATAAAAAATTAAATTCGGAATGGACATATACAGTAAATAACATAGAAAAAGAAATCGGAAAAAAATAAAAAATAAAAAATAAAAAAAGAGAGGAGAGAGAGAGAGGGAGCACGGTAGAGAGAGAATCTGATAAAACAAAAAAAAAAGGTCAGAGAGCAGCCGCATGACATAAAACATCAACTAAAAAGATACAAAGTCTGCACCCACGATGAATCGGTAGATGGGTAGATAGATTGCTCCGAGTGCTGTCTGCCTTCCGCGATATACGGAAGTTTTTCTATATACATTGATCTGACAAGAGCATTTGCTATCTGCTAATTCACTTTATAAATAATGGATTTAGAAATAAGGTACATTTACTAATATGAAAAACGCATACACAGAAGAAGGCATTTATATATTGCCAACGTATAGAAAAACGTAATAGGTGGTGTACTTTGTAAAGTAGTGTGAATCGTGATTTTTATTTGATAATTAGCATTTAATATAAAAGATAAAAGAATATAAGATCTATTATGTGATATCATTATGAAAAAAATTATTATATTATTTTGAATTAAAATATATTCATGATATATTATTTTATATCGATGATAAATTATTATATATGATTTTACACAGACATAAAATAATTTTACATTAGTAATAATTTATTTTGAGATAATTTTACATTAGTAATAAAATATTCTAAATCATTTTATATAGGTATAAAATTATTCTTAAGTGATTTTACGTCGGTATAATATCATTTTATATTGATGTAAAATTATTTTTAAATTATAAAATTATTCCAAAAATGGATGGATAATTTTACATGTATATAAAATATAATATAAGTGTAAAATAATTTTAAATATATACATATAAAATAATAATTATTAATTTAAATAATACCGGTAGATCTCACTGCACGCCACTATTTTTTACATAAATGGAATGTATATAAAATGGGTATCACATTTACATACCCATGTATTATATTTTACGTTACGTTTTAGATTTATGTACCCAATTAAACTTGATGAATTTGACTACTCAGTTATACTGTGGGGTCTACGCTACGTAGGCTAAATCTTCAATCTAGAAGCGTAGGTTACCTTTTGTCCAAGATGGCATCCTAAACTCAAAATCTACCTTCCAGCAGCTAGGATTTGAGAGTTAAAAACAGGTTCTACGTACCCATTAAGAGAAGGACAAAAACCATCTTAAAGCAAAATGCTGTGAAAGGCGCATATTTGCGGAAAATTTATCTGATCCACACACTTTGCCTACGCCCACCTTTTGTCTACGAGCAAGTGCCATCGGGTGCGCCAAACCCGAAGCTTTGATCCATGTTATCCTGCTGACTGACACAATAGGCCCACGCCTATAGCCATCCGTTGGGGTACAAATTACATATATGTACCGAGCGTGACGCAGACACACATCGATATGCATATGCATTGTAATCGTGAGACACGGACACATATAGATATACAAATACATTGTATTCTTTAGATATTTTTGGATCACCGGAGAGAGTACATATATATATATATATATATGACTTTTCATTGTTTACTCATTCATTTGGATCTTCAAACAGTGTCGGTTTGGGATCGGCTTAACTAACCGCTTCTCTCAACATAAACTATATTTTTCTAGATGTCACTGTAGTCATGACCAATTAGCAACAATTGGGTCGACAATCCCAAGCTCCTTGTAAATGCACACCCCGGCTGTGTGAATGCTCATTTGTCAACAACAATGGTCACCACCCTCGTGCCTTAAGGCTGCCCCCACATTTGATCCGGTGATTCCATTAATGCATCATTAATGGATTAAACCTCCAATTAAACATGACGTTCATTAAATAAAATATGCTACAAATTGGTCCAAGTACGTGAGCAGGAAAACGTCTGCACATGAGGGGCCGGGGTTATGTAAGCAACCTGCGACACCTATGTATGCTTTGGAAATTAATTAACGTGTTGCGGAATTAAGAATAGAAGATTGACCGGAGGCGGGGAACGGAAATTGCACCGAGAGATCGGCGACCAATGGAAGGAAGGATTGATGACCAGTGAATGGCATGCACTAATGCGTGAGCATTAATTAGTGCATGATTGGAGTGGTAAGAAACGCATTATGACTATCCATCATTAATTAATGGCATGAGGTGGTATTTTTATATGGAAAGAGACGCATCCCCTTCACTAAATTGACGTGCACGATTGGAATGGGAAGGACTAATGGCTATCGTAAGTTAAGGTTGTGTAAGCGTAACGCACTATGACTAAGGCTATGGGGGCATATTATGGATTGAGAGAAAGGCAAATTTTTATATAAGTTAAATAAAAGAGATCACCCAAAATCCAAATGAAAAGTCCATTACGGAGCCCTTAGAGGCCCGTGCAATAAAACATGACACAACAAAAACCAAATATTCAGATGTACATATAATTTGTAAAGGATTAGACGGATATCCATCTAACTAGATGAATTCATCCTCCGCGGTTTGATTAAGGAAATAGATGCATAACTCACTATTTGGTTGCATCTCACTACGAAGGTCGGCAAATACCTAGTATATGTCTGTTGAGTAGTGGTTGCAACACCTGTTATTCTACCATCATGATCCCTAAAGAACCAACTAAGAAAAGTGATTAAACATGTGTGACATGATGATAACCGTTATGAAACTTCAAAAATCTCGAAGCATAGTCAACACACATATTACGTGAAGCTTTATTATATGGTCAAATTGTGGCTCCCGTATAGGGGCATGCATGCACAAGAGGAGGTGTTTATGTATCCTTCAATTTTCCTTATTGAGTGTAATTTTGAGAGCTTGTACATCCTCTTCGGACTTACATATATATATCTTCTAGATCATGAAAATTAGGTCACCAAGTTTGTCAACTCCTTGTGTGATTTTTTTTTTCTGTAGGTAAACCCTTTCTCTACCAACGAACTTAATAATTCCTAGACAAAGGCTCCGATCAAATGTAAAACCATCAAATTTATCATATATGAGCATATGACTAGCATTGCTTTTTCTTTTCACTATTGCCGATACAAGCCCCAAGTTTGACTAGGTTCATACAATCTTGCCATAATGGCTCATCGACTGCCACTTGCCATTAGGTGCTAACATCTCATCTTTCCCAATGAATTAAGCTTAAATTATCATATACATCATTTCTAATGCCTAAAATATTTTTTTGAACATTAAGGAAATGCTTAACTATGTCTCATTGTCGACGGCTTTCTCTTTCAAACTAACTCAATAATTAGATCAATGAGAAAAGAATAGTAGGGCGGTATTGAATTGCGTCATTTTCTTTGAAAATGTACATATATATAAGTGATTACGTGTTCATGTTTCTCTGGATATAAAATCCTCTAATATTGAAGGGCCTGTCGTAGTCTACGGTAACTCCGTATGGTACCTTGGTTGTCTGATGATGACGAGACCGTTTAGTTTTATGGTCATGCATTCAAATCCGAATATCATACAAATTATGTCACCAAGGAATCGATGTGGCGGTAGTCGTCTGAAAGTTATGAGATCAAATTCCACTGACAACGCACCTTTCCTTCTCTCGGGGAGAGAGAGAGAGAGAGAGAGAGAGAGAGATTATCACAAGCTGAATGCTAAGATCCACGATAAGAGCCACAGCATTAGTGCATCATATATTTCCCTTTTTATCATGCATCATTTATACAGTAACTTGTTGAATTTTATCTCGAATCCTGTGATCTTCCCACATTTATGAATAAATTGTTCCTAAGTTTATTAAGGGTCCGTTAAATGTCAAATAAATTTTTTTTCAATCCACGATTTTTATTAAAAAAATTTTTATTATTTTAATATAAATTTATACACAATCACTTCCAATTAATCCAATCAAATCAAAATAATATTTACTCTTATTTTTACTATTAAAAAATAACTATTACATTTTTTTACTATCACTTTTAATATTAAATAAATATCAACTGATATTATTTACTTCCACTTATACTTTTAAATAACTATCCACTAATATCATATCATTACACCAATCATTTTAACTTTCTACTTAACCCTCTCATTATTCTACCACCCAAATAAACACTCATTCCCACTTATTCTATTTTACAATATCCCTACCGTATTTTATCTACCCTCCAAACGGAGCCTAAGAACTAATTTAGGTGAAGGGATAGATTTAATGGGATAATTTTTTTTTATATAGGTTATCCTGTATTTTTATTTGAAAATTATAATCTTTCATTTTTTGAAAATATTCTAAATTAACCTATGAAAATATATAAATTAATCTAAAAAAAACCTTATCCACATGAACTTCAAAATAATTTATCATTAATTAAATCACTTAATTTAAATCAAAATATCATTTCCATTAAATAAAATTAATTTCTATTTTAATAGATTATCCCCTTGTCAAATAAACCAAAAAACGGAGCACCACCAGTGACTGAGATTCTATTCCCTCGAGTAAATACACATGAGCATGAGTTGGATAAGCATTACCGGGAATCAACTAAAGCCACACACTTGCAGATACATTCCCCCTTCGTTCTTATCCATGCAGGCTGTCTGCAAGGGAAAATTAACGATGCCACAGTTATTGCACTAAAACCCCAAACTATGGGATAACTTCAGGAAGGTCCCTAAACTACGGTATGCGGAATAAATCTCAAGCCAAATAACCACAAATTATTTTGGGATACTTTCTTAATAGAATCACCATCTCAACCTTTGTCCAACTAATCACAAAAATAAACAAGCAAAATGACAAAACAACTACTTATGGCATACTTCGCAACCCAATTCCGACAATATCTTCCCTTGTATATTTTCAAGCACTTGCATTAATAATTAAATCTGCAGAAAGGCCGAAGATATTGCGTTTAGAAATGCAATTAAATAAGTGAGAAAATCATCTTCTGTCCTCGGAGTGCAGTCGCCGGCGAGCGGCGTCTCTCCGACTCTCGATGTGAGGTCATGCCTACATGGTCGATTCATCATCGGTGGTCGGTGTAGGTGTGTAGATGTGTTTGATTTTTTTTTTTCTTATTATTTTTAATTAGTTTTGTATGTTGAAAATCACATGTGACCCAAATTTATTCCGACAGTTTTTTGACACGATTAAGAGTTTGTCTATTGATATTTTGCTAAGTTTTACGAATGTAATATCGATTTCCTATCTAATTTTTGATTTCAGAATATTTTATTTTCTTTACTTTGTTTCTTATCTTGCTATTTTACATTTTAAAGTTTCTTCATCTTGCAAGATAGTTTTTTTTCTCCTCTTAAGGATTAGGTATTTCTACCTCTGCCTTATATTTCTTGTATCCAGTTCTTGTCTTTTTTCTTTTTTTAAATAAAAGTTACTCTTCACAAAAGGAAAAAAAGAAAAAAGAAAATCATCCAAACCACTGATAACTGCTTCATACATTAGGTACCGAACAAGGACCAAATTTGTAAAATAGGATAAGATGATGCTAAAACGTAATTCCACACGTACCTTTCCAACACCTCTCCAACGATCACGAGACTTTCATCAAAAATTACCCAACGCAAATAAAACCCTTAGGTCCAGGAGTCGAAGAATTTTAGTATTTAGTTCGATGTATTGTCTTATCAAAGACATTACATAATTTTATTTCAGTCATGGTAATTATTTGATGGAATAAGTTGATGAAATAAGAAGAAAATTAAGTGAAAAAGTGATCAAACGAAATTAACCAATATAATTGAATAATTTCACAGTGATATGAAATTCCGTGAACTCAAAATTAGAATTCAATTTCAATTTCAATTTCAACATATTTTAAAATTAGACATATCAGATAAAAAAATAGAAGTCCAATTCCACTGGACAAGCGGCACCCTGGAGGGGGACCAGCTACATCGAAACAAATTCGGCCCTAACTGGGCCGCTTGGCTACTCGACGGCCACATCACATCACGACAATTGGCCCATAGGCCACAGATCCAATAAGCCGTAAACGCCGTCACCGGCATCTCGAATCCACAGGTGTATGTTGCCCATTGGCAGACCACCGGCCCCACCAATATCTCTGCGGGGCCCACTTCCCACGTGACATCCACACTATCGACGTCGCCATCCAACAAATAGACAGTGGGGAAGGGTCGACGAGGGCTGTTGGTGTTGCCGTCCGACAAACAAACAGTAGAGAAGGGTCGGCGACGGTAGGTTTGCCCTCGCCGACCCTTCTCCAATGTAGGTTTGCCCTTCCACTGTCTGTTTGTTGGAGGGCGACGCCAACCACTCCAACCCCACTAGCTCCGCATATGTTCTCCTTATATTAGCTTTTAGGGGTTTTTACACACACACACACATATATATATATATATATATTCTTGTAAAATTTCGATAAGACATATATATCTTTATATTTTTTCTATTTATGTATATATCTTTATAAATTTATATAGTTAAGGTCGTATGTCCCTACTCTGTTAAATCGAATGGAAAGCGTCAAAAAAAATAAAAAAATAGAAAATTTTATATTTCATCCCCCTAAACCCTTACACCTCCTCCTCCTCCCCCTTCTCCAGCACCTCTGCAGCTACCTCCCCTATTACAACCTCTACGCGATCACCTACAGCAAGTTCGCCATCTTCACCATCTCCATGCAGTCATACACGATGCCGTCATACCCCACATACGCGATGGGCCTTGGGATCGTAGTAGAGGAAGTGGCCACGCGAACGCCATGGTGTTCTACGTGGTGGGGCTACTGGCAATGGATGTAGGTCTGGGAGCAAGTTCGCCAAGATTGGAGAAGGAGAGGAAAATAGGGGAGAAGGAGAGGAAGGGGGAGGAGGAGGAGGAAGTGTGATGGTTTAAAGAAAAAATAAGGGGATGAAAATATAAATTTTTTTATTTTTTTATATTTTTTTTTATGTTTCTCATTCGATCAAACGAAGTATGAATATACGGTCTAAACATAATAAATTTATAAGGATATATATGAAAATATTATGAAGGTATATATATCTTATCAAAAATTTATAATGATATATATAAGTAAGAACCCCTAATTTTAATTTACAAATACATCCTCTACAAAAAAAAATATATTACACACATACATGGTCGAACACTACAACTTAAATGAAACCCCCGGCGATCAAAAAGCGATGATTAAGAATTAACCAAAACATATGTCCCATTAGAAACGCAGAGACCTTATATTCCGTTTTGCATACTAAATTGATTTTAGTTGCAGTGGAAAGCTCACCTTTTTATCCTAACTAAAGTACAGAATAAGATTTTTTTTGTTCTTTTTAATGACCCTACCTTCCCCCGCTCCCTCATGTAAATTGAAATGAAATTGGTCATCCCTCACATGCCTCTCTTGTCAAATTTAAGAACCGTTGTCCCTTGACCACACGTACATGGATGGAGGATTGTTAATAAATTGAAACGGCACATGAAGAGCATGGCCGCTACCATAGACCTGAAAGACCAACCCGATGAGACTTTTAGCACCTATGAGCACACATAAGCAGGGTGTTTGCTTTCAAGGAAATCAACGGATATCGGTCCACAACACGTACGGACCTAACCATCTAACAGCATCATTTTATGGATCACGAATTGTAACACGAGGGATAAAGCCTGCAATTTTTTTCTTTTTATGGATAATAGCGCAGAGTTTGACAACGAAATATAGTTGACCGAGATATATAACTCTTATTAACTAATGTTCTTCCTCGACGGCAACCGGATATACCTCTCTAACGGGAACCAAGCATCATTTGTATATAAGTAGAGGAGCATGCCAGCAATTAAGAAATTACCACGCAGGCAACTGCGCACGTATATATAACAAGAAGAATGCTCGCACCCCTTTATTTGTTGTACCCATCTTTAGTAGGGATATACGTGGATCGGGTTGGATTCAACTTAAATTCAACCCATAATTTTTGAGTTGGAATTTTTCGAATCTAAACCAACCTATTACATTACCAAACCCGACATAACCCAACTCATAAAAATTGAATTGGATTGAGTAGGCTGTTGACTAATCAAAAGTTTAAAACTTATATTTATTTCCTACATATTTCTACACCCCTGATTACAACTTATAAGCACAAAGAGAAAACATCATGTTTATACTATGTTAAAAGAACTACAAGAGCTGCAAAGCATGGAATATAATCTTACAAGATCAAAAGCTAAAATTAAGATTAAGATTAACGAACCAAGATCAACCCTTGCTGGTTTGACCAACTCATCCACCCCTCCCCCCCTAGGTTCGTTAAACAGAATCAACAAATGATGACCCTTCTCATGGAAATTTATGACAATCTCATAAAATAAATACCATAAGGACTATACCCATTTCTAACGATAACCTCTCTCTTCTCTAGAAGTCTCTGCATCATCAGACATCATCTCTGCAGAGTTCTTTCTGCTATCACTTGACAACACGTTCTTGCCAAAAGAAGGCACATCAATTGGATGATGACTATATGAGTATGACCAAAAGGCATTACCAGAGAAAGATGGTGGGTTGTGGTGGCTATCGCTAGACTCACTACTCGCTATCTAATGCAGAGGAGAGGAAAAGAGGAGGGAGGAGATGTTGAGTTGACCTTGAGGCTCGAGCGGTGAAGATGAAGAGGAAGCTCCGAAGATGATGGAGACTCGGAGAGGTTGGTGGGTGGCATCACGATGGGCTAATGGCGGGAATGATGAGCAAAAAGGTTAAGGCTTTTGCGTTCGATGGTTGCAATGGATGAGTCGACGTGGGAAAACTCCAAAGTCGAAAGGGTTGAAAAGTGAAAAGTGAATGTCTTGTATCACACCTAGAGGCTTATTTGAGTGGGAGTGTCATTTTTGTAGCATTACATGGATTTTTATTTATTTCTTTTTAAAGAAAGTTGTAATGGGATGATTTTTAAAAGAAATTTATATGGATAATATCATACATATATACATGTATATAACTACGAAGTAAGTTGAATCAGATTGGATTAGATTTATTAAATATTAAATCCAACCCAATCCATTTTCAATAAAATTAAAAAAATATCAACCCAAAAATATCAACCAATCCACAAGAGTCTCCCTACCCTCCACTATAAGAGCACAGACTTTCCACGCTAAGGACCCGCACTCTCTTCTTCTCCAGTCCTTCCATTTTTCCAAACAACGGAGTCAGCCGCAATGACCACGGTGAAGGAGAGCTGGTGGGTGCTCTCCGTGGCCCTCGCCGCCAAATGCGGCGTGGGTGGCTCTTCCCTCGCCACCTTCTCCTTCTTCCTCCTCTCATGGGCCCTGTTATCCCTCCTTTGCTGGGCCTTCCCCGGCGGCCCAGCATGGGGGTGGTACTGGTGGCGGAGGTGCCCCCACCCCCGGGCCGTGATCCAGGGCCCGCGAGGCCTGCCCTTCCTGGGCAGCATAGGTCTCATGACCGGGCTGACCCACCGCCACCTCGCCGCCGCTGCCGATTCACTCGGTGCCCGGAGGCTTATGGCCTTCAGCCTTGGGCAGACACGTGCCGTCGTCACGTGCGACCCCGAGGTCGCGAAGGAGATACTCAGCAGCCCGGCCTTCATGGACCGCCCCATCAAGGAGTCCGCCTACGGGCTCCTCTTCCACCGGGCGCTCGGGTTCGCCCCCCACGGAGTCTACTGGCGCGCCCTCCGCAGGATCGCCGCCACGCACTTCTTCTGCCCCAAGCAGATCGCGGACGCCGAGCCGCAACGGGCGCGTATATCCGCGCAGATGGTGGCGGCATTAATATCAGGAAGATCCAAAGGAGAGGTGGTTCGCGCGCGAGACGTTCTCAAGGAAGGCGCTCTCTACAACCTCATGTGGAGCGTCTTCGGCAAGAGGTACGACATCGGGGAGTCCAGCACCCACCAGGAAATGGTGGAGCTACGTAGTTTGGTCGAGGAAGGCTACGACCTACTCGGCATCCTCAACTGGTCCGACCATCTTCCCTTCCTCGCAAGCTTCGACCTCCAAGCAATCAAATCGCGATGCTCCGCGCTCGTTTCGTGCGTCTACGCCTTCGTTAAGAAGATCATCGAGGAGCGTCGAGCGGGCAACGGTGCAACCGGCACCTTCGTCGACGTCATGCTCTCGTTGCAAAAGGGGTAGAAGCTCTCGGACGACGATATCATCGCCATCCTATGGGTACGCATGCTATATAAGGAGCTATACTTTCATTTGTTTGAGCATTTGAGTTAGTCTGAAGTAACCTTAATAGTTATTTGCCACCTACGAACTAACTTAAATATTCGAAGTTGCTTTCCTAACCAAACAGCTAAGATGCCCAAAAGAACATCCAAAGCAACGTCCGGATTCTCGGGTTTGATTTGCTTGTGTTGTGTGGACTGCAGGAGATGATAGTCCGAGGGACCGACACGGTGGCGGTTCTGATCGAGTGGACGATGGCACGCGTGGTGATGCACCCGGAGGTGCAGGCGAAGGCGCACGAGGAGCTCGACCGCGTGGTCGGCCGCGGGAGGGCCGTCGCGGAGGCTGACGTGGTGGCCCTCCCGTACGTGCAGGCCGTGGTGAAGGAGGCGCTGAGGGTGCACCCGCCGGGCCCGCTGCTGTCGTGGTCGCGGCTCTCCACGCGGGACGCCGCGGTGGACGGGAGGGTGGTGCCGGCGGGGACCACCGCGATGGTCAACATGTGGGCCATAGGGCGTGACCCCCACGTGTGGAAGGACCCGAAAGCGTTCCGTCCCGAGAGGTTCCTCGCTGGCGGGGAGGGCGCTGACGTGTCGGTCTTCGGGTCGGACCTGAGGCTCGCGCCATTCGGGTCGGGCAGGAGGGGCTGCCCGGGGAAGGCCCTCGGGGTGGCCACGGTAGGCTTCTGGGTCGCATCCCTGCTGCACGAGTTCGAGTGGAGGGAGCCGCCGGATGGGACACGTGGCGTGGATCTGTCCGAGGTGATGAGGCTCTCCAGCGAGATGGCCGTCCCACTCGCAGCCGCCTTGCATCCGAGGAGAAGGTTGGGTGATGGTATGTCGGTCGGAGAATGATGGGGGTGTTTGCTCCGCTCGTTTTGGTCCCCATAAGCGAGAAAATGTACTTAGAGCAACAAAGAAACAATTTAATGGGTGATCTTAACTAGTTTGCCCGTATCGTGGAGGTGTGGCGTCTTGTTGTTTGACTTTCTTGTGGGTTCTTCCGGTCGTGATGTACATTACCCAAGTTTGCATTCGGTAGCAAGGTGAGTGTTACGTCGGGATGGAGTATTGTAGCGATAAATAAAGAGAAATGTTTATTAGATGATAGAATAAATGATGAAATAAAATGAGTGGTATGTTAGTGTGGTATTAGTGATTATTTATTTAATGTTAGGGGTGTAAGCGTGAGTAAATTGATGTGATATGATAAATATATTTTAATATATATTAATATTGATGTAATGTAATAAAATAATTTGATATTGACATTAATTAAAGTGACATATTCCCCTTAATCTTCCTTCTCCTCACCCAATCTCATATGTTACTATGTCATAATCTTTCCTAAGGTATTATTTGTTTGTAGGGATTAAGTCGTTTATGTTATATTTAGGTCTTTCAATCTTGGGATAAAACCCTTAATCATGTAATTATCCAATTATAGGAGGGAAGGTGGGATAAATTTATCCTAAGATTATGTAAAAGAATACCTACATCTATCCCGAAAAACATGCTGTGATTTGATCCATATCTATTTCAAACAAAAAAAATGTCACAATCCCATGTTCATCCCAGATCTCACGCCTTATAAAATCAATATCTCAAAATAATGATACCTAAGTGAAATATCTCTTTACCAATTTAATCGTCAAATGCAGCCTAAGGGTGTGGTTAAGAGCATGCCAATGGAATGTATTGAAGTCAATGACACAAATTTTCTATGGCTAAAATGAGTTTTTTTGCCTTTTGTGGAGTATGATTTTCTCAACTCAACCAGTACGAAAAAGAAAAGGGATACTTATCTCAAAGCAAGGGAAGATATATATATATAGAGAGAGAGAGAGAGAGCGTAATCTGCATGTAAGTCAATCCGACATCATAAGTAACATTTTGAATTGAAAATTTGATAATTGAGATTACGTTATTTGAATATGTTATGCATTAAATTTGAAGTCAATCCGACACTACTAGTATATATATCCAACATAATCAAATTTTGTGATACTTAGATCGTAAAAAATAAACTTCCTTTGATGTATATATTAGGAATGTCAGATTGATTTCAAATTTGATACATAACATGTTCATATGGAATGATATCAATTTTCAAATTTTCAATCTAACATATTATTCGTGGTGTGAGATATTATCACACCTGCAGGCTTATATATATGAAGCAACCATGGTTGGGATAGTGGGTGGCAAATGTCAACTTGAGATATGATGACCCTAATCGTCATTTAACGTTGGTCTCTGTGTTCAAAGCAACAAATCAAGCTAACTTACTAAAAGAGAGCTAGCTAACGAGACAGGTATCTTTTACGACTTCATTCCCAACTCAAAGCATATTAAGGTGGGGTTAAACTTGGTGGTGTCACAATCTTCCAATTATAAAATCTGGACGTGATCATTAGGGTTTCATAAAATCTCCTAAGGCACCTACGAGAAAAGAGTGCACTCCCAGTTCCCAAAGTAGACCCATTTTCTATCTTCTTCCTTTCATGAAGGGTAGAAGGGAGAGTATAGGAACCCATATTCTTTTCCCCCGATGATTTTGCAAAGTGAGGATTATTGTTGTTTATGCAATAATTAATCAATATCACATGATAAATGAGGGATAATCCTTGCTTTGGGGTATTATCTGTAAAGGTAAACTAAGCTTTAGAGGCAAATGAGTAGATGAGTTACCTTATGAATATGTTCTTAACATCTTATGAAAATATTATCAAAACTTCCTTCGATTACACTACATTCAATTCAATTTATTGCTGTGAAGCAAGAATCAGAACTGAGATGGAAACATAGAGGTGCTAGCATTTCAAATCAATACTTCACTCGATAACAAAAGATGTCTTTAGACTTAATAAACGAGGTTATATAAGACAACCAAGAAAATTGGAGATCATGAAAATAACTTTTAAGTGGGAGATTTAGTTGTCAAAAGCAAGCACCAATGCCTTATTATTCAAGATGGAAGTAAGCTCCTAACTTGGAAAGAACTTATGGTCATACCATGTAGGAATTTATGACATAGATTCTTGGTAGTCAACATATTCCAAGAACATGCATGCAATTATCCAATGTCAATATGATGTATAATTATTTTGCATCATGTGTCTCCACCTATGCATAATTTTTCTTGCATGCATACAACCTATATGTGTATTCATACAATCCAATAGAAGAGAAGAATTTAGAAGCAAAGACTCTTCATTTATAGCCAATGCAAGAATATTCTAAAAAATATATGGAGATCAAATCGATTCAAATGAAATCTTTTATCAAATGATGAAAGAAAAGGTGATCAATAAATCCATAAGAAATGATGTGTACATTTCGGGGATCAAACCTCCAAATTTTACTAGGAAAGGTAGTTGGATTCAAATTGCTCTCTCTCCCTCATTCTACTCTAACAAGAGCAACATTGACTAATGAAAAAGACCCAAAATAAAAAATGAAAAAAAGATGCTGCTCTTAGCATCACACCCCGCAATCTGTAACTACTTTTGCTATCGCTATATTAATGTTCTGAAACTACGTACCAACAGTAGCCCTTCTGAACTAAATGATCCAATCAGTCAACCACCCAATCATCGATTTCTTTGCATTTAGCCGAATTGCTACTTAGCTTCTTATAATTTCACTTGCTTGAAAAATTAGAGGAAAGGTCGAATCGATTCCTCATTGATGATGTATAGGTTGAAAGCCTCAAATAAAAATTAGTAGGAAAGAATGATCAAATTCTATTATTCCAAAAAATCCCACACCTCTTTACATAGAGGAGAGGTGTGGAAAAATAACATGATAAGTCAAAGAGAAATAAAAAATACATAAAATGCAACATAGTAAAGAAACCACATTTGTTAATACTCCTCTTCAAGTTAAATGTCAATCATACTTAAGTTAGAACAGCAAGTATCAAACGCTCCACATGGAAAGGGCTTCGTGAAAACGTTTGCCGTCTAATCCTCTGAAGCAACAAAGGTTATGTTTTATATCCCACGCTAAATCAAGTCACTAGTATAGTGGCAATCGACTTCCACATGCTTAATGCATTTGTGGAACATGGGATTATTGGCAACATATGTGACGGCTTTATTGTCACATCTCATCTCCATGGACTCCTTAACCTGAACATGCAGATCCAGTAGCAAGGATCTAATCCATACTATCTCAGTAGCAATCTGGGCCATAGCCCTGTACTCTAACTCAGCACTAGAATGTGATACCACAACCTGCTTTTTACTTCCCCAAGTAACCAGGTTACCTACAACAAAAGTACAAAAGCCTATAGTAGACTTCCTATCTACAACACATCATACATAATCTACATCATAGTATCCCGCAACAGTCATAGGAACCCTAGCCTGAAAGAGAATGTCACGTCCAAGTGCTTTATTCAAGTACCTAAGCACCTGTAAAGCAACTTACCAATTCTGCTTGGTTGGCCTATCCATGAACTGACTGAGCTTGCCTACAACAAGTGCAATACCAAGTCGTGTAATAGTCAAATAGAGTAGCTTGTTAACCAATTGTCTGTATAATCTACTATCAGCTACTTCTCATTATGAAGATGTGCCTTAGGGTCCATAAGCACCAATTTGTACTCTAGGCTTATTGCCTCAGAACACCTGGGGGTGAGGTCCCCACTCACCCACGCACTCGACCCAACCCGCCTAGACCTAACACTCCTCGGCTGCGACCCTACGCCCGCAGCCCTGACCCAATTACGCAACCCGAATACCCGATTAACCCGGCTATTTGAGAAAGAGAAGAGGAGAAAAGACAAAGAGAGAGAGAGCAAGGGAGGGGATGGTTTTGCTCCTCTATGCGTTGGCTAACACTTAGCTTGCAAAGGAGCCTTAAGGAAAAGAAAGAGAAGAAGGGCCGTGCCAAAGAAGGGAAGAAGAACAGAAGAAAAAGAAGCTAAAGAGAAGAAGAAAGCATAAAGATCAGAAGATTGAAGAGCACTGTAGCAAGCGACATTTAAGGCGTCTGACTTGAAATTCAGACGTTTGACTACTGTTCATTTATTTAACATGATTGAGTAGTTGATATATATGTGCTTAAAATAATAATTGGTGATCTAAATCATCATTATTTTGTCTTAGATATTTTTTATCCTCTTTAACTCTTGAAATACATTGAGCATCATTGAATATCTAATGTAACATATTAATATTCATTGAATATCATTATTGTACTTATTTCTGTGCTCATTTATACAAAGATTAGCGCATGAATTCCTATTTGCTCTCTGTGTTCGACCTCAGACTTCATTTTTAGATATTCAAGTTGTAAATTTTATTTGTTGAAAAACTATTTGTCAGTTGTACTGCAACGCATTTCCCTAACATTAACGAAAAGATCCTTCCAACAGCAGTGGATTATACAATCGTTGGAAATCATCCAAAGAGGTCATGGAGTCCGAAGAAGTCGACTAAGACGTGGACACCGGAATTTCCTCCACTGGAACAGGAGGAATAGGCATAGGAGCTACATCATTATGAGAACTCATATATCCAGCAACTGAAAAATACAATAGTCTCATGGAAAGTTACATCGGCACTAACATAATGTCTGCTGTGGATGGAATCATAACATCGGTACCCCTTCTAACTCCTGGAGTACCATAAAAGGATGCAGTTGACAATGCAAGGAGCAAGCTTATCACAACCTAGTGATGGCACATGAACAAAGCAATATTCCCAAAAGTCCTGGGAGCTAGACACATGGAAAAGCTCACTATCTAGATGTAACAGGAGAATCGGTATCTGCTCATGGAGAACTGAACTCAACATCTTATTAATGAGATAGCACGCCGTCAAAACTGCATCCTTCTAATATCTCTACGAAATACTATGGTGGATAAGAAGAGTACGGACAACCTCTAACAAGCTTAGCTTGTGCTTTAGCTTTGCAACCCTATTCTGCTGCGAGGTATGGGGACAAGTGGTCTGGTGGATAATCTCACGAGCCCTGTAAAACTCTATAAGTGCAGAACTCGAGGGCATTATCTGTCCGTACAATCTTCATGGTGGTGGAATACTAAGTCCTGATCTCCAAAAGTAGTCTCCATAATACCTCTAACATTTGTCTTGTTCTTCAAAAGAAACACCCAGGATACTCTAGAAAAATCATCGATTACAAGATAATAGGGATGTACCATCTTGTCTAGAATTCTACTCAGTCCCCAAACATCCATATGAAGTAACTCAAAAACAGCTGTTGATCAAGGGGAAGTACTGGCAAAAAAAAAAGATCGATGATGCTTACCTAACTGGCAAGCGTCACACCTAATAGTACTGGTAAGAGAAATATGTGGAATCACCCTCCTGAGGAGATCCAGAGGCAAGTGACTTAGACGAATGTGCCACTGTAGGGCACTCCCACCATCATACCTACTAACCCCTACAAAATGGTTCCTGCCCAAGGTGGTAAACACCACTCTCCTCTGTGCCTATGGCAATGGTCTTCCCAGTGAACTTATCCGGAACGATACATCCAACCTCATCAAAGATAACCCTGCAATAAAGGTCTTTCATAATCTTGCTCATAGACAATAGGCTCATGGGGAACTCTGGTACATGTAATGCTCTCGACAACCGCAAAGTGGAGGTTACAGACACCTCCCCTTGACCAACAACAAGAGCATGTCTGTCGTTTGCTACTTGCACCGTTCTCCCTCGTACAGTAGAACTATGTAACCTAAAATAACTCTAATTGCCACAGAGATGTTGAGAAGCATCAGAGTCAACCAACCATTCTATATAATGATGACTCCTGTCATGCTCCTAATGCATCAAGCTTGCATACTCCATTATCACTGTCGCAATAGCGGTATCCAATGCTATTTCTACTCCTCCTGAGATTGTCATTGTGCCTAGCAGGGACCAAGAGATCACCAAGAACTAGAACTTCCCATAACACAAACCACAACTCAACAAGATCATAGATGGGCACCCATACAACTCCAAGAGCAAGATCCAAAAAATTTTTTTTCGGACCGTAGATATCATCAAAATAGGGTCAATAAGACCTTAAGCGTGGAAATCCAGTCCTCTTGCAATCTAAAAATCGTGCCCAAGGGAGGAGAAACGCCCCCTACATAGTGTGGCGGGGTGCTCAAGGGCCTAGGGGATGCCCAGTGCACCCACGAGAGGGAGCGCTACTCCTTAGGCCGTCGGCAACAACCCAGCAACACCTCCAACACCGTTGCTGGGGTTTGCTGGTGCTCCTACCTTGCTGCCACGCGCCGCAGCAAGGCCCTACAAGCCATGCCCATCGCTGCTGGGCCTTACTGCATCCTTGAGGAGGCTGTTGTGCACTGCAGCAAGGCCTAACAGGGCCTCCTCATCGCTACTAGGCCCCCAGCGTCGCCCTCTACAGTCGACGTTGAGAGAGACAATCGGCGGCGAAGGAGAGGGAATGTGGCGACAGTGAGAAAGAGAGGGGGGACTTTTTGGTGTAGGGTTTCAAATGGATTTTTCTAGTAGGATATCAAAATCCAATGTAGGATCACGCTCTGATATCAAGTGAGAAAAACAGATCAAATTCTATTATTCTAAAGAACTCTAACCCCCTTTATATAGAGAAGAGGTGTAAAAAAATAACATAATAACTCCAAGAGAAATAAAAAGTACATAAAATGTAACATAGTAAAAAAACCAAATACGTCAACTTGGACAATATGATAACAATTAGGATGTAGGTTTAATAACGATAAGAACTCAGATGACAGGATTTTCCGGACTTCACAGGTCAACTAAGTGAGATATATTGTAATATATAAATAATAAATTTATTATGATAGATGAATAGCAAACATTACTTAGATCTGTGCGTGGCAAAAGAAATACAAGCTAGAAATCATAAAATTCATTTATAATGCAATTTCATCCCTCGTCATTTTAAGAATAGAGAACTATATATAAAATTTCATCATTATTTATAGGGATACCATCTTCATTTCGTATTCTTCCTCATCATCTTTTTCTTCATCAATCTCCTCAGGAGTCTTGGGTTCACCCAAGATGTTTTTTTATATATTGTCCTAAATCTAATACATGTATCCAGCATCAAGGTCACTGGGAGTCTGTTTGTTTCTGTGACTTAGCCACAGTTGCAACGGCCACAAAATGGCAACTTGGTCTTGAGAAAAAGCCATGGCTACACCTGGAGCACAGCGACTGCCATTTTAGATGCTCAAACAAACACCCACTGAAATAGCTGCGGCTTGAAACCACTACAGCTAAAATTCAACCACCCAATAACTTTCCTTTAGTACCACTTCATCGCATCAAGGTTCAAAACTTCAAATAAAATTCATGTTCCTTTCTTAGCTACAAAGTTAGAAAGAGCCAAAATAGACATTTTGAAACTACATGCTTTATATTGGATAACTATCTAAATAGCAGCATCTACATATGGCATTGTAACTTCCATAGTATAAGCATATAAAAAAAGAGGGCTGAGGGCATGCAACTCATCTATACTTAAGTTACGTGTACTTTTGGTATATTATTATACACCATCAATGTTTAAAATAAAAATTTCAGGATTAAAATCATTTAATAAAAATAAAAAATATAGAAAATTTCATCAAAATCAAACATCCCCGGTACTTTCATCAAAAAGGGTAAAATTTTACCATACTTATGCTATCCAAATTGAACCTCCAACGTGGAGGGTAGAAGTTTTGGATTGACTTAAAATTTTAAATTTTCACTAAAATTCACCTAAATTATATATAAGTGAATTTCACATCCCCTTTTCTCAAAAAAAGAAAAAAAAAACAACACATTCAAGGCGGTGAGGGCGGTAATGCCATATATATTCAAAAGTTCTACCATAAAAGGACTAAACAAAATCCTAAGCCCATATCCAATGTTACCCTATGAACGAGGAAATAAGGCTGCATGGGTTCAGTTATTTAGGTCAGGTTAGGCTTTCGATTGGGTTAAGAGCGTCAATGGATTTGATTAGGTTAAATTTTAGCAAGGTGGTCAAAATATTGATTTTGTTGGGGTTGTAGGAGCAATTTGATCAAATCTGACTTGCAACTTCTACATTTTTAACTTTTTAAAAATACAATCGAGTTATAATATATGCTGAATATCGAAAAACACTATTCCAAAAAATTAAATAATTTCTAACTATTACACACTCATTAGGCCTTTTATAATTTAAAGCACACTAAACTCACACTCACGGCTTACTGCTACCCCAGTCACCGGCTGCTTCCCTAACACTGCCCTCCACCATACCTCTTTTTCTTTGCAGCAAACCACCGGCCTGTTACCATTGCCCGTCAACGTGCAGTGCTTTGTGTCGAGTTCAGCAATCTTAAGGGATACTAACCTTTCACGCAACAGGATTGCATAACAAGTTTTCTATGTTTTTATGCATATTTTATTAAGTTTTAACTAGCATTTAACCCCGTGCCTTACACGGATATGAGATTATATTATATAGCATATATTTAGACTAATGGTATAAAAGGTAAAGATCCCATAAAATTTATAGAATAAGGTTAAGAGAATATTTAGTAATATTGATAAAAAAAGAAAATCCTCTGAAATCTACAACCAAACATTTTGAAATGTAATACTACGTAATGTAAATTGAGAATCAGAGATTATATATTTCTTGAAAATCAAATGACATGTTAAAATAAAGAAGGGAAGTTAACAATTGAAGGATTAATTTTGGAAAACTCTAAAAGATAAACCAAGAGAATTTTCCTTTTCACCCGGTGATCGAAACTCCAGGAATCGAAGAGTCCGACTCAATAACTCAAGCGATCGGACTTCCTATGTGAATGAAGGATCTAACTTAAGGGTTTAAGCAAATCGTACAATAGGTAAAGAATTTTGTGATCCAATTCTACCACAAGAGGTGTATGTCTGTTGGGAGGAAAATGCTCCCAAATATGTACTAATTAGAACATGATTACAATCTCTCTTCTTCTCTCGAGTTGCTTAGGAGAGGGCTTTGAAGGCCTCTCCCCACCATTTATAGTACTGGGGTTAGGCCTTTTACAAGATCCTCTTACCAGATACGTCCTTTGACAAGATACATATGTTATCAGATTATTAATTGTGGCAGTCATATCAGCATTTATTGGTGGCATGGCCGTGCTATACTTTTCTTACCGCCCCTTATAATGGATAGGGTCCTTTAGGTCCAGCTGTATCTGGGCCTTCTCGGATGCAACGGGTTGGATTACTGGACCTACTTGTATCCGAATCTTTTTAGATGTAGACGGGCCAGATTCCCAGACCTGTTTGTTCGCAAGACTTTTATTGGATGTAGGTGGGTCGAATCTCTAGGCCCACCTATATCCAAGTCTTTCTAAGTCGGATCCTTCTTTTTAGGCATTTCGCAGAGTTTGGGGTTCTAGGGCATTTTTTGCCCCTCATCATATGCCCCTTACTCTCAAGCTAGCGAATGCTTATTGAGAGTAATGTTTATAGTAAAAACTTTACGATAGGTAATACCCCCAAATGTTGCCCCGACTGTTTATTTAAGCGGGTGAGCATTTGTCATGGAGCAGAATTTTAAGGGCAAATGCCTGTGGTTATATCGACCTTAAGAGGTGGTATGAGGCGGATGAGCTTGTTGTATCACTGGCCTTAAGATGCGGCATAAGGCACGTCGGCCTACTTTATTACCGACCTTAAGAGAGGCATGAGGCGCGTGTGCCTGTTCCCCTTCCGCGAGCAACGACCAATTACATTAGGATTGATATTTTGCCTTATTATTGGAGAAGACTAACATTAATTGCCGTTATGATGAGACAAAGGCATCAAGTGTCACGTCTATCATTGATGGGACTACCCTGTTTGCGACGGTAGATATGCGCACAGGAGGTATTAAATGTCCGTAATGATGGCCGATGTTTTTCTTGCTCTTGGTAGTATACTTGGAATTCGCGTCGGATATGACATGATTTGATTTTTTCAAAAGTTACGTCCCACAAGGGGGAACCACCCTCTGTAGGGGTTACATAAAGGGGTGGTGCATCATGGTTAATGGCCCACCTACCTCAGAGAGCACTGTGCGCAAAATTTACTCTCGGCAGAGTGCTGTGAGAAGGCATCCTTCGTCAGAGCATCACTGTGTCAAGGTCTCTTAAAGGAAGGATCATCATGTCTGCTTTTGCAAGCAAGGGTAAGTCATTGCTTCCTCTTCCAGAGTCTCTGTTGAGACTGAAGATTTATATAATTTTTCGTCGAACTTTCGTAGTCGGTTTGCGATTTTATCTTTCTTGGAGTTATATGGACTCAATGGAGTATCGTTTCACACCTGTGGCTCCGAAACCCATCTATGCTCAAACGAGACGAAGAACATATTTATCATCTATAGATACGTTATAGAGCACAGTGTACAGGTACCTTTGAACCCTTTCCTGTCCTCCTTTCTTTCCTTTTACAATCTCGCCTCTTCGCAACTCAGCCTTAATTGCTGACTGGTTTTGAACGCTTTCACTACCCTATGCCTTCATTTGGGGATTGCCCCCGCCTCGTTTTGTTCCATCTACTTTTTGGGCTAATGTCCATGAAAGTGAAGAAGGGCAAGCCTCCGTCAGGCACTTACACGTTGAACAGTCGACAGACTAGATATCGGATAGTGGATTTGCCTAGTAGATTGAAAGGGAATGATCGCCATTTCTTTTTCCTTTCCAACATTGAAGACCTCGAAGTCTCCTATAATTGGTAAGATTCGCCTGAGAGGGACCAACTACCCCAATCCGAGGAGCTTGACCTATTTATGAGAGCAGACGCAGAAAAATTAATTAAGTTTGGTCCAATTGCTTGGTTAGAGCTCAAGCGGAAGAACGCCCAGGAAGCGTTGTCATGGGTAGCGAACTCGTTGCCTACACCATGTAAGCGGGAGGGATAAAAATAGCTTTCGCATCGAATATTGTACCTGCTAGTTTTTTATTAATCCGATATTTTTTTGGCTCTTTTGGTTGCAGCTTTGAAGCAGTTCGCTCGGCCAATCGTGCCCAAATGTCGAGGCGGTAGCTTGGCTCGCTGTGGGTCGCGGCAAGACGAGGAGGGGTTGGTGGAGCAAGGGGAGGGGAGTCAACCTGCTTACTGGAAGGGGCTGAAGCGGAGGGAGGCGGCCCTTGAAGATGTTGCGCAGGAGCCGGAGGTGCCCTTGAGGTGCACAAAGGAGGATCCTCGTGTGGAGCTTCTGCAGGAGGAGCCAGCGACGTTCTCTCCACAGAGCCCTGATGAGACTGAGGGGGAAGGTGTGCCTTCTGCCCCCTGGGGTCGTTCGGGCCACCTTGAGCAACTCTCCTTCGGTGGTGCCCCTGAAGGTGGCTTGTACAGGGGGTACTACAAGCTTTCTAGTTTCGTCAACTACTCTGAGAGTATTTGTCCTATTGGAGCAAAAGGCAGCTGCCACTGGCAACGTTTTTGGTCAGCCATACTACCGGTGATGCTTTATAGGTGCCCGAGCTTTGGTGGATCCCCTTGGCTGGGGGCACTCAAGAATAATTGGCCAGATAGTCGGGTCCATTGCTGGATCCGTACTAGAGGGTGCCCCCAGTGGGTCCGCAATCGGGAGTGTGGTGCCGACGCAACTGAGGGCATCAAGCGATGCCCTCGATATGGAACGGTAGGTGCTAAGGCATCTAAATGATGCCCTGTCTTGGGCCACCTATGGACCTAGAGGCATGAATTTCAACCACGCTTTCTTCTACTGCATGCGTGTGGTAAGTTCATGGAGCATGTCTTTAATTGATTGGCTTTTTCTTAGCCTGAGCTTTTTGTATTTCTGACACACTCGTGGGTTACAAGCGGAGACGCTTGGGTCATCCTTTATTTCATGCGACAATGCCCCTCTAGACCTCCCTAGCTCGGCCGGTCAAGCTGATGCAGTAGACCTAATCGCCCAGTGGGCTGTCACAGCTAAGGTGGAGCATCAACAGTTGCTCCGCCAAATAGCAGAGGCCGTTGCCACTCGAGAGAAGGCGGTAGAAGAGGTCGGGCGGAAGCTCCATTCCCAGCAACAGGTAATCAACGATGTGGGCTGGCTAGGAAGGAGCTAAAGAAGGCCCGTGCTGCTCTGAGGGGGGCCTCCTGTGTTGGCGAGGGCCTTGAGGAGAGCCTCATGAGAGCGCACAGTGCTCATCTGGAGGCTCTGGGGGGTTTGTCGGAGCTCCTCTCGACTGCCTGCGCCAACATCAACTCTTTGAAGGAGGAGGTGCAAGTGCTAAGGGCTTAGCACTCCTCGTCGATGGAGGAATATAAGAGGACTCTTGAGGAAAAGTGTGTCCACCTGAGTGCCTCGATTGATAGACTCGCTTCTATGCAAGCTAGTTTAGAGAAGGCAGAGGCGACTATAGAGGATTTGAGGGTCGACCTTAGCAAGGCCCAATAGCACGTGGAGTAGAGGGGCCAACGGGTGGCAAAATTAGAGGAGGCTGAGGAGCTAGAGTTGGATGCGGAGATGGTGATGGCGTTTTATATCACGCATCCGTTTATGGCAGCGACCCAGGAGAAAGTTTCAAAGGAAATCAGGAAGTAAACGCTAGCTATCGTGCAGGCCCTTATTATGGGGAAGCATGCCTCTGCTGAAGAGTTATGCGACTGGTTTATCGATCGGTTGTTGTCAGAAAACGACCGGTCTGATTATCGACAAGAAGCCCGAGGAATCGTCATTGGATCAGCCGGTGAATGAGGAGGAGGCGAGCCAGCTGAAGACCTCCGATCTGCCTGCAGAGGCGATCAGTCCACTTCGCCTCTCACCCGAGCCCAGGGGGGACATCTTTAGGCCATGGGTGCAAAGTCCACAAGCCCTCCACCAGTGTTGCCTTTTTCTTCTTTTCATTTTTTTGGAAAAAAGGAAATGTAATGGGCAACCCTCCTTTTTGAATTAAGGAAGAAAAACTTGTGTTTTTATTACTTGTTAGTATTTATACATAGTACATTCATAAGTTGCTCGCATGCTAAGTGCGGGGGATGTCTTTACCACCTAGGGTTTGTTTCGTAGAAGTCTCCTGGATTGTCTTTACAAATCTTGTAAGACCTTTCCCATGGTGGGTCCAGCTTCCCGCCGAATTGGCTTGGCATAAAGACTTCGCACTTACGTAGGACTAGGTCTCCTTGAGAGAATGTCCGTTTATAAACGCGCTTGTTGTAGGAGGCAGCGATAGCTTCTTTATGCTTGAGTGTTGTCTCTGATACCTTATCCCTCAACTCATCCAAGGGGTCTAGGGATAGGCAAACTTGATCATCGTTTGTGACAGGGTCATAGAGTTATGTTCTGTAGGTGGGGATGATTATTTCAATAGGAAGTCAGGCTTCCATGTTGTATACCAAGTCGAATGGTGTATGGCCTATGGAAGTCCTCTGGCAAGTCCCATAGCCCCAAAGTATGTCCGGCTACTCGTCTGCCCATCTCCCTTTGGTTGAATCCAGCCGGTGCTTGAGCACTAAGATGATGGTGTGGTTGGTCACTACTGCTTGTCTGTTCTCCTGGGGATGACCCACTAACATGAAGCACAGATGATGTCCCAGCTAGTGCAAAATTCTTCGAATTTTTTTCAAGTGAGCTAGGTTCCATTGTCCGCGACAATGTAGTGAGGTATCCCGTATCGAACTATAATGCTCTTCCAGATGAAAGATATAACTCTGTCGGCTGTGAGGCTAGCCATGGCCTTAGCTTCGACCCACTTGGAAAAGTAATCAACAGCTACCAGAATGAACCGCTTCTAGGCTGGGGCTGGCGGAAGGGACTAACGAAATCCATGCCCCATTTTGCAAAGGGGATGGACGACATCACAGGTACTAACTTTTCAGGTGGCAACTGGTGCAGGGTAGAGAACCTCTAGCACTTGTCATACCTACGTACAAAGTTCTTGCAATGTTACTTCATTTGGGGCCAAAAGTAACCTACTTGGAATAGTCGGGCCAGGAGTGCTTTGTATCCTTTGTGATCCCCGCATACACCTTTGTGGGCTTCTTGGAGGGCTTGGGCCGCTTCTTCTTGAGTTAAGCAGTGCAGTAGGTGGTAGAATACCCCGCTTGTGTAGCTTCCCTTTTATCAAGGTGTACCTCGAAACTTTAAGGCGGAAGGCCCTGAGTCGAGGTTCCCTCGGGGGTAGCTCGCCAGAGTTCAGATAAGTAATGATAGGCGTCATCCAAGAGGTGGACTGCTTTATCGTAAATGTTTTGGAAGTGAGGACAGTTGGCTCTCTTAGAGCCTAAAGGCAGATGTCCTCCTCTTGTCCCCAAGGGATGGCAGTAGCAAGTTTGGCTAACGCGTCTGCAAGAGGGTTGTCTACTCGAGACACCAGCCTAATCGAAATAGTCTTAAAGTCTACCATCTCCTCTCTGACCTTGTCAGCATACAAGATCATGTTTGGATCTTAAGCCTGGTATTCATCGTTTATTGGGTTGGCAACTAGCTAGGAGTCTATGTAAACCTCTAAGGAGGTGTCTCCTATGGATTTGGCTACCCGAATGCCTATCATCATGGCCTCAAACTCCACCTGGTTATTTGATGTAGAAAAGCCCAATTCTATGGTGTATTTATGCGTAACGTTGTCTGGAGCAGTTAGAACTATTCCGGCTCCAAACCCAGCTATCATAGACAAGCCATCGACATATAGCTACCAGGGGAGTGTGAGGGAGGCATCAAGGTCTGTGAATTCATCCACAAAATCCACAAGGACTTGTCATTTGATTGCTTTCGTTGGCTGATATTTTACATCAAATTCTACCAACTCCATAGCCCATTTTATCTGTCATGTCGACCTTGTGGGGTTATGCAGCATTCGTCGGAGGGGGTAGTCTGAGAGGACCATTATTGTATAAGCTTCGAAGTATGGATGTAGTTTTCGGGCTGTAATAACTAGTGCTAGCCCTAACTTCTCAATGACCATGTACTTAGCTTTCGCGCCTTGATAGGTTTTGCTGTCAAAGTGCACAGGTCGCTGAGTTCCTCCACGATCACTGACTAAGATGACACTAACAGTGGAGACAAACACAACTAGATATAGCGAAAAAGCTTCCCTGGGATGGGGGGCCGTTAGAACAAGGGGGACTTCGGAGTGCATCTTTGACTTCCTCTAAGGCCTTTTGGCAGTGAGGAATCTAGTGGGCAACATTATAACCTTTACCCTTCTTTATGTACTCGAAGAAAGGGAGACATTTGTCGAAAGATCGAGAATTGTCCTAATGAGGCGATCTTGCCAGCCAACCAACGACTGCATCCATTTCAAGGTGCCTGGCGGTTGCAGGTCCACGATTGCTTAGATCTTGTCCGAGTTGGCTTCAATTCCCCGGTTAGAGACTAGGAACCCTAGGAACTTGTCGGCTGAGACCCCAAAGGTACACTTGTTAAGGTTCAGGCAGAGGCAGGTGTTTCTTAGAATCTGGAACACCTCCACAAAATATTCTAAGTGTTGAAGGAAATAAGATCCCTTCACAAGCATATCGTCAATGTACACCTCAAATAATTTTCCTATTATTTTTGAGAAAATCATATTTACAAGGCACTGATAAGTTGCCCCAGCATTTTTCAAACCAAACGGCATGACTCTATATTAAAATAGGCCTCTATCAATGATAAAGGAGGTGTGAGGCCGATTCGCTAAAGCAAGGTTGATCTGGTGGTACCCACTGTAAATGTCCAAAAAGAACGTGGGATTGTCCGCTACAGGAGTTTATCAGGGAATCCACCCTTGGTAGGGGGGACTCATCCTTCGAACAAGCTTCGTTCAGGTTTGTAAAGTCCATGCACATGCACCATTAACCGTTGGCCTTCTTTACCATTACTACATTCAAAAGCTATGTTGGATACAGGGATTCTTCGATGAATCCTGCCTCCAGGAGCTTTTGGACTTCAGCTTCAGCTGCCTACCATTGCTTGGTCGACTTATGCCTGCGTGCCAGCTTAACTACATGGGTGCCTGCCTGAATATTCAGATGATGTTGAATCAGAGATGGGTCTACTCCAAGCAAGTTATTAGCGGACCAAGCGAAAATGTCTACGCTGGTCTAGAGCAACAGCAGCAACTCCTGTACCTTGAAGGGCGCAAGGTCCGCTCCGACCCGGACGAGCTTAGCAGCGTTGTTAGGAAACATTTGTATAGCCATAGCTGAATAGCCTGGCTATAGTCTCGAAATCATCGGTAGATCAGCTGGGACTACTTCCTCCTGGATTGCTTGGATTTTGTTTCTTTTCATCCCCCATTTCCGTGACTTAGGGGGCTTTGGCTCCAGGGACCACTCCTGCTCGATCTTGAGGAGCTCGCGCCCGACCGACTGATCCACATGCACTATTCCTACTCCGTGTGGAGTCTAGAAAAACACAAATTGAAAGTATGATAAAGGGATCATTCAGAAGGCACGGGTGGTAGGGTGGCCGAGGAAGCCATCGAATGCCGCCGTCAACCTGGCCACTATAAACGTGGTTGTCCGATTGAGGTGCCTGTCCTTGTCATAAACGGACAAGGGGAGGCTAATCTCCCCTTTTGGCATCACCTTGTGATTGTCCAATCCTACAACCGGGTGAATCGAAGGGGAGAGTTCTTCTGTGAAACACAAGTGGCATAGGATTTTAAGGAAGAGGACGTCCACGGCACTTCCTTCTCAACGAGGAGCCGGGGTTGTTGTGGCCCTGCCAATAGGAGCGTTACCAACAGTAAGTCAGTATGCTCCACTAGACTTGGGAGGGAGGGAAACAATTCGGAGGCCGCCTAGATGACGGGACCTCTCTCGCCCCATTGAAGAGTGGGGAAAGTGTTATGAATCGGTCGCCTGGGGGGGCTGGATTGTCAACTTGGAGCGACGTTGACGTCGAAAATTACTTCAACCTCCACACCTATGAGGGGTGGATGGCGAATATGCTAGGGCAATCTAGGCATAACCGCCAGGATCCAACAGTGATACTTAGCCAGGGGGAGCAGGGGAGATACCGCTTTCTCGAGGTGGCGGACCATGGTATCGTTGGGCTCTGGGCCTTCAACGAGTACCATGTTGACCCCATAGAAATGCTGAAGCATTTCCTTGTGGTAGTCTTCTAGGCCCTCCATATGGCCTTTGCCCTTATTGTTATGACCCGGTTCCTGAATCCCTACAGGACCCGAGACCGGCTCGACTCGACTAATCCCAAGACCCAGTCATCCGACAAGAAATAACCAAAAAGTAGGAAAATAAATCGCATTCACTATGTAATGTAACTAACAATAAAAGCGTACAAGCAATAAAGGAAATAAAGCTGCCAGTCAGTACATACCACCACAACAACAGGAAAGTAGAACAAAAGTACAGTAGCTGGAATAGTTAACAAAGTCTGAAACTCACTAACAGAAAGAGAGTACAACAACAGTAAGCAAACTACTGCTGGGCTCGACTAGGCGCAACACCCTCTGCAATCGGTAACTCGGGCTGCTCAACTCCTGGACCTGTAAAGGGTTATGAGAAAAACGGAGTCAACAAATGCTGAGTAGAGTGGTAACCAGACTATCTAAAGCAGTAAAAGCTAGCAGGTAAATTTATCTTTTCCAATTATTTTATTTTACAAGTAATTCCTTTTCACCCATTGGTTTACTTTTAGATCTCTTTCTTGATCTCTCATGTTCCTCGTGGGAACGATCTTGATTGTAATCTTTTCCGAAGAGTAAAAGGCACACATGATACTCTCCTGACCGAGAGAGTCCCTCGTGGTAGTCCTACACCCAGTCAATCACCCCGAAGTCACAAACAGACGTAGTGGTGACTACGGCACGTGCGATAAGCACACGGGTAGCTACCCCGCATTGGCACGTGATCAGTCATTTCCGTTAGCGGGTACGCCCAAAGTATAGTACGGAACATTATAGGGCCTAGCCCTCTCAAAAACAGGGGTCTAGCCACTCAGAACCAAACAGGGGTCTCACCCCTCCACAGTCCGCGCACCCTCGTCTGACTATCCCGGTTTGCCCAGTGAGCCTAACAAGTCGGTGTAAGGTGGGTAGCTAAACCCCGAGCCCCATGGGGTGGCTACTTCCCTCCCTACACTAGTAGCTCTCCCCGGTACCGTGTACGCGAGGGCCAACAGAAGTGGGTGTAGAGTGACCAATCCTAACCCCGGGTCCCAACCCAAGGGTGGCTAGCTCCGCTCTATACTAAAAAGGGGACAGTCGCTCTCCTTAGTACCACGTACTCAAGGGCCAGTACACTTCCCATCCACATTTCCAGACCTTTCCATTCATCCACAGGAGTTCTACTCCTAGCTCCCTGTAGGGTTCATGCTCATATTCACCATATTATTCCATACCAGGTTTCATCATTCACCATTCCATTCGTATTATACACATGCAGCTCGTATTTCCACAATTTAACACATGCACAAGCAATATCACAAGTAACTATTTAATCATCTCAGGCATTTCATATTCTAGCAGACAACTCGTATTTATTAACAGACAGTCACTAACAATTCAGCTCATTCATTTATGATTACAGTCTCAATCACACACACAAACAGTGCAACTATTTCTCATCCTAGGATTTATGCCACATCCTAGGTTTCTAATTATCTGATTTTCATATATGCATTCATGTTTTATAAATAGAACAGGGGGAAACCACTCTACCAAACAATCCAGGGTACCAGGGGCTCGAACTGCAGGCTCACGTGCCTCTGCAAGTCCCAGACACGCAACAGATCAAAGTTTTATACCGAGGAACACATCACACTGGAACGATCAGAACAGTATATAAGCATTTCTAACATGTAGAGGAACTTACAGGGAAGCCATAGATATTTCGTTTATGTAAAACGGATCCCGATCGGACCCTAAACGGGTCAAAAACATGTCTGCAGACTCAAGTCAGACGCATGGAATAAAGTCCAGACGTCTTAAATGTCAACAGAGTCTCACCTCAGGTTCCTGTGATGACTTTAAATGTCCAGGACTCCTCAACCGTCTGGATCCATTTCCAGACGTCCGACTAGTCCTCCAATCGTTTAGGAATGCCTCCAGTCGTCTAGTAAGCTGTTCAGACGTTCGAAAAGCATGGGAGGATACGCCGCACGCCTTCCCAAAGCTGCTCCTGCGCACGACAGAGTAGCACAACCCTTTTTAGCGAGACAAAATGCCTCTGCGGCGCGTCCTGCATGGCCGTAACCGCGAGGAAGATGTACCTTCGCGATACACCTACTTTCAGACGTCCGGTGTCGTCACCAAACGTCCAGCCCGTCGTCTGGAAGGCACTCCGAACGTTTGATACTGGGAAAACTCCAGTATCAAACCATGCTCCCACTTCCCTCGCCGCGCTCTGTCACGGCTCCTCCTGCTCGGCTGCAGCTCTAACCGCTGCAGGAAGTCGAGGACGACACCTCGATGCTCTCCTCCTCCCACACGTGCCGCGACGGTCGTGCAACACTTCGGCGAGCCTCCACAAGCTTGCGAGCTCGACCTCCTTCTCTTCACTCCCTCTCTTCCTCACTCTCGCTCCCTCTCTCTCGCACGCCTCCTCATGACAGTGGAGTGGGGAGTAAGGTGGTGGTGGTGGAGTGGAGAGGAGAGGAAGGGGGGCTCTTATATAGGCAATGGGTTAGGGTTCGGCGAGGGGGAGAAAAAGAAGAGAGGAGAGAGAACAAACTACGCGTTATCTACGTGCAGAAAGCAAATGCGCGTACAGGTTTTCAATTTCCAGACGTCTGGGAAGGGGTCCAGATGTCCGACTGACAGTCCAAACGTCTTAAAAGGCTCAAACAGAACAGGTCTTTACACTTATCCTGGCTTTCGCTCCACCTGACGAAGTAGACCAGATTTCTATGTCGAATTTGAGATTCGATCTGGTCCCACAGGTCCCACCAGTCCTCGGTGGTGTGCCCCCGGGCCTTGTGATACTTGTAATAGGGTCCAAAGTCAACCTTCTTCTTCATTGGCTTAGGCGGGGTAGCAGGTCTTTGTCAGGAGATCATACCTCTGCCAACACGTCCGCCTAGTTCACGGCGAAGGGGGTGTACTCTTCAAAATAATCCCGCCTAGGTTGGTAGGGTCTGTTGTTTCAACTCTTGCTTGGTTGATCATTCCTCCGCTCTGGGAAGCTAGTCTTGCGCTTGTTAAAGCAGCTGTCCTCGCGGATGGAGATGGTGGTAGATTCACCCGAAGCCCGCTTTTCCCGAACCGAGCTAGCATCATCTTCAGACCCCTCTACCAGCCGATTGCGGGAGCAGAAAGAGTCATCCTGCTCCATTAACCTTATAGCTCTGTCCTAGAACTCCACCATATCCTTAGGCAGGAAGTCATCAATGTCATACCAAAACCTCTGAGTCAAGAGTCCTGACTTGAAGTATTGGATGGCGATAGCTTTGTGAGGCCGCTTACATTTGAAGTACTGGGCCTTAAACCGATCTAGGTATGACCAAAAAGATTCGTTCTTTCATTGTTGGACTTTCGACAACCTCTCAGGGTTGTCTCTAACCCTCTGTTGTCTGATAAAATATTGGCAGAACTTGTCCGCTAATTCCTAAAAGCATGCAATCTGCTGGGCCGGCAGTTTGTTAAACAACTCATGGGCCATGCAAGACATATATGACAAGAATACCTGACAAAGTACTCCGTCGGGGCAGTCGTGCACCAACATCATCTGGCGATAGCTCTCAACGAAGCTATTGGGGTCCGCCGTCCCATCATACAGGGCCATGACGAGATGCTTGAATCTCTCGGGTAGATGGGCCATCATCACTTCCTCGGTGAAGGGGTAAGTTGTGACGTAGGCCCGAGAGTGTATGCCCTGCATTGCCCGAATGACCTAGCAGACGATCTTGGGGATCAAACCTTTGCTACCGGTCATCAGGGGTTGTGCCCCCAAGATTTCTTCCAATGATGGCAGGCAAGGAACCTTCGACGGGTCAAGAGGGGCTTCTCCTTTCTGGCTACTAAGCTCTCGCCTTAACTTCTCGAGCTGTTCGCACAGGCGGGTGTTCTCATCTTTCACGATGCGACACCACCTTTGTTTCGAGGCCTGGATGGTGGGGCTCCCCTTACAGGGGTTTGCCAAACTCCCAGACTTGTCTAATCTCCAGGAGTTTCTCTGTGGTAGAAATTTCTTCAGCTCTAAGAACTGCAAGCTTATCCCGATACTACTCCCTCGCCTGTAGCTCCGGGAGTAAGTCATGCTCGTGGTCCTCCGGCAGCTAGCCAGGGACTCCCTGCTTCTCCCAGCTTGGCTCGTCCGGCTGAGGGCATCTCTTGGACACCAACACACTAGATTCTGCCTGAGCCGACGCTTTCTCGAGGCCAGCACGAGAGGAGTTGCGAGTCACAGGGGCATCGAGAGGACTTCGAGAACTAGGAAACGTTATCAACTGATAATCGTTCCCACAGACGGCGCCAATTGATTGGAACTCCAGGAATCAGAGAGTCTGACTCAACAACTCAAACGATCGAACCTCCTGTGTGAATGGAGGATCCGACCTAAGGGTTTAAGTAATCGCATGAAAGATAAAGAGTTTAATGACCCAGTTCCACTACAATAAGTGTTCGTCTAGGAGGAGGAGAATGCTTCCAAATATGCATTGATAAGAAACAGGATTATAATCTCTCTTTTTTTCTCAAGTTGCTGGGAAAGAGCCTCGAGGATCTCTCCCCGCTATTTATAGTGTTGGGGTTAGGCCTTTTGCAAGATCCTCTAACCGAATACCCCCTCTAACAAGATACGTGTGTTGTCATATTATTAATTGCGACGATCATGTCATCATTTATTGTGGGCATGACCGTACTATACTTTTCTCGCCGCTTCTTCTAACAGATAGGGTCCTTTAGGTCTGACTATATTTGAGCCTTCCCAGGTGTAGGCAGGTTGGATTCCTGGACCTACCTATAACCAAGTCTTTTTTGATGTAGACAGACCAGATTCTCGAACCCATTTGTTTGCAAGACTTTTCTTAAATGTAGGCTGATCAGACCCCCAAGCTCACTTA
Organism: Thalassia testudinum; assembly: GCA_037157565.1. Lineage (NCBI taxonomy): Eukaryota > Viridiplantae > Streptophyta > Magnoliopsida > Alismatales > Hydrocharitaceae > Thalassia > Thalassia testudinum. The sequence goes on along the minus strand of JAZHRO010000073.1, from coordinate 195,613,001 downwards.
TGTCCAAGTCTTTCTAGGTTGAATCTTTCTTTTCGAGCACTTCGTGGAATTTTACTTTCGAGGGTATTTTTTACCCTTCATCACCAAGAAAGCCCTACCAAAAATTATAGATAACAATATCCATAGTCATCATACTATAAATGCTAATAGATCTTAAAATTTAAGTAAGAAAAGAAAAAAAATATGCTTTCAATAAATTTCTAATTTGACATAATGAATTTCCATATATTTGTTTAGATTTCTACACTAAAAATCTCCTAGATTTTGTACAATCAAAGACATCCATCAATAATCACTACTTTCCATCTATTTTTCTATTACTTCCTTCGAAATGAATCCATTTACGTAGAAGATATCATTTCTTAAAATTGAGGTTTCTTCTCTTTAAGTATGTACCTAACTTAAAAATATATAATTTCATATTTTTGCATGATTTTCTTGAAATTAGCAAGTAAAATATACGCTTTGTAATGTAGGTAATGATATGTTTAAAATTTTAAATATAAAAAGGAAGGAAAATCAATTTCAATAAATTTATAGACTAATTAAAGTCTTCTTACAATTTTTGCATAAAAATGGGATCTTCATGCAATTACCAAGTAAAATATACGCTTCATACCGAAGAGAATGATATGTTTAAAATTTTAAATAAAAACAAAAAAACAAATCAATTTTAATAAATTTATAACCCAATTAGAATCTTGTTGCAAGTTTTTGCATAAAAAAAAGGTCTTCTTACAATTAGCAAATAAACCATACGCTTTATACTCTAGGCAATAATATGTTTAAAATTTTAAATAAAAATTAAGAAAAAAATCAATTTTTAAGCCCATTAGGATCATAGTGGCCCAAAAAATAAACCTCATACATGTAGACAAGGAAAAAAGGAAAAAATAATTTCAATAAATTTAGAAGCTAATTAAGGTCACACTGCAAATTTTGCATAAAAAATAGGACCTTCTTGCAATTGACGAGTAAACTATACACCTTATACTCCACGCAATGATATATTTAAAATTTTAAATAAAACTATAAAGGAAAATCAATTTCAATAAATTTATAAGCCTCTTTTAAAAAAAAAATTATAAACCCATTAGAGTATTGCTTCAATTTTTACATAAAAGATAGGTTCTTTGTACAATTAGTAAGTAAAATATATGCTTTGTACTCTAGACAACAATATGTTTAAACTTTTAAATAACATAAAGAAAAAGCAATTTCAATAAATCTATAGGCCAATTAAAATCTCATTATGCCAATGCCAAAGCATACTTAAATATGTCCAAAAATAATATAAATAATAATGGAACAGTGACATGAGCGTTCACTACTCAAGATGCCTTCAATGTCTAACATGGATGATGGTATTAGTGAAAGCGATGAGAAAACTGATTAACTCAACCAATTATAATGTTTATAAATTTGAGGTTCAAATGTAACATGGCAAAGCATTATCATAAATCGATGATTTTTTTTTAATGTTGCATCTATTAACAACTTGGTTTCGTATTAGGTATACTACTATATTTTGTTATGAGCTTTAGTTTTTTGTTTAAAATTTTTCTTAGATTCAAATTGTCTTAATTACTCATTTATAACTTAATGGTTGTGTGATAAATTTTAAACTTTGTCATCAAATTGGTAAATATATAGAAAAGAAGTCAATACTTCAACCATTCAATAACCCAACTGAACTCAACCTAGTTTCATGGGTTAGGTAGGCTGGGTCAAGTAGGTAATAAGATGTACCAGAATGACTTTGAAAATTCCCAGCCCATAAACATTTGGCTGTATTGTGGGTTAAATCCCAATCCAACTCTATCCTACCTATATGTTTCGATAATGCATCTTTCTTCAATCAAAGTATCCATCTGACGTTGAGTTACAGTTAAAATTTTGATAGAGATGAAAATAGATCAAATAAAAATTCAGATATCAAATTATCATATTCGAACATGGCCAAATTTGGATATTCGTATTTGAATAATTATTGTATTCAGATTTGAGTAATGAATTTGGGACACTTCATCGGACACAGATTTGGATGTGGTATGACAACTTGGATTTCCAATGTACCAAACCTATGTGTCCTATGATTTCATTACTTTTCCATGTCTTATTCTTCTAGGTATTGTGGAATCAGGTTCTTGGCACTATTTAACAATAATTTCCAAGTGATTTAACTTAATTTATTATATATTCAAATCTAATAATCCCTACTAGCTCTTAAATATACTTATACAAAGAAAGAAATTCATAGGATATTCACATTTTTATCCAATAGTTATCCATGTTAATAGGTAATATGTTACATCGTATCTTATGTTGTAATGCTACAGTGCTATAACATCAATAATATACAGCTATAGCACCATGCTACCTTCGTCTTTTTCTTCCATTGTGTAACTCCATGCATGTATTTATGCGTGCATTGACTCCCTTACGCAAGATGTATGATTTATAACTCAAGATAAAGAAGCCACAAACGAAGTCGAGGGCGTAAATCCATCTAACGCATCAGCGTGCAGGATCTCACCCTATTCCTTCTTTTCTTATTATAATTTTTTCTTTTTTTTTTTTTAAGAAGAACATGTTGGACATGGAAATTAATCTCGTAACCTCTGGTTATGATTTTCTTCCTTAAGTCATTTTCTTAAATTCCAATTGTTTATACCATTAGCAAAAACAATAACATTTTCCTACATTGCCTAAATGATAAATATGTGAGGATAATCAATTCCTCCCTAATTTATCCGATTAGATTATGGATCATTAAAGAAAAAAAAAAAACATAAACATTTTGTTCACCGCTCACAATTCCTTGTGCATCGGTCTCCCACTTCCTTTTACTAAACCTTGGAGTTACACAAATTATGGTCTGCCTATTAGCTTTTAACTTGCTTTGTGCCTGTATCTACATCATCACCATGATCTTTCTTTTCTTTCACTCTCTTTATGCTTGCCACACGTTTAGTTGGAGGTTTGAGCAAACCCAAAAGTGATTGTTTGATATGTTTGTAATGATTAAAATTTTCCAATGAATTTATAAGATAATATGACGTTAATAGTGATATTTTAATATTATGATACTGATAAGAATATATATATTAGGTTAGAATGTATATATTTTAATATATATGAATATCAATGTGATATTATAAATATATTTTAATAAAAATATTATTTTAGAGTAAATATATTTTATTATATATTATTGTTGATATGATATAAGAGATAGTAATTGATTGATATAGAGCTAAAAAATATAAAATCCTTAGAAGGAAACTTAAAATCCACCTCTAATTCCCTTCTAAACCCTTAAAGTACCTCCAAAGCTACCGCCAAAGGCAGCCTCACTTTCTAGATCCTTCCCCAATTTTCTTCCTTTATCCTTTGTGACGCTGTAAAGACTTCAACCTTTCTTTCCATTTTAAAATAATGGTAAATATATTCAATTCAAAACGTGAACTAACGCTCATGAAGGGAGCAACTGACCACCATTTTACAGCTCCAAAAATGGGCAGGGCAAACGGCGTTAGAGAAAATTAGAGGGGAAGTTTAAGGGCCTGAACGACATGATAACCAAAGAGACATACTATATTGAAAAAATTAGAGTCAAATAATGATACGTTATTAATAGGCACTAAGTCATAGGGACAATATAGAAAGGTCAGAGACTTAGAATACAGACACACACGAAAACCGAAAAGAGTAGAAACAGATTGTAAGTTGGCGGTACAATAGACCTTAAAAGGAATTAAGAGCTATTCAAGATGAGGAGTGTTTTTTAACATTCAAGGGCTATCAAAAAGCATACATACAGTATCTCCATTCCTGCCCCTCAAATCCCCATCATTGGATAGAAGAGAAGACAAATAAACTGGGTATGGATCCTACCATCCTGGAAAGTTTCTTCGTTATCCTAACAAAAATCATATCCAATTTTATTTCAACATTAATGACGAGCAATAGGTTCCCAATATCGACGATGGTAATAAGTGATGAGTTATTCAAAGACGACAAGAAATGAAGTAAAAAAACAAGTCGTAATGACAATGATATTTCCTGCCTCTTTTTTTTCGCAAAGATTTCCACCATCATTTTAGAAGGTGACTTTACACGTAATGGTACAGGATCGACTACACAAGCAAAATCATATCACCTGCATTACTTGGAAATATACAATCTTAGAACAAAGAAAAGCAAAAAGGTTAAGCATACTTTCTCTGGAGCATGTTAATAGTCGTTTCCCCTACTCCAGGGACCATTGTGCAAAAGGCCTCTACAGACTCGGCTGACAAGTATTTCCACCAAGTAATATCAATTTCCATGTTTTCATCTTCTTTTCCACCATGAAACCAAGGCCATAGTACTAAAAATTGCTAGAAGAAGCATTAACGAGCAATTTAGATTAATGGTGAGCTTGATATGATAGAACGGTTGTCGAGTGTCCTTAGAAAGATTGAAACTAAGACCAATTCTGAACTTTGGCACTAGTCCAGAATTATTTTTTTTTAGAAGTGCTAGTCCAGAATTATCATATTAGAGTGTCAACTAATGGGTGTAAAAGAAAAGGTCCTTTAAAGCAACGGGGTTACTAAATCCAGGTATTAAGACCAGAGCTCATACTACCTATTTTGGCCAGTGATATCATCTAGAATCTGGATCAGCTTCACTAAATCCAATCTACCTGACTCAAGCAAACCTGAGTCAGCCTATATCTTCATACAAACTACACACTTCAGGGTAGCTGTTTTTGAACAAAATCATCCTTTTTCAAGTCTTAAGCTATGCATGCACATATTGAATGGAAATCAACAAAACCCAGTTTTCGTTCTTACATGCCCATTCCCAGTCGATTTTATGTTCCACTTGGTTTGTTCATCAGAAAGTGGTTTTCAAAGCCCACTGATAAACTGACCATTATGGTGCACTTATCATTATCCATCCCGATGCCACACCTATGCCTTGGCCTCTTCTCGGAGTCTATAATATATCAAATCCAGTTTGATTGACTTACAGTAAGAGAGAACTTAAAATCATGATGCAATGCATACTGTATATAGTGTTCCGGTGGAAGATTCTCTTGGATTAGTTTTTTTTAACAATAGATATCCAAATCAAATTTATTGAGAAGAAACCAAGGAGGTGCATCCAGCAATAATAGAGGAAGAATATTCGGACCTATATAACCACTGTCGGTAGTTGAAGAAAAGCAGTTGACTACACGTAACAAGAATCATATCTAGGTGATCCATGCAGTAAATTGAAAGGAATCCTCAACTTGTTCCCATGCATACGCATCACCAATGACCTAATAAATAGAAGTAGCACATGCCATTCAAAGTTGTGTCATCCTTATTGTTCAAGCAGGACAGGTATCTTGTATTATATGACAATACATGGATGCTTCACCGCAACCTATGTCTATGAGGACCAAGACTACAAGTCCTTGATCTCCGGAGCACACAGATATCACTGTTAAAACAGGTAGGACCAAAGCCAAGGCCATAACATGTCTACCTGCAGGAGAAATCCTTTTCAATCCACTCTGGCTAGTGCAATGAATAAATTTTTATAAGGTGGTGGGGCAATCGGAGGGTGAAGTCCACACCTATGATTTAGAGGTCGAAGATGACTTGCCACCAATTGGAGAGGGGTTGTTTGTCTGTGACAATGACAGAATGTGGCCCAGTAGAACAAGTGATGAGGGCAGCAAAGAGAAATAAGGTTGAGAAAGTGGTGGAAGATGAAGATAAGGAAGGATGATGGTGGGGATTACCCCAAATGGACAAAGATGTCTTACTAGTTTGGACACCAGAAATCTCAAGAAAAATCACGCTTAAACAGTTGCCTGAAAAGCCTCATGCCTTAACTATTCCTACAAAACTGTTCAACCACCAACACAGACCCATACAAATAGAAAGAATGAATGAAAGAAGAAAAAAATTGAAAAACAAGGACATGTGATCTAAAATGTTTTTATTACCTGCCAATTTTTGTTTAAGAGGAAAACAACAAAAGTAAGTGATCTAAAGTATATTATCATCATCTGCAAATTCTCTTTTTTGATCTGATTGTAGACTCAGAGGTCTGGGCACTTCTTGGAAACCAAGTTAAACCTTTCAGTGGGTGGACTGCTAGGAGTATGGAATATGCGGAACCTAGGAGTACTGAATAAGGAATGTTGGGCCACAAGCCATGGCTTGATATTGTTTGATGTGAGGGGATTGATTCACTATAAGATTTGATTTGGGAGTATATGGAGAAGTGGGACATGATAAGCTTGGCAGACATCAAGCATTTATTGTCTGTGAACTCCATCTAAAATGTCAGCATTGGATGTTGATGTGGTGCAAATCCATTCCATTATGATATGCTGCATAGTGCATTACTAAATAAAGTTTGCTTTACTAGGTCAATGATGATGTGGCAAAGGCTTACCTCATGAATATGGATCTGAGGGGCTTAACCAGTGGAAAGGTCAACATTACTGCCCTTCTTTTCAAAAAAAAAAAAAATTACTGCCCTGCCCTCCATCAGAGAAGCATCGTGCTCAATACGATAGTTAGGATTGGTAAATTCCTTTTGATTGCTCCAAATGGAGAGCTGCAAAGGAGACAGCAAAAATTCCATGCTGGCTTGACATGTCAACAGAGGTGATGCCAGCAGACACATAGCTGGGTGCTTGAAGATCTAAGTGAGGTCAGATTAGGAAACAACTGCTGCTATTATCAAAAAGGACGATGCTATCAGAAGGTCAAGGTGATTACTACCTTTGCTTCAGTACTTGAGCATATTGATAGCATTATCCACAAGAAGTTAGTAAAGGTGAAAGCCAAAAAGGCAAGGATTAGGTGCATAGAACTTGTTGGAGATCGCGAGATCTCGTCAAATATGGCAAGAAATCGCCTTGCCACCTTTTTTTAATAGTTGACTTGTAAGCTAAGTAATTAGGTTGCTTAGTTCTCAAATTTTGATCCTTTATAAAGTTCTTGTTCTTTTGCTTAAGTGTCAAGTTCTAATTTTTTGGAAAGTTCTTGTTAGTTTGCTTGAGTGTCAAGTTTTAATTTTTTGGAAAGTCTTTATTAAGTTATATTAGGAATAGGAATAGGATTACTTGTTTCCTAGTTTGTTATGGGATTAATTCTTTATATAAGAGACCAATACCCACATTGTTATTCAAATTCTCTCAATTAATAAAAATATAGAGTTCTTCATCGTATGTGCTCTTTCTCTATCTCAACGTGTGCATGACCTCTACATTATCATGCTCTCTATTCTTTGAAATGGTATCAGAGTAGGTGTTCTTGAGTGACTAGCCCATCACCGTGCTTCTCAAGAACTAGTATGGGATCTCTCTCTACGTTGAAGAAGGCCTTCCACATGGAGAGGAGCATAACCAAGGGTGCCTCCCTTGGTCTTGTGGCATTGACGCATGAAGAGGAGGACCACGCAACCCTTCCTCTTCTTATGCGTAGAACAATCCACATTAGACCAAAAATCTCATGCGAGGCTCATGGATTGAGTGTACAACACCATATGTTGCATGATGCTCTTCCTTACGTCAATTGAAAGCAAGAAAGGCCTCATCAACTGCTTGGGATCGCTTCCCATATGTGGCCACTATGTTTGCTACGACCTTCATGGTCCACTACGTCAAATGACCATACCTAACTCGAAGGAAAAAGCCCCAAGTTGTGTCCTCCATGAGAAGGATGGCCAATGGTGGGAAAAAATAAGCCCAACCATGGAAGCTTCTAATTCGATTCTTTATTCTCCTCCAAGGGGGGGGGGGGGGGATTTTCTCTAAAGAAAAGGTGACCATCATTGTGCTTGGGAATGTATCCCATCCTATGTTCAGGGTCCTTCAAGTTCAAGTACTGCCCCGACTACTATTGTTACCGTTGTGTTTCCCATCAAATTTGAGATGTCCAACTTGGGGGGGGGGGGGGGGGGGAGGAGGGTTGGAGATCTTGAGATCTCGTCAAATGTGGTAAGAAATCCCCTTGCCGCCTTTTTTAGTAGTTAGCTTGTAGGTTAAGTAATTAGGTTGCTTAGTTGTCAAATTTTAATATTTTGAAAAGTTCTTGTTAGTTTGCTTGGGTGCCAAGTTTTAATTTTTGGAAAGTCTATTAAGTTATATTAGAAATAGCAATAGGATTATTTATTTCCTAGTTTGTTATGGGATTGGTTCTCTATATAAAGAGACCAATACCCACATTGTTACTTGAGTTCTCTTCATTAATAAAAATATAGAGTTCTCTAACATATGAGCTCCGCTCTCTCTATCTCAACATGTACATGATCTCTCCATTATCATGCTCTCTATCCTTCGACATAACTCAAATCGTAAAGGTGAGAATCAAAAGGGTAGGTATTAAGTGCATATAATTCAATTTGTACTGCATATAGGTTCCGACAGCAGCATGAGTTAAAATGCATGTAAAACCGCATGTACATCAATAGAAAAATGGCCTCAGACCACGAACTGGGTTGAAACAGTTTTTCATTTTTTTTGAGAGAAGGCTTGAAAGAGATTTATATGTGACATATTAAAAACATACCACTTGTCCATCTGAGTCGACAATTTTATAAAACTAAACATTGAGAAGCAGAATAAGAAACATGATACCTATCCAAAGATATCTGACATACTTTTCCTACAATAAGTTTATTAAACAAGCAAGTGTAGAAAGGTGCATAATCTGGGGTTGCAGCACATATAATTCTGTTCACAGAACACAATATAAACAAAGGAAAAACTCTGCAAACTTATTGTAAATACAAAACAGATATTTACATAGAAGTACCTAGAGCACCTGCGAACTCCACCTATGTTGAGGCTCGTGTGCCTTTTCATTGTCGGTCCCAAGCCTAGGTAAAGGAGGAGGGTTACGTTAGGTAGCCGACAGTCATTGTAAAATTTGTCGGATCTTTAAACATGGACTCTAGCAAACACTCAGATTTCGTTGGGGTGTTCCCTACTTGCGACGCGCTGCATCGACTCTCGAGTGTAATGATAAATGTGCAAGGATTTTCGCATGAGGAATGCATGCGAGTAAAGAAGTTAGTTCCGCTATATCGTCGCCCGGATGTAGTCCAAAATGAGCAAGGGTTCTCGCATGAGGAACGCATGCGAGTAAAGAAGTTAGTTCCACCACTTTGCCATCGAAGTGTGTCACAAAGAATGCTGAGATTAAGTAGTTGGAATATTGGTACTTTGACCAGCAAGCTCATGGAGATTGTGGATACAATAGTAAGGAGAAGGATTCAAATTCTTTACCTTCAAGAGATCAAGTGGGTTGGAAAAAAAGCAAAGAAAATTGAGAGAACAGGTTTCAAATTATGGTATTCAGGAAGGGACAAAGGTAGAAACGACGTGGGCATTATAATTCATAAGGATTTGAAGGAGAGTGTGGTTGAGGTTAAGAGATTGGGTGATCGAATTATTTTGATAAAATTAGTCTTAGAAGAAGAGATCTTGAATGTCATTTCAGTTTGTGCACCTCAAGTTAGTCTGGAGGAAAGAATAAAGAATAAATTTTGGGGAGAGCTTGATATGATAATTCAAAGAATCCCACAGAGATGATTATCTTGGGTGGAGATTTAAATAGGCATGTGGGAAAAGATGCTTTAGAGTATGCAGGAGTGCATGGAAATCATGATTTTGATGTTAGGAATGAAGAAGGGAAGACGTTCCTTGATTTTACTATGGCTTATGATCTTTTCATAGTAGATACCTTCTTCAAAAAACAAGAAGAGCATTTGATTACCTATAAAAGTGGCTTAACAAGAACGTAGATCGATTACTTTGCTTTGAGAAGAGGAGATTGTTTATCTTGTAAAGATTGCAAGATTATTCCAGGGGAGAGTTTAACTGCTCAACATCGTCTTTTGGTGTTGGATGTTCATTTGAAGAAGGCAAAGAAGAGAAACTTAGTGTCTAAAAATTTAAGAATTAAATGGTGGAATCTTAAGAAAGAGCAAGTGAGATTTAAAGAGAAGATGATGCAACAAAAGACTTGGGATCTTAATAGTAGTGCTGATGAAATGTGGTTCAATATGGCAAACTGTATTAGGAGGGTGGCAAAGGAGGTGTTAGGCGTGTCTAAAGGAGGCATTCCAGGACAAAAGGAGGCTTGGTGGTGGAGTGAGAAAGTGAAGGAGAAGCTTAAAATTAAAAGAGCTTGCTTTAAAGCCTTATATCGAGATAAGACCAATGAAAATATGGAAAACCACAAAAAAGTAAAGAAAGAAGCAAAGAAAATAGTTAGTGAAGCAAAATCAAAAGCGTGAGAGCATTTTTATAAGAAACTTGATTCTAAAGGAGGTGGAAATGATATTTTCAAGTTAACTGAAGCAAGAGAGCGAAAAGCAAAGGACCTTACACATATAAGATACATTAAGGATGAAGGAAGGGTGCTTATAGCTAGTGAGGATATAAAGACAAAATGGAAAAGATATTTTCATAAGCTATTTAATGAAAAACAAAAAAATGATATCATCTCAGGGGAGTTAGCCAACTCAAAAGAGTGTGAATCGAGCATGTTATCGAATGATACAAAAGAAAGAAATAGAGGAAGCTTTAAATATGATAAAAAGTGGGAGAGTTATTGGGCCTAACGATATTCCTATAGACGTTTGGAGAATGATGGGAGAACGGGGTATAACTTGGCTCACAAATTTATTTAATACTGTGTGGATAGGCAAGAAGATGCCAGAGGAATGGAGGGAAAGTTTTGTGATACCTTTATACAAGAACAAGGATGACATACAAGATTGTTCCAACTATAGAGGTATTAAGTTGATGAGTCATACGATGAAACTTTGGGAAAGAATAATTGAAAGAAGGGTGAGGCAAGTCTATGGTAACTGAAAATCAGTTTGACTTTATGCTAGGTAGGTCTACTATTGAGGCAATACATCTCTTAAGACGTATGATGGAAACATACAAAGTCAAGAAAATTGATTTATATATGATTTTTATTGATTTGGAGAAGGCTTATGATTCCGTCTCAAGAGATATCTTGTGGAGAATTTTGGAGAAGAGACAGGTGCCAGTTATATATGTCAACCTCATAAAGGATATGTACTATGGAGCAGCAGCTTGTGTAAAGACTAAGGATGATTTGACGGACCACTTTGATATCACCATTGGTCTGCATCAAGGTTTGACTTTAACCCCTTATCTTTTTACCTTGATCATGGATGAGTTGACGAAGCATATCCAAGTTGAGGTGCCTTGATGTATGCTTTTTGCTGATGACATTGTGTTGGTTGATGAGACGAGATGGAGTGAACAGAAAACTTGAGCTTTGAAGAGAAGTCCTGGAAGATAAATGATTATGCATAAGTAGGACGAAGGCTAAGTATATGGAATGTAAGTTTAGTAGTAGAGGGAACAATAAAGGGATTGATGTAAAAATTAGAGAAGAGTGTATTTCAATGAAAGATGTTTTTAAGTACTTGAGATCCATTTTCCAACATGATGGTGGAATTGATGGAGATGTTACACATAGAATTAATGCAGGGTAGTTGAAATGGAAGGGTGCATTTGGTGTTCTCTGTGATAAGAGAGTTCCTTTAAAAGTCAAAGGAAAAAACTATCGAGCTGGGGTAAGACCAGCCATGTTATACGGTTCTGAATGCTGGGCTATAAACTATAAGCATATACAGAAGATGTCTGTGATAGAAATGAAGATGTTAAGATGGATGTGTGGTGATACAAAAAAGGACCGTATTTCAAATGAGATTATTAGAAAAAATGTTAGGATAACACCGATAGAGGATAAAATGAGAAAAGCACGTCTAAGGTGGTTTGGACATTTACAAAGAAGGCCACTAGATGCTCCAGTTAGGAGATACGAGAAGTTGGAAGCTGAACCCACTAAGAGGGGGCGAGGAAGACCAAACAAGTGTTGGAAGGAAACTATTAAATATGACCTCAATTACTTTAATTTAAGTCTGACCTCAATTCCTTTAATTTAAATCCTGAAATGGCTGAAAATCGATCTGTGTGGAGGCAAAGAATCCATATAGCTGACCCCACTTAGTGTGGGAAAAGGCTTGGTTGTTGTTGTACCTGGAGCACCTGAATTTCAATGAGGCCCATGAACTCCAAAATGTATTAACACAATCCCTGAAATCTTCATAAATGAAGCAACGTGAATACAAGATTAGGGACTTTCACCTTATAGTCCAAAGGAACAAACAACAAATTGGTAAGGGATTACCTAATAGCAAAGGACTAGTGAAGGGACTTCTAGCTCTTGTTGGCATCATGGAGGCATCGTCGAATGTCCACTAGTTCACATTTCTCAGCCTTGATGAGCTTGATGTCCTTAAAGAAACAGTTAAGGTTGGCAATGTGCAAGGTAAGGGTGCCCAACGTGCTTGGGATCGACTTAGTAAAGGCTCACAAACCCAACTCAATAAGCTATCGAGCCAAGTTTGAGCAAAATCTAAACTTGATAAATTATCAAACCAAAGCCCAGCTTGACAAGGGCTCAAACTCAATAAAGTGCATATACGTATTTTAAAAATATATTATATACTAAATAAAAGTAGAAGAATACATTTAAAATTTTCCCAAAACCCGAACCATTCTCTCCCAACTCCCTTACCCTACAATCTCACTACTTGCCCTTATCAAGCCACCACACATTCTATACTTCATAACATTATCTTTGTTTTATGCCCTATGGTGTAATCTATAATGTTATGTTTGTTGAGTGTAATGTGTGATATTATATGCATCGTAGACTATCTATTTCATTTAATGTAATTTTTTTATTTCCTATGCTTTCTTTGTCAAGTATACTTTGTTTACCAAAGATCTATGCTTTGTTTCTTGAATCCAAGCATGAACAATGCAAATTTGAACTTGCTAAGCCAAGCTAACAAGACTCACCAAAACTTATCAAGCCCAACCCAAACCAGAGCCAAAAGGGGGCAAGGCTCAATTCATTAGGCTCGATTAACCGTCTTACTCAAAGTGGCAAAGCTCAATGCATCTCATGGATAGAAATGAGTACAATGTACACAATTACAACCACACCTAAGATGCCTATTTAAATGGAAAACTCTCCACAAGAAGAGCAAAAAATTGTGAAAACACTCGAAAAGTTATCTTCACTACTCCAAGATAAAAAGGTAGGGTATGAATACGTTACATATGCACATTGACACACAAAGTAGATTCACATGTAAGATCCATTTGTCGGAACACTCAAACACCCCTTAAGTTAGGTATAGATGTCAAGTATGCCCAACTTGCTAATTATTTCCTCAAACTAAGATGTAACAATCCTTTGTAATGACATGGGCAACTTGATCACTTGACACATACTACTACTACTCAGCAAAAACGTGAAAAATCCAACTGTTTAAAAATCTTGATCTATGTAAACCTAAGTTGGAAGAACATGGAGAAAGAACTAGACTTTCCATACCATGCATTACATGAGTTAAGAAAGTATACCATTAAAATCACATGATAGCATTCCACGTATCATGCCACCTAATAATAAGTCCCAAAGGAGACCCTTCTTGATGTCTCAGTAAATCATGGTCCTCAAAGAATACAAGATCCTTAAAAGCGTGCATATCTTCACACTCCACTCATCAAGATGGTCACGAGTACCCATACACCCACACAAAGGCCATGCCCACCTTCCAAGAAAGAGGGAGCTAGCAACCAAAACAGAAGGGGGAGGGTCAACACCAATAGAGGATAGACATATCGGTAGTTCTCAAGCCATGATTTTTTTGTTGCCATTAAAGATATATATAGGAGATCCACCATTCCGAATACAAATGGTGGCCATTAAGTCTATATCTAATGGCTGGGATTTAACTTTCAAGGAACAAATTATAGGTGTCTATGTCACAAATAAGCTATTTAGCCTTTTAGCCCATTAAGAAAACTTACTAAGTATTTTCTTTAAAGGTAAAGGGGGGGGGGGTTAACAACCGTAGGTTTTAATTAAAAAGGGGAGCAAATTACACTAGTGATTGCAAAGCATGCTAAAAAGATACAAGGTACCCTCCATTAAGATTCTTTCCGCCTAAATACAACCCCATTATGCTCTGGCCAAATGCACTAGAGCAAAATAAAAGTTCTAACCATTTCACCATCGAGCAACATCCCATGAAGGCCAAACCAGAATTCAAGCTGCAATAAAAATTGATAGACCAATTGTGGCTTCTTAGCAATCCCTCACAATTGTGGTTTGGCCAAACCATGTCACATATCACCAGCTCAACTAAAATCGATATGCTTGAAGTATCATTTTTCCTTGACTTTGCTTGATATGTCGATGTCGAGGTGTATTATCAGTAAAGTTGAAGAAATCAATTATTTCAGCAATATTGGGTCGACAAGGGCGATATGTCAACAGATTCGTCTATTCGTCCATCTCCTTTCCCTTGTCCAAAGAGTCTCCCTGCTACTACACCTCTCCGACTTGCTTCTGCACCTTCCTCTTGGATGATTTGGAGTCCTTTTTAATCCTCAACAAAGTAAACACCCTATTCTTGAATTTATTTGCATTATGAGCCCCAAATCACTATGTTTTGACCTTGGTTATTGTTCATGTTAGGATTTGGTGAAAGTGCCACGTGACACATTCCACATGACAGCCATCAAGTCACGTGGCAGTGCCACATGACAGTTATCTAGAAGGCTCTTGAGCCATCGATTTTCGGTCCATAGGACCAAAAGTAGGAGTTGGTTTCTTAGTTGGCAATTTGTCATATTTAGTTTATTTGTTTTAAGGAGATTTACAAAGATTTGATTGTTTCAAATCTAGAAGATTTGATTAGATTTTGTTAAGTCTATTTTTAGAAGTATGAATATGTACTCTCTATTTAAAGAGAGCCTTTCCTATGATTTGAGATTTGAGCAATACAATTAATTTTTTCCATATTCCAAGCTTCTCTCCTCTCTTCTCTACTTCAGCCAACCACCAATAGGAGTAGACCATTGCCGGCAGCCAATAGGACCGGCTGCAAATAGCAACCAACCCTCCAACAAACCAGGCCAGCCCAAATCAGACCGGCAGGTTCTCTACAGACCGGTCCACAATCTGCCTACCTTTTCTATAGGCCTACCAGGACCAGCTGCACCTGTAGCAGCAGGCCCTACGACAGCCACCCTGACAGGCTGTTTTTCCCACGTACGGGAGTCTCCACACTCCGCTTCAGCGCCAATTCTTGACATGGTATCAAAGCAGTCGTTCTAGACTTCCCATTCGTGTGGTCCGAGATCATACGTTGGTGATTCTCACATCCAAGAAGTTCTCAACAAATCCAGCGCCTTACGCGAAGAACGAAGACTAGAGAAGATGGTGAAGTCAGCCATGATGGTCAGAGACGCCACGTTATCAAAAGGAGAAAGCAAGGAGAAAAGAAAGAAAGAGATTTATCAAGTTCTATCGCTTGTGATCTTCATACTCATAACACCTTATATCCGATTTTTTTACTCTCAAAAAAAAAGATTTTTCCAGAGAAAAGATGTCACGGAGAGGACACCATGGTCCATGCAACGACTTTCGAGGTTGCCAAAAGAACGACGACTTCCCAGGTTACAAAAGGATTAATGGTTGATCCAAACTCCTTCCCTAAATATCCAGGCAAGTTCGGGAGACCACCATGTGGGGCTACTAGTACCTCACACTTTCTTTAATTCATGAAGATCTCAAGAAACTGCATGCTCTTCTAAGAGAAGATAAGTCCACAGCGGCCGACGAGACGACTACTCACGTTACCACAGAAGCAACTCCGGAGGTTGCAAGAGGATTCACCATCAACTTGCCCAAAGAGTAGATCCGGACCATGTTCCTTGAAGAAAAGAAAAAGAAGACAACGACAGCCATTGCAACGACTATTGAGGTCGCTAAAGAAGAAGCAACGACTTCAAGGTTGCAAAAAAAAAGAGCCTCACAGTCATTCCTCCCATGAAGAACTTGAAGCCCAAAGAAGAAAATGAATTGTGGGACGTCTAGCTTCACCAATGGAATGCCAAGTTGTCGGCCTCACAGCCTTCGACTTGAGGAGGTGTTGGGATACGGTGAAAGTGCCACGTGGCACATGCTACGTGGCAGTTATCTAGAAGGCTCTTGAGCCATCGATTTTGGGTCCATCAAACCAAAAGTAGGAGTTGATTTCTTAGTTGGCAATTTACCTTATTTAGTTTATTTATTTTAAGGAGATTTGCAAAGATTTGGTTGTTCCAAATCTAGAAGATTTGATTATATCTTATTAGTTAAGTCTATTTTAGAAGTAGGAATATGCACTCTATTTAAAGAGAGCATTTCCTATAATTTAATATTTAAGCAATACAATTAATTTTTTCCATATTCCAAGCTTCTCTCCTCTTTCCTCTTCCTCTCTACTTCAACCAACCACCATGTTGTAAAATTCGATAATCGGTATTCACTGACTAAGGAGTATACGGTATGCGAGGGAGTAGTCGGAGAGTATTCGATCGAGCATTATATATATATATATAAATATCAAAAAGTAAAATATATCATTGTATAAAAGTAAATACATTCAAGTTCAAGGTTATAAAATAAGCTACAAATACAAATAATATCAAATTCATTATAAATTTAATAATTAAATCCAGTTATAAACTATTACAAATGCATTACCAATGATAGAGCAACATAAACCAAAAATTAATATATGCTTAAATTAAATATGTTACAATATATGTTTCAGTGATGGGGGATTTTTGCTTGGTCGAAGAAGAGTCTCGGGTGAAAATAAATGATTTTAGGGGACTGGTCGGGGCAGGGCGGTTGAGTGGGGTTTTATTTGACCGAAAAATATATATATACCTACATACTTATTTTTCCCTCTATGTAAAAATCTGCCTACTACTCGACCGACTACACCGACCACTTGGCAGAGTAGTTGGTGTTGTCGACTATAGGCCTAACTATGGGTTATTCAGTTGGCAGAGCACCGCATAGGATTACTCGGCCGAATAAGCTGATTTTTACAACACTAATCAACCACCAACATGAGTAGACCATTGTTGACAGCCAACAGGACTGGCTACACAGCATCCGACCCTCCAGCAAACTAGGCCAACCCAAATCAGATCGGTCGGTTCTCTGCAGACCAATCCACGATCTGCCTACCTTCTCTGTAGGCCTACCAGGATCGATTGTACCTCCTGTAGTAGTAGGCCCTACTGCTCTCCCTCTCCATGTGTTGACAGCCACCCCGACAGGCTGTTTTTCCAGCGTACGAGAGTCTCCATACTCCGCTTCTGCGCCAATTCTTGATAGTTCATACCAAAATTAAATCTCTTGATATACTTGATTATTGGCTAGATTAATGTTGTTTATACACTACCTTAGTAAGATCCCTAATTAAACTCCAATTTGGTGGTGATTTTATGGCCTAAATCACCATATTTTAACCTCGATTACTGTTTATACTAAACTTAATATTAATGTTGTCTACACATTAACTTAGTAAGATTCCTAATTAAACCCCAATTTATTGATGATTTTGCGACGTAAATTATCATGTTTTAACCTCAAGTTACTAATCATACCAAGCTTAAATCTCTTGCTATACTTGATTATTAGCTAAATTAATATTGTCTACACATTATCTCGCTAAGATCCCTAATTAAACTCTAATTTTGTGACGATTTCGTAGCCTAAATCACATGTTTTAACCTTGGTTACTATTCATTCCAAGTTATTCTTTTTTTTTTAAAGTCCAAGTTATTCATGTTAATAAGTGAATATCTCTCGTCAAAGCATGGTTGATGATTTGACATGTCGATTCATTTGTTGCAGGTGTTCAATCATATCGGGTCACTCAAGGAATGAAGATGCTGAAGAAATTAGTTAGAATTATGTCACTCTCATAAATAGAGATAAAGGAAAGTCACAATGTAACTTTTGTGGTAAAAAGTTAATGGAAGGAGGCATCGCAAGATTGAAGCAGCACTTAGTAGGTGGGACAAGAATGCAAAAATGTGGCAATGTGCCTAAAAAAGATAGATTATTAGCACGAGCACACCTAAAGAAAAAGATGACAAGACCAGGAGAAATCAAGGAAAGACATGATATTCCATGAGAATGTAGGAAAAAGAGTGCTAATATAGATGACTCGTATGATGATTTAGATATTCAGTACCCTAGTGATTGTGAAAGTTCTGCACAAAGATGGGCATATAGGAATGCTATAGAGAATCTCTAAGGAATGAACATGAGAAGTAACAAGGAAAGGAATTTGCCTATGGAAGGCTATTTTATAAGAGGTGGAAGTGGCCATGTCACCATCCCCGATCACCCTGCAAAAACATAAAGGGGGACAAAACTTAGGAGATCAACTAGAAGATATGTTCCTAGCGAAGATACAAAGGAGGCAACCATCAAAGAGATGCTTGAAAATGTTAAAGGAAAGGTAAGGAAGGCCATCTCTACACTCTTCTTTGCACATGCCATCTCAACAAATGTAGCAACCAAATCATTTCTACAGCATGCTATGGATGAGATTGCTCAAGGACGAATAGGGATAAAGGCCCTACCTCACATGAGATCATAAATGAGTACTTATATATGGCGAAAGATAACCTTAATAACTACATAAATAGGTTATAAGGGTTATGGTCAAATTATGGTGAGTTTATCGTGTGATGGGTAGAGTAGTTTCATGAGGACAATAATTAATTTTCTTCATTATTGTGATGCAAAGATAATATTTTTAAAATCTGTAATGTATCTAATCAATTGAAAGATTACAAGTACATATACCATTTAACGGTGAATGTTGTGAAGGACATTAGACCCAAACATGTGGTATAAGTTGTTACGAATAACAATAGCAATTTTAAGAAGGTTGTCCACAAATTGAAGTCTAGTAAGTATAGAGCTTTTTGGACTCCTTGTGCAACTCATTGTATTGATCTAATTCTCAAGGACTTTGGAAAGACGAAGGCAATCAATGAGCTTATTCAAGATACACGGCCAATCACCACTTTCACTTATAATCACTCACATATACTGGCATTGATGAGACAGTTCTGTAAGAATAAACTTGTAAGATCGACCATCACCCAATTTGCAATAAATTATATCATGTTACAAAGTATTTTGGATAACAAAGTTAGATTAAAGCAGATGTTCATCTCCAACAATTGGTATTCGAAAAGAGAAAGCAGATCGCCGATCGGGAAGTGGAGGAATTGGTGACCTCCACAAAGTTCTAGAACAATTATTCACAGGTTGTGAAGATAATACAACTCGTTGTGGTCATGCTAAAGATGGTATATGGTGATAAAAAATCAACCTTAGCAAATATATATGTAGACAAGGAAATGATGAAGCAAAAGGAACTCAGGTCAACAATACATCAAGATAAGTGATGAGAGATGACAAAGTTTGCTCTCACATCTACTGCATGAAGCTGGTATAAATTTACTTGACTATTAAGTTTCATATATTTTTGTACATGACTTTCTAGTTTGTAATGATTAATCTTAAATCCTAATTTTGCAGCATATTATCTTAACCTTAGATATCACTACTATGGTCTTTCTAGTGATTACGAGCTCCTCAGAGCAGTACAAACAATTATCTCTAAGCTCATAAAGGGCATCCAAAAACAAATAGATTGTATGCATGAGGTAATAAATTATCCCAAACTTGTAGCCTAAGAACACGTGATTTATTAAATCATTGTTTCTTATAGATAAAATATTTTAAAGATGGGTTGCTACCTTTTTGGACAAACAACGCCACACATGCACGAAATAAAACTCTTTCCGATATGGTCATAATATTATGAATTCATTTCACACAATTCATAAGTTACATGAATTAATAATAATAAGTTCATTTTCATTTTCTTATTACAGCTGAATGATAGCACCTACATGATATGGATGCTCTTAACCTTAGTCTAGTTGCTATAAGAATTTTATCTTAGACGACATCGATAGGAACGTGTGAAATGAATTGGAGTACCTTCAATTTGATTCACTCACGAAGAAGAAATCGATTTAGTAGTAACAAGCTGAATTTGGTATTCATGCACTACAACATTAGACGAAAGAAGACACATATAAAAGTCTACAAACCCAACTGATGTTACATACCTTTTTAGAGATAGAGATGAAGTTTTACAAGAATGGTTGAATAGTAATAAAAAACCATTGGTTGATAAAAATAATGGTCCTTGTTAGGACAGCAGGAAGGCTACGTGGACAGCCACATGGCAGTCAGCAGGCCACGTGACAGCCAATAAATGCCCAGCAGGGCCAGCAGTCTAGAAGGTCCTATGGACCAATTTTGGGTTTTCTTAGATGCCAAGTTGGCTATTGTAAACATATTTTAGGAAAATAATTGGAGATTTGTTTTCTTTATTAGAGATAAGATCTTTCCTTAAGCGATAAAGATCTTTTCTTATTAGAGATATGATTTGATTACAAGAATAGGGATATGTACTCTATAAAAAAGAGCCTTCCCTCATTTGTAATCTGAGTCCTTAATAATATTTCCAACTCAAGGCTCCTCTCCTCTCTCTCTTCTCTTCACATTCACGTGGATAGTCCTCCATGGATTGTTTTCCCATGCACACAGAGCCTGCCACGTGGCTTTCTTCCTGCCATCCTAATAGTCCTAATCTTAAGATAGCAAAAAAATGAGTGCAGATGTATCTGAATTTGTGGGTAGTAAATCTACTAAAAGAATAATCCATAACCTTGAACTTGAAGAGAGTCCAAAGGAAGATTCACCAACTTTAGGAGGAATAAAAGATGATGATGGTGGTGGAGATGACAATGTAGCGATGGTTGAATAGCCACAACTAGAAAGTAGTGGAGGTGGAGATGAAAGACATTGTCAAGGTCTTAGTAGACCTTGAACTTGAAGAGAGTCTAGAGGAAGATTTGCCAACATTAAAAGGAACAAAAGATGATGATGACGACGACGACGACGATGACGATGCAATGATAGTTGAACGACCACAACAAGAAAGTAGTGGAGGTAAAGATGAAAGATATTGTCAAGATCCTAGTAGGAAGGATGCTGAACAAGAATACATGCAAAGATATGCAAATACACATGAAGACCCCATGCCAAGTCTACCTCATGATGTTGATAGAGCACTCTAGTTATCTTATTGTTTACTGATTTAGACTGTTTTGTTATTTATTTTGTCCTCTTGGACTTAAGTTGTAATTTACCCAACACCTCTCTTTATATAAAGAAGTGTATGGTTTCATTTGAGAATATGACTATTTGTTTTCCACGACTTAGTATCAGAGGGGAGATCCTAGATCAGCGCTCTGGTATCCCACCTGCACAACCTCCATACACCTCCACCAAAACCCTAATCTCCAACGCACCGACCGTGGGGCCGCCGCCGCTCCAGCGATGGCCGGTGCACAGCCTCGAGTAGGCTAACTTCTCAGCACCGCCACTGCTCCTATTCAAGGGCAATGCTACAGTCGTCAACCTCCCCTTTCCACACTACTGCTTAGCAGAGCAGCACTGCTGCTGCGCATAGCCCTCTAGGGTCGCTACTCCTGCCAGTCTCCTCTGGGTAGCGACTTACCCATCGCTGTCACCTTCCAGACTGCTACCATAGCCTCCTCAAACCACCACTGCTTCTGCTTCAAATCGGCACCGCCACCCCCTTCAAACCGTCAACGTCGTTCACTAGTAGGGAGGAGTCAGCCCCTACAGATCACCCATCCAGAGAGGGCAGTACCCCTTAGAAGCACTATTAGGGTTCTCCCCATACCCTAATATGCGCTAGATCTTGATCTAAAGGGTACTTGTGATCCTTAGGATGATTTCTAAGATCTCTTGATTCTAGAATTCATGCTCTTAAGGTCACGGTTCACTGATTTCAAAGATTTCAGATCTGAAAATTAATTTCAGAGAGGATAAAAGACATCTTGTGGCTGTTTTAAGGCATGACAACATCCTCAAGCTCGTCAGAGGTGTCATCGAGTACCGCTACAGACATCGAGAGTTACAAGACTCCCTTCTTTGCTCCTATCGCCAAGTTGAACAAGACTAACTATACTAGATAGTCTCAGACGTTTCTCATGACTGTAAAGGGACACGATTAGAAGCACATTCTACTAAAGTTGGAGCCACAAGATAAGATAGGGAAAAATGCCACATGGAATGACAATGCAATGGTCCGTGCGTGCATTATTTACACTGTGGAGTTTCAGATCGATGCTGGGATTATGTACTATAGGATAGTCAAGGAGATGTGGGATTCTCTGCATGACACGTACTCTCACAAGAAGAATTCCAACAAGGTGTTTGAGATTCACCATGACATCGGTGGCTTAAACGAGAAGGCCAGTCACTTTCCCAATACTATGCTACTTTGAAGGGGCTCCTAGAGAAGTACAGCGCTTGTCCTATCTGCACCTATGCCACTTAGAGGACGCACAGGAAGGAGTGTGTTGTCCTCCAGTTCCTTGATGAACTAGGACCAAATTATGAAGCTGCGAGATCCTAAATCCTGACTCTAGCTGATATAGTCATGTAAGGGTGGTTGTTAAGCCATCCATGTCAGAGGTTGGATAGACTCCTGTTCTTTTTGTTGCTGCACATAGGGGACATTGTACTCCATCTACCAGAGGGAGAGGACATGGTGGTCGGCGTATGAGTGGCAAACCCTACACCATCTGCTCACATTGTGAGAAGGTTAACCATTCAGAGGCTTCCTACTGGATGAAGCATGGTAGACCTCCTATGGCCAACCAGGCTATTTCTTCTGAGGAGGCAAGCAACATGGTGTCCCGCGCTGATTACGATGTTGTTGTCCAACGTCTCTCCCAGTTGACCCAGGAGACTACCACTGCTACTGATACTACTGCTTTGGCCTCCTTAGGTATAACTCCTGCTTATAGATCTGGCACTGGTAGTTCTAACAGTGCCTTGTGGTTGGTGGATTCAAGTGTCTTAGTATCTTAGTGGTGATGAGACATGTTTCAGATAGGTTAAGGATGTTCCCTCAAGTAGATCAGTGCAGGTGGCAGGAGGCAAGTAGTGCAATATTCATGGTAAAGGAGATGTGGCAATGACTCCTGCATTAACTCTGCCTAATGTTCTCTATATTCTTAATTTTCCAATTAGTCTTTTGTCCGTTAGTAGGATTATAAAAGATTTGCATTGTCGTGCAATATTTGATAAGTTGGGCTGTATTTTCAGGACAAACTCACGGGGAGGACGATTGGTGGCAGACATGAGGCGGGAATGTATCGTCCGATCCAGACTCCATTTGCTGCTATGTGTCAGGGCGAGGCTGATTTTAGTACTGGTACAGTGACATTGTTGTCTTGGGCACCTTCACTGGACAAGGTTCAACGCGTCACTCCTCACATATCGCCTGTTACTGAGATTGTGTGATGCATGCTAGCTAGGAAAGCATCACAAAGCCAGTGTTCCCTCCAGTTTTGCTACTATTTTTGATTTACTACATATGGATGTATGGGGTCCTAGAAAAGTTTCAGATAAACTTGGTCATAGATTTTATCTACTTGTGGATGATTTTTCCAAGATGTCATGCCTATTTCTTTTAAAGAATAACTCAGATGTTACATCTGTGATTGAAATATTTATTTTACAAATAAAGACTTAGTTCTCTACCATTGTGAAAATTGTATGATCTGATAATGCTCTGAAGTTCTATACAGCTAAGTTAGCAGCCTTTTACAGATATCTTGGAATTGTTTACCAGACATCTTACCCTCATACCTCATAGTAGAACGGTGTGGTGGAAAGAAAACACCGTTATGTGTTAAATGTGGCTAGAACACTACTGATACAACATAATGTGCCACAGATGTACTGGGGAGATGCAGTGTTAACTGCATGCTATTTAATTAACAGATTGCCCAACTTAGCTATTCGGGAATAAGTTCCATGGCAGGACCTCTATCCTGAGGACCTATTTATTGTACCATCTCATGTGTTTTGCTGTGTAGCCTTTGTTCACCTAAGATCTGGCAAAAACAAGTTGGCTCTAAGAGCAGTGAAATGTGTCTTCTGGGTTACAATAACACCCAAAAAGGATACAGATGCTATGACCCACGAGATAAGAAGCATTATATAATTGCACATGTCACATTACATAAGCCTATTCCCTATTTCTCTACAAATGGTCATTAGGTGACTTTTGAAGGAGGCCTGGCTCATATGCCTGTTCCACTAGTTCCCTTGAAACAAATTCCTGTCACACATAGTAAGGATACCACTACCACAGAGACTTCCATGAGACAGAAGGCTGAGATTACTCAGGTTTACAGGTTACCAGTCACATACAGACAGCATGCATGGCAAGAAGAACACACACCCCCACCACCTTAGCCACCTGTCTCCTCCCCTTGTCAGGTATGGGTTAATACTGACGTTAGTTGTCCTAATGGTGCTTGTACAGGTTCCTCTGATGAGTTTTCTCCTCCTGTTGCTACTGAGCCTATGGATGAAGATCTTAACCTTTCGATTGCTATTTGGAAGGCTCCTCGCAGCTGTGCCCATTACCATACTGCAGGGACAATGTTTACTACTAATCTTGAGAGATTATTTGCTACTTTCACTGTTGCTCTCTCTATAACACAAGTCCCTATGTCCCATTAGCAAGCCATGCTGGATCCAAAATGGTGTCAGGCCATAGAGGATGAGATGGCTACTCTACGCTCCAGAGGGATGTGGGACTTGACTACTCTGCCTCCTCATGCCAGAACAGTGGGGTGCCGCTGGGTCTTCCCTCTCAAGTACAACCTAGATGACACGATCTCTCACTATAAGGCAACACCGGTGGCAAAGGGATTTACCCAAACATATAGAGTAGATTTCTTTAATACCTTCTCTCCTGTAGCTCGACTGCCTACTATCCAGATTCTAATGTCTGTTGCTACTCACTATGACTGGCCTCTCCATTAGTTGAATGTGAAGAACGCTTTCTCATATGGAGATCTTCAAGAGGAGGTCAATATGTAACAACCCCCTGGGTTTGAGACTCACAGGGGGTGTGTATGTAGACTGAAGAAAGTCATCTATGGCTTGAAGTAGAGTCCGAGAGCTTGGTTCCAGAGACTATCAGAGGAGGTACAGATCATGGGGCTCGTGAGGTC
This sequence comes from Thalassia testudinum, assembly GCA_037157565.1. Classification (NCBI taxonomy): domain Eukaryota; kingdom Viridiplantae; phylum Streptophyta; class Magnoliopsida; order Alismatales; family Hydrocharitaceae; genus Thalassia; species Thalassia testudinum. Next base: position 195,587,863 of record JAZHRO010000073.1, on the reverse strand, counting down.
TTCTGCTGATCATTCATTGTTTGTCAGGAAGAAAGGGAGAATTGTTGCACTCCTAGTCTATGTGGATGATTTAATCCTTACTGGAGATGACATTGCTGGGATAGCAAAGGTGAAAAGGAAGCTGGCTAAAGCCTTTGTGATGAAAAATCTGGGTGAACTCAAATACTTTCTTGACATTGAAGTGACACAGCAAAGAGGGCATTGTTCTCAGTCAGCGTAAATATGCTCTTGATGTCTTGCAGGAGGCAAGAATGATGGGGTTCAAACCTGCTAATATACCTATGAATCCCAAAGGACACCTCTATGACAGAGTCTCCTCTTATAGATAGTAAATCTTATAGGCAATTGGTTGATAAGCTGTTATATCTTACTATTACATGTCCTGACCTCTCCCTTGCAGTAAGCAAACTCAGCTAGTTTATAGACAAACCAATCAAGCAGCATTGGGATGCTGCTATGTAGGTACTTAGATATGTGAAGAAAACACCTGGTAGAGGTATCTTATTTCAGAAGGACACACCTATGAGTATTGTTGGTTGTTCTGATGCCGACCATGTAGAGTGCATGGCAAACAGGAAGTCAACAACTAGGTTCTGCACTTATGTGGCAAGAAATCTAGTGACCTGGAAGAGCAAGAAGCAGCAAGTGGTATCCAGGTCTAGTAGAGAGTCTGAGTACAGGGCTATGGCTTAGACAACTACAGAGATGGTCTGGGTCAGATCAGTGCTACAGGATCTCCATGTCCAGGTAGAGGGACCAATGGAGATGAAGTGTGATAATGGCATTGCTACATACATTGTAAACAACCCGATGTTCCATGAACGTACGAAACATGTTGAGGTTGATTGCCACTATGCTAGATACCTGATACAGCGTAGGATTATCTACACAACATCAATGTGTTCTGAAGATCAGATTGCGGATATATTTACAAAGCCTCTTCCAAGATCTACATTTGACAAATGTTCCAAGCTAAGCATCATTGATATATATGCTCCAGCCTGAGGGGGAGTGTTGATAGAGCACTCTAGTTATCTTGTTGTTTACTGATTTGGAATGTTTTAATATTTATTTTGCCCTTTTGGACTTATGCTGTAATTTACCCAACACCTCTCGCTATATAAAGAGATGTAGGATTTCATTTGAGAAATATGATTATCGTTTTCTTCGACTCGTGACAATGATGCAAGGTATGAGTATGGCTCAACTTCTATGATGTCCAACGATTTAAGTTCATCAGTGGGATCCCTTATTCTAGCGACAGAATCGATCTTTGAAGGTGGCTCTAAATCATCATCATTAAGTTATTATGATAGTTATGGATCTCATTGCACCAGTACTTCCGTAACTAAACCAACCTTCCATCTTACTATAGTTCCTATGGGTATGATGGTCACCACCAAAGTGATACTAGCCAAAGTGATCCTGCAGCACAAGGATATAGGATATTCCCTAAGTATTTTGCACCCCAAGGTCCCCAACCATTTTATTCTTATCAGCCTTCCCAATATGCTCAACAACTTCCTCCTCAACGACCACAGAGTTCATCAACAAAAGAACGTGAACCTTCCGAATCTTCAAGTTCTTCATTGAGACGAGGTAATTCTACCAAGTCCAGAGATTCAAGAGGACATTAAGATACCTATGATCAGGGTCGATCTAAAAGCAACTCCTTTAACAGTCGCAGTCAATATCGACATCTTGGAACACTTGCATACTGCAATGATGAAGACTACTAAGAATACATCCATGAATACAATACTCAATATAACTTCATGACGTGGGAGTCCTGTATGTTAGAATATCACAACTAGAGGAAGAAAATCTGAGGAAAGGTATCGAGCCAAGTAGAAGCTTTACATGGTGTTGATTTGGTGGCATTGATGCTTGATGTGATCCACTAATGCTAGTACTATTATATTTCATTTTTTCTAGTGAATATTACTATGAACATTTTCATTTATTATCATGTTATGTGCATTTTCTTTTCAATGCTATGACATTGTGGATATGCCAGTAGCACGTTTCTGTTATATTTTCACTCAAAATTTATGATTTTGATATTTTAGACATTTCTTCATGCATATAATGGTTATTAAAATGTTAATTTTCATCAAATTTGTGCTATTTTAGACCTTTTTGAGCTATTTCCCCAAAATTCTCCAATACCAGTGATATATCCCCTTTTTGACTTATCTACGACATCGATATTGTCAGGATTAACACAAGGTGGAGCGTGGAGACTCCCTTATGCATGGAAAAGAGCCCAAGGAGGGTTGTCCACATGGTGAACAAGGAGAGAGAGGGAGCAACTGGTGGCTGCTGTGGAGGTCAGTTGCCTTGGGTGGCTGACGCAAGTGATGTTGGGAAGAAGAGAGGAAAGGAGCCTTAGAATAGGAAATATTATTATTGCTCAAAAAAATTATAAGGGAAGACTATTTTATAGAAAGAACATATCCCAATAAAATAGAAAACAAATCATATCTCTAAAAGAGGAAGAACCAATCCTCAAAACTAATTCCTAAAACAACTTTTCCTAACTACTAAAAATAACAAGCTTGACATTAAAGGAAAACGCAAAACTTGGTCCCTTAGACCTCTTGACCATGGCCCTGAGGACCTCTTATTGCCTACCATGTGGCCTAGGTGGCTAGTACGTGGCACTGCCCGTGGCCCGATTCTTATTCCTAACACTCCCCCTTAAGTCGAAGGCCAGGAGGCCGACGACTTGGTCTTCAACTTGTGAGACTAGACGCCCCACCATTCATCTTCCTTGAGAGTCATGCTCTCGATCTTCTCAAACGAGTCAACATTGTAACCTCTCGCAACCTCCGGAGTCATTGCATCTATGGCAACCTGAATAGTCGTCGCGACAGCCGCCATTGACTTATCTTCACGAAGCAAGGCTCGTAGCTTCTCGAGATCTTCAGGAGTTAGAGCCTACATGCGAGGTGCTAATAGCCCCACATGGAGGTCTCCCGAACTTATCCCAGCACTTGTCTTGTGATTGGTTGGTATGTCCACAATGTTGACACTTGGGGTAGACACATCCTGGGCCTCTGCCTCATCCTCTTCCATGTCCCACACTTGCTTCTATAATAGCAAGTGCAGAGTTCTCGCTCTTTGGCGTGACATCTTCAGGCACCTCCATCTTCAGGAGACAGCAGAAGATGGTCTCGAGGTCCATCTTCCCATCGAAGGTGAGGATCTGATCACAAGCGACTCAATAACGAGAATGCAACCCTGATAAAAACTTGGTGGATTGCCAAATCACCCGTGTCTCCCCCTGCTTGTCACAACATAATGGCTCGAATATCTCCAACTCCTCGAATAAGGCCTCTCTCTTCTCGTAGTACTTGGTCAAGGATCTCCTCGACTCGCTGTCCAAATACGCGTGCACAAATCTATGATACGCGCGTTAGTGGACATTTAGGTGTTTCTCTTCTCAAGGGCCATCCAAATATCATACGTGCTCTTCTTGCAAAGCATGTTCAAGGTGATAGATGGGTCCATCAAGTTCATGAGCCAGTTCATGACAATGCAGTTCTTCTCGAACTTCTTGTCGTCCTTCAGCTCTAGTGGCTCCTTGAGGAGAACACTAAGTTTCTCCTGTCCTCCAACAAATATTTTGAAGGCGCGAGCCTACAAGACATAATTAGACGCCCCATGTAGCTTGATGGTTGTCCCGAAGACAACCACCTTGTTTTCTCTCGATCCCAACGTGGCGTCACCGACTGTCGTGGAAGCCTTTGCCATCTTCTATAGCCTTCTCCACGTAAAGCACCGAATTTGTCGAGGAAGACTTTCTTTAGAGGTGTGGACCATCAACGTGCAGTCAATAAATCCACATGCACAAGAGAGCCTAGATCGAAGGCTCTGATACCATGTCAGGATTAGCGCAAGGTGGAGCGTGGAAACTCCCTTGTGTGTAGAAAACAACCCAAGGAGGGCTGTCCATGTGGTGAACAAGGAGAGAGAGGGAGCAGCCGATGGCTGCTGTGGAGGCTGACTGCCTTGGGTGGCCAACGTAGGTGATGTTGGGAAGAAGAGAGAGAGGAAAGGAGCCTTACAATAGGAAATATTATTATTGCTCAAAGAAATTGCAAGGGAAGACTCTTTTATAGAGAGAACATATCCCAATAAAATAGGAAACAAATCATATCTCTAAAGAGGAAGAACAAATCCTCAAACTAAGTCCTAAAATAACTTTTCCTAAATACTAAAAATAGCAAGCTTGATATTAAAGGAAAACCCAAAACTTGGTCCCTTGGACCTCTTGACCGCCGGCCCCAAGGGCCTCTTATTGCCTGCCACATGGCACTACCACGTGGCCAATCCTTATTCCTATCAACATTTAAAACATCAATCCACATAGCCAGAAAACCTCTCAATCTCAAAGAAGAGCACATGAATTTCCAGTCCAAGCTATTGTAAACCTTTAAGAAGTCTACTTCCCAATAGAAAGCATATGTCCCATCCCTTTTCTAAGCCAACAATATCTTAGAGACCACTAGGTAGTTTTTCATGATAGGCCTACCTTCGACGAAAACTGGACAGACCTAATCAAATAATTCAAAGCCCCTACAGGGAGATGTGCCAAAATGATGGGTAAAAATTACCTAACTCAAAAGAGATAATTCTGGAAAAATAAGTCTAAAATAGAAGTAAGCTAATAGAGTAATCTGTCAAACAAGAGTAACTAAGCTACAGCTCCAATTTTTTTTCTGGTGGATGCCACCTCCTCTTTCAATGGAATCATCAAGTGGTCAACCAAGAACAAATTATTCTATCCTTATACCTCCGCTAACTGTCTAAGCCCACTCAAAGTTGTAATTGGGTGTTACAATACTTAAGCCATTGGCCACCACAATAAGTTGCTGAAGCTTAAACAAAACAGATTGAAATTGCAACAAGACCCCAGTAAGGTTCGAAATGCCGATTTCGACGCCGTGCCGATGAAATTCTAAGTGTGCATTTTGTGAGCATGCCGTGGCAATGCCCATTTTTCGATGGGCATGCCGATGAGCATGCCGAGGGCACACTGTGGGCATGTCGAGGGCATGCCAATGCATACCGACAAAAATAGCAAAAGAAATTAAAAAAACCAACAGCAACCTCGCCATGGGCACCAATTTCGCCAACATCCCGACCATGCCGAGGGCATGCTGACGATATCCCTGTAAATCGACATTTTATCCATGTCAGCACGACCCTTGCTCGGAAATGACCTTGCCGACGGCATGCCATCGGCATTTAAATCACTGCCCAGTAGGTAAGAGAAGAAGCCTTGTATAGATCCCGAGCTTCAAAACCCTAGGGATGATTCTCCCCAAATCAAGCCTCAAGGATTAGCCTAAGAAGGTGGTCCAACTTAAGGGAGACCTGACAGATGAAAAAGTCATTAGCCTATTTTCCCTCCACTATTATTATGATTTTTTGCCTGATCCACTACTGATGATGCAAGGTAGATCCTGAGATCATGATGCATTATCTCCTTCCCAGCATTGCACATCGGTCGAAAATTTGTACTGCCAAAGTCAAAAGAACTGTCTGATGTTGGCTTCGTCAAGGAGTTTACCTTCTCTACATGGCACTCTGGTAGGGGTGTGGTTAAGAAGAGAAGTAGCACTCAACAAATGTGTCAATCAATTTTACCGATCTCAACTACATCTAGGTGCACCTAAAGGACACCTTTCTATTTGGCTGTGTGAACAAGTTGGTTGACAGCAGTGCAAGTCAATAGTATTTTTTTGAAAAATAGTGTAAGCCAATAGCATATATAATTTCTGGAAGCATATTCAAGTTATAGTCAAATCTCCTTGATTTCCTTGGTCATACTTTAACTACATTTGCAACTAATATGATGGCCTACTGATGTAAGATGATGCTCTCCGACCTTAAAAATGTTGAGGCCACCAATCAAAGACTTGGCTAGTTTTTATTGCTAAAATAATAAATCATTTGACACTTCATCAATGATATATCAGTTAAGGACTGCATTTCTCCCTCTTCAAAAAAAAAGAGGGCTCCATTTTCCAAGAGTAGTTAGGCAAACGTGTATGAAGTTTTCACTATACTTAAATATTAGCAACTAAAAAGGAACCTAAACACAATGCAAGTTTGATATGATGGTTGAGAAACCTTAGGTACTTGAACTCCTATTGAGGAATAAAACCAATTCTAACAAGATATATTAGCAACTAAAAAGGAACCTAAACACAATGCAAGTTTGATATGATGGTCGAGAAACCTTAGGTACTTGAACTCCTATTGAGGAATAAAACCAACTCTAACAAGATATTCATCACTCTTGATCCCCCACCCCCGGCCGCAAAAGAAAAAAAATCAAAAATTCCAATCCCTAAATGGACATGTCAGGTCTTGAGTTTCAGACAAGTGCAAACCGTTTCTATCTATCATCAAGAAGATGGAAGAAACATAGAATGGAGCCAAGAATGTAACAAATCCCTCAAAGACCTGAGAGCTATCTTCAAAACCCATTTACAATATACACGTCAATATTAAGCGAATCCCCATCCTCTACCTGGCAACTCTGATGTGTGCCATCAACATTGTGCTCATACATGAATGCCATGACATAAAGGCTCGCGTATCACACCAATCAAATGTATCATGGAACCAAAGCTCAATAACTCAATTTGGACAAGCTTGTCTTGGCCTTGAGGGTAGTAACCCCTTAAGTTGCATTCATACTGTCAGACTCTAAAGTAATGGACATTAACAATCAGCATCTTTGCCGAGTATTACACAAGCCATATAAGTCAAGAAGACTCGTAAAATGGTCTACGCAGCAAAGAAATTTTGATAATTGAGTTGCAGTCGAGACATTCATCCAGGGAAAATCCTAGGCAGATTTCATTGCCAAATTGAGCTGACTCCAGGTGCTCAACCTTAATCTCCAATGGATCCTTAGAAGACCTATGTTGATGGCTCCCATACTCTAAATGCCGCAGGTGTTAATTTCTTGATTATAAAGCCAACTGACACAAGTAGGTAAGCCCTTTGATCCAAGTTCAAATCAATTGCAAGCATTGCAAGCCCTACGAGCTGGCATCAATGGGGCAACGTTAGTTCATGCCTTATACCAAGAGATTGCATGAAGCATTTCTCCGAAGAGCACGACTATTAGGGGTTTTCCATCAAACTTAAACATTAGACAACTTCTAGCCTGTGAAGAACCCTACTAGATCAGTAAACAACCAAGCTAATGCCCTCCAAGGCTCGTTTTTGCCTTTTTGCAATATGAACTCACCACTGTACATGCAGAGCACCCAGATGCATTGAGTTAATCGCTTGTAATAAGGTTAATGCAACATTAAATATAATTAGATTGTTAATTTCTTATGATTCCTCCAAGAGAGGACCATCACTGAAGGCCACCCTGACCCTTTAGCATCCTATTGGCAAGATGTCAAGTTCATCAACATGGAGGGACAATTTATGAACTTAATTGCTCCCTTTCTTTCCTATGTTGCCTTCTAAAGGCAAAAGTTCAAACAACACTTCCAAAATACATGAAGGTGCTTTCAAGATGCATCCTGCCTTTAAATTCTTGCCAATAAACTAATTATTTTGGTTAATTTTGGTCACAGTAAAGAATGATTCAATAGAGTATGTGAAATGCTACAAATAAATGCCAACAATTTGCAAACACACCTTAACAACCCTCAAGTGAAATAGTAGCATGCCTTCCTCTACCCCTTTTGCAAGATGGGCAATTGACATCAGGAAGTTCCCAATGGCCAACGAATTAAGGGATGCCTTTTCATTGTCATGAATTACTTCAAGTAGTACGGGTATGAAGAGTTAGAATCCACTACTACCCATAAGATAATCAATTTTGCATGGAAAACCACTACTTGTTATTATGGCATATTATACACTATCATCTACGACCATGGATCTTGATTCAAAATAAAATGTTTCATTAACATGTAGCAAAAGGGGGAACATTATTGTGTTTCCCTTTTGATGGGCTTCAGCCAAACGGGAGAGGTTGGCTACTTCCTCGGGGAAAGATGTTTGAGTTGGCGTCATTCCGTCGATCACTTCCAACTGATTCAATTAAGTGCTCCCCATCCTGACCTCTTATTGGCAGATCGGCAGATTCCCACTTTGAAAGGTGCCTTCACTCCGATACTATCTCCTTGCTTCAACAGCTGACCTTATTTATGATTAAAGGAGAAGGTAGGCTTCTTTCCCAGTAAATTGGAGGGATGAGAAGGATCCCCAAAACCACTTCCATTCCACCCACCCATGGTAGATCATAAGCTTCTGTGCTGAAATTGGCGGAGGAGAGTGGGAATCGACCATTCGCTCTTTCGAGGAGCAATGAAAAAAATGGAATAGACTAATCCGATCATCATCCCTGGTTTAGAGAAGCATTTGGATGAAGCAAAGAGGGATTCAACAAAGGAACCATCCTACATCCTTTTATCCTGTAGGGCTATTGTCCAAACATTGACAGGTCCTTTCAAGCTAACATGCAAATCTGAAGTTGTCATCCCTTGATATAAGCACTCTAAGCCTAGGGATAGGGTGCTTGATAAAGACTCCAACAATGAGCTTTGTCACAACAATAAGCAAGAAATGTTTGATGCAAGTAGTTTACTATTGGAAACTTAAGACTCTAAGGTCATATTTGGTAGGCAGGTTAAGGCACTTAACCTGCGTTTGTTCACCACTTAACCTACCACCCATTTGCACTGGGTTAAGAGAACTTAACTTGACGCAAACTTATTCCACCCCTTTTGTGGAATAAGTTTAACCTACCTAAACTCCCAAACGTCCAAACCCACTTGTTCCACTCCTTCCCTATTCCTCTACTTATTCCACAAACCTATTCCCCTTATCAAACAGAACCTCAAAGGTCAAAGTGTTCCCACCTCGCCAATTAGGAAAGTTAGCTCCAAATTGGAACAAACCGTATAGAGTCATCCAAATCTATGGCGGAATCATCAACCATAAACATTGAGTGGAAAAGAAATCAAGAACACATCACATAATTTTCATTAAGTGTTACATATAGTAGATAACATTGATGTTATTCATTAACATAGTTTGTTACGCATCTAAAGGAACTATTTCTAAGCTCTTAATGAGTTGCTTTAGCTTTGCAAAGAATAAATATTAGCATACTCAAGTAAAGAACCATTTCAACACATCACCAATACCTTGTAGTAGATGGAAGCCATTAAACCAACATCATTAAAGACTTTCATGTTGCCCAAAGTAGAGACCTCATAAAGAACTTCAAACATCCTCTACTAAATCTTCTTTCATAGCTACCACTCCTAGTCTTCTTTTACGTTCTTCCTCAGGGAGGATGCTCCATTGGCTACCTTGTTCTCATCTTCTTTGACGTGCACCTTCTCTACAACTAGCTTGATATGGTCATGTTAGAAGGAATTGGCCATTGACTTAGCCATCTCAAAGGCTTCTGCAACCCCTTCTTCACCTATTCAACTTTTATGTGACCCTCCAAGGAGACCTTTTGAAGATCCTTTAGCCCCTTAGCTGCCACCTCCAATCTCTCTTGGCATCGTCCTTTTTCTTATGGAGGGAGTCCTCTCACTCCTTCAACTGATCCAACACCTTTTTTTTTAGAGGACAAAGGATGATTATCGAAGATTGATAATCATCTAGAAGATTGTATTAATGAAGAAAGGAACACACTTACAGATTTTGAAGCCAAAACTCAAAAACACGTAAGCCTCTCTCACAACATTTTCACTCCAAGCCTGTTCCCCTTTAAAAACAACCCTATTCCTTTGCAACCAAATACACTGTAAGATAGAAAAAGCCCTGATCCAAAAGCTCATATCAACGTGCACCATCATAGTGAAAGAGGACCAAAAGCCATCAATCGAAAAGAAATCAATGCACGAACTTCTCCAAAGACCGAAGTCATTCCAAACCTCCAGAGAGAGGGCAAGACCCAAAAAGGTGTGAAATAGTTTCCTCTTCACCCTAACACAAGGAGCAACTCACGTCCAGATCATTGCACCATAGTCTTCTTATAGATTTTGTTGCCACCTTTCCCCTTCTCAACATCCATAAGAAAATTCTGATCTTTAACGGAATGCTTAACTTCCAAATCCGGGAGCAAACTTTAACAAAATCCCCATCAACAGAAGCAAAATCAGCAACAGCCATATAAGCTTTTGTCACCGTGTAACTGCCATCCTTCCAACTCAGTTTATCTGGCAAACTGGGGTTCAGATGCATTATGCATATCACAAATCAAGGATAGCAGATTCTGAAAATCAGCAATTCTGGCCCCAGAAAGTTCAGACTGGAAGATCAAGCTCCATGCATTTGAAATAGGATCCCACACATCAGCAACCTTGATTTCCTTGTTGTTAACAAGCTTGAATAAAGGCAGAAATTTGATTGAGAAAGGCCTGTTACGTGACTAATCTTCTGCCCAAATGAGGAAAAGATCTCCCCTACCTAACTCAGGACTGAAAAAGAGTGCTGAAGAATGAAGAACAAGGATCAAAGACCACCAAAAAGAGGAGTCTCCAGGGCATGTTACAGCTCTTTCATTGATATTCAAGGTCTACCATAAGAATCAGACATAATTCTACCCCAAAGACTGTCTCCACCATGGAAAAGCTTCACTACCCATTTGAGTAATAGGGCTTCATTAAATTCCTTGAATAATCGGATGCCCAGACCCCCCTTATTCTTTGGTTTGCACAACTCTTTTCATGGAATCAATTGTAAAAAGCACCCTTCATGGTCCGGACCCTTCCAAAAAGAAATTTGCCCAAGATCTCCAATTTGTTGAGGACCCTATTGGGTCATTTGAATATCGATAGAAGGAAAATAGGAATGGCCAATAGGAGGGATTTTAATAGTACCAAACAATCGCTACGAGAAAGCAGTTTGCCACTGGAAGATTTCAACCTCCTAGAAATCTTCTCCACCAAGGGATTCCAATCTTTAGACTTCAATTGTTTCCCCCTCAAAGAAAGGCCTAGATAAGTAATGGGTAGATGAACCGGGGGAATCCAAGGCAGCTGATGCATTCACCACCCTTTTTCCACCATGTTGAAAGGCACAAAAGCAAACTTTCTTCCATTAATCCTCAGTCCAGATATATCTGCAAATATTCTCATTACAGATGCCACATTCTCAGCTTCCCTAACCCCACCTTCAATGAAGGTGGTATCAGCATAGTGTAATATCGGAATGAGCAAAGAACCATCCCTCTACAATCTAAAGCCCGAGATAATGCACTGATCACATGCCTTAAAAGCCATAAAAGCAAAGGTGTCAACAACAATGTTAAAAAGTAATGGCGCTGAAGGACAACCTTGTCTTGCTCCTCTTTGCGGCTGCTTCCAAGGCCCACAAGGCCGTCCATTCAATAAAGCAGAGGAGGATGTAGTCACGCATCACTTCATCCATTGTACCAATTTCTCTGGAAAACCTCTTCTTTTGAGTATTTCCCAAAAATAACCACATTGCACAAAATCATATGCTTTTGAAAAATCAACTTTCCACGTGAAAAGAGAAACACCCAACCTCCTCCAAAAGGCAATGATCTCATCTATTAACACAAAGGACTCTTGCAGGGATCTCCCCATCACAAAAGCAAACTGAACTAGCCTAATTAAAATAAACAACCAAGCCTTTTCCCACATTAGGTGGGGTCAGCTTTATGGATTCTTTGCCTCCACACAGATAGATTTTCAGTCATTTCAGGACTTAAATTAAATTAGTTGAGGTCATACTTAATAGTTTCCTTCCAACACTTATTTGGTCTTCCTCGCCCCCTCTTAGCGAGTTCAACCTCCAACTTCTCGCATCTCCTAACTGGAGCATCTAGTGGCCTTCTTTGTAAATGTCCAAACCACCTTAAACGTGCCTCTCTCATTTTATCATCTATCGGTGCTACCCTAACCTTTTTTATAATAATCTCATTTGAAATACGATCATTTCTTGTATAACCACACATCCATCTTAACATCTTCATTTCTATCACAGACATCTTCAGTACATGCTTATAGTTTATAACCCAGCATTCAGAACCGTACAACATGGCTAGTCTTACCACAGCTCGAAAGTATTTTCCTTTGACTTTTAAAGGAACCCTCTTATCATAGAGAACACCAAATGCACCCCTCCATTTCAACCACCCTGCAATAATTCTATGTGTAACATCTCCATCAATTCCACCATCATGTTGGAAAATGGATCCCAAGTACTTAAAAACATCTTTCATTGGAATACACTCTTCTCCAATTTTTACATCAATCCCTTCATTGTTCCCTCTACTATTAAACTTGCATTCCATATACTTAATATTCGTCCTACTTATGCGTAATCCTTTATCTTCCAGGGCTTCTCTTTAAAGCTCAAGTTTTCTATTCACTCCATCTCTTGTCTCATCAACCAACACAATGTCATCAGCAAAAAGCATACACCAAGGAACCTCAACTTGAATATGCTTCGTCAACTCATCCATGACCAAGGCAAAAAGATAAGGGCTTAAAGTCAAACCTTGATGCAGACCAATGGTGATATCAAAGTAATCCATCAAATCATCCTTGATCTTTACACAAGCTGCTGCTCCATAGTACATATCCTTTATGAGGTTGATATATATAACTGGCACTTGTCTCTTCTCCAAAATTCTCCACAAGATATCTCTTGGGATAGAATCATAGGCCTTCTCCAAATCAATAAAAATCATATGTAAATCTTTTTTCTTAACCTTGTATGTCTCCATTATACGTCTCAAGAGACGTATTGCCTCAATAGTAGACCTGCCTGGCATAAAGCCAAACTGATTTTCAGTTACCATAGAGACTTGCCTCACCCTTCTTTCAATTATTCTTTCCCAAAGTTTCATCGTATAACTCATCAACTTAATACCTCTATAATTGGAACAATCTTGTATGTCACCCTTGTTCTTGTATAAAGGTACCACAAAACTTTTCCTCCATTCCTCTGATATCTTCTTGCCTCTCCACACAGTATTAAATAAATTTGTGAGCCAAGTTATACCACGTTCTCCCGTCATTCTCCAAACGTCTATGGGAATATCATCAGGCCCAACAACTCTCCCACTTTTTATCATCTTCAAAGCCTCATCTACTTCTTTCTTTTGCATCCTTCAATAACATGCCCGATTCACATACTCTTCTGAGTTTGCTAACTCCCCTAAGATGATATCATTCTTTTATTTTTCATTAAATAGCTTATGAAAATATCTTTTCTATCTTGTCTTTATATCCTCGCTAGCTATAAGCACCCTTCCTTCTTCATCATTGATGCATCTTACATGTGTAAGGTCCTTTGCTTTCCGCTATCTTGCTTTAACTAGCTTGAAAATATCTTTTTCACCTTCTTTAGAATCAAGTTTCTTATAAAAATGCTCTCAAGCTTTTGCTTTTACTTCACTAACTATTTTCTTTGCTTCTTTCTATGCTTTTTTGTAGTTTTCCATATTTTCATTGGTCTTATCTCGATAAAAGGCTTTAAAGCAGGCTCTTTCAATTTTAAGCTTCTATTGCACTTCCTCACTCCACCACCAAGCCTCCTTTTATCCTGGAACACCTCCTTTAGACATGCCTAACACCTCCTTTGCCACCTTCCTAATACAGTTTGCCACATTTAATCACATTTCATCAGCACTACTATCAAGATCTCAAGTCTTTTGTTGCATCATCTTCTCTTTAAATCTCACTTGCTCTTTCTTAAGATTCCATCATTTAATTCTCAAATTCTTAGACACTAATTTTCTCTTCTTTACCTTCTTCAAATGAACATCCAACACCAAAAGACGATGTTGAGCAGTTAAACTCTCCCCTGGAATAATCTTGCAATCTTTACAAGATAAACGATCCCTTCTTCTCAAAGCAAAGTAATCGATCTGCGTTCTTGTTAAGCCACTTTTATAAGTAATCAAATGCTCTTCTCGTTTTTTGAAGAAGGTATTTGCTATGAAAAGATCATAAGCCATAGCAAAATCAAGAAACATCTTCCCTTCTTCATTCCTAACACCAAAACCATGATTTCCATGCACTCCTGCATACTCTAAAGCATCTTTTCCCACATACCCATTTAAATCTCCACCCAAGAAAATCATCTCTCTGTGGAATCCCTTGAATTATCATATCAAGCTCTCCCCAAAATTTATTCTTTATTCTTTCCTTCAGACCAACTTGAGGTGTATAAACTGAAATGACATTCAAGATCTCTTCTTCTAAGACTAATTTTATCAAAATAATTTGATCACCCAATCTCTTAACCTCAACCACACTCCTTCAAATCCTTATGAGTTATAATGCCCACACAGTTTCTACCTTTGTCCCTTCCTGAATACCATAGTTTAAAAAATGTTCTCTCGATTTCCTTTACTTTTTCTCCAACCCACTTAGTCTCTTGAAGGTAAAGAATTGGAATCCTCCTTACCATTGTATCCACAATCTCCATGAGCTTACTGGTCAAAGTACCAATATTCCAACTACCGAATCTCAGCATTCTTTGTGACACACTTCAATGGCGAAGTGGTTGAACTAGCTTCTTTACTCGCATGCGTTCCTCATGTGAGAACCCTTGCTCATTTATCACTACACCCGAGCGTCGATGCAGCGCGTCACAAGTAGGGAACGCCCCAACGAAATTTGAGTGTTTGCTAATATCCATGTTTAAAGATCTAACAGATTTTACGCTGGCTGTTGGCTACCTTACGCAACCCTCCTTTACCCGAGCTTGGGACCAGCAATGAAAAGGCACACAAACCTCAACATAGCCTAATTAAAGAAGGAAAAACCTAACGCAGCCAATTAGCTAATACCTTAGCCATGATAAGGTAAGCCGCATCTTCTTTGGAAAGAGAAACAAATAGAAGCAATTCATCCTTTCAAAGTCTCAATTCCCCTCAAAGAACTCATGAATCATAGCCATAAAATCCTACCCTTCTTTATAAAACAGAACCTACAATCCATCTGGACCAAGAGCCCTTCAACCTTCAAGCCTCGTAAAGCTACTAAAGCCTCCTCAAAGATTGTGTGAATTAAAGCACTCTTCATATGATCATCCAAGGTGAGCATGTCATATACCTACCCAATCTCCAAACCCCTGATGGTTGCCTTCTAGTAAAGTCATGAAAGTGGTAATGCACTGCCTTACAAATTTGTGATCTCTGAACAAAAATGGAATCCCATACCTGAAGAGAACCAATAAGATTAGATCTTCTCCTAGAACTTGCCGATAAATGAAAAAAGTGTGCATTAGCATCCCTTTCTTTAAGTTATAACTGCCTAGACTTCTATCTCCAGTCCATCCCCCTCTTCAGATCCTCTTCCTGGACAACACATTGCCATCTCTGCCTCTCCTGCAAATTGTCCACACTAAGCTGACCACCTTCTTTTCTATCTAGCTCAGAAATTGCTTGAAGGGCTTCCAATCTCACCTTATCTCTATGCATCTTCAACTCCTTTTAATCCATCAAAGCCAATCTAATGGCCTAAATTTTACAAGTTAGAGTACGCGTGGCTGAAGTTGAAGCAAGAACTTCTGATCATTTTTCCCTTACAAGCTCCCTAAAACCCGATTCTTTCAACCAAGATTTCTGAAGCTTTACGATGCATGAAAACATGCTTTCATTGTTGTTCCAAACAATTGGAGTATGATCAGAAAAGAGCTTATGTTTGGCCACAACATAAGCATTCTAGAGTGCCTCTGCCAAAGAAACATTACACACGAATCTATCAAGTATGGACAATGAGCCGAACCCATTTCTCCACATGTATGTAGTCCTAGATATAGGGAGATCAAACTCCAAATCATCAACCACTACTGCAAAATCAAAGGAAGCCATGTCCATCCTTCCATCAAGCCTATCTATAGATGACAATGTAACATTAAAATTTCCACCTAACAACCATGGCCTACCCTCAACAAAGATAGATCCCTACTCCATCTCCTCCCACAACACAACTTTAGTAGTCTCCTAGCACAGACCATACACACAAGACAGTACACTGTCCAAGCCAATGCATCAGATCTCCTGGTAAAGGTGCACATAATCATGTACGATGCAACCAAAGATGACGTCAAAAGAAAAGATTCATTGTTCCACATCAACAAGAGACCTCCTGACCTCCCAACACCTTATGTTGCAAATTTATTCTCCATTAACAAGATTTATACACAACCCTAGACACCCAGGATGAGATTATCTCTCCGCTGGCTTGAGCAATGTTTCCCACGAGTTTTCTTGTTGCATAACAAGAAGAATCATAACCAAGAAGAACAATCATCAAGCGACAAGTTCAATTCCTTCTAAATGGTGCTCTAAATGTTCTAACTAGTGGAAGACTTCCTCCATATTCATAAGTAACTAAGGCTCTTCCACAAGTGTTGAGATTTCAAAAGCCTTCACCTTCTAGGATTTGGAGAATTTGCTTACCTTTACCTAATCCTGCTCCATCAACCATTGGCTTCCTTGAGAAGTAGTTGATGAAGAGGAAATTGTATTCTCACGCCTCATAACCTCTCGTTAACGATGAGTTATAAGTTCACTAGTGTGGATCAAGTCTTTCACCAATAATTAAGGACTTATGGTTGCTTGAGTAGTCTCATTTAACACATGCATCTATATATTTTCCATGGCACATTAATAATAAAAGAGTATAAAAGACTATAATTAAAACATAGAAGTTGAACATATCCACACAATTTACAAGAGGTCTCCATTCACATTATAGTTCCAACAATTATTATTTACGATAAGAGTACAACTCACTGATGCCTCATTCATCTATAATTCAATAAACAAGTGGATACATCGAAAGGAGGCAATGTTAACAAGTCCAAACAAAAAGCAAAGAATGGAAAGATACATTGTCTATCCAAGATTTTCTTCATCAATTGCTTGAAATGGAGGTCTTCGACTTGCTCTCGATATATTTTGAAAATTGGGCCCTTAGCACCATTTCCTGAAATTAGGTCACAAAGTAAGGATGAGCCAAATAGCCTAATAGGGACATAATTCTACTATGAAACAAGAAGGTGGTATCAATGTTCCCATTTGTCTCTTTAGGTTATCATCATTATTATATGATTTTCTAAACTAAGTCATCATTATGAGCATTGACCTTGAAGACCTTATTGTTAACCCCTCTTGTTATAATTATATTCACTAAATTGCCTCTCAGATCACCAATATCTTTGGAATCTTTCCTCATGGTCTAACGAGATCTTGTCGTATCCTTCCTGCTTAATCTTATTATACATCTAAGGTTCTACTTGGCCAAGATAGAATTCCCGCATACTTAATGATTGCAACCAAAGCTTACATGCTAACACTCTAAGGTACATTATTGACTTATATCCAAAGAGTTAGGCCTTAAGGGAGCTACTCTTTGCCTCCTCAAAATCCTGGGAAGAATGATCCATACAAACTTACTCGAGTAGATTAGCTACTCAATTTTTTTCCATGGCAGAGGTGGACTTTGGGAATGCCAATAGCCTCATTTTCAAGTGTTCTTAAGACCTCTTCCTTGGAATACTTGTAGAGCATACTCCAAAAATCCCTTCCCTAAAGCATTATTTTATATTCTTATCATGATCTACTCTAGCAAACTCCTTTTGTCTAAAATGATCATACAGCACAACATCATGATACTCCAATAAACTCCCTTTTTACTTGAAGTGATCATACAATTTGGCATTAATTCTTTGTCATTAAAAAAGTTCCTCTCTAAACTTACGATCAGTAATCGTAGTATACTATCAACATTCGAGAGCTTCCCAACTCCAAGATTTGCTAGTATCTTGGAGCCACTAAAGTGCTTTTGAAACATCCTAGACCCAATGTTTTAAATGCCGATAGCAAGGCCATTTCCTGGAAGGGGTCGTGCCGACACGGATTAAGTGTCGATTCACAAGGATGTCGCGGCATGTCAATGATAGGGGCGGCATGCCGCTAGATGACGATCATCTGGGGTGCTGCTGCACGTCGGGCAGATGCAGAAGAACGGGAAAGGTACGATTCAAAATGGGGAAGAACGGGAAGATCTGAAAATGTAAGAGCAGGAAGAGTTTCGTTGAAATCTTAAAAAGCGAGAAGATCCGGAAATGGAAGAGCAGGAAGAGTTTCATTGAAATCCACACTTGGGTATGGTCACGATGAAACACTCTTATTGTTGATTTTCTTGAAATTGACATCATTACTTCTGTCATCGCCGTACCCTCAGCATGGCTGTAAAAAAACGGCCATTTCTACGGTGTGCCCTTAGCATGCCCATGAAATACACACTTAGAATTTCATCGACACGACGTCGAAATCGGCAGTTCGAACCTTGCCAAGATCAAGCTTACTCTATGTTCACAACTTCAATCCAATCATAGCACTCATAATCCCATAACCTCTTTTAGGTATACCCTAAGATCTCTAGGTTTTTGCTACATAAATTCTCTATTTGAATTACCTAAGTATTTTGTGATTACTGAAATCTTTTAGAACCTCTTGAGTTCAATAGGAATCAAGTCAAATCAATTGCAGTGCTTCTCACAATTCTTAAACTTGGAATCATTACTTCTATTATTTCATTTTTATCCCTATGAGAGCATTTAGAAAGTGTTTTTACTTGGGTAAGCACAAGGGAGAACCGTCAGTAAAAATGGTTTTATTTTGTTTTCCTTTTTAATTTTTGGTCACAATTGACACTTAACAGCCTTTTGCCAACCTACCAACAGAACCCACTAGTTGACTTGCCATTGCCACTAGCAGGCTCATAAACCCCACTAGATGACTCATGTTGAATTGTTTGAGAACTAGCATCATAAATTTTTGATGATCTATTATCATCATCCTTGTGGGGCTCTACTAGTCGACTAGTCATTCTCATCAATCCGCTTTTAGGTCTCTACTAGACTATTCATAGAACATTATTCTAAGAACAATAGTGTCCATTTTTACTTTTTGATAATAACCAACTGATAAGGACTCACCAAACGTGCATTAGTAATTGGACCTCTAGCGAGGTCCCATTAGTAGGCTCTTAAGGTCAATTTCACATTGTTAAATCCGATTCCTTAGTTTGTATGCTTATTATAAAGTCAATAAAACTTAATTAAGAAACTTCATATGCTCTACTATATATTACTATTAAAATAAATCCATAACTAGCATCTAAACAAAGCTTTTCTCGATTATAAAGCTTTTTATCGGTAATTATGTTTTCTTGTCAACATTGTACACCTTCAAGTCATTAGTGCATCACCTCATAAAAACACAATTTAAATCCTAACGACTCACTTTAAGGGATCACCATAATCAAACCTTAATTGCATATCCTATTGGGTTCATGAGACAAATCAATACACAAAGGAAACGTCCCTACCTCTCTTATTTATTTATTCTTTGTAATCCCCAAAGGCTCTTACACTTTGAAGCTTTACTTCCAAAGCTTCCTTTCCTAGGTGATTCCTCCTATCATGAACTTCTCTTAGTTGTGCCTCTTGAGTCTTCCTCTAGTTGTAGTCTTCAAGTATAGCAACCCCAACCCCCAAGTACAGAAGCTTCTCCCAGAAGCTGCCCTTGAACCTCCTCTTACTACTACAA
The DNA here is from genome assembly GCA_037157565.1 of Thalassia testudinum. Classification (NCBI taxonomy): domain Eukaryota; kingdom Viridiplantae; phylum Streptophyta; class Magnoliopsida; order Alismatales; family Hydrocharitaceae; genus Thalassia; species Thalassia testudinum. The sequence goes on along the minus strand of JAZHRO010000073.1, from coordinate 195,568,254 downwards.
CTTCTTGTTCTTCTAAGCTCTAGATCTTTAATAACAGCTCCAGATCCTTTTATTCCGCTCTTGTCCTCCTTCTCCCATGACTTTAGGTGGGTAAGAGAGAATTACACCAGCACTTTTGAGCAAGATTTAGGGTAAAGTGCACTGGAGATAGAAAAAGAGAGACAAGGGATCTGATGAGCCAAGCCTAAGTAGGGAAAAATAAAAGACCCCAAATTTTGCAAAAAGGGGATCTGAAATAGTTGCTCTATTCAGTGGAGAGAACTATAGATAAAGAGGAGTAATTTCCTTTCATCAATGTTAGTTAAATAAAGCCCTGCGGAACAGCGGTAGACCAATACTACTAGGCGGTAGTGGTCTCATTCCACCCTAATGTCAAAAAAAAGCGAGGTTAAATAGAGGTGTTGACACATCTGCCACAATCTGCCAATGCCATAGCCACCTCCTACCCTTTTTGAACTGTCCATCTCAACCAATCACAATCCCCCCCCACCCCTCCTGCCAGCCATAACTATTTTCCTAGTTATCGTAATCTTCAGAAATAATCAGAATACCCTCTATGAGCTCTATAGTAGCACGGAGACAACCTCTTTTTTATAAAACAAAAAAAAAGGAACATCAACAACCTCTTAATAGGATTTACTCCAACAGCCACTCAATCCAAAATACATCCAATTGGCTTGTTTGCTGCCTATACACAAAGTACTCACCGAAGTTTCTGTACTATTTGTTAAAGTATTAGGAAAGTCATTAGAATATCCAGGAATTAGGATTGACTCTATGTTTAGTAAGTCTAAGAGTTCTAGTCAGTTTTATATTCCTATTTTATTTAGATTTAGTCTATTTAGTTAAGTTTGAGAATCCTAAGTCTTTTAGTATTTATGTTCACTATTTCCTATTCCTGTTAGGTCTCTTATATAATATGTCTAACCCAACTCTCCATATATATCAGGTTAGGGTCCCTGATTTCAATAACAAGAAGACTCTATTTTCGCCAACATAATATTAGAGCAAGATTTACGATCCTTGGGAAACCCAACAAAAGCCATTAACTCTCTTACCTGCATTTCACATCCTCGCGTGCGCCACCTGCCTGCCGCACACAGATCACACACACACACCTCTTACCTACCACACGCACACTACACACACTACTCTCCTGTCACCACCTACCTGTCAAGTGCACATCGCACGCATGCCTCCTACCTACCACATGCATGCTGCCATGCTACTCTCCTGTCGCGCACATGATGCGTGGCTACACAATTGATGTTGTTGCTGCCATTGTCACTGCTATTCTTGCTGCTACTAATGTTGTCATTGTTGTTGTTGTTAATGTTGCTATTGATGCTGCTACCGCTGCCAATGATCCTCGCAACCCAACAGCACCGCTGGTTGCTGCTCCGACAGCAACAAAGCTCTTATTGTGGGTTATGACGGAGAGGGGTGAGATTTGCGTGATAAATAAAATGAAGCGGAAATATAATAAATAATCTCACAAAATCAATAATCAGACAAGTACACAGGAATATTTAAGTGGAAACCCCAACCCGAGTAAAAATCACCACCTAAGCCTCTCGACTTAGGATTTTCCGATCGACCTAGTCGATCAAATCCACTAATTGAATCACTTAAAATAAGGGTGACTCAACCTCTTACAACCACGCTCTTAAACGAAGGTAGCATACCTCAAAACCTCTCCTCTTCACGAGAAGTATTGTCTCGCGAGAGAGACGAGAATTCGCAAAGCGAATAGCCAAACAAAGACAATATCACAACAGTCCTATAAAGCCACAAAGTAGGTATTTAAATCTATCTACTATAGGCAAAGGAAACTTCCCTTTGATGGAAGTGTGTTGACTACCAACATGGGTGCGTGAACCACGCGATGGCACGGATGGTGCTCTCGTATGTGAGGACGAGAGAGCGGGTGCACAACTGAGAAGATGCTCTCAAGAGTGTGGACAAAGGCTTGGAGAGCAAGATCACTTCTCAAGGTCAATTGGACACAAAAAGTGGTAGAAAGTAGTATTGCTTAGTGTGTGTTGCAAAGGGAGGGCCCTCCTCTATTTATAGAGGCCCTAAGAAGGGTTTAGAAGCCTCTTCTAGCCATTGGAAGGCTTCTATAACCGTTGGGAATAATCCCAAGGCAAATCAGGCCGAAACCAGAGTCATTTATGATTTTGACAGGGTTATTAGACATCTAGATTTATTATCAAACGACTGGACCATCGTCTGATCTAGGGATTGATCGTCTGATCTAGAAGGGTAGAAGATCTAAACTGGATTAAATCAAGACGGATGTCTAAAGAAGTATTTTAAGACGTCTGGGAAACTAATCAGACGTCTAATTCTAAAGGGTTTCCTTCCTGTTTTGTCAAGATCGAAACAGGGTTCCAGGCTAAGTTACACAAACGACAGATCGGACATCTGGCACTAGGTTTGGACGTCTGGAAAGACAAATCATTGCGGGAATGGATTTCCCGATGCACAAACTGCTATAAAGTCTAAAGTAATTAGGGTCAGATCTTAGCCTAACGTCTACTTATCAGACATCTGAGATACACTACGGATGTCTGAAAGTGAATGTAAATCATCTTAAGAGTTAATCCTCAACGATTAGATTTCTCAAGCCAACGGTCCTCTAGTTGGACGTCTAGCAAGGTCCTCAAACGTCTTTTAAGACGTCTGGACTAAGGGCTGGTCGTCTGAAATCAACAGACAGAAAGCACTAAGTCCAGCCTAAGTGTTTAGACGTCTGATCAAACAGTCAGACATCTTAAAGTCTAAGATCAGACGTCTATATCCCGATTGGATGTTTGATCAGGCTGTTTGAAACCTATTTTGATTTTCTAAGTTCTCTACGAGATGTCTAAGTATCCTAAGGTTGAGTAAGTGTTCCTAGGACTACTATTTTGTTACTTTGAAGCTCTTTAACTGTTACGACTCAATTCTCGGATCCCTACAGGACCCGAGACCGGCTCGCCTCGACTAATCCCAAGACCTAGTCGTACAACGAAAAATAACTAAAAGTAGGAAATAAACCACATTCACACATGCAATATAACTAAGTAGAAAGAGAAACGAAACAATAAAGGAAAATAGAACCATCTCAAAATAGTACATGCCACCACAACAATAGTGAAAAGAAAATAGAAAGTAACAGGAACAGTAATTTAAAATTCAGTACTCACAACTACAGTAGAAACAAAAGAGCTGGAAAGAAACTACTACGGCTGGGCTCGGCTGGGCCGAGCTCCCTCTGCAGCCGGAAACTCGGGCTGCTCAACTCCTGGTCCTGAACAGAGTTACGAAAAGACAGAGTCAGTGAACGCTGAGTAGAGTGGTGTTTACATTATTTATGTGCAAGTAAAGTAAAACAAACAATCAGGTTTTATTCCCATTTCCATTTATCTCATCTATGTATTTCTGGTTCATTTATTTCACAAAGGATCCAAGTATTTCTTGATCTTGCTTGTTCCTCATGGGAACAATCTTGATTGCAGTCTTTTTCGTGGAGTAGGAGGTATACGTGATGCTCTCCTGGCCGGGAGAGTCCACCGCGGTAGTCCTACACCCAGTCAACCACCCCGAAGTCACTGTCGCAACGTAGCGGTGACTACGGCACGTATAATAAGCGCACGGGTAGCTACCCCGCATTGGCACGCGGCCAATCATTTCCGCTAGCAGGTACGCCTAAGGTATAGCACGGAACAGTATAGTGCCTTACCCTCTCAGAACAGGAGTCTCGCTCCTCATAACCAAACAGGGGCCTCGCCCCTCACAGTTCACGTACCCTCATCCGACTACCCCGATTTGCTCAGCGGGCCTAACAAAGTCGGTGTAGAGTGGCTAGCTTAACCCCGGATCCCATGAGGTGGCTAGCTCTCTCCCTACACTAGTAGCACGCCTCGGTACCATGTACACGAGGGCCAACAGGAGTGGCTATAGAGTGGCCAATCATAACCCTGGGTCTCAACCCAAGGGCGTCTAGCTCCGCTCTACATTAAAAGGGACAGTTGCTCTTCTTGGTACCGTGTACACAAGGGCCAGCTCACTTTCCGTCTACATTCCATATTCTTTTCATAAACAGAAGTTCTACTCCTAATTCCTCGTAGGGTTCATGCTCATATTCATCTCATTTATCCATATTCAGATCTCATGTTTCATAACTCGTTCCTCATCCATATATAGGCAGCTCGTGTTTTCACAATTCAATTCTCAATCATATATAGGCAACTTGTGCTTTCATAATTCAATTTCTCATTCACATACAGGCAGTTCGTATTTTAACATACATCTCAAGTAAACAGAGTAGCTCAGCATCAGGCTCATACATTTCTATCCTATGGTTCATTCCACATCCTAAAGTTTCAATCAATTTAATCTAAGCAAGCATATTCTTTATTCACATCTTAACAAATGAATTAAACCACTCTACCGGGTATCACGGGAGGAATGGGAGTCTACACCGCATATCTCGTCGTCTCCACAGACCTCAAACATGTCATCGGCTAATAACCTGTACCAACGACTAATTTACATCAGATGAGGTCAAAATAATAGGTACTCAACACGAACACGTAGAGAAACTCGAGTGGAAAACAGCAGTACTTCGTTTGCGGAAATCCGATTCCATTTGGACCCTAAACAGCCAAAAACACGATTATTGTCTAAAATCAGATGTCTGGGACTAGTCACAGACGTCTTAAAAGACATCAGATCTCACCTTGTGTCTCCTGCGATATCCTCAGACGTCTGGATCCCTCTGCAACCGTCTGGGGGCAGCTCCAGACGTCAAGCAAAGCCTCCGGTCGTCTGGAAGTACCTTCTAACGTCTGACGACGTGATCAGACGTCCAAAAGTGCTTGGAAAAGCGCACCGCGCACCTTTCCAAAGCCCTTCACCTGCGTACGAAATTCGCAGGCCCATTCTCAGGCCAACATCTCTTGTGCTACAATCTACATGGCAGAAAGTAGCGCAGGAAAATACGTACCTCACGCGATATTATGCTTTCAGACGTCCGACTTCATTTCCGAACATCCTGGTGCCTCTCCAGATGTCTGGTCGATGCTTCAGACGTTTGATACTAGAACTTTTCCAGTACCAGAATCTCCTCCACAACGCTACTCTCCTTGCAGCGCCATCCGCAACGCACCGCAGTAGCTTCAGCAGCTGCAGACGGCCAGGAGGCCACCTCCCCGAGCCCCTTCTCGTGCGCACACTCGCCGCCGACCGCGCGGGCTCTGCCGAGCTCCTGAAGGTCCACCGACCTCTCACACTCTTCCTTCCTCTTTCTCCCTCTCGTTCTCCCTCGCTCACCCTCTCTCTCGTCGCTCTCGTTCTCCCTCGCCGTGGCTGCACAGGGAGGACGGCTAGAGCTGACGGTGGCTGGTGGTGAGGGAGTGAGGAGAAGAGGGTGTTGAGAAGGAGGGTTTAAATAGAATGGGGTTAGGGTTTAGGGGTGAGGTGTGTGGAGAGAAAAGCTCTGCACGTCGCCCGCGCGCAGAGCGCAAAGGAACATATGAAAATTCCCACTTTCAGACATCCGAGCCTGTGTCCAGACGTCTGACTGAAACTCCAGACGTCTTATCCGACTAAAAAGACAACGGGTCATTTCATTAACAAATGATCTAAGAAAATGAAAAACAAATAACAAAAAACAAGTACATAGAAGAAACAGAAAGAATTTCTATCATATTATTCATCTTCTTCGAGCTCTCGCTCCACGCGAAGCTCCTTCTCCTCCAACAAACTCCTCCAATTCACCATGGGCGCAAGCTTAAACTCCTTCACACTTATATCCATTTGTAATTTACCTGAAACTCATAAACTCAAATTGCAGATGTTAAATAACAAGTGTTTTGTTATCATCAAAATTAACGATCGTGGTGCTCTTGCACCAACACTTATTACCCTAGCGATCGGTCTGACATGTTCCTACTATGGAGTTGAAAACTCTGTTTGCTTGATTTAATGACTTGGGATCCAGGAGGCTTGCTATTGTGGTTTCAAACCCCCTAGATGTTGCTATCGTGATTCCAATCCTTCGCCAAACAAGAGTTAAGCCTCGATTGAAGGTCCCAACCTTTATCTATTGTTGCTGCTATTGATTTAGATCAATCTTGATCTAGATCTTCTCCTGAGATCATGATCAGTCTCCTTGAACAGATCTTGACCATGGAACTTCTCCAATCCTGCATATTACATGCATGCCTACTATGCGCATTATTATGCACCTTTTGGAAGGCACCTAACTGGTAAGGATTTGAGCAAGGTTTTATTGTACTGGTAGGGATTTGAGCGAGGTCCTCCTCTCCCGCACCTACCTGCTTGAGATCGTCTCTCGTTTGTTACCTCTACTTAGGATCGACTCCGATTAACTGCCTGCCTGTTCCTCCGAATGTGTTCTTTAGGGAGGGTCCAATTTTGTCTATTGTAATAAGTTGGGCATTATTATAAACACTCCAACTTAGGGAGGAGTGTTAAAGCATTAGGAAAGTCGTTAAAATCCTTAGGATTAGAATTGAGTCTATTTTTTGTACACACTCGAACTTGGGGAGGAGTGTTAAAGCATTACGGAAGTCATTAAAATCTTTACGATTAGAATTAAGTCTATTTTTGGTAAGTCTAGAAGTCATGGTCAATTTTATATTCCTATTTTATTTAGGTTTAGTCTATGTAGTTAAGTTTGAGAATCCTAAGCCCTTTTAGCATTCCTGTTTGCTATTTCCTATTCCTGTTGGGTCTCGTATGTAACTTTTCTAACTCAACTCTCTATCTAAAGGGGATTAGGTTCCTAACGTCAATAACAAGAAGAAGACTCTATTTTCTCCAACACTATTTATTGGCTACTCTTGGGTGGCACTAGAATTGAATTGCATTCGATTAGCTACTCATAGGAAGGGTTACCTTGTATCTAGTTAAATTCATGGGCTACACTAATTACATCAGTCCATGTAATTTAATTCAACTTGCCATTTACTCCAATTATTTCCTTTATTGGCATTTTCAGGTATGGCATAAATCAAATTACCTCTAATTACATATGTAATTGCCAACTTAAGGTTGATTTGGAAAGGAACAGATTTTGAATCCTTACATGTGTCACTGGCAGCTCTTGTAAGGAACTTTGCCCCTTCCTACCACAACCTCAAACTCAGTCTCTGTAGATTCTGTCCAGGTGCAAGATGTTGCCACTACCAATGCTTATGCCAAGGTTCCCGAGGCATCCTCCTACCATGGAAAAAAATTGCATCAGATGCATCAACACTGTAAAAAAGGCAAAGGCATGCCAATTAAAACACCTTGGTCTGAAGGATAAGACGACATTATCTAGTTTTGGTCCCTCTTCAACAGACCACTCATCCTAGAATGCCATGTCAGTTAGCACATCCATGATCACAGGTTTTTTAAACATCACTAGATGACTTAACAGGCCATTGAATTGACATCAAGCAGATGTAGGCAGTATTTCTGATCATTGGAAGTAAACACCCTGCAAAGACACATAATTTGTGTCAAGGTTTTGATTATGGGGATAGTTACATTATTGAGTTTATTTCATCATGGCCATGAAGGGACACATATTAGGAGAATAAGCAACAAGGCAACAATGTCCTCACAAATTCAGTAAAAGCTCTTATTGTCTAGCTACCTAACTCTTAGTAGAGTGCCTATGGTCCCCAACTTAGAACCAAGGCCAAGCTTGCTTGGCAAGGCTTCAATAAAAGTACCATTACAGCTCACTCTCTTGGCCCCTAGAATGCCTACACTATCACCTCTTAAAACCTCAGGGACCCATTAGTGGCAACCATTGGATTTGGGGAGTTGGTCCCTCATAATTGCCTGCTATAGAAGATTTCAAGACAAAGTGGTTTGTCATCATCAAAACGATCAAAAGTCTACATCTTATCAGGCCAAAGTGAATTTAGTGGATGATTAAGAGGTTGAAGACCCTGTTTTGGGAGGAACCCAGGAAACATTCCAGACAATCACCTAGAAGTTAAAGGTGAGGCTTTGCATCCAGTTAATGATCAGTGGAGCTACAGAAACTCCTCAAGATATGGGTGTTTGGTTACATATAATTGCATCATGCTGAAGTTCTCAAGGGATATGGTAATAATCAAATTTATTTGTCCGAATGATTGTTGCAACAGGCAGTTAATTTTATTTGTCCAAGTGATTGTTGCACCAGGCAATCAATTACCAAGCATCCCAAATTCCCTATGTTGAGCGGATTATCTTCATTGTTCCCTTCATAAGCAAGCTTGAGCCCTTTATACGGAGAGACGGGAATCAATTGATAATCACTCCTGAAATAACAAGGAGAACTATGGAAGATCTCCACATGATGTGTTAGACAATAATTTTTAAAGTTGAATAGATCTTATCAAGCAATTGATTAAACTTCCAAACAATAAAAATTCTTATATTCTTAACAAGAGGCCCATCATGGTAAACTCTCCTCTCAATTTCCACCCATAAACAAAACAACAACATGGAACACGTGCAGCCACGACTATAAACCTGAACACTTGATACAAATAGATTATATGTTAGACAACATATAATATGTTCCAGATAAAATTGATGAAGGTAACAACCTCTAGACAAACCAATAAAGCTCCAAAATGCCAAAATGGCAAATCAACGAACAGATTCCAATGAAGAGGTATCATTAAGGACTAAACACTGAACTTCATAAGTACACATTATCAGTAACTTCAGATTCACATGTACATGACCATTGTAACATCCGTCCATACGAATGTGGAAATTATTGATGGTACTTCAAGATAGACGAATACACAATTACAAATCCAAGTTGTTAACAACAAAAACCACACTAACGAGAACCTCAAATCCCTTGCATGGATGTACCCCTTTTCCCCTCTCAACATCCTTCAAGTCAGACTTTATTTAGAATGAATTTTTTGTTTCTGAAAAGGAGTAAATTATAATTTCAAGACACTTAGGTTATTATCAAGTGCTACAGTTTTCTTCTTTTTTCTTTTTTTTTAAACTCACAAACACATATACTTGAAGAAACTCTAAGATAAGAAAAAATTTCGTATGGATGGCAGTTAGAAAACTTAATTCGTTAATTATATTTGAAAAAAACTTGAATCATTATTTATGGCAAAGTCATATTTTGAAAACATGACTTTGCTATTTATACGAAAGTCATGTTTTTAAAACACGACTTGGATATAAAAGAACCAAAGTCATGTTTTTAAAACACGACTTTGCTCCTCCCATCACGTTCAATTTTCCACCCCTTTCACAGCCCATTCATCTTTTCTTTGCCATCTCTCTTCCCTGCATTTTCTCCCTCCACTTTTTGATTGTAACATGCTCTATGACTTATCAAAATTGACCCACTAATCAAAATGGACCCACAAGTTTTGTTGGGTTTTTATGATCACCATTTAAGACATCTTTTCCACTACTTTTTTTTGTAATCTTTAAATAGATATGCCCTTTTTCATGAATCATGTCTTATTCATTTAGTTTGTTTTTTTTTATTTTTAAACTTGTGCTTCATTCTTTACTTATTAATTATGTTGATTACTTGACTAACAAGAAGGTTCAAGGGATCCAATTACATTGACCATCAGCATATTTTTGCAATTCTTTGACATTGGAATAAAATTCATAAATGTCACATTGTTATCCCAGGTGGGTAACCAATATTCCAGACATTTTATAGCCCATTAATCCCATATATCCTTTGAATTATGTTCTGATAGAGGTGCTCGGGTTGCTGATGCCTGGGATGGTTGTTGGTGCCCTAGCTTCTTGGGAAATCTCTCCAACTAGAGGATTGAAGATTTACAGAGACTGCTACAAGAGTTTAGGGATTCCGACCTGAGGAGAGGGGGGACTCTTTTGGGTAGGAGGAAGGGGACTTCACAGTCTGTGATGCGTATAGGAGGCTGAGGGGGAGCCCACTGCCAGAGGATTATGATCTTAGCAGAGATTGCATGTTGGTGTGGGAAGCCGCTTGCCCTTTGAAGGTAAAGATCTTTGCGTAGCTACTTCGGAGAAGAAGGATCTTAATGAAGGTGTGGAGAGCCAGATGGACTAAGGGAACAGACACAATGTGTGCTCTATGCCTCGGCACGGAGGAAGACATTGAGCACCTTTTTTTCATATGCCCTGTGGCGGCGTAGATATGGAGACAATTCAGTGACCGGTGGTGGTTTCAGGACTCTTGTAGCACTTTTTGGAGGTCTTTCAGTTGTGGTACCAGAGATGGAGGGCACAATATTTTTCGAACTAAGAAAGAGAGAGCGCAGCCTCTTGCTATCTTGTGGAGCATATGGCTGGGAAGGAATGCAGTGATTTTTAGGGGACAGCATCCTTATGTAGGGAACTTGGTGGAGTCAATTTTATCGCTTGTATCTCTGTGGAACTATTATTAATGATGTGGACTAGTGCCATAAAAATTATGATCTTCTGATTATGATCAATTTCAAGAAATTGATATCTACATTATTTGCACGTGACATTATTTAAATATTTAACTAATGAAACCCATATAAGTTTGGCTTTAGGAAAATTAATTAGAGATATGCAGCCTAAATAAACATTTTACAGCCTGCTAATCCCGTAATTTCCTTTAAATTATGATCTTCTGATTATGAGTAATTTCAAAAAGTCAATATATGCATTATTTGCACATGACATTATTTAAATATTTAATTGACAAAACCCAAATAGGTATCGATTTTAGCAAAATTGATGAGAGAGATGTAACCTAGACAAACTTCACAAATCAAGTCAAAGTTGATACACATTTTGTGCTTGAAAAATGTATACTTTCTTTTGAAAGGGAGAAACTTGGAAACATTGCAAATAATTTTATATAAGATGTGTTTATTATCTTTTTGGTGTCCTACACCTTTCACTAATTAGGATATATATCATTGTCGTTGGTAGGCGAAAGAGTCGTGTGGAGGGGTGAAATGTAGGGAAGAGAGATGGCAAAGAAAGGATGAATGGTCTGGGAGGGAGGCTGGGAAATTGAAGTTGTTAAGGATAAAGTCGTGTTTATATCAAAGTCATGTTTTAAAAACACGACTTTCGTATAAATATCAAAGTCTGTGTTTTTGCAAACGTAATTACCGAATTAAGTTTTCTAACTGCCGCCCGTATGAAATTTTTTATTCGGCATTTTTTAAAAAAGTAAAATGAATGAAACAGTGAGAAAGATCCTAAATGCAGTAATCGACCTTAATGGATGGGCGGCAACGACACGAGGAAGCTGCTGCGGAACGCGAGACGAGGTGCCGCGGCAGAGTCTTGGGTGAGGAGTAGGAGTAGGAGGAGCAGTCCCTGATGGACGCTGGGGGAGCACAATGCCAGCGGATCAATTGGCGGGTGGAGGAAGAGATAGGAGCAGTACGTGGACGAAGGCGGAGGCAGCGGTGGCGGGGTGGCAGGGGCAGTGGGGGTAGGGTAGAGGAGCCGGGGGAAGATGGGTGGAGGGCGGCAGAGGGGATGCACGGAGGATGGGGAAGGGTGACGGGTGAAGGTGGAGACGGGGGTTCCTGTGGGGGAAGAATGGGAGGATGGTCGGGGTAAAAAGAGGGTACGAGAGGTCCGGCGGAGGAGGTGCTCGCTCGCTGCTGCTGCGGCGTTTTGTTGGGGAGTGAGCGTTGGGGAGTAAGGTTAAGGAAACCGCAGGCCTTGATTTTTTTTTTTTTTTTTTTTTTTTTACGTAGAACTCGTGAGGAGAACAAGCGACCGAACAGAGATGAGAGTAAATGATGTTAAAAATGGATTTTAATTCTCGTATCTTAAGATCAAATCTATCCATTTAGGTCGTAAGCTTCACGATGCCTTGACTATAAGAGTGTAATGGATTTTATAAGTTGTCTAGTAAGGTGATTCTGGTACTTCAGGTTGCATTATAATTACGAGAAACGAATCTAACAAATATCCAAGATTTTCCCATATGACACAAAACTTGGGTATTTAGACTTCCTGGTCTTATAGAAGTTATTTCCATATTCATTTTCTAGAATAAATCCCATGATTTGAATTGTGCAACATGTGAGTTGTCGCAGGATCGTTGCGCATCTTTTCCTAATTTTAAAACACAAAAGTAAAACATCATTTTACTTGAGTCTTTCTGATGTATAGGGATCCATATGTCTTAGATCGAAATCAAGCTATAGATTATTGATGATTATTTTAAGTTTACATTTCTTTATCTGTTGAAAAGTAGGGAAAAGCTTCCTCACATTATTAGAAGCTTCTCCAATATAGTTAAAAACCAATTTCACACGAGGATTAATGTATCCATATTAGATAATGCTCGTGCATACGCGGAGAATTTCCTCATGGAAATTTTTTATGCAAAGGAACTTTACATGATGCGTCATGCAGTTATACTCCTCAACATAAATGGTATTGCAAAGAGAAAGAACATGCATCTTCTTGTTTGATGTTACATGAGCGTTGCTAATTCAAGAAATTGTGCTAAGTACTATGAACTATAAGCAGTTTAACTCTAACTTACTTAATCAACCGAATACCAAGTCGTGTCCTTAAAGGGAAGACATTGATTTCCTTACTCATGCCTGGAAGGGAATTATTTTCTTTACCTTCTAAGATATTTGGATGCAAATGTTATACACATTTTACAATATGGGCAGTCGAAGTTTGATTCTCAATCTATCAAAAGAGTATTCTTGAGATCCTCACCAACATAGTGCCTAGATCCCTCCACTAGAAGGAAGTACATGACAAAGGATGTGACCCTTTTTGAAAATGAATCTTATTTCCAACCCAAAAATCCTCTTTAGGAGCAATATCTACATGATGGAGAAGAGGATTTTTAGTTTTTGTGCCTTAAAATGAACAACTGTAACAAGCGGCGATGAAACAAGTAGTGAGTCCTATCCATATTTTGGTAGATCCCAGTATTTCTATTGCATGTGATACTATTATTTTTAAAAACTCATCTACCGATCATGATGGCCAACTTGCAAGTGATACAGGAGAGGTGCAACCTGTGAATTGTTGCGATATGGAGAAGTAAAGGATAGCATCTCACTTAGACATGAGCACATAGAAATTAAATGTCCTTCCAAATATACAAAGTGTATTCATTATCCCGTACGAAGATATTTTAGTTTCCCTCATTGGAGTCCAGGCTAAAATTGTTTTTTATTGTCTCTTGCTTCATCATGTCATCCCAAGAAATATTGGAGAAGCCAAATTAGATCCCAGGTGGGTAGAAGCCATGAATGAGGAGATGAGAGCATTGATAAAGAACCAAACTTAGGAAGTAGTAGGCATTCCTAAGGATCCATATATTGTGGGATCATAATGGGTCTACACCATAAAGTACAATCATGGTGGGCATGTGGACAAGTATAAGACAAGATTAGTTGTAAGGGTTTTTACATAGAAATACGATGTAAATTATTTAGATATGTCTGCAACCGTTGCAATGATGAATTCCATGAAGGTACTTCTTGCTCTTACAGTCTAGATCTTGTGGCTATTGTTTCAACTTGATGTGAGGAATGCCCTCTTAAATGGAGATCTAAAAGTGGAAGTGTACATGCATATGCCACTTGGATATGAACAACATGGGAGGTGTCACAAGTCGAGGAAATCTCTCTATTTGCTAAAGCGATCTCCTAGAGCCTAGTTTGAGAGGCTTTGTAATGCTATGAAGAGACAAGGGTACAAATAGAGAAATGATGACCAGACATTCTTCATCAAGAGGGTGACACACAAGGGTTTCACTTCTTGTATATGTTGATGATATAATCATTACGAAGGATGCTGTGGAGGAAATATCCAAACTTAAAAAGGAACTTACCAATTAATTTGAGATCAAAGATTTGGGGGGGTTAAAATACTTCCTTGGAATTGAAATGTCTAAATCATGTGACAATTTCTTCTTGTGTCAACGTAAATGTGTACTTGATCTGTTGAGAGAAATTGGAAAACTTGGGTGTAAGTTAGCAATCACACCTATAGAAGCTAATCATAAACTAAGCTTGAAGGATGGAAAACCACTTGACGATTCATAGAAGGGAAGCTATCAAAAGATCGTAGGAAAATTGATATACCTTATACTCACTCAACCTAACATCATATGCAATGAATATTGTAAACCAGTTTATGTATGCTCCCATTGACATAAATTTTAATGTTGTGAATAGAATTTTGTGCTACTTGAAGAAGAATCCAAGCAAAGCCTTGCTATTCACAAAGAGTAACAAATTGTCGAGAGCTATACTGATGCAAATTAGGTTAGATCCATTGATGATAGGAGGTCTAATATAGGATATTCTATTTTTTTGGATGGTAACTTAGTTATCTGGAGAATCAATAAGCAATCAATGTGTGCTAAATCCAATGTAGAGGTTGAATATTGAGCCATGGCACTTTGTGTCATAGAGATGTTGTGGGTGAAGATCATGCTTGTTGATATTAGTGTGCCTACCATGCTTCCTATGAAACTGTATTATGATAACAAATCTGCAATCAACTTAGCAAATAATCCAATGTTGCATGATTGTACCAAACATGTAGAGTTGGATTGTCATTTCATCAGAGAAAATATTGACTTTGGAGAGTTATCTCCCCTATATCAAGTTCGAGGGCCAAGTTACGGATGTCTTCATTGAGGGCCTTTCAACAACAAAATTTGAAGAAAATGTTGGCAAGTTGGGCATATTTAATGCTTATGCCTAACTTGAGAGGAAGTGTTGAGTTATGCGTAAATGGTATACGGATTCCTGGGTGTGGATTCATATAACCCTTCTTATATATTGTAACACACCCCTTGTTTTGAAGTCTTATCAAAGAAACCCTAGCCTCCATGTGAGAAAGAGGTCTAAAGGAAGTCATTCCAGTGATTTTTTCCCTTTCATCTAGAGGCTTTCCACATAAATTCTAGTGTGATTGTGAGATTGTTTTTCCTTTCAATATCTACATGAACATACATAACTAAAGCTTACATAGAGAAATCCATGCAACCACGAGCCACCTAGTCAGCCCGAGACCTACCTTACCAAAGATTGTCATCTCACATGATCTTCCTCGTCAGAATTTATATTTGACTTACAATTGTCTACCAGCCAATACATATGAGTTCACTGGACATCTAGGCAATCCCTACAAAAACCCACTAGCCCCTTAAGACTTCTTGTGAAATCACATGAAAATGTCTTCTTGCGAGTGCTCATGAAAAAATGCATGCCTCATTGTTCATGATATATTTCAAGATGATCAATAAACCACCCTTTGACTGAAGAAATATAAAAATCGACACAATGAAGAATCAAAAGTCTATTCGCCCTATTTTATTTCTATTAACCTTGACAGGAGAGGTAAGAAGTTGTAGAGTCCAATATCTTGTTCTGTGAGTCAAGAGTTGCTCAAGAAAGATTAACAAATAGGTGAAATGAGGGCTTCTTGTTTTTCAAACAAGCTCTTCCCTCAACCTATGCATCCTCATCCTTTGCATCATAAAACTCCTCGTCACTTAGAGGTCACAAGCAAAAACACATTTGCTCCTCGTAACTTTGCCAATCCACCATCAATTGCATGGCATCTGCTTTCACTAACCATCCTCCTTAGATTAACCATCTTTGTTGATCACCTACTTATCAATGAGTCACAATGTGCAAACTCCTCTTGATCCAACCCTCACATGGTCATTGAACGTCCTTTGGTAGCCCAAACCATCATAGCCCTTTCCACTTTTCCAATTTATTTTACAACCACAAACTTTATTACCTACCCACCACCACTTCAACCTCTTCCAACTCCCTAAACTTGAACTCACCTTGCCACAGTCTAAATGCTCAGATTACCACAACAACCATCCCCATTGACTATCTTCTCCTTAGTCCACGCCACTCCACCAACAAACACTGCACCTTGTTGCAAACACCTCATCACCTTACACCTTCACCCAACTATCACATTGCCCTCCACCCCATGCCCTCTCTACGGCCATATGAACTCTCATCTTAGGTGTCGTTTGGCATGCAGCATTGAAGGTTTTGTTTTGCGTTCGGCTTCGTTAATTTCAATGCTATCCCATTTCAAAATTGGGAATGCAAACCTGGGATTAATTAGTTTCACCCTTTGATGGATTCCGCCAATGTATTCCAACATCAACTTTAATTCCTCTACCCATTTCTACCTTCATTCCCTCCCCATGTGAGATAAGCTACCCGCTTGCTACTCATTTGCGTTACTACACATTTCTATCCATATTACAAGTTATGGACCAAACTAAAATTGCCATTTGGAAAAAAAAAATACTACAAAATAAAATATAACAAACACTCTTTGAATGAATAATTAGTACTAGAAACATGTAAATTGACCATTTTATAACAATTTTTTTTAAAGGATGCAACTAACTCACAAAGGGGAAAAATTAACCTCTACCTTAGTGTTGTGCTTCCTTGAGTAGAATACCCTTTTTTAGTAGTTGATCAGTAGTTTTCTTACGAACATGGGAATCAGACATAGTTTAAGATGTCTGGGAAGTGGCCCAGACGTCTGGAATCCTTCCCAGACGTCTAGTATTAAATTTTTTCGACGTACGGGTTCGCGTCTGCACGCGTGCGCGCGCAGACTGAACCTGCCGCCTTCGTTCTTCTCTTTTCTCTCCCTCCCTGCAGACGACGTCGCTTCTTTTCTCTCTCTCCCCACGCTGCCTACAAATAGCACCTCCCTCACCCTCACTCCACCACCTTCTTCTTCTCCTTCTCCCTGCTAGCAAGAGCACGAGCGAGCAAGTGAGCGAGTGCGGCAGCAGCGGCTGCTGCGAGCGTGCGGGAAGGAGTTATTGTGAGAGGAAGAAGAAGCTCGATCACAAGGCTGCGAGCTTGCCGGGGTAGCTAGAGCCGGCCGACAGGGGAGTAGCGAGCGTAGGGTGTCGCGGAGGGGCTGTTGCAGCTCAGGCAGCAGGCGGACACGGCACGGCGCTGCCGTGCGTCGAGGGCGGAGAGCGAAAAGGGTCCTAATTCTGGGAAAAATTCCCAGAATCAGACGTCTGGACTTACGCCCAGACGACGCAGAAGACGTCTGGAGGAAGGTCCAGACGTCTGACAGGTACAATATTTTCTTGCCTTCTTTTTACGCGTACGGCCATGCAACCGTCCGCCGCGTTCTTCTGCGCCTCTTCGTGATGAGAGCAAGTGTGTGTGAGTGCAGGTTTTGTTCGGGAGGGCGCGAGGGCTCGCCATCCCACATGGATCAGACGTCTGGGCATAGTACCAGACGACGGAGAAGACCTCCAAACGTCCGGGGTGACAATCGAACGTCTAGAAACTAAGTCCAGACGATCCAGCGGGCTTCTGGACGTCTGAAGGATTGCACAGACCAAGGTATGACCTGATTGACCTCTTAAGACGTCTGGAAGAAGTTCCAGACGTCTGATTTTGTACAGACTCATCGTTTTTGACCCGTTTAGGATCTGTTCGGAGTTCGTTTCCTGTGTTTCAAGTTCCGTTCTTCCCAGATTTATTTCCTCTACCTGTTTACAGTAATTGTATACTGTTATGAGAAACTCCTTGTGTTGATCCTTGTGTTAGGACCCCGTTCCGTTGCGATTTTGGGTGTTGCAGAGGCGCGCGGGATTGCCGACCACGCCCCCAGTACTCCCGGTTTCGCGGGTAGAGTGGCCTTAAATTTATTTAACAAAATTTGTACAATTATGAAATAATTAATAGAGTTTAGGGCATTGCATGAACCCTAGGACCAAGAAATTAGATTGAATGATAGATCCTAGGATATTGCATGAATCCTAGGACTGGAAAACTAGATTGAATGATAGATCCTAGGGTACGGCATGAATCCTAGGACTGGAAAACTAGTTGAATATATAAACATTGCAGTCTTGGAAAAGTGGAAAGGAAATGATAACTGCCTGTAAATTGGTTAACAGCTGCCTGTTATGAATGAATAAATACGGTTGAGAACATTGGTTATATGAATATAAAGCTGGAACGGTGAAACCTAAATTGGTTGAGTTAAAAGAGCATGAACCCTACGGGGAATTAGGAGTAGAACTCCTGGAAAGGGAATGGAATAGAATTGGGGAAGTGAGCTGGCCCTTGAGTATGGAGTACCAAGGAGAGCGATTGTCCCCCTGTTTAGTGCAGAGCGGAGCTAGCCGCCCCAGGGACCCGGGGTTAGGTCTGGTCACTTTGTACTGACTTTTGGCCCTCGTGTACACAGTACCGAGGAGAGCTACTAGTGTAGGGAGAGCACTAGCTACCCCACGGGCCCCGGGGTTCTGCTAGCTCTCCTACACCGACTTGTTAGGCCTACTGGGCAAACTAGGGTAGTTAGGCGAGGGTGCGCGGACTGTGGAGGGGCAAGACCATTGTTTGGTTACTGTGGAGGGGCTGGACCCCTGTTACTGAGAGGGCTCTGCCCTATACTAGTTCCGTGCTGTGTTTTGGGCACACCCGTTAACGGAAACGACTGACCGCGTGCCAGTGCGGGGTAGCTACCCATGCGTTTATCGCGCATGCCGTAGTCACCGTTACGTCTGTCAGCGACCTTGGGGTGGTTGACTGAGAGTAGGACCACCACGGGGGACTCTCCCGGCCAGGAGAGCACCACGTGTTACTTCTACTTTTCGGGAAAGACTACAATCAAGATCGTTCCCACGAGGAACATTCAAGATCAAGAGAAGGATCTGAGAAATAATCAATAGTGAATAAATGAAAAAATATAAAGAAAGAAAGTAAAAATATAACAGCTACTTTACACTCTACTGCTTCTTTTAGCTTTTAGTTGCCACTCTACTCAGCGTTTCGCTGACTTGTCACCCTTGTTACCTTTTCAGGACCAGGTGTTGAGCAGCCAGAGTCAGCGGCTGCAGAGGACGCTGGGCCTAGTAGAGCCCAGTAGTGTTACCTGTAGTACCCACTGTACTTTTCTTTTCGTTGTAGTGAGTAGTTTTCTGTTACTCCATGTACTCTCTTTTTTGTAAGCTTTATGTTATGTACATGTTTATTTCTCTTCTGTTGTGGTGGTGTATACTGTAGTATTTCCTTTCTTTACTGTTGTATTTTGTTACTGCTAGATATATGCATGGTGAATGTGGTTTATTTTACTGCTCTTTTGGTTACTTCCTCGTTGGACGACTGGGTCTTGGGATCAGTCGAGTTCGTCTGATTCTTGTGTCTCTTAGGGATTCGGGAATCGGGTCGTTACAAGATGGTATCAGAGCAAGGTCCCGAGAAGTGAACCAACTGACTGGAAAATAACCAATTCACGTGTCTGTAACTAGAGTAGCCACCACAATGTTTCTTTTGACATTAGCTCTTAGACTTCTTCGTTAGATATCGTTCCATGTTGACGTGTTTCCGTTCTGTTTCGCGTCTCCTTGCAGGAGATGTCTCGACGAGGGACTAGCGAGGTGGGCCGCGGGCGCGGCCGAGGATGAGGTCGGCAAGGTGGCCGTGTTGTGGTCAACGTCTCAGTGGACCAGCCACTACTCCCGAGCACTCAGGCCCAGGACCTTGCCCAGCTGATACGGGACATAGTGCGAGAGGAGCTCCCCACCCACCGCCCCGAGTGCCTCTCCTTAGGGCTGCGGAGGGGGAGTCCTCTGTGGGATCATGCGACGGACGCGACGCTGGATGCGGGGGAGGGGATGGGCCGCCACCGCCCCCACCTTCCTCCGACACTTCTGTACACGAGGCTTCCTTACCTAAAGGTGCACCAACGCCACTTCGAGCTTTTCGGGCAGTTTTGGAAGCTGAAGCCCCCCTCCTTCAAGGGGGATGAGGACCCAACCGAGGCAGAGGACTGGCTCGAGCAAATCGAGAAGGTTTTCGACACCCTTCGCCCCCCGGTGGAGTGCCACGTGGCCTTTGCCACGTACCAGCTGGAGAGTGCGACACACAAGTGGTGGAGGGCGGTCAGGGGACAGGAGAGGGACGAACCGACCTGGGACCGGTTCGTCACCCTCTTCTGCGAGCAGTACTTTCCCTAGACGTGGCAGGACCAGAGGAGGCGAGAGTTCCACACTCTCCGCCAGGGGACGATGACCATGAGCGCGTACCGCATGTGTTTTCTGGAGCTGTCCCGCTTCGCAGCGACGGCAGTAGCCACTGAGGAGGAGCGCCTTTGGAGGTTCACCGAGGGACTCCGGCCTGTGATTCGAGGGTATGTCAAACCCCTGAAGTTGCCTACGTTCTTGAGGGTGGTGGAGGCAGCTATGACCTACGAGGAGACCAACTCGTCTGTGCGAGATACTGACAACGGGCGGAAGAGGCCCTACCAGCCAGACTTTTCACAGGGCCGGCGAGAGAGGAGACACGTGGCGCCCGCAGGAGAGCTGTCACGTTTTGCAGGGCCATCAGTGGCCTTTGGGGGCCCTCAACAGGGGCTAGTTGCCAGCACCGGACCCTCGCCCAGCCGACAGCAGGGACCCACTGAGGGCAGGAGTTGGGTTCCCCTCTGTTACCAGTGTGGCCAATCGGGCCACATCAAGAGGGACTGCCCGTCTAGGGCAGGAGGTCAACAGATACTTCCCGCGCCGAGCACTGGAGGGCGAGCAGGAGGCCGCGGTTCCCAGGCGCGAGGAGGAGGACAGCAGTCACGAGGAGGGTACGGGCCAGCAGCTACCCGTCCGACGCAGAGCGTGGCTGCTTCGTCCGCACCTAGGGCTGAGGGGTGTATCAACGCCTTGATAAACAGGGATGCCAGATCTTTGGGATCAGTGGAGGCAGGTATGGTTTCAGTTTCCGGCATACTCGTTTACACACTTTTCGATTCCAGCGGCACGCACTCGTTTGTCGCAACCAGTTTCGCAGTTAGTTTGGGCCAGGATTATATGCTGTTAGAGGATCCGTTCGTGATCAGAGGTCCGAGTGGTCAGCTGTTTGTAGCTGAAGAGGTGTACACGGGTTGCGAGGTCAGTATTGGGGGACATAGCCTTCCCGTTGACCTGATTATGATACAGATGGAGGACTTTGGCGTAATTCTGGGGATGGACTGGCTGTCCGCTTACCACGCTTTGGTGGACTGTTTTGAGAGGAAGATCGTCTTCTCCATACCGGGGTTGCCTTCTTTCGAGTTCCACGGTTAGCCAGTGGACGGAGGCTTCAGGTGCATTTCTGCACTTCGGGCGGTGAGACTTTTGAGCCAGGGGTGTGAGGGCTTCCTAGCCTGTGTGATGGCAGAGCCCAGCCCTGTGGCAGACTTCCAGAGTATCCCGGTGGTCAGAGAGTACCCCGACATGTTCCCAGACGAGTTGCCAGGACTACCGCCCGAACGTGAGGTCGAGTTTGAAATCTCACTAGTGCTAGGGACCAGCCCCATCTCCACTGCACCATACAGGATGGCACCACTTGAGCTGCGAGAGCTCAAGTCTCAGTTGTAGGATCTTTTGGAGAAGGGCTTTGTGAGGCCCAGTGCGTCTCCCTGGGGAGCCCCGGTACTGTTTGTAAAGAAGAAGGATGGTACCTTACGCCTTTGTGTAGACTACCGACAGCTGAATAGGGTCACCATCAAGAACAGATATCCGCTGCGGAGGATCGACGACTTGTTTGACCAGCTGCGAGGTGCCACGGTATTCTCTAAGATCGACTTGAGGTCTGGATACCATCAGTTGAGGATCAAGGAGGTAGACATCTCCAAGACATCTTTCCGCACCCGGTATGGACACTACGAGTTTCTGGTCATGCCGTTTGGGCTGACCAATGCCCCCGCTGCCTTCATGGACCTGATGAACCGGGTGTTTAGACTATACTTGGACCAGTTCGTGGTGGTATTCATTGATGATGTGCTCATCTATTCTCGAGATCAGACGCAGCACGGGCAGTACTTGCGGATGGTTCTGGACACACTGAGACAACGTAGGCTGTATGCCAAATACAGCAAGTGCGAGTTCTAGCTGAGGGAGGTGACCTTCTTAGGTCACTTGATCTCTGGAGATGGCTTGGCGGTGGACCCAACCAAGGTCAAGGCAATACTCAGGTGAGAGAGACCGCGTATGGTTACTAAGATTCGCAGTTTCCTGGGACTAACGGGCTACTACAAATAGTTCATCAGGGGTTTTTCACAGATAGCACGTCCTATGACACAGTTGACCCGGAAGGACGTGCCCTTCACTTGGACAGACGCCTGTGAGGCGTGTTTTCAGGAGCTGAAGGAGAGACTGACTTTGGCTCCCATGCTTACCATCCTCGACAGTAGTGGCGGGTTCGTCGTGTACACGGATGCCTCCTTGCACGGGTTAGGGGGTGTGCTCAGACAGAGGGGTCACGTTGTCGCTTACGCTTCGAGGCAACTGAAGCCCCATGAGCATAGCTACCCTACCCACGACCTGGAGCTGGTAGCTGCTGTCTTCGCGCTGAAGACCTAGAGGCACTACTTGTACGGTGAGACCTTCGAGATTTTCACAGATCACAAGAGCCTCAGCTACCTTTTTTATCAGAAGGAGCTCAACATGAGACAGAGACGTTGGTTGGAGCTCCTGAAGGACTATGACTACAGCATTTCCTATCACCCAGGAAAGGCCAATGTGGTGGTGACGCCTTGAGCCGGAAGGCGCCCGCACACTTGGCCAGTTTACAGGTGCAGAGTTGAAGCCTTTTGGAGGAGATGGGTAGTTGGCGACCCCTAGAGTTACGGGAGCACTGTGGGGCAGTGACTGTGACACGACAGACGAGGCCAGAGCTAATAGATCGCATCATCACAAGACAGATGGCAGACCCATACTTGTAGTCCTTGCGCGACAGAGTACTGTCAGGAGACCCGGGGGACTTCTCTTTCACAGACCAGGTGCTACGCCTGAGGGGACGTTTGTGCGTTCCCAGAGACAAGGAGATGTTGAGAGAGCTCCTGACTGAAGCACACGATTCCAGATTCACCATACATCCCGGAAACACGAAGATGTACCATGACTTGAGATGCGAGTTTTGGTGGAGGGGGATGAAGCGGGATGTAGGTGAATTCGTGCAGCAGTGTTTAGTGTGCCAGCAGGTGAAACCCGAGCATCAGAGGCCTACAGGGCCACTACAGCCACTTCCAGTGCCAGAGTGGAAGTGGGAGAGCATCACCATGGACTTGGTGGTGGGCTTACCTGTTACCCAGCGAGGACACGACGCAGTCTGGGTAATCGTTGATAGATTGACGAAGACGACGCTATTCTTGCCGATCCGAGTCACTTTGGGACCAGCATAGTTGGCAGAGAGGTACATCCACGACGTGGTACGTTTACACGGAGTTCCGCAGGAGATCGTGTCTGACCGGGATACCCGCTTTACGTCCCAGTTTTGGGCTGAGTTTTAGCAGGCCCTGGGGACGCGGTTGAGATTCAGTACAGCTTACCACCCCCAGACGGACGAGCAGTCTGAGCGCACGATACAGACACTTGAGGACCTTTTGCATGCCTGTGTACTGGACTGGAGGGGCTCTTGGGAGGAGCACTTGCCCCCGGTGGAGTTTGCATACAATAGTTATCACTCGAGCATCCGCATGGCACCCTGCGAGGCTCTGTACGGACGGAGATGTACGGCACCCTTGAGTTGGGTTGAGGTGGGGGCCAAGTGGGAGGTTGGCCCCAGGCTGATCCGGCAGAGTCAGGAGGTAGTCGAGCATATTCACAGGCGACTCCGCACTGTCAAGGGCAGGCAGAAGAGCTACGCAGATCGGAGATGCAGAGAGGTGTAGTTTGAGGTTGGGGACCGCGTCTTCCTTCGTGTTTCGCCCATGAAGGGCCTGCAGCGGTTTAGGGTGAGAGGGAAGCTCGCGCCGAGATTTGTGGGGCCCTTTGGGGTCCTGGAGCGGGTCGGACCTGTTGCTTACAGACTTGCCCTCCCTCCTCAGCTTTCGGGTGTGCACGACGTGTTCCACGTGTCCACCCTCAGGAAGTATGTCGCCGATCCCAGTCACATCCTGAGCCACGAAAGCGTCAAGGTGGGCGACAACCTGACCTACCCCGAGCGGCCAGTGCAGATTCTTGACAGAGTCGTCCGCAGTCTGAGATGAAAGCAAGTACCCCTGGTGAAGGTTTTGTGGAGGAGCCAGCGGTACTAGGAGGCTACCTGAGAGCCTAAGGCGGCAATGCGGAAGCGGTACCCGGAGCTTTTTGCGGGTACGTCTTTTCGGACCAGCTTCGGTCCTCTTTGAGTTTGTCATGTATATATATTGTTCTTTCCCGCACCCTAGTTAGCGGAAGTTTCGGGGACTAAACTTCCTTTGAGTTTGTTATATTGTTACGAACATGGGAATCAAACGTAGTTTAAGACGTCTAGGAAGTGGCCCAGACGTCTAGCCAGACATCTGGAACCCTTCCCAGACGTCTGGTATTAAATTTTTTCGGCGTATGGGTTCGCGTCTGCCCGCGTGCGCACGCAGACTGAACCCACCGCCTTCGTTCTTCTCTTTTCTCTCCCTCCCTGCAGACGACGCCGCTTCTTTTCTCTCTCTCCCTGCGCTGCCTTCAAATAGCACCTCCCTCTCCCTCACCCTCACTCCACCGCCTTCTTCTTCTCCTTCTCCCTGCCAGCGAGAGCGCGAGCAAGCGAGTGCACAACAGCGGCTGCTGCGAGCGTGAGGGAAGGAGGAGTTATTACGAGAGGAAGAAGAAGCTCAACCGTGAGGGTGCGAGCTTGCCGGGGCAGCTAGAGCCGGTTGGCGGGGGAGCAGCGAGCGTGGGGTGTCGTGGAGGGGCTGCTGCAGCTCGGGCAGCAAGCGGACGTGGCGCGGCGCGCCATGCGTCGCGGGCGGAGAGCGAAAAGGGTCCTGATTCTGGGAAAAATTCCCAGAATCAGACGTCTGGACTTACGCCCAGATGACGCAGAAGACGTTTGGAGGAAGGTCCAGACGTCTAACAGGTACAATATTTTCTTGCCTTCTTCTTTTTATGCGTGTACGGCCATGCAGCCGTCCGCCAAGTTCTTCTACGCCTCTTCGTGATGAGAGCGGGTGTGTGTGAGTGCAGGTTTTGTTCGGGAGGGCGCGAGGGCTCGCCATCCCACACGGATCAGACGTCTGGCCATAGTACCAAACGACGGAGAGGACCTCCAAACGTCCGGGGTGACAATGGGACGTCTGGAAACCAAGAACAGACGATCCAGCGGACTTCTGGACGTCTGAAGGACTGTGCAGATCGAGGTATTGCCTGATAGACATTTTAAGACGTCTGGAAGAAGTTCCAGATGTCTGGTTTTGGACAGACTCGTCGTTTTTGACCCGTTTAGGCTCCGTTCGGAATCCGTTTTCCACGTTTCAAGTTTCGTTCTTCCCAGATTTATTTCCTCTACCTGTTTACTGTAATTGTATACTGTTATAAGAAACTCCTTGTGTTGATCCTTGTGTTAGGACCCCGTTCCGTTACGATTTTGGGGGTTGCAGAGGCGCGCGAGATTACCGACCACGCCCGCAGTACTCCCGGTTTCGCGGGTAGAGTGGCCTTAAATTTATTTAACAAAATTTGTACAATTATGAAACAATTAATAGAGTCTAGGGCATTGCATGAACCCTAGGACCGAGAAATTAGATTGAATGATAGATCCTAGGGTATTGCATGAATCCTAGGACTGGAAAACTAGATTGAATGATAAATCCTAGGGTACGGCATGAATCCTAGGACTGGAAAACTAGTTGAATATATAAACATTGCAGTCTTGGAAAAGTGGAAAGGAAATGATAACTGCCTGTAAATTAGTTAACAGCTGTCTGTTATAAATGAATAAATACGGTTGAGAACATGGGTTATATGAATATAAAGCTGGAACGGTGAAACCTAAATTGGCTGAGTTAAAAGAGCATGAACCCTACGGGAAATTAGGAGTAGAACTCCTGGAAAGGAAATGGAATAGAATTGGGGAAGTGAGCTGGCCCTTGAGTACGGAGTACCAAGGAGAGCGATTGTCCCCCTATTTAGTGCAGAGTGGAACTAGCCGCCCCAGGGACCCGGGGTTAGGTCTGGCCACTTTGTACCCGTTTTGGGCGCACCCGTTAACGGAAACGACTGATCGCGTGCCAGTGCGGGGTAGCTACCCGTGCGTTTATCGCGCATGCCGTAGTCACCGTTACGTCTGTCAGCGACCTTGGGGTGGTTGACTGAGAGTAGGACCACCACGGGAGACTCTCCCGGCCAGGAGAGCACCACGTGTTACTTCTACTTTTTGGGAAAGACTGCAATCAAGATCATTCCCACGAGGAACATTCAAGATCAAGAGAAGGATCTGAGAAATAATCAATAGTGAATAAATGGAAAAATATAAAGAAAGAAAGTAAAAATATAACAGCTACTGTACACTCTACTGCTTCTTTTAGCTTTTAGTTGCCATTCTACTCAGCGTTTCGCTGACGTGTCACCCTTGTTACCTTTTCAGGACCAGGTGTTGAGCAGCCAGAGTCAGCTGCTGCAGAGGGTGCTGGGCCTACTAGAGCTCAGTAGTGTTACCTGTAGTACCTACTGTACTTTTCTTTCCGCTATAGTGAGTAGTTTTCTGTTACTCTCTATACTCTCTTTTTTGTAAGCTTCATGTTATGTACATGTTTATTTCTCTTCTGTTGTGGTGGTGTATACTGTAGTATTTCCTTTCTTTACTGCTGTATTTTGTTACTGCTAGTTATATGCATGGTGAATGTGGTTTATTTTACTGCTCTTTTGGTTACTTCCTCGTTGGACGACTGGGTCTTGGGATTAGTCGAGTCGGTCTGATTCTCGTGTCTCGTAGGGATTCGAGAATCGGATCGTTACAAGTTTATTCCCTATCATTGATTTAATTTCATGGTGCTTTCATATTAGTAGTTGATCACTCATCTTGCCTGTGTTTAATGGTTAATGTTCGAGCTATGATGTAATATCAACACGCTTGTTGGTCAGTAGTTGATTAGGCATCTTGCAGAGGATCATTCCCCACAAATCAAATATCACTAATAATTTTTACATTTTAATCAAATATCATTTGTGATTTATGCATTAAAATCAAATATCACAAATAATTTTTAAAATATTATCAGTGACTTTTACTTTGGAACAAAATATCATTGATAATTTTTATATTTAAATTAAATATCACTAATAATTTTTAAAATATTATCGATGATTTTAAATTTCGAACAAAATATCGTTGATGACGTTTGAAATGTCACCCATAATTTTTAATTCTAAATCAAATATCACCAATGATTTTTACATCTTAACTAAAGATACAACCAACTTACTAAGGGCAAAAGTGTCCATCCATTACTTTTTAACTTACTTTCTCCTAACAAACCAAATATCACAAATAAAATAAACTTCCCTAATTCTTTAAAAAGACAATCATACCAACTAAACACCAAAACCTTTCAATGTTTCAATTTCTTCTACTTTTAATTTTTATTCCTTTCAATAATTACCTTACACAACATAACCTTATCCAGGGTTTGGAACCTGGTATCCAAAGAGGGCTATAGGAAGGTGAGGTCTATTATTACCGTAGAACCACTTCAAAGTTTTGGTTTAATACAACAATCACCAAATTACATCCCTGTCATGTCACTGTGCCAGAATTGCCATCTGTCCATCACAGCTTTAGTAGAACCATCTCAACTATCAAGTACTACCAAATACTCTACAATAAGATAACGACCACCTTCTCCTCTGCCAATGGTGCCTCCTCCTCTCCCCTTCCACTTGCTCGCATCCATCATTTCCTAACCATAAGAGCTAGATAAATTCATCCTGTAATAATGCCACGATTCCATGTGCGTTGCAGTCGATCAAACCCATGTACTAACCTTCCCTCTCATAAATCTTTCTCAAACCACAAGTAATACCCAACAAAGTATCTTTGTGATAATTATGTGCTTTGCATGGATAAAAGGAGATTGAATGCTCTTCCGTCTGCTCTACCATACACAAGTGGCTATCCTATTCCATTGTAGAAAAGGAGAAAGCCTAAATAATTAACCAAACTCTATTCTTCAGGTACAAAGCTAAACAAGCCAAAATAAATCAAACCCTATTCCTGACGCAGAAACCTAACCAAATCAAACTCTATCCATATATGCAATTATTATTAAAGACATATGTATCTCTACGTATTTCAGATTTACGTGTATATTCTCGAAAATAATTATTTACCCTTTTCACAAATACATATGAACCATATAAATTAAATAATAAAGATTTTTTTACATGTATACTCTTATTTCCTCTTTTCTTTCAACAAGAAAGGTGAGGGTGGGTGTGAGATCTTTCATGAAAGAGAAGAAAAAAAAAGACATCTAGATCAGAAGATCCCAATTATTTGATTCACATAATGTGTAAGGATACATAAAAAAAAAAAAATTACAAAACTATTTTAAAGGGTATAAACATAAATATAAAATACATATGAGTATACACAACTTTAATAACTATTACAGAAATTTATATGTAATTAATCCAAAAATAAATTAAACGAACCACATCTGCTCCCCATCGCCAAATTCCTAAACCACCCCTCAATCATTCACGCTCACGTCACCGTGGCTCTCACCGCCTTCACGATTCCATCGTTTGCGTCCTCCACCCGTCTGATTCACAAGTCACCTCCCCCCAAATCCAATCACAACCGGTCCAATACCAACGACCACAAAACCACAAGAGCATACATTAAATACACGCTCCATGACCTTGATGACGCAGATATAAATTATTACAAAATATACAAAAATGCATGCATATATCTCGAAACCGATACCCACCCATGCACCGATCAAAACCAACACACACACACACACACACACCTTCCCCGGCCCCCACAAAAATAAAAGGAAAAAAAAAAAAATCAAACGAACAAAAGCAGTTCGATCACGTCTCAAAAACATCATCTCAAATTAAATCGAATCAATCGAGGAAGCCGGTCTTCCTGAGGACGGCGTTCCTCACCGTCCTCAGGTCCCTCCCCTTGAGCGTTCTCCCGGCGCCCTCGAAGACCGAGAACGTCGCCGTCGCGGCCCCCCGCCACCTCCTCGCAACCACCACGTGAGGTGGCACCATCTCCGCCTCGTCGTTCTCCTCCACCGCGCCGCCCCTCCCGGGGGCCGGCCACGCCGGAACGGCCACCGGCGCCGACATCCGGTACACCTCCCCGTCCAGGGCCGCCGAGAGGCCGGACCTCTCCCGCTGGGTTGGGGAGCGCGGGTACTCGTCGACGGAGGACGGCGAGGCGGATGCGTCGTCGGCGGCGGCCCACAGGACGTCTCGCTCGTCGAGGTCGAGGAGGAGGTCGTGGTATGGGGTTACGACGGTTTGGCCGAGGAAGCGGACCGTGGGGATCGAGGAATTGGAGGATCGCCGAGGAGGACGAGGGGGAGGAGAGGAGGGCGTGAAGGTGTCCCCTCCCATCATTTCTTCCTCGTCTCTTTTCTTTGTTTGTTTCAGGTGGGTGGGGCGGGAGAGGTCGGGAATGGTTGGCTTGTTATATCGTGTGGGGCGGGAGGTGGGCGTGGAGGGGTAGGGTTTCGATAGGGTGATCCGCGGGGGCAGCGGAACGGTGTTGGTGGGGACGGGCAGAATCGCTGGCGCGTTCGTGGGGTCTGATTCGCTGAATCTCTGACGGTGTTGTGGCCGTTCCATGGATGTGACGCATCTTACCGTCCAGGTACGCAACCTCGAAACGGTAACTCTTCTGCGGGGTCGCGTAACGCCGTTGCCCTCAAAGAGCAATGCCAACACTCATGAGAGCCGTAGAGCGAGAATAAATCCCACGGCCAACTGGGAAACCAAGTAATATCGCGTGTGAGCGACCTTGGTCACGTAGCAATCAATTTAATTGCCGCACGAGTCTAAATGGGATAATGACGAGGGAAGAGTGCAACAAGGAACAATGCACATCCAAATGAAGCAGCACAATCAAGTATCGTAAACCAACCAGCAAGACAAAAATTAATGAGACTTTAACTTATGGCTAATGTTTTAAACATTGGATCGATCTAGTTTAGGTTTTTGGTGGAGCTTTTCTTTTTGATCCTAGTGGATTTGGGATTGGTAAAACAGGCCCGTACACAATAAGTAAGCATATAAAAAGATAAGAAATTTGGCCATCTAGTTTTATTTAGAAAATATATATATTTGGGGAGAATTTGATAACTTTTAGTATTTTTATCATGTAGAATGGAGGTATAGAAAATTATATTTCTCCTTTCATTTTCTCTCTTTGTGCACATGCCTCTATATTACAGTGATCATCACCTATTTATGTGTTGGACATCTTATAATGCATTTAAAACTGATGAAGTGAGATTTTTGAATTGTAGTGATTAAGATTAGATGTTTGGTCATCAGCTGACGACTATTATCTGGAATGTGGGTCACATTCTTCAATAATTAGAGGGAGCGTGATTTTAAATGGTCGTAACCACCATCCTTTTGGTGGATTGGTGGTTCATATATTGAGTCAAGCAGTTGGTAGGGCCTTTAGGTGGCTAAACACTAAAAGGGTCTACTTGATCAGTCAGACGAAAATGGAACCTTTTTGGTAATACTGCTTTTCAGGTAAAACTTCTTCCATTCTTTTATAACGACCCGAATCCCTACGAAACACGAGAGTCGGACCGACTCGACTAATCCCAACACCCAGTCGTCCAACGAGAAAGTAAACAAAAGAGCAGTAAAATAAACCACATTCACTATGTATATAACTATTAGTAACAAAATACAGCAGTAAAGAAAGGAAATACTACAGTATATACCACCACAACAGAAGAAAAATAAACATGTACATAACATGAAGCTTACAATAAAAAGAGTACAGGGAGTAATAGAAAACTACTCACTACAGCGAAAAGAAAAGTACAGAAGTTACTATAGGTAACTCTACTGGTCTCTACTAAGCCCAGCGCCCTCTGTAGCCGCTGACTCCGGCTGCTCAACACCTGGTCCTGAAAAGGTAACAAGGGTGACACGTCAGCGAAACGCTGAGTAGAGTGACAACTAAAAGCTAAAAGAAGCAGTAGAGTGTACAGTAGCTGCTATATTTTTACTTTCTTTGTTTATATTTTTCCATTTATTCACTGTTGATTTATTTATCAGATCCTTCTCTTGTTCTTGAATGTTTCTCGTGGGAACAATCTTGATTGCAGTCTTTTCTGAAAAGTAGAAGTAACACGTGGTGCTCTCCTGGCTGGGAGAGTCCCCCGTGGTGGTCCTACCCTCAGTCAACCACCCCAAGGTCGCTGACAGATGTAACGGTGACTACGGCACACGCGATAAGCGCACGGGTAGCTACCCCGCACTGGCACGCGGTCAGTCGTTTCCGTTAACGGGTGCGCCCAAAGCACAGCACGGAACAGTATAGGGCAGAGCCCTCTCAGTAATAGGGGTCCAGCCCCTCCACAGTAACCAAACATGGGTCTTGCCCCTCCACAGTTCGCGCACCCTCGCCTGACTACCCTGGTTTGCCCAGTGGGCCTAACAAGTTGGTGTAGGAGAGCTAGCAGAACCCCGGGGCCCGTGGGGTAGCTAATGCTCTCCCTGCACTAGTAGCTCTCCTCGGTACGGTGTACACGAGGGCCAAAAGTCGGTACAAAGTTTCCAGACCTAACCCCGGGTCCCTCGAGCGGCTAGCTCTGCTCTGCACTAAATAGGGGGACAGTCGCTCTCCTTAGTACTCCGTACTCAAGGGCCAGCTCACTTCCCCAGTTCTATTCCATTCCCTTTCCAGGAGTTCTACTCCTAATTCCCCGTAGGGTTCGTGCTCTTTTAACTCAGCCAATTTAGGTTTCACCGTTCCAGCTTTATATTTATATAACCCATGTTCTCAACCGTATTTATTCAATCATAATAGTCAACTGTTAACCAATTTACAGGCAGTTATCATTTCCTTTCCACTTTTCCAAGACTGCAATGTTTATATATTCAACTAGTTTTCCAGTCCTAAGATTCATGCCGTACCTTAGGATCTATCATTCAAACTAGTTTTCTAGTCCTATGATTCATGCAATACCCTAGGATCTATCATTCAATCTAATTTCTCAGTCTTAGGGTTCATGCAATGCCCTAGACTCTATACATTATTTCATAATTGTACAAATTTTGTTAAATAAATTAAAGGGCCACTCTACCCGCGAAATCGGGAGTACTGGGGGTGTGGTCGACAATCCCGCGCGCCTCCGCAACCCCCAAAGCTACAACGGAATGGGATCCTAACACAAGGATCAACACAAGGAGTTTCTCAGAACAGTATGCAATTACTGTAAACAGGTAGAGGAAATAAATCCGGAAAGAACAAAACTTGAAACGCGGAAAACGGACTTCGAACGGATCCTAAACGGGTCAAAAACGACAAATCTGTCCAAAATCAGACGTCTGGAACTTCTTCCAGACGTCTTAAAATGTCGATCAGGCAATACCTCGGTCTACGCAGTCCTTCAGACGTCCAGAAGTCCGCTGGATCGTCTGTTCTTGGTTTCTAGACGTCCGATTGTCACCCCAGACGTCTGGAGGTCCTCTCCGTCGTTTGGTACTATGGCTAGACGTCTGATCTGTGTGGGATGGCGAGCCCTCGCGCCCTCCCGAACAGAACCTGCGCACACACACACCCACTCTCATCACGAAGAGGTGCAGAAGAACGCGGCGGACGACTGCATGGCCGTACACGCATAAAAGGAAGAAAGAGGAAAATATTGTACCTGTCAGACGTCTGGACCTTCCTCCAGACGTCTTACGCGTCGTTTGGACGTAAGTCCAGACGTTTGATTCTGGGAAATTTTCCCAGAATCAAGACCCGGTTCGTCCTCCACCCGCGACGCACGGCCGCGCCTCGTCTGCCTGCTGCCTGAGCTGCAGCAGCTCCTCCGCGACACCCCACGCCTGCTGCTCCCCTGCCGGCCGACTCTAGCTGCCCCGGCAAGCTCCCACCTTCTCGGTCGAGCTTTCTTCTTCCTCTCGCAACACTCCTTCCCACAAGCCCGCCACCAAGTCCATGGTGACGCTCTCCCACTTCCACTCTGGCACTGGAAGTGGCTGTAGCGGTCCTGCAGGCCTCTGATGCTCGGCTTTCACCTGCTGGCACACTAAACACTGCTGCACGAATTCACCTACATCCCTCTTCATCCCCCTCCACCAAAAACTCGCGTCTCAAGTCATGGTACATCTTCGTGTTTCCGGGATGTATGGTGAATCTGGAACCGTGTGCCTCGGTCAGGAGCTCTCTCAATAGCTCCTCGTCTCTGGGAACGCACAGACGTCCCCTCAGGCGCAGCACCTGGTCTGTGAAAGAGAAGTCCCTCGGGTCTCCTGACAGTACTCTATCGCGCAAAGATTGCAAGAACGGCTCAGCCATTTGTCCTGTGATGATGCGATCTATCAGCTCTGGCCTCGTCTGTCGTGTCACAGTCACTGCCCCACAGTGCCCCCGTAACTCTAGGGGTCGCCAACTGCCCATCTCCTCCAAAAGGCTCCAACTCTGCACCTGTAAACTGGCCAAGTGTGTGGGCGCCTTCTGGCTCAAGGCGTCATCCACCACATTGGCCTTTCCCGGGTGGTAGGAAATGCTGCAGTCATAGTCCTTCAGGAGCTCCAACCAACTTCTCTGTCTCATGTTGAGCTCCTTCTGATCAAAAAGGTAGCTGAGGCTCTTGTGATTTGTGAAAATCTCGAAGGTCTCACCGTACAAGTAGTGCCTCCAGGTCTTCAGCGCGAAGACAACAGCTGCCAGCTCCAGGTTGTGGGTAGGGTAGCTATGCTCATGGGGCTTCAGTTGCCGCGAAGCGTAAGCGACAACGTGACCCCTCTGCATGAGCACACCCCTAACCCTTGCAAGGAGGCGTCCGTGTACACGACGAACCCGCCACAACTGTCGAGGATGGTAAGCACTGGAGCTGAAGTCAGTCTCTCCTTCAGCTCCTGAAAACACGCCTCACAGGCGTCTATCCAAGTGAAGGGCATGTCCTTCTGGGTTAACTGTGCCATAGGACATTCAATCTGTGAAAAACCCCTGATGAACCGTCTGTAGTAGCCTGCCAGTCCTAGGAAACTGTGAATCTCAGTAACCGTACGCGGTCCCTCCCACTTGAGCACTGCCTCGACCTTGGCTGGGTCCACCGCCAAGCCATCTCCAGAGATCACATGACCTAAGAATGTCACCTCCCTCAACCAGAACTCGCACTTGCTGTATTTGGAGTACAGCCTATGTAACGACCCGATTCCCGAGTCCCTACGAGACACGAGAACCGGACCGACTCGACTAATCCCAAGACCTGGTCGTCCAACGAGGAAGTAACCAAAAGAGCCGTAAAATAAACCACATTCAGCATGAATATAACTAACAGTAAGAAAATACAGCAGTAAGGAAAGAAACCACTACAGTATATACCACCACAACAGTAGAACAACATTCATAACATAATATGAACTGCAGGTAAAGAAAAGTACAGCGAAAACAAGAACTACTCACTACAGTGGAACCAAAAAGAGGTACAAGAGAACAGTGGTAACTTTACTGGACCCTACTCGGCCCAGCGTCCTCTGCAGCCGCTGACCCTGGTTACTCAACACCAGGTCCTGAAAGGTAACGAGTGTAACACGTCAGCAAAACGCTGAGTAGAGTGGCAGCTAAACTAAAGAAGCAGTAAAGTGTACAATAGCTGTTATAATTTTCTTTCTTCCTTTACTTACGTCTTTCTATTGTTTCAAAATTTATCTATTTCTCAGATCCTTCACTTGATCTCGAATGTTCCTCGTGGGAACGATCTTGATTGCAATCTTTTCCGAACAGTAGAAGTAGCACGTGGTGCTCTCCATGCCGGGAGAGTCCCCCGTGGTGATCCTACTCTCAGTCAACCACCCCAAGGTTACGGACAGGCGTAACGGTGACTACAGCACGCGCGATAAACGCACAGGTAGCTGACCCGCACTGGCACGCGGTCAGTCGTTTCCGTTAATGGGTGCGCCCAAAGCACAGCACGGAACCAGTACAGGGCAGAGCCCTCTCAGTAACAGGGGTCCAACCCTCCACAGTAACCAAACAAGGGCCTTGCCCCTCCACAGTCCGCGCACCCTTGCCTGACTACCCTGGTTTGCCCAGTGGGCCTAACAAGTCGGTGTGGGAGGCTAGCAGAACCCCGAGGCCCGTGGGGTAGTTAGTACCTCCCTACACCAGTAGCTCTCCTTGGTACTACGTACACGAGGGCCAGCAAGTCAGTACAAAGTGGCCAGTCCTAACCCCGGGTCCCTGGGGCGGCTAGCTCCGCTCTTCACTAAACAGGTACTGGTACTCCCCTTGGTACTACGTACCCAGGAGACAGTACACTACTACATCTTTCTTTCCCAGTTCCATTCCTTTCTCTTTCCAGGAATTCCACTCTTAATTCCCCGTAGGGTTCCAGCTCTTTAACTCAGAACATCTAGGTTTCACTTTCCAGTTTCACGTTCTTTCAATCCATGTTCTCAATCACGTTTATTTATTCGCAGCAGGCAGCTGTTAATTCAATTTACAGGTAGCTTTTTGTTCCTTTACATTTTTCCAAGACTACAGTATTCATATATTCCACTAGTTTTCCCGTCCTAGGATTCATGCCATATCCTAGGATCTATCATACAATCTAGTTTTCCAGCCCTAGGATTCATGCAACACCTAGGATCTATCATTCAATCTATTTCTCATTCCTAGGATTCATGCAATGTCTTAGGTTCTATTTATGGTTCCATAATTTAACAGATTATACTTAAAGCCACTCTACCGGTTACAACAGGAGTACTGGGGGTGTGGTCGGGAATCCTGCGTGCCTCCGCAACCCCCGAGACTGCAACGGAACGGGGTCCTATCACAAGGATCAAACACAAGGAGTTTCTCAAAACAGTATATGGCTACTGTAGACGGGTAGAGGATTTAATTCCGAAAAGAACGCAACTCGAAACGCGGAAAACGGAACCCGAACGGGCCCTAAACGAGTCGAAAATGACGAAACAGTGCAAAATCAGACTTCTGGAACTTATTCCAGACGTCTTAAAAAGTGGATCAGGGGTTACCTTGCTCTACGTGGTCTCTCAGACGTCCAGAAGCCTGTGGGGGCATCTGGCCTAGTTCCAAGACATCCAATAGTCACCCCGGACGTCTGGAAGTCTCTCCAGTCGTCTGGCACTGCAGCCAGACGTCTGATTCGTGTTGGATGGGGAATCACCGAACCTGCGTGCACCCATCTCTCTCTCTCAGTACGGTCAGTCGAAGAAAAGGAAGATGACGGAAATAACTCACCTTTCAGACATCTGGACGGTCCTCTAGACGTCTCCCCCGCCGTCTGGCTAGAATCCCAGACGTCTGATTCTGGAAAAGTTTCCAGAACCAGGATGCCACTCGCCCTCCGCTCGCGACGC
Source organism: Thalassia testudinum (assembly GCA_037157565.1). Taxonomy (NCBI): domain Eukaryota; kingdom Viridiplantae; phylum Streptophyta; class Magnoliopsida; order Alismatales; family Hydrocharitaceae; genus Thalassia; species Thalassia testudinum. The sequence continues at coordinate 195,531,938 of JAZHRO010000073.1, read as the reverse complement.
CTGGCCGCGCCGCGCCTTGTCTGCCTGCTGCTCGAGCAGCAGCAGTCCTCCCGCGTCGCTCTGCGCCCGCTGCATCCCCCGCTGGGCGGCCCTAGCAGCCCCGACGAGCTCGCCCTCACGGCCGAGCGCTTCTTCCCACACGCAGCACCTCCTCCCACGCTCACCGCGGCTGTCGATGCCGCCGCCTCACTCGCGCTCGCTCTCGCGCACCGGCTGGAAGGAGAAGAGGAAGGGAACGGAGATGACGGGAGTGAGGGAGAGGGCGTGGCCTTTTAAGGCCGCGCGAGGAGGAGAGAGAGCACGGCAGAGGGCGGGTTTGCGGCCGCAGGAGAGAGGGAAAAAGAGAGGGAGAGAGAGCGTACGCAAGCGCGCAGACGAAACATGCGTGCAAAAAATAACCGATTTCCAGACGTCTGGAAGTGATTCCAGACGTCTGGTCCGACGTCTGGGCCACCACCCAGACGTCTTAAAAGATGTCTGAAGTGGCTCATTCGTAACAACCTACGTCGTCTCAGTTTGTCCAGAACCATCCTGTAACGACCCGATTCCCGAGTCCCTACGAGACACGAGAACCGGACTGACTCGACTAATCCTAAGACCTAGTCGTCCAACGAAGAAGTAACCAAAAGAGTAGTAAAATAAACCACATTCAACATGAAATATAACTAGCAGTAACAAAATACAGTAGTACGGAAAAGAACTACTATAGCATGTACCACCACAACAGTAGAACAACATTTATAACATAACAAGAACTGCAAGTAAAGAAAAGTATAGAGAGTAACAAAAACTACTCACTACAGTGAAACAAAAAGGGCACAAAAGAACAGTGGCAACTCTACTGGACCCTACTCAGCCCAGCGTCCTCTGCACCCGCTGACCCTAGCTGCTCAACACCTGGTCCTGAAAAGTAACGAGTGTAACACGTCAGCGAAACGCTGAGTAGAATGGCAACTAAACTAAAGAAGCAGTAAAGTGTACAGTAGCTGTTTTATTTTCTTTCTTCCTTTATTTACGTCTTTCTATTGTTTCACAATTTATCTATTTCTCAGATCCTTCACTTGATCTCGAATGTTCCTCGTGGGAACGATCTTGATTGCAGTCTTTTCCGAACAGTAGAAGTAACACGTGGTGCTCTCCTGGCCGGGAGAGTCCCCCGTGGTGATCGTACTCTCAATCAACCACCCCAAGGTCACTGACAGACGTAATGGTGACTACGGCACGCGCGGTAAACGCACAGGCAGCTAACCCGCACTGGCATGCGGTTAGTCGTTTCTGTTAACAGGCGCGCCCAAAGCACAGCACGGAACCAGTATAGGGCAGAGCCCTCTCAGGGGTCCAACCCCTCCACAGTAACCAAACAGGGGTCTTGCCCCTCCACAGTCCGCGCACCCTCGCCTGACTACCCTGGTTTGCCCAGTGGGCCTAGCAAGTCAGTGTAGGTGAGCTAGCAGAACCCCGGGGCCCGTGGGGTAGCTAGTACTCGCCCTACACTAGTAGCTCTCCTCGGTACTGTGTACATGAGGGCCAACAAGTCGGTACAAAGTGGCCAGACCTAACCCCGGGTCCCTGGGGCGGCTGGCTCCGCTCTGCACTAAGTAGGTAACAGGTGCTTCCCTTGGCACTACGTACCCAAGAGACAACGCACCTCCACATCTTTCTTTCTCAGTTCCATTTCATTCTCTTTCCAGGAGTTCTACTCCTAATTCCCCGTAGGGTTCCAGCTCTTTTAACTCAGCACATTCAGGTTTCACCTTTCCAGTTTCACATTCATACAACCCATATTCTCAATCATGTTCATTTATTCATAATAGGCAGCTGTTAAACCAATTTACAGGCAGCTATTATTTCCTTTCCACATTTTCCAAGACTGCAATATGTATATTCATTTCGCTAGTTTTCCAGTCTTAGAATTCATGCCATACCCTAGGATCTATCATTCAATCTAGTTTTTTAGCCCTAGGATTCATGCAATATCCTAGGATTTATCATTCAATCTAGTTTCTCATTCCTAGGATTCATGCAATGCCCTAGGTTCTATTAATTATTCCATAATTGTAACAAATTATGTTAATAATTTCTAAAGCCACTCTACCAGCTACAACGGAAGTACTGGGGGCGTGGTCGAAAATCCCACGTGCCTCCGCAACCCCCGAGACTGCAATGGAACGGGGTCCTAACACAAGATCAAACACAAGGAGTTTCTCAGAATAGTATATAATTACTGTAAACGGGTAGAGGATTTTATTCCAAAAAGAACGCAACTCGAAACGCAGAAAACGGACTCCGAACGGGCCCTAAACGGGTCGAAAACGACGAAACAGTCCAAAATCAGACGTCTTAAAAAGTGGTTCAGAGGATACCTTTGCTCTGTGTAGTCTCTCAGACGTCCAGAAGCCTGCGGGACGTCTGGCCTAGTTCCCAGACGTCCGATGGTCACCCCGGACGTCTGGAAGTCCTTCCCGTCGTCTGGCACTGCGGCCAGACGTCTAATTCGCGTTGGATGCGAATCTCAGAGCCTGCACGTACCCACTCCACGTGCTCAGTACAACTGTGCAGAAAAGGACGAAAAAAATAACTTACTTGCCAGACGTCTGGACAATCCTGTAGACATCTTCACCGTCGTCTGGTTGGAAGCCCAGACGTCTGATTCTGGAAAAACTTCCAGAATCAGAGCTCGATGCGCTCTCTGCTCGCGATGCACGGCCGCGCCTCGTCCGCTTGCTGCTCGAGCTGCAGCAGCCCTCCCGCGTCACTCCGCGCCCGCTGCTCCCCCGCCGGCAGGCTCTCGCTGCCCCGGCAAGCTCGAGCCCTCACGGCCGAGCGTCTCCTCCCTCGCGCGACACCTCCTCTCGCAACTCGCCGCGGCTGCCGCTGCCTCCGCTCGCTCGCGCTCGCACTCTCTCACCGGCTGGAAGAAGAAGAAGGGAGCAAAGGAGATGAGAGTGAGGGAGAGGGCGAGGGCCCTTTTAAAGCCGCGCGGAGAGAGAGAGAGAGAGGGGGGGCAGCGCTGCGCCTGCGGAGGAGAGAGAGGAAAAGAGGCATCGCAGGTCTGCGGGCGCAGGCGCGCAGACGAAATCGCGCGTGCTGCAGAAATCAAAATCCCAAACGTCTGGAAGGGGTTCCAGACGTCTAGTCAGACGTCTGGGCCACCTCCCAGACGTCTTAAAAGACATCTTGAAGCCGCGTTCGTAACACTTCCACAAGTGTTGTCCGTGCTGCGTCTGATCTCGAGAATAAATGAGCACATCATCAATGAATACCACCACAAACTGGTCCAAGTATGATCTAAACACTCGGTTCATCAGGTCCATGAAGGCAGCGGGGCCATTGGTCAACCCAAACGGCATGACCAGAAACTCGTAGTGTCCGTGCCGGGTGCGGAAAGCTGTCTTGGAGACGTCCGTCTCCCCAATCCTCAACTGGTGGTATCCCGACCTCAAGTCGATCTTGGAGAATACCGTGGCACCTCGCAGCTGGTCAAACAAGTCGTCGATCCTCGGCAGCGGATATCTGTTCTTGATGGTGACCCTTTTCAGCGTCGGTAGTCCATACAAAGGCGTAGGGTACCATCCTTCTTCTTCACAAACAGTACCGGGGCTCCCTAGGGAGATGCACTGGGTCTCACAAAGCCCTTCCCCAAAAGATCCTGCAACTGAGACTTGAGCTCTCGCAGCTCAAGTGGTGCCATCCTGTATGGTGCGGTGGAGATGAGGCTGGTCCATGGTACTAGTGAGATCTCAAACTCGATCTCACGCTCCGGCGGTAGTCCTAGCAACTCGTCTGGGAACACGTCGGGGTACTCTCTGACCACCGGGATACTTTGGAAGTCTGCCACAGGGTTGGGCTCTGTCACTACACAAGCTAGGAAGCCCTCACACCCTGGCTCAAAAGTCTCGCCGCCCGAAGTGCAGAAATGCACCTGAAGCCTCCGTCCACTGGCTGACCGTGGAACTCGAAAGAAGGCAACTCCGGTATGGAGAAGACGATCTTCCTCTCAAAACAGTCCACCAAAGCGTGGTAAGCAGACAGCCAGTCCATCCCCAGAATAATGCCAAAGTCCTCTATCTGTATCATAATCAGGTCAGCGGGAAGGCCATGACCCCCAATACTGACCTCGCAACCCGTGTATACCTCCTCAACTACAAACAGCTGACCACTCGGACCTCTGATCACAAACGGATCCTCTAACAGCATATAATCCTGCCCCAAACTAACTATGAAATTAGCTACGACAAACGAGTGCGTAGCGCCGGAATCGAAAAGCGTGTAAACGAGTTTGCTGGAAACTGAAACCATACCTGCCACCATTGATCCCGAAGCTCTGGCATCCCTGTGTGTCAGGGCGTTGATACGCCCCTCAGCCCTAGGTGTGGACGAAGCAGCCACACTCTGCGTCGGATGGGTAGATGCTGGCCGGTACTCTCCTCGTGACTGCTGTCCTCCTCCTCGCGCCTGGGAACCGCGGCCTCCTGCTCGCCCTCCAGTGCTCGGCACGGGAAGTATCTGCTGACCTCCTACCCTAGATGGGTAGTCCCTCCTAATGTGGCCAGGCTGGCCACACTGGTAACAGAGGGGAACCCAACTCCCGCCCTCAGTGGGTCCTTGCTGTTGGCTGGGTGGGGGTCCGGTGCTGGCAACTAGACCCTGTCGAGGGCCCCCAAAGGCCACCGATGGCCCTGCATAACGTGACGACTCTCCTGCGGACGCCATGTGTCTCCTCTCTAGCCGGCCCTGTGAAAAGTTTGGCTGGTAGGGCCTCTTACTCCCGCTGTCAGTATCTCACGCAGACGGGTTGGTCTCCTCGTAGGTCATAGCTTCCTCCACCACCCTCGAGAACGTAGGCAGCTTCAGGGGTTTAACATACCCCCGAATTGCAGGCCGGAGCCCCTCGGTGAACCTCCAAAGGCGCTCCTCCTCAGTGGCTACTGCTGTCACAGCTCCAGAAAATGCGTGCGATACGCGCTCACGGTCATCGTCCCCTGACGGAGAGTGTGGAACTCTCGCCTCCTCTGGTCCTGCCACGTCTGGGGAAAGTACTGCTCGCAGAAGAGGGTGACGAACCGATCCCAGGTTGGCTAGTCCCTCTCCTGTTCCCTGACCGCCCTCCACCACCTGTGTGCCGCACTCTCCAGCTGGTACGTGGCAAAGGCCACTCGGCACTCCACCGGGGGGCGAAGGGTGTCGAAAACCTTCTCGATCTACTCGAGACAGTCCTCCGCCTTGGTCAGGTACTCATCCCCCTTGAAGTAGGGGGGCTTCAGCTTCCGGAACTGCTCGAAAAGCTCGAAGTGACGCTGCAGTGGGGATGCTGGTGCACCTCCAGGTAAGGAAGCCTCGTGCACAGAAGCGTCGGATGAAGGTGGGGGCGGTGGCGGCCCATCCCCTCCCCCGCGTCCAGCGCCGCATCCGTCGCGTAGTCCCACAGAGGACTCCCCCTCCGCAGCCCCAGGGAGAGGTGCTCGGGGCGGTGGGTGGAGCTCCTCTCGCACTATATCCCGTATCAGCTGGGTGAGGTCCTGGGCCTGAATGCCCGGGAGCAGTGGCTGGTACACTGAGACATCGACCGCAACACGCCCACCTCGTCGACCTCTTCCTCGGCCGCGCCCGCGGCCCGCCTCGCTAGTCCCTCGTCGAGGTATCTCCTGCAAGGAGACGCGAAACAGAACGGAAACACGTTAATATGGAACGATAGCCAATGAAGAAGTCTAAGAGCTCATGTCAAAAGAAACGTTGTGGTGGCTACTCTAGTTACAAACTCATGAATTGGTTATTTTCGAGTCAGTTGGTTCACTTCTCGGGACGACTTTGCTCTGATACTATCTTGTAACGACCCGATTCCCGAATCCCTACGAGACACGAGAGTCGGACCTACTCGATTAATCTCAACACCCAGTCGTCCAACGAGAGAGTAACCAAAAGAGCAGTAAAATAAATCACATTCACCATGTATATAACTAGCAGTAACAAAATACAGCAGTAAAGAAAGGAAATACTACAGTATACACCACCACAACGTAAGAGAAATAAACATGTACATAACATGAAGCTTACAATAAAGAGAGTACAGGGAGTAATAGAAAACTACTCACTACGGCGGAAAGAAAAGTACAGAAGGTACTACAGGTAACTCTACTGGGCTCTACTAGGCCCAGCGCCCTCTGTAGCCGCTGACTCCGGCTGCTCAACACCTGGTCCTGAAAAGGTAACAAGGGTGACACGTCAGCGAAACGCTGAGTAGAGTGACAACTAAAAGCTAAAAGAAGCAGTAGAGTATACAGTAGCTGTTATATTTTTACTTTCTTTATTTATATTTTTCCATTTATTCACTGTTGATTTATTTATCAGATCATTCTCTTGTTCTTGAATGTTCCTCGTGGGAACGATCTTGATTGCAGTCTTTTCCGAAAAGTAGAAGTAACACGTGGTGCTCTCTTGGCCGGGAGAGTCCCCCGTGGTGGTCCTACCCTCAGTAAACCACCCCAAGGTCGCTGACAGACGTAACGGTGACTACGGCACATGCGATAAGTGCACGAGTAGCTACCCCGCACTGGCACGCGGTCAGTCGTTTCCGTTAACAGGTGCGCCCAAAGCACAGCACGGAACAAGTATAAGGCAGAGCCCTCTCAGTAACAGGGGTCTAGCCCCTCCACAGTAACCAAACAGGGGTCTTGCCCCTCCATAGTCCGCGCACCCTCACCTGACTACCCTGGTTTTCCCAGTGGGCCTAACAAGTCGGTGTAGGAGAGCTAGCAAAACCACGGGGCCCGTGGGGTAGCTAGTGCTCTCCTTACATTAGTAGCTCTCCTCGGTACGGTGTACACGAGGGCAAAAAGTCGATACAAAGTGTCCAGACCTAACCCCGGGTCCCTCGAGCGGCTAGCTCCGCTCTGCACTAAATAGGGGGACAGTCGCTTTCCTTGGTACTCCGTACTCAAGGGCCAGCTCACTTTCCCAGTTCTATTCCATTCCCTTTCCAGGAGTTCTACTCCTAATTCCCCGTAGGGTTCGTGCTCTTTTAACTCAGCCAATTTAGGTTTCACCGTTCCAGCTTTATATTCATATAACCCATGTTCTCAACCGTATTTATTCAATCATAACAGTCAACTGTTAACCAATTTACAGGCAGTTATCATTTCCTTTCCGCTTTTCCAAGACTGCAATGTTTATATATTCAACTAGTTTTCCAGTCCTAGGATTCATGCCGTACCTTAGGATCTATCATTCAAACTAGTTTTCCAGTCCTAGGATTCATGCAATACCCTATGATCTATCATTCAATCTAATTTCTCAGTCTTAGGGTTCATTAAGTGCCCTAGACTCTATAAATTGTTTCATAATTGTACAAATTTTGTTAAATAAATTAAAGGGTCACTCTACCCCCGAAATCGGGAGTACTGGGGGCGTGGTCGACAATCCCGCGCGCCTCCGCATCCCACAAAGCCGCAACGGAATGGGATCCTAACACAAGGATCAACACAAGGAGTTGCTCAGAACAGTATGCAATTACTATAAATAGGTAGAGGAAATAAATCCGGAAAGAATGAAACTTGAAACGCGGAAAACGGACTCCGAACGGACCGTAAACGTGTCAAAAACGACGAGTCTGTCCAAAATCAGACATCTGGAACTTCTTCCAGACGTCTTAAAATGTCGATCAGGCAATACCTCGGTCTGCGCTATCCTTCAGACGTCCAGAAGTCCGCTGGATCGTCTATTCTTGGTTTCCAGACGTCCAATTGTCACCCCGAACGTCTGGAGGTCCTCTCCGACGTTTGGTACTATGGCCAAACGTCTGATCCGTGTGGGATGGCGAGCCCTCGCGCCCTCCCGAACAGAACCTGCGCACACACACACCCACTCTCATCACGAAGAGGCGCAGAAGAACGTGGCGGACGGCTGCATGACCGTACACGCGTAAAAGGAAGAAAGAGGAAAATATTGTACCTGTCAGACGTCTGGACCTTCCTCCAGACATCTTATGCGTCGTCTGGACGTAAGTCCAGACGTCTGATTCTGGGAAGTTTTCCCAGAATTAGGACCCGGTTAGTCCTCCGCCCACGACGCACGGCCGCGCCTCGTCTGCCTGCTGCTCGAGCTGCAGCAGCTCCTCCGGGACACCCCACGCCCGCTGCTCCCCCGCCGGCCGACTCTAGCTGCCCCGGCAAGCTCGCACCTTCTCGGTCGAGCTTTCTTCTTCCTCCGCAACCTCCTTCCCACACTCCCGCTGCAGCCGCTGTTGTCGCACTCGCTCGCTCGCAGGGAGAAGGAGAAGATGAAGGCGGATGGAGTGAGGATGAGGGAGAGGGGAAGCGCTTTATAAGGCATCCGCGAGGAGAGAGAGGAGGAAAATGGTGCCTGTAGGGAGAGAAAGCGAAAGATGAAGGCGGCGGGTTCAGTCTACGTGCGTAGGCGTGCAGACGCGAACCCGTACACTGAAAAAATTTAATACCAGACGTCTGGGCTACTTTCTAGATGTCTTAAACTACGTCTGATGCCCACATTCGTAACAGGCCAGTTAAGCAAATAGTTGGGAGGGTGTACTAGTTGGAATATCTACTTTTCTTGTCCAAGTATTTGCCAAGACGAGTAGTCTGGTACTACCTAGTTGTGGGTTTTTAAACTTTTACTTATTGGGCCTCTTTAAGCTTATTCTTGATCTCCTTTAGGAGGCTTTTAGTAATCGGGTTTACTTGATGATTTTTTCTTCCATTATCAACCTTTTAGTAGTACAACCAACGGTTTGTACCGGTTGAATCATGATGATGACAATGTGACACCAACATGTGAAAATTTCAGAAAAAATTAAACCATGAGATCTTTGATTTAGTTTGTATTGATTCAACTAGGTTGAACTAGTGTTTAATAAAAAATTAATGAAGATATGTAATAGGAAAACTTATTTTGTAACTCTAATTATACTAAAATTAATATACTTTTAAAAAATACTAAATAAAATAAAAGATACGAATCAAAATTGAGAGTTTAATCTCGATGAATATATAAATCTTTGAATCTTTATTTCCAGATTTTAAAGTCATGTGCATTCTTCTTTTTTTAAAAAAAGAAAATTACCTTTTAAAAGAATGATCAAATTTGATGATCAATTTAATCAAATTGGACGATTCAACCTAATCTTAATCGATTCACAACAATTTTGGCTTTCATTGCTTAAATCAATTGATCCAGTTAATAAGGCATTAACTGGGCTGATATGGTTTTTAAAATATTGCCTATGACGATGCTCATCACAATGTTGAAAGTGGTAGAATTGCAGAAGTGTGAGACTTAGAGATTGAACTCTAAAGGTTAGTTTACATTGTGGGATATATTTCATGAGACAAAAACTCACAAACAAGCGATATCACCTACTAGTGTTTAGATGGAACTCGGGATGATTATGTGGAGGTATTTATGTAAACAAGGGATAAGATGGGATAAGCTAGAGATGAAAAAGTTGAGTATTTACTTAAAAATGGAGAAGGTGGAGGGAATAAATTGTTAAAAGACAACTTTGCCCAAAGTAATTATGTTACATACTTTTATAAATTACAATTATTTTGCAAGATAATTAACTATACAAAACATTTTAATTTGAATAATAATTTGGTTATCAATTCGAACATCTACTTTAATATTAATTTATAAATAAATATTTTCTATTCTTTATATTATTTCTACGTATGCATTGCCAGATTATTAAAGTAATAATTACATTTTTATACTTCAACAATAAGTAGTAATTTAATAATTTTAATAGTAATTATCAATATATATTCACAATATTAAGCTTTGTCATACCCAAAAATAAAATGTAAACATATAACTGCAATCAAAGATGTAAAGACAAGCCTCTTATCCCTTATACCACAACCTACCTATCGAAGCTGCATCCCACAACGAAAATCAACCTAAGAAATTTAAATCAAACCATATATAATACTCAGTTAGAGGATGAATTTGCCATAGTTTAAGATTTTGGTCAAAATAAAAAAATTTTGCCAACTTCACCATTTTGACCAAGAACCCCACACATCCACAATATCAAACTTCTATAATTTTGACGGGTCTCAACAATTTAGTTAAAAACAGAAACATCTGACCAGCTCGTTTTGATATCAGTAACATCAATGTGCATTGCGATACAATTTCCTAGATTTTCGTTGTATCAGTCAATATGACCAAAAAGTCACCCCATTTCTTCAAGTAGCAGTGGAGGTCAGTTTACGTAGCAATGTGTATTTTACTGGATAAAAATTTATAAATAAGAGATATTGGTATTTACATGTAACATGGTATAATTTAATGGGAGTATTTATGTAAATACGGGATAAAGTAAGAATAAGTTTGAGATAAAAAATTAAGGTATTAACTTGAAAATGAGAGATAAGAGGAGGAATAACTATAATCCTAAATTGGTTGTTATGTTAGTGGATTATTTCTTGTTTTTAGGACAAGGGGAAAAGGGAGATAAATGCATAAAGAGTGCAAAGTGCAGGGGGTGGTTGTAAGGGATGAGGGCATGGATAACTCATCCCTCACCTATACCTGAGTTAGAGGAAGTTCAAATTTAAGGCAAAACATGGATTAACTTATTTCCTTTCATAAACATAAAATATTTCACAAAAATATAAGATATCCTATGACGTGAACGAACTATGTTCATACACCACAAGCTTCAATGGTATAGGCTTATTGTGTCTTTCAACAAAAATAGGTGAACAAAATAACTCAAGGCATACTCGATCACGATGTATCGTACCATCAAAGGATAAGGGGCAAAATCATCAAATAATGTACACAAATTGCAGTGCCCCCATGATATGTGGGATGAAAGCACAAGATTGAACCATATCCCAAGCTCCAACTCAGGGATGGACAAAACATCAGATAACTCAAAAACACCAAGATAAACGGGCCCTAAATTCTAAAGCTAAAGCTAAGGTAAACCAAAAGCTATCGAAGCACGTAACATAATAATTTAAGGCCTAGTTTATGGTGGGGGTTAACCCCTATTTACCTTGGGGGTTAACCCAACCCTCCTTTATCCACTTAACTGGTGATATCCTAACACTGGATTGGATGCTGGTTCCCTTAATCCAAGATATAACCCTTGTTGTCTCTCTCCTCCTCGCAATCGCTCCCTTTCCCATTTTGACGAAGATGCCCTTCTTTGCTTTCGCTACTCCGTGCTTTCCCTTGCTCCTCTCCACGCAACGCCTCGTTTTGATCGATTCTTGTCGCAAAAGCGAGAGCAAGGCATTCATGCGATGGTTAGCCTTTGGTGCCATTCGATGATCGGTTGCAGGTGCTCTCCTTCTTGAATGGCTAGGGCTACCATGTCACCTATGTGGTTCCTTACCGAAGGTCAGTAGCTTACCATTACTCCCTTGTCCTTTCCGAAGTTCTTCCTCTTTATTTGAGATGGTCAATTTCGAGGCAATGTTGCCCTGTGCATCCGGGAATCCAGGTGGATCTCATGAACGTACATCGCCTTTATTGATTCCAACTTACTATGTTCGTCGTTATATGCATTGATGGGCGATATGAGGTGATGAACCTCTATAAAGGGGGCATTATTGGCGATCTTTTTCTCCACACGCACCTGTAACCCTAATCTGGTGGGTTTCTTCTTCGTTTTCTTCTTTTTCATTTTCGAGATTGTTAGGTATTTTCTTTGAAAGAGTTCTTACGATATGTCATTTCTTTCAAAGGTTCTTTGATTTCAGTGCTCTTGGCTTAGGTTTGATGGAGAACGGCTTCGGTGAGCAAATTTGTGAGGTAACAATTCATTTATCTACATGTCTTTCATTCATTTCCCATCTTTTATTGAAGGAAAAAGTTAATTTATTTTTTCTGTGATGATTTCTGGATTATCTTGCTTGGCTCCGTCAAATATCCAGGTAGCATGGATGGCTTGTTGACATCTTGGCACATTTTTTCCCTGGTCAATCATTCGTTAGATTTTATGTATGGATTTCTATCGGCTTTCCAATCAGTTGAATGCTGTGTTAAAGGATGTAGTGAGCTTTCCTTTTTCTTCTTCAGAGTGACGATTTCACTCTTCCATTCTTCTCTGACAAAAAATGCATTAGTTTTCAGTTTGACATGAACATTCTTTACATTTTCACCATATGTGAGACAAATAATGTCATCTATATCTATTTGGATAATCCGTCAATCTTTGAAATGCATCCCATCTTTGCTTGATCTGATTATACCCTTGTTTCTTGTGATTATGTATTTGATTTCCCATGTTTGATTTTCACATCTTGTTTTTTCCCTTCTCTTTTGATCTAATTATGTCCTTGATCTTCATATCTTGTTTTTTCCCTTCTCTTTTGCCTGAAATGCTATTGTTGCTTTTTTGAAAGACTATTGTTCATTCTACTACTCATGTGAGGACATGATAATTTCATTTCGTTGTTTGTGGTGAAATTTTAGGTTGTTTCCTTGTAATGTGCATGCTATGCCATCAGTCTGTTGTTTAAAGCGATTTGTAACTCAATTGATTTTTGTTTGGTTGACTTTAATACTTATCTTATTAGTTTTCTACTCACATATCCATCAAATCTGCCATGAAAGCTTAAGAACTTAATAAAATCACTCACATATATTCTATAAACATCAAAAACCATTCTAGAATATTGTGCAGGTCTTTAAAACTTAACGTGAGAGATCAGTTCTAATATTTACTGATAAATCTAGGTGATGAAATCCCTTGAGATCATATTATACTAAAAATGATGGAAAAAAAAGGATATAGCATTATAAACATTCAGACATCCCTTGAGATCATATTCAAACTCCAAAACATGAACTAGTAATTGAAATCAACATGAAACATGATTTTGTACGGATATCAGATATTTGCTATTACTGACAAAGTTTAATGTCTGAAGCTTTTGTAGGAATAGGGTATTTTCACATATGGGATTTTTTTCAAGAGCATATTAAGAGAATTTGATTTGGTGAGGGAACGTATTGTTGGCAAATAAGGATGTATTTTTATAGCAAGCTATGGGATGTTTCATTGAATACTCAATATGAATCCATGAAATTCATGGAGAAGTACACTTCAAATTCTAGGCACATTCCCATGCAACATTTCAAAATCCCTTTGCATCCCATGGAGAAGTACACTTCAAATGCTAGGCACATTCCCATGCAACATTGCAAATTAAGTGGCACCTACTGCATTTCTTAATTTTGTCTTTGTCCATTGTTGAATCTTCTTCATACTCAAAATATGGTTTTGCATGAGGTAGGCACAAGAGTTTACCTAAATCTAGGCATCAGCATGTAACTTTCATTTTTTCATTTGTGATTTTGGGTTTTGGTGAGTGAGTATGTGTGTATTTGCTGGTGATTTTTTTTCATTTCATATTTGAATGCCACATTTAATTCAACAAAGTAAAGACAAGGCCAAAGCATCAAACAAACAATTAAAGGAAGCTAACAACTTTTTTGATAGTTCAACAAAGAAAAGACTACTCACTATGGATTGTACATTTCTAGAGATAAAGAGGGAGGATCGATCTTAATAAAAGGAATGTATGGTCTAATTGGACATGCACACAACAGGTAAGATTTACTCTCCTTTTGTTTGTCGGATCCTCTATCTCACATGTATATTGGCGTGCTGGAGGAGGGGGCTTAAATATATATATTTGTATATCCCTCCTCCCTCCATTCTCCATTCAGACACCTTAGTCAATCTGCCTTGCTGCAGGGACGACACCCAAATCTCATTCTCTCTATAGTATTCTATCCTCTCGATATGCCTCTCTTTCTGTGGGGACCTGCATGGGGCTGCATGTGCAGAAATGGGTTGTGTCCTTTGTCTTTTTGGGTTTAACAACAAAGGGAATTAGAGGAGTGATGGAGGGAAATAGTCCAGTTCTGTGGAATTTTTACATCTTAAATACGGAGTAGTGGTCCAGAGAGGAGTTGTGCCATGAAGTGATCATCTTCCATTCAGCAGTTAATTCCACTTTTTTCATAGTTCTTCATATAATTCCACTTGCTTGATTCCCCTTTCCAAATCTTAACTAAGAAAACCATTATATCCCATAGTGATGTTTAATTGGTAAATTAAATTGTGCATGAACACACGCATAGAAAAACATGCATTAGGAATTCATCCCACTCGTAACATTACATTACCTGGTAGGGGTTGCGGAGGCGAATTTTTGGCATTTTTACTGTCTGAACTATTCTGCTCTTAAATTTAATAGCCATCTATATGCTGTATCAAAGCCTGTGGAGTGGGCATTGAAGTATTTACTGTAAATTTGTAATCATCCCACCTACGGATCAATTTTACAATATATCTAATAACATAAAGAAGTGAGGTTATCATGAGATTGGCTAGGGCATAGGCTTCTTATATATATAGAAGTGCTGGTTTAAGTCTTTCTGTGTTGAGTTTTTACTGTCCCTCGGATAACTTCTGAAGTGAAGCCATCAAAATTCTCAAATTGAGAAATGAATTATAGTCTCATGGAGTACACATTTGTCGAGGTTTCTTGCTATTTATATATATTGACTTTAGAACTCTTTCAAACACATTATTTGCATATTGTGCATTTCACATGTAATTACCTGGTGCAAACTTTGAATTTTTTTTAAAGTTGAGAAAAAAAGATAATATCAGGCGACTGGGTTTATTGAAAACACAGTAAAAAGAATTTTAATTTTGCAATCAATTTTGCTAAGAAAAGAGTTGCAAAATATAATGCCTGATGACTTGGTCACACAAAATGCTCAACTCTAACTTAAAATGTAGTAAAAGTGGCTACTCCAAACACTCAGACATAGCAACCTCTTCTTTTAAGATGCCTACCTTTATTTTTACTCCCGCGCCAAAGCACGGCTGCAAACTAGTTGCTTGTTTTCTCTAAATACTCAATATGAATCCATGAGATTCATGGAGAAGTACACTTCAAATTATAGGCACATTCCCATGCAGCATTTCAAAATCCCTTTGCATCCCATGGAGAAGTACACTTCAAATGCTAGGCACATTCCCATGCAGCATTTCAAATTAAGTGGCACCTGCTGCATTTCTTAATTTCTTCTTTGTCCTTTGTTGAATCTTCTTCATACTCAAAATAGTACCAGTTTGACCAGTTTCCAATCTTCTTCACTATTCAAAGAGAGAAGAACCTCATACCAACTGAAATAAATTGTTGAAATGAATGAATTGCTGAAATGCAAGAGTAGTACTTTCTTGCTGAAATGCAAGAGCAGCATTTTCCTTCAAGTACCACATCCCCACATAAATCCAAGGGAACTCATTGCAACATGCTACCAGCATTCCACTATGCTGCTTTTTTTGCTAATCTCCACACTTGACTTGCATTTTCTTCCATTCTTGCTAATCCTATTTCATTATCTTTACATAGGTTATAAATGTTTTGAAAAGGAGTGCTTCTACACTTAGGTGTTATATTGATTGAATGATAAATAGGAATCTTTACCTTTTATATCATTTATGATCTATTAGAAGTAAACTTAATTATGGCCATGATGATGAGTAAAAAATGATTATACCAAAGTAATAAGGAATACCATTTGAATGCATTGTAATACATGCACTGTATTTGTAATCTTTTACCTTGAGATTATAAAATATTAAGATTACAATAGTTTGGATTACAATACCTTAGGATGCAGTAAATATCATTTGGATGTGGTCTATTACTTACACATTAATGTGTTGTCTTTAACGACCGTAAACTATGTATAGGGGAAGTCTTTCCGGATTTTTGACTCGATTACTTGTCAAGGGAAATGGCTGATGCAAGTAGTTGTGTCAGCCATTGTATTTATCCTGAAAGGGAGAGGACTTTCGATGATTACCATAATCTTCTTGTGAAATTGATGTTGCAATTTCGCAATTGATCATTTCGTTGCAAATGCAAGATGGTGACAACTATGATGTGGGGAAAAACTTACCAAAGGTAAGGTATAGTGTTATGACCCGGTTCCCGAATCCCTACAAGATCCGAGACCGGCTCGACTCGACTAATCCCAAGACCCAGTCGTCCAACAAGAAATAACCAAAAAGTAGGAAAGTAAACCACATTCACTATGCTAAGCAACTAACAGTAAATGAATATAGCAGTAAGGAAAGTAAAAGCTGCTACAGTACATGCCACCACCACAACAGTGAAACAGTAACAAGGTACAAGAACGTAAAAGTACAGGAAAGTAAAGGTATAAGTGTCTGAACTCACTACAACAGAAAGTACTACAAAAGGAGACTACTGCTACTGGACTCTACTGGGCCCAGCACCCTCTGTAGCCGGAGACTCTGGCTGCTCAACACTAGGACCTGAAAAGGGTTATGAGTACACAAAGTCAGCGAACGCTGAGTAGAGTGGAAACCAACTAGCTAAGCAATAAAGCTAATAGGTAAACTAGTTATTCCAATTCTTTAATTTACAAGTTATTCATTTTCACCTATCGTTTTATACATTTTCCAAATCTCTTTCTTGATCTAGAATATTCCTCGTGGGAACGATCTTGATTGCAGTATTTTCCGAAAAGTAGAAGGCACACGTGGTGTTCTCCTGGCCGGGAGAGTCCCCCGTAGTGATCCTACACCCAGTCAACCATCCCAAGGTCACGGACAGACGTAACGGTGACTACGGCACGCGCGATAAGCGCATTGGTAGCTTCCCCGCACCGGCATGCGATCGGTCGTTTCCACTAACGAGTACACCCAAAGTACAGCACGGAACAGTATATGGCCTAGCCCTCTCAGTAATAGGGGTCCAGCCCCTAAGAACCAAACAGGGGTCTCGCCCCTCCATAGCCCGCACCCCCTAGCTTGACTACCTTGGTTTGCCTAGTGGGTTTAACAAGTCGATGTAGGGTGCTAGTTGAACCCTGGGCCTCGTGGGGTGGTTAGCTCTCTCCCTACACTAGTAGCTCTCCTCGGTACAGTGTACACGAGGGCCAAGAAGTCGATGCAGAGTGGCAAATTCTAACCCCGGGTCCCAACCCAAGGGTGGCTAGCTCCGCTCTACACTAAACAGGGGACAGTCGCTCTCCTTGGTACTCCGTACTCAAGGGCCAGCACACTTCCCTACTCACATTTTCAAATCCATTTCATTTGTTCCAGGATCTTTGCTCCTAATTCCCCGTAGGATTTATGCTCATATTTCTCATGCCATTCCGTACCAGGTTTTCATCATTCACATTTCCATTCTCAGGTTATACACATGCAGCTTGTATTTCATTCATTCACATTTCCATTCTCAGGTTATATACATGCAGCTCGTATTTCATCATTTAACGTATATAATAGGTAAGGTCACATGTAACTGTTAACTAGCACAGGTGATTCATAATTCACAGGTGTTACGACCCGGTTCCTGAATCCCTACATAACCCGAGATCGGCTCGACTCAACTAATCCCAAGACCCAGTCGTCCAACAAGAAAGTAACCAAAAAGCAGGAAAGTAAACCACATTCACTATGCTAAGCAACTAACAGTAAAAAGTTATAGCAGCAACAAAGTAAAAACTACTACAACACATATCACCACCACAACAGTAGAAAAGTAACAAGGTACAGGAACATAAAGTACAGAACGTAAAAGTACAGAACATAAAGGTACAAGAGTCTAACTCACTACTACAAAAGGAATACAACGAAAGAAGCTACAGCTGCTGGGCTCTACTGGGCCTAGCACCCTTCGCAGCCGTAGACTCGGGCTGCTCAACACCTGGACCTGAAAAGGGTTATTAGTATACAAAGTCAGCGAACGCTGAGTAGAGTGGCAACTAACTAACTAGAGCAGTAAAGCTTAACAGGTAAACTAGTTATTCTAATTTCTTTAATTTACAAGTTATTCCTTTTTCACCGATTGGTTTATATATTTCTAAATCTTTCTTGATCTCGAATGTTCCTCGTGGGAACGATCTTGATTGCAGTCTTTTCCGAAGAGTAGAAGCACACGTGGTGCTCTCCTGACCGGGAGAGTCCCCCGTGGTGATCCTACACCCAGTCAACCACCCCAAGGTCACGGACAGACGTAACGGTGACTACGGTACGCGCGATAAACGCACGGGTAGCAACCCCGCACTGGCACACGGTCAGTTGTTTCCGCAAACATGTGCCGCAAAGTACAGCACGGAGCAGTATAGGGCCTAGCCCTCTTAGTAACAGGAGTCTAGCCCTTAAGAACCAAATAGGGGTCTCGCCCCTCCACAGTTCGCGCACCCTCGCCTGACTACCTGGTTTACCCAATGGGCCTAATAAATCGGTGTAGGGTGGCTAACTGAACCACGGGCCCAGTGGGGTGGCTAGCTCTCTCCCTACATTAGTAGCTCTCCCCGATACAGTGTACGCGAGGGCCAAGAAGTCGGTGCAGAGTGGCCAATCCTAACCCCAGGTCCCAACCTAAGGGCGGCTAGCTCTGCTATACACTAAACAGGGGACAGTTGCTTTGCTTGGTACTCCATACTCAAGGGCCAGCACACTTCCCTACTCACATTTTCAGATTCATTCCATTATTTCCAGGAGCTCTACTCCTAATTCCCCGTAGGGTTCATGCTCATTTTTCTCATGCCATTCCATACCAGGTTTCATCATTTCCATTTCCATTCTCAAGTTAAATACATGCAACTTGTATTTCTATCGTTCACATTTCCATACTCAGGTTATACACAGGCAGCTCGTATTAAATCATTTAACGTATACAACAGGAAAGTCACATGCAATTGTTAACTAGCACAGGTAATTCATATTTCACAGGCAGCTTTTATTCATTTACAGGCAATTGCTAACATTTTTATCAACTAATTCAAGATTGCAATTCAATCATGCATACAGACATTTCAAGTATTTCTCGTCCTACGATTCATGCCACATCCTAGGTTCTAATCATTCATTTCACACATGCATTTAGGTTTATAATTAAATTAGGGGAAGCCACTCTACCAGTCAACTCAGGAGTATTGGGGGCTCGAACGGCAGTCTCACGTGCCTCAGCAAGCCCCGAATCCGCAACAGAACGAAGTCCTATAACAAGGAACAACCACAATGGAACATTCAAAACAGTATCAAAAGCCATCTAACAAGTAGAGGAACTCGCAAGGAAAACATCGGTATCCTATTTGCGTAAAATATACCTCAAATGGATCCTAAACGAGTCAAAAACAGGGTTTCTAACTCAAATCAGACGTCTGGAACAACTTCCGGACATCTTAAAAGTGTCCAGGAACGTACCTCAAGCTCTGCGTTGTCCTCAAACGTCCAAGAACTCTTCTGGATCGTCTAGACCCAGCTCCAGACGTCCGACCTCCTCTCCAGATGCCTGGAAGTGTTTCCAGCCATCTGGTAAGCCTCCCAGACGTCTGAAATGCGTGGGAGGGAATGTCCCGCACCTTGTTGAAGCAAATCCTGCACGCGACGACCAAATCTTCTCAAAAAAGCCATATGAAGGGTAGCAGCAAAGCGGCTTGCATGGCCGTATCCGCAAAGGGAACGTACCTTCACTAAGATCTCTCTTCAGACGTTTGGAACTGCCTCCAGACATCCGCACCGTGGTCTGGACGCTACTCTAGACGTCTGATTCTGGGAAAAAACACAGAACCAAAACTTGCTCTCGCTCGCTCCTGCCGCACGCGACTGTGGCTCGCCTCCTCGCATGCAACTCCAGCTGCAGTAGTGTCGGGGATGACTTCCCCGACGCACTCCTCCTCCCGCACGTGCCACTCTGGCGGTGCGCCCTCCGGTGAGCTCCTACACGAGCTCGCAAGCTCAACTCCTCTTCTTGTCACGCCACTCCTCCTCGTCGCTGCTCTCGCGCTCACTTGCTCGCACTGGCTCTCTCGCTAGAGTGGAGAAGAAGAGAGGAAGGTGGCTGGTGTGGGGAGAATGAGAGAGGGGGAAGGGGTTTATAAGGTTGGTGGGTTAGGGTTCGCTGGAGGCGGGGAGATAGAGAAGAAGGGAAGGAAAAAGAGAAGGTACTGTCTGCGTGCAGCTTGCATGCAGACGCGAGCTCGTACCCAAAAATTTTGATTTCCAGACGTCTTACCAGACATTTGACCGACAGTCCAGACGTCTTAAAAGGCTCAGGACCGAATGGGTCTTAACAACAGGCAGCTTTTGTTTATTTACAAGCAGTTGTTAACCTTTCTGTCTACTCATTCAATACCGCAATTCAATCACGCATACAGACATTTCAAGTACTTCTCTTAGGATTAATGCCATATCCTAGGTTCTACTCATTCATTCCACACAAGCATTCAGGTTTATAATTAAATTAGGGGAAGCCACTCTACCAATCAACCCAGGTGTATTGGGGGCTCGAACGGCAGGCTCATGTGCCTCAGCAACCTCCGAACCCGCAACGGGACGAAGTCCTATAACAAGGAAAAATCACAATGGAACATTCAGAATAGTATAGAAATCCTTCTAACAAGTAGAGGAACTCACAAGGAAAACACCGGTATCTTATTTGCGTAAAACGGACCTCAAACGAACCCTAAACGGGTCAAAAATAGGGTTACTAACTCAAATCAGACGTCTGGATCATCGTCCAGACGTCTTAAAAGTGTCCGGAAATGCACCTTAAGCTCTGCGTCAACCTCAGACGTCCAGGAACTCTTCTGAACCGTCTGGACCCAGCTCTAGACATCCGACCTCCTCTTCGGACGTTTGGAAGTGCTTTCAGCCGTCTGGTAAGCCGCCCAGACGTCTGAAATGTGTGAGAGGGCGTGCCCCGCGCCTTCCCGGAGTGAATCCTGCACGCGACAGCGAAATCCTCTCAAAATAGCCACGCAAAATGTAGCTGCAGAGCGGCCTGCATGGTTGTATCCGTAAAGGGAACGTACGAGGATTGATGAGAGTCTCATCATGAGCCATAATTAGCCCATTTTTTCCCAATAAAGAAGATAAAAGCTCCTACATAACCTAGAAGAAGGCTTAACTGAAGAAATAAGTGCTCTGAGAAGAAAACATGAATTAAAGGTTAAAATTGCAATTTTACCATTGCAGTACATAAACAGGATTTCTCAGAGGCAAAACACAGGTCAAAAGGTATAAATGAGATAAAAAGTGGGTTGAGTCAATCAGAAATGGGTTCATGTGCAATCTAGGAAGTAAATGACATGTGGTAACCCTAAAACAGATCCGCTTAATTCAACAAGGTTCCGGTTAGGATAAAAATCAATTAAACCCTCTAAAAATCATGGAAAAATATCCCCTAGGGTTTAGAACACTTAAGTTGGCCTTTGGAACCCAGTTTGACCTAGATTAGGGTCCTAGCTCTTCAATTAACCTAATTTGGGGTTTTACGCAAAATATCCAGTCAAACGTGGTCAAACTTAAAATACAACTTTAGCATTGGATTCCTTAGGTCCAAATTAGGTTTGTACCAAAATTTGGACCTAAGGGGAGGTCATCTTGACCTACTTTGCAATTTAGTACATCCAAATCATAAATTGGTCCCTATCTTTTGAATATCTTTGCAGAGAGCCCCCTAAGTTCTTCGCTCCTTTGCAATCCCGTCCTGCCGCCATTGTTAGGGTAGAACCAAGCTCCGACGAGGTTTAGAGAGGGATTGCTCTCTAATCCCTCAGAGATTCCCTCCCAGAAATGGAAGGGGGATTCTCTGAGGAATTCCCTTCCTTCTAGAGCAGATCACGATCCCTGGTGTGAACCCAATCTCTCGTGCGAACACACGAGAGATTTGGGTATCCACCCTCCTTCCATCTCCAGCGAGCCGGCAGAGTTGATTGCGGGGTCTCCACGCAATAGTAGGTGCGGCCAGCACCTATAAAAGACTCCCCATACCTTGCCGCAGAACCTAAGCTTAATTTTGACGGAGATCCACTCAAATTTCCTCTCTCCCATCTCCGGCCAAAAGACCCACAAGCTCCGGCGACCTCCTCCCCTCCTCGTCGCTCTGCTGCCATACCAGCAGCAGAGTCAACTCCACCGCTTCCTCCCGCGTCACGCTGTACCAAGCGCGCGTGCCCCTGACCTCATCTTCGTCGCCGCTTCCTCCCTCAGGGTCCTTCCCTGACAACGGCAGTTACGCGCCGTCCACTCCGCTGTCTCCCTTCCTTCCAGATCACCCCAGATATCCTCTCCATCCTCTCCTCTCTCTTTTCCCTCTGATATTTTATCTGATTACCCCCCCCCCCCCCCGACAGTGCCAAACCACCTCCATCGTCCTCGCTTCCGACCGACCTCCGGCGAGCCGCCCACACCACTCTGCCCCTCCACACAGCTCGCCAACCCCCTCGTGAGCTCCGCCTCACCACCAGGAACTCACTTCACCTTACCACTGCCACTCCAGACCTCCACAATCAACCCCCGAACAACCCAACATCTCCGGCCACAGGTTGACCTAGGCACGCACGCCTAGGCCGACCTGCGGCCTGCAGCACTGCGCATCATCTTCGCCGTGCTGCGGCGAAGGTTTCTAGCCAATCTGATTGGGCCAATAGGCCGTTCTTGTGTGTGACAGGTTTAAGCTCCGGCTGCCATTATCAGCCGAAGCAGCAAGGAGCTTGCAGCAGCTTCAGGTACCAGGACTCCCGGGCTGCAGGTGTAGCAGACTCATGTGAGTGTCGCGAAGTGAGTGAGGCTAGCAAGTCGCACAGAGAGGGCAGCAGTTGGAGCAATCGCGCGACGAAAGCTCTGCGGGCGCGAAAGCAGGACCGACCAGATAGTCCCACATCGTGGGATTACAAAACACAGGTATCATATAAATTGTTTTTGTGTTTTAAGCCCATTGCCTCCGTAAGCACAGGGGTGAGGTCCCTCACCTGCCCTCACCCGCCTCGTCCGCGGCTTGACCACGCGGATCTGGCGGGATCCGACCGACCCAATCCTTGCGCACTCCTCATGCATCACACCACCTGCAGGTGCGCCTGGTCCCGGGTACGATCCGACCCGAATATCCGTGTGGCTCTGGGAGAGCGTCCCTGAGTGAACTGTTGAGAGAGAGAGACGTGCGGGTAGAGGGAAATGGGTAGGTTTTGCTCCTGTGCAGGCAGACTGAGCGTGGAGAGACTTAGCCGCAAGGAGAAGAGAAGAAGCAGAAGAAGAAACTGAGCGAAGGAGAGACCAAGGCAGATCAGAAGAAGAGGAAAGAAGCCTTCGCAGGAGAAAAAGGAAGAGCAAGGCAGGAGCAAGCCAGAGAACGAAAGAAAGGTCAAGTGAAGATAGCAAAGATCAGAAGAAGAAGAAAGAAGGAAGGCAAGGCAGGAGAAGAAACAAGAGAAAAGATACAAAGGCAGGAAGAAGAAAAGCCTTCGCAAGCAAAGAAGAGAGAGAAGATCAGAAGAAGAAAAAGGGGAAAATACTTTTAAGACGTCTGATCACCAGATCAGACATCCAATTTCATATTTTTTTGTCATAATTACTTTTAATTGCATACATTCATATTTGAATTAACATTTTGAGTAAATTAGAGTGTTCAATTTCATTTTGATTAGTAGTAAATTCCATTTGCTCCCTGTGTTCGACCTCGGATACTCCGATTTCGAGTAATAAAATTCTCTATTTGTTTGAATGCTTTGTCAGCTATACTACAACGTGATATACTTTAAACCCGCACAAAAACGTCGAGAACAGGGATGACTCCCCTGACACACTCCTCCTCCCGCACGCGCTGCTACGGCCATGCACCCTCCGGTGAGCTCCCACACGAGCTTGCGAGCTCAACTCCTCCTTCTCTCCTCACGTCGCCGCTCTCGCGCTCTCTCACTCGCGGTAGCTCTCTCGTTGGGGTGGAGAGGAAGAGAGGAAGGTGCTGTGGAGTGGGGAGAACAGGAGGGGAAGAGGGGTTTATAAAGATGGTGGGTTAGGGTTCGCTGGAGGGGGAGAGAGAGACAAGAAGGGAAGAAAAAGAGAGGGTATTGTCTGCGCGCAGCCTGCGCGCAGATGCGAGCTCGTATCCAAAAATTTTGATTTCCAGATGTCTGGGAAGGTATCCAGACATCTGACCGATAGTACAAACATCTTAAAAGGCTTAGAACAGCATGGTCTTTACATATAGACTTAACCTTTGTTAGGGTCTTACCACATCTTTCACATCTAGAAATTCACCATATTTCCTCACTCCGATTGGTTACCCTACTTTTTTTTCCACGTGTAGGATGAGTGGAGATGGTTCCAGTCATGGCAAGGGTGTCCAGCATTCTCACAAAGGTGGAGGCCCACAAATTGCCAATTGGACATCTAACTAGGATAGGTTGTTGATAAGGCTTTTGAATGACCATTACGATAACGATTTCGTAAACGGTTCATTCACTAGAACTAGGTGGGTTGAGATCGTTAACGAGTTCAACTTGGAGAGCGGGTTATCCTATGTGAAGGATCAATTGCAGAACCAGTTCAAGAATTTGAAGGAGTTGAACGCTTTTGTTGTCTTGTCCAACAAAAGCAGTTGGGGTTGAGATGATCGTAGGAAATGTGCCATCCCATATGATGGCAGTGCATGGGATGAGGTTAGTGAACTTTCCATTACAATCGTATTTTATAGCGAAGACTTTGTGTTGTGTGTAATACATTAGAAATTCATGCAGTTTCCAGAGTATCTGAAGAAATTACAAGAGAAGACGTTTCCATACCATAAGGAGTTGGAAGTCATTGTTGGTAAAGAGTCTTCAAGGGGAGTCCATGCAACATCCAATCTTAGGCATGGTGACGTTGGCGAATTCAATGAATGCGAAGGTCAAGGTGATGTGAACCTCTCGCAGATGGATTTTTCCATCAATGAGAACACGACAATGTCCTCGCAAGCACCCATCTCAAGGAACTATACTACTTCACAATAAGCACATACAGAATTTTCGATTCCTTAGGATGAGGATGTCAGTGCAAATGTTAGGGGTAGTACACCACCGTCGAGGGTCACACCTAGATCATCAGAGCACACATCAAGAAGTAGCAGGAAGCGTCGTCGTAATGGGGCCTCCTCTTTGGAAGGTGTCGATAAGGTTGCGACGATGCTGGAGGAGTTCCTCTCATTTAGCAAGAGCAAGCGCCTTCAGGACTTTTAGAGGGAAGAGATAGATAACAGTGTCTTAGGGTTGACAATGATGCTACCTAACTTGTCTGCTGCTCCGAGATCAAGAATGGTTGCTCGCCGTTTGGATCCAGCATTTAGAGATATAATGAGGGTGTTCCTTCGAGGTAATGCGGAGGATATGGCTGAGTTGGTGAAGATGGAGATGAACGGTGATATATGACGTTCATCGCTATTGGTTGTTATAATTAGGTCATGATTCCGTTTAGTTCAAAATTACGAGATACTTTGAAATTTATGGTGTCTAGTTAGCCTGTTTTTTTATCATTCTCAATGTAATCTCTTTTGTTTGCAACCTTTAATGATGTACTATCTTCCCTTCATAGTTATGTTGTCATGGAATCATTGAAATGGTTGAATTGAATGCTTCTCAAATGAAGGACTTCCTCTATCTTTTCTTATTTCCGTAACTTTCCAGTACATGGAACCTCCTAGACGTTCTGTTGATGGTGACGAGTTGGGAGATTCTGTCGTAGAAGTCATGTTTGAGGAAACTATGCAATACGTCGCAGATCAAATTCAACATTTCTCACATGTCCCACGCACACCAAAGCACACTGGTGATTTGAAGGGATTGGTTTGGGTTAATAGAGTTTTAGAAGGACATTGTGACCATTCACTAGATATGTTTTGTTACGACCAGGGTAGCAAGCGTCGTTTAAGACGTCTGGGAAGTGGCCCAGACGTCTGGAAGCCATCCCAGACGTTTGCAATTAAATTTTTTCAGCGTACGGGTTCGCGTCTACGTGCGCATGAACTCGCCGCCCTCCTCCTTCTCTTTCCTCCCTCCTTGCAGACGCAGCCTTTCCTCTTTCTCTCTTTCCCCGTGCTGCCTTCAAATACGCCTTTCCCTCTTCCTCACCCTCACTCCACCGCCTTCTTCCTCTCCTCCCTGTCAGCGAGAGAGCGAGCGAGCAAGAGCGGCAGTCGCGACTGCTACGAGTGTGTGGGGAGGAGGAGCTGTTGCGAGAGGAAGAAGGAACTCGACCGAGAGGGTGCGAGCTTGCTGGGGGAGTTAGAGCTGACCGGTGGGAGAGCAACGAGCGTGTGGTGCCGCGGAGGAGCTGCTGCAGTTAGGCAGCAGGCGGACGCGGCGTGGCACGGCCGTGCATTGCGGGCGGAGAGCGAAAGGATCCTGATTCTGGGAAAATTTTCCCAGAATCAGACGTCTGGACTTACATCCAGACGATGCAGAAGACGTCTGGAGGAAGGTCCAGACGTCTGACAGGTACGTTATTTTCATCTTCCCCTTCTTTCGAGTGTACGGCCATGCAGCCATTCCGTCGAGGTCTTCTGCACCTTTTCGTGATGAGAGAGGGTGTGTGTGTGTGCAGGACTTGTTCGGGAAGGCGCAAGGGCTCGCCATCCCACACAGATCAGACGTCTGGGCAGAGCACCAGACGACGGAGAGGGCCTCCAGACATCCGGGGTGACAATCGGATGTATGGAAACAAAGTCCAGACTGTCCCGCGGGCTTCTGGACGTTTGAAGGACTGCACAGACCAAGGTAAGACCTGAGCTACCTTTTAAGACATCTGATTTTGGACAGATTGGTTGTTTTTAACCATTTAGGGTCCGTTCGGAGCCCGTTTTCCGCATTTCAAGTTTCGTTCTTCTCAGATTTAGTTCCTCTACCTGTTTACAGTAATTGTATACCGTTCTGAGTAACTCCTTGTGTTGATCCTTATGTTAGGACCCTATTCCGTTGCGGCTCTAGGGGTTGCGGAGGCGCGCAGGCTTGTCGATTATGCCCCCAATGCTCCCGGTTTCGCGGGTAGAGTGGCCCTTTCAATTATTTATCAAAAATTATGCAATTATGAAATAATTAATAGAGTTTAGGGTATTGCATGAACCCTTGGATTGAAAAACTAGATTGAATGATAGATCCTAGGGTATTGCATGAATCCTAGGACTGGAAAACTAGATTGAATATCTATACGTTGCAGTCTTGGAAAGGTAGAAAGGAAACGATAACTGCCTGTAAAATTGGTTAACAGCTGCCTATTTATGAATGAATAATTACTGTTGAGAACATAGGTTATATGGATATAAAGTTGGAATGGTGAAACCTAAATTGGCTGAGTTAAAACAGCATGAACCTTACGGGGAATTAGGAGTAGAACTCCTGGAAAGTGAATGGAATAGAATTGGGGAAGTGAGCTGGCCCTTGAGTACGGAGTACCAAGGAGAGCAACTGTTCCCCTGTTTAGTGCAGAGCGGAGCTAGCCGCCCTAGGGACCTAGGGTTAGGTCTGGCCACTTTGTACCGACTTTTGGCCCTCGTGTACACAGTACCGAGGAGAGCTACTAGTGTAGGGAGAGCACTAGCTACCCCACTGGCCCCGGGGTTCTGCTAGCCCTCCTACACCGACTTGTTAGGCCCACTGGGCAAACCAGGGTAGTCAGGCGGGGGTGCGCGGACTGTGGAGGGGCAAGACCCCTGTTTGGTTACTGTGGAGAGGCTGGACGCCTGTTACTGAGAGGGCTTTGCCTTATACTGGTTCCGTGCTGTGCTTTGGGCGCACCCGTTAACGGAAACGACTGACCGTGTGCCAGTGCGGGGTAGCTACCCGTGCATTTATCGCGCGTGCCGTAGTCACCGTTACGCCTGTCAGCGACCTTGGGGTGGTTGACTGAGGGTAGGACCATCACGGGGGACTCTCCCGATTAGGAGAGCGTCA
Organism: Thalassia testudinum; assembly: GCA_037157565.1. Lineage (NCBI taxonomy): Eukaryota > Viridiplantae > Streptophyta > Magnoliopsida > Alismatales > Hydrocharitaceae > Thalassia > Thalassia testudinum. The sequence goes on along the minus strand of JAZHRO010000073.1, from coordinate 195,504,197 downwards.
TGTGCTACTTCTACTTTTCAGAAAAGACTGCAATCAAGATCGTTCCCACGAGAAACATTCAAGATCAAAAGAAGAATCTGAGGGATAATTCAATAACAAGTAAACGGAAAATATAAAGAAAGAAATTAAAAATATAACTGCTACTGTCCACCTTACTGTTTCTTAGCTTTTAGTTGCCACTCTAGTCAGCTTTTCGCTGACGTGTCACCTTTGTTACCTTTTCAGGACCAGGTGTTGAGTAGCCAGAGTCGGCAACTGCAGAGGGCGCTGGGCCTAGTAGAGCCCAGTAGTGTTACTTGTGTAGTACCCACTGTACTTTTCTTTCCGTTGTAGTGAGTAGTTCTGTTACCCCTGTACTCTTTTTTTTTTGTAAGCTTCATGTTTATGTACATGTTTATTTTCTTTACTGTTGTGGTGGTGTATACTGTAGCATTTCTTTCTTTACTGCTGTATTTTGTTACTGCTAGTTATATACATGGTAAATGTGGGTTACTTTACTGCTCTTTTGGTTACTTTCTCGTTGGACGATTGGGTCTTGGGATCAGTCGAGTCGGTCCGATTCTCGTGTCTTGTAGGAATTCGGGAATCGGGTCGTTACATGTTTCGAATGGATAGCTCCCAATTCATTAAGCTACGTGATATGCTGCTTGAGAGGGAATACCTGAAACCCATGAAGGAGATGCATCCAAATGAGGCCCTTGCAATCTTCTTATATGGTATTGAATAGGGTGCTACAAATCGGAACATGCAAGGCTAGTTTGAGAGATCATCGTGCACTATAAGTAACTACTACAAGAAAGTTGCTAGAGCAATAAAGAAGCTTTAGTTTGAGTATATTGGTATGCCCGATGAATTTGCACCAATTCCAAACAAGATAAAGACAAACCGGGACCTTTATCCATATTTCAAGGTTAGGTTATTTATATCAATAATCATACCTTTCTTGCTTATAAACAAAATTCAATTCTAGGACCCAATCTTTACAGGATGTGATTGGGGCTATAGATGGCACTCACATAGAACTTTGCGTGAACCCAACGGATGCCGGGAGGTATCAATACAGACACGGTTGGTGTTCACTAAACGTAATGTGTGTTACATTAATAGATCTCTCCATTTAGTACATTGCTAGTGGATGGGAAGGATCCGCTGCTGATATGACAGTAGTTTGTTGGGCAGTGCAAGATGACAATATTCCATTGGCACGGGGTTGAGTTTATCTTGTGGATTGTGGGTATGCTAATACCCATCAATTCTTCGCCCCATATAGAAATGTAAGTTATTATATCACTGAATACAACGTTAGGGCAACATGCAACAAGTATCGCAATAAGGAGCTATTCAACCACCGTCACGTGAAGATTCAGAATTGCGTTAAAGATGTTTTGGTGTAGTTGAACTACCCCTCCTTCTACTCTATTGAAGTCGATCGAGATGTAGTTGTTGCTTGTTGCGTGGTTCATAACTTCTTACTGAGAGATAGGGGGTGAGATGAATTTTATAACAAGAACTTCCAAGCGTCACAGGCCGAAGATCCGACTAGAGAGATATGACTAGCTCCTCAAACGAATAACCCTGGTGACACTATCCTCGAGTCATCAATTTCTTTAAGTCAAGCAGATATCCAAAGGGGCAATCAGATTAGAAAGTCAATTGTAGATTCGATGTGGGAGGAATGGCAAAGGAAAAATGCATGATCATGAAGTTCGTGCATCGGTCATTGTTTCGCACATTAAGTACCATTTTGATGTTTTCTCTTCATACTTCATAATATATGATGTTGTGAATGTATTTCATGATGAATGACCTAGACTCTATTTACACTTCATCATGAAGAGCTAGATATATTTTTAAACTTGCATGCAATTTGTCAACTTTCAATTTTGGATGTGTTAGGACACAATTTCAGGTATGGAGACTGCTCCTTACTACGCTGGAGGAGACTGATATCACAAACATCAGTGCCTATGTTATGAACCATACAAGCTAGTTTTTGAATTGGAAAACATTCGAAATAAAGATCTCCTTAACCATTTGTTTTATATGTGTCCTCGAAGGAATGGAGTAAGTGAATCGAATAATCCTTTCATCTTTATAATATGGGTTGAATTAAGCTTATGGATTGTTATTTATTTCAATATAGGGTTGCAACTACGGACAACTTTCATGAGAGAACTTTCCCAACTTCCATATACTGAAGGTTGAGCATAACTTCTTGGCTCGCTTGTATGCAAAGCTAGAGGCAAGAACTAGCTTAAGGCAGTGTGTGGAATTGCGGAGTGCATATGAGGAGTTGGCACGTCTGAAGTCTAAGTTGTAGGAATTGAGAGCGAAGATAGATATCGTAGTTGATGATCTCGTGTCTTCCATAGAGCGAATTAACTGCGATTAGTTAATGCATCCTCCTATTGCATAATGTTGTTCTGTATCAAACTTTTTAAGCATTTTGGAGGTGTTCCTTTTCTACATGACCAGCATCTTCTTGACGACTTGTTGTCATGATCTATAAATACCTCTCTGCAATTATGTTCATTCCCTATTTTCAAATTAGTTATCTTAACTTTTAGCTCACAGGAATGTCAACATCACGAGGATTAATAATAATTGAAAGGAGATGCAATTGTGGACATGTGGCGGAACTTGTTTTTGAGGAAGAAACAAGTATAGATAATATCTTAGATGGGATGAATTACAAGTGTCCTTGCGGGAATAGCGTAAAATGTAGCTTCGAAATTACTAACATTCGATTGAAATTCTTGGTCAAATCCCATGTTAACTTTTTCGTTTTAGGGATGAGGATTTCGAAAATCCCCTCTCAAGTTCCAACCAACGTTGAAATCCCAAAAGGTGGAGTTAACTTTCATGACCTACATGTATTATGAAGTTTGCTGCGAGCAGCAAGAGAAGAAAAGGAAGAGGCTTGAATTGGAGTAGCAATTACATTTGTTAACAAAAAAATTAGAAAGTATTAATTATGAAGGTTAATTGTACCATCAAATAATTATGGGTACATAGTTTCTTATAAATTAGCAGATGGAAATCTCAATGTACCCGATAATGTCATGTATTGTATGATGAAGATATTTCTGTAAAAGACGTAACCGCTGTTTGAGAGGATGATTTTTTTTAAGAAATTTTTTCTTCTTTAGTAATTCTCGACTATTATCTAAGTTGGATGTCATTTTGAAAACTTTTGGTCATAGGAATGGCATCTTTCAAGGGTTGGACCATTCAGAAGGATACATGCCTTGTCACAGCATTAAGAAATTTGAAACAGGATGGAGACTATTTTTTTTTTTTTGAAAAGAGAAGAGGTCCCGAATTTCTCGCTGGCCACGGAGCACCTCCGTGATCAAGGCCACGGCCACTCTCCGGCGCCGAGTCAGGATGGCTGAACACCACTAATGGCACGTCCACCTAGAAGGACACTATGTGTGTCTAGGCAAGTCATGGGGATTCTACCCCGTGCACCCCACACAGGAAGCACCTTTTGGGGAACGGGCGCACCAGCTGTGCTCCCTATTAACCCCAAGATGGAGACTATGTTAATGGTTCTTTCACAAGGAGTGCCTGACACCTTTTGAGGGATCATATGGAATACCATTTCAATGAGATCCTACTTACTAAAATTATGAATCGCTGGAAGTTCTTGAAGAAGAGCTATCAATTAGTCATGGAATTGTTAGCTGAGGAGACATGGACATAGGATATCGAACAACATGTCATCGTCCCAGATGATTCAACCTAGTTGGAAAATGTAAGATTCCTTCCGTGTAGCATTCTTCTCTTTATTTACCTTCTTCTAGAGATAGGTTTTTATTTTCTTCACTTTGTAAGTTAATGCCAAGTATAGAAGATTACAGGGTCTTCAATTTCCATTCCGGGAAATTATGGATGAGCTTGTTGATTAGTTTTCATGTCCATTCTATCCTTGCTGGGATCTATTCATCTGTCTATAATTTAACGACAGAAATCTATCTTAATTTACTGATTATTATATAATAAGCGTGGTGACCGATAATTTCATTTTAGCAACTTTGGATATTATTTTTAATTTTTTGTTTATTTTGCTTATTCAATGCTTATAAATGTTATGTGTTTTCTTTGGATATTGTTTTCTTTTAAGATCTCACAAGTTATATGGTTTTCTTTGTATATATATTCTTTATTTATGTTCTCATATAGATTAATAATATATTATCTTCCGAAGATTTCTAATATGGCTGTAAGATGCATTGCAAAAACTTTACGAAGATTATATAGGCAATAATGAAAGCTTCCAATGCTTGAAGGCAAACCTAGTAACCAATTGGATGGTGTTGGTTTGGCTGCCTGGTGAAAATTAAATCAGGCAACCCTAGTGAATGTGTTTGCATACGTAGGATGGCTGTAGTGTAGCAACCCTATACAACACAAAAGATGACGGTTAATTGTGCTTGCATGGCATGGATGGCTGCAACGCAGCAACCCCATGCAACACAAATTTCGATGGCTAAATTTTTTAGACCATCCATAGTTGATAGAATTTGCCTGATGACTAGCGTTAAAAATTTCTACAATGAAGCAATTTGAGTCTACTGAAAATTTAACAATCCATGTTTATTTCCTACATAGATGTGCCATTGCAGGTTAGTAATTTACACCTATAATTTCTCTTACTTATATATCGATGAATGGTCTCTGATGATTTACACATAATACATTTAAGTTGTTTCTACATGTTTGATTTTCTTATTAATTACAAGTAACCATCAGTTCTTTAAGACGATATGAAAACTTCTTATGGTTTCCTAGATAAGTTAACTAAAATAGCCATTACAATTATTCAGCTTGCCATGTATTAATGATTTTGACATGAAGTCTCATAATATATTTCTTCTTATTTAAGGTCCTGAATTGTAATGCTTACTTGATTGAAAGAATTTTCCATTTTTGCTATGCCAAAGATGAAGATCTCAGATGTAGATCAGAGTTACCCATAACTTAGATTATTGAAGGGAAATCTAAATAAATTTTTGTAAAGGAATATCTTCTTCTTATTTGAGTTACTTTTATTTCTAAATGTAATATGCCATGCAGCAATGTCACTTGTAACAAACTTTATGATTCACATGAATTAAGTAAGTAGTGCGTAATTGTAGAGATTTCTTTCAAATGGTTCATTATCTTTTTCTTATTTCTGTTATTTATATTTGACAATATAATATGCGATGCTGCAATGTTTCTTGTAACGAATTTGATTAATCACATGACAACAGAAAAAAAATTTCTCCAATACAAATAAATTTTCTTTTGTATTTACCATTCAACCTTTCTAATTAAAACATTATTTTTAAAACAAAGAAACAATCCCAACTAACTTGCCTACCATCCTAAGGGCAAACATATTTTTTACCACTTTAACTCTCATTCTAACCCCCATTCCGAAATAAACACTCTCCTGTCACATCATCGAATAACCCAAATTCCTAACTTTCATTAAGTAAACACAAATAAAGGTTAACCCTTATTTACAAGTAAACACAAATAGGGGTTAACCCCTGTTGTAAATTTGCTAATCCAAATTAGCTAACCCACGTCGTAAATTAGCCCTAAGTCATGAGCATCAGTGGAAAAGCCAATACCATTAAAGGGGGTGTTTAAGTAGCAACCACAACGAATGACTTTACCAAAAGGAAAAACAACAATGACTTGGAAGGCTAAGACCCTACCAATTCTAGATAGACGAGGGAACATCTCCTTCTCTGAAAAAGTATGCCTACAAGGAAAAATTGCTTTATCATATAAGGTCAAGTTTTCAAGAAAGAGTGGGTGCAATCTTGGAGGGTGAATGGAGTAAGGAGTAGAAATAGATATCTTACATAAATGTCCTTGATGAGAGTCGGATTTATCCAAGGAAAGAATCCAAGGTGATTAGTCCAATCTAAGTCTCACCGGAGATGGAAAGGATAGACAGTTGAAGAGCAAGAAATACAATCATAAAAGACATGAAAGTTTTAGCATGGTTACGCTCGGATAGCTAACATGCCCTTTGCTTCCTATTCTAGCTTTTATATTGCGATGATCCAAGCCTAAATCCAAGCCAAATAAAATAAATCAACCTCAACAACTTGTTTGATGTGAATTCAATAGATCGGAGGCAACCACCAAAATATTTAAGTTGAAGATGTGAAGTGATAATTCTTTTATATTTTATATTCATCACTTATTTGTATGAATTTACTGTATAAGCCTCTCTTTAAAGTGTCACGCTCATAGACGAAAGAGAAATTGCAGCGTCAATGACACATAAAGAGCTACCAAAAGGTGATGATTTGTGCCTTGTTTTAAGGTGTATAATTTTCCATCATCCAACATATTTGTTTCTTCCCTTTCCCAAAGCCGACGCTTCCTCCTCCTCCCTCTTACTCCAAAGCATTCCTCAGTGGAAGAGATCGATCTTCTATCAATTAGATCCGTGGAGATGTTAAGCGTTGAACCTACATTGTTGGAGATATTAGCTTGCAACTACCATTAAATAGGGGTATCCAGCAAAGGGGACTTGTTGAAAGAGCATCAAATTCTTGCTTCCCACTTTCTTGCCCTACTGGGGGCAGCTAAATACTGTATCAAGAGGGGGTGGGCAGAGCTAGAAATTTATTAGAGATGTGGAAGCCAAGAGAGGATATAATGATCATTGGAATTAACCTAACAACGAAGAGAGCAAAGTATGAAGACAAAGGGTTAACTTTAATGACACGTCGTATAATTCTTAAATAATATAAATTTTGTTGGAAGGGCTCACTTGTCCCGTGACAGCCGCGTCTTGCTTTACTCGAGAGGAGGTCGTGTGCGGGAGATCATCTCCTCTTGACTTTCCAAGGAATAACAGTTTGTTGGAAGTTTTTGAAATTTCTTCTTCATCAAAATATAATAATCTCAACTCTTACTTTTAATATTAGATAAATACATACTTAACATCTTTAACTTTTACTTTCAAAATTAAATAAATATTCAATACATCATTCACTTATATTTTTAAAATTAAATAAACATCTAGTAACATTGTATCAAGATATAATTATTTTATTTTTTACTTTTTGTAACATTTATTTCATCAGCAAAATAAATACCTCTTCACTTATTATTCTATTTTATCGTGTATTTGGCGGGTCTGATGCTTCACATGGGATTGTCTGCTTCTTCTAAGTCAAATATTAGATTGTTTTTCCGGCCGCAACCAAAAGACGCATCCCCCGTACACTTGGGTACGTAATTATTATCCTCATCGGTCATTTATTTAAAAAGGACCGATAAACTCCAAAATGCTTCGCCAACCCAATTAACTTCAATTTTGTGTCATTGATTCCGCAATCTTTGCAGGTCTTGGACCAGTGGCTTGATCCTTTTCTAAAGCAAAACCTTGAAGATCAGCAAATTGATGCCTCTTGTTTTGCTTTTATTCGTGCATTTCTGTACAACTTTAAGTATCATGCCTTTTTAATTACCAGCCAAAAACGTTCTTTTTACGTAGCATCCATAGGGTAACCTTTCTTAATAATTAGCTTGGGTAGACCTTTGGCCACCAAGCACGTCATTGACGACAACAAGGACAACGATGGTGGAGACGATCGATGCAACGATGTTTTGCGTATATGAGCAAACAGGTGCTAGTAAGGACATTGGGGGAAGACGGTTGGACCACTCAACTTGGGAAATAAGGATCCAGGAACCAACCAAAATCGAATTAAATCTTGGCATTGCCAAACTAATTAATTGCTGGCAGCCAGCGAAGACATTAACTCCTAACAGGCTCTGTCCCGGTGGCTAAGGTAAGCATCGTCGACCTCTGCACAATTTGTTTGTTCAAGAAAGAGCTTTTTATGCAGCAATATATACTTGTGATTGAATTCCTTCCACGCAATCTCATGCATAAAAAGAAGAAAACGATGGTTTAATATATGCGAGTTGTTGAAGATATCCACAGATACAAGATAAATTTGTTATTATGGCAATCTACAACTCTACGATAAAATTAAGTACTTTAAAGTTTAGTTTACGGTGGGGGCTAATTCCTGTTTGCGAAGAGGGATAACTCAACATCTATTTGCCTTCCTAATACTTGTTATCCCAACCCAGGATGGACGGGGGGTTGGCTTAACTCGCGCCTCAACCCTCGTTTTCCCTCCCCTCGATGCACGTCACTGCCCCTGCACTATTCCGAACATACCCTTCCGTGCCCTAACCCCTCTTGCGATGTCACGGTGCTCCCCGACTGGTAATGGTAATGCACTCCCCTACTCCACCCTCATTTGGAACAATCGTTGTCCCCTCTGTGGGGAGCGAGTTCTTCTCGCGCTTACAGCGCCTTTGGCACCATTTGATGTTTGCTGCGCCTCCTGTGCTCTACCCTTCGGAGGCAGGCCTATGTCGATGATGCCGACGATGCTGTTCTTGCAAGGAAAGGGGAGTTGGTAGCCTTTACTACCTTGTCTTTACCCGAATAGTAACTCCATTTGCGAGAGATGACCGGTTTAGAGATAATGTTCTTCTGTGCGGTTCCCTTGATTCTTGGCTAGTCTTTCTCGTGATTGGATGCTCTGGTGTTGCCTTTATTGATTCCCACCTTTGCTTTATGCTCTTGTGAATGCATTCATCGTGGTTGTTGATGTCCCAAACCTCTATATAAGGGACGTTGTTCCCATCCTCCTTCACCATGCGAACCAGAAACCCTATCAGGTGCGTATAATTTTTTTTTTTTACATTTAGGTTTTTTTTCCATTGTAGGTTTTGGGTTATTCTGATTTCTAATACATTCTTGTTGGTTGTTCAATTTGAAGGTGTCTCTTGCACATTTGATCTTTGGTTTGTTTAGCTGGAGGTCAGGTTCTGCGCTATCTTCCGTGGCCTTCAATCATTGCTGAGGTATTGTACATTCACTACACTTGTTATAATCTATTTGATTTTTTTCAGTGTTTCTTGCTGTGGTTATCATGCTTTTTTGGAGCAAGTGGTGTCAGTCTGATAGAGCTGAACAACAAACTCTGCATATTTCTCTGCTTGAAGGGGTTGTTTGCTTGGTGACTGTCATTTGGATGTCTTTGCTTGAAGTCGGGTGTGAGGGGTTTTCCATCTTGTTGAAGTTGTGTTTCTATTTTGTTGAAGTTGTGCCTGATGGTGCTGTACAATTTTTGGTTTGTGATTTGCTGCCAAGAGTTGGTGATTTGCTTGAAGTCGTGATTTTTACCTATCTGCTTGAAGTCATGTTCAGTTGTTTTTGCCAAGAGTTGTTTCTATTCTGCTTGAAGCTATGCTTGATGTGCTTGATGGTGATTTGCTTGAAATCGTGGTCTTTACCTACCTGCTTGAAGTCATGTTCAGTTGTTTTTGCCAAGAGTTGTTTCCATTCTGCTTGAATCTCTGGTTGATGTGCTTGATGGTGATTTGCTTCAAGTCATGGTTTTTACCTATCTGCTTGAAGTCATGGTTTTTACCTATCTGCTTAAAGTCTTGCTGAGTTATTTCTGTCAAGAGTTGTTTCTAATCTGCATGGACTTGTGCTTGATGGTGATTTGCTTGAAGTTGTGGCCTTTGCCTATCTTTTGAAGTCGTGCTGAGTTGTTTTTGCCAAGAGTTGTTTCTATTCTGCTTGAAGCTCTGCTTGATGTGCTTGATGTTCATTTACTTGAAGTCGTGGTTTTTACCTATCTACTTGAAGTCGTGCTGAGTTGTTTCTACCAAGAGTTGTTTCTATTTTGCTTGAAGCTCTGCTTGATGTGCTTGATGGTATTTGCTTGAAGTTGTGCTTTTTACCTATCTAATTGAAGTCGTGCTGAGTTGTTTCTATTCTACTTGAAGCTCTGCTTCACGTGCTTGAGTTGTATTTATAATTCTTCCATCTGGCATTTGAAGTCATTTAATGTCATTGTTCCTTCTTCTGTTCCTAGCATTCTTCTCATGCACCTTAGCTCTTAGGGGGATGTTTACATTACAGATATAGTATGAGAAGATAGATATTTGCTTGTGTTACTTTTTATTCTCTAGTTAAAGATGACATTTTGTTGGGAGGAACCAGGGCTGTCAGTAGTGTGTCTGTTCAACTTCCTGTTTAAATGGTTAGACAAACAAAAAGTGGTGGCTATGATTTAGAGCAACAGATTACCCATTCTTGTCGACACCTTTTTTTCTCTAGTTAAATAACTGAAGATGTTTTCCCTTCTTTTTTGTCTTTTTTCTTTGATTTGGAGGAGCATTTGCATCCCTCTTCATTCGTAAGATTTAGCATGATGTTATTTTGCAAAGTTGTGCTTGCACGTAGCATCCCTTTGATCCTTCCCTGCCCCCTCATGCCCACCACCACCACATACCCAGGAAGAAAAAGAGATATAAACATCAAATGCCTTTAGCAAGTGTTCCTCCCCACCAACATCACTTCTTGCGTGGGATGGGATATCCCATAGGTTACCGTTAGTGTTACCCATCCCTTTCTAGTGGGATATACATATCCCACAGCCAAGCACACCTTCTTCACTACGCAGAGGTGGGTAATGGAGAGAACTTGCTTGGGGCCCCACTTCATTGACACACATATGGTGTGAGTGTTTGATGATAAACCATCAACTAGACGTAGACATACGTAAGCACGCAGGGATGCCTATGGGCAATAAACTGATGCTTGAGCAGGCTTACAGCTGATGAATGTCTCTGTGTCTCTTTGCATGTGTGTGGGGAAAAAGGGCAACTTAATGCGAACCCTTCTCTTGCCAAGCAATCTAAATTCACTGAAGATGTTCGTGTATTGAGATTGTGTCGCTTGTTTAATAAAGTAGCTTATTTTGTAGTTCTCTACTAAGAACTCCATAGGTTTGAGTTAATTTTCTTGTGTCACTTGTCAGTACTCTTACTTTTACTTGCTGATATTTTGTTTCTCTTGCGTAAGATTTCTCATCTTTGTAAAACCCATACATATATTTTCATGCTTGGCATGTGACTACAAATATGTTGACGGAGTCGTTGAGAATAAAGGCTGCTTGCTGCTCATAAGTGGCCATTGGATATTTTTTCTTCCAAATTTGTTAAATTTCAATTTGGATGAAGTTTTGCTTGCTGCTGTGGTTTATTAATTTCAATCGTATCTCTGCCATATAATTTCTTATTTCTTTTAAATTATAATTTAAGTATTTAGACTTAAAAATTTTATACAAATACAAATGATAGATATGTTAAATACTTCAATAAAACTTTTTAGTAGACACGTCAAGCTTTGTTAATATTTTACTAATGATGTTTTGTTGATGTAGTTTTGTTAATATTTAAGATAGAGTTTTGTCGAGGTATGATAGGAAATGAATTTCATTGAGAAAATTATGCCAACTTCAATGTAGGGTTTTCTTGTTCTTTACCTGTAAAATTATATGAATATTAATTTTGCAATGATGTAGTACGTAGAGCTCATCCCTCATGATTTTGATGGCAATTTAGGTTCTTCCCCTAGGCTTAGTTTAGAGTTGCCATGATAATTCTTATGGGGGTTTAGCATTTGTTGTTGAAGAGAGATTGTTGACTCTGAAATTAAGCATATCTTTGGAAGAAAATGATAGTCACGGGTCAATGATTTTAATCACTGTAAATTATGTCAAGGTGGTGTATACATGGATTTTCCACATGAGTTTTTGACACGGGAAATGGAAGATGCATTTAGTCGGGTTAGCCACTGTATCTACACTAAGAGGAAGAGGAATTTTGGAAATGAAGAAAATTTCCTCCTTGAGAAGATAGTTGCATTTGCTGTAATGATCATTGCGTTGAAGATGTAAGATGGTCACAACAATGATGTGGGGAGAAAATTAGCCCAAGTAAGGTATATAGTCAATAGTTATTAGAGTCTTACCTCAACTTCCTTTTAGTGATCTTCCCTTCTTTCTCCACTATTCTTAGGGTGACCTATTTTCAGTTTGATGTGTAGGATGACTGAAGAAGGTTACGGCCGTGGGAAGGGTGTCCAGCAACCTTGCAAAGGGGGAGGTCTAAGAATTGGAAACTAGATGGGCGGTGCACTATCGTTGTTCGTATGCTGTGTTTCTTGCTCTTAATGATTAATTCGTTATAGTATATTACAAACAACGGTCACCAGTTTACAATTTATTACTCGAAATTAAAACTTTCCCGAGGTCAAACTCAGGGAGCACACGTCATTCTAGAAACATAATTTCACAATTCTGTTACAAAAAGAATAAAAGAGAGAGAGAGAGAGTGAGTGAACAAAAGTTCTCTTTTTGGCTTTTTCTTCTTCTCTCTTCTTCTCTTTCAGCCGGTTCTCTTCTTCAGTCTGCCTTCTTCTTTCTTCTTCTTTTTCTTTGCTACAGCTGCCTCCTCTTTCTTTCTTTCTTCAGCTACTACGTCCTTCTTCTTCTTCCTCCTTCTTCTCTTCTCTGATTTTCTTCTTTCTCTTTTCTTCCTTGATCCGGACGTCTGATTCTTCGCGTCGGACGCCTTAACGGCGCTGTTGCTACAGTGCCCCTGCTGTCTTCTTTTCTTCTGCAGCTTCTTCTTCTCTTCACTGTAGCCTCTCCTTTACTTTCTTCTTCTGCTGCAAGAGCCTCTTCTTCTTTTCCTTTCTTTTTTCTCTGGCCCTTCCTTCTTCCTCAGCTCCTTCCTTCTTCCTTCTTCTTCTTCCCTATTGCTGCTTCTTTGCGGCTAAGTCCTTGCTGCCCTTCTTCTTCTTTCCTACCTGTTCCCTGCACACACACACGAAGCAAAACCTACCCCTACCCTTCTCGCGCGGCTCTCTCTCTCTTTGAATCTCTCTTGGGTATGCTCTCCCAGAGCCAGGTTATCGGGTCGTTCGCGCGCTCGGGTCCAGGCGCACCGGCGTGGGTGTGGTGCGCGAGGAGTGCACAGGAGTGAGGGCTAATCGGGTCACGGGTCAGATCCGCATGGGCAGTGCCGCTGGCGAGACTCAGTGGATAGCCTCACCCCAGTGTTTCGAGGCGAACAGCTTAGAACACTTTTTCAATTTATGTGTGGGCGTGCGCCCACACACTTCTGAGGTGGGAGTAAAGTCCCACCAGATGCTGCGCGCACCTGCAGGCAGGAAGCTTCGAGCAATTGGGGCAGCAGCGAAGGCTTGCGACCCCAATTGAAGACCTGGGCACACTCGTGGAAGTCTTCCGCGTCGCCTGGGGCTTGTGCCTGGAGCTAAAGAGGCTTGGAGCAGCTTGCGAGCTTGCTCCAAGCTTGTCATCAATGGCGGCGAGGGGGCGCGATCTGAAAACACTAAAACGGCCTCGCGGCCACGTCAGAAAGCTCAGGGAACTTCTCCAGAGCGCGGCGAAGGCAGTGCGGGGGTCGGCGTGGCGTGGGGAGGCCGGAGTGTGCGTGCCTAGGGCACACTGTGTGCGTGAGAGTGGGTGTGTTCGGGGGGTGTTCTGGGTGTGTGGAGTGGTGGTGTGAGTGGGGGAAATGCTTGAGTGGAGTGAGGGGAAGCTTATGGGCTTGTCGGCGAGGGGTGGGATGGCCTGTGGAGGTGGAGCGACCTCATCGGAGTTGGTGGCCGGAGGTGGAACAGATGGAGGTGGCAGTGGCAGTCGAGGGGTTAAAAGTGACAATTGAAGAGGGGGAAATTAAGAGGAGAGTAAGAGGGAGAGTTTGACCTATTTAACTGACGAAGGGGGAGTATGGGGGGAGATAAGATTGGAGGGAGGGGGGGGGGGGGGGGGGGGGGGGGGGGGGAGGAGGCGCTCGGCGCGTGTCTGTCGACGCCGGAGATGAAGGTGCCCAAAGGGGAGTAACGGCGATGAGGAAGAGGTCGGGAAGGCGCCAGCTGGTGCAGCCTGGCGCGGGAAGACGAGGCAGAGTGAGCTCTGCTGCAGGTATGGTAGCAGGGCGACGAAAGGAGGAGGAAGGGCCACCAAAGCCTACAGGCGTTTGACCGTGGGAGGAGACGAAGTTTGGGGGGGAATCCTCAGCCAAATCAGGCTTGCCAGAAACGACAGCCCCTGCCGCTTCTTATAAAGGTGCTGGCGAGGAGAGGATCTCGAGGGAGCGACGTGGGGAGCTCACCGGAGAATGGTTGAAAAGCAGACCCATGCCTTTCATGCGTTTGCACGAGAGGCATGGGCAGCTGCAGGTCAAAGGGGAGGCTCCCTGCGAAAGAGGACGACACAGGGAACCCCCCTTTCGTTCCTAAGAGTAGCTCCCATACCCTCCGCGGCGCCATCCTCCGCACAAGGTCGCCGGAGGTATGGGCGCCTACGTGAGGTGGCAGAGGGGCCGTTCTGCAAAGAACGAAAGAGAAGATGGTGGGCTAACTGTAAGGGTTCAAAAAGATAAGGGTCAAAAAGTAATTCAAGAGGACCAATTTGTAAAGTCGGTCAAAATGGTCTTCTCTTAGGCCCAAATTTTTGTACCAACCTTATTTTGACCTAAGGAATTCAATGGTGTAACTTTATTTCAGGTTTGATCTCGTTTGACTGGTCAATTTGCACAAAAACCCAAGTTAGGTCAAAAATTGGGCATAGTTCTTAATCTAGGTCAAGATAAGTCCCAAAGGCCAAATTGAAGGTTATAAAGCTTAGAGAATGTTTTTTTTATGAATTTTAGAGGATTTATTTGATTTTTATCCTGCATGGAACCTCATGAATTAAAGTAGGTTTGTTTCAGGGTTACTGAATGTCATTTAATTCCTAGAAGTTGCTATAACCCTTTTCAGATCAGATCATCCCACTTCCTTCCTTATTAAGCTCATTTGACCTATGTTTAGACCCTTATACACCCTGTTTGTGTAGTGTATTGGTAAAATTGTAGTTTTACCCCTTATGAATTATTTTATTCTTAAATTTGGAATTCTCTGAGTTAGACGTTTTGTTAAGTTTTGTAGGAGCTTTTGCACGCTTATTTAGATCAAATTATGTTAGTTAAGGTTCATGATGAGGCTCTCATCAATGGGTGATCAAGATAGGTTGTTGATAAGACTTCTCAACTACCACTATATTAATGACTTCGTTAACAGATCTTTCACTATAACTGGGTGAACTAAGATTGTTGAAGAGTTCAACTTGGAGACCGAGTTATGTTATGTCAAAGATCAATTGCAGAATTGGTTTAAAAACCTGAAGGAGCACAACGCCTTCATTGCATTGACGAACAGAAGCGGCTGGGGGTTGGATGATCGAAGGAAATGTCCCATCCCTTATGATGACAGCCTTTGGGATGGGTTTAGTAAATTTTCCATTAAATTTGTAGCATATCACTATGACTTTGTTCCATTTGTAACATATAAGAAATATATGCAGCTTCCAGAACATTTGAAGAAATTATGAGGGAAGACATTTCCTTATTACAAGGAATTGGAAGTTATTGCTGGTAGAGAGACTGCTAGGGGAGTGAATGCGACGTCTAGTCTTAGGCATACCAACATTGAGGATTTTAGTGAATATGACAGCCAACCTAATGTGAACCTCTCGCGGATGGATTACTCTCAGAACGAGAACATGACTATGTCCTCACAATCCCCCATCTCAAGGAATTATACTCCCACACAAGGAGCACCTATAGAATCTAGGATGCCCCGTGATGTCAAAGGAGATGTAAATGTTAGGTGTAGATTACCACCTTCGAGGGTAACACCAAACCATCAGAGTACAGATCGGGGAGCAGAGAGAAACGTCGTCGCAGTGGGGGCTCATCTTCGGAAAGCGTAGATAAGGTGACGGCTATGATGGATGAGTTCAAATGCAAGAGCAAGCGACTGCCGGACTTGGAGAGGGAAGAGATTGATAATTGTGTTCTTGGATTGAACACGATGTTACCATATTTTCCAGTGGCTCCTAGATCAAGGATGACTGCTCACCTATTAAACCCAACTTTTAGAGATATAACGAGGGTCTTTCTTCGTGGTACTGCAAATGAAATGAGCGAGTTGGTCAAGATGATTATGAACGGTGATATCTGACATTGTTCCATCGTTCCATCTTATGTTTCGTTGATTCTCCCATTCTACTACTCCTGTTAGGTTGTCTTCGTTATGTTAGTTTCCATTTTTGTTGTTATGGTTGATGTGATGTTGGTCGTTGTCCACATTATGGGAACACCATCTTCTTATATTTGTGGTATCTTTTTTCATTAGTATTGAATGTGCAAAACGTTTATCTAATGATAAAACTTTGCCTCATTTCCCTCATTTCGATACATCCCAATAGATGAAACCTCGACGACAGTCTGTTGACAGTGATGAGTTGGGAAATTCGATTGTGGAAGTCATGTTTTAAGAAATTGTGCAGTACGTTACCAATGAAATCCAACGAACCACCAGTGTTCCGTGAGTACCGAAGCACACTGGAGATTTAAAGGGATTGGTATGCGTAAATAGAGTGTTGGAAAGACATTACGAGCGATCAATGGATATGTTTCGAATGAATAGTTTTCAATTCATCAAGTTACGGGATATGTTGGTCAAGGGGGAATATCTAAAACCCATAAAGGAGATGCATCCAAATGAGACCCTTGCATTCTTTTATATGGCATTGACCAAGGTGCTACAAATCGCAACATGCAAGGTCGATTTGAGAGATCAGTATAAACCATAAGTAATTATTATAAGGATGTTGCCCGAGCAATAAAGAAGCTTCAATTTAAGTTTATTACCTTTCCGAAGGATTTAGCATCAGTTCCCAACATGATAAGGAGGAACAAGGACCTATATCCATACTTCAAGGTAAGGTACTTTACATAAACTTCGGTAGGGTTTTTGATTCTGAACGAATTTCATTTCTTGCCACCAATCTTTGTAGGATGTGATTGGGGCTACAGATGGAACACACATTGAGTTGTGCGTAAACCCAATCAAAGCTAGGAGGCCCCGAAACAGACACGGTTGGTGTTCACTAAACGTAATTTGTGTTGCATCGATGGATTTGTCAATTCAATATGTTGCTAGTGGCTGGGAAGGATCCGCCGCAGATATCACGGTACTTCTGTGGGCAATGCAAGATGACAACATTCCAATACGTCAGGTCGAGTTTATCTTGTGGATTGTGAGTTTACCGAAATGTAAGTTATCATATAATGGAGTACAACTCTAGGGCAACACGCAACTAGTATCGCAATAAGGAGCTTTTCAACCACCGTCACGCAAAGATTCGAAATTGCGTTGAAAGGTGTTTTGGTGTTTTAAAGAAGAGATTCCTTTCCTTGAACTACCCCTCCTTCTACTCCATTGAAGTCCATCGAGATGTAGTTGTTGCTTGTTACGTGATTCATGACTTCCTATTGAGAGATGGGGGATGTGATGAATTTTACAACAAAAGCTATCAAGCTTCCCAGGATGACCACTCTGGAGAGCAACGACCACCTCTTAGGACCGATAACCCCAGTGACACAATGCCAGACGCATCTGTGACATTGAGTCAGGCAGATATTCGAAGGGGCGACCATATTAGGGAGTCCATAGTTGATGTACTGTGGGGGGACCTCCAAATGAGAAATTCCCAAGGATAATGTAATCTGGGATATCTCACATTTTCCTAGTCCTTCTATCGTGTTGTAGTGTTTTAATTGCTAATGTAATAGGTTGTCTGTTGTATGCAAAGCATGTACTTTTTTGAACTTGTGTGCAATGTGTCAACTTCCAATATTAGATGTGTTAGGACATGATTTCAGGTATGGAGACTGCTCCTTACTATGCTGGAAGAGACTGATATCACAAACATCAGTGCCTATGTTATGAACCATGCAACCTAATTTTCGAATTGGAAAATGTTCGAAGTCAAGGTCCCCTTGACCATTTATTTTATATGTGTCCTCGGGAGAATGGAGTAAGTAAATCGAATAATCCCTTCATCCTTATAATATGGATTGAATTAAGCTTATGGATTGTTATTTATTTCAATCCAAGGTTGTAACTGTAGACAACCTGCATGACCGAACTTTTCCAACTTCCATACACTGAAGGCTGAGCGTAACTTCTTGGCTCACTTATATGCAAAGCTGGAGGCAAGAACTAGCTTAAGGCAGCGTGCGAAACTGCAGAGGTCACACGCGAAGGTGGAACATCTGAAGTCTGAGTTGCGGGAATAGAGAATGAAGACAGGCACCGTGGTCAATGATCTCTTGTCTTCCATAGAGCGCTTCAACTGTGATTAGTTAATCCATCCTCCTATTCCATAATGTAGTATTGTATCAAACTTATTAAGCATTTCAGATGTCTTACTTTTCTTTATGACCAGCATCTTCTTGAGGACTTCTTCTCATGATCTATTAAGGGAAATACCTCTCTGTAATTATGTTTCTTTCCCAATTTTCAAATTAGTTATCCTAACTTCTTAGCTCACAGGAATGTCTGCGTCACGAGGATTAAGAATAGTTGAAAGGAGATGCAATTGTGGACACTTGACAGAACTTGACTTTGAGGAAGAAACAAGTATAAATAATTTCTTAGAGTAAGATGCAGCTTACAAATTAGTATCATTCGATTAAAGTTGTTCGTAAAATCCCACATTGACTTTTTTATTTTAGGGATGCGGATTTCAAAAATCTCCTCTTAACTTCCAGCCAACGTTGAAATCACAAAAGGTTGAGTTAACGTTCAAGGCCTCCATGCATTACGAACTTTGCTGCGAACACCGAGAGGAGAAAAGGAAAAGGCTTGAATTGGAGCAACAATTACATATCTTAAGAAAAAAATTAGAAAGCATTAATTATGAAGGTTAATTATACCATCAAATAATTATTTCTTACTTCCTTATAAATTAGCAGATGCATCTCTTAAAGTACCCGATAATGTCACGTACTGTATAATGAAGATGTTTCTTTTAAAGCCCAACCGCTATTTCAGATGATAGTTATTTTTTATAAATATTTCCTTCATGAGTATTTCTCGACTATTATCAAAGTTTAATGCCAGTTTGAAAACTTTTGCCGTAGGAATGATATCTTTCAGGGGTTGGAACATTCGAAAGGATACATGCCTCGTCACTGCATTACGAAATTTGAAAGATGGAGTATGTTAATGGTACTTTCACAAGAAGTGCCTGACACATTTTGATGGATCACATGGAATATCATTTCAGTGAGGAGTTCCCACTAATTAAAATTATGAACCACTAGAAGTTCCTAAAGAAGAGCTATCAGTTGGTCATAGAATTATTAGCTGAGGAAACATGGATATGGGATATCGAACAACATGTCATCATTCCAGATGATCCAACCAGTGGAAAAATGTAAGAATCATTCTGTTAAACATTTTTCTCTTTATTTACCTTCTTACAAAGATAGGTTTTCATTTCTTTTCACCTTGTAGGTTAATGTCAAGTATAGAAGGTTACAAGATCTTCAATTTCCTTTCCTAGAAATCATGGATGAGCTGGTCGATTAGTTTCCATCTCTGCTCATTCGTTAGTGGAATCTATTCATCTATCTATAGTTCGATGATAGAAATCTATCTTCATTTACTGGTTATTATGTAATAAGTGTGGTGTATGATGAGAGACTCATCATGGCTCTTAAATACACCTAATTAGCTAGTTTTCCTAGTTAATTAGCTAGGAATATGTCTATTTAGGATTTAATTACAATATAAGGGACAATATATTAAAGGACCGTAAAATAAGTTAATAATACTAAATTAAATGTCAATTAATGTTATTAATAATTTAAATAATAATTTAGACTCAAATTATAAATATTTAGCTACCTAATTAATATTTAATTTAACATTATAAATATTTAACCCTAAGTATATAATAACTTAAGTAACTTAATTAATTAAAATAAATAAAGCTAAATGGGTCAACAATGTAAATTCAAGGCATTTGTATAATATTTATCTAATTTATAATCATATATAAAAAGTTGGAAAAGACTTAAATTAAATTTGACTTAAAATGCCTCTATTTGCATTTTGGTCCTTAGGATTCATTTCAATCGAGTCCTTTTCTTTCAATAAAGTCTTTAGTTTTTATTGCATTTACGTTCCTGTGAGTATCATCTTCTTCCTCTTCTTGTTCCTCGCACTGGACGGTTGAGAGCGTCTGGTCACCACACCGCTCGATCACTGCCCATCCCTCACCTAAGTTCCTTCGCCGTTGTTCCAGAGCTTCCACTCACTCTCCCCTTTCCATTCGACGGACCTGATGATTCTCTAATCCTCTTTAGGTTTAGGAGTTAACCTCAACAGCACGATGTTGATGGTTTCAGTGAACCTAGACTCTTACCCATCCAGATACATCCCCCTTTACCTCCACCATCACCTATAAATAGCTCGCCATATCTCCGATTTGAGCGGTTAGCTCCCTACCCTCTTCCCCCAACTATAGCTAACTGATAGGCTATTTTCTCCTACTCCAACGACCAACCTCCACTTCCATGCACTTCCTCCGATCATTTCCACCATCTGTCGAGTTCCGCTGTCCTCTGCCGCGCCTCTAATCAAGGCGATGACTCCGGACTTCGCTTCCACTCCGCGAATTCACCCGCAAACTTCTTCCTCGTCCCTCTGATTTCCTCCTAAGTTACGACCTTCGATGGAGATATCTCTGCCCCTTTGTCCAGGTAACAGTAGGTTAGGTAAGGTATAGTAGGTTAATGTAGTTAATTAGGTAGGTAGTTAATTGTAATACTAGTTTTTCTACCATCTTCTTCAGCTCTGGCGAGCTCCTTGAGATCGTCTGGAGGGTTCATTTAATCTTTTTAACCCACTAATCATCTTTCTTTGCTTTCCGTGGTTTCATATCACTTCCTTCCCACGATTTTTATTAGCTTATGCACCTAATTCACCTCCACCTTCACCGGCGACTTCCACTGTCCACGGCGAAGGCCCTTGAACTTAGACCACCTTACTAGGGGCCCTCCATCAATTATACATCATTTAAGGGCCTCGATTGACATTTTAATTTGATAAATAACCGCTTAAATCATAAACACCTAAATTTCATCTCAACCTCTAAGTTGTCCATGGCGAGCTCAGAGGAGTTATTTCGTTAATTAATCATGTTTTCACCATCGCCGCATGCCACTAACCTATTTCCCTTACTCAATTGAGTGAGAGGAGACAATCTGAGTTCCAGTGAACTCAGATTGTATATTCTTTGAATTCGAAGCATATCTTTTCATTTAACTTTTAATTGAATTAATTGAAGAGCTCCTGATGTTCCTTGTGACCTCAAGGATCTTTTGAAACTATTCACAGATTGTTTTGTGGAGTTTTCAACTCCAGCTGATCATAGCTGCACTCACCAAAGCTCCGGTGAGCTCTAGCGAGTCGTATTTGCACTTCAACCCTAGATAAGTGCCGAGAAGTTCTAGAATGAATCTATAAGGCCTAAGGATAAGAAATTAGTGGTTTATTACATGTCTTGATGATTAGAAACCATCTTTGATCATCGTCTTCTCCAACTCTGACAGAGTTGGAAAGACTGATTCTATTAGGTTTCTAAGGAACCAATAGGTCAGTAAGCATTAGCAGATCTTTAGGAATTTGTTGTAAGTCTTTAATTGGATTGAAAACTTATAGATCGCTCTGCCGATCACACCTCCATCAAACCTCAGGTGGCAACGTCTGGTAATTAGGTGTGTTTCATGAATTAAAATTAGGGTTTGGAGAACCCATTATCGTAACTCGCAAAACACGTCTATTAGATAAAATTTATAACCGAAACTCGAAATGTGAGTCCCGAGTCGAATACAGGGAGGCGAACATTTGGTTTTGAAAAATTCGCATTTCGCTTTTATTTGTGTTTATCATTTTATCTTTTATAATTTTTTTGGAATTTTTAGAAAGTAAGAGATCATATCAACAATTGCTTATCTAGCTAATCTACTTGCGAAAATATAGGAGAGAGAGAGACATAATCATGGATTTCTAATCAAATGTTTTTTTTACAACTACGAAAGTGGAAAGATTACACTACGAAAGCGAAAAAGATAGCAAGAGGTAAGAGAATCTCCCTCGACGGTTGCTCGGAGGACGACTCACTCTAATGTCGCCTGGAGGAAGGTGGTGAGGAGCAGGATGAAGGAGGACGTAGCCGGAGGATGGGGTAGGACGGTGTCACGGCGAGGATCTTCATCCCGAAGGGTGGTGAGAGGATGACCATAGGATGCTCCACGAAGGGGGATGAGGGGAGGGAAAACTATTTGGTTTCTACTCTAGAGGAGCATCCCAGGCTTGGGACAAGCTATCTCTAGAGCCTTGGAGGTGCTGAGAGGAAGAAAGGAAGAGATGAAGAAGGAGAGGTGTAGGGGTCCTTTTATAGTGAAGGAAAGAGGACAATTTGTGTAGAGGGCATTTAGTGACATCAAAGGTGTCGCTGTAGATCTGCACCAGCCAATCCCCCAAACGTCGCTAAAGCTCGCTGGCGCTCGTGCTTTATCCCCGCTGGAACCTGCTGAAGGAGACGTGGGAGTTGGATCGAGATCTGAGGGCTCAGCTGTGCCCACTGATCGTGCCCCTTGAAGGCGCGCTCGCTACCGTAGATCAGCATCAGATAGCTACAACACTAGTAGACGTTTTGAAATCGTGCTTGCATTTGATTGCGTGGGTGATTTCGCTTGATCGCACGCATATGCGAATCTGGCTCACGGGATTGCGCGGTGTAGATGCCT
Organism: Thalassia testudinum; assembly: GCA_037157565.1. Classification (NCBI taxonomy): domain Eukaryota; kingdom Viridiplantae; phylum Streptophyta; class Magnoliopsida; order Alismatales; family Hydrocharitaceae; genus Thalassia; species Thalassia testudinum. The sequence goes on along the minus strand of JAZHRO010000073.1, from coordinate 195,481,619 downwards.
TAGGGTCGCTCGATGGAGATTTGACGGCTGAATTTCAATTACAGCGATGAAGAGGGATCAGCGGGACTTGAACCCACACCCCTTTGATCTGCGGAGGGCGCTTAGCCACAACGCTAAGCCCTCCTTTGTGTCGCGAAGAGGAGAGCGATGCAAAGGCCTCTCAGCCGTTGGATCAAGATCCAACGGCTGGGAGTATAGGTCACGGATGAAGAGTGGGAGCCTCCAGATGCAGCTGGCCGGTGTTGGGCGGCCTAGATGGCGCGACGTGGCACCATCTAGGGCATCCATCTTCTGTCTGTTGCAGAGGGTGCCACGATGCTCAGATCGACATGATTCCCGTGTTGCTAGACCGCGATCGTCGCTCCGGATTCATCTGCATGGTCGGATTTTTATCCGAAGCTGGTATAGATGTTTCATTGCCCCCTTGTCGTTGATCTTCCTTGGACTTCATATGATGCTACGAGACTCTGATTTAGACGATTTCAGAGGCGTTAGACTCTGATCATCGTCTTGATCAGATCCGTACGGTCTGATCGTTCATCCGATGTCCTAAAATAAATCCTCTTCTCTCCTGACCATAAAAAGGACCTAATTAACCTAAAATATATATAACTATTCTAAATGCAGAATGATGCATGCTATGCAATATTTATAACATGAAATGCAAATCTAAGCCTATGAACATGAATGATTAGGTATTTTAACCTAAATAGATGTGTCTATATCATCCGGGAACACATCAGAAGTGCTTAAAACCTAAGTTTGAGATGATGAACCAATTCCTGGAATCCAACTAAACCTATCTAGGTCTTTAATTCGATCAGAGAAACTTAAAATCTAAAAGTCAATTCTTGGCTGAAGTAGGTCAACCCTCAGTCCAATTATGGATTGAATGGATGAAACTCTGATTTAATAGGTTGCTTAGGTTCCTGGGATGATTTTAACGTGTTTAAGATTGATTTGATTAAGTTTGATTGAGGAATAATAGGGATTTGAATTTACTATGTGTTTTGGATTTCAAAGGAAACCCAATATTGTTCCTACGTAATCTAATGAGATTTGAACTCAAATCCTGAGATCTATTGTTTTTGACCTCCTGAAATTATTCAAATCACTTTTTGAGATTGTTATCTCTCTGTACGACAAATTCGAGCTCAAATTTGACCTCTGAGCTTCTAGAACGAAGCTTTAGAGCTTCTATTGCTTTCTGAGCCTCTTTCAGATCTCTTTTTCTCTCCAAACTTCGTGGAATACCCTATTGAACGTATTCAGACCCTCAGTTGAGGGCAACACCTCCTTTTGCAGGTCATAAGACCTGAAGACCTTCTCTGCTGACCATTTTGGTCGTGTGAATAGCCACTTTTGTCCTTCAAATCGAAGGATCATATGAGATCAAAACATCAAATTGATGCTTTAATTGTGTAGAGCACACAAAGAGCTTTCAATTAAGCTTTGGATTGCTCGATTTGATCCAACGAATTGTTGGGAATTGTCAGGCAAAGTTTGGCTTGGAACTGCTTAACATAGTCCCACCTCGGGAACGAGTGGTTGTATGCACTGGTATAATATAAATTTGCACTACGACCTCTTTAGTCGTCAGTGCAGGGCGCAGCTTATGAGCTTATGAGTGTGGTGTAGGTTCTTCCCTACCAGGAGGGGTGACGTAATAATTGCGGAAATAATATAAAGCAATAAACAATCACACAGAAAGACAATCGCACAAAGTACACAAAGTGTTTTTAGGTGGAAACCCAAAACGGGTGAAAACTACCACCTAACCCTCTCGAGTTAGGATTTTCCGATCAACCTAGTTGATCAAATCCACTAACCGAATCACTTTAAAACAAGGGTGATTTAACCTCAGTACAACCACGCTACAAGTACGAGGGTAGCGTTCCTCAACCCCTTCTCTCCACGAGAAGGATTTTGTCTCGCGAAGGAGACGGGAATTCGCAAAGCGAATACCCAACCAAATAGCAAAGATAAAATAAACAACAAGTCCTATAGAGCCAACAAAGTAATAAACCTAAGCTCCTATAGGATTTAGGAAACTCCCCTTTGCAAGGAGTGCGTCGACGATGACGCGGGTGCGTGAGCCACGCAACGGCGCAACTTTGCTCTCGTAGACAACGGTGGGAGAGCGGGTGCGCGAAGGTTTGATGCTCTCAAGATGTAGAACTTGAGCTTAGAGAGCAAGAGCTTCTTGGACACAAGAGTGTGAGAGTGTATTACAAGGTGTCTCTTGGTGTGTATCTTGTGTCTCTAAGTGTGTCTCTTGTATGTCTAAGTGTATCTCTTGTATGTCTAGGTGTGTAAAGGCTCCCCTCTATTTATAAAGGCCTTAGGAAGGCTTTGGAAGGCTTAGAAAAGCTTCCATAGCCGTTGGGTACAAAACCCAAGTGAATCAGCCCGAAATCAGGAACAATCATTGTTCTGACAGGCTTATCAGACGTCTAATTCTAGCATCAGACGTCTGGAAGTTCACTTTAAGACGTCTGATTTTGGGCGAGCTCTCCCTGACTTGGATCAGATCTAAACAGGGTTTTTACGCAAGTCCATCAGACGACATACAGGACGTCTGGCACTATGTCTGGACGTCTGGAAACCTATTTTCACTGTGGGAATTGATTTCCAAACGTTGCAACGGCTAGAAAATCTCTGAGAAGAGATTTTGGGTCAGCCGAGGCAAAACGGTCAATTATCAGTCGTCTGGAAAGGCCTAAGGACGTCTGATAAGGCTCTAATGGTCATATTCTTGAGTGTTTTCTAAGCCAGCCAACGGTCCACTAATTGGACGTCTGGCAAATCCATCAGACGTCTTCTAAGACGTCTGGACTAAGGTCTGGATGTCTGATTTCATCAGACAGAATACTAACTCCAGCCTAACAGTTATCAGACGTCTGAAACAACAGTCAGACGTCTTAAAATACTTTATCAGACGTCTAATTTTTGAATTAGACGTCTGGAAGTGCTGTTTGAACCCTATATTGGTTTTCTAAGTATTCTACAGAAAACCTAAGTATCCTAGGGTTGTGCCGGTGTTCCTAGGACTACTGTTAGGGTTCTTTGAGGCTCTTTAACATAATTTCTAAGGAAATAAAGAGCAACAAAAGAAACGAAAAATACAACAAGTACAAAAGAAGGAAATCTATCATATTCTTCATTTCCTTCCATCTTCAATCTGTCGCTCCACGCGAACCTCCTCTGTTTTCCGTCAAGCTCCTCCAATCCGTCCTGGATGCGAGCTCGAACTCCGTCTAAACACGTCCACATTTGCAACTGACCTGAAATCTAGGACTCAAATTGCAAATGTTAAATAACACGTGTTTTCTTATCATCAAAACAAATGATCGTGGTGCTCTAGCACCAACATGTGGGTGCGTGCGTGTGCATGTGCTTATGCAGGTGTGTGTGCGCGCTTGTAGGCGTGAGTGCATGTGGGCCCGAGTGTGGGCGTGGATATGAGTAAGCCTGATTGAGCCCAATACTGTGCATTGCTAAAAATAAATTGAAATCCACAATAATGAACTAAGCACGGGCCTAGTAGGGTTTGATCCTGCTCTTAGTGGGCGGTGTGTTTCCTTGAAAAGCCCGTGCCGTCCATTAAAAATCATAATTTTTATAATTAAGAGGTTAATGGGCTTAGTTGGTTGTGAAGTTGGCTAAGTGTTAGATTAGACAGTGCACAGTAAAGAAAGAAAGAAAAAGGGAAGAGGAGTTAAGGAGAGTTTAAGAAGAGGAAGAGCTCGAGAAAAAGAGAGAGCAAAAGAATAAGAGAAAAGGCAAAGAGAAGAAAAATGAAAGAAGAAATTTGAGGAGATTAAAAGCTGAAGCTACTGTACTGTATTTTTTTAATTGTTGTAATACGCATGATAATTCTTGTAATTTCATTTTAATGCCTTGTATTTTGTAATAAACATTATTTTATTTGATTTTCAATGAAAAATCTTTCTTATAAACTTGTTCTTATTAATGGAATATTGCTTGTTTTTAATTGATTAATCTTTTGTGCAATTATTCATGTGCTTAGATATATTGTAATTATAATCTGATTGATTTAGTAGTTAATAATTTATGCTTAGGGATTGATGGTGAATTAAGCCTCACAGTGAATGACCTGGACTTAACCAGTTAAAAAAACTTCAAATCTAAAATGTTAACTTGACCATATACTACATTTTCGACATAAAATCGAGTTAACCTAAGTTACATTCTTGTGCAATTAATTAAGTCTAATTAACTTAATTAACTGTGTTGAGAATTAACCCACCAACGATCGATAATTTCTTATCACAAACTTTGGATATTATTTTCTTTTATGTTTATTTTACTTATTGGATGTCTCTGAATCTTACGTGCTTTCTTTCAATATTGTTTTCTTTGGATTTTGTTTTCTTTTCGCAAGTTATGTGGTTTTGTTTATATATTTCTTTTAATTTATGTTCTCATATGGATTAATGATATATTACCTTCCGAATATTTCTAATACGCCTGTAGGATGCTTTGTAAAAAACTTTATGAGGGTTATATAGGCAATTATGAACGCTTCCAACAGTTGAGGGAAAACCTATTAACCAATTAGATAGTGTTGGTTTGGTTGGCTGGTGAAAATTAAACCAGTCAATCCCATTGAATGTGTTTGCATACGTTGGATGGCTGTAGTGTAACAACCCTAAAAGAAAACAACACAGAAGGTGACACTTAATTGTGTTTGCATGGCGTGAATGGCTGTAACGCAGCAACCCCATGCAACATAAATTTCGAGGACTAAATTATTTATACCATCCATAGTTGATAGAATTTGCCTAATGACTAGCGTTAAAAATTTCTACAATGAAGCAATTTGAGCCTACTGCAAATTTAATAATCCATTTTTATTGCGTACCTAGATATGTCATTGGAGGTTAGTAATTTCACACCTACTATTACTCTTATATATCCATGAATTAAGTTATTTGTTTATTTATACATAATGCATGTAACTTATTTATACAGGTTTAACTTTTTCATTAATTACAAGTAACCATCACTTCTTCAAGGCGATACCAAAACTTCTCACGGTTTTACAAATAAGTTAATAAAAATATCCACTACAATTACTCTACTTTCCATTTATTCAAATATTTCTCATAATATATTTATTTTTGTTTAAGGTCCTGGATTACAACACTTGTCGAATTGAAAGAATTTGCCATATCTGATATACCAAAGATGAAGACCTTAAATGTAGATCAGAGCTTCTCATAACTTACATTTTGAAGGGAAATACAAATCAATTTTTGTAAATGAATAATGTCTTTTTATTATTTATATTTTTTATTTATCAATTTATTATGTAATGTAGCAATGTCAATTGTAACAAAGTTGATTTACATGAAAATTGAACGAAAATTATTTTTAATACAAATTCATTCTCTTTTCTATTTATCATTATTAAATTATTTTTATTTAAACAAAAGCAACCCCAACTAACTTACCTATCATTCCAAGAGTAAACGTGTCTTTTGCCACTTTAACCCCCATTCTAACCTCCATTCCCAAGTAAACACCCTCCTGTCACATCACAAGATAATCCCCATTCAGTAAACATAAAGAGGAGTTAACCCCTGTTTGCAAGTCAACACAAATAGATGTTAACCCCTGTTGTAACTTTGCTAACCCAGGTTAGCTAACCCGCGCTTGAGGATATATATGGTAATATGTAAATGGGTTGCTAGACCACATGGTAATTACCCTACTCTAGCTTGAGGCATGTCAAGACTTGATTGAGACATGATGATTTCCTGGGTTAACACCTGATTTTTACTTCTCAGCTTAATCTTTATTTGCAAAATTTAGGTTTGGAGTGTAAAAGCCTATGTTTTGTCAACATTGGTTCACACGGATGCTAAGAAAGCACAGGTTAATATCATCTCTTGTTTTCGTATCTTCCACACATCTCCCCAACGTTCAAATTGATCCACAATTGCCCCTCCTCACCCTCAATGCCCAAATCAACCTTCCTCACCCAAATTATCTCGCCATGGACATCAACAAAGCTCGATGCTCTATGTTGACACGAATATTCTCCATTCTTGCATCCTTTCTCTCTATCCCTACACCTAATCCCTCGATGAATTCAAATATCACCGATGATATTGGATTCATAACTAAATATCATCGGTACAATTTAATTTAGAAAAGTTAAAATGATATTTTTATATTCCAAACATCATCATTAAATAAATGTTACAAAAGTTAACACCCTACCTTACCATCAATTTAAATAAATAAAAATGAATGTAAAAACAAATATATTGATAAATAAAAATAAAGATTAACATCACCTTCTTTTAACTTTTTTGAGTAAACTAATCTTCGTGAGTTAACCTCGCGGAAATATATTAACATCTGGCATCGCCGATATTCCCGTGGGAGTCTTACGGCTAATCTTAGAAAGAAGCCCGTGAAAGGAAACGATAAGACGCCACCAGAGGATGGTCGATCAAGACCATCTAAGAGATTCCCCGAGCCTTCTTTAATTAAACGCACACGAATTCTACTCAAAAGAAGCTAACCATTGCAGGTGCTGGTTGAGGCGTTCATGGGCCATTCGTGGCTTAGCTAAGGCTATGGCTTCACCCAAGTAACCGTGTGGACCACTCCACGCTCAACTTGACGTCGAACCATGTCACTTCAGTAACAGCTTAGCAAATAGTACAGATGGCTACCTGTCCATTTTGACCTTAGGAACCCATTTTGACCTACATTGAGAACCATGCCCAATTAACAACTTAATTTGAGTTTTTACGTAAATTTACCAATCAAACAAGGTTTAATCTCGAAATAAAATTCACCATCAGAATCCTTAGGTCCTAATTAGTCATGTATAAAAACTTGAGCCTAAGAAGAAACCTTCTTGACCAACTTTACTCTTTGGTCCTCATACATTTACTTTCTGGCCCTCAACTTTTGAACCCTCACATTTTGGCCCCTAACTCTCCTTCGTTCTTTACGTTTAGGTCCCTCCTGCAAAACCTGAGCAGCACCATGCTCCGGCGACCTTGCGCGAAGCATGGCGCCGCGCAGGGTAAGGGAGGGAGCCTGCCAAGCATTATTATTTACGATTTTGTCATCATCAAAAAGGGGGAGATTGTTGGTGCTAGAGCACCACGATCATTTGTTTTGATGATAACAAAACACGTGTTATTTAACATTTGCAATTTGAGTCCTAGATTTCAGGTCAATTGCAAATGAGGACGTGTTTAGACGGAGTTCAAGCTCGCATCCAGGACGGATTGGAGGAGCTTGACGGAAAACACAGGAGGTTCGCGTGGAGCGAAAGATTGGAGATGGAAGAAAAGAAGAATATGATAGATTCTTTTTTATCCTTTCATGTATCTCTTGTATTTATTTTCTTGCTCTTTTTGATTCCTTAGAACATTATGTTAAAGAGCCTTAAAGTACCCTAAAAGTAGTCCTAGGAACACCTGTACAACCCTAGGATACTTAGGTTTTCTGTAAAATACTTAGAAAACCAATATAGGGCTCAAATAGCATTTCCAGACGTCTAATCCCAAAATCAGACGTCAGATAAAGAATTTTAAGACGTCTGACTGTTGTTTCAGACGTCTGATAACGGTTAGGCTGGACATAGTTAGTTCTGTCTGATGAAATCAGACGTCCAGACCTTAGACCAGACGTCTTAGGAGACGTCTGATGACTTTGCTAAACGTCCAGTTAGTGGACCGTTGGCTGGCTTAGAAGACGCTCAAGAATATGACCGTTAGAGCTTATCAGACGTCCATAGGACTTTACAGACGTCTGATAAATGACCGTTTTACCTCGGCTGACCCAAAATCTCTTCTCAGAGATTTTCTAGCCGTTGCAACGTTTGGAAATCAATTCCCACAGTAAAAGTAGGTTTCCAGATGTCCAGACATAGTGCCAGACGTCCTGTATGTCGTCTGATGGACTTGCACAAAAACCCTGTTTAGATCTGATTCAAGTCAGGGAGAAACCCGCATAGAATCAGACGTCTGACATTTGAATCAGACGTCTTAAAGTGGCCTTCCAGACGTCGGATTCCAGAGTTAGACGTCTGATAACCCTGTCAAATGCAATCATTGTCCTGATTTCGGCCTGATTCTCTTGGGCTTTGCACCCAACGGCTATGGAAGCTTTTCCAAGCCTTCCAAAACCTTCCTAAGGCCTCTATAAATAGAGGGGAACCTTTGTAACACAAACACGCCTAGAGAGACATATACACACTAAGACACACACCTTGCAATACACTTTCAAACCTTTTGTGTCCAAAGAAAAGACTCTCTTGCTCTCCAAGCTCAAGCTCCATTTTCTTGAGAGCATTCAACCGTTGCGCACCCGCTCTCCCGGCGTTGTTAACGAGAGCGACGTAGCGCCATCGCGTGGCACACGCACCGCGTCATCGTCGACGCACTCCTTGCAAAGGGGAGTTTCCTAAATCCTATAGAAGCTTAGGTTTATTACCTTGTTGGTTCTATAGGTTTGTTGTTTTATTTTACCTTTGTAATTTGGTTGGGTATTCGCTTTGCGAATTCCCGTCTCCTTCGTGGGACAAAATCCTTCTCGTGGAGAGAAGGGGCTGAGGAACGCTACCCTCGTACTTGTAGCGTGGTTGTATTGAGGTTGAATCACCCTCGTTTTAAAGTGATTCGGTTAGTGGATTTGATCAACTAGGTTGATCGGAAAATCCTAACTCGAGAGGGTTAGGTGGTGGTTTTCACCCGGTTTGGGTTTCCACCTAAAAATACCTGTGTACATTGTGCGATTGATTTTTGTGAGATTGCTTTATATTTTATTTCCGCATTTTATTACGTCACCCCTCCTGGTAGGGACGAACCTTCACATTTTAGTTGCCTCAAAATTTTAGTATTTAGGGCTCAATCAAGAAGGTTTTAGCCCTAGTTACCTTAGTTGAATGGACAATTAAGCATGTGTTGAAATGAAAATTAGGCAACTCTGATGAATTCCTATGTATGATGCAGGTAGCCGTAAGTTGATTTTTCTTTTTGTTCCTTTTCAGATTTTAAGGGAGTTAAGAAAATGGCTAATGAGGATTACCTGTTTGGTGGAGTGTTTGTTGTGCGGTTGCTCTTCTCATTTTTACCTGCACACAAGGGAGAAAAAGATTAGCAATCGCTTAAAAGAAATTCAAAGCTTCTAGAATAGCTGTTGCTCCTCGGCAACGGCGCCAAGAATAGTGGCAGTGCGACCGAAGCTAGGTCTTTTGTTTGTTATAGTAATGTCGTTGTGGTACAGATAAAATAGCTATAGTTTGTCGTCATTGCCACTATTACAATTTTACTCAGAAATATTTTTCTTTCGAGGTCAAACTCAGGGAGCTACTAGAATTCTAGAAGTACAATGCTTTTATTACAAAAATAAGAGAGAGAGAGAGGTAGATTTTGTTTCTTGGCTTTTTCTTCTTCTCTTCTTTCTCGCTTTGCTTCTTCTCTTCTTTATCTTTATCTTCTTTTCTTTTCTTCTTCTTTCTTCCTTCTTCTTTCTGCTTTCAGCTGCGGCACCTTTTCTTTTCTTTTTCTTCTTCTTTACTTTGTCTGCAGAGCTTCATCCGTCGTCTGATTTCTCAATCAGACGACTTAAGTGGTGTCTGCTACAGTGCTTCCTTTGTGCTTCTTCTTCTTCTTCCTTCTTCTCTCAGTCTTCTTCTTCTTCCTCCTACGGTCTTCTTCTTCTTCTTTCTTCTTCCTGCAGTCTTCTTCCTTCTCGCACCCTGTCCCTGCACAAAGAGCAAAACCTACCCTGTCCCTCTACCTGCACGTCTCTCTCTCTCTGTAAACCATTCACAGGATGCTCTCCCAGAGCCGCGGGTAATCGGGTCGGGCTTCGTGCCCGTGACCAGGTGCACCGGTGTGTGGGGGATGGGCGAGGTGTGCTAAGATAGGGTCGGGTCAGATCCGCCGGATCCGCGTGATGAGCTCGCGGACCGGGCGGGTGAGTGGGTGTGGGACCTCACCCCAGTTCTTTCGGAGGAGACCAGTCGAAAGCACAAAATCAATTTATACTACTGCGGGGTTTAGTAAACTCACGATGTGGGACAATCTTCAACGCTCTTCTCGCGCGCGCCCGCAGCAGACCGTAGCTTTGCTTCCTCAACTGCAGGCTCTATTCGCGTCGATTGCTGGGTTAGCTGCCTTCGCACTATCCTCCCAACCTCGCAGCACCTGGAGTTTTGAAGCCTGGAGCGTGCGTGGAGCTGCTTCAATGCAGCGTCAATGGCGGCCTGGCGTCGAAACTGCCAGACACGAAAAGGGCCTCTCGGCCTAATCAGATTAGCGAGGGACCTTCGCCGTGGCACAGCGAAGGTGGTGTGAGGTGCAGCAGGTCGTCGGGTGGCCTAGGCGTGCGTGCCTAGGTCGTCCTGTAACCGAAAGTGTGGGTGTGTTCGGGGGAGCGATGAGTGGGTGTAGACCGGCAGTGGGTGGGCAGAGGTTGTTCAGCGTGATGAGGCGGAGGTTATGTGAGGGTCGGCGAGGCGTGTGGGGCTACGGAGCGATGGGAGCGTCTCGCCGAAGGGTGGCCGGAGACGAGGAAGGTGACGGTGGATAGGAGCGGTCGAGGGTTTAATCGAATGAAAGACAGTGAGGAAAAGAAAGAGGGGGAGATGGGGAGTAGTTCTGACCTAGTTACAGGGACGAAAGGGCCGGAGCAGGGCGGCAGTCGTATCAACTGTCGCCGGAGAAGAAGATACCCAGAGGGAGAGGGCGGTGGCGAGGAAGAGAGCGGGAGGGCGCGCGCTGGGTACGATGCGACGCGGGAAGAGCGGGCCAAGGTGGCTCTGCTGTTGGTATTGCAGCAGAGCGACGAGACGGAGGGGGAGGAGCCGCCGGAGCTGGTGGGTTTCTGCCGGAGTGGGAAGAGAGGAAAAATGGGGGTTTTTCCCCGTCAGGACCAAGCTGCCCCCGTTGGCTGGCGACGGCGGTCCTTATAAAGGCGAAGGCGGAGGGGTGCGCGCAGGGAGGCGACGTGCCTCCCTCGCCGGAGAATGGTCGGAGTTGCAACCCATACCTTCCGCGCGTTCGCACGGAAGGTGTGGGCGATGGCAGAGGTCATGGTGTTGTCCCCACGACAGCAGACGTCGCAGGGAACACCCGATTCAACTGGCAGAGGGCCTCCCTCACCCTGCGCGGCGCCATGCTTCGCGCGAAGTCGCCGGAGCATGGCACTGTTCAGAGATTTGCAGGGGGGACCTAAGTGCAAAGAACGACGAAGAATCTAGGGGTCAAAATGCGAGGGTTTCGAAAGTTGAGGGTCAAAAAGTAATAGATGAGGACCAAAATGAAAAGTCAGTCAAGAAGGTCTCTTCTTAGGCTCAAGTTTTTATGCATGACTAAATGGGATATAAGGATTATAATGGTGAATTTTATTTCTATGTCAGACCTTGTTTGACCTACCAATTTACATAAAAACCCAAATTAAATCAATAATTGGGCATGGTTCTCAATGTAGGTCAAAATGGGTTCCCAAGGCCAAATTGAAGGTTCTAAACCCTTGAGATTCTTTTTATATGAATTTTAGAGGATTTAGTCGATTTTTAATTTGCCTCGAACCTTGTGAATTGAAGTGGATTTGTTTTAGGGTTACAGAATGTCATCTAATTCCATGGAGTTGCTGTAGTCCTTGTTGGATCAAATCATCCCACTTTCCTTCTTATTAGGTTAATTTGACCTATGTTTGGACCCTGAGTTACCCTGTTTACTAATTGTGTTGGTGAAATTGCATTTTTACCCCTTATGACCTGTTTTCTTTACAAACTCAGAATTCTCTGAGTCAAGCCTTTCTATGAGTTATGTAGGAGCTTTTTCTCGCATATCTAGGTTAGATTGTGCTAGTTAGGGTTCATGATGAGGTTCTCATCAGCTATCTCTAGAGCCTTGGAGGTGTTGAGAGGAAGAAAGGAAGAGATGAAGGAGAGTTGTAGGGGTCCTTTTATTGTGAAGGAAAGAGGGCAATTTGTGTAGAGGGCATTTAGTGACATCAAAGGCGTCGCTGTAGATCTGCACTAGCCAATCCCCCAAACGTCGCTAAAGCTCGCTGGCGCTCATGCTTTATCCCTACTGGAACCTGCTGAAGGAGACGTGGCAGTTGGATCGAGATCTGAGGGCTCAGCTGTGCCCACTGATCGTGCCCCTTGAAGGCGCGCTCGCTACCGTTGAGGAGATGCGCACGCGTCGCTAGATCAGCATCGGACAGCTACAACACCAGCAGACGTCTTAAAATCGTGCTTACGTTTGATTGCGTGGGTGATTTCGCATGATCGCACGCATATGCGAATCTGGCTCACGGGATTGCGCCGTGTAGATGCCTCAGGGTCGCTCAATTGCTACGATGAAGAGGGATCAGCGGGACTCGAACCCACACCCCCTTGATCTGCGGAGGGCGCTTAGCCACTGCGTTAAGCCCTCCTTTGTGTCGCGAAGAGGAGAGCGATGCGAAGGCCTCTCAGCCGTTGGATCAAGATCCAACGGCTGGGAGTATAGGTCACGGATGAAGAGTAGGAGCCTCCAGTTGCAGCTGGCCGGTGTTGGGCGGCCTAGATGGAGCCACGTGGCACCATCTGGGGTGTCCATCTTCTGTCTGTTGCAGAGGGTGCCACGATGCTCAGATCGACATGATTCACGTGTTGTTAGACTGCGATCGTCGCTCCGGATTCATCCGCATGGTCGGATTTTTATCTGAAGCTAGTATAGATGTTTCATTGCCCCCTGGTCGTTGATCTTCATTGGACTTCATATGATGCTACGAGACTCCGATTTAGACGATTTTGAAGGCATTAGACTCTGATCATCGTCTTGATCAGATCCGTACGGTCTGATCGTCCATCCGAGGTCCTGAAATAAATCCTCTTCTCTCTTGACCATAAAAAGGACCTAATTAACCTAAAATATATATAATTATTTTAAATGCGGAATGATTCATGCTATGCAATATTTATAATATGAAATGCAAATCTAAGCCTATGAACATGAATGATTAGGTATTTTAACCTAAATAGATGTGTCTATATCATCCGAGAACACATCAGAAGTGCTTAAAACCTAAGTTTGAGATGATGAACCAATTCCTGGAATCCAACTGAACCTATCTAGGTCTTTAATTCGATCAGAGAAACTTAAAATCTAAAGGTCAATTCTTGGCTGAAGTAGGTCAACCCTAAGTCCAAGTATGGATTGAATGGATGAAACTCTGATTTAATAGGTTGCTTAGGTTCCTGGGATGATTTTAACGTGTTTAAGATTGATTTGATTAAGTTTGATTGAGGAATAATAGGGATTTGAATTTACTATGTGTTTTGGATTTCAAAGGAAACCCAATACTGTTCCTACGTAATCTGCTGAGATTTGAACTCAAATCCTGAGATCTATTGTTTTTGACCTCCTGAAATTATTCAAATCACTTTTTGAGATTGTTATCTCTCTGTACGACAAATTCAACCTCAAATTTGACCTCTGAGCTTCTAGAACGAAGCTTTAGAGCTTCTATTGCTTTCTGAGCCTCTTTCAGATCTCTTTTTCTCTCCAAACTTCGCGGAATACCCTACTGAAGGTATTCAGACCCTCAGTTGAGGGCAACACCTCCTTTTGCAGGTCATAAGACCTGAAGACCTCTGCTGACCATTTTGGTCGTGTGAATAGCCACTTTTGTCCTTCAAATCGAAGGATCATATGAGATCAAAACATCAAATTGATGCTTTAATTGTGTAGAGCACACAAAGAGCTTTTGATTAAGCTCTGGATTGCTCGATTTGATCCAACGAATTGTTGGGAATTGTCAGGCAAAGTTTGGCCTGGAACTGCTTAATGTAGTCCCACCTCGGGAACGAGTGGCTGCATGCACTGGTATAATACAAATTTGCGCTACGACCTCTTTAGTTGTCAGTGCAGGGCGCAGCTTATGAGCTTATGAGTGCGGGTGCGTGCGTGTGCATGTGCCTGTGCAGGTGTGTGTGCGCGCTTGTGGGCGTGAGTGCATGTGGGCCCGAGTGTGGGCGTGGATGTGAGCAAGCCTGATTGAGCCCAATACTGTGCATTGCTAAAAATAAATTGAAATCCACAATAAGCACGGGCCTAGTAGGGTTTGGTCCCGCCCCTAATGGGCGCTGTGTATCCTCGAAAAGCCCGTACCGTCTATTAAAAATCATAATTTTTATAATTAAAAGGTTAATGGGCTTAGTTGGTTGTGAAGTTGGCTAAGTGTTAGATTAGACAGTGCAGAGTAAAGAAAGAAAGAAGAAGGGAAGAGGAGTTAAGGAGAGTTTAAGAAGAGGAAGAGCTCTAGAAAAAGAGAGAGCAAAAGAATAAGAGAAAAGGCAAAGAGAGAAGAAAAATGAAAGGAGAAATTTGAGGAGATTAAAGGTTGAAGCTACTGTACTGTATTTTTTTAATTGTTGCAATATGCATGATAATTCTTGTAATTTCATTTTAATACCTTGTATTTTGTAATAAACATTGTTTTATTTGATTTTCAATGAAAAATCTTTCTTATAAACTTGTTCTTATTAATGGAATATTGCTTGTTTTTAATTGATTAATCTTTTGTGCAATTATTCATGTGCTTAAATATATTGTAATTATAATCTGATTGATTTAGTAGTTAATAATTTATGATTAGGGATTGATGGAAAATTAAGCCTCCCAGTGAACGACTTGGACTCAATCAGTTAAAAAAACTTCAAATCTAAAATGTTAACTTGACCATATACTACATTTTCGACATAAAATCGAGTTAACCTAAGTTACATTCTTGTGCAATTAATTAAGTCTAATTAACTTAATTAACTGTGTTGAGAATTAACTCACCAACGATCGATAATTTCTTATCACAAACTTTGGATATTATTTTCTTTTATGTTTATTTTACTTATTGGATGGCTCTGAATCTTATGTGCTTTCTTTCAATATTGTTTTCTTTGGATTTTGTTTTCTTTTCGCAAGTTATGTGGTTTTGTTTATATATTTGTTTTAATTTATGTTCTCATATGGATTAATGATATATTACCTTCCGAATATTTCTAATACGCCTGTAGGATGCTTTGTAAAAAACTTTATGAGGGTTATATAGGCAATTATGAACGCTTCCAACAGTTGAGGAAAAACCTATTTACCGATTAGATGGTGTTGGTTTGGTTGGCTGGTGAAAATTAAACCAGTCAACCCCATTGAATGTGTTTGCATACGTTAGACGGCTGCAGTGTAACAACCCTAAAAGAAAACAACACAGAAGGTGACAGTTAATTGTGTTTACATGGCGTGGATGGCTGTAACGCAGCAACCCCATTTAACACAAATTTCGAGGGCTAAATTCTTTAGACCATCCATAGTTGATAGAATTTGCCTAATGACTAGCGTTAAAAATTTCTATAATGAAGCAATTTGAGCCTACCGCAAATTTAAGAATCCATTTTTCTTGCTTACCTAGATATGTCATTGGAGGTTAGTAATTTCACACCTACTATTACTCTTATATATCCATGAATTAAGTTCTTTGTTTATTTATACATAATGCATATAACTTATTTATACAGGTTTAACTTTCTCATTAATTACAAGCAACCATCACTTCTTCAAGGCGATACCAAAACTTCTCACGGTTTCTCAAATAAGTTAATAAAAATATCCACTACAATTACTCTTCTTTCCATTTATTCAAATATTTCTCATAATATATTTATTTTTGTTTAAGGTCCTGGATTACAACACTTGCCGAATTGAAAGAATTTGCCATATTTGATATACCAAAGATGAAGACATTAAATGTAGATCAAAGCTTCTCATAACTTACATTTTGAAGGGAAATACAAATCATTTTTTGTAAATGAATAATATCTTTTTATTATTTATATTTTTTTATTTATCAATTAAGTATGTAATGTAGTAATGTCAGTTGTAACAAAGTTAATAATTTACATGAAAATTGAACGAAAATTATTTTTAATATAAATTCATTCTCTTTTCTATTTATCATTATTAAATTATTTTTATTTAAACAAAAGCAACTTCAACTAGCTTACCTATCATTCCAAAAATAAACATGTCTTTTACCACTTTAACTCTCATTCTAACCTCCATTCCCAAGTAAATACCCTCCTATCACATCACAAGATAACCCTCATTCAGTAAACATAAAGAGGGGTTAACCCCTGTTTGCAAGTCAACACAAATAGACGTTAAACCCTGTTGTAACTTTGGTAACTCAGGTTAGCTGACCCGCGCTTAAGGATATATATGGTCATATGTAAATGGGTTGCTAGACCACATGGTAATTACCCTACTCTAGCTTGAGGCATGTCAAGACTTGATTGAGACATGATGATTTCCTGGGTTAACACCCGATTTTTACTTCTCACCTTAATCTTTATTAGCAAAATTTAGGTTTGGAGTGTAAAAACCTATGTTTTGTCAACATTGGTTCACACGGATGCTAAGAAAGCACAGGTTAATATCATCTCTTGTTTTCATATCTCCGATACATCTCCCCAATATTCAAATTGATCCACAAGTGCCCCTCCTCACCCTCAATGCCCAAATCAACCTTCCTCACCCAAATTATCTTGCCATGGACGACAACAAAGCTCGGTGCTCTATATTAACACGAATACTCTCCATTCTTGCACCCTTTCTCTCTATCCCTACACCTAATCCCTCGATGAATTCAAATATCACCGATGATATTGGATACATAACTAAATATCATCGATACAATTTAATTCAAAAAACTTAAAATGATCATTTTTATATTCCAAACATCGTCATTAAATAAATGATACAAAAGTTAACACCATACCTTACCATCAATTTAAATAAATAAAAATGAATGTAAAAACAAATATATTGATAAATAAAAATAAAGATTAACATCACCTTCTTTTAACTTTTTTGAGTAAACTAATCTTCGTGAGTTAACCTCGCGGAAATATATTAACATCTGGCATCGCCGATATTCCCGTGGGAGTCTTACGGCTAATCTTAGAAAGAAGCCCGTGAAAGGAAACGATAAGACGCCACCAGAGGATGGTCGATCAAGACCATCTAAGAGATTCCCCGAGCCTTCTTTAATTAAACGCACACGAATTCTACTCAAAAGAAGCTAACCATTGCAGGTGCTGGTTGAGGCGTTCATGGGCCATTCGTGGCTTAGCTAAGGCTATGGCTTCACCCAAGTAACCGTGTGGACCACTCCACGCTCAACTTGACGTCGAACCATGTCACTTCAGTAACAGCTTAGCAAATAGTACAGATGGCTACCTGTCCATGCGCTATCAGAATTTTTTTTTTTTAATTGTTGGGCAACTGACAGAAGCCACTTGGACCATTGTTCAATGTTACATAGGAAGAAGACAAGGTCTCGTGGTTGTAGAGAAGGGAAGGTGGAGAGCGACTCAATAGTTGGCTGAGTTGGCTGAGTTCTGCACCATGCAGATATGAATTTTGTCGAAGAAATAGACGGAAAAAAAAAAAAAGAAAAAAAAAAAAGAGTGAATTTAATGCACCGTAATTCAACGACCTCCATTGCGGGATATAATCGCGTGCCCTCACCTCTTCATTCAACAGCGGATGACCCCAGGGCATTTAATTTATTCATAAAACAGTGAATAAAATTCCATACCAAACAAAAGAGATTGAATTAACAGCAACTTCAAATGTTACAAGGAAAGTTTGGCCGATGCTAAGGACCGAACCCATCAGCGTCAGTAGAGAAATTTGTAAGGGTCTCCACAAGTTAGGTTGAAATTTAATCTAAACTTAACTCATAATCATGGGTTAAGATTTTTTTAACTTAATGTAACCCGTTACACTACTGAAAATGACTCAATCCAACCTATAAAATTACATCAGGTGAAGTCAGGTTGAACGAATTCTTGATAATTCAAAGTTTATATTTATCTCCTACAAGCTTCCTAGGCCTTTAATATTTAATAACAAAAAATTTTAAACTCATAAATAATTTGTACCTTATAAAAAAAAAAAGTGACTAAAATAGGTAAAGGTAAGAAAAAAACTTCAAACAAAAAATTAAAGATATGATCTAAAAGAAATGAAAAAAACAAAATAAAGACATACAATGTGATAATAAACTTGATAGGTACATATAAAAGCTTAGGTCTACATTAATAATCGACAACAAATATATATAGGGTGTTCTGGTGGTGGTAGTTGGATCCCTATGGGGAAGAAGAAAGGATAGGTGGGTCATCCGTTGGTGGTGGTAAGGTCCTTGCAGGAAAGAAGAGAGGAGAGGTGAGTCGTTCGGTGGTGGTGGTGGGGTCCCTACAAGGAGTAAGAGAGGAGAGGTGGGTCATTAGAGACTCGAGCGAGGGCTAAGGGAAGAGAAAAGGTTGAGGGTTACTTAAAAAGCACAGGGTGTCATCGCTACCAAGGAGAGGAGAGAGCACTACTTAAAGCTTAGAGCTAAGAAGATGCACTGTTTGGAGTAGAGCTCAAAGGTGAGGTGAGGGTAGAGGGTGTTGCCTGGAACCAATAGAGGTAACTATGAGTATAGGAGAGATAAGGGATCGATATGGATTGAGAATTCGGAATTTGGGATACAGGAGTGAGAAGGTGTCAAGATCAACGAAATGAGACTTTTACTGAGTCATATATTATTATTTTATTACATATATATATATATATATATATATATGTAAGAGATGTTGAAACTCAAGATAAGATTTTATAATTTGTGATTTGACTTCCTTTATATATTATATACATATAATTATATATATATTATATACACATACAATATATTATATAATATATATTTGTATGTATAAGTCGAGTTGTATCGAATTGTAAGTTGAGTTGGTTAAATCTCAAAATTAATTTAATTCAACTCATTATAACTTTTAACTCAATCCAATCGAGTTAGGTTGCATGGGTTGAGTTTAGATTGAATCCAACCTACGTACATCCCTAGAATTTTGTCAAACTGTGGGTGTGAGAAACACAATCCTTCGCAACTTTGACTATAGAAATGTCTGGAGCTGCAATTAAAAGTTCTTGACACTTAGAGGTAAGATGTTATGTCATCCATAGAGGTTGCCTTATCTTCATAATTCCGTCAATTGGGATTACTGCATCAGAGCAAATAACCCCCAGACTTCCGACCAAATCACTCAAGGAAAACTAAAGACCTTGATATATAGCGAAGATTTCTGCTTCAACTACATCTACGGTAGATAGATTTGTTGCCTGACATGCTACAAAGGTATCATCATCACCTAAGAGGATCGTTGCCGCACAAGTGCAGTTCACTGTAACTACCGTGTCAACTTGAACCTTGAAATTATGACAATCTTGAGCTTTATTATCTCTCTGAGAAATACTCTGATCATCCTCCGAGTCAAATGACCGCAACACATTCTAACTGCTATAAAATTGAGCCATAATTGTTGCTCTACACCAAATTGAGCATGGGTCAAAAGACATCCCTCCCATCACTGATTCCTAGCAATGCAACCACAGGGAATGGACCATACAGGCAAGAAATAACCTTAGCTCCTAATGGTTTGCAAATAAGTAACAAAGAAGATAATACTTGTCCACCCACGTACCCTCTGTAAGGCCCACGTGCAAACCATCAAAAAAAACCAAGCTGCCCTCACCACTTTACAACCGAAAAAAACATTGATCTAAATCTTCCTCACCTGCTGCTCACATTTCATATACCATAGATTCTCTAAGAAAGGAAGGATTTAGTTGGAATTGCCCCCAACTAAGGCTCTCTAGAGAAAGCACTTAGTTCTTGGAGCTAAATCTTTCAAAGCCCATAATTTTTTACAATGCACAATGGCATGAGGAGAATGAATTTTATTTTTGCCAAAGTGCACCAAGAGCGATTGGTATGCAGAATTTATGCTAACTTTTCCATCGTGCTGAAATCATCGTTCCCATCATAAATTGGAATATCTAAAATCTTCACCACTAGATCAGGATCGAAATTCACCTCAATGGCACACCTATCTCAGCCATTCCCATCAACTATTAATCCTTTACTCACCAAACAATGCCCTACATCTTCGGGCAGCACAAAATCTTCATAGTCTCAAATCCACCTATCTCGCCAAATGTCAATAGCTTATGCCAGAGCCTATGCCAAAGAGTGACTTTAAACAACTATCCCTTGTGGATGAACGAAGAAGTTGGTTGCTTAGGAAGATAAGCCCAAAAGGAAGAATTAGGGAAATATCTGGCTTGAATATAAGACTACGAGAGAGCATCCACTTCAGAGATAAGCTTCCATCCCATTTTCATAAGAAAAGCAAGATTGGTAAGGTACACATCCCAAAAACCCAATCCTCCAAAGTGTTTTGGAAGAGAGATAAAGGACCAAGCCTTGGAATAAAAGTGCCTTTTACCATCCAAGAATCCCTACCAAAAATCTTGTGCAATCTTCTTAATCTCTAAACACAACTTTTTTGAGAAAAGATAAGTAAACATAAGGTAGCAAGGGATAGCAAGTGAGGAGGATTGTATCAAGGCTCCCTTCCCAACTTGCGAAAGAGCATTCTCTTTCCACCCCAAAAACTTCTTCTAACATTTGGTCTAGGTTTTTCAAATTTCGTTGAGTAGTCATATCAAGCAACGGGAAACCCAAATATGATTAATCCTTGTTCATTTTCTTAACACCCAGCACACCTCTTACATTATTTTGCACATCTAAAGGAACACTCTTATTGAAAATGAGCCGTGAGTTGCTGTAATTAATCCACTACCCTAGCATGACTTCATAAAACTTTAACTTGGTCTTTAGGTGAGAAGTTTCTTTAGAAGTTAAGAGAGTGTCATCTACAAACATCCAATGAGTAATAGGAGGCATTTTCCTTGCTAAAGAGATTGTCAACTAAAGAATTTTTCAATGAGTGTGATAGGAATTCATAGCAAAGGATGAATAAATATGGGGATAAGGGGCAACCTTGCCTAATAGCACGACTAGGAATGATAGTGTTAGTTGTGTTGCCATTCATCATTACCTTAAAAGAGGCAGAACATAAATAAGACATGATATGGAATTCCTTGAATCAAGGTTGCCTTAAAAGGGCATGGCCAGATTAATTCCTTGAATCCAATAACATTTGAGCTTAGGGATTTCAAAAAAGGAATTCATCAAGGAGTAAAGGATTATTCTTGAATTCTTCAATTTTTTTTGCTTGGTCTTATGTTGTGTTCCCATTAAGGAATAGTATTTGATTCCATAGACAAAATATGATAATGATATAACAAGTATAAGTTGAATCATGTCACAAAATACTTATCTTTAATTTTATCCATTCAATAAATCAATTCAAGAGTTAGACTTATTACACCTTAAGAATGTAACAAGTGTAACGACCTAGGTCCCATCAATCAAGTAAATCTGATGATACCTGAGTTGTTGAGTATGGAATAGCGTTTAACACATGACAGGATCGCAGTCATTAACACATAATCGCGAAACATTAATAGCCAAACAAAAATTCATAATGCATCAAGTAAAAGAGTGGTGACAAAAATAATAAGAATTCATCACTAGAAAAAAGTAATGAAAAAAGGGTACTTTTCAACCATTAAGTCCTTTGTTTAACCTTATTCGTTAATCAATTTATTTTATTAAGCCATTGCTCATTTAATTACAATTATCCAACGCTTGATCTATGTCTCAAGACATGAGATAATCTTCACGTGATATCATGAGGAGTAAGACTTATATAAGGCACCCTCTTAGCCAAGAGAATGACTTATACCCATCTTACACTATAATCTGTAACCATGGGTCATTACGAGAAGGAGTGTTAGATACATTGTGTGGCATGAATATGTACTAGCTTTACATGTTAAATCACAAATAATAACCCTAAGTCCAACTGGCATCTTATTCCTCACCTAATCTTCCATGGGAGTTTGGAGCTTCCAAATAAAAGAAGTACCATAGATCTTGTCCCCATCACACTAGTCCCATAGTGCTCATCTCCTTGAGAAGCACCGCAAGTGGTATGCTCTCACTCCATGGAAGAAAGTTCTATGGAAATAAGTTGCTTGCACCTAGGCAACCATAGTTATACTAATCCGATCGAGTAGGTGGTGGGTCTAGCTACAAATCTCCAAGACATACAAGTTAAGATCCAATAGGCTGGATGGCAAGGTGTAATGACCTCAAAAATAGGTCAGAAGAATGACGCGAGCCATAATGGCTCAATAGGGAAAAAGTAGCTTTGTTAGGGGTGAAAGTAATGCAAAAGGTAGCCCAGGAACAAGAAATGGTGTCTCAACTCCTTGATACCCTTCTTCCCTTCTCTAAATCCCTACCTTATCCAATTGAATTATCCTTGAGGATCACGACCTTCTCAGATTAAGGATCGCCATCTCGGGCCTTTAGTGGTTTCACTGCCAATATGTAGTTACCATCTATTATGCGGTAATGTCTTGGATATCATCTTCCGTGGCTTATACAGGTGTACGGGATCTACTACTATCAACCATCAAATTCCACAAGTCTGCAGTAGTGGACTTCCAGAGTCACGGGGTTTACTCTTTGGGCATCGTGCAACTTCTAATTTTTCTAATTGATGGTGATAAAAGGCACAGTTGTCCTTCCAAGTTTGTCATCATCGACCTTGAATCTAACTTGAACGCTATTATAGGTTGACTCATCACCCAAAACTTCTTTTCTGTCCCATTACCACACTCTCAGGTGATAAATTTCGTGAAAGGGAATGAAGATTTTGAGAGTTCTTTTCTCGCATACATCCAGAAAGGAGAAACCATTGCCTCGCACTATCGTTGCTCTGACTAGAAAGCATATGCACCATTGTTTAATCAACCTTGTTAGATGATTTGACTCCTGCCATAGGCGTAGAAGCAATGGCATTGCCCGAAGGCTGCACCGGCAGTGGAATAAATATCATAGCAGGATAAAGCATTGTGAAATAGGCGAGGAGAAGTGTTTATTTAAGTGACGAAATAAATAAATGATGATATAAAATTATTGATAAATTGATGTAAGTTTAATACATATTTTCTTAATATTATATGGGCAAGTGATGATATAGTAAATATATTTTAATATATATTAATATTAATATAATATAATGTAATAGTTTGGTATTAATATTAATTAATTGAATGGAATAAATTCCCCTAGGTACCAATTTTTAGTAACGGGCAATCCCCTAGGTACTAATTGTTACGGGAAATAACCCCTCAAATCTCAAGATAATTTTTCATTTATTCCTTCAAATAATTTCTCTAACCACACATTTATTCCAAATAATCCTAATTCTAAGATTTTCTTACATCTCACCTTTCAAATGCTAATTCATGTCAAATCATAAAATAACTTCTGCACTTATCTCACCAACTTATTCCACTTAGAAAGTGAAATAAGTTCTATCTCTCCTCCCTCTATTAATATTCCTTCAAGCATATCCCTTCTCAATCCAAACAAAGAATATGCTACTCTCAACTCTCTTTCGAAAGTCGGATTTGATCAATGCACCAAACTTGGTCCCTTGCACATCTCCCAAGAGACACCACAACGGCATCAAATTGAAGATAATTTTACTTTCTACGCTGATGCCGATTGGCTGTGGATGAAAGCCGTCACAACGTACTTCACACTGGAAAGGGATCGGAAGAAAATGACTGATATTGGACAAATCCTGCTGGGCCCTTCGAACACCATGGTTCTGTCTTGATGCACTTACAGCAACTCCGCTCCACCTATAAAATAGGACTTATTAATTATGCTAAGGAATCTCGAAGCACCCAAAAAATTCTCATCCACCTGAAAATCTACTTAGACCAGCGAGCCCGTTAACCACAAAATAAGACGAAGCTCAATCCAAAACCATCATCATCTTGATTGAAAGACACCCAAGGAACAGGAGAGCCACATGAGCGAATGGTGGCATGCCTTTCATCGATGGTGATCAAGTCCAGAGAACGAGGAAAGCCATAGGAAAGAATAACATCAAGTTCCATCACAGCCTTAGCAATCATTTTAAATTGAGAATCTGACATTTAGGCAAAGGAGAGTCACGCGGTGTCAAACTTAGTGATTGAAATTACCGATAATATCAAGCTCAGAAATCATGAAATTGGAGAAGATGCAGGGGTTCTCCCACTTCATTAACATTGTGATTGGGCAAAAACCACTTTTTACAGGGTGTGTACCTAAGAATCTTGATTCTTTCTCCCATTACACCAGCCTCTTGGTCAAATCTACATCCACTTTGTACCAGACAAAAGAGACGACGTGGAGAGCATATTTCTTACATACGGAAATTTTTGGGAAAACTGTACACATACAGAAAATCTCACGGAATATGGGAAACTGAGCATCTTTCCGGAAGAAATGAGAAAATTTTCAATAAATACCTTCAACCCCTTAAAGAAAATATATTGGACATTTTGATTTGGCAATGTGCGTTTCTTCAATAGTCATTGGGACTTTGAGAATCATCCAGTTATAACGCCTGCAAGAACGTCGCTCTTACCTCGTGCATATGTAGTGTAAACAAGACGAATTGCATCCAACCAACCATCAAGAACCTCCCATGTTTCAGCGACCTGTAAACAGAGCATAGAAGGGGAACCATTTATAACAAGAACATTATACAAATCAGGAGGAAGCTATTCAAAGATCGACACAGTAATCATGTGCCTCTTAACAACATGCCTGAATGATGATAAGTACCTGTATCTAGTAGCGTCTACAGCAGTTGCGTAACAATATATTATATTATTTTAGAAGAGGGTGAAAAACAAAATTTTATCACAACTTGATGATGATTTCATTTATCTTCGCATAAGTGAGAAACAAATTAGCTTTTCTCCAATGGATAGGTGAAATAGCTATTCAGAAATGCAACTGAAATCAAAGATGGCAATATCATAAGTAGAAACTGTGTTTAAGAAAATCCAAGAATGCATAGAGGTATGAAAATTGCACCGATATCCACACGCATTTTCCCATCTCTTTCATCAGTAAATGCTGCGAATTTGTTTTAGAAGGTGAAAGAATGACTACTCAAGTTTTGTATCCATCCATATTCAGTAGAAGAGGAGTGGTTACATCAACCAAAGATTATAAGGCATTGCCACCCATGACAAAGCCGAGAGTGAAGCACAATTCTCAAAATAAGGCCACGCTTCCTTGGAGAGAACCCTGTAATGCTAGGAAATTAGATGTGCACTTTACAAATTGTGTTTGTCTGAATATTCCATACCTTATTTTTCAGTACTTTAAGCATAAGTCTCCCAACAACCATAACAATTAAAATTTTATCTGTAATGTGCATAATGGGTTATTCTGGTCCAAATGTCAATTTTGTAGGACATATTCCCTCCTCTGAGCAGCTATACCACAAAATATCACCTTAACGGTTGTTGGCATTTAGGATTGGAATAAACAATGCTGTTTACAAAGAATGATCCTCTCGATCTAAAGAAATCTTGCCTTTCTGTTCTTCATTTAGTTGAGATCTTTTCTTATTTTTTCTTTTTCCTTTTTTTTGTAAGGGATTTAGCTGAGGATATTGACCTCTCTATCACGCCGCCATCACCTGGTTGACACCAGCAACACCTTCAACAGGCAATGATGATAGCCTGGCAGGGACAACCGAAGGATTGTTGCAGATGAATTGTGGACTTGATAATCTAAGATGGCAAAACATGGTGCTATGCCCAAATTAACCAATGACAAATGGACATAAAGCAAGGTTGGAAGTTGGCCATATCACGTTATCTGGCAATTGATGAGATCCTATGTAAAAACCAGCTATCAAAATGGTTGGACTTACCTTCAAGGGCCAGATCAAATAAAAAAACGGTGAGGGATTTTGTTCAGTTCTTATCATCACTCAATTTTCCCACTAAAAAGTTTCTTACAGACATTGATGTTTAAATTTTGATGTGTATCACTGCAGAAAGTTGATTTCAGCAAGCATAAACAAAAAAATTTTGGTAGAGGAACAGAAAGCTCAAAAGAGAACAAATTGTCATGGGAAAAAATGCCGAGAAATCTTTAAAATCAAATTCCATAGCAGAGTAAATTTCCATCCATACATTACTCTGCTTGAAACAGATGTAGCAAAAAAGGTTGTGAAGTCTATTCCCCTTATTGAGAATTCTATAATAAATTATATTTGTGAGTTGGAAAATTTTCAAAGCTATCTTAAATGCATGTCATATAACAGGCAGAGAACAGCATTACCAGGTAGACGGGTCCAGTAATTGTGTCAATACACAGGCCAGCTCCAGGTGGCAACGTGAGGTCAGCACAAGCAGATACTGAAACAATATCATGAACATCAACTCGAGTGAGAGACTTGTCAACAGATGTTGATGCTTGTAACCTGCCAGCTGGACTTTGCGCAAACTGCTTTTGCTCAGACTTCTCAACCTGGAAATTGTGGCAGTTTATCAAAAAACTGAACACTAGTAATTGCGATTTCCAGAAGATTTTCATTGTAACACCATGCCGAGCCATGCCACAAAAGAGGTGATATATAACAGCGATTTGCCTTTGAGAATGAAACTTTCTCTTTTTCAGTAAGAAAACCAGTATCCATACTTCAAAAGACTATTATCCGTGTATTACACATCTAGGATGTGAATGATGCAAATTATATCCATGCTACGTACCGAATTTCCATTAAGAATTACTAAAAGGAACTGTAGGAAGTCCCCAACAAACTTGCTAAATTAAAAGCCCATGCTTTGTATTCAACATTAGAGGGATCTTGCAAATTGATGTAGGAACACAATTTAAGAGCCCCTTAAAACCCAACTCAAATCTGAGTATGACACCCA
Organism: Thalassia testudinum; assembly: GCA_037157565.1. Classification (NCBI taxonomy): domain Eukaryota; kingdom Viridiplantae; phylum Streptophyta; class Magnoliopsida; order Alismatales; family Hydrocharitaceae; genus Thalassia; species Thalassia testudinum. The sequence goes on along the minus strand of JAZHRO010000073.1, from coordinate 195,454,788 downwards.
AACAGCAACCTCCCAATAAATAACTACAAATGCCATCTAAGTTTAAAAAGCAAGATCTTTTTTCTTTGTTCTATAAATGTGGCCTTGTGGCATTGGATTGATGATTTTTTCAATACCATCCTGCCCCAACTCTGGAGGAAATTACCCATCAAGATAACCTCACTGTTTTTTCAGCAAAGGAAAATACAAACAAGATAACCTCATTGTAATAAAATGCAATTAACTGGGAACCACTAAGTGTTCATCAATTATTTTCAGCTTATCTGAGAACTTTTAAGAAGACCATTTTCCTTCCGTTCAAAATAGTTTGGGTGATAATTTGTCATGACAGCACTCAATCTTCTAAATATGAGTGACTGTTGTCAGTTAAGAGGGCCAGAATCTTTCACGATAATGCACACTCTTTTTGTACAGATAACTCTTTTAATGCTAATTATTCTCTGCTCCAGACAATATCACCATTATAATATGCATTGCTTGGCATTAAAAAGTGAATCATTAATATAATACAAAAAAGATCAAGAAACTTCTGACTGACAAGAAAAAGAGCATATCAAGCAGAAAAAGTACCTGCTGAAGTCCATCATGATTCAATACAAACTGAGATCTTTCCCAATCTGAGTGAGGTGCAAGTGGGTTCTTTGAAGGAGGTGCAGTCAAGTAGCCAACCTTAAGATAGGGCAATGGGAGCTGCAAGGAGATTAAGAATCAATAACAGCAACCGCGGCAGCGGCAGCGGCAGCGGCAGCAACAGGAATTATATTGCCAGAACATTTGTATTTGAATTATCTGCCAACCACAGAATTCATCCCCTTGGAAGAAAAACTAACAAATAAATTAAGATGCTTGCATAATTTTCTTAAGAAAAGATTTTATTGTTGGTGCAAATGCACCACGATCATTGATTTTAATGATAACAAAATACTTGGGATTTAACGTTTGCATTGGAGATTAAGATTTCAGGTTAATTGCAAATGGAAACAAGTGTGAAAGAGCTCAAGCTCAAATCCATGAAGGAATGGAGGAGCTTGATGGAGGAGAAAAAGCATCAAAGAGCTTGGGAGGAGAAAGAATGCTAAAGCTTGAAGATGAAAAGAAGAATATGATAGTTTATTTCTTTTTATGTACTTATAATTGTTGCTCTTTTATTTCCTTAGAAATATGTTAAAGAACTCAAAATATAAAACCTTAGGTTCTAGAACACTTACCCATCCTTAGGACACTTAGGCAAATCCTAGAAGTGAATTAGAAACCAAAACAGTACACAAACTTCTATATCAGATGTCTAATAATCACTTTTAAGTTGTCCGATGTTTTGACAAGACATCCAATAACCTAAGCTAAAAAACCTAAGTCTATGATCTTTATATTCAATTGTCCATATCTCTACTTAGACATTCATACCTTTCTCCAAATGTTTGAAGACCTTATCAGACATCCAATAAAATGACCGTTAAGACTCTGATTACTCATGTTAGACTAAACTCTTCGATAACTAACTTAAGAATATTTTAATATTATATCTAGATGTCCAGACACACTCCCAGACGTCCAATAAGTAAACGTTAAGCCAAATCTAACTCAAATCTTAATTTGTCAGACCCAATATAACCGTTAGCTTCTCGGGAAACCAATTTCCTAAGATTCAATTTTGCCTCAAACGTCCAATAACATCTCTAGGTGTCTGATGAGTAAACACAAGATCCCTGTTTGGATCTGATAGATTCAAGGAAGACCCACCTTTAGAATTAAACGTCTAATATTTGTTCTAGACGTCTTATATGTCAATATCAGACATCCAAACTAGATTCCTGTTTGGATATGAGCAAATCCAGGAACTCCATCTTACAAAATTAGACGTCCAAAACTTATGCCAGACATCTAATATGTATTTATCAAGCGTTTGATCAAATTATCAGCTGTCTAATTTTTCTATTAGAAGCAATTATTGCTGGTCTCATTTGGATTTCGAACCAATCTCTTAGGATATGTCTCCAACGGCTAGGAACCCTCTCCCAAACCTTTTTAAAGGTTCCTAAGGCCTCTATAAATGGAAGAGAACCTCTCCTTGGCCAATACAATATAGAGATAATACTTTCTATCATTCTTAGTGATTGAAAGAGAGAGCTCAACTAGAAGAGAAGCTCTTGCTCTCCAAGCTTCACTCCACATCCAAGAGCACCGAAACTCTACGCGATCATGCCATTTCACTTCCATCTCAAGGAAGTCCCTTTACCTATAGTAACTTAGTCTAAATGACATTTTGTGGCTCTATAGGTTACTTTTTATTTTCCCTTTTCGTTAGATATTCGCGTGGTGAATTTCTATCTCCTTTGTAAGACAAAATACTTTTCGTGAAGAAGAGGAATTTTTAGGTACACTACCATCGTTCAAAGTAATGTGGTTGTAATTGAGGTTGTATCACCATCGTTTAAAGTGATACGTTAGTAGATTTGATTTACTTGGTAGATTAGGAAATCCTAAGTCGGTAAGACTTAACTAGTGGCTTTTACCCGAATTAGATTTCCACCTAAAAATGCTTGTGTATTATGGTGAATGCTTATATGATTATTTTATTTGTATTATAATTTTTTATACCACACTATTCATCCTTTGATGCGAAATCTCATTTACATCTTGTAGTTGAGGCCCATGACTGAACTTGGCAGACAGATGTCACATGCTCTGTTTGCAAGTATAATATTTATATGGTTATTTCAAGGAGCTGCATGCAATAGACCTAGAGAACATGGGGCTGTGGCTGTATATTAACCGTCACCTAGTACATAAGCGACGTAGTTTTTAAAGATAAAACCCAATGGTTCTTATTTTCATCATTGAGTGGCATTAAGTCCAAGTCCAAATCACAATGGTACAATGTCATCTTCAACCGCGTTAGCAATTCCTTGTGAGTTTCCTTGTCTTGTTTCATGCACACATGTATGTGTTCTCATGGATGAGTTCCAGAAAAGAGATGACATCACGAACCTTGAAAAAAACAAAAGAAAGAGAGAGAAATCCAAGACACCAAATAAATGAGAGGAAGAAAAAGAAGGAACAAGAAAGCTCTAATGACTTCACAGGATATTAGAACTTTGTAACATGAAGGCACTAGAAATTTAAGCAGAATTTACCTGTTATTTATTAATTAGATAACATGCAACAAAAATAATTGACATTCTTTATTCTTTTATATTATTTATCTCCACAGGTTGTAAACATCACACTATATTGGATTGTGTGGTTTAAATTGAATGTTGTGCAACTTAGAATAGCCAATAAGTTGGATTTAAAGGATAGCTTTAGTATTAGGTTTATATTGGTTCAACATCACTTAACCAGGGACTTCGTAGGCAGGGTTTGGCTATAGATAGAGGCCTCATGTGATACCTGTCTTAGCTGAGAACAATAACAGAATCATCTGACTATCTAAGCCACCTTGAGGAGTAGCCGAGTAGGATGGTAGTCGCATGCCAAATTGACAAACTTGATGCTCACTCTTTTTTTTTACTTGGGGGTGGGGATGGGGTGGGGTGGGGGAGCAAACTTGTTGCTGATTCTGTTATCATATATTATACATTATTATATAATTATCTTTTTTTTTAACGGTATAATTATCTTATATGATGCATCATTATTCTGCAATCAATGTTCAGAGAAATGGCCACCCAGGTCACCTACTTGGCCATGTAGTCCTAGGTGGCCTAAGGAGTCACTTGTCCGTAATGCAACTAGGGTGACTATATGGACCCAATAGTCTGAATATTCAGCCAAATACTCCACATCTCCACCAATGTCCTATTAGAGATTCAGAACTGAACCTCACATCCATTTTGAACATTTGGAATGAAACTCCATAGACTTTTGTCATTTTGGATGTTCAGAATGAACCTCTTGAAGTTTATGCCACTACATTTTCTTTGAGATACAATATTTATTTACAGCATTTTAGTTACGCTTTGTTTGAGGACCTTTCTTATATGCTGCTTGAGTTTTTTTTTTTTGAAAGTTAGTTGCATTACTTAAGTTTCTCTTGGAAGGTGATTTTGGTACTTTTGTCCAATTACTATTATTTAATTATTTAAAAATATAAACTGCTTATTCAACTACATACTCACCCAATTACCATGTACTTCACCAACTTCCTAAAAATGATCAGCAAGAAAAAAAAAATTTTCATTGATCACTGATTATTTGCTCTGTATTTTTTTTTTCTTTTGAAGAGTTATTTGCTCGGTATTTGGTAACTTAGATCGTTACGCTTCTACATTAAGCTGCCACTATATTCCCCGTTCAATGGCTTCCTTGCTCTCGAATTGAGGACAATTCCAATTATATCTGCAGTGCCATAGCTGAATTGACAAAATCTTCCACATATAAGTGCATGATATTAGCAACAATGACCATTAAGTTTTATTTCCATACACAGTTCTTAACTAACAGAATTCATAGCCAAAATTTGCTTCACATAATAGCTGACGGACAACCAAATCAATAACATCAAGCACAAAAGGAAAAAATTAAGAATGGCAGTAGAGAAAAGGGCTAACCATGGAACGAACTAGTCTCAAGGCACTGGTGTATACCTGCACATAAGCAAAGCAAATTTCTCACTCAAGAAAATTACATGTTTGTGGTGGATGATAGATACACAATGTGAAAATTGATAGTCTATTTTGCAGCAGCAACTCCAATATTTACTTTATCAATTATCTTCAAAGCCATTTCCATGTCTCAGACTCTCAAAAATGACTATCATAGGCTGGTAGCCTGCATAAATTTAGCTATTTCCCAAGTGGCATGAATACTCTGGCAAAATGGGGTATCAGGCAGCTGACCCACACCAAATCGACCTTCAATTATAGTATGTAATCCAAATTGATCATAATATTGAGGTTAATAATTAATGATCAAGTTGCACATGCTGTTAATCATCACCAATTGTCATGTTCCATGGGAATCATATATATAAAGAGTTCCTATTATGAAGAGAAAGGATATAAAATGAACTGTCCTAATAGGATGACTAGATTAATTAGGAGACACTCATAGGAGCAAGAAGAGCAAAACAAAGGGATGAGGGGAAACAAGAGGATGCTCATGAGCAAGCTTGTGCTTGTTGCACATCATAGTCCTTGGGTAACATCATCAATTAGCATAAAGGTAACATCTGCCTTTCTCCAAACAAGTGATGCAACCCAAAGGGCCTGTACACATTTTTATTTAATTATTTCTTTAGGTACTTGCTTTGGGGAAGTAAAAAGGAGATTAGTTAGAATCTCCAAGTTCCTTTTCAAAAAAGGTGAAAATTACAATCGCCAAGTCGTCAGTTGTTAGTTTAGGAAATTTTTAAATATTCGTCTCTTAGACAGCAGGTATGGGATTTTATTTGGCTTGCTTAATTATGTAGTTTCACTTCAGTGAAAGCTGATTTGGGGGCCTGTGAAAGGGAATGGAGTTTTTTTTCCAGAAAAGATAAAGAGGATGACTACCAGCGGCCAGTACCCATCCAAAGTTCATTAAGCACTTGAGAGTAATTACTAGTGTTCTAGTCATCTCTAGAAAAATACACAGCTTTCAACAGTACATTTTCCACCCAGCCCCTTTCTCCCTTAAAAAGTACAGAATTATGTTGCTTCCACAAAGTCCATAATGCCACAATAACCTCACCTTGAAAGCCACCTGCTCACTTTGGCAACCTGAAATTAATTTCAGAACTCCAAACAAGGCCCCCAAACAAAATCAAGGAAGCCAAGCTTCACCCACATATCTCTAGATTTTTTTTTCCTTCTTTTTTTTGAAAAAGGCACATCTCTAGAAAATTGATAACCAAAAAACAAGATGGTAACATGTCCACCTCTCCACAAAGGAACACTCAGCCTCAGCATCAGCTATCCAACTCCTCCTTAATGCCTTCGTTGTCAATCTTTCCGTTCTCGGTAACTATGCAAAGGATCTTACTTTCAAGCTAACAGGAAGATCTCCGCTTTCAAGTCAGTAAAACGGAGAACATCACCAACAACAACCTCAGCACAGTGGCTATGGGATTCATGATGCAGGGCAGCTTTCGGAAGATATCTAGTAGAAAGGCCTATAAATGTGGCCCTCCTTCAAGAAACAAAGATTGGAAATTGGCAACAATGGGGCTGGGAGGTGATTGAAGGTATGCAATTTACTGATTTTCTCCCTGTCAGATCCACAGGCAGATCTGTTGGTATGGTAATTTTGTGATGTAGCACGAGATTTGATTTACAGAGTATGGGTGGGTCGTCATGCTGTCACAGCTATTCTTAGAAGAAAGATGGTGTGGAGTTTGGGGCTATTTGTAGGTATGGCCCTTTGTTGGTGGTGGTTCGACACGAGCTCTGAAAAGATATCAGATCCATAGCTGATTTCTCTTACGGAGTTCCTAGGGCTTTAATGTCAACTTGCTACCAGAGGATAGGCCAGAAGATGGTGCAGGTCAAAATGTTTGATCGGAAAACATATGGCGGTTGTTGGTGGAACTTCAGTTACAGGAAATTAACCTAGTTTTGCACCTTCAAGTGGCACAGCACAGCAACATCAGAATTCAGATCAAGGATCAACAAGTTTCTCAGGTCACTTAACTTTATGAAGATATGTCCATGGGAAGATATTGAGGCAGCACACAGGCCCTTTTCAGGCCATACACCGCTTATCTAGAGATCAAATGAGTCACTCAGGCCATCCACCTACTTCAAATTCGACCACATGTGGTTAATGGAGTCAAGCTTCAGAAACATGACTGAAGAGTAGTAAAGATGGGCTCCTTATGAATCATGATTCCAATGCAATCACCATTGGCTAGCAGATTGCAGAGACCAAGAGTGTTCTTGATGGATTATAAGAAACAGGTCAGGAAGAAAGCAAGAAGAAATGGGTTGATGGGATTCAGAAGATCCAGGATTTGGAATCTGGATCAGTTGATGATGCCATGCTGTTGTCTGTGAGTGAGATGCAAGAAAGGAAGGATGCACAGCATGTAAAAAGTCAAAGTGAAATGGAGCCAATGATGTAGGCAGCTGTGGCTGAAGGAAGGGATGCTAAAACCTGTCACTTTCACATGGTAGCAAATGGGAGATGATCAGATCACAGAAGACTATAACAGTCAGGAACTCCACATACAGTGGTAAGGAGAAGATCAGTGCCGTAATTACAAAGCATTTTTGGGCTTCGTTTAGGGGACATCCTCAGGGAAGATGGAGGTGGATGGGCAAGGAAGTTTCTACCATCCATCCTTACGGAGCAAGCGGAGGGCTTAGGGAGGCCTTTTTTTGGAAGCTGATGTTAAGGAGGACGTGAATGGGTTAGATGCAGAGGGGCCACCACAACCAAATGGTTTTTGTACACTTTTCTTTAGGTAGTTTTAGTCAGCTATGGGGCCAGAAGTGAGGAAGGTTCTTCTGGAGTATCAAGATGGAAATGAATGGGGTTTGCAAGGCTCAACAAGCCCCTTCTTTTCTTTCTCCCTATGAGGACATTTGCAAGTGGCAAAGGTGTTAGCTAATAGATTGGGGGATGTAATGGATGAGGTGGTTAGACTGATACACTCAACTCTATCAAGAGCAAGCACCTGCTTTAAACTCTGACAATGGCTACCAAAGTAGGCAGTTATTGGCATAGACAAAGCTGTCAAGGCATTAGGTGACTACAAGGCACAAGCTCCTTAATTACCCAAGGTGAGAAGTAACAAAAAGTTGAACACCCGATTGAATTGTGACAATAAGTTTTTGCATTTTTAAAATATTGAATATGGCTAACTAACTCAAATGGTAACATCGACTTTCATAAGAAATATATGATAATACTACTTAAAACAAAAAATAATGATCTTATTGTTTGAAACAACAATGATGTATACATATTTTTATATTATCATACAATGTGTATAACCAAACATATATTATATGTATATATCAAAACAAGGCAATGGCATATAACTTAATACCATAATGTATATGTATAACCTATACATATACGTCCTACCAGACAAATAATAGTCAAAGTTAGGAAGATATATCATAGCAGAAAGCAAGCTTGAGTATAACAGTTATCGATAACATATATATATGTATATACAACAATATATTACACTAACATATATATTGTTAGCGTGGGATAAAGCCACGTGGCAGCAGCAGACAATGCCCACGTGGCAACGTTAATAGGCCCATGTGGGTGCATGGAGTCGTGTGCATGTGTGCTTGGGAATAGGTTTAGGGTTTGTTGGTTTTGTATCACGTGTGGCAACTTACTTTTAGTAACTGATTGAGTACAAATTAGAATAGATTAATTTTAGTAATAAATGACTGTGATTAAGTTTGTTTAGGATATGCAAATCCTAGATTTGTGAGGATTGCAATTAAATTTTTTTTTTAAAAGAGTGGATTGCAATTAAGTTTATGATTGGATTTGGTTCTCTTTAAATAGAGACCAAAGCCCACTTGATTTCTTAAAGTTGCAATAAAATATTTTCTACATTCAACAACTCCCTCCTCTCTTCTTCTCCATATCCGTTGGCCTCTCTCTCTCTCCTCTCTCCACACGTCAACTACAAGAAAGGCTCCTCCACGCAACCCAATTCTTCACATGGCATCAAAGCGGGCCCTCATAACCTATTGATCATGTGCATGGAAGAGAGAAGGCAATCTTTCTCCACACGTTACACGTGAAGCCATGCCAAAGGTCGAGCGCAAGCCAAATCAAGTTCGTGTTCGAGACACATGAAGCTCTCATGCAACTGGAAAAGGCAAGCCAAGAACATTGGCTTTGGAGCATTCAAGAAGAGGCACAAAGACCTCAAAGTTGAAGTTCAGGGGGTGCGTGAACCTCTCAAATACCAAGGAATGCCAAGCTATAGCACTTGACTCTTAAATGTACACAAAGAGGCATGAAGACCACCCAAGTTGCAATAATGGCTGACGCAGAGGCCCAAATCTACAAACTCCATGTTATCTTGGAGAGCGCACCTAAAAATTGTGAGAGAGCTAAGGCCAAGAAGTAGGAGAAGGAGAATCACGTAGTCTTGTTTACATTCGTAAATTTAGAGAGGCTCTAAGCATTAATCAAGGAAGAAAAGAAGGCAATTGTGACTACAGCAATGACTTTCGAGGTTGTCAAAGAAGCAACGACTACTGAGGTTGCAAAGGACTTGCAGTTGCACCAAAAGACACAATCAAAGATCCGGGAGCATACATGGGTGCAAATAGTCTCACAAAAGTTCAAAAAAAAAAAAAATCATGCGAATCTTCACACTTTCCAACTTCAACTTGAGGGGGTGTGTTAGTGTGGAATAAAGCCATGTGGCGGTAGCAATTAGCGGCCACGTGGCAGAGTCAGTGGGCCCATGTGGGCATGTGGAGTCTTGTGTATGTGTGCTTAGGAATAGATTTAGGGTTTGTCGGTTTTGTGCCACATGTGACAACTTATTATTAGTAATTGATTGAGTCCAAATTAGGATAGAATAAGTTTAGGAATAATTGATTGTGATTGAGTTTGTATAGGATATGCAATTCCTAGATTTGTTAGAATTACAATGAGGTTTATGATTGGATTTGGTTCTCTTTAAATAGAGACCAAAATACACTTGATTTCTCATAGTTGCAATAAAATATTTTCTACATTCAACAACTCCCTCCTCTCTCCCTCTCCATAACCATCAGCCTCTCTCTCTCTCTCTCTCTCTCTCTCTCTCTCTCTCCACGCATCAACTACAGAAAGAAGGGCTCCTCCATGCATCCCAATTCTTCACATATATAATATATACAATTTAAAACTTAAGCAGAGTCTTACTATCTTACCTAGAGTGAATTGGGAATTGGTGACAAGGTGTAAGGCAACGCAAGAAACAAAGAAGGTAATTGGGTAATCACCCAGATGAAGCTCCTCACTTGAAATAGCCCTAAAGCAACCTTTGGCTTTCTTGCCTAGCCTGATAGCTAAGTAGCGGAGCCTTGACAGCATTGGTTTTCTTCAAAAAAAAAAAAACCTTTTGATTATTATCCTAATGGAAGAGCAAGACTTTATTATTTGAATCTGTATCTTCCCCCTTTAGCTACACCCTTTACCTTGAGTATATATTCTTGTTTTTTCCCCTTGACAACAAACCTTGACTTGAGTGGATATTCATACTCATATTATCCACAAAGTCACTCAAGGCATAATCTCCTTTGCTATCTCCTTTGATTGATTGACACAAAAGTGGCACAGTTTGATCCAAAGATGTCTAGATTTGGATATGTTAGAGAGAACATTCTCAGGAAGATGGGCGGAAGAACCCTAGGGCATAATGATTGGCAACAACTAGAAAGGAACCAACAGCAGGTGATGCCCATAAATCTATGGACAATACGCAAAGATCTAGGGTTGAGAAGGGAAAGAGATTTCTTTTTTGAAAGGTAAAAGGGTGGTTATCTAACCACCCATATTCATTCATCAAAGATTAGGGGCAAGACAACACCGCCCAACTAACAAACAAGTCTCCCAAAACTGAGAAAGAGAAGAAACAATAACAATAAAATTTTTACGATAAGTGTGATGCCCTTTAAAAATTGCCGCATTTCTTTCAAGCCAAATGCCCTCTAAAGAGAAATTTGAGTTTGGTTGTTTGTTTTCTTCTCTTTTTTTCTGATTGGGGGCTTCCCCTATTATGGTAAAATATAAAATGGAACAGTTGTTACAACTTCATTAGATAATCCACTTTCTCATTTATATACAAGATAACTACAAAATAATCCACCTTTCAAAAAAAAACTACAAAATAATTCAGCAAGAAGATAAATAAAAAAGGTATAAAATATTCTAAATATAAATTAAATAGAACAAACTAATTAAGAATGAATAAACCAATTAGAAATATTTAAACTTGACAAAACTGCTCCAATTTCAGTGTGACCAAAAAGTCAGCAAGTACATTCTGTTATGTACTCATCATCTTGGTACATAGCATGGCTTGTTTAAGATAAGCATGACCAGTTTCTCCCTTTAAAAGTGCATTGAAATGTCAATGTTAGTTCAACATGCCATTTCTATTTGAAGACATTCTTAGAACAGATATGCTGTTGTTCACTTCCCGGGAAGCTAGAACCCCAAGTGCATTTCTTACAAACACAATAAAGCTAGAGGGCGATACCAACATTTTACAGTTATCAAGATCAATTTTGCAACACAAGAAACCAAATAGAAATTCACATTGTGATTGCAGAATAATAACAAAAAAAGAACAAAATAAAGCAAAATAAAGTTCAACAAAAAAGAGCAGAATAAAATGACAAAAAGAAACAATCTCTCAAAATGTATGCTAATGAAAGGAAAAGGTATTACTGAATAATTTGGTTTCAAAGCATGGGCCGCTGCTATATAGATTGCTGACTGACTGTACAGATCATTTGGAGAAACATCCTTCGCATTCATCGGTCTTCCTGACCTTAACAAATCCTCTGCTAGGCCATACTGGAAAAAGAAGACTGCCCAATCAGATAATGCATTTGTTTAAAGGAATGAAAGACATACTTCTAATAAAAAGAGCAAAGCCAATAATTGAAGAAAAAGAAGCACAAACCAGTACTGTGCCAAGGTTATATATAGCTCTATGAAAATCAAATTGCAACCTGATGGCAGCACGGAACTGGAAAAACAAAAGCAAGCACATTTTGCATCAGACCCAAAAATCTGAAGTAAATCAATTAGTGATTGAAAACAAGCCCATTGAGCAGAATACTGAATAGAACATGCAAAAATCACATAAAGATTTTGATGTTTTTGCACCTTGCTTATTGCAGTTCTCACAATGTTCTGTTTCTCCCGTGCTGGCACAATGGCACTGAGTTCCTGATATGTGCCAAAAAAGGTTTAGACACCTTTGTTTTTAACATATTGCATAAAATATAAAACGAATGTTTCAGGGCAAGGACTAAATAAGAGGAGGTTACAGCTTTACCGGCCAAAAATAACCCATTTACACACTAATGCAAATAAAAAACAAAAAGTACCTGCAACGCCAATCCCCAGTTATTAAGTGCCTGTGACAAAAATATACCATAGCAAGGAAGCATCAGGTACTCAACTGAGCAAACAAATATGAGGACAAAAGGTCTTCATAATCAGGCCAAGACATTTTGAAATATTAAAAGAATAAAGGTTAGCAACTGAACCATCCAATTAAGGTTAACGAATGGAATAATCTAATTTGGAAATTGGAGAGCAGATTGGCAGGATGGAAAGCTAAAACTCTTTCACGAGATGGCCATTTGGTGTTGTTGAAGTCTACACTCAGCCATTCCTATCTTCTATCTGTCCATTTTTCCTTTGCCCGAAAAAGGTAAGGAAAAGAACAGATCATATTTGGCACCAGCTTTTTTGTAAAGGGGAAGTGGAGAATAGCAAGGGCATGCATTTAGTACCATGGGAAGATGTGTGCAGACCATTGTTTGAGGGTGCCTTGGTGTACAAAACCTGGAGACCATGAATCAATCTCTTCTTGGAAAATGGATTGCGACAATCATGGGGAGAGAAAGGCACTTATTCTGAAGGTCACAGAAGCTTCTTATGGAAGAAAACTTAATTGGGGCAACAGGTTGGCTCCTAAGCAGGGTAACATGGCATTCTGGAGAAGTTTAATATGTGAGATGCCAATGTTTGTGCCTTTCTCCTATGCTTCCTTGGGAGTGGGTAGAGATTTTTCTTTTTGGCTTGATGATTAGTCCAATCATGGTGTATTAGCGGATCTTTATCCAAGGCTTTTTGCAGTAGCCTCCAATCCAAGCGCAATGGTGGCAGATTGTTGGGACAATGAGGTGGCAGCATGGAACCCAACCTTCTGGGCTAATCTGTCAGACCAAAGGGACAATGATTTCATGAAGTTACTGGATGATATTTCTTCGCTTTCACCAAGAAATGCTGTATTGGATGGCTGGCATTGGGAGGATGACCTATACACAGTCAGGTTTGCCTATAGGCACATGCTTCCCCACAAGGTTCAAAAAAATTGGAATCTCAGAAAAGATTGTCGGCTTGATTTGGAAGACAAAATGCCTCTAAAGATTGAGATTTTTGGTTGGCCTCTGAGAAGGAAGAGATTGATGACCAAAAATTACCACTTGAAAATTTCTCCCCAATCTAATACTACTTGCGATTTCTATGAGGATGGGTTGGAGGATCAAGAATACCTATTTTTTCCACAGTGGATCTCTCAGATCGCAGTGGGGACATGCAGAAGTCTCTACCATTTTGAGGGTTCTTTCACTGCAACCTAATGGTGTCATTTTCAGAGGGGATAGACCTTTTGTGAAGAACATCATTGGTGATGTCAATTTTTTGAAGAGTCTTTGGGACAATCTTTGATTTTTTCCCTCTCTTGTAACATTTTTAATTAATGCAGCCTGGATGATCACTCCTCTATGTGATCATCCTTTTTACTTCACAAAAAAAAAGGAACTCTACACTCATACTTCAAGTTATTCTATTAAATACCATCACAAGGGGACTTCATGACATCACAGCAAGATTAGGATATCCACAGCATCTTTATGATAGGTGTATGCCACTATTGACAAAGTTTGAAGGCAGATCTACAGCAAAAATCATATAGTTGAAATACCGTGTAATTCCCCTGGTTTACTGGCATAAAATCTCAAATTCTTGTTGTCTGTCAAAGTTTTTTTTTTTATTTGAAACATAGAAATGATGGCTAATGGACAACAGTGCACATCCAAATATTTAACTACAATGAATTTTGCCAAAATCTTGATAAGTTGGTCATGTCAAGGATCTCATCTTTCCACCAAGGCCTCCTGTCCTGAAAGATTATGGCAATTCTTAGATTCCATGTGGACCATCAAGTTGCAAAGGATTTGTCCTTATATCCAGCCCACAGTCCATTCCAAACCACCCTGAAGAACCACATGAGGATGTACCATGAACTGGGAGACCATCAACCATTTACCACACTTCACATGAGAAGATCCGGCTAGAGAAAAGGTGATCAATCTCTCCATCTGTCAAGGCACAAAATGAGCGAATCCCCTCTGCATCTAGCACCCAACTTTGCCTAAATGTTTTGGTCACAAACCTTCCACTTCCCAGCAGTCAAGCAAAGATCCTAATATTTAGCAGGTCCTCATGGGACTAGAATCTACAATTCATCACAAGATCTCCACCATATGTGGCCATTACCCCCCATAAAAACAAGTACACTTCTTCATAGGTGTAAGGCACCAAGATCCACCTCAGAGCGGTATTAGACACATTCCTTTGGCTGGAAAGAATAAATTAGTGAAAGCAAATTTCATAGGTCCTTCATCTTGGAATGGGACAACTTGCAACCAATCTGCAGTGTATACACACCTCACCATCCATGCATTGTTCCAGTCCAACAAGAAGCTGTAGCATCCTTCGCCACTGCAAAGCTAAAAAATCTTTGGAATATCTCTACAGCCCCTCCCGAATCATTCCAACAACTCCTCCAAAACATGAAAGTACTGCCATCCCCCGAAACAAGAAAAAATATGCCACAACTCCAGGCATGATCATACACAAAGCATTCCAGAGATATGATGCACCTTTAGGAGAAAAAATCCTCACATTTAGATGACAATGTTTCATGAAATGCTCTCAACTGAAGCATATTGATGAAAATCCAAATTATATTGCCAAACAATACTCACTGCCTCCTTTCTGACTTGCAGAAGCCTCAAATTCTAGATTCACCAAGTTTGGCTAAAGAGGTAGGTATCTGACTTGATAACTCGGTTTGTTGGGGTGGGGTGGGGCAGGGTGATGCAGTTCTCAAATGAAGATTTTAACTTGGAAATGCGCATGAGATTCAGTATCAAGTGACTGGAGGTCACCTTTGTGCAAGCTCCTTCTGCAGGAAGATCTGGGAGGATACTTGTTGCATGGAAAGTGGATCTCTTTGAAAAGGAGGATGAATGGTTGGGGGCTCATGGGAGTGGTGTTCTGTTGAAAGAAAGGGAGGAGGGATTCAGGTCTACAGTTGTTTGTGTCTATCGCCATCATTGGCAGAATACAGAACTACTCTTTCGACTGAGCTTCAACAGGTGGCTGCACATTTTGACGGTACTCCTATTTTTTAGCAGGAATTTTCATGTGATGTTGGCCATTGATGACAGACCAGGAGGGGGAGGGGCTGATGCTGGGTCTGAGGAACTTTCGGGCTTCATTGTAAATATGTATTTGCAGGAGATTGGTCCGTCTGTCATTTCACATGGCATAATACAGCATCCCAAAATATGAAGTCCAGGTTGGACTGGTTTCTCTATTCTTGAAACTTTTTCACTATCTTCGGTTGAAGGACAACTGACACCATTTTCTGACTGTACTCCCTTCATTTGGGCATCCAATGAGGGCTTTTGGCCATTTCCCTATTTCAAATTTGAAAGATCATGTCTGTTGGAATAATATTTGAAAAGATGATGGGAAATCGGTGGAACTCTTCTTCTAAAGAGAGCACAACAACGACTATGCTGGCTAAGAAATTGCAAGTGTTAGTGGGGAAGCTAATATAGCACCCGAAGAAGACAAAGGTGGAGCGGGAGAAGGACCAAGGCATTGAAGGCCATCCAACACTTTTAAGGACACACAAGATCTATTTGATGGTGAGATGAATGAAAGGAGAAATCAACAAGAGGTGCTATGAATCTATGAGAGGAAGATCAAAAAGAGAAGGCGGAATGGGGTAAGAGATCTAGACAATTACGGTTGAAAGAGGATGATACTAATACCCGATTCTTCCATTTGACTGCAAGCAAATGATGAAGGAAAATTTTCACTCAAAAGGTGGTTGTCCAAGGTAAGAAAAGAGTGGGGAGGCAGGAGGCTGGTCAGGTATTGAAAGAGCACTTCCACATTTTACCAGAAGAAAACCAAAGAGTACATGGAGATGGGATTGGAGGGGTGCAAATTGACAATCAGGGAAGCAAGTGGAGTGCTTGATAGACGATTTACAGAAAAGGAAGTTAAAGGTGCTCTGTTTGATCTTAATGTTGAAGGTGCACTAGAACCTGAAAATTTTCCTGTTCTATTTTTCAAGAAGTTTTGGGCAATTATTCGCCATGATATATTGGATATGATCCAGGAATTTTGGGATGGAAAAGCAAGCTTTGAGAGACTCAATAAGTCCTTTTCTATTCTGAGACCTAAGAAAGAGTAGAACATTTTAGACCAACATCTCTTTCCAGTGCAGTGCATCTTCTTGTGGCAAAGGTTTTGGCTAACAGATTTCGGGAGGTGGTGGATGGATTAATTACTGTGGTAAAATCAGCTTCTGTTCGTGGCAAACATTTGCTTGACAGTGTAGTTATGGCAAACGAGACATTGAGTTTCTGAAAAGAACAGGAAGGAGGGGCTTCTTATGAAAGGTTGGCATTGCAAAGGCCTACAATTCCTTATATTGGTCATTTTTGTGGAGCTTACTTCACAAGCATAGATGAAAAGGAGCTTATAACAACATATTCATTTGTTGTGTTGGTCAATGGAAGCCCACAGGCCAGGTGGATTCAACCACAAATAAGTATTAGACAGTGTTGCCCCTTAGCACCTTTTCTATTTGTTTTAGCTGCAGATCTCCTTGCCAAATTTACTTATAAAGCACGTGACAGTGGTTTCCTCATTGGTTGTTCCCCACTACTGAACTTACGATGCCAATCTTATGGTATGCAGATTACAATGTTATTTTTGGAGGAGTCAGTTGATTAGGCCTGAAATCTCACTATACTTGTGGATCTTTTTAGTGATTTTGCAGGCCTTGGGAAGAATATGAAGTCTTCTTTGTTCCTTTTAAGATTTAGAAGGCAGCAACTTTTTTGTGCTGCTACTTTGAATACCCTGAGGTGCACCTTGCGGGTGAAGTATTATACACTTGCCTGTGAAGGATAGAAGGTTAACCACCGATGATTGGTGCCCATGGTTGAAAAGATGGAGAGAAGACTGGAAGATTGAAGATCATGAATTCTTTCCAAGGGTGACAGGTGCTTCTGAGGTTGGTTCTTGCAAAACTCCCCTGTTTTATTTATCAGCTTTTCCTATGAAGTAAAAAGCTGAACGGAAGTTGGAAATCATTTCTAGAAGATTATTTTGAAAATGAGGGAATGCAAATTGTAGGGGAGTTGCTATAGTATCATGGGATGAGATTTCAGGATCAATTCTGGCTTGAGATTCTTCATTTTAAGACTGAATATTGCTCTCCTGGGAAATTGGCCATTCGCATCTTCTCAGGAGGCTTTCTGGTCACCCTTCAGGATGGGGAGCTTCAGAAAAAAGAAGGCAACTTGTCAAAAAAAGAACAAAGAAGGAACCAAGGGACTGCTGATCTTGAGCAATCTCCCTTTTACCTCTCAAAAAATAAAAGGAACAAAGAAGGAGCAGCTGCTTCTTTGGCGATTCTCTGGGCCATCTGGCTTCAAAGGAATGGCATCATCTTCAGGGGAGAATGTTGCTTTATTAATATGTTGATTCTGGCATTACCTTCTTGAGGGGTTTCTGGGCTTCTATGCGATCCTATCTTTAATTCTCCCCTTGTTTTGATAAAATGGATGGTCACTAATCTCAAGTCATCATCCTTTTTTCTTTCAAAAAAAAAAGTTGCTCTCCTAATGAAGTGGATTGTACAAATCACAGGGATGCAAGATAATTTTTTTACTGTTTTCCTGTCTGGCTGCTGTGCTTTAATGGTGGCATAAGAGGATAGGATGACTCCAATAAGGGTATCTTCGGATTTCTAGAAGGGGTTGATGCATGTTATATTATCAGTCATGCATTTCTTTGAGCCTAAGCTAAGAAATGCAGAATCATTTAAATTCCAGCTGGATGATTGGACAGGAGGGAGTGATTGCACAGCAATCATAGGACTTAAATGACCTGAATTGAGTTAGAACTTGGCTTAATTGCAGTATAATTCATGCATTAGTAGCATACATTGCATCTTTCCTACTTTACTTAGATATTCATGAAATGATACTATAATAATGTACCGACTAGTGTATTATTTGGTTTGTAGGTAATAAAAGCTCAGGAGATGGCTTGAAGTCAAATCTGAAGCAGGGAAAAGGCTAGAGCTGCAGCAGGGCTGGAGCAGAAGCCTTGGAATAAAGCTACCCATGATGGAGACATAATGTAGGGAAGAGGAATCTACATTACTTATAAGATTTTAATGTGTGAATTAAATTATGAAGAACATAAGACATCCCTACACTTATCCATAGCCTTAAGACAGCCCTAGACAACTTCCCAAACCCTAACTACCCTTATATTAAGTCACCTTAGCTTAAAATACCTCAAAACCCACATTCCAGCACACCTCTAGATGTCCAAGTGGGATGTTGGACGTCCAGGCTCCTTAGATACCACCCACAGGACTTAGAACCCAATCTGCTGCAAAATTGGACGTCCAAACAAGGTGTTAGACGTCCAATTTCTGCGGAAATCCAAGACAGAACCTAAACTCCACGCTAATTCAGCATTAGACATCCAGACTAAAGACTTAGACTTCTGATTTTTAAGTATAAGTTGTTTGATCTTTAAATCAGACGCCTGAAACCCCTCTCCAAATGTTGTTTTTGGATTCAAGCCTAGATCTTGATTCTTAAGGCCCCTAAACCAAATCCTACACCCTAGGAAACCTAAATTAAGGTATCTTGAGCTTAGTACACTACCCTAAGACTCTCCTAAGAACCTAATTAGGTTCTCACTAAGCCCAATTGACTTGGATCTAAGTTAATTACACCTTACCTAGTCAATTGGACTCATAGAGTCCAATTGAGTTCAAAACTTAACCAACACAAGTCTAATTGGACTCAGTGAGAGTCCAATTAACTCAAGGCCAATCTAATTGAGAATTCTCTCTCCCAATTACACACACATTGACCCAATTAAACTTGGTTAAGTTCAATTGGATCAATCACTGTAGCCATAGGTTGTATGAACCTATTTTTAGAAACCTAATTAGACCTACCAATTAGACTAACCTAGACTCAACCTAGCCATGGACCTAAGTGGTCCACTTGACCACTTAGGGCACGCACACACACACACACTTGGTGCTACCTAGGTTGCCAAGAATAGCAAACCAACCTAGTCTTTCTTAGATCCACAATTTGTGGATCTAAGAAGACCCACTCTTTACTAGGTTAAACAACCACCTAGTGGTCTCTCTAGAGTCTTCTAGAGTTCTCTAGAGAAACCATTTGAAAGCCACCCCTTAGTCTATGTAAGGACCCCCTTGGACGGCCATGCACCCATCTCTTGGATGCTTGGACTCTCCTCTTCATCAAGTGCACGCCGCCATCACCACCTCCACAAGCTCCACTCGTCCAAGGTCCAAGAGAGCATTTCACCACCTTCATCAAGAGGCCGGCTAACCACCTTGGCCGTTCCTCTCTTCCCTCCTACCACCTCAAGCTACACGGCGATTAAAGACCACCTCCAATGCCCCAATTGCTATTAGCGTAGTTGTTCTTCATATTTTTAATTCTTGCACTATTTTCCTGTTTAGTAGTGTAGTATTCCTACCTTCCAGAGTGCACGGATAAACTCTTCATAGGTTCCATGCATGCATCTCTATTCTGTTAGCATAGATCTTGTCGTTTTCAATTTCCTTATACAAGCATTCCTTTAGAATCATTGTAATGACACTATTTTGAAGTTGCCTCATATATCTATATATTGCAATAAACATGCCGGTTCTTGAAAATATCAACGACCTTGGATTGATGAGTTTTCCGTTAACAGCAATCGCGAAGTGAGAATTGTGCGCACTAGTACGCACACTTTCACATTTATTGTTTACCTGATGCACGCACACGTAGTAAGAGTGAACAACATGACTGGCAAATCCCACATTCGCAAGCTCGAAACTGGTGCTCAATTTTAAGCAAGCGAAAGAGAATAAGTTAAAAATCAATTTCGCTATTATCTGCCTCCCTGAGATCGACCGAGACTCACTGTCTCGTTATTAAGTTTCGTTTGAATCGTAATTCGTGCTATACTACGACATTTTCTTAACAAATCCGCATTTTACGACCATCAACAGGGGGCACCCTCTCAAATTAGTTTCAAAGGCTATTTGCTTTGGCTACAAAAGGAGCCCCAATTACCAACATCTAGGATGTGAGTGTTTAGACTCCACTTATTTGGGGTGTGCTACCAGAGCAGCACTTGGAAGACTTCTCAACCTTAGAATTGGAGGGGGGCCGGGCGGTGGAGGGGTGTAACATCTCTTGTTAACCACCAGAAAAAAAAAAAAGTAGGAATTAACAAGGCCTTCAACCTACTATGGGAAGTAAAGATGGCCAGTTTTGGGAGGATGAGGAGCTCACTGTTAAAGTAGCATATAGGCTTTTGCAAGGTGCAAAGGTGGAACATGATGCCAACTTCCTAGGGAATGCAGATTGATATGGAAGACTTCTGTCCCTTTGAAATTAAAGATCTTTGCTGGCTCCTGAAGAGAAGGCGGATAATAACCAAGAGTTACTGCAGGAAGTTTTTGTTATGTGTCGTTGCAACCAACCCCCTATGCAGCAGAAGATTGAGGACTACTCCCATTTCTTTTCTACAGTGTCTATTGGCAAAGGGCGTGCAGGAACAGGCTGGTATTAATTGAATCCATCACTCTTCAATGGCTGAGTTTTGGTGTTCTTTTGGAAGTGGAGGTTTTAGATCAAAGAATAGGTGCATCCTTCATCTATCCTTCAGGCTTTTAGCTATAGAGAAATGGGATTGTTTTTAAACCGATACATCGAGCCTAATGAGTCGAGCTAGACCTGGCTCAAGCTCAAGGTCGACGAGCCCAATGGGGCTCAAGCTTGAACTCCAGCTTGACCAAGCTCAAATGAGCTGGCTCGAGCTCACATAGTTACATTACTTGGATGAGTCTGAGCTCAAGTTGTCTCATGAGCCAAATAAGCTCATCTGTCACTCAAATTAACCTTCAAACTTTGCTTATTGAGCTCAATTTGGTTCATGAACCAAATGAGCTCACTTAGCACTTAAATGAGTCCAATTTGGTTTTTGGAATTTGAATAGCATGGGGGATTTTTTTTTTCTGAGAAAAAAGAGGAAGCTTACATGAGAGTGGTAATCATCCTGCATGGGGGATATTTTGTATGCTCACTATTAAATTTTATGGGGTTTACTTGTTACCATGTGTAGCGTATATATACATATACAATAAATCTTAAACAAGCCCACAACACAAGTCAACGTGCTCAGAGCTCAGCTCAAGCTTGATTCAAGAAGATAAATGAGGCAGGATCTGCGATCAAGCTTGGCTCAAAACCTCAAAAAGCCAAGCTCACGAGCCCTTGTTGAGTTGAGCTCGAATTGGATGGCCACCCCTAGTTGTTTTCGAAGGGCAATGTTTCTATGTGCATAACATTTTTCATGAGACAGTTCTTTAGGGAACACTGGTCCAGTTTGTAGGGGGTAATCTCCCCTTTGGAGATGTAATTCTATCTTCTGGAGGTTTTTTTTTTAATGAAGCCGAAGGGTCACTATTACGGATAATCCTCCTTTTCTTTTCAAGGAAAAAAAATGATGACTTCAAAATGCATAAAGAATCTCAGTATCAACTAAAATAAATTTAGATCATCCACCATGTATTAAAGTTTCGTTTAGTTTAGTACAAGGTAAGGCATATGCAGGGGAAAAAGGTTGCCACAATTATAGATTTTATTTGGCATACCTGAGGACTATTCCAGTTGAGCTGCACAGCCTTCTCATACTTTTTTGTTGCCTGTGCGTCAAGAATTTTATAGCCAACATGCTCAGAAATTATGCACAAAAGATACAAATAGCATTGTGAAAAATCTTTAGTCCTTTAAATAGGCCAGTAACAGAAGGAAAAGTCAACGCTTCTCTTAAGCTTGACAAAAACAATCATCAGGACCGTACATCAATCAGCATGAACCCCTTACAGTAGTAAATCATTGGCACTCTACAGCCAGATCAATAACTAAAATAAATTACAGAAGAAATTTCACCGGTATTACAGGAAAGATGAAAAGGTTAACAGAAGCCACTTTTGACTTGTAAAACTCTGTACTAGAAAAAAATGATCAAAGTATTGAATATGCAGTTGTACTTTCAAAAAAATTCAGTTGTAGTCAAGAAATAATAACGAGGGAAAAAAAGTAAGAAGCGAGAAGTAATCTTTAAAACTTGAGATACTCCTATAAGAGTTATTTCTTTAATACCCACTCAACAATGAAGATCAAAGAAAAATTCACTGACATTTTTTGCATTCCCTTATTATTGTAAAGAAGCAACGATTGCATCATTATCATCCAATTATGCATGTATACTCCATATATATCAATAGATATTTGATTGTCTTTGTGAAGGAAGAAGGATTGGAGCAGCATGCCACAACATGCAATCTAAACAAGCTAGAAATTTGTCATGATACAAAAACACATTTAGTTTCAGAAAAATCAAGATGATGCCAAAATTGATTAAGATTTAACCCCCATTTTTTTTATCTACCATCATTATTGACGAGAAATAATAACCAGCATTCTACCATTCAAATAAACTGTGTGAAATGTCAGATGTGTCCGTAGTTATTCAATTATCGTGACACAATCTAACAGTCCCAAACCAGATAAAAAAGACAGTAGCTAGCAACATGTCCAAAAGAATAATTAAGTTCAAAACATTGACAGAATTAAGTGGATGGCACCATACCTGTTTCCATAGTTCTTCAGCTGCTTTTGTTCGGCCACGCAGTTTAGCCCGATCAGAAATAGCAATAGCCCAGTTATAGAATGCCTGACATAGAATAAGGATGAATGACCATGAAGTTCATCCATGGTGCAGAAGATCGGCTTTAAGTTACATAATGATTGACTCAAACAAAGGAGTAGAGCTTGTGGACAACTATCTAGTGCTGAATGTTAATAATTGTTGGAGAAAATGAACTCCCTCATTGGAAAGCATAACCCTAGAATCTTTCATATAAAGGGATGGGAACAAAAAATTACATAAAAAGTCCTACTAGAAATATAAAAATACATAATTGACTCTCTAACAAATTCAATCTTAAGATAACTAGACTTTGACTAAAGTAATACTCTATCACTCTCGTTAAAGTTGGAGCATGCAACGTCCAACTTATTATAAGAAACAGTTAATTGCCCCCCAATGTAGACATTTGGAGGAGCAGGCAGCAGATTGAAGGAGCAGCTTGCAGTCGTCGCAAACGTAGTAACCGCAATAGACAAACAGCAACAGCAGGCAAGTAGTAGGAAACGATCCCAAGCAGCATCAGGTAGTATGCAGAGATAGGAGACAATCCCAAGCAATAGTAGCAATAGATGAAAGACGATCTCAAGCAATCGTAGAAATAGCAGCAATAACAATGGCAGAAGACTGTAGCAAAAGTAGCAGTCACGGACGGCAATTGTATGGCTGTAGCAGAACTAGCAATAGTAAATGGGGAAACATTCCCAAGTAGCAATAGCCAATAGGTAGGTAGTCAAGAGTAGGAGATGAGGATCCTTGCTCAAATCCCCCACTAGTTATCACCATCCTCATGATGGGCATGGTAGGATCAAATGCTCCAAATGCAGTGATCCGATTAGAAGTAGTCGCAATAGTATTTGCCACAGGAGTTGTGACAATAGCAGCAGTAGAGGAGGGATCGCTCCTCAGTAAACATCTCAAACAATCTAACTCATCTACAATAAAAGGTAGAGGAGACTACCCTATCGTAGTCTCAATAATGGGCGACTCAATAATAGAAGTTTGATTCACCCAAGTAGGCTTGCCAAACTTGTCCCAGCATCTATCAAAAGCATGATTAATTCTCTTGAAATGAATGCAAGGAGAGTAGATACGACGACCTCATCCATGGCTACCAAAACAACCACCTCTCCGAAGGCAACATGGGCAGAAGTATCAAGCACAGTAGCAGGACTAATAGGTGGTGTATCAGCATCAATCTTCTGAAGGCAGTTGTATATTGTCTCTAGGTTAGGCACCAAGTCGAAAGATAGAATCCGGTCTCTAGCTAACTGGCACCGTGGTGCTAAGCCATCTAGAAAATGGTATGTTTGCCACTTTGCATGGTCGATAACCTGCTTCTCACAACAAGCACATTGAAATATAGCTAACACCTCAAATAAACCCTCCAAAGTAGGGAAATATGCAGCCTAGGACATGTCACCTTAATTGTTATTCCATATATACCTATAGATGTATACACGACGGGAGCTACTCATCTACAAGTACTCCCCCAAAGTCTCCCAAATATCCTTTGTTGTCTTCTTATACAGTATATTGAAGGCAATGGTAAAATCGATGTTGTTCATCGACCAATTCATAACCAGATAGTTGTCCTCCCACTTCATATACTTGGTAGCATCTTCGGGTTCAAAAGCCCTATCTATTAGTACATGTAACTTCTATCCTCCAACGAATATGCGAAACACGTGTGACCACAGTACATAGTTCAAGGATCTAATCAACTTGATTGTCATCCCCTTAACCAAAACAAAGGTCGAGATCATGGCCTCAAAAGTCATAGTAATAGAATCTGGATCTGCCATGAGAACAGAAAAGGAATACACAGTCAAATATACGGGTTTTCATGCACAGAAGTGTGCACCCGTATGCAAAGGGTAGATAAATCGAATTCAAATCATGTGCATAGGCAAAACCCGCGAAGGAGGGACCAGTGAAGGTCACGGGATCTAATATGGTGACCTAGGGATCCAGATCACGTGAACCAAATCGAAGAAAAGCAACTACAAGGCTTCTAATGGCAAGATAAGGGGCCAGCTCCAATCTAGGGTGACTAGAATGGCATTGTTTCAACATAGGCACTGTCGCCAGAGCATCACTGAACTAATTAACAGCAAGAGGCCGTGCTGGTAGTGTCGTAGGAAGGCTCAGTAGTCGAAGCAACGCTGCAAATCCAAAACAAAGCCACAAGGGGCAACACTGCAAATCAGAGGTCTTCAGAGAGGGCTGCACAAGGTCGAGCGGGGTCATACGACCCTAGAGGAGGGGTTATCGGAGCGTTATTCGATTGACAAAGGTCATGCGATGGTGAAAGAGGGCTTCAAAGACCACTTGTAGGAGGTAGCGACACGACCTAAGGTCAGAAACCAGTGATCAAGAGCTGGTGGTTGGTCGACAGTGGGTTCCCCGAATGGCGAAGGAGTCGCCGAAGGCCCCTCAACTGATTGTCAACTAACGGATGGCCAATGGCGACGGTAGGGAGCCTCCCCTTAGCCAGCAACTTCTTGCTCTCCTTCGAAATAGCAGAATTTTTTTGTGAAAGAAAATATAAAGAGGAGTCTAGCGGGTATCAAACACTAGCCTAGGATTGCTGCTCTAATATCATGTTGGAGAAAGTAAATTTCGTTATTGCAAAACCTAACCCTATCCTCTCTTATATATAGGAAAGTGGGAACGAAAAATTACATAAGTCCTACCAGAAATATAAAAATGCATAATTTACTATCTAATAAACTGAATCCTAAGATAACTAGACTCTTGACTAAACTAATACTCTAACAATAATACAACACCCTTATGTATGAAATAAATATGTGAATGGGAGTCGAGAAAAAGCACATGAATCATTGGGAGCATGGCATTAAATGTCAAATGATTCAACAATTAAATTTCTCCCTTTTCCAACTTCTTGTGTCCGCAAATATCAATATGGAAATACAATATAGGGTTATGGATGCAACAAACAGCAAATAAGCGAAGATCTTTGAATGAAAAGATAGCCATGAGGAATAAAAATATTAAGCAGGAATTGCCACTACAAATCATGAGAATGGCAATCAAGAATTTACAAAATTTATGAAAATTAACTATTTCTGAGAGAGAAACAGCTGTACATCATGAAGAGTGGGGCAAAGTTGGGTAGCCTTGTCATATTTCTTGCAAGCCTCCTCAAGCAATGCATCCTTTGTATGGGAGCTAGAATCTGCTGACACATTATCTGCACTTTCCTGCAATTAGAATAGCAAACTGTAATGGTCCCACAGAAAAAAAGATTTTTGACTATAGTAACACAGATACAACACACACACACACCACAAAAAAAAAAAATGCACACACACCTACATGCATACACATGCACACAGGTAAGTACACATCAGAATAACGTGAAAAAGTCACCCTGGATAAAAATAATTTCAGGTAAACCAGTTTGGCCGGCTTTCACATGCATGACACATCATAGAATTGACTTTCACTTCATCAAGGAGGTAACATTCAATGTCCCCAACTTAATTAAATTCAAGAAATTGACTACAGATGGGCTGACAGAAGGGTCTTGCAAGATAGTTTGAGAAGGCTACAAGCAAGGTTTAAAATATCGATATCGTATCGACAAGTCAAAAGAGGGATATATTGGGGATATATCGCTGATATCGATGAATTTTGGGGAAATCGCTCAAAAAGACATAAAATATCATAAAATTTAAAGGTTAACATTTTTATGAATAATATATCATGAAAAGATGCATAAAAAATATGTACATGTGTTATATCAGGGATATATCACTGATATCGATGATTTTTTTACGTGTGTGTCCCACCCAACCATTTTCAAACCTTCCCACCGAAAGCTACCGCCATCAACAGCCAACCCGCCGATATATCACTGATATCTTAGGTATATCGCCCGATATATCAGCGATACCCCTTCGGCGATATCGATACCACCCAACCCCGTCGATACCGATATATTGTGATATTTCAAACCTTGGCTACAAGCAAGATAAACATAGATGTATCCTCAGAGGCACTTCTAGTAAACTGATTCCTGGGATATCATCATTATTTTCATTCCCTTTTTCTCATTCACATACACAGAAGATGCCCGCATAGTGTGACCACACCTATATCTCTCTTATATGGCCATGCCCCACTATATTTCCCTATGGACATATATATAGCATTACTTTCTCACCACTCTTCAACTCTCCATTTTCTCCTCTCAGTGCATGGAGCTATCTTTCCCATGGAAAAGGTGCACAGGGTCCCTTCAGAGAACACAATAACCTGTCTTGAACAAACCTTCCTGCTATTATGCCTTCTCCCTCAACATATAAAGACAAGCATCACTGCCTTGCCACTAAAGCTCTACAAGAACCCCGACCATTATATGATCCATGGAACCACTATTACTAATATGCTGTCTGCCATGATCCTCTACTACATCTCCCCCAATGAACTGACTTTCAACCCTGATACAGCCACTGGCATTTAGCAGAGCATGAAATTTTCATGGTGCCAAAATATTACTGTTAACCATGGACACAGTGCAGCCTCCAACAATATTTAAGCACCATGCCCATTGAACTGCCTTAGATATTGTAACTGCTACTGCCCCACCATAACTACTGTCACCACTACCATGTACTAATCCGTCCAGCACACTTGGAAGGTAAAGGAATCATGCCTTTTAGCATGCAGGTGAATTGGTTTGGAATATAAAATAGCACGCAGATACAAGTGAACCCATTTCACACACAGTTGAAAATGAATAAAAAAAAAATCACACAAACATAAAAATGTATATGGAAAACCCCTCTCAACGGAAGGTAAAAATCACGGGAACAGATACCTAGCATTCACTGGCAGCTAGGGTTTTCTTTCTCTTTTTTAACAATAACAAAAGGTGGGAGGTGTTTTTTTTAGAGAAAAATAGGAAGACTACAGCCAACAGGCATTCAGTAATCATCCAGATCCATTAAAAAAAACTAAAGATAAATACAATAGGCACAGGACAACAGCAACTGACTTCCCCATCACACTACAAAAAGCACACCCACAGGGATAGACTTCACAAAAAACTCAAGCTGAATGTCTCACTCCAAAAATCGAACCCCACACCGAGGAAAAAGTTACCTAAACATTAAAACCAATCATTTGACAAATGTATCTTCACTCTCCCTCTCCTTCTGTGCTCGCATCCACTGCCTCGTTCGATAAACCAACCTATATCTTGGAAACAATGGCCTCCACAGCCACAAAACACATCTTGAATCCTGACTCATCGCAGATGCACACACAGAAGCTTTTCCATCACCCATCACCTTTTTTTTTTTGGCATAACGGGATTAGTAACTGCTGCTATGTCGATTTCTGCCTCCACCACCAAAGTCCCCATCAGCAAGGTGCAAGGCAACACACCAAAAGGAAATTCCACACCCTCCACCCATATAGGAGGGAAAGAAAATCACTCGAGTCGCTTTATGTTGAAAAATGACAAAAGGGGAAAAAACAACGCTTGGATCATGATCTAAATCCAACCTCATATCTGTGGCTGCTTTAAAACCATTAAAACCCCGATCTTCCGCTTGGACAATAGGTATTGGATTCACCGTAAGAAGTAAATACGAGGGATCTTATGCACACCACCCCACAATTGGTATTCATCGAAATGTTGGGTTCAAAATCCTAGGATAACCCCTCATCAATACAAGGATTCACTTTTGGAAATACTGCCAGCTCCTTACCTTGAATCTCTCCACCCTTCTCGTTGCCATAAGTATGGAAACCAACTTCTTTCTTTCCATTTTTATCCCCACAATCATCGCCACCATTTCTGAAAATAATTAGTGTGTCACCTGTCTGAATAGCAAGGTTTCAGTGCAACCAACGCCCACAATTTGCAAATCTGGAAACTGTAGGCTGACGCAAAAGGTGGGAGGTGTTATAGTATTTATAGACATTGGGTTAAATAGATCCACCCTTGAGATCCAATTACCCGATTATATAGTATAACTCAACACTCCCTTTGAAGTTGGACATAAATATCAAGCATGCCCAACTTAGCCATGCACTCTTAAAAGCAAGATACAAACACTCTATTAAAGATTATTTAGAGAGTTAGGAAAGTTAGTTTTAGGATAGTATGTTTTATCTCTATCCATTATAAGAGATATGATTATATTTAAATTGATTATGGTTAGTTTTAGGATAGTATGCTTTATCTCTATCCATTATAAGAGATATGATTATATTTAAATTGATTATGGTAGGATTACAATTAAGATTGGCCATCTCTATATAAAGGCGCCAACTCCCCTCATTTGTTTTTAGAGATTTCATAATAATATTTCCAATTTCCCAAATCTCCATATGGTATCAAAGTAGAAACCATCCTAGAGAATTCCCTTGGACCATCAAATCTCACTCTTGCACGTGACCTTCTCCGTGTCTCCTCCTCGCACGCTAGATGTGTGCGTTGTTGCTTCCTGCACACAACCTTCTCTACA
Source organism: Thalassia testudinum (assembly GCA_037157565.1). Lineage (NCBI taxonomy): Eukaryota > Viridiplantae > Streptophyta > Magnoliopsida > Alismatales > Hydrocharitaceae > Thalassia > Thalassia testudinum. The sequence continues at coordinate 195,425,509 of JAZHRO010000073.1, read as the reverse complement.
TAGTCTGTTGCTACATGCCCTCCTGCACGCGTGATCAAACTTTTCCACCAGCAATAGTGTGTCGCTGCCTTCTCTCCTCGTGTGCAAACCACGTGTACACTGCTTTTCCTTCACGCACGCACTCATGCACGTTGCTACACCAGTCCCTACACACTTGCACGTGCCAATGCACTGACCTCCTACGTGACTCACGAGCATAACTTACATTAGCATGCGCACACCAGCAAATGTGATTTGTACCTCATGCACACGCCAATGCACGTAATATGTTATGCCTCTGCACCCATCCGCGCACCATGTTTATCTCTACGCATCCTTGTGCAAGATTGCATAGTTGACTTAGCGAATTAAGATGTCAAATTCAGGATCAACTTCCACTACTACTGAGGCCAAGACTCTAACCTCTACTTCTACTAAGACTGGGACAGACCAGTCTCCTCTTCAATTTACTTTCGCAAAACTAGAGTGTCTGCGGTCTCTACTAAGGAGCAAGCCCTCCTCTATCTACTTCTATTGCCATGGTTGCAGCCTCTACTGCTTCTCCAGACCATGGTGTTGGACCCTTTTGATCCAGCATCTAGATTCACAGCTGAAATCGATGCCTGGCTAGGTAACTGAGTCATGCGCTCAACCCCATCCCTAAATGTCCTACTACAATTTCACCTTCTTCCAATAAGAAGGATTTTTTGTTGGTGTAAGGCAACTACTGCTGATTGGGATCGCTTCCCACCTGCCTAAAGGTCTCTGCATCAGTTTTTTTTCTCTGACTCTCAGCGAGTTAGGTTTCCACTGGTGAAGAGACGACTACTTGCATGCTTGACTATCTGCATGACTGACTACCTGCAAGGCTGACTGCCTACTTTCCTGCTCCAACCTAGGAGTACGTCTAATGGGGTTAGCTCTCCTGTCGCTACTACTGCTACAACCCTACTACTATTGTCCATGGTCGCTACTTTTACTACAATTGTCAACCATTTGTTGCTACTCCTACCTACTACTACTATTGCTACTACTAGTGCTTGCTTGGGACCATCTCCTACTACCCCTACGGTTCCTACTTTTGCTACAACTGTTCCTACTCCTCTACTCTACTGCTTGCTCCTTCGAATGTCTACATTGGGAGTTCACTTTTGTAACAAATTGGGCGTTGCACGATTCAACACAGGGAGGGGGAGTAGATATTCTTTAAAGAATTAGGAAAGTTAGTTTTAGGTGAGTGTGTTTTATTTCTTCCCATTATCTGATTAGATTAAAATTGATTGGAGTAGGATTTCGATTAGGATTAGCCCTCTCTATATAAAGGGGCCAACTCCTCTCATTTGTTTCTAGAGATTTCATAATAATATTTCCAATTCCCGAAATCTCCACATACTCCTTCATAAAGACATCTACAACCTGATCATTGGTCTTTACTTATGGAAAACATAACAATCCTGCATCAATCTTCTCTTTAATTAAGTGTTTGTCTAGCCCAACATGTTTAGTGCGATCGTAGAGCACAGGATTATTTGCAAGATTGATGGTTACAAACTTACAGATTTTCCAGCCAGGGCTCACATAGGCTATTCGCCTCACTCACTACATTTTCAATCCAACATCTTTCCCCTCTAAAAAAGTTGCCATTCCTTTGATTCCATATACACCACACAACAGCAAAACATTTGACCCAACTTGTCACGTCAAGAGTATAGTTTTCTCTGAATGCCTTCCAGAAAGTAGTAATGTCCGTAGTTGCCACTGTGGAGGGACCAACTTGATTCCAAATTTCTTGGGAGAAATCACATAGAAAGAACAAATGATTGATATCTTCATCTTGCTGGTGACAGAAGGAACTAGCATTCACCTCACTGAACCGTTTCTTCTCAAGACTTTCGTCACAATACGTTCCCTTCTAAAGAGCCAAAGAAACAACTTAATTTTCAAAGGAATTTTTATTTTCCAAATCATCTTTGAATCTCCATCCACTTCGTTAGCAATTGTATCCACTAAAGTAAATTTTCTATAAACCTTTTTTATAGAAAACGTTCCCTCCTTCCATCGAAAGTGATCCTGCACACCTGCTCTAGGATTTATGTCCTGAATCACACTCATCAAGGTCTGAAATTCAATAAAGGAGGCATCGGACGGACCCTAGGGCAGCTGAATATCCAATGCATTGATTTGGGAATTCCACACATCTCTAACTGCCACACATTTGTTAGCTGCCAACTAGAAAATCATGTGATACTGGTATGAAAATTTACCATTTTCAGGTCAATTGTCATCCCAGAACTTGAACAATGACCCATCCCCCAACTTCAGAGAAAAAAAGATTCATAATCATTTATCAGAGGATGAATGGCATGCCAAAATGCAGAAGAACACTATCCTAAGGTAGACCTTCTATCATCAACGAAACTAGCTCAATCCGCATCCTCAAGGCTTAATTTGTAATTTACTTTAATGGGTGTTGTTGACGATTTGCTCTCTAATTTTTTGATATCATTTAGAAGACCAAGGACATATTTCGCTGACACATCACAAGTCAATCCTTAGATCTTGCTACCTCAATTCCCAAAAAAATACCAAAGTTTACCAAGATCTTTGATCTCAAACTTATCTACAAGTTTAGCCTTCACCTAGTAGATCTCAAGCTCATTATCCCTAGTGACGATCATATCATCCACATAGACCAACATAAGGGTTACACCTCCATTAACTTGAGTAACTCAACCTTCTTCAAAGCGACTCTCAGCCTCTCAAACCAAGCATAAGGAGATTGCTTGAGACAATATAAGGTCTTTTTCAGCATGTAGAATTTTCCTTGTTGCTCATATCCAGGTGGCATCTACACGTAAACTTCTATTAGATATCCAATTGATGAGGGCCAAAAGGCACCCTCGGACTTAAAACTCCGCGAGAAGCCCAACAAGAGGTCCGACCATCCAAAAGAGAAAGAGGCAGGTAGATCTGACCTGCCTACACCTAGGAAGGTTTGAATATAGGTAGGTCCAGGTAAACCCGACCCACCCGAGGATCCGATGCCAACTAGTGACAAGGAGACGGTGAAAAAGTATAATACAACGATACCAACAATAAATGATGACATGGCTGCCGTAATTAATAACCTGACAACATACATACCCTGACAATGGGCATATCCAGTTAGAAGATCTTGTGGGAGGACCAATCCCAACACTATAAACAGCTAAAAGATGCCCTAAGGCCTTTTCTCAGGCAATCCGAAAGAAAAAAGAGAAATTGCATTATCACTTCTAACTAATGAATATTTGGGAGCATTGCCCTCCCCGAGACGTACACCCTTTCGTGGTGGAACTGCGTCATCTACCCTCTTGTCTCATTGTGACTGCTTGTCTTTAAATCGTTGAGTTAAACCCTCCGATCAATTAGGAGGTCTGATCACCAACTAATAAAGCTTCCACGAGAATTGCACCGTAAGTGCAAGAATAATTCTAATAGTGTTCATTTTCACAACGAAAGCAAAAGTCTCTAGAGAGTCTAACCCATACTTCTTAGTAAATCTCCTTGCAACAAGTCTTGCCTTATATCTATCCACTTAATTGTATAAACCCATTTTGACTCGACAATATGTGCATCTTTAAAGATATCAACAACCTCCCAAGTATGATTTTTCGCAAGGGCCATCATTTCTTCTTACATTGCTTGTGTCCACTTGGGATGTGTGTTGAGACGAGAGAAAGTCACATATCTCTTAATAGTATGCCTTGTACATTCACGAACTCCCTTCCAAAGAGTAATAGGACAATCATCAACAGGGGAACCTACTTCTCCACTTTCAACACCATCTGCAATCATATTTGCATTAAATGAAGAGTTCAAAACTCAAACCTTCCTCCTCTAGAGGTGCTAACTCTGGACCTAGTTTAGGGGAATTGTTGGGATTGGGATTCGTAGTAGAGTCAGTAGGCATGGACTTGATAATTGAACTCCTGGGCCTTCCGTTTTCAAACACTTATTCATATACTAGGCCACATCTCTCTCTTGTTTTGCATCCTACCCATTCTCCTCGTGTTTCTTAATTTGCTATCTTCGCGATTAAAAAATCAACATTGACTATCACTATCCCAAAGTTCTCTTCACTTTGTTCATAGCTCTCCCCCTGAAGAGAATCTTTAGGCACAAAGTAAGCAGCATGTTCATGAAGGGTCACATTTCTAGCAACGTATTATCTTTAGGCACAAGGTCATAAGACCTAATCTACCTTAATTAAGTTAGATCTTAACTTACGGACAATACATGCATAAGCATCATAATTTGCATCATAGTTAATTTGTTAGCTTTATAGATAATAATGTAATTTTATGCTCTAAGAGAGAGGCTATATTAATTGCAGATGATTCAGGGTCGTAGATGATAGATCAGACCATACAAATCTGATCAAGACGACGACGGGAGTCCAACGCTTCCGAAATCATCTTGATCAGACTTCCGTAACATCACATACAGCCCGTAGAAGATTAGAAGCCAAGGAGACAGATAGCACAAATCCAAACCTCAGATGTCAAATACGATCGCATTGATGGATCCGGATCAACGATTGCAATCAAATGACGCAAAAATCAACCCGATCGGAGCCCTGTAGCACCAACTACAAAAGCGGAAAGATGGACGATCAGGACGGTGCATCACCAACAACCCACCTCCACGCCTTTAACCACTGAAGCTTCATCGTGGGTTGTTGTATAGTCATCCCCCGCCGCACCCTTCATCAAGTGAGAGTTCATCTCAGCCATTAGATCTTTCATCCAACGGCTAAGGCAACGAGTGTGACAAAACCAAACCGCGACACAAGAGGCGGTGCAACACAACGGTTAGCGCACTCACATGCAAGCGCAAGGCGCGAGATCGAATCGCGCTAGGCGCTGAAATTGGAGAGGCGGAGTGGGGGCGCAATTGGGCCGTCAGATCGAATTGAATGGTGCGAGGGCGACCGCGTGGCACACAGAGGCACGTTGGATGAGGTGGTGCGACGGACACTCAGATGGACGCACAATTAGATGCCCCAATATACGTGCAATCGAGCAGGCGAGAAGAGGAGGTGTGTTGCTCATTGTAAGCCGTCCGATAGTGAAATTAGATGGCTGAGAACGAAAGCGCGCACGCACGCACGTAAAGGGCGAGCAATGCTGCACGGATCGAATCCAGAGGGTGAGCGCACGCCACGTGTAAGCATCCAGTGCATTCCGCGCATTACAGGCACATGGAAGGTTATTTTGAGGCGCAATCTGATCCGTTGATCTCCCAATCGACAGATCTGATCGCACCTAAGGAGTTGCATGGTTTTAAGAGCCTAAATATCTGTTTTACCCCTCATTTTAGCGACAAAAGAGCCCTAGGGCCCCCATTTGAGAGGCAACTTCCACCAGATACATCTTCAGCTTCTCTCTCTCTCTCTCTGCAACCTCTCTCCAATCTTCCTCCTGGCACTCTGAATCTGAAGCACTGCTGCTCTTCGCACAAGCATCCCACAAGCAGCGTCGTCCTTCATCTATTTTTTCTCTCTCTATTCTTTAGCATAGTTGTTTTAATTCCTAATTTGAGAATTGTTTGCCATTAGCAATAAAAATTTGATTTTCTGAATATCTGATCTTTATTTCTATGTTGCATTACGATAGATCAGATAGTATGAAAAGCTTTGAAACTTATGTTTTGCCGCCTTGCGAATAAATCAAGACTCACCGATTCTGATTTATAAATTTATTTGTTTCAACATGATTCGCACTACAATGATAGAAATAATATTTTACGCGTTTCGCAACGAACAAGTGTCCAATTTTTTGACAATGTATGCACTTCCAAATTCCTTTACCACAATCCACTGCAAAGGGCTTAGGACCAAACTAGTTTCAACTAACTCACAAATGCCAAATGCTCTAAATCAATTCTCCTTATTTCATCAATAGCATCTCCACATCTACCCCCCATAACACGTAATCTGGCCTCCTTTATCTCCACTTAGAAGTAGACCTCTTCAACACTTGGGATGGAAGAACCATTAAAAATATGACCCCTAACATTTTCAAACTCCTGATTCCAACCACCAAGAAACATGAACATATGAGTCTTCCATTCTCCGTCCCAATGAAGTTTCTAATCAGATGGATATTTCTAGGTTTCATCTGCATAAAAATCCAGGTCTTCCCACTCTTCATTTAACTTTAAGAAGACTATAGTAATCAATAACAGACATTGTTCCTCATCGAAGGTTGCAGATCTCCCTTGTCAACAAATAACTACAAATGTCCTGGCCAAACATGCCCTCCAGGGTAATTCACATCTACCGAGCATTTTTCTTTCTTAGAGCTTCTGATGAGAGGATGCCTTTGTGCACCTCTATTACTTTTCATATTGTGGGGATCCCCCTGATGTGGAGGATGGTGAGCACAGTCTTTGCTCTTTGTACTCCTTTCGCGAGGATCCGTAGATGTCGTGGTCTTCGTTTCTTTGAAGGAGACATCTCCAATGTAGTTGAGGATGGTGAACTTTTGATTGGGAGGACTCTACCCTCTAAGATGGTCATGCGGTTTGGAGGTTCCTCGTGTGTCGTCTCATTCACTGAGATTCATCAAATGGAGAAGACACCATTGAGGCCAGCGGATTGTGGCCTTTCTTACATGCAAGTGGTAGCCGATGGACCCCAGATCGCGTGCAAGGAAGGTGGCACGACAATGACGGAGAGGTTGCCGACAGGAGGAGTCGACAGCTGTAGCGGGCAAGGTCGTTCAATGTACCCTCCAC